>JAUCEA010000006.1:2500000-3750000 GCA_033557915.1 Phytophthora tentaculata
GACACTGTTTATCGGCATCACGGCTTAACGACCTCGACTGTGTCTGACCGAGATCCTCGTTTCACTGCGGCTTTCTGGTCCGAGCTCTTCAAGTCTCTTGGCACGCGGTTGTTGATGTCCACCGCGGCTCACCCGAGACGGACGGGCAGACAGAACGTGTCAATCGGGTTCTCGAAGACGTTTTGCGCAGCTACGCAACGTCTTTCACGTCGCGGAGCTCCTTCTTACCAATGGTCGAATTTGCGCTCAACAACGCTGAGCACGCGTCCACGGGCCTCACTCCGTTCTACGTGAATTACGGTCGACACCCTCGGCTCCCAGCGCTCCTTGGTGTCGAGCGCTCCGTGTCTCCGACCAGTACTGGTGACTCCGCTGCTGATGGTATTCCGGTCGCGGCTCCCTCTGCGACTCACGACACGCCCTCCAGCTTGATCACGGACTGGACGACTCGGACGCTGATCGACCCTGGACGCCAGCATCAGCCTAGATCTGGTAGCATGCGGGTAGGCGCGGCCGAGCCCATCGCGTTTCCTCTCGGCAGTTTTGAGCTAAATCCGGAGCCGCAGCAGCGCGACGCTGCGGCTGTTCACGACTTTGTTCGGAAACGCGAGTTGGTAACTCGCTATGCTCGTGATGTCATCGCGTCTTCTGTCCATCGACAGAAACAATATGGTGGCCAGCGCGGACGCAAGAATTTGGAGAAAGTTGCTGTGGGCGATCGGGTTTTGTTATCGACGGCTGGAATTCAACCGTCTTTAGCGACTAATTTGGGCACGAGCAAGCTCGCGCCTCGATACATCGGCCCATTTAAAGTGTCAAAGGTATTAGGCGATGCTTACACACTACAACTCCCTACGGCTCTCCGGCTACACCCTACCTTCTACGTGGGACGTCTGCGTCGATACCACCCTGCCGTTATCCCCAGCGATCCACGCGGTGTCGTAGCTCCGCATTGTCCTGCTCCAGCTGGTCCACGCGACGAAGAAGGCGACTCAGAAGCAGCGCACTCGCAGCCTCCTCTCCACGAGCGCGATCCACGGTTCCAGCGCCACGGTTCCGCTCCTCTCGTCGATCGTGCGGGTAACGAGCGCCATATCGTGGAAGAAATACTCCAACACGACGACGATCGCGTTCCTCCACTCCGAAGTCACGGCGTTCATCACCGTGACGGCGACGTCCCTCCACATCGCCAGTATCTGGTGCGTTGGCTCGGCCCAATGCCGGATAGTTGGGAGCCACGCGCGGTTCTTCTCGTCGACGTTCCGGACTTCGTGGAGGCGTACGAGGCAAGCCACGTACCGGCCGATCACATCACACTCCACTCCAGTTGTGGGTATCGCTTCGACGAAACGTTGCCACTCAGTATTACTGGGTCGCGGGAGGTTGCTCCCGCGACAGCGCGGGCATCCATCCACGAAGTGCGCGAAACAGCACTGGCGATCCAAGCCATACGAGAGCCGGCAGATCTGAGCTGCCAGCGCGCTGACGGAAAGTCGCTCGTGAGCCGCCTCACGAATCTCCAGCATACTCTCAAACGCAGCTCCGCCTTCCTTGTTCCAGCGACTCACGAACGCGGTCCTCGCCTTGTCAAGGGACCTGATGGTCGCGGTGCGGGTCACCGTGGCAGGCTTACCACTAGTCGCACGGAATCGCTCGAACAAGCTGCGCATCTCATCCGGACTGCGCGCGTCCACGATGGCGCTGCATCGTGCAGCGCCCAAGCCTCCAAAGTCTCCTCGTACGTGCTGGTGTCGTCGTGCTGCTCGCTCATCGCTGTATCTCCAAACATCGAATGCGGTGTGCTTCTCATCTCAAGTGGGAAATGGTGTGACAGGCTAATGTCACACAGTCGCCACCGTGACACCACGGTGGCCAATCAGAGCGCAGAATAGCTTTACTGGTTGGTGCGGTCCGAGGTGTTGAGACGGCGCCGTTAAGAATCAATCTCAGAGTCTTATTTGCCTGCTTCCTATCGCTACTGTGTACGACTGGTAACGGGTTGTCTAAAGCCCGTTACACCACTGACCCCCAAGAGTATAATTCTGGCTTGAGTATCAATTAACACTGTTGGTACACCCACCAGAGCGCAGATTACACGTGTACTGCGTACTTTATTCTTGAGAACATACCGTTTCGCGAGCTCTTGGATGGTAAGCTTAAACACGAAGCTTCCAATGATAAAGCCACTTATACAGCGGAGCCACGATTAATGATGCGCTGTCGACTAAGTACATGAACAAACGCTGTACTCATTAGAGATGGTGCTGCTGTGAGGATATTCTTCATGTAAGCTCGCCAGAAGCTTAAAGGACGATAGCTTCTTGAAGTTGTAGGTATGTGAGGGGCAATAGAAGACGCTCGGGAAGTCACGTGTAAAGGTCTCTTTAAACGGTGCTGTTTCTCTTCAAGCCTCGCACAGCCTTGGCACGTTTCTGTGTAGTAGATTTTCTTGACGACGCGGGTGATGCCTGTAAAATACCCCATCAATACGAAATTATCCGCGTAGCTCTCCAGTTTGTAATCGAAAAAACTATTTTTTACGTACGACCAGTATGCTGCAAAATACCCGAACAGGAACACGATCACCAGGGCTCCGACAAAATGTACCAGAGTGGATCTTGCAAGTCTTTTTAGACAGAACCAAACTGTCGGTCGTTGATCTGGTATGTCGACGAATCGTAATGAAAGCATTAAAGGGAGAAATGATAGATAAACCACTGTACAAAATGTTACGATTGCCCACACAGAGTTCACCACGATTAATTCGAGCCGACCATTGATCCACACCGGTCTAACAGGAAGAGCATTTCCCTCGGAATAACGTGCGGTGGCCATCCACGCACACGTGACGCTTCCAATTGCGTTTCTCACCACCATTATCTGCATTTCAGGCGCTCTAGCGAACATTGAGTTCCCCCGTACAGTGGAAGCACGGCTGGGGTGGTCGTACGATGGCAAGCGTGTTGGTCTAATGTCGGTTAAACGTCGTGAGCCGAACCACCTTGCCGAGTTCTTTCTCGCATTGTGCTCCACGCCAAGCCTGGATGGAGACGAAACAATGCTATTCGTCTTCACAAAAGACATGGATGTTGCCACGTCCTCGACACACCTCATCCAAAATAGTTTTTGGCAACCATTGGTGTCCAATTTGAGCTATCGCAATTGTAGCACTTGTTATCTGAGCGAAATATCGTTTATGCCGCTAAAAAGACTCCCAAGATTATGTTGCCTTCGACGATACCTTCTCGACACTATGGAACGGCTGACTGCATAATTCTGGGCTCCGCTACTACTTTACTTTCTCATACCTCCATTCCATACAGCCGATGGTGCGTTAAAATTAATACTGGTACAAAAAACTACCCGAAAATTCGGGACAGTACCGGTAATCAAAATTCTGCCGGTGTTAATTTCGGAAACGATATCCGGCCTCAAGTTTCCCTCGATTTGCGAATCCATAATCTATATGACCAAGGAACAAGACTCACTCAAGCCATGATTCGTCACCATGTCATGCGAGGTTTTGGAGCTCATCAGTTACACCTGTCGTCGCAGCTATTTGTAGTTTTAGGATCAATCTCGAACGAGTAAATGCTCAACCTGTACAGCAAAAAGCTGTGATGCGTCGACTATCAACCAATATCGTGGAAGGGAGGGAGCAGCTACCGAGTGTAGCTAATAGCGAAGAACAACGATCGAAGTCATCAGCATCAAGATCAACGTTACCGGGTGTGTCACGTGGTCGAAAGAAACCTCGATCTAATGCCAATCGACGAGTGTCCAATGCATCCATGGCAGCTGCGGTAGAAGAGGAGAAATCTCCTTCCAACACAGCAATACGACTACGAGCGCTGGCCCTTGCCGTCCGTGCGCGACATTCATTAGGCATCCAGAGACCTGCAGAACGGAAATATTTACTGCAAGTGAGTGAGTCTGGATTAGAGGAATCTGGTGTAGATTTACTCATGGAAGGGATCCAAACTAAACTCAAGGACGACGCTCCAAGTGAATTTCTTACTAAAATTCTAAGCAACAGTCGAACAACTCCTGATCAAGAACTCGAATCCATTAGCACTGATACCAGCACTCCTCCAGCTTCATCACAGACCAGGAAGCCGTCGATGCGACCAGGTTTTAAGAGCTCCAGCACCATTTCCAAAGCGTTCCAGCGAATAAACTCCATCCGAGGAGATGCCAGCTCCACCATAAGACCGTACGAAGCCAAACCTCGAGATGTGGCAGTGGTTTCCACCCCAACCCACAATTTAGACGCCAGACTCACGTGTGCTTTCTCTCTCTACAAACTCTCGTGTCAGTTCGGCTGTGAACTTGCCATAATTGAAGGTGGAGCTATCGCGCAAATTGCCGATTTTAGTGACGCTGACGACCCGAAATTACTGCGATACTCAGCCTCTGTCCTCGTCAATATTACGACGGATTTATCAGTTCTGGAAGACTTTACGTCTAAAGACGGAGTATCTGCACTGCTGGAATTAAGCTGGGTTCCTCTGGTCGACGTCAAAGTCGCCTGTATTACAGCGCTTTGTCGACTATCGCAGAACCGAGCACGAGCAGCTCTACTAGTTCGGCACCAGGCAATTACCGAGATCATGGCAATGCTTATAACCCCACACGTACCCTTACAACAATTGGCAGTGTCCTGTATTGTGAACCTAATTCTCCATGGCCACACATTTCCCGATCGAGTATTCATGGGAGACCCACACGCAGTACAGAGTCCACTTGGTCTCTTGAATGTCGTGAGCCAGCTGTCCGCTTCTCCCTCCACGTCTCAGTTTGCCATTGAAACGTTATTTAACCTCTCACTATATCGATCCAGCTGCTTAAGTGCGCTACGTGCAGGCGGAGCGGAGATTTTGTACACGTTAGTCAGTCAACTGTGCAAGTTAGTGGATGGCGACACAGGGGGGTCTAGCTCCAGATTTATGTACACTATGGGTGTCCAAACGCCTGCGTGGATCTGTGATCTAAGTGTTTGTATGAAATTGCTGCACTTAGCAGCCGACACGCTGGCCAACTTCTCAGCATTTGTCGAGTATCACAGTATCGTGGGGTCTCACGGGATTAAGGCGCTCAGTTTGATGCTGTCAGGAGCTTTACGTGACGTGGGAAATATTAACACAAGTGTAACAAATGTGGAGAGATTCCGCTGCACAACCGTATCCTGTTCGAGAGCATTGGCTAATTTTTCGAGTAACGCTGAGCTTCGGCGCCAAAATTTCTCTCCAGAGTTGATTTATTTGGCTACGAAAGTAGCGTTAATGGATCACCAGCGTTATGTTGCAGCTCAAGAAGCTCGAATTTTACTGCGTAATAGTGTGCGCTCATTGTGCAACTTAAGCTACGAAGCCGCGTGTCGATCCGTTATCGTTCCGATCCCGTACGTGCTCACGATGCTTAACGCCGTAATTGTACTCCCTGTCGTGGTTTCTGAAGAAATAGAAGAAAGTGAACCTGTATCAGCGTTTAAACAGGATGTTTCGATGGCTGAAACAAAAAAATCGTCTATTCCATCGCTCGGTGGGATGATGCTGCAGAATTTATCCGATGCCGATCCAGTTTGGTACTTAACTGCGTCATACGCAACTGCGTTCCCGTGGACTGCAGAAATGTCGGAAGATGTGAAGGAAGACGCGCTTATTACGCTATTAAACCTCGCCCAGGAGGCGGTCTGTATTAATGAATTACTCCGTACGTTGGACGGGAAACTATTAGCAGCAGCAGCGGAAGACACAGGACATTCAAGAAGACTCCGGTATATTTACGAATTAGTACTATCAAATCTCCTTTTCGACAATTATTTGCAGCAAGTTGTGTATGGAGACCAAGTGATACGCACGTTAGTAAATGGTTTCAACTTTTTCGAGCCTTCCGTGACTAATGGTGATACCAAGTTGCGCATGCCAAACACTTCTTTAAATTCGGAAAAGGAACAGTACCAAGCGTTAAATTTGGCATTTGACGACGATCAAGAGCGGTTCCTCGCTTCGATTTTTCACGTTGCTAATGAACTCATGGACAATGCGAATATTGAGCTGGTGGTGTCGCTTGTGCTCCCTTGTCTGCGAACATATATGGACCTGACAACGTCGATATCTTCCAATGCTTCAGCCACCCACCCACAGCGTATCCAGTTACAACGAAAGCTACCGATTGTGTGTTACGCCTCTGCGTCTTTGTTTGCATTGACTCGAGCTGCAACTCAACGCCGGGACTGTCACAAACACTTTGTACTTTCAGAAGAGACCGAGGCGATGCTCGTTGCAGTGTCCGCGCTACCGTCTGGATCTGGTGACTCCAGCACCAAAGGAAGCGTCAGCCAGGCGTTCTGTGCAGCTACACTGTATCACTTGTGCGCGGCTAACTCAGCGAATCAGCGTATCATTCAAGGGTTGATTAATTGTTGCAATTCCATCGAGGAATGTCAAGCTTTACTGGCTTGTTCGGCTGCGTTTGCCATCACTTCGTTTACAGCTGAAGGATGTCAGCAACTTGTGGAGTGCAAGCACTTGGCACGAGCTTTTAACCGCCTCGGACGATCCAGTCACGTCGAGTGTCAGCAGTACGCAGCTATAGCTGCTTGTAACGTATCTACTGTGGCATGTGTCTGGTCTTCAGCGGAACTAAAGGACTTCATTGTGGTAGCGTTACTACGAGCCAATTCCATCCAGACCAAGCAGATCCACGCCAAGACGCTGTCTAACTTGTTATCTCACGGAGAGTCCAGGGCTAAGATCGTTGAGGACGGAGTTCTCTACGCACTTATGAAGCTTTCCCAGGTTATTTTGTCAGGTTCGAGTGCAGCAGGAGAGCGTCGAGGCTCCACAGTATTAGACGCGACAGTAACGTCATCTACTGATGAAGTCTTCAGCATTGGATTGCGGGCGCTTTTCAACTTATCCTGCGACCATCAGTACCATTCTAAGCTGCTCTCGAACGGCATCATGGCGTATCTTTCAGCTGCAGTGGAGTACCAGCAACCGACTTCCTTTTCGGGTGGTCGAAACGAAGTCTCCGGGATGTCATTTCTGTTCAAAAAGGACTTTAGACCACAGAGACAAGCGCAAAAGCAGTGCGTAGCAGGGCATCTGACTGTGGAGAGTAGACGACTAGCACTGAGTACCATTTGTAACTTGACGAGCTACGAGGAAAACCATAAGGAGCTCATTCGAGCGCAAGTGACTGAGATCATTTACAACTACGCTGATGCCGACACCGAGTCTCGAGTGTCGGCTGCTATGGCGCTGCGGAACTTAAGCTGCTGCCAGCCGTGGGTCGAGATGCTTTGTGAACGTAAAATACTGCAGTTGCTTATTTTCTGTATGGAATGCGATCACCCAGCAGCATGTCAATTCGCAGTCGAAGCGCTGGCGAACTGCTCACTAGTGGTCGATTCTCTGCATCTCTTTGGAGAAATGCAGGTCATTCGAGCAGTGATAGCGCTGCTTGAAGTCACAGCTAATGAGGGGGATACTGCACCATCTGTAGCCATTTCGTGGGAACCCACAAGCTCAGACACAGTAGAAGAATGTGGGCGTACAGGTGCGAGCACGTACATGGCCGCTCTGAAATGTTTACACAGTGTTTCGCACGATGACGCACTAGCGTTATTGGTTATGGAGGAGAGAGCGATCTTACGGCTACTTCCGCTTCTCGAGTATCGGGGGTCTGATGTCGAGGCTTGTGAATTAACCGCCAGTCTAACTCATACGCTCGCCACGAAGTCACGGTGTGCAGAGGCTCTACTTCGACAGCGTACAGTGAGTCTTTGCTCACTACTGCATCGACGTCACGCGACGAATACATTGATAGCACGGGAGTGTGTCCATGTGTTGATGCTGTTATCGACCCACCAACCTATTCAACTGCAACTCAGTGAAACTCAAGCTGTTCAAGTAGTGGTTAGTATTTGTGGAAGTGGAAATGCATCGAGGAATTTGAGACTTCGAGAGTGTGGCGCGGTTACTATCCGAAACCTCACACTCAGCGTCACAGAACACCAAATGCTCTTCTACGACAAACGTGAGGGCCGAAACGAGAGTGCGTCGAATCTACAGACTGATGATGACAATTTATATGACCGGGATGTATCAGTGAGTCTGATGCTAGAACGACACATGTTGCATGGGATTAAGTACTTCCAAGACGAGATCAAGTCTGGTCAAGCCAGTGATCGGATCCTGATGGAAGCTAGTGCTGCTATCGCGAATCTGAGCACCATTAAAGTGTTCCGAGTGGCGATGGTGCGCTTGGGCGTCATCTCAACGCTTCTGGACGTACTGAGTCGTGTGAAGACGAAAGAGCAGAACACAACACGCTCCAGAGCGAAGTTGAGGACTAAAACCTCGAGTTATAGTCTATTGGGGGGGATTTGCGCTGCTACGTTGCATCGGTTAGTGGTGGAAGAAGAGGCCACAGTCGACGCACGTAGTCAATTAGTCCCCAGTTTATTGTCCACGCTTCGACAAACTGACGAAGATCTGCAACAAGTACGCTATGAGTGCGAGAAGATCTCGAATTTTGGGTCCAATGATGCAGCCATACCTCCTTCTACGCATGGAAATCGACGATTCTCCCATCGCAACAGTATTTTAGCCCACATTAACTGTGAGGAGACGGCGTTCTTTCCTGTTGGTGCTGCGAAATGTGTCCGGTATACGCAGCGAGAACAAAAATGGATGGTATATGTGCTCAAGACGATCCTCTCGTCGCAATCCATGATCCCGCAGCTTGAAAAGAAGCAAATGCGGACGCTAGGACTCCCGAAAGTTTGCTTTGAAGACCACTCGTGTACCTCGACAACTGGAGCGTCTATACCTGCTGCAGTTAATGGAAGTAGCAGTAGTAGAAGCACCAGCTCGAACCCTTATAGTGAGGCTGATAATGGTGAGGAACCTGTTCGACAAGGGTATCTACTTCCAGTTAATATGGAAAAGCATGTCATCCGTCGAATTAACGGATCCGACGAGATCGTCCCCAGTTCGATTGCTGCCACACTGCCACGTGCGAAAAGTGCGAATGCTGCAAGTACAAAAAAAAGAAAAAAACCGATTATTTCTGGAGTTAATACTGGAAGAAGTAGCAGTGCGAGTCCCATTCAAACGCCGGTCATTGACCAACACGGACATGCCAAGAAGTTTAATCGACAGATGCAGCTCTTAAGAAGAAACAACCGTCGCGAGGTCAGCAACTTGCCGCCGGTTTAAATTCCAGTTGGCTTATTACCTATTCTATCAGCTTCTTGGTCATAGCTTGCTCGACAGCTGCGACTTCCTTACTCTTACGCCACATCATCGCTTTATTGACCAGCTTGTAATAGCGCAGGGTGTTGATGGACCCTCTCGTTAATCTTTGTATCTGCTCGAAGCACCCGTCGATTGTTGCGTACCTCTTCAGTAGTATCGGGCGAAGACGTAAGGGTTTCTTTTTGGGGGGGGAGCAGATTTTTTCTTGGGTCGTATTCAGACATGACCTGAATTTAGGTCGGATAGTTTATTTAAGTCTAAATTCAGACAGCGCATTCTCGGCCCGATACTCGATGCATTTGCAAGTGTTAAGTAGACATGGGCCAGCGGAGTGTTAGAGGTGCATATACGCTTCAGGTATAATGCTTCAGAACGCCCCTGTGAGCACGTTATCGGCACTTATGAGGGCAATTATAATTGAAACGCAAAACTGTTGTCATTTTTCGATTTACCGCTCAACTAGCTGTTAGTTTCGTCATTGCAGTACTTGTCTAGCTCAAAGGAGACGTCCGAGGGGCCTTTTCGACTGCTGCAGTGGTTTATATGTCAACAGAAAGCTCGATAATGGTGCAGTTACCGCTAAAGGTAAGCCCGACCTAATTCAGGTCATGTCTGAATACCCAAGAAAAGTTAACCTTTTGGGGGCTTTTAGTCGGAAAGTGAGTCCAAGACTACGTCACTGCAACCGAGTAGGAAGACCAGAGCCAGAAGCAGGACATGGTGCACGCCCATTGTTGGGTATACTTGATCCCAGCGACTCGGTATAGACTTTCGTGCTTCCTTAATGGAAAACTTTCAAATGCCGCGGGTTCAAAGCGCTTGCACCCAGTACTGGCACAGAGTCTTAATAAATAATGCCGTGCCTTGCACGGGGAAGCTCCGGATTTTAAAGTACTAGAATGGGTGTTGAACTGAGTTAGAGAGGAATATAGTAAGTAGAAAGCGTAGCATAGTTATTAATTGAACCCAATACAGTACTCGCATCAACGCATCTCCTGCTACAACAGTGAAACACGCCCACAGTCGCCTCTAATTTCGATTACAGCGGTTGTAGGCTACATGTAGTAATTCTCGGGCGAAATACCCAATCGACACTCGACAAAGCGGGAGCCACCCCGCTGGAACTGCGGGGTGGCGTGTATTGTAGAAGGTAAATCATAGAGTGAGTCTCAAGACTGATGGTAACCAGCTTGAGCTCATTGTTAGCTTATCATAAGGCGTCCCTCAGAAAGTTCGCTAGGAAAACTATTAGAAAGATGATATGCATTTGGCCTGGTTCCTAATATGTAACCCGGGTCGGGTATTGATAGCCCAACCGGTAAGACATGCAGACCCACTACCTGATGATGGCGAACCCATCAGGTGGCTCTGGGTCATCCTTCGCAAGGCCTGTACTTTCCTGGAAACCAAGGTGACAGTCCTGGAATCCACTACATACAACAAGAAAGCAGCACACAGTTTGCAGGTGGGATTTTAATATAACCCACCCATTTTAATGTTATTCTTGAGGGGCTTTAACTAGCCTTCATTCCTCCAAGCAACATCATTTGGGTGATTCGGTTTTGATGTCTTCCCTGGCCGACACAAGCAACATCCACGTTCTTTTTTCATTGTCATGCGAGTTTCACCTGGCTCATTTTCTACAGATCCTACTACAGAATTCCTTATTCACATCTGTACGCTACAGACTGTAGCAGTGATTGGAAATAAATATTGGACGGTATTTTTAGGCATTACTGCTAATTGCAGTATGCATTGCAATTCTTCACAAGCAAACAATCGCGTATTGAATTGCTGGTCTTTGATTGCAATCACTTGTGTCGAGCTTTCGTAAGACAGTGTGACACTCAGTTTTAATTGGTCAAAATGGTCTGCAACATGATTTTTAAATTAGGTGCGTGAAGTTCGTTCATCGCTACAATACTTGCTGTCAGTGAGATAAAATATCGTCTCGCTGGAGCTAACAAAGCAGAACATGTCCTCGTGATTATAAATACTATCTGTTATACATTGTGTGATTTTCGTCATGTTTAGAAGGCATTTCGTGCCTCCCACGATGTTTTCTACCTGTACTTGGTTAAATATCTTGTCGATAGTAAAGTATAGAGAGCTTTTCGTCTCAGTAATCTACGAATTAAAAAAATATGTCAGCGTATAAACTATGTGCTCTGAATAGCAGTCAGATGTGCGGGATGCCTCACGCCACGGTGGCTTGTGTTCTTGTTCGAGGGTACTACCCTCGAGCTAGAACTTGGTGGTTTTCAGTTCTCGAGCGGAGAGAGCTCATGACGAAGGCACCCGTAGAGAAGACGCGTTCCTGGAAGGCGTTCGAGGGCTCCTGCCCAGCCAAACGCGGGCAAGAGCCGCGATTGATGGGAACATCGCAGCTCCTGCTTCACGATACCAGCGGCACACGTCGACGTACTTGCACAGGGCCTGCAGGTTCCAGCACACAGCACCCTTGTGTCTCAATAGAAGCAATCTGGTAAGTTCTTCTTTCGTCAGTTTGTCGTCTGGGGCTTGCCCAACCGGTAAGACATGCAGACCCACTACCTGATGATGGCGAACCCATCAGGTGGCTCTGGGTCATCCTTCGCAAGGCCTGTACTTTCCTGGAAACCAAGGTGAAAGTCCTGGAATCCACTACATAGCCCCCGATGCTTGGTTTCCTCATCAGCATCCCGCTCGTCTTGCGAAGATGTTTGAAGGATGGTCACAGTTTGTACATAGTCATCTACAGTAGCCGAAATGTTATCGGCTCACTGACGGACTGGTTTCCTGCTGCGCTTGCTGGATCGCGGAGATCTCTGCTGACGGCGGATGCGAGGAACTTGGTCCACAATGGCTGCCAGCATCGATCGTGTACGTCAACCTAGAGGGAGCTGAGAAACTTGGCCCTCGGCACGCTTGTGCTCCTGGCTCGACTCATCCTAGGTTCGTCGCACTTGTTGCGGGGCATTTTGAGGATGTATCTCACCCACTTCGTCGCTGTCACGCCGGATGGATCTTCCATCGGGGAGACTTCGTTTCTTCCTGTCGCGCGGGCGGCCCTGGGGCTTCTTGCCCGCCGCTGCTACAGGAGATGTAGTTGTTGTGCTCTGTACACTGCCAGATTCACCGTTCATCTTCTGCCAGTGTTCACGAAGGCGATTATCTTTGGTAGCTTCCTCATAAAGCTTCAATTGTATCTTGATATCCTTGAATAGCGATTGCATGGGCTCATAGGAATCTTCGATTGACTGTAGACGCTTTCAGCTCACGAGAATATCGAAGTCCTTCCTCTGATCGTTCCACCTGTGACCCTTCAGTTAGGTTAACAGCAAGAAGAATTCCTTGGGTGGCCACATGTTCCAGTAGCTCCTCTGTAACATTCAGGCTGCTATCCGCGTACATCTTCAAAACCGTGAAGGGTGTACATCTTGCTCTTCTCCAGTAACCAAGTGCTCCACTCGAAGGAATGCGAATCTGCCCGTTTCACTCGGTAAGGTCCGACCCAAGTCACCTGGAGCTTATTTGCACGCGTCTCGTCCGTTCGTGATCTTAGGACGTAGTCTCCAACGTGAAAATTCACAAGATTCCCCCCTCTCTCGTGTTTCTTGTTTAGCAAGCTTTGCTTAAGGCGCTTGTCCTCCACCACTTCATGCATCTTTTGTAAGCTGCTCCTCAACTGATCCATGGAGTAGTCAATCTGTTCGCTCTGCGGAATCTGCTGTGGCTCGTTCTTCTGGGGCAAGTAAAACTCACGGAGCGGTGTATGGCACTGGGGTCCAGTGAACAGCTCGACTGGCGCTCGATTTCCTAAAGATGGGACTGCTGTGTGATTCAAATTGGCTTGCGCCATCGGAACCAAATAGACCCAATCTTTATATCCAATCCTGTACGTCAAAATCATTGCTCTCATCACTTGCAGTACATCACGGTTCACACGCTCGACGGATCCGTTTACCCATGGACTGTATGCAAGTGTGAACGACTGCTTCGACCGAAGACGGTGACCCAATTCGGCAACTATTTCGTTCTTGAAATGAGTTCCACAATCCGATACCCACTCAGGAGGAACGCCAAAACGTGAGTGCCAATCCAGTAAGGCCTCAACCACCACACTGCTCTCTGCTGAGTCTGCAGCGACTAACTCGCAGTAATGTGTGACGTGATCTTTAAGAACCAGAAGGTATTTGCTGACTCCAAAGCTCTCGCCCATGTAAAGAAAGTCAAAATGGAGAACACCATTACGAGTACGACATTCGATTACCTCGCTCCACGGACGTGGGATAATCCTCCTCCTTCTCGAATGCAGACAAATCCGACAGTTCTTAACGAAACTCGCAACCACATCCACAAGGTGATCAATAGAGAAAAGTCGACCGAGATGAGTTACCATTGCTTGTTAACCTCGATATCCTTGCGCCCCGCAGTGTGCGATGATGCAAAGTCTATGCTGTATGTCCTTAGCGCCAGCCGGGACCCACAACTATCCATTCAACGTCACGAGACCACTTTTATCTTTGTCCGAATGAACAGGAGGCGAGTACTTGGATTGCACTCCCTTGAGCTCCTCCATTGTAGGCCAAACAAAATTGTCCTCACCCAAAGGTCGCAAAGCCGAAACAGTTTCCGTACCCTGGATTGGTTGAGTCCTTGGACTTTCAACCGCTTAATGGTAGGCGAACGGTTGCCTGCCCAACGGGAAATCATATCGGCCCATACGTTATCAGGTCCTGGCACGTGCTACACCACATACCGATAGTTCATCAACTTCATAGCCTATCGAAAAAGTTTTCCTTTGACATGTTTCTTGATCGACACGTCCGGTGCGAATATGTGTATCAGATTACGATGATCGCAGTACATCCGGAACGGTAGCGGTCTCAGAAACAAGGCATCGAGCTTATCACACGCGACAATGATGGGAAACTCCCCCTTCTCGATGACAGTCCAGTTCTGCTGGCTACCTGCAAACGTCCCGCTTGTGTAGTGAATGAGCCGATGCTGTTGCTCCGTAGCAGGTTTCCGAGGGTTAATGTCCATAACTTGAGTCACAATAACTGCATATCCAACATCCGATGCATCAGCGATGAGGCATATAGTGGCCGTGTCGTCAGGAAAATCGAGAGTCGCAGCTTGAGCGAGCGATTCCTTGATCTGGTCAAATGCTCTTTGCTCGTCAGAGTCCAGCTCGATGTTAACCCCTGCAGCCGCTTTCTTGGCCATTTTGGTTTTTGCAAGAGCTGCATCAAGTCGTTGTTGGAGAGGGGCGATCTGCCTCGCAAAATCAATAATACTTCGACATATCCAGCTGACCGCACAGACAGATTGCTGGAGTTCTCCGGTAGTACGCGGGTACGGTAATGCCCGTAGTGAGTCAATGCGATTTGGGTCATGCTGGATACCTTGACCACTTATAATCCTCCCACGCCACTTGACTTCGGTCTGGTACAGGCTCGTCTTCTTTGCGCTCAGTTTAAGTCCAAACTGATCCATTAGTGACATCAACTCTTCCAACTTATCCAAGCACTCGTTGATTTCCTTGGCATACAAGAGTAAATTGTCGATCCTGATAAGTAGATGGCCGTACAACAGACTTGAAAAACAATTCTCCATCGTCTTCGGAAAGAATTCGCAGCATCACTACAGCCCTGAGGTACTCTGTAAGGAGTGAAACCCTTCTCATCGGTCATATACGATAGAAACTCTTGACAAATCAATGCCAATGGAAGCTGCCAAAAGCCCTTCAAGAAGTCATAAAGTCCGAAATGTTTCATTCCTTTCGCGATTTCCACCACTACGGATAGTATCGGCATAACGGCCGCCATGACTTCGGACAATACATTCAACTCACGATAATCAATGGTCTGTCAAAGGTTCACAAGGTCCACTGGTTTCTTGACCGGTAGAACGGGACTCGCCCAGCGACTGTTTGAGTCCTCGTAGACAAGTCCTAGATCCACCAAACGAGAGTTAAAATTGCGAAGAAACTTGCGAATGTGAGGAGGATACCGGCGAGGCTTACACTTTGTAGGACGAGCCCCTTCCTTAGTCGCACCTGCATAGGTGGAACGCGTGCTGGTGGATCTGCTCGTATAGTCAAACGCCATACGTCGTAGGCGTGGACGATCTTACGCAGTCGCTCGACCTTTAGAGCAGGGAATCCGTTATCCACTGCTTGAGCCAACAATCGTTCAACTGCAGCGAACACGTCACCCCTCTCCGGGTCAGCTTCATCAAGTTGTACTGGAGATTCATCAGCCTCCAATTCAACAGGGTCGCCACTTGTTTCATCGACACCACGATCTGCAACCTGATCAAGCTGGTGTTCCACATCAATTCCAAGCATCCTTAGTAAATCATTGCCTAGAATGAACTCGTCGTCATCCACATCAACGATCAACACGTCCACAGCCTTCATCGGTTCAACCCGCCCAGCCGCAGTGCGGATCATCAAATGGATTCTAGCCTTCTAATCGGCAGTCGCTACCCAGAACCAAAAGTCTGGTTCCGTACTGGGACGTCAAGTTCTTCGGCTTGGGCACTTGGGTCCAGAGTTCGGAGTTGATCCCAGTGAGAGCGGCCCATCACAGTATGGTCAGAGCCACTGTGTAAGGAACTTTCAGCATTCCATTCACCGTGACAACGCGAGATGGAGTTGGTAAGAGTTCACCGAGCCGCTTGGTCTTCGCACGCTTGGCCGCGTTCACCTCACGCAAACGCTTCCTCAGCACTAACTTGTCTTCTTCGGTCGCTTCGACACACTCGTTTAGCAAGTGCATCTTGTTGCACTTGGGCACGGGCTTGGAGGCAACTTCTTTGACTTCAACTTCGTCTTCGGCTTGGATGTGCTATCTGTCTTGCGCACCTTCCTTGACGAGTCTTCCGATTTCTCAGTCCTAGTCTTCTTCTTGTCTTGGGATTCCTTCTTCTTCTTCGACGAGCCTTCATCTCGATCCCTCTTCTTGTTACTCAGCCGTAGAAACTGTCGTTCGTTCTCCTTCGCCTTCTCAGCGACGAGGTCAAACAACAGTCTTGTGTTTGAGGTGGCCTGCTTGTGCGTATACTGGAGACACTGCTTAACTTCCTCCTTCAGGGCCGCTGGGTGAAGGGAGGCCACGAGTTGCTTGCACTTCGCCTCATAATCACCGTTACCCTCGAAACAGGCGCCCAAACCATGCTCGCGCACTAGCTTCCGAAATTGATTGAAGTAGTCCAGCACACGGGCGTCGACATCACTCTCCGTCAGGCCCATCCTTAGCTTGGACTTGAATAGCGCCTTGACGTTAGAGAGTGCATCATGCATCACATTGAAGATTATGAGAGCGATCTCGACATTCAGCATATCGTCCGTCACGTTAGCGACGTGTTCGTTCAGCCTCAGTTCGCACAGTCCGTCCAGAAAATCGGGGTCCATCGAATCACGGACTTGACTGGACAATGTTGTTGTAGTTCTCGCCAGTCACACGACACCGGGCTCTCAACTTGCTCTCATAATGGCGTCGCTTGTTCGCCCAATCCGTCAGAGCTTCATGCGAGGTGCTGGATTTCTGGTGCTGAGATTGGTGTAAATACCGGGGCACCAACTCCTTGTTGCATCTTGACTGGTCGTTCTTGGATTTTTTATTCAGGTCCCACCTACGCCAAGATAACCACGTCCAACCCTTAGGCCCTGAGCGGCACGCCTCGATCGCGCTAAAGGAAAACCGCAGATACACTGACGAAAGCAGGTTCTTGTGCTTGACGCTTGTGTTCTTGTGTTTCTTGGAGCAAATAGCTCGACTTGAACCGAAGAAAGCACTTTTTCCACTAAAGAATTATTTGTAGTAATTCCCGGGCGAGATACCAATCGACACTCGACAAAGCGGGAGCCACCCCGCTGGAACTGCGGGGTGGCGTGTATTGTAGAAGGTAAATCATAGAGTGAGTCTCAAGACTGATGGTAACCAGCTTGAGCTCATTGTTAGCTTATCATAAGGCGTCCCTCAGAAAGTTCGCTAGGAAAACTATTAGAAAGATGATATGCATTTGGCCTGGTTCCTAATATGTAACCCGGGTCGGGTATTGATAGCCCAACCGGTAAGACATGCAGACCCACTACCTGATGATGGCGAACCCATCAGGTGGCTCTGGGTCATCCTTCGCAAGGCCTGTACTTTCCTGGAAACCAAGGTGACAGTCCTGGAATCCACTACATACAACAAGAAAGCAGCACACAGTTTGCAGGTGGGATTTTAATATAACCCACCCATTTTAATGTTATTCTTGAGGGGCTTTAACTAGCCTTCATTCCTCCAAGCAACATCATTTGGGTGATTCGGTTTTGATGTCTTCCCTGGCCGACACAAGCAACATCCACGTTCTTTTTTCATTGTCATGCGAGTTTCACCTGGCTCATTTTCTACAGATCCTACTACAGAATTCCTTATTCACATCTGTACGCTACAGACTGTAGCAGTGATTGGAAATAAATATTGGACGGTATTTTTAGGCATTACTGCTAATTGCAGTATGCATTGCAATTCTTCACAAGCAAACAATCGCGTATTGAATTGCTGGTCTTTGATTGCAATCACTTGTGTCGAGCTTTCGTAAGACAGTGTGACACTCAGTTTTAATTGGTCAAAATGGTCTGCAACATGATTTTTAAATTAGGTGCGTGAAGTTCGTTCATCGCTACAATACTTGCTGTCAGTGAGATAAAATATCGTCTCGCTGGAGCTAACAAAGCAGAACATGTCCTCGTGATTATAAATACTATCTGTTATACATTGTGTGATTTTCGTCATGTTTAGAAGGCATTTCGTGCCTCCCACGATGTTTTCTACCTGTACTTGGTTAAATATCTTGTCGATAGTAAAGTATAGAGAGCTTTTCGTCTCAGTAATCTACGAATTAAAAAAATATGTCAGCGTATAAACTATGTGCTCTGAATAGCAGTCAGATGTGCGGGATGCCTCACGCCACGGTGGCTTGTGTTCTTGTTCGAGGGTACTACCCTCGAGCTAGAACTTGGTGGTTTTCAGTTCTCGAGCGGAGAGAGCTCATGACGAAGGCACCCGTAGAGAAGACGCGTTCCTGGAAGGCGTTCGAGGGCTCCTGCCCAGCCAAACGCGGGCAAGAGCCGCGATTGATGGGAACATCGCAGCTCCTGCTTCACGATACCAGCGGCACACGTCGACGTACTTGCACAGGGCCTGCAGGTTCCAGCACACAGCACCCTTGTGTCTCAATAGAAGCAATCTGGTAAGTTCTTCTTTCGTCAGTTTGTCGTCTGGGGCTTGCTGGGAAGCAACGCTGACCCAGTTCACACTGTGCTGGTACCATTTCCGCAAAATTTCATCGGCTTGGTCGTAGAGACTGGCCACAGGCGTCGCCTTTAGTGTCGAAGCCATCACTGGGGCAGCACACACGACCAGATCGTCGTCGGTGGACAGAACCAAGTCCAGGTTTGACTGCGTGTCCACGTCGGGTTCCATGTTGTTTGCTCGAGTTGGCCGCGTGAATCGCGTGGAAGATTTCTCTGTGCGCATTGCGCAGCATCGCCTTCCCGTCGTTGATGACTCTATTGATCACTTCAGTGTCCGGAGCGACATCCGCATTGACCCCCGTGCCGCATGAGGCTTCGCCAGATGTGGTAGTGTCTTTGATCGGAGTCCATTGGACAAGGGTGTCCACCGTGAACTTCGTTCGAGGATCCAATTGCAAAATAATCATTGACTCCGGTATGAGGACAGGCAACCTCTTGTAACTTGGCCCTTGATCCGATTGATGCAGGTTTGAGCCTCCACAGACAGCGTGCTGATGTGTGTTGCATGACGCAGAAGTGAGCGCACGTTTGTCTTCGGAGACCTCGCCGATTCGAGATCGTAGATCGGGTAGGTCTCCGCTGCGAGACGATCGAGCGTGAACGTCATTAGCACTATGAGTTCCGACGAGACCTGGTTGTTTCGCTGCACGTCGATAAGTGCGAGGTCAGCCAGCGACTGAGTGATGGAGACTCCATCTCAGTCAGCAACCTCCAGTCAGAGTACACGAGCTTGTCGAACGCTTCTGAGTCGTCGTAGGGCTCACAATGCTGGAAGTAGGCCTTAAACGCGGGGTAGTTAACGACGGTTCTCTGGAATAGAGTGACGGTCGAGGCTACGCGAGTGTCACAGTCAACAATCGGGCTTAGTTCGGGGAGAACGTAGAACTTCTGGGTCTTGGTGAGGCGCTCCACCCTCTGTGGTGAGTTAAAGTAGTTGTTGAGGTTCCGCACCTTCTTGATCAGTGCAGCACCCTCCGGGAACGGCCCATCAACCGTGCTCAAGTAACGCTCCTTCTTCTTCTTCCCGGTCTCGGGATCCAGTACGTGCACAGTCTCGTAGTTCTCGCGCATACCCATACCGTACGAGAGGCAAAGATTGAGGAAATGCATCGTGCAGTCCGTTGGCACGGAGTCCTCGAATAGCTTGGAGACTTTGCGTGCGCTCGGCGTGGTGTCCGACATGGTGAACTGCGCCATTGACACGATGTCGACCCGATAAAGCTCTTCCATCCTGAAGGTGATAAGGGCCTTGATCTTGGCCAATGCGTGTGAGCCGTTGTAAACTGTTACAAGCAGTGCAAGATTGACGAACTCTCAGTGCTTGTTGATGAAGCTCACCGAGCTTCCAATTAGAGCCTTCTTACCGCCTCCTACTATGCAGTTGTCGTGAAGAACATTGATGAATGGGAAGTAGTAAGCTGCCTTGAATTCTCTTTCAGCATTCGCTCTGACAGGAGACAGAATCGCTCGAAGTCAGCGTGGAAGTTCCAGTACGTTCGCAGAGCCAACATGGTGGTGTTACTCGTCACCAGTTGCATGAGAGTGCGAAAGTCATCGATCACTACAGTCCTTTATTATCAGAGACAGTCAGTAAGTGCTAACAAAGGTGTAAATATTGGATGTATATCGGCTTATCGTTATTAATCAGCCAACGGGCAACAAATACGTTGACTTCCTTCGGCGTCGGCCCCCAGAGTTTCTGTAGAGCTCCCTGTTCAATGCTGGTGGTTCTTGCAACGAGGAGTGGGAAGTGCGCTGGCTCAAGTAACCAGGAGCTGCCTCGAACTGGTGACGAGCACGATTGGCCCTCTAGGCCTTCTCGGCCATACCAATCGGGTGTTTACCGTGTTTGGACACCATGTGGTCCTTTGCGTTGGAAGTGTGGCTCCAACGACGGAGACCACTCTCCCATGCGTCGGCAGGATGGTTGGGCTGGCTGGTTGCACTCGCAGTGCACAGAATGCAGATATGCGTGAAATGTTTCGCATCATTGTCTTCCCCGATTGTATACGTGGTTGCGAGCGTGTGGGCTACATCCCACACGTTATCGCGCTTGCCGGGTTGACGGAAATGGTGTACGTCGAGAGGGATTCCGTACGAGTCCACACAAACAGGGCTGTCCGGTGGAAGTTTTTCGTCCGATGACTGGCTGCTCAGTGGCTCAGAAGCATCCTGGCTGGCTTGTGCGCCAGACGACTCTTGAGACCAGCCGACAATCTCAAAGGTGACGCGCCGGTCGTCCTTAGCGACAGAATCCTCGGGCAGGTTCTTTGCCTTTCATTCGGCAACGCACATTGCGCTACAGAAGCTGTTAATATGGATAAAATATTAGTATCGATTAATATAGTATTCTTAATAATCAGTAATACGTACCGCACTGCGATGTTATCAGGATCAAACAAATCGCTCGATCGCTCGAGCACAGGTGGTGAACGGGACGGCGACAGATCGAGCACGGATCCGTTACCGTCAGCTCCAGGTTGGTACAACCGACGAATGAACACTTCATTGGTCTTAAAAGTGTTAGAGCGGCGTCCAAAGAGCTGTAGATGTGGTCCAAGGGTTGCAAAGAAAATTGCAGAATGAGCTAAGAGTGCGTAGATCAAAGACAAATGCAAACACCCGTGAATCAGCGACTGAGGCGTGCACGCGTCAGTCGAAAAGCAGCAACCGTTGCTCTAAAATCAGCTTTTCAGTCATGCTTGAGAGCCCTGCTGTCGCCCCTAAACATGCAACCACCGTCGTAGTCGTAGTGAAGACGACGGGAATTTACAGGATAGACTTACTGATCAGTGATCAAGCAGCCTTGCTTCTTGCCTGTGGTGGTCAAAATGGAGATATGTTTCTAGATCTCACCAGTAATTCAATAGTACTATTCGAGCTTCAACCCGAGTTACTGGTTACTACAGTAATAGTAGAAACCGAAATAGCCAAACTACTGGCTGCTATAGTAATAGTAGTAGTACTATAGTACTATATACTACTGTTGATTGAAATTACTGCAGACCCCTGACCATAGGACGATTTGCATACCAAAACCCGATGATGATTGTCAATACTAAAAACAAGCTTAGAATCGAATGACACCTTCTTTTTTTGTAAAACGTAAGATGCTCTGTCTTATGGTGCCGTCTGAACCCAAGTTTTGTCTTACGAATAATCCTGAATCAGCAAAGTAATTCCTCGCTGCTGCAATACCGTATTGCAATACTATATTGCAATATTTAGCACAAGCTCGTGGGGAGATCGCGATCTATTCTGTATACAAGTATCGAGTACTTTAGTGCCGTTCCAAATGTTGGATCAGAGCAATGAAGATGAATTTTGATGCCTATTTATAGGAGCCAAAGCACTGGTTGCACGCCAATTGAAAGCTAGTGCGGCATAGAGACCAACCCCCACTTGACTCTCGCTCACTTTTGGTTTTTGACTATCGCGCGGGGCGCTTCTTCAGCTGATGTACCTGCTTCCCGGTGACTCCGTTTCCAGTTCGCCTCACCACTAGTAAGACCGTTGCGGTCGCGATACGTGCCGCCAGGGTTTGCGCGCGCAGACGCGAGTGTGCCTCCTAGTAATTTGTTTTCATAGTGCATCGACCAATATGCATCTTTCGAACCAATATAGGAGGGCTGCTACCGCAGGCTCGGTGTCCTTGGGGCATGAGATCCGTAGGCGAGGTTGCTGCTGCGCGCGACCTTGGGTGTAGTTAGCCGACTAAACCGCAACAAATTCAAATTTCGAACCCATGTAGCGTTGCAATACAGCACTCAGTTGCAATATGGTATGCCATATCCCATTGTCCCCCAGTATTGTATTGGATTGGTAATTTGGGTATTGAAATTGGAGCAATATATTTTTTCCAATCACTGATCTGTAGCCTCTTCATTTATTTTGAAAGTGAATAGCGGCACTTTTGGCTAAAACACTCCGATATACTTGTAGCAGTTACAAGTACTACAGTTTAGTTTGTGTATACTACTAGTAATATTGAAAATCTACTTTTTTCTTAGTGTTGAGAATAAGCGTATAGAGTTTCTTTTTTTAGCAGAATCGCACCTCTGTAAATACGTTGGATATAAAAACAGAGATTTTTTTATCAACGTTCTGCAACTCTACTACGAGTAGTAATACCCATTCCGAAATGCCCTGCTACGACTGTTCAGCTGTGACTCTATCTACATCTCTCTGTTTCCTCAACTCCACTTCTGCTACTTAGCTATTGTTTGCGCGGTTAAGCTTTTTTGCTGCCTCCCTAAGCTTATCATAAAGCTTGAATTCGGGCGTGTAAGTATGATATAGCGGGCTATTATGGTTCATCGACATCCACTGGTTCTTTTCCTTGTCGAGCCTTAGTCATGTCTTGACCTGGTCGTGAGTGATGCCATTCTTCAGCAATGTTTGTACAGCGTCGTCAAGGTTGTCAGAACGCGCTTGAATTTTCACGAAATCCACCAGCTTCTTGGTCTTGGATTTCTCGGCATCTGCGACTTCCTTACTCTTAAGCCAGACCAACGCTTTGTTCGCCAGCTTATTGCGCAGGGCGGTGATACCGCCCCTCTCTTCGTCATTCGCATTGCCTATCTCGCTCAGCTTTGCATTTGCTCGAAGCATTCGTCGATTGTTGGTCACCGCTTCAGTATCATCGAGTGAAGACATCGTAGATTCGGATGCTCGTTGTCTAATAGTATAACCCACGACAACGTCGCTGCAGGCGAGTAGGACGAACACAGCCAAAAGGAGGGCGTGGCGGGCGCCCATCGTCACTATACTTGATCGCGAGGTCAACCTGGGAAATGGTGAAATGAAGATTATCCCAAGCGATAGCGCCGCGAATTTCTATGGTACAGCACTTCAGTGCTTTAGGAGAGGAGAGGGTCGAAGGAAGCAACCATATGAGACACCACGAAGCATCTGGTCTGCGAATGAGGCCAATCAGAGCCTGTAGATTACAGTCACACCTCTATAAATGACGCCCGATTGGCTCGGGGAAAAATGTCTTCTCATTTAAAGAATTGGTCAGATCGAGAAATGGCTACATGTATCCATCTTGCATCCAGTGTCCGCTGTCGCCTACGCTTCACCACTTGCGTTCGCACCAGCTTCGACAACGATTGCAGCATGCTCTGTTGGTCCTAAGTGTCCCCTTCGCATTGAAACAGGAACACTGAAAGCTCCACGCAGTACGCAAGAGCTGTTGATGCATGTACTGGTTCCTGTTCTTGGTTGTCACTATCGTCTTCATCAAGTGAGTTGCTGCTGCAGTCAACGTCTATAGACTCGTGAACTTCGTCATCTGAATCGATTTCTAGATAGTCGTCAACGTTCTCAAAATCGTCAATTCCAGTCAGCATGGGGCATTGTCAATGAGCAACAGGACCTTGCGATTTTGAACAGCCATCTTCAAGTTGAAATTTTGTTTTAATACCCACTCGGAAAATATTCGGGCTGTCATCCATGTTCTTTTTTGCTATTGTAGAATTGAACAGCCTTGCCTTTTAGAGCACGAACACTTCCACCAATAAAACAACGGGGGGTTCTATTGGAAAAAAAACACTAAAAATGAGGAGGATTCGATGAACTGACGGACGGTCACCTGTCCAGATAGAGAGTTTTACCTCCGACCCTGACTGTCATTTAGCGAATAGAGAGGTTTTTAGTCAGTTAGAGAGTCTGGTATAGTGAACCTCATATAGTCTCGTTTGCGTTGAGAGACTGTATTCAAGTATAGAGCACGTGGTCACTTATAGAGGTTCAAATAAGGAGGTGTGACTGTATCTCTTTTTTTGCTTTTTCCCAGTTAATTTAATAACCTCCCTAGTGATAATATGTGATGGATTTGCTGATAAAGCCTATTTACTCATCTTAGTGAATAAAGAGAAAACTTTACTTTTTATTTTTAAATTAAAACACATATTAGACCGCTTTTTATAAAGTACGGTAAATTATGTTTTTTAAACAAATGTGAAATACTACGTAGCAGAAAAATTGCACAAAAAAAAACATTCTTCGGTGCCCGGTGTACAATAACTGTGGCCAGAGAATATAAATTTTGTTAATTTGTACAGTGCACATGCTGTACTTGTACTAGTACTACATGTTCAGATCTGACTCCCATCATCGCAGGCAAATCAGGCTGAATCTATGGATGAGCGTGTGGCACTAGTAGTGCCACTACGTATAACTTACAAGTATACGCAGTAAGTATAGTATACGGTATAACGCAGAGACTCTGCTTAGATTAAGATTTGATATATCACGTCATCCATAACGCAAAGCTGATGACAAGCAGCAAATCATATCGCATCTGCTAATGACCGCACCGCTATTACGATACCGGTAATCTGAATCGGGTGATCAGATTATCTGATACACCGCTAACATGTAGAACTGTGGCATTCATTGCAGTACATGTACATTGTATTCAAAACAGCTATCACCTTAAGGACCAGGTCGAAGTAAAAAAGAGGACATTGGGGAAGCAAGGTACATGTATTCTACTTAAATACTTCGGATACGAACAAAAGTTACTGTACTGTACGCTATAGTACCCATTTTTGGAGTTTGATGGCAATTTGGAATGTTGCTGGAATGTTGCAACATAATTATTTTCCATTGTGACGGTTTTGCGTTTTAGCGCCTCTTCATTCACGAGTACCATCATGCATGTTTTGTTATGGAGGGAAGTCAAGGGAACTCCAACAAGTCCGTGTCAAGGTGTAATAATGGTGAGTCGGGGTCGGGGGACCGCCCCTTTTCGTCCATGGGTAGTACAGTGTTTCATTTGGCACCGGAGATGACATCGCCGAGCTCTTCGCATCATCCTCCGTCTACTGCAGGAGCCGTGGCTAACCGAAGAATTACAGGCGCAACAGCGGGTGAATTCGACGTTAGAAAATTCCTGTTAGATCAGAAAAGCGCTCAGCCTTTTCATAAAAGTTCGCTATTTCGCGCATCAACTTTCGCCAAGCAAGTGACTGAGCCACCAACTCAAAGTACGCGCTCGAAACTTAAGAAATTCGTGCTGCCTCGGATGGAGTTAGGCTCTTCTAAATCTACGGGAAATCTACCTGGTACTAAACCAAAATCTCGAACACCTAGAAACCAGTCGGACGAAGAAGATAGTCCATCGATTTCGCACTTTTATTCCATCGAGAAAATGTCTGCGAGTTGTTTCCACGCGACGCAGAACAAGAACAAGACGTGGCTGTTTCTACCGGGCTCCGACGAACGCTCTAAAACAAGCAAAGGAGTGGGTAAAACCAGCATTACTGGCGTCGACAGGCCGTCCAGAAGAGTAGATGTACTGGACTTGGAACGATGTTTCGATACAGCCATTCAGTTCGCCAGCAAGAACAAGCACATGGACGTTGCCTGTGAAGAGAAACTGTCCATGCTTGACCAGGATTTCATGGCTATTTACGCTCGAACCACGCAGAGATACGGCTCAACATTGTCCAGTCAAAACTCTAATGACAGTCGCAAATTACTGACCAGATTACTATTTGAGCAAAAATGGTCCGATGTGGTCATGGGCGAATTGGAGTCGATGCTTACGGTATCTTTTCTCGAACAGGGGGTGGTTCTCCGTAAGGCTCGTATCTTGTATGCCAAGACATTCTTCCAGCTGGAAAATCTCTACAAATCTCAGTGGCAGGACCTAATTCAAGAGAAAGAAGAGGTGGAATATCTTCGGGAAGAAATACGACAGACGAATGAACTCCACAAACAAGACGCGCAGACTACGAAAGAACGATACGAGACGGAGATCGAAAAGCTGAAAACTACTTTTGAGAGCGAGAAGAGCGACATGGAGAGGCGCTTGGCCGACTCGAAGGAGCAAATGACCAAAATGGGCGACACGATGAAGACGCTAAACGCGATTTTTAGACAGATGCGGGAAGATACGGAGAAGGTGAAAGCTGCGGAGCTTCGAGAGAATTACGGCAGACTCCAGCACAAGTACGAGCAGAGTCGAGAGGAGATTGAGCAACTGCGTCCGCTCGTTCAAGAGAAGCAGCAGCTTCAGAGCAAAATTGATGAACTTATTCGAGACCGAGAGGCCCTCAAGGACCAAATCACAGAATGGACTAATTTAGTGAATACGAAGGACACCGTAATTGCGTCTCTAATGGAGCAGCAAAGCACCCTAATTGCTGCCCAGGAGCTCAAAGCTGCCAGAGAAGAAGAGATGCGGCAAGCTGAAGAAGAAAAGGAAGGCGAACGAGATGACGCTCTAACTGTAACTGGAAACTCTAACGGTCCAGTTAGCGGAGTCTGTGTTCGATGTAAGCAAGATTTACGAACTGTATCCGCGAATGGACGGCTGACAGAGGGGGATAAAGGACCGGAAACCAGCAACTCTCCCGTAAATAACGAAGATGAAGCTTTTAAGCTCCCGAAGAAGCGACGTATCCAATGTCTCTACTTCCGTATTTTACTACCGAATCTCGGTGGTCGACGGCCACAAAGCGATATTTCTTGGACGCTCAGCTGTATGAGATCCATCATGTTCGCCAAGCAAATCGACGATTCCATGTGTAAACGGACGGCTGGATTGTTCCCGCTACGCATCCGCATGCCTGAGTTTGTGTATGCTTGGTTCGCACCGTGGAAATCTTTAAAAGACGAAAAATCCATTGTCGAAGAAGACCCTTTAGATGGAGGCGTAGATACTGAAGTTCTCGATGATCCAAATGACCCAGACATATTGCAACGGCAACAGATGCAAGCCAACGAAGACCGCTGGAGTCTATACTACGGGGTACGATCGTTAGTACAGCAAGGGTATCTGGAGGCGAAATTGTTCCTGTCACTTCTTGACGAGAAATTCGGCGAAGACGAGCAGGTTTTCATGCTTCATTGCTACCGAGTACTGGATGTTTTACTTGATGGACGTCTGAACTGGGGTCCATTACGTGATAAAGTGTCGTACAAAGTGTTTGCTCAAGAATATACTGCTCTTGTTGGTGACAATTCTGGAAAAGCTGAAGGCTCGGTACCTCCTCGTGTGCGGATTCCGAAAACTATCTGGATTTCCCCGTATCATGCCTCACTTGCGACGAGTGTGATCCTCTCCAAGGCTACAGAAACCGAGCGAGAAGCGCTTGATCAGAAGATCTTAGAGTACGTGGTTACCAACGTCCCTGAAGACGAGCGACCTGAAATTTACTTGGAACCGAGGGCGAAGATCCAACCAGACGAAGAGGATACCAAGAAGCGATCCAAATCTGATCGACGAGGGGAGTTAAGGGACGAAACTATTGATGGTAATTTACAAGAGCCGCTGCACTTCGTAGACGCGAATCTGTGGGTGGAGCTCATGATGCTCGAGTACAAGGAAGAGCAAGCGCATCGTCGCGCTGCCATTCGTCTAATGTTCCAGACAGCGACGTCGGCAGCGGCGGCAGCGTCCGATTCTGTAGCGGAGATGTCGTTGTCAGCTATGTTGGGCATAAATTACGCCTCGATGGACATGGAGCAGTTCCGGGCAATGGTCCACACTCTTAACGACGAGATCCCGTCGTTTATGGTGGCCACTCTTTTTAGAAACGCGTATACTAGAGGTAATGGTACTGTAAACTTCGATTCGTTTATGGACGCAGCGGAGACGGCGCAGTTCTTCTCGACGTGTATGAGACTGGAGAGCCCCAGCTCTGTTGTGTCGAGAATCTTTGGCCATCCGTTCTCTCGATCTCCTGTACTCATGACGCCGAGCTCTCGAGCTGCGTTTATTGTGGGCAAGCTTTTCGCAATTTTAGGGAACGAGATCAGCACCACAATCGAAGAATTGCCACTCTGGACTCGCAGCATGACGGACTCGCTCGCGTATGAGATATCGTCAACACTTTTAGAAGGGGGTTATAGCGACGGCATTAGGCTACTGACGTTGTTCCAGAGACTCATAGACAACCTCGGAGTGGCCAAGTTGATACGACGAGAGACGACGGGCTGTCTCTTTAGCTCCAGCGATCTGTACAACATTGAGAAGGCGCTGACTGGGCTACTGGACTTCGCTCGCCAGCGAGAAAAATCATCGTACGTATACATGGATGAATAGTGCATATTATGAAGCTCTAACTGTTGTGTTACTGTCGTTTTAGAGTGGAGTTACTGATCGATGCTGTAAGGCAGAAACTGAGTGTGAGGCGCGTTCAGTTAAAGTTCCGCAAGCGATTGAAGCAGGATCAGGGTGCACCGTTAGTGATGCGAACGCTAATGCACCGACGTTACGGTAGTGGTCCGTTAAATTACAGGCAGCGGCGAGCAGAGCGACCGGTGGTCTGGTTACGACTGATAATCTCCTCTATTCTGCGTCAGTCGATGCAGTCCACGCACATATCTGCGGTCCTGGGAGCGCTGAGCGGTATCAGCGGTGCATTCCACGCTGGGCGATCTTCACCGCTGCAGTTGACCGTCTCGAGTTCTCTAAATGGAGGAATCGGCCCCACGCCTAAACCAGTTTTTGTTGAGCTCGTTTACGACTTTTTTTTGGAGAAACTCGGAGCTCGTTGTGAAGCTGAACGCATGATCCACGATGTGTTTGCGAATTGCAGATCTCTCGTTCGGTCGGACTCTCTGGCTTTGCTCTTTAGCCACCTCTGTTGCATGAGTAACTCGTGTCCTGACGACCGACTATTGGGCCAAAACGAAGCGCTGGCCTTCCTGCATGCAATTTTCCGCTGTGGACTGCACAATTTCCGTCTTATCAACCCCAACAGTGAACTTCCAAGTGAAGTATCCCAAGAAGATAAGGCAGACTTTGTGGCGATGGACGCGGTGGAAAACATTCTCCAGGCAGCGTTCTCGAAGCTTAGTTCCGACCAGAAAACTCGGCTGAAAGTACGGATCACTGACGCTGTTACTGATAAAAACGCATCAGAAATGGAGGCTAATACTTTCCTCGTCTTGGCACTTCATGAGTGGAGACGCTACATACTTTACCGGCTAAACGAAATCCGAGTGGCTTGCTGCGAAGTTGAAGGGGAACTGGTTCACTTTGAAGAGTTATTGCAGCTAGAAACACTGACGACTATATTGCAGAAGACCGATATTGCGTTTAGTTCTGAAGAACTCTGTACCATCTTGCGTCGACTGTATATCACGGAAAAGGCTTCCCCAAAGTCAAGCGACAACGATAGTGGAGATGTCACCAGTTCCACAGTAAAGCCAGACCCCATGAGCGACCGTATCGCCGCTGCGTGTTTCCCCTTGATCGCGAAGGAGACAATGAGTGGACTACTAAGACTGGCCCCAAGACGCTTCGAAGTCAAGCCCAATCCTCTGCAGAGTTACGAGATCCTGGTCAGTACATGGGAAGATTACCAGGAAACCTGTCAAGAATTGCTGGAAGAGCTCTCTGAGATCAGTAAAAGTAGTGGAATCCAAGCCACGGCCCAGTACCGTTCACCAATGAAAATTGGGGATGGAGACGGCGATGGGTTCTATATGAGCTCATCCAACACAGTGTCCAGCCAAGATGTGGAACAGCTCGAGCTTGTGCACTTACGTTTCCTCGAAAGACTGCAACAACTCACAGGGTTTTTCGATAGCAACGTTCAAGAGGAAAACTCTCGTCGTGACGCATCGCAGCATCTGATAGACGCGCAAGTGAATGAAACGTGGAAGATTTTCCGACAAATGTTTGTCGGGTTCGTCAAGCTGCGAGCTACAGCAGATCTTGGGCACGGGCCCCTGCCTGATCGGTGGGAACGTCATACATGTAGCGAATAGAAGCCATTGCTTGTAAACCGATCCAAGAAGCTAGGGACTTAATACAATGAATGTAAATTTTTACTTTGAGTATTTAACAATTCTGCAAGTTGCTTAACTCGGGCTTGGTGTCGGAGTTGTAAGTTTGGTCATGTCGACAGAATACCAACTTAGTGTGGTGCCAGCGCAAATATATAGTGCTGTCTTGTCGAACCAGAGATCTCCAGCCTTGCACACGGTGTCGTATGCCGGCGATGTGTCGCTACCGGCGATGTTAAGCGTCTTGCTGGGCAGGGTTACTTGAGAGGAGACGCCAGAAAAATCAACAGCAGCCCCTTTGAAACTAGTTTTCGACCCAGAGAAGGAGACCTCCGCGCCTTTGAAGTTCACTTGATTTGATGAGAACCCGACGGTCGTCGGCGTTGAGGAGCCTGCAGGAGCGCTCAAAAAGTCCGCGCTTGATATCGAGACTTTCGTGCTGTCGGAAAAGTCTACACTCGGTCCCGAGAAAGCTACTGCCGTCGTGGACGAGAAGTCAACACGCTGGCCAGAGAAGCTTACTTGGACTCCTGATAAACTCACTTGGGCTCCCGACAGCGTAACGATAGGGGCAGGAACTAGCAGCTTCGGTGTTGATATGGTCAAAGAAGTCGTGCCACTGTGCTTGATGGTAGCCGCATCGCTTTGTAGGTTGAGTGGTCCTAACATTGTCGTCTCTCCGGTGCTAACAGAAACCTCCAGTACGGACCCGGCCGCATTGGTCACAGCGAAGTTATAGCGTTGAACGGTAAAAGGTCCGCCAGCAACATTCACGTACTTTCCTGTCAACGTCATAGTTTCCGTCGCTTTGACATCCACGTTCGAATGCGAGTTCAGACTCATCGCCTTCACATTGTCCACAGTAAAGGCAGTCTTTGCCACCGACAGTAGAGCTGTCCCACTCGGGTACTCCACCCGGAAGGCTCCGTGCATCGGGTCGGTCGACCCCGTGCCAGGCGTCGCAACGATAGAGCCACCAACGCCATTGCTGGCGGCATTCGTTCCGGCTTTCAGTTTGATTTCGCCACCAGTGCCTCCTTCAAGCCCAGAAGTACCAACGGTAACCTCGAAATTGCCTGACGTCCCACCGGTAGCTGTGCCTGTGGACAAGGAAACCTTGCCGCTGTTGCCGGTGCCGGTACTCACGCCACTTGCAAACTCGAGATTGCCCGTACTAGAATTGGCCTTGGCCAAAGCAGACTGAATCACGACAGGCCCGCTGTTACCGCCGTCATTGGTGCCACTACCGATCCGAACTGCACCACCGCTAACTGTTGCACTATTGCCGGCACCTCCGCTAATGGTCACATCGGCACCTGTAGTTCCACCGCCGCCGACCACAGACACCGCACCGCCTGTGGTTGTAGTACCAGTGCCGGTACCGCCGGAAATGCTAACACCACCTCCTGTAGTCGCGCCGCCGCCAACTACAGACACAGAACCACCCGTGCCAGCAGCCACTGAGCTAGCACCCGCCGTCACTTTGACAGCCCCACCGACACTCGCGCTACTACTGTCCACAGACATGCTAATGCTGCCAGCGTTCAAGTCCAGCTTCGACTGTGAGGTCAGACTCATCTCCTGCGAGCTCAGACTCATCGCCTGCGAGCTCAGACTCATCGCCTTCACATTGTCCACAGTAAAGGCAGTCTTTGCCACCGACAGTAGAGCTGTTCCACTCGGGTACTCCACCCGGAAGGCTCCGTGCATCGGGTCGGTCGACCCCGTGCCAGGCGTCGCAACGATAGAGCCACCAACGCCATTGCTGGCGGCATTCGTTCCGGCTTTCAGTTTGATTTCGCCACCAGTGCCTCCTTCAAGCCCAGAAGTACCAACGGTAACCTCGAAATTGCCTGATGTGCCACCGGTAGCTGCGCCTGTGGACAAGGAAACCTTGCCGCTGTTGCCGGTGCCGGTACTCACGCCACTTGCAAACTCGAGATTGCCCGTACTTGAATTGGCCTTGGCCAAAGCAGACTGAATCACGACAGGCCCGCTGTTACCGCCGTCATTGGTGCCACTACCGATCCGAACTGCACCACCGCTAACTGTTGCACTATTGCCGGCACCTCCGCTAATGGTCACATCGGCACCTGTAGTTCCACCGCCGCCGACCACAGACACCGCACCGCCTGTGGTTGTAGTACCAGTGCCGGTACCGCCGGAAATGCTAACACCACCTCCTGTAGTCGCGCCGCCGCCAACTACAGACACAGAACCACCCGTGCCAGCAGCCACTGAGCTAGCACCCGCCGTCACTTTGACAGCCCCACCGACACTCGCGCTACTACTGTCCACAGACATGCTAATGCTGCCAGCGTTCAAGTCCAGCTTCGACTGTGAGGTCAGACTCATCTCCTGCGAGCTCAGACTCATCGCCTGCGAGCTCAGACTCATCGCCTGCGAGCTCAGACTCATCGCCTTCACATTGTCCACAGTAAAGGCAGTCTTTGCCACCGACAGTAGAGCTGTTCCACTCGGGTACTCCACCCGGAAGGCTCCGTGCATCGGGTCGGTCGACCCCGTGCCAGGCGTCGCAACGATAGAGCCACCAACGCCATTGCTGGCGGCATTCGTTCCGGCTTTCAGTTTGATTTCGCCACCAGTGCCTCCTTCAAGCCCAGAAGTACCAACGGTAACCTCGAAATTGCCTGACGTCCCACCGGTAGCTGTGCCTGTGGACAAGGAAACCTTGCCGCTGTTGCCGGTGCCGGTACTCACGCCACTTGCAAACTCGAGATTGCCCGTACTAGAATTGGCCTTGGCCAAAGCAGACTGAATCACGACAGGCCCGCTGTTACCGCCGTCATTGGTGCCACTACCGATCCGAACTGCACCACCGCTAACTGTTGCACTATTGCCGGCACCTCCGCTAATGGTCACATCGGCACCTGTAGTTCCACCGCCGCCGACCACAGACACCGCACCGCCTGTGGTTGTAGTACCAGTGCCGGTACCGCCGGAAATGCTAACACCACCTCCTGTAGTCGCGCCGCCGCCAACTACAGACACAGAACCACCCGTGCCAGCAGCCACTGAGCTAGCACCCGCCGTCACTTTGACAGCCCCACCGACACTCGCGCTACTACTGTCCACAGACATGCTAATGCTGCCAGCGTTCAAGTCCAGCTTCGACTGTGAGGTCAGACTCATCTCCTGCGAGCTCAGACTCATCGCCTGCGAGCTCAGACTCATCGCCTGCGAGCTCAGACTCATCGCCTTCACATTGTCCACAGTAAAGGCAGTCTTTGCCACCGACAGTAGAGCTGTTCCACTCGGGTACTCCACCCGGAAGGCTCCGTGCATCGGGTCGGTCGACCCCGTGCCAGGCGTCGCAACGATAGAGCCACCAACGCCATTGCTGGCGGCATTCGTTCCGGCTTTCAGTTTGATTTCGCCACCAGTGCCTCCTTCAAGCCCAGAAGTACCAACGGTAACCTCGAAATTGCCTGATGTGCCACCGGTAGCTGTGCCTGTGGACAAGGAAACCTTGCCGCTGTTGCCGGTGCCGGTACTCACGCCACTTGCAAACTCGAGATTGCCCGTACTTGAATTGGCCTTGGCCAAAGCAGACTGAATCACGACAGGCCCGCTGTTACCGCCGTCATTGGTGCCACTACCGATCCGAACTGCACCACCGCTAACTGTTGCACTATTGCCGGCACCTCCGCTAATGGTCACATCGGCACCTGTAGTTCCACCGCCGCCGACCACAGACACCGCACCGCCTGTGGTTGTAGTACCAGTGCCGGTACCGCCGGAAATGCTAACACCACCTCCTGTAGTCGCGCCGCCGCCAACTACAGACACAGAACCACCCGTGCCAGCAGCCACTGAGCTAGCACCCGCCGTCACTTTGACAGCCCCACCGACACTCGCGCTACTACTGTCCACAGACATGCTAATGCTGCCAGCGTTCAAGTCCAGCTTCGACTGTGAGGTCAGACTCATCTCCTGCGAGCTCAGACTCATCGCCTGCGAGCTCAGACTCATCGCCTGCGAGCTCAGACTCATCGCCTTCACATTGTCCACAGTAAAGGCAGTCTTTGCCACCGACAGTAGAGCTGTTCCACTCGGGTACTCCACCCGGAAGGCTCCGTGCATCGGGTCGGTCGACCCCGTGCCAGGCGTCGCAACGATAGAGCCACCAACGCCATTGCTGGCGGCATTCGTTCCGGCTTTCAGTTTGATTTCGCCACCAGTGCCTCCTTCAAGCCCAGAAGTACCAACGGTAACCTCGAAATTGCCTGATGTGCCACCGGTAGCTGTGCCTGTGGACAAGGAAACCTTGCCGCTGTTGCCGGTGCCGGTACTCACGCCACTTGCAAACTCGAGATTGCCCGTACTTGAATTGGCCTTGGCCAAAGCAGACTGAATCACGACAGGCCCGCTGTTACCGCCGTCATTGGTGCCACTACCGATCCGAACTGCACCACCGCTAACTGTTGCACTATTGCCGGCACCTCCGCTAATGGTGACATCGGCACCTGTAGTTCCACCGCCGCCGACCACAGACACCGCACCGCCTGTGGTTGTAGTACCAGTGCCGGTACCGCCGGAAATGCTAACACCACCTCCTGTAGTCGCGCCGCCGCCAACTACAGACACAGAACCACCCGTGCCAGCAGCCACTGAGCTAGCACCCGCCGTCACTTTGACAGCCCCACCGACACTCGCGCTACTACTGTCCACAGACATGCTAATGCTGCCAGCGTTCAAGTCCAGCTTCGACTGTGAGGTCAGACTCATCTCCTGCGAGCTCAGACTCATCGCCTGCGAGCTCAGACTCATCGCCTTCACATTGTCCACAGTAAAGGCAGTCTTTGCCACCGACAATAGAGCTGTTCCACTCGGGTACTCCACCCGGAAGGCTCCGTGCATCGGGTCGGTCGACCCCGTGCCAGGCGTCGCAACGATAGAGCCACCAACGCCATTGCTGGCGGCATTCGTTCCGGCTTTCAGTTTGATTTCGCCACCAGTGCCTCCTTCAAGCCCAGAAGTACCAACGGTAACCTCGAAACTGCCTGATGTGCCACCGGTAGCTGTGCCTGTGGACAAGGAAACCTTGCCGCTGTTGCCGGTGCCGGTACTCACGCCACTTGCAAACTCGAGATTGCCCGTACTTGAATTGGCCTTGGCCAAAGCAGACTGAATCACGACAGGCCCGCTGTTACCGCCGTCATTGGTGCCACTACCGATCCGAACTGCACCACCGCTAACTGTTGCACTATTGCCGGCACCTCCGCTAATGGTCACATCGGCACCTGTAGTTCCACCGCCGCCGACCACAGACACCGCACCGCCTGTGGTTGTAGTACCAGTGCCGGTACCGCCGGAAATGCTAACACCACCTCCTGTAGTCGCGCCGCCGCCAACTACAGACACAGAACCACCCGTGCCAGCAGCCACTGAGCTAGCACCCGCCGTCACTTTGACAGCCCCACCGACACTCGCGCTACTACTGTCCACAGACATGCTAATGCTGCCAGCGTTCAAGTCCAGCTTCGACTGTGAGGTCAGACTCATCTCCTGCGAGCTCAGACTCATCGCCTTCACATTGTCCACAGTAAAGGCAGTCTTTGCCACCGACAGTAGAGCTGTTCCACTCGGGTACTCCACCCGGAAGGCTCCGTGCATCGGGTCGGTCGACCCCGTGCCAGGCATCGCAACGATAGAGCCACCAACGCCATTGCTGGCGGCATTCGTTCCGGCTTTCAGTTTGACTTCGCCACCAGTGCCTCCTTCAAGCCCAGAAGTACCAACGGTAACCTCGAAATTGCCTGATGTGCCACCGGTAGCTGTGCCTGTGGACAAGGAAACCTTGCCGCTGTTGCCGGTGCCGGTACTCACGCCACTTGCAAACTCGAGATTGCCCGTACTTGAATTGGCCTTGGCCAAAGCAGACTGAATCACGACAGGCCCGCTGTTACCGCCGTCATTGGTGCCACTACCGATCCGAACTGCACCACCGCTAACTGTTGCACTATTGCCGGCACCTCCGCTAATGGTCACATCGGCACCTGTAGTTCCACCGCCGCCGACCACAGACACCGCACCGCCTGTGGTTGTAGTACCAGTGCCGGTACCGCCGGAAATGCTAACACCACCTCCTGTAGTCGCGCCGCCGCCAACTACAGACACAGAACCACCCGTGCCAGCAGCCACTGAGCTAGCACCCGCCGTCACTTTGACAGCCCCACCGACACTCGCGCTACTACTGTCCACAGACATGCTAATGCTGCCAGCGTTCAAGTCCAGCTTCGACTGTGAGGTCAGACTCATCTCCTGCGAGCTCAGACTCATCGCCTGCGAGCTCAGACTCATCGCCTGCGAGCTCAGACTCATCGCCTTCACATTGTCCACAGTAAAGGCAGTCTTTGCCACCGACAATAGAGCTGTTCCACTCGGGTACTCCACCCGGAAGGCTCCGTGCATCGGGTCGGTCGACCCCGTGCCAGGCGTCGCAACGATAGAGCCACCAACGCCATTGCTGGCGGCATTCGTTCCGGCTTTCAGTTTGATTTCGCCACCAGTGCCTCCTTCAAGCCCAGAAGTACCAACGGTAACCTCGAAATTGCCTGATGTGCCACCGGTAGCTGTGCCTGTGGACAAGGAAACCTTGCCGCTGTTGCCGGTGCCGGTACTCACGCCACTTGCAAACTCGAGATTGCCCGTACTTGAATTGGCCTTGGCCAAAGCAGACTGAATCACGACAGGCCCGCTGTTACCGCCGTCATTGGTGCCACTACCGATCCGAACTGCACCACCGCTAACTGTTGCACTATTGCCGGCACCTCCGCTAATGGTCACATCGGCACCTGTAGTTCCACCGCCGCCGACCACAGACACCGCACCGCCTGTGGTTGTAGTACCAGTGCCGGTACCGCCGGAAATGCTAACACCACCTCCTGTAGTCGCGCCGCCGCCAACTACAGACACAGAACCACCCGTGCCAGCAGCCACTGAGCTAGCACCCGCCGTCACTTTGACAGCCCCACCGACACTCGCGCTACTACTGTCCACAGACATGCTAATGCTGCCAGCGTTCAAGTCCAGCTTCGACTGTGAGGTCAGACTCATCTCCTGCGAGCTCAGACTCATCGCCTGCGAGCTCAGACTCATCGCCTGCGAGCTCAGACTCATCGCCTTCACATTGTCCACAGTAAAGGCAGTCTTTGCCACCGACAATAGAGCTGTTCCACTCGGGTACTCCACCCGGAAGGCTCCGTGCATCGGGTCGGTCGACCCCGTGCCAGGCGTCGCAACGATAGAGCCACCAACGCCATTGCTGGCGGCATTCGTTCCGGCTTTCAGTTTGATTTCGCCACCAGTGCCTCCTTCAAGCCCAGAAGTACCAACGGTAACCTCGAAATTGCCTGATGTGCCACCGGTAGCTGTGCCTGTGGACAAGGAAACCTTGCCGCTGTTGCCGGTGCCGGTACTCACGCCACTTGCAAACTCGAGATTGCCCGTACTTGAATTGGCCTTGGCCAAAGCAGACTGAATCACGACAGGCCCGCTGTTACCGCCGTCATTGGTGCCACTACCGATCCGAACTGCACCACCGCTAACTGTTGCACTATTGCCGGCACCTCCGCTAATGGTCACATCGGCACCTGTAGTTCCACCGCCGCCGACCACAGACACCGCACCGCCTGTGGTTGTAGTACCAGTGCCGGTACCGCCGGAAATGCTAACACCACCTCCTGTAGTCGCGCCGCCGCCAACTACAGACACAGAACCACCCGTGCCAGCAGCCACTGAGCTAGCACCCGCCGTCACTTTGACAGCCCCACCGACACTCGCGCTACTACTGTCCACAGACATGCTAATGCTGCCAGCGTTCAAGTCCAGCTTCGACTGTGAGGTCAGACTCATCTCCTGCGAGCTCAGACTCATCGCCTGCGAGCTCAGACTCATCGCCTGCGAGCTCAGACTCATCGCCTTCACATTGTCCACAGTAAAGGCAGTCTTTGCCACCGACAGTAGAGCTGTTCCACTCGGGTACTCCACCCGGAAGGCTCCGTGCATCGGGTCGGTCGACCCCGTGCCAGGCGTCGCAACGATAGAGCCACCAACGCCATTGCTGGCGGCATTCGTTCCGGCTTTCAGTTTGATTTCGCCACCAGTGCCTCCTTCAAGCCCAGAAGTACCAACGGTAACCTCGAAATTGCCTGATGTGCCACCGGTAGCTGTGCCTGTGGACAAGGAAACCTTGCCGCTGTTGCCGGTGCCGGTACTCACGCCACTTGCAAACTCGAGATTGCCCGTACTTGAATTGGCCTTGGCCAAAGCAGACTGAATCACGACAGGCCCGCTGTTACCGCCGTCATTGGTGCCACTACCGATCCGAACTGCACCACCGCTAACTGTTGCACTATTGCCGGCACCTCCGCTAATGGTGACATCGGCACCTGTAGTTCCACCGCCGCCAACCACAGACACCGCACCGCCTGTGGTTGTAGTACCAGTGCCGGTACCGCCGGAAATGCTAACACCACCTCCTGTAGTCGCGCCGCCGCCAACTACAGACACAGAACCACCCGTGCCAGCAGCCACTGAGCTAGCACCCGCCGTCACTTTGACAGCCCCACCGACACTCGCGCTACTACTGTCCACAGACATGCTAATGCTGCCAGCGTTCAAGTCCAGCTTCGACTGTGAGGTCAGACTCATCTCCTGCGAGCTCAGACTCATCGCCTGCGAGCTCAGACTCATCGCCTGCGAGCTCAGACTCATCGCCTTCACATTGTCCACAGTAAAGGCAGTCTTTGCCACCGACAGTAGAGCTGTTCCACTCGGGTACTCCACCCGGAAGGCTCCGTGCATCGGGTCGGTCGACCCCGTGCCAGGCGTCGCAACGATAGAGCCACCAACGCCATTGCTGGCGGCATTCGTTCCGGCTTTCAGTTTGATTTCGCCACCAGTGCCTCCTTCAAGCCCAGAAGTACCAACGGTAACCTCGAAATTGCCTGATGTGCCACCGGTAGCTGTGCCTGTGGACAAGGAAACCTTGCCGCTGTTGCCGGTGCCGGTACTCACGCCACTTGCAAACTCGAGATTGCCCGTACTTGAATTGGCCTTGGCCAAAGCAGACTGAATCACGACAGGCCCGCTGTTACCGCCGTCATTGGTGCCACTACCGATCCGAACTGCACCACCGCTAACTGTTGCACTATTGCCGGCACCTCCGCTAATGGTGACATCGGCACCTGTAGTTCCACCGCCGCCAACCACAGACACCGCACCGCCTGTGGTTGTAGTACCAGTGCCGGTACCGCCGGAAATGCTAACACCACCTCCTGTAGTCGCGCCGCCGCCAACTACAGACACAGAACCACCCGTGCCAGCAGCCACTGAGCTAGCACCCGCCGTCACTTTGACAGCCCCACCGACACTCGCGCTACTACTGTCCACAGACATGCTAATGCTGCCAGCGTTCAAGTCCAGCTTCGACTGTGAGGTCAGACTCATCTCCTGCGAGCTCAGACTCATCGCCTGCGAGCTCAGACTCATCGCCTTCACATTGTCCACAGTAAAGGCAGTCTTTGCCACCGACAGTAGAGCTGTTCCACTCGGGTACTCCACCCGGAAGGCTCCGTGCATCGGGTCGGTCGACCCCGTGCCAGGCGTCGCAACGATAGAGCCACCAACGCCATTGCTGGCGGCATTCGTTCCGGCTTTCAGTTTGATTTCGCCACCAGTGCCTCCTTCAAGCCCAGAAGTACCAACGGTAACCTCGAAATTGCCTGATGTGCCACCGGTAGCTGCGCCTGTGGACAAGGAAACCTTGCCGCTGTTGCCGGTGCCGGTACTCACGCCACTTGCAAACTCGAGATTGCCCGTACTTGAATTGGCCTTGGCCAAAGCAGACTGAATCACGACAGGCCCGCTGTTACCGCCGTCATTGGTGCCACTACCGATCCGAACTGCACCACCGCTAACTGTTGCACTATTGCCGGCACCTCCGCTAATGGTCACATCGGCACCTGTAGTTCCACCGCCGCCGACCACAGACACCGCACCGCCTGTGGTTGTAGTACCAGTGCCGGTACCGCCGGAAATGCTAACACCACCTCCTGTAGTCGCGCCGCCGCCAACTACAGACACAGAACCACCCGTGCCAGCAGCCACTGAGCTAGCACCCGCCGTCACTTTGACAGCCCCACCGACACTCGCGCTACTACTGTCCACAGACATGCTAATGCTGCCAGCGTTCAAGTCCAGCTTCGACTGTGAGGTTAGACTCATCTCCTGCGAGCTCAGACTCATCGCCTGCGAGCTCAGACTCATCGCCTGCGAGCTCAGACTCATCGCCTTCACATTGTCCACAGTAAAGGCAGTCTTTGCCACCGACAGTAGAGCTGTTCCACTCGGGTACTCCACCCGGAAGGCTCCGTGCATCGGGTCGGTCGACCCCGTGCCAGGCGTCGCAACGATAGAGCCACCAACGCCATTGCTGGCGGCATTCGTTCCGGCTTTCAGTTTGATTTCGCCACCAGTGCCTCCTTCAAGCCCAGAAGTACCAACGGTAACCTCGAAATTGCCTGATGTGCCACCGGTAGCTGTGCCTGTGGACAAGGAAACCTTGCCGCTGTTGCCGGTGCCGGTACTCACGCCACTTGCAAACTCGAGATTGCCCGTACTAGAATTGGCCTTGGCCAAAGCAGACTGAATCACGACAGGCCCGCTGTTACCGCCGTCATTGGTGCCACTACCGATCCGAACTGCACCACCGCTAACTGTTGCACTATTGCCGGCACCTCCGCTAATGGTCACATCGGCACCTGTAGTTCCACCGCCGCCGACCACAGACACCGCACCGCCTGTGGTTGTAGTACCAGTGCCGGTACCGCCGGAAATGCTAACACCACCTCCTGTAGTCGCGCCGCCGCCAACTACAGACACAGAACCACCCGTGCCAGCAGCCACTGAGCTAGCACCCGCCGTCACTTTGACAGCCCCACCGACACTCGCGCTACTACTGTCCACAGACATGCTAATGCTGCCAGCGTTCAAGTCCAGCTTCGACTGTGAGGTCAGACTCATCTCCTGCGAGCTCAGACTCATCGCCTGCGAGCTCAGACTCATCGCCTTCACATTGTCCACAGTAAAGGCAGTCTTTGCCACCGACAGTAGAGCTGTTCCACTCGGGTACTCCACCCGGAAGGCTCCGTGCATCGGGTCGGTCGACCCTGTGCCAGGCGTCGCAACGATAGAGCCACCAACGCCATTGCTGGCGGCATTCGTTCCGGCTTTCAGTTTGACTTCGCCACCAGTGCCTCCTTCAAGCCCAGAAGTACCAACGGTAACCTCGAAATTGCCTGATGTGCCACCGGTAGCTGTGCCTGTGGACAAGGAAACCTTGCCGCTGTTGCCGGTGCCGGTACTCACGCCACTTGCAAACTCGAGATTGCCCGTACTTGAATTGGCCTTGGCCAAAGCAGACTGAATCACGACAGGCCCGCTGTTACCGCCGTCATTGGTGCCACTACCGATCCGAACTGCACCACCGCTAACTGTTGCACTATTGCCGGCACCTCCGCTAATGGTCACATCGGCACCTGTAGTTCCACCGCCGCCGACCACAGACACCGCACCGCCTGTGGTTGTAGTACCAGTGCCGGTACCGCCGGAAATGCTAACACCACCTCCTGTAGTCGCGCCGCCGCCAACTACAGACACAGAACCACCCGTGCCAGCAGCCACTGAGCTAGCACCCGCCGTCACTTTGACAGCCCCACCGACACTCGCGCTACTACTGTCCACAGACATGCTAATGCTGCCAGCGTTCAAGTCCAGCTTCGACTGTGAGGTCAGACTCATCTCCTGCGAGCTCAGACTCATCGCCTGCGAGCTCAGACTCATCGCCTGCGAGCTCAGACTCATCGCCTTCACATTGTCCACAGTAAAGGCAGTCTTTGCCACCGACAGTAGAGCTGTTCCACTCGGGTACTCCACCCGGAAGGCTCCGTGCATCGGGTCGGTCGACCCCGTGCCAGGCATCGCAACGATAGAGCCACCAACGCCATTGCTGGCGGCATTCGTTCCGGCTTTCAGTTTGACTTCGCCACCAGTGCCTCCTTCAAGCCCAGAAGTACCAACGGTAACCTCGAAATTGCCTGATGTGCCACCGGTAGCTGTGCCTGTGGACAAGGAAACCTTGCCGCTGTTGCCGGTGCCGGTACTCACGCCACTTGCAAACTCGAGATTGCCCGTACTTGAATTGGCCTTGGCCAAAGCAGACTGAATCACGACAGGCCCGCTGTTACCGCCGTCATTGGTGCCACTACCGATCCGAACTGCACCACCGCTAACTGTTGCACTATTGCCGGCACCTCCGCTAATGGTCACATCGGCACCTGTAGTTCCACCGCCGCCGACCACAGACACCGCACCGCCTGTGGTTGTAGTACCAGTGCCGGTACCGCCGGAAATGCTAACACCACCTCCTGTAGTCGCGCCGCCGCCAACTACAGACACAGAACCACCCGTGCCAGCAGCCACTGAGCTAGCACCCGCCGTCACTTTGACAGCCCCACCGACACTCGCGCTACTACTGTCCACAGACATGCTAATGCTGCCAGCGTTCAAGTCCAGCTTCGACTGTGAGGTCAGACTCATCTCCTGCGAGCTCAGACTCATCGCCTGCGAGCTCAGACTCATCGCCTTCACATTGTCCACAGTAAAGGCAGTCTTTGCCACCGACAGTAGAGCTGTTCCACTCGGGTACTCCACCCGGAAGGCTCCGTGCATCGGGTCGGTCGACCCCGTGCCAGGCGTCGCAACGATAGAGCCACCAACGCCATTGCTGGCGGCATTCGTTCCGGCTTTCAGTTTGACTTCGCCACCAGTGCCTCCTTCAAGCCCAGAAGTACCAACGGTAACCTCGAAATTGCCTGATGTGCCACCGGTAGCTGTGCCTGTGGACAAGGAAACCTTGCCGCTGTTGCCGGTGCCGGTACTCACGCCACTTGCAAACTCGAGATTGCCCGTACTTGAATTGGCCTTGGCCAAAGCAGACTGAATCACGACAGGCCCGCTGTTACCGCCGTCATTGGTGCCACTACCGATCCGAACTGCACCACCGCTAACTGTTGCACTATTGCCGGCACCTCCGCTAATGGTCACATCGGCACCTGTAGTTCCACCGCCGCCGACCACAGACACCGCACCGCCTGTGGTTGTAGTACCAGTGCCGGTACCGCCGGAAATGCTAACACCACCTCCTGTAGTCGCGCCGCCGCCAACTACAGACACAGAACCACCCGTGCCAGCAGCCACTGAGCTAGCACCCGCCGTCACTTTGACAGCCCCACCGACACTCGCGCTACTACTGTCCACAGACATGCTAATGCTGCCAGCGTTCAAGTCCAGCTTCGACTGTGAGGTCAGACTCATCTCCTGCGAGCTCAGACTCATCGCCTGCGAGCTCAGACTCATCGCCTTCACATTGTCCACAGTAAAGGCAGTCTTTGCCACCGACAGTAGAGCTGTTCCACTCGGGTACTCCACCCGGAAGGCTCCGTGCATCGGGTCGGTCGACCCCGTGCCAGGCGTCGCAACGATAGAGCCACCAACGCCATTGCTGGCGGCATTCGTTCCGGCTTTCAGTTTGATTTCGCCACCAGTGCCTCCTTCAAGCCCAGAAGTACCAACGGTAACCTCGAAATTGCCTGATGTGCCACCGGTAGCTGCGCCTGTGGACAAGGAAACCTTGCCGCTGTTGCCGGTGCCGGTACTCACGCCACTTGCAAACTCGAGATTGCCCGTACTTGAATTGGCCTTGGCCAAAGCAGACTGAATCACGACAGGCCCGCTGTTACCGCCGTCATTGGTGCCACTACCGATCCGAACTGCACCACCGCTAACTGTTGCACTATTGCCGGCACCTCCGCTAATGGTCACATCGGCACCTGTAGTTCCACCGCCGCCGACCACAGACACCGCACCGCCTGTGGTTGTAGTACCAGTGCCGGTACCGCCGGAAATGCTAACACCACCTCCTGTAGTCGCGCCGCCGCCAACTACAGACACAGAACCACCCGTGCCAGCAGCCACTGAGCTAGCACCCGCCGTCACTTTGACAGCCCCACCGACACTCGCGCTACTACTGTCCACAGACATGCTAATGCTGCCAGCGTTCAAGTCCAGCTTCGACTGTGAGGTCAGACTCATCTCCTGCGAGCTCAGACTCATCGCCTGCGAGCTCAGACTCATCGCCTTCACATTGTCCACAGTAAAGGCAGTCTTTGCCACCGACAGTAGAGCTGTTCCACTCGGGTACTCCACCCGGAAGGCTCCGTGCATCGGGTCGGTCGACCCCGTGCCAGGCGTCGCAACGATAGAGCCACCAACGCCATTGCTGGCGGCATTCGTTCCGGCTTTCAGTTTGACTTCGCCACCAGTGCCTCCTTCAAGCCCAGAAGTACCAACGGTAACCTCGAAATTGCCTGATGTGCCACCGGTAGCTGTGCCTGTGGACAAGGAAACCTTGCCGCTGTTGCCGGTGCCGGTACTCACGCCACTTGCAAACTCGAGATTGCCCGTACTTGAATTGGCCTTGGCCAAAGCAGACTGAATCACGACAGGCCCGCTGTTACCGCCGTCATTGGTGCCACTACCGATCCGAACTGCACCACCGCTAACTGTTGCACTATTGCCGGCACCTCCGCTAATGGTCACATCGGCACCTGTAGTTCCACCGCCGCCGACCACAGACACCGCACCGCCTGTGGTTGTAGTACCAGTGCCGGTACCGCCGGAAATGCTAACACCACCTCCTGTAGTCGCGCCGCCGCCAACTACAGACACAGAACCACCCGTGCCAGCAGCCACTGAGCTAGCACCCGCCGTCACTTTGACAGCCCCACCGACACTCGCGCTACTACTGTCCACAGACATGCTAATGCTGCCAGCGTTCAAGTCCAGCTTCGACTGTGAGGTCAGACTCATCTCCTGCGAGCTCAGACTCATCGCCTGCGAGCTCAGACTCATCGCCTGCGAGCTCAGACTCATCGCCTTCACATTGTCCACAGTAAAGGCAGTCTTTGCCACCGACAGTAGAGCTGTTCCACTCGGGTACTCCACCCGGAAGGCTCCGTGCATCGGGTCGGTCGACCCCGTGCCAGGCGTCGCAACGATAGAGCCACCAACGCCATTGCTGGCGGCATTCGTTCCGGCTTTCAGTTTGATTTCGCCACCAGTGCCTCCTTCAAGCCCAGAAGTACCAACGGTAACCTCGAAATTGCCTGATGTGCCACCGGTAGCTGTGCCTGTGGACAAGGAAACCTTGCCGCTGTTGCCGGTGCCGGTACTCACGCCACTTGCAAACTCGAGATTGCCCGTACTTGAATTGGCCTTGGCCAAAGCAGACTGAATCACGACAGGCCCGCTGTTACCGCCGTCATTGGTGCCACTACCGATCCGAACTGCACCACCGCTAACTGTTGCACTATTGCCGGCACCTCCGCTAATGGTCACATCGGCACCTGTAGTTCCACCGCCGCCGACCACAGACACCGCACCGCCTGTGGTTGTAGTACCAGTGCCGGTACCGCCGGAAATGCTAACACCACCTCCTGTAGTCGCGCCGCCGCCAACTACAGACACAGAACCACCCGTGCCAGCAGCCACTGAGCTAGCACCCGCCGTCACTTTGACAGCCCCACCGACACTCGCGCTACTACTGTCCACAGACATGCTAATGCTGCCAGCGTTCAAGTCCAGCTTCGACTGTGAGGTCAGACTCATCTCCTGCGAGCTCAGACTCATCGCCTGCGAGCTCAGACTCATCTCCTGCGAGCTCAGACTCATCGCCTTCACATTGTCCACAGTAAAGGCAGTCTTTGCCACCGACAGTAGAGCTGTTCCACTCGGGTACTCCACCCGGAAGGCTCCGTGCATCGGGTCGGTCGACCCTGTGCCAGGCGTCGCAACGATAGAGCCACCAACGCCATTGCTGGCGGCATTCGTTCCGGCTTTCAGTTTGACTTCGCCACCAGTGCCTCCTTCAAGCCCAGAAGTACCAACGGTAACCTCGAAATTGCCTGATGTGCCACCGGTAGCTGTGCCTGTGGACAAGGAAACCTTGCCGCTGTTGCCGGTGCCGGTACTCACGCCACTTGCAAACTCGAGATTGCCCGTACTTGAATTGGCCTTGGCCAAAGCAGACTGAATCACGACAGGCCCGCTGTTACCGCCGTCATTGGTGCCACTACCGATCCGAACTGCACCACCGCTAACTGTTGCACTATTGCCGGCACCTCCGCTAATGGTCACATCGGCACCTGTAGTTCCACCGCCGCCGACCACAGACACCGCACCGCCTGTGGTTGTAGTACCAGTGCCGGTACCGCCGGAAATGCTAACACCACCTCCTGTAGTCGCGCCGCCGCCAACTACAGACACAGAACCACCCGTGCCAGCAGCCACTGAGCTAGCACCCGCCGTCACTTTGACAGCCCCACCGACACTCGCGCTACTACTGTCCACAGACATGCTAATGCTGCCAGCGTTCAAGTCCAGCTTCGACTGTGAGGTCAGACTCATCTCCTGCGAGCTCAGACTCATCGCCTTCACATTGTCCACAGTAAAGGCAGTCTTTGCCACCGACAGTAGAGCTGTTCCACTCGGGTACTCCACCCGGAAGGCTCCGTGCATCGGGTCGGTCGACCCCGTGCCAGGCATCGCAACGATAGAGCCACCAACGCCATTGCTGGCGGCATTCGTTCCGGCTTTCAGTTTGACTTCGCCACCAGTGCCTCCTTCAAGCCCAGAAGTACCAACGGTAACCTCGAAATTGCCTGATGTGCCACCGGTAGCTGTGCCTGTGGACAAGGAAACCTTGCCGCTGTTGCCGGTGCCGGTACTCACGCCACTTGCAAACTCGAGATTGCCCGTACTTGAATTGGCCTTGGCCAAAGCAGACTGAATCACGACAGGCCCGCTGTTACCGCCGTCATTGGTGCCACTACCGATCCGAACTGCACCACCGCTAACTGTTGCACTATTGCCGGCACCTCCGCTAATGGTCACATCGGCACCTGTAGTTCCACCGCCGCCGACCACAGACACCGCACCGCCTGTGGTTGTAGTACCAGTGCCGGTACCGCCGGAAATGCTAACACCACCTCCTGTAGTCGCGCCGCCGCCAACTACAGACACAGAACCACCCGTGCCAGCAGCCACTGAGCTAGCACCCGCCGTCACTTTGACAGCCCCACCGACACTCGCGCTACTACTGTCCACAGACATGCTAATGCTGCCAGCGTTCAAGTCCAGCTTCGACTGTGAGGTCAGACTCATCTCCTGCGAGCTCAGACTCATCGCCTTCACATTGTCCACAGTAAAGGCAGTCTTTGCCACCGACAGTAGAGCTGTTCCACTCGGGTACTCCACCCGGAAGGCTCCGTGCATCGGGTCGGTCGACCCCGTGCCAGGCATCGCAACGATAGAGCCACCAACGCCATTGCTGGCGGCATTCGTTCCGGCTTTCAGTTTGACTTCGCCACCAGTGCCTCCTTCAAGCCCAGAAGTACCAACGGTAACCTCGAAATTGCCTGATGTGCCACCGGTAGCTGTGCCTGTGGACAAGGAAACCTTGCCGCTGTTGCCGGTGCCGGTACTCACGCCACTTGCAAACTCGAGATTGCCCGTACTTGAATTGGCCTTGGCCAAAGCAGACTGAATCACGACAGGCCCGCTGTTACCGCCGTCATTGGTGCCACTACCGATCCGAACTGCACCACCGCTAACTGTTGCACTATTGCCGGCACCTCCGCTAATGGTCACATCGGCACCTGTAGTTCCACCGCCGCCGACCACAGACATCGCACCGCCTGTGGTTGTAGTACCAGTGCCGGTACCGCCGGAAATGCTAACACCACCTCCTGTAGTCGCGCCGCCGCCAACTACAGACACAGAACCACCCGTGCCAGCAGCCACTGAGCTAGCACCCGCCGTCACTTTGACAGCCCCACCGACACTCGCGCTACTACTGTCCACAGACATGCTAATGCTGCCAGCGTTCAAGTCCAGCTTCAACTGTGAGGTCAGACTCATCTCCTGCGAGCTCAGACTCATCTCCTGCGAGCTCAGACTCATCGCCTTCACATTGTCCACAGTAAAGGCAGTCTTTGCCACCGACAGTAGAGCTGTTCCACTCGGGTACTCCACCCGGAAGGCTCCGTGCATCGGGTCGGTCGACCCCGTGCCAGGCATCGCAACGATAGAGCCACCAACGCCATTGCTGGCGGCATTCGTTCCGGCTTTCAGTTTGACTTCGCCACCAGTGCCTCCTTCAAGCCCAGAAGTACCAACGGTAACCTCGAAATTGCCTGATGTGCCACCGGTAGCTGTGCCTGTGGACAAGGAAACCTTGCCGCTGTTGCCGGTGCCGGTACTCACGCCACTTGCAAACTCGAGATTGCCCGTACTTGAATTGGCCTTGGCCAAAGCAGACTGAATCACGACAGGCCCGCTGTTACCGCCGTCATTGGTGCCACTACCGATCCGAACTGCACCACCGCTAACTGTTGCACTATTGCCGGCACCTCCGCTAATGGTCACATCGGCACCTGTAGTTCCACCGCCGCCGACCACAGACACCGCACCGCCTGTGGTTGTAGTACCAGTGCCGGTACCGCCGGAAATGCTAACACCACCTCCTGTAGTCGCGCCGCCGCCAACTACAGACACAGAACCACCCGTGCCAGCAGCCACTGAGCTAGCACCCGCCGTCACTTTGACAGCCCCACCGACACTCGCGCTACTACTGTCCACAGACATGCTAATGCTGCCAGCGTTCAAGTCCAGCTTCGACTGTGAGGTCAGACTCATCTCCTGCGAGCTCAGACTCATCGCCTTCACATTGTCCACAGTAAAGGCAGTCTTTGCCACCGACAGTAGAGCTGTTCCACTCGGGTACTCCACCCGGAAGGCTCCGTGCATCGGGTCGGTCGACCCCGTGCCAGGCATCGCAACGATAGAGCCACCAACGCCATTGCTGGCGGCATTCGTTCCGGCTTTCAGTTTGACTTCGCCACCAGTGCCTCCTTCAAGCCCAGAAGTACCAACGGTAACCTCGAAATTGCCTGATGTGCCACCGGTAGCTGTGCCTGTGGACAAGGAAACCTTGCCGCTGTTGCCGGTGCCGGTACTCACGCCACTTGCAAACTCGAGATTGCCCGTACTTGAATTGGCCTTGGCCAAAGCAGACTGAATCACGACAGGCCCGCTGTTACCGCCGTCATTGGTGCCACTACCGATCCGAACTGCACCACCGCTAACTGTTGCACTATTGCCGGCACCTCCGCTAATGGTCACATCGGCACCTGTAGTTCCACCGCCGCCGACCACAGACACCGCACCGCCTGTGGTTGTAGTACCAGTGCCGGTACCGCCGGAAATGCTAACACCACCTCCTGTAGTCGCGCCGCCGCCAACTACAGACACAGAACCACCCGTGCCAGCAGCCACTGAGCTAGCACCCGCCGTCACTTTGACAGCCCCACCGACACTCGCGCTACTACTGTCCACAGACATGCTAATGCTGCCAGCGTTCAAGTCCAGCTTCGACTGTGAGGTCAGACTCATCTCCTGCGAGCTCAGACTCATCGCCTTCACATTGTCCACAGTAAAGGCAGTCTTTGCCACCGACAGTAGAGCTGTTCCACTCGGGTACTCCACCCGGAAGGCTCCGTGCATCGGGTCGGTCGACCCCGTGCCAGGCATCGCAACGATAGAGCCACCAACGCCATTGCTGGCGGCATTCGTTCCGGCTTTCAGTTTGACTTCGCCACCAGTGCCTCCTTCAAGCCCAGAAGTACCAACGGTAACCTCGAAATTGCCTGATGTGCCACCGGTAGCTGTGCCTGTGGACAAGGAAACCTTGCCGCTGTTGCCGGTGCCGGTACTCACGCCACTTGCAAACTCGAGATTGCCCGTACTTGAATTGGCCTTGGCCAAAGCAGACTGAATCACGACAGGCCCGCTGTTACCGCCGTCATTGGTGCCACTACCGATCCGAACTGCACCACCGCTAACTGTTGCACTATTGCCGGCACCTCCGCTAATGGTGACATCGGCACCTGTAGTTCCACCGCCGCCGACCACAGACACCGCACCGCCTGTGGTTGTAGTACCAGTGCCGGTACCGCCGGAAATGCTAACACCACCTCCTGTAGTCGCGCCGCCGCCAACTACAGACACAGAACCACCCGTGCCAGCAGCCACTGAGCTAGCACCCGCCGTCACTTTGACAGCCCCACCGACACTCGCGCTACTACTGTCCACAGACATGCTAATGCTGCCAGCGTTCAAGTCCAGCTTCGACTGTGAGGTCAGACTCATCTCCTGCGAGCTCAGACTCATCGCCTGCGAGCTCAGACTCATCGCCTTCACATTGTCCACAGTAAAGGCAGTCTTTGCCACCGACAGTAGAGCTGTTCCACTCGGGTACTCCACCCGGAAGGCTCCGTGCATCGGGTCGGTCGACCCCGTGCCAGGCATCGCAACGATAGAGCCACCAACGCCATTGCTGGCGGCATTCGTTCCGGCTTTCAGTTTGACTTCGCCACCAGTGCCTCCTTCAAGCCCAGAAGTACCAACGGTAACCTCGAAATTGCCTGATGTGCCACCGGTAGCTGTGCCTGTGGACAAGGAAACCTTGCCGCTGTTGCCGGTGCCGGTACTCACGCCACTTGCAAACTCGAGATTGCCCGTACTTGAATTGGCCTTGGCCAAAGCAGACTGAATCACGACAGGCCCGCTGTTACCGCCGTCATTGGTGCCACTACCGATCCGAACTGCACCACCGCTAACTGTTGCACTATTGCCGGCACCTCCGCTAATGGTGACATCGGCACCTGTAGTTCCACCGCCGCCGACCACAGACACCGCACCGCCTGTGGTTGTAGTACCAGTGCCGGTACCGCCGGAAATGCTAACACCACCTCCTGTAGTCGCGCCGCCGCCAACTACAGACACAGAACCACCCGTGCCAGCAGCCACTGAGCTAGCACCCGCCGTCACTTTGACAGCCCCACCGACACTCGCGCTACTACTGTCCACAGACATGCTAATGCTGCCAGCGTTCAAGTCCAGCTTCGACTGTGAGGTCAGACTCATCTCCTGCGAGCTCAGACTCATCGCCTGCGAGCTCAGACTCATCGCCTTCACATTGTCCACAGTAAAGGCAGTCTTTGCCACCGACAATAGAGCTGTTCCACTCGGGTACTCCACCCGGAAGGCTCCGTGCATCGGGTCGGTCGACCCCGTGCCAGGCATCGCAACGATAGAGCCACCAACGCCATTGCTGGCGGCATTCGTTCCGGCTTTCAGTTTGACTTCGCCACCAGTGCCTCCTTCAAGCCCAGAAGTACCAACGGTAACCTCGAAATTGCCTGATGTGCCACCGGTAGCTGTGCCTGTGGACAAGGAAACCTTGCCGCTGTTGCCGGTGCCGGTACTCACGCCACTTGCAAACTCGAGATTGCCCGTACTTGAATTGGCCTTGGCCAAAGCAGACTGAATCACGACAGGCCCGCTGTTACCGCCGTCATTGGTGCCACTACCGATCCGAACTGCACCACCGCTAACTGTTGCACTATTGCCGGCACCTCCGCTAATGGTCACATCGGCACCTGTAGTTCCACCGCCGCCGACCACAGACACCGCACCGCCTGTGGTTGTAGTACCAGTGCCGGTACCGCCGGAAATGCTAACACCACCTCCTGTAGTCGCGCCGCCGCCAACTACAGACACAGAACCACCCGTGCCAGCAGCCACTGAGCTAGCACCCGCCGTCACTTTGACAGCCCCACCGACACTCGCGCTACTACTGTCCACAGACATGCTAATGCTGCCAGCGTTCAAGTCCAGCTTCGACTGTGAGGTCAGACTCATCTCCTGCGAGCTCAGACTCATCGCCTTCACATTGTCCACAGTAAAGGCAGTCTTTGCCACCGACAGTAGAGCTGTTCCACTCGGGTACTCCACCCGGAAGGCTCCGTGCATCGGGTCGGTCGACCCCGTGCCAGGCATCGCAACGATAGAGCCACCAACGCCATTGCTGGCGGCATTCGTTCCGGCTTTCAGTTTGACTTCGCCACCAGTGCCTCCTTCAAGCCCAGAAGTACCAACGGTAACCTCGAAATTGCCTGATGTGCCACCGGTAGCTGTGCCTGTGGACAAGGAAACCTTGCCGCTGTTGCCGGTGCCGGTACTCACGCCACTTGCAAACTCGAGATTGCCCGTACTTGAATTGGCCTTGGCCAAAGCAGACTGAATCACGACAGGCCCGCTGTTACCGCCGTCATTGGTGCCACTACCGATCCGAACTGCACCACCGCTAACTGTTGCACTATTGCCGGCACCTCCGCTAATGGTGACATCGGCACCTGTAGTTCCACCGCCGCCGACCACAGACACCGCACCGCCTGTGGTTGTAGTACCAGTGCCGGTACCGCCGGAAATGCTAACACCACCTCCTGTAGTCGCGCCGCCGCCAACTACAGACACAGAACCACCCGTGCCAGCAGCCACTGAGCTAGCACCCGCCGTCACTTTGACAGCCCCACCGACACTCGCGCTACTACTGTCCACAGACATGCTAATGCTGCCAGCGTTCAAGTCCAGCTTCGACTGTGAGGTCAGACTCATCTCCTGCGAGCTCAGACTCATCGCCTGCGAGCTCAGACTCATCGCCTTCACATTGTCCACAGTAAAGGCAGTCTTTGCCACCGACAATAGAGCTGTTCCACTCGGGTACTCCACCCGGAAGGCTCCGTGCATCGGGTCGGTCGACCCCGTGCCAGGCATCGCAACGATAGAGCCACCAACGCCATTGCTGGCGGCATTCGTTCCGGCTTTCAGTTTGACTTCGCCACCAGTGCCTCCTTCAAGCCCAGAAGTACCAACGGTAACCTCGAAATTGCCTGATGTGCCACCGGTAGCTGTGCCTGTGGACAAGGAAACCTTGCCGCTGTTGCCGGTGCCGGTACTCACGCCACTTGCAAACTCGAGATTGCCCGTACTTGAATTGGCCTTGGCCAAAGCAGACTGAATCACGACAGGCCCGCTGTTACCGCCGTCATTGGTGCCACTACCGATCCGAACTGCACCACCGCTAACTGTTGCACTATTGCCGGCACCTCCGCTAATGGTCACATCGGCACCTGTAGTTCCACCGCCGCCGACCACAGACACCGCACCGCCTGTGGTTGTAGTACCAGTGCCGGTACCGCCGGAAATGCTAACACCACCTCCTGTAGTCGCGCCGCCGCCAACTACAGACACAGAACCACCCGTGCCAGCAGCCACTGAGCTAGCACCCGCCGTCACTTTGACAGCCCCACCGACACTCGCGCTACTACTGTCCACAGACATGCTAATGCTGCCAGCGTTCAAGTCCAGCTTCGACTGTGAGGTCAGACTCATCTCCTGCGAGCTCAGACTCATCGCCTTCACATTGTCCACAGTAAAGGCAGTCTTTGCCACCGACAGTAGAGCTGTTCCACTCGGGTACTCCACCCGGAAGGCTCCGTGCATCGGGTCGGTCGACCCCGTGCCAGGCATCGCAACGATAGAGCCACCAACGCCATTGCTGGCGGCATTCGTTCCGGCTTTCAGTTTGACTTCGCCACCAGTGCCTCCTTCAAGCCCAGAAGTACCAACGGTAACCTCGAAATTGCCTGATGTGCCACCGGTAGCTGTGCCTGTGGACAAGGAAACCTTGCCGCTGTTGCCGGTGCCGGTACTCACGCCACTTGCAAACTCGAGATTGCCCGTACTTGAATTGGCCTTGGCCAAAGCAGACTGAATCACGACAGGCCCGCTGTTACCGCCGTCATTGGTGCCACTACCGATCCGAACTGCACCACCGCTAACTGTTGCACTATTGCCGGCACCTCCGCTAATGGTCACATCGGCACCTGTAGTTCCACCGCCGCCGACCACAGACACCGCACCGCCTGTGGTTGTAGTACCAGTGCCGGTACCGCCGGAAATGCTAACACCACCTCCTGTAGTCGCGCCGCCGCCAACTACAGACACAGAACCACCCGTGCCAGCAGCCACTGAGCTAGCACCCGCCGTCACTTTGACAGCCCCACCGACACTCGCGCTACTACTGTCCACAGACATGCTAATGCTGCCAGCGTTCAAGTCCAGCTTCGACTGTGAGGTCAGACTCATCTCCTGCGAGCTCAGACTCATCGCCTTCACATTGTCCACAGTAAAGGCAGTCTTTGCCACCGACAGTAGAGCTGTTCCACTCGGGTACTCCACCCGGAAGGCTCCGTGCATCGGGTCGGTCGACCCCGTGCCAGGCATCGCAACGATAGAGCCACCAACGCCATTGCTGGCGGCATTCGTTCCGGCTTTCAGTTTGACTTCGCCACCAGTGCCTCCTTCAAGCCCAGAAGTACCAACGGTAACCTCGAAATTGCCTGATGTGCCACCGGTAGCTGTGCCTGTGGACAAGGAAACCTTGCCGCTGTTGCCGGTGCCGGTACTCACGCCACTTGCAAACTCGAGATTGCCCGTACTTGAATTGGCCTTGGCCAAAGCAGACTGAATCACGACAGGCCCGCTGTTACCGCCGTCATTGGTGCCACTACCGATCCGAACTGCACCACCGCTAACTGTTGCACTATTGCCGGCACCTCCGCTAATGGTCACATCGGCACCTGTAGTTCCACCGCCGCCGACCACAGACACCGCACCGCCTGTGGTTGTAGTACCAGTGCCGGTACCGCCGGAAATGCTAACACCACCTCCTGTAGTCGCGCCGCCGCCAACTACAGACACAGAACCACCCGTGCCAGCAGCCACTGAGCTAGCACCCGCCGTCACTTTGACAGCCCCACCGACACTCGCGCTACTACTGTCCACAGACATGCTAATGCTGCCAGCGTTCAAGTCCAGCTTCAACTGTGAGGTCAGACTCATCTCCTGCGAGCTCTGACTCATCTCCTGCGAGCTCAGACTCATCGCCTTCACATTGTCCACAGTAAAGGCAGTCTTTGCCACCGACAGTAGAGCTGTTCCACTCGGGTACTCCACCCGGAAGGCTCCGTGCATCGGGTCGGTCGACCCCGTGCCAGGCATCGCAACGATAGAGCCACCAACGCCATTGCTGGCGGCATTCGTTCCGGCTTTCAGTTTGACTTCGCCACCAGTGCCTCCTTCAAGCCCAGAAGTACCAACGGTAACCTCGAAATTGCCTGATGTGCCACCGGTAGCTGTGCCTGTGGACAAGGAAACCTTGCCGCTGTTGCCGGTGCCGGTACTCACGCCACTTGCAAACTCGAGATTGCCCGTACTTGAATTGGCCTTGGCCAAAGCAGACTGAATCACGACAGGCCCGCTGTTACCGCCGTCATTGGTGCCACTACCGATCCGAACTGCACCACCGCTAACTGTTGCACTATTGCCGGCACCTCCGCTAATGGTCACATCGGCACCTGTAGTTCCACCGCCGCCGACCACAGACACCGCACCGCCTGTGGTTGTAGTACCAGTGCCGGTACCGCCGGAAATGCTAACACCACCTCCTGTAGTCGCGCCGCCGCCAACTACAGACACAGAACCACCCGTGCCAGCAGCCACTGAGCTAGCACCCGCCGTCACTTTGACAGCCCCACCGACACTCGCGCTACTACTGTCCACAGACATGCTAATGCTGCCAGCGTTCAAGTCCAGCTTCGACTGTGAGGTCAGACTCATCTCCTGCGAGCTCAGACTCATCGCCTTCACATTGTCCACAGTAAAGGCAGTCTTTGCCACCGACAGTAGAGCTGTTCCACTCGGGTACTCCACCCGGAAGGCTCCGTGCATCGGGTCGGTCGACCCCGTGCCAGGCATCGCAACGATAGAGCCACCAACGCCATTGCTGGCGGCATTCGTTCCGGCTTTCAGTTTGACTTCGCCACCAGTGCCTCCTTCAAGCCCAGAAGTACCAACGGTAACCTCGAAATTGCCTGATGTGCCACCGGTAGCTGTGCCTGTGGACAAGGAAACCTTGCCGCTGTTGCCGGTGCCGGTACTCACGCCACTTGCAAACTCGAGATTGCCCGTACTTGAATTGGCCTTGGCCAAAGCAGACTGAATCACGACAGGCCCGCTGTTACCGCCGTCATTGGTGCCACTACCGATCCGAACTGCACCACCGCTAACTGTTGCACTATTGCCGGCACCTCCGCTAATGGTGACATCGGCACCTGTAGTTCCACCGCCGCCGACCACAGACACCGCACCGCCTGTGGTTGTAGTACCAGTGCCGGTACCGCCGGAAATGCTAACACCACCTCCTGTAGTCGCGCCGCCGCCAACTACAGACACAGAACCACCCGTGCCAGCAGCCACTGAGCTAGCACCCGCCGTCACTTTGACAGCCCCACCGACACTCGCGCTACTACTGTCCACAGACATGCTAATGCTGCCAGCGTTCAAGTCCAGCTTCGACTGTGAGGTCAGACTCATCTCCTGCGAGCTCAGACTCATCGCCTTCACATTGTCCACAGTAAAGGCAGTCTTTGCCACCGACAGTAGAGCTGTTCCACTCGGGTACTCCACCCGGAAGGCTCCGTGCATCGGGTCGGTCGACCCCGTGCCAGGCATCGCAACGATAGAGCCACCAACGCCATTGCTGGCGGCATTCGTTCCGGCTTTCAGTTTGATTTCGCCACCAGTGCCTCCTTCAAGCCCAGAAGTACCAACGGTAACCTCGAAATTGCCTGATGTGCCACCGGTAGCTGTGCCTGTGGACAAGGAAACCTTGCCGCTGTTGCCGGTGCCGGTACTCACGCCACTTGCAAACTCGAGATTGCCCGTACTTGAATTGGCCTTGGCCAAAGCAGACTGAATCACGACAGGCCCGCTGTTACCGCCGTCATTGGTGCCACTACCGATCCGAACTGCACCACCGCTAACTGTTGCACTATTGCCGGCACCTCCGCTAATGGTCACATCGGCACCTGTAGTTCCACCGCCGCCGACCACAGACACCGCACCGCCTGTGGTTGTAGTACCAGTGCCGGTACCGCCGGAAATGCTAACACCACCTCCTGTAGTCGCGCCGCCGCCAACTACAGACACAGAACCACCCGTGCCAGCAGCCACTGAGCTAGCACCCGCCGTCACTTTGACAGCCCCACCGACACTCGCGCTACTACTGTCCACAGACATGCTAATGCTGCCAGCGTTCAAGTCCAGCTTCGACTGTGAGGTCAGACTCATCTCCTGCGAGCTCAGACTCATCGCCTGCGAGCTCAGACTCATCGCCTGCGAGCTCAGACTCATCGCCTTCACATTGTCCACAGTAAAGGCAGTCTTTGCCACCGACAGTAGAGCTGTTCCACTCGGGTACTCCACCCGGAAGGCTCCGTGCATCGGGTCGGTCGACCCCGTGCCAGGCGTCGCAACGATAGAGCCACCAACGCCATTGCTGGCGGCATTCGTTCCGGCTTTCAGTTTGATTTCGCCACCAGTGCCTCCTTCAAGCCCAGAAGTACCAACGGTAACCTCGAAATTGCCTGATGTGCCACCGGTAGCTGTGCCTGTGGACAAGGAAACCTTGCCGCTGTTGCCGGTGCCGGTACTCACGCCACTTGCAAACTCGAGATTGCCCGTACTTGAATTGGCCTTGGCCAAAGCAGACTGAATCACGACAGGCCCGCTGTTACCGCCGTCATTGGTGCCACTACCGATCCGAACTGCACCACCGCTAACTGTTGCACTATTGCCGGCACCTCCGCTAATGGTGACATCGGCACCTGTAGTTCCACCGCCGCCGACCACAGACACCGCACCGCCTGTGGTTGTAGTACCAGTGCCGGTACCGCCGGAAATGCTAACACCACCTCCTGTAGTCGCGCCGCCGCCAACTACAGACACAGAACCACCCGTGCCAGCAGCCACTGAGCTAGCACCCGCCGTCACTTTGACAGCCCCACCGACACTCGCGCTACTACTGTCCACAGACATGCTAATGCTGCCAGCGTTCAAGTCCAGCTTCGACTGTGAGGTCAGACTCATCTCCTGCGAGCTCAGACTCATCGCCTGCGAGCTCAGACTCATCGCCTTCACATTGTCCACAGTAAAGGCAGTCTTTGCCACCGACAGTAGAGCTGTTCCACTCGGGTACTCCACCCGGAAGGCTCCGTGCATCGGGTCGGTCGACCCCGTGCCAGGCATCGCAACGATAGAGCCACCAACGCCATTGCTGGCGGCATTCGTTCCGGCTTTCAGTTTGACTTCGCCACCAGTGCCTCCTTCAAGCCCAGAAGTACCAACGGTAACCTCGAAATTGCCTGATGTGCCACCGGTAGCTGTGCCTGTGGACAAGGAAACCTTGCCGCTGTTGCCGGTGCCGGTACTCACGCCACTTGCAAACTCGAGATTGCCCGTACTTGAATTGGCCTTGGCCAAAGCAGACTGAATCACGACAGGCCCGCTGTTACCGCCGTCATTGGTGCCACTACCGATCCGAACTGCACCACCGCTAACTGTTGCACTATTGCCGGCACCTCCGCTAATGGTCACATCGGCACCTGTAGTTCCACCGCCGCCGACCACAGACACCGCACCGCCTGTGGTTGTAGTACCAGTGCCGGTACCGCCGGAAATGCTAACACCACCTCCTGTAGTCGCGCCGCCGCCAACTACAGACACAGAACCACCCGTGCCAGCAGCCACTGAGCTAGCACCCGCCGTCACTTTGACAGCCCCACCGACACTCGCGCTACTACTGTCCACAGACATGCTAATGCTGCCAGCGTTCAAGTCCAGCTTCGACTGTGAGGTCAGACTCATCTCCTGCGAGCTCAGACTCATCGCCTGCGAGCTCAGACTCATCGCCTTCACATTGTCCACAGTAAAGGCAGTCTTTGCCACCGACAATAGAGCTGTTCCACTCGGGTACTCCACCCGGAAGGCTCCGTGCATCGGGTCGGTCGACCCCGTGCCAGGCATCGCAACGATAGAGCCACCAACGCCATTGCTGGCGGCATTCGTTCCGGCTTTCAGTTTGACTTCGCCACCAGTGCCTCCTTCAAGCCCAGAAGTACCAACGGTAACCTCGAAATTGCCTGATGTGCCACCGGTAGCTGTGCCTGTGGACAAGGAAACCTTGCCGCTGTTGCCGGTGCCGGTACTCACGCCACTTGCAAACTCGAGATTGCCCGTACTTGAATTGGCCTTGGCCAAAGCAGACTGAATCACGACAGGCCCGCTGTTACCGCCGTCATTGGTGCCACTACCGATCCGAACTGCACCACCGCTAACTGTTGCACTATTGCCGGCACCTCCGCTAATGGTGACATCGGCACCTGTAGTTCCACCGCCGCCGACCACAGACACCGCACCGCCTGTGGTTGTAGTACCAGTGCCGGTACCGCCGGAAATGCTAACACCACCTCCTGTAGTCGCGCCGCCGCCAACTACAGACACAGAACCACCCGTGCCAGCAGCCACTGAGCTAGCACCCGCCGTCACTTTGACAGCCCCACCGACACTCGCGCTACTACTGTCCACAGACATGCTAATGCTGCCAGCGTTCAAGTCCAGCTTCGACTGTGAGGTCAGACTCATCTCCTGCGAGCTCAGACTCATCGCCTTCACATTGTCCACAGTAAAGGCAGTCTTTGCCACCGACAGTAGAGCTGTTCCACTCGGGTACTCCACCCGGAAGGCTCCGTGCATCGGGTCGGTCGACCCCGTGCCAGGCATCGCAACGATAGAGCCACCAACGCCATTGCTGGCGGCATTCGTTCCGGCTTTCAGTTTGACTTCGCCACCAGTGCCTCCTTCAAGCCCAGAAGTACCAACGGTAACCTCGAAATTGCCTGATGTGCCACCGGTAGCTGTGCCTGTGGACAAGGAAACCTTGCCGCTGTTGCCGGTGCCGGTACTCACGCCACTTGCAAACTCGAGATTGCCCGTACTTGAATTGGCCTTGGCCAAAGCAGACTGAATCACGACAGGCCCGCTGTTACCGCCGTCATTGGTGCCACTACCGATCCGAACTGCACCACCGCTAACTGTTGCACTATTGCCGGCACCTCCGCTAATGGTCACATCGGCACCTGTAGTTCCACCGCCGCCGACCACAGACACCGCACCGCCTGTGGTTGTAGTACCAGTGCCGGTACCGCCGGAAATGCTAACACCACCTCCTGTAGTCGCGCCGCCGCCAACTACAGACACAGAACCACCCGTGCCAGCAGCCACTGAGCTAGCACCCGCCGTCACTTTGACAGCCCCACCGACACTCGCGCTACTACTGTCCACAGACATGCTAATGCTGCCAGCGTTCAAGTCCAGCTTCGACTGTGAGGTCAGACTCATCTCCTGCGAGCTCAGACTCATCGCCTGCGAGCTCAGACTCATCTCCTGCGAGCTCAGACTCATCGCCTTCACATTGTCCACAGTAAAGGCAGTCTTTGCCACCGACAGTAGAGCTGTTCCACTCGGGTACTCCACCCGGAAGGCTCCGTGCATCGGGTCGGTCGACCCCGTGCCAGGCATCGCAACGATAGAGCCACCAACGCCATTGCTGGCGGCATTCGTTCCGGCTTTCAGTTTGACTTCGCCACCAGTGCCTCCTTCAAGCCCAGAAGTACCAACGGTAACCTCGAAATTGCCTGATGTGCCACCGGTAGCTGTGCCTGTGGACAAGGAAACCTTGCCGCTGTTGCCGGTGCCGGTACTCACGCCACTTGCAAACTCGAGATTGCCCGTACTTGAATTGGCCTTGGCCAAAGCAGACTGAATCACGACAGGCCCGCTGTTACCGCCGTCATTGGTGCCACTACCGATCCGAACTGCACCACCGCTAACTGTTGCACTATTGCCGGCACCTCCGCTAATGGTCACATCGGCACCTGTAGTTCCACCGCCGCCGACCACAGACACCGCACCGCCTGTGGTTGTAGTACCAGTGCCGGTACCGCCGGAAATGCTAACACCACCTCCTGTAGTCGCGCCGCCGCCAACTACAGACACAGAACCACCCGTGCCAGCAGCCACTGAGCTAGCACCCGCCGTCACTTTGACAGCCCCACCGACACTCGCGCTACTACTGTCCACAGACATGCTAATGCTGCCAGCGTTCAAGTCCAGCTTCGACTGTGAGGTCAGACTCATCTCCTGCGAGCTCAGACTCATCGCCTGCGAGCTCAGACTCATCTCCTGCGAGCTCAGACTCATCGCCTTCACATTGTCCACAGTAAAGGCAGTCTTTGCCACCGACAGTAGAGCTGTTCCACTCGGGTACTCCACCCGGAAGGCTCCGTGCATCGGGTCGGTCGACCCCGTGCCAGGCATCGCAACGATAGAGCCACCAACGCCATTGCTGGCGGCATTCGTTCCGGCTTTCAGTTTGACTTCGCCACCAGTGCCTCCTTCAAGCCCAGAAGTACCAACGGTAACCTCGAAATTGCCTGATGTGCCACCGGTAGCTGTGCCTGTGGACAAGGAAACCTTGCCGCTGTTGCCGGTGCCGGTACTCACGCCACTTGCAAACTCGAGATTGCCCGTACTTGAATTGGCCTTGGCCAAAGCAGACTGAATCACGACAGGCCCGCTGTTACCGCCGTCATTGGTGCCACTACCGATCCGAACTGCACCACCGCTAACTGTTGCACTATTGCCGGCACCTCCGCTAATGGTCACATCGGCACCTGTAGTTCCACCGCCGCCGACCACAGACACCGCACCGCCTGTGGTTGTAGTACCAGTGCCGGTACCGCCGGAAATACTAACACCACCTCCTGTAGTCGCGCCGCCGCCAACTACAGACACAGAACCACCCGTGCCAGCAGCCACTGAGCTAGCACCCGCCGTCACTTTGACAGCCCCACCGACACTCGCGCTACTACTGTCCACAGACATGCTAATGCTGCCAGCGTTCAAGTCCAGCTTCGACTGTGAGGTCAGACTCATCTCCTGCGAGCTCAGACTCATCGCCTGCGAGCTCAGACTCATCGCCTGCGAGCTCAGACTCATCGCCTTCACATTGTCCACAGTAAAGGCAGTCTTTGCCACCGACAGTAGAGCTGTTCCACTCGGGTACTCCACCCGGAAGGCTCCGTGCATCGGGTCGGTCGACCCCGTGCCAGGCATCGCAACGATAGAGCCACCAACGCCATTGCTGGCGGCATTCGTTCCGGCTTTCAGTTTGACTTCGCCACCAGTGCCTCCTTCAAGCCCAGAAGTACCAACGGTAACCTCGAAATTGCCTGATGTGCCACCGGTAGCTGTGCCTGTGGACAAGGAAACCTTGCCGCTGTTGCCGGTGCCGGTACTCACGCCACTTGCAAACTCGAGATTGCCCGTACTTGAATTGGCCTTGGCCAAAGCAGACTGAATCACGACAGGCCCGCTGTTACCGCCGTCATTGGTGCCACTACCGATCCGAACTGCACCACCGCTAACTGTTGCACTATTGCCGGCACCTCCGCTAATGGTCACATCGGCACCTGTAGTTCCACCGCCGCCGACCACAGACACCGCACCGCCTGTGGTTGTAGTATCAGTGCCGGTACCGCCGGAAATGCTAACACCACCTCCTGTAGTCGCGCCGCCGCCAACTACAGACACAGAACCACCCGTGCCAGCAGCCACTGAGCTAGCACCCGCCGTCACTTTGACAGCCCCACCGACACTCGCGCTACTACTGTCCACAGACATGCTAATGCTGCCAGCGTTCAAGTCCAGCTTCGACTGTGAGGTCAGACTCATCTCCTGCGAGCTCAGACTCATCGCCTTCACATTGTCCACAGTAAAGGCAGTCTTTGCCACCGACAGTAGAGCTGTTCCACTCGGGTACTCCACCCGGAAGGCTCCGTGCATCGGGTCGGTCGACCCTGTGCCAGGCGTCGCAACGATAGAGCCACCAACGCCATTGCTGGCGGCATTCGTTCCGGCTTTCAGTTTGACTTCGCCACCAGTGCCTCCTTCAAGCCCAGAAGTACCAACGGTAACCTCGAAATTGCCTGATGTGCCACCGGTAGCTGTGCCTGTGGACAAGGAAACCTTGCCGCTGTTGCCGGTGCCGGTACTCACGCCACTTGCAAACTCGAGATTGCCCGTACTTGAATTGGCCTTGGCCAAAGCAGACTGAATCACGACAGGCCCGCTGTTACCGCCGTCATTGGTGCCACTACCGATCCGAACTGCACCACCGCTAACTGTTGCACTATTGCCGGCACCTCCGCTAATGGTCACATCGGCACCTGTAGTTCCACCGCCGCCGACCACAGACACCGCACCGCCTGTGGTTGTAGTACCAGTGCCGGTACCGCCGGAAATGCTAACACCACCTCCTGTAGTCGCGCCGCCGCCAACTACAGACACAGAACCACCCGTGCCAGCAGCCACTGAGCTAGCACCCGCCGTCACTTTGACAGCCCCACCGACACTCGCGCTACTACTGTCCACAGACATGCTAATGCTGCCAGCGTTCAAGTCCAGCTTCGACTGTGAGGTCAGACTCATCTCCTGCGAGCTCAGACTCATCGCCTGCGAGCTCAGACTCATCTCCTGCGAGCTCAGACTCATCGCCTTCACATTGTCCACAGTAAAGGCAGTCTTTGCCACCGACAGTAGAGCTGTTCCACTCGGGTACTCCACCCGGAAGGCTCCGTGCATCGGGTCGGTCGACCCCGTGCCAGGCATCGCAACGATAGAGCCACCAACGCCATTGCTGGCGGCATTCGTTCCGGCTTTCAGTTTGACTTCGCCACCAGTGCCTCCTTCAAGCCCAGAAGTACCAACGGTAACCTCGAAATTGCCTGATGTGCCACCGGTAGCTGTGCCTGTGGACAAGGAAACCTTGCCGCTGTTGCCGGTGCCGGTACTCACGCCACTTGCAAACTCGAGATTGCCCGTACTTGAATTGGCCTTGGCCAAAGCAGACTGAATCACGACAGGCCCGCTGTTACCGCCGTCATTGGTGCCACTACCGATCCGAACTGCACCACCGCTAACTGTTGCACTATTGCCGGCACCTCCGCTAATGGTCACATCGGCACCTGTAGTTCCACCGCCGCCGACCACAGACACCGCACCGCCTGTGGTTGTAGTACCAGTGCCGGTACCGCCGGAAATGCTAACACCACCTCCTGTAGTCGCGCCGCCGCCAACTACAGACACAGAACCACCCGTGCCAGCAGCCACTGAGCTAGCACCCGCCGTCACTTTGACAGCCCCACCGACACTCGCGCTACTACTGTCCACAGACATGCTAATGCTGCCAGCGTTCAAGTCCAGCTTCGACTGTGAGGTCAGACTCATCTCCTGCGAGCTCAGACTCATCGCCTGCGAGCTCAGACTCATCTCCTGCGAGCTCAGACTCATCGCCTTCACATTGTCCACAGTAAAGGCAGTCTTTGCCACCGACAGTAGAGCTGTTCCACTCGGGTACTCCACCCGGAAGGCTCCGTGCATCGGGTCGGTCGACCCCGTGCCAGGCATCGCAACGATAGAGCCACCAACGCCATTGCTGGCGGCATTCGTTCCGGCTTTCAGTTTGATTTCGCCACCAGTGCCTCCTTCAAGCCCAGAAGTACCAACGGTAACCTCGAAATTGCCTGATGTGCCACCGGTAGCTGTGCCTGTGGACAAGGAAACCTTGCCGCTGTTGCCGGTGCCGGTACTCACGCCACTTGCAAACTCGAGATTGCCCGTACTAGAATTGGCCTTGGCCAAAGCAGACTGAATCACGACAGGCCCGCTGTTACCGCCGTCATTGGTGCCACTACCGATCCGAACTGCACCACCGCTAACTGTTGCACTATTGCCGGCACCTCCGCTAATGGTCACATCGGCACCTGTAGTTCCACCGCCGCCGACCACAGACACCGCACCGCCTGTGGTTGTAGTACCAGTGCCGGTACCGCCGGAAATGCTAACACCACCTCCTGTAGTCGCGCCGCCGCCAACTACAGACACAGAACCACCCGTGCCAGCAGCCACTGAGCTAGCACCCGCCGTCACTTTGACAGCCCCACCGACACTCGCGCTACTACTGTCCACAGACATGCTAATGCTGCCAGCGTTCAAGTCCAGCTTCGACTGTGAGGTCAGACTCATCTCCTGCGAGCTCAGACTCATCGCCTTCACATTGTCCACAGTAAAGGCAGTCTTTGCCACCGACAGTAGAGCTGTTCCACTCGGGTACTCCACCCGGAAGGCTCCGTGCATCGGGTCGGTCGACCCCGTGCCAGGCGTCGCAACGATAGAGCCACCAACGCCATTGCTGGCGGCATTCGTTCCGGCTTTCAGTTTGATTTCGCCACCAGTGCCTCCTTCAAGCCCAGAAGTACCAACGGTAACCTCGAAATTGCCTGATGTGCCACCGGTAGCTGTGCCTGTGGACAAGGAAACCTTGCCGCTGTTGCCGGTGCCGGTACTCACGCCACTTGCAAACTCGAGATTGCCCGTACTTGAATTGGCCTTGGCCAAAGCAGACTGAATCACGACAGGCCCGCTGTTACCGCCGTCATTGGTGCCACTACCGATCCGAACTGCACCACCGCTAACTGTTGCACTATTGCCGGCACCTCCGCTAATGGTGACATCGGCACCTGTAGTTCCACCGCCGCCGACCACAGACACCGCACCGCCTGTGGTTGTAGTACCAGTGCCGGTACCGCCGGAAATGCTAACACCACCTCCTGTAGTCGCGCCGCCGCCAACTACAGACACAGAACCACCCGTGCCAGCAGCCACTGAGCTAGCACCCGCCGTCACTTTGACAGCCCCACCGACACTCGCGCTACTACTGTCCACAGACATGCTAATGCTGCCAGCGTTCAAGTCCAGCTTCGACTGTGAGGTCAGACTCATCTCCTGCGAGCTCAGACTCATCGCCTTCACATTGTCCACAGTAAAGGCAGTCTTTGCCACCGACAGTAGAGCTGTTCCACTCGGGTACTCCACCCGGAAGGCTCCGTGCATCGGGTCGGTCGACCCCGTGCCAGGCGTCGCAACGATAGAGCCACCAACGCCATTGCTGGCGGCATTCGTTCCGGCTTTCAGTTTGATTTCGCCACCAGTGCCTCCTTCAAGCCCAGAAGTACCAACGGTAACCTCGAAATTGCCTGATGTGCCACCGGTAGCTGTGCCTGTGGACAAGGAAACCTTGCCGCTGTTGCCGGTGCCGGTACTCACGCCACTTGCAAACTCGAGATTGCCCGTACTTGAATTGGCCTTGGCCAAAGCAGACTGAATCACGACAGGCCCGCTGTTACCGCCGTCATTGGTGCCACTACCGATCCGAACTGCACCACCGCTAACTGTTGCACTATTGCCGGCACCTCCGCTAATGGTCACATCGGCACCTGTAGTTCCACCGCCGCCGACCACAGACACCGCACCGCCTGTGGTTGTAGTACCAGTGCCGGTACCGCCGGAAATGCTAACACCACCTCCTGTAGTCGCGCCGCCGCCAACTACAGACACAGAACCACCCGTGCCAGCAGCCACTGAGCTAGCACCCGCCGTCACTTTGACAGCCCCACCGACACTCGCGCTACTACTGTCCACAGACATGCTAATGCTGCCAGCGTTCAAGTCCAGCTTCGACTGTGAGGTCAGACTCATCTCCTGCGAGCTCAGACTCATCGCCTTCACATTGTCCACAGTAAAGGCAGTCTTTGCCACCGACAGTAGAGCTGTTCCACTCGGGTACTCCACCCGGAAGGCTCCGTGCATCGGGTCGGTCGACCCCGTGCCAGGCGTCGCAACGATAGAGCCACCAACGCCATTGCTGGCGGCATTCGTTCCGGCTTTCAGTTTGATTTCGCCACCAGTGCCTCCTTCAAGCCCAGAAGTACCAACGGTAACCTCGAAATTGCCTGATGTGCCACCGGTAGCTGTGCCTGTGGACAAGGAAACCTTGCCGCTGTTGCCGGTGCCGGTACTCACGCCACTTGCAAACTCGAGATTGCCCGTACTTGAATTGGCCTTGGCCAAAGCAGACTGAATCACGACAGGCCCGCTGTTACCGCCGTCATTGGTGCCACTACCGATCCGAACTGCACCACCGCTAACTGTTGCACTATTGCCGGCACCTCCGCTAATGGTGACATCGGCACCTGTAGTTCCACCGCCGCCGACCACAGACACCGCACCGCCTGTGGTTGTAGTACCAGTGCCGGTACCGCCGGTAATGCTAACACCACCTCCTGTAGTCGCACCGCCGCCAACTACGGACACAGAACCACCCGTGCCAGCAGTCGCTGAGGAAGCACCAGCTGCCACCTCAAAGGCACCACCAAGACTGGGTGCAGAACCTGCATTAAGTAATAGAGATCCTCCCCGGGATTGTATATCTGTAGTAGAGCCAGCTGAAATACGAACGATGCCTCCTTCTCCAACATCTCCTGCACCAACAGACACCAGAATAGAGCCACCACTTCCACCTGTCGACGGGGAAGTCTCAAGACTAATATCTCCTGAGCATGCCCAACCAGCTGAGCCTGTCGAAAGATGAATATGGCCTGACTTACCATTCTTTGCCGCACCGCTAGAAAGCGTAATAGCTCCCGATGGACCCATTTTCCCTGCACCAGAACCGATATCAACTGGTCCAGATGAGGCATGAGAAGCAATGCCATCTGACGAACGTATCAGCAACGAGCCTGACGAAGTGCCTTGCTTGCTTTGCCCAGTTTCCACGTCTATATCTCCTCCACGTTGCCAGTTCGATGCTCCCGAGCGAATTGTTACTTTTGAACCAGGTTTGTTGTCGAGCGAACCTGAAATCAACATCAGGTCTTTCGCTGGCTGGATACTAAGCGGAGCTACTTCAGACGATACGGTACTTGTGTCTCCGAGAAACTGGATACCACTCTGGTTTATCTTCACCCGACCGGCAGACACACCACCCGCGGTTGTTGACAGTACAATATCCGCGGCAACGAATTCCCCCACCTTTGTGGCGATAACATCAACACTCGCGCCAGTACTAACGTTCGTGCCTCGCACTTCCAGCAGAATACCAGAACCAATTCCATCCACTGATATGGGTAAATCATCGTGAGAAGAGCCAGCAAATGGGCGATCGATGAAAAACTGCGTCGATGTCACTGGGCGCACAGGATCAATTAGGTACGACCCACCTGCAAGACGGACAAACATGCTGCCAGACAGCTCGTTCGACAGGTCCACTAGCGTTTCGACGACATCACTGCCGTGCTTGACGGACACATTTCCTGGCAGCAAACGAGCTGTGGCCGAGCTCGCATCTGCAAAGTGACGGATCTGCATCACCTTATGCGCCGTCGACACATCCACTGTGTCATCGTGCGAGTACAACTGGATCCCGCGCGAGTTCACAACTGTCTGCAGCGACGTGTCCTCAGTCGTCGAAAAAACTCGTTTCCGGACTTCAATACTCTTTCCACCTTGCAAACGGTGCTGCAAGCCTTCATCGATCGAGATGGCCGTACTACTCACACCTACAACAGTCCGCGCATCCACTTGGCCGAAAAACACGACGTCTCCCACGTTCACATACGCCCTGGGGGCATATGCATAGCACACCATATAGATCAGACCTACAGTGTCATCCTTTTCCTCCTATTTCTGCCTCACCAACCTTAGGTCATTGCTGGTAGGGACGCTCATGGCCCCCACGACCGCGCCGGAGCTCCCCACACTGTCAATGTTTCTGTAGATCTTCCCAGACCTGACAGACAGCGACGCAGAGCCGTACACAGGGTGGCTACGCACTGACACATCACCTACCAGGTGATTCTCTGCATAGAATTAAGAGGTTATTATCAATCAGCCCTTCAAGTCTCTTGCTCCTTCCGTACAGTATATACCAAACATAAACGGATCTCTTGGTGAAGGCTTTTTGACCGTTGAGTCAAGTAGTCGCCGCTTCATCGGGACTTGCTCAGCCATCGTTGCCGCCTCTCCATCCACAACCCACGGAGCCCAGCACAGTGACGCTGAAGCCAGAAGCAGGAGCGTGCGTATTAGACCTCGCATCGCCAGCCTCACGAATCGTTCTATCTTGCGCCTTCGTCTCGAATGGGCGCAGCGGCGCGGGACACACACACACGTTGAGCCATCTTGCGGGCACGTCGGAGGGACGCGATGAGTGCGGAATCCGAAACCGCCAAATCCTAAATTCCATATATAAGATATAAAGGATTTACCGATCAACACTCCTGTTTAATCAAATATAAAAGTTATTAAACTAAACAGGGCCATTGGGTGCCTTCCATAACTAGTATAATTTTTTTAATCGACTCATTTTTATGCCCCTCTTTATCCCTCCATGGCCCCGAAAAAAATCGAATAAATAGACAGATGAAAATCAGCCATCCACAACTACATCAAAAATAAAAATGCATCCGATTAGTCTTGTCACTATTTGTGCAACTATCTCGTATTCAGTATCGATAGAGGTACGAGACAAAATCATTTAGGACAAAAATCGGGGTTTCAAGTCTAGCTTTCAGAGCTCAACCCCATCGGCAAGCAACTGATTCATGCTACGTCGACAACTTCACGGCGTCTGTGCCATAGATTCCATCACCGCCTTCGTATTGCGATTCATTTGGAATCATTATTTCCTTCCACACACTACTGTGCAAATGTTTACTGAAAGCATGATGATCGTGCTTGCTGCAGCCTCGCAGCAGCGACGAAAGATTTCCTCCAAGGCTCGCGAGCTTCGACGTCGGCTTCACGACGAGCTACTCCGTCTAGAATGGCGTCGACTGGTCAGGGTGTGGCTTTATGTCACCCTTGACTGCCTAAAGGACCCAAAGACTGCACCGTGGATGGATACATGGCGTGCAGGCACCGACAAGAACTTCCTCACTCTTACAAGTCTTACACGGTACGCTTAAAACATTTAATGTTATTTAAAGTTTATTTCTCATAGATTGCTTACAACTTTCTTTTCTGTACGGTTCAGAGAATCTTTCTGTTTCCTACTCGAGCGCATTCAGATCTTTTATCACATCCCTCAGTACCGACGCAAAGGTGGCAGGCCCTGTAGACTGCAGCACCATCACCAAGTGCTCGGCGTTCTCCTAGCCTTTTACAAGGGATCCATGCAGCGTGCTTCCCTCTGTCAGACGTTCGGGCTACCGCCATCAACCTTGGCTAGGGTATTGAACGACTCCGAGGAAGCTATGGGTGCAGCTCTGCGAGGGTTCAGACCAGCTCGTATATCGTGGCCCTCACCAACTAGGCAAAATGCGCTGGCTCAGTTGGTAGCTAGGCGCCAACCACTTCTCCAATTCACTTGGGGGTTCTTGGACGGAAAAATTACAGAGTAATTTTTACTTATTTGTTTCTTAAAAGCATCCGATGTTAGTTTTCTTACTTTGTTTGGCTACGTGTTTACTCATAGGTCCAGCAGCCAGCTAATCCGGATCTACAAAATGCACAATACAACGGCTGGTTGCACGCCGTCTTCGTCACCGGGACATTGTGCTTCAGCGCAGACGGTCTCATCGTCTGGGCGAAGCACAACTGCCCCGGTAGCTGGAACGACGGCGACACCAGCCTCGGGTTCCGACGAAAGTTGCTGGATCCAGTGTTAAATCCTGACGCTAGATACGGCGTCGTCGCGGACAGCGCCTTCGCCTGTGGGGATGACATGACCGGGCGCGTGTTGACGCTTTTGAAAGACGGCGATGCATCCAGATTGGTGCCATCCGTGCGTGCTGTAGCCAATGTCATGTCCTCTGCGATCACAACCATCAGACAGTCTGCAGAATGGGGCATGGGGTCAGTGGAAAAGGTGTTCCACAGACTCCTGATTTCTCTTCCCTACGAGACCGAGAAACGGCGACTTAGACTTGACAATCTATTCCGACTTAGCAATTACCGGGTTCGATCAGTAGGTATCAGCCAGATACAAACTACACATTTCCATGGTCTAGAAGATAACGACATGCTCTGGCACCACGACGCCCTTCTCGACACAGTCTTGGATGAACTTGAGTTTGACGGCCACGTGCTTTGCCTTGGCCGAGCTCGTTTCGCTCTGCACTTACACGATATACGCTTGGTCGTCCGTTAGCATGTCCATAGGCAGCTTGGTGGTGATGTCCATCTCACCAAGTAGCTCTTTTAGTCCGAGTAGCTCTTGAGTACCCACCGCCGCAGCGATGAACTCCGCCTCGGTTATCGATAGTGCTTCAGAACTCTGCTTCTTGCACTGCCGCGAAAACGCCATACCATTCACTTGGACGACCACCGAGCTCACAGACTTCATAGAAAAAATAAAACCTAAAATTGAAATATTTTTTTTTTCATGTAGTCCTTGTCAACCGCAAAGTCGGCGTCAGTAGGCGCAGCGGCAGTTCCATAGCCTTGCCATCTCCTGACATGCTGAGCTTGTGCAATCGAGTGCCACTGAGATACCTGGCGATACGTTTAGCGATCTTCCAATCTGCCATCATCGGAGCATGCGTTCGACGCGATGCGCAATGTACAGCGAACATAATGTCCAGGCGCGTGCATCTCGCGACGCAAAGCACCCCCCCACCAGTGACTGGAAACTGGATACCATCGTTCTACCGATGCTCGCTGCGTGTGGAAGTAACTTGACCATACCAGCTTCTACCGGAGCTTCTCCTCCAACCTGTGCGCGCACTGAGTTCGCTTTCTACAAACCAAACTTGGTGATCATCTCCAAGATATCAGCTTCTTCGTCAAACGTGTAACCACTGAGTCCATCGTACTGCACGCGCATTACCAGAACGTTTGCTGGCAATGCCGAGGTCCTTGAGCTCCAGCACAGCCAAGTCAGTGAAGAACAGGAAAACCCTGCTGCCGTCTGTACCAATAGCTGGTAAGTCGTCCACATATGTCCCGACGATCATCCCGCCACTGTCAACCTCGATGTACAAGCACGCGTCAGTGAGCACAAAGTTGACGGGCAGACGGTGTGGGTGTTTATGCCAGAGGCACCCTGCCTGCTTCAAGCCGTACGGGCTCTGCCCGAGAAGCAGTCCAACTTCATCCACGCTCTTAGCTCCGAGTGGATTGAGCTCCTCCTCCGTGACGACGAGTCCATAGGGGACGAACAGCGAAATCTCGAGACCCTCCTCCGTTGTCGTCTTTACATTCGCGTTCGGAATGTCACCATGTCTGACAGGAACCCTCCATATGAACGCTGTGGCGAAGATGAGCTTGACACCAGCCATCGTAATGACAGCCACAAACACATGGAAGAAGTTAACACCGAACTTTTGCTCGATGCGGCAGGCGACTAGTCGAGCCATGTACCGCTCGATTAACCCGCACCCGTTTGCTTCTTCTTGTACACCCACTTGATATGCAAGCGCGCGGCACCAGGTTCACACTTGACCTGCTTCCACGTGTTGTTGGCCTGCAAGACAGCGAGTTCTTCGTGCTCAGCAGCTGGCTAGACCTCACTCTCGGCACACTTCCGCGCCTGCATGTAGTTCTTTGGCTCAGGGTTATCACCGTGCGGATTGGCGTTATCAACCTCGGATGCGGTCAAAGTCACGGGCTCACTGTTGAGTCTCGACTTGCTCACCTCCATGTCGTCATAATTTTCAGCCCGGCGTCGTGACTTGCGGCGTGAACGACGCGATCTGCGTGGTGTGGTACGTGTTGCTGATGTGGCATCGTCGTAGACGCTTGAGCGGTCGGTGGCTTAGTATTCTGTTTCTCCTCCAACGTGCGGATATCCTGCACGCGACGCGTGACAATACCTCCGAAGGCAGGTACACCTTGCAAATTCGTCATTCTCGACAATGACGCACTCACACGCCCTCGTCTTCATGGCGCGCTTACCAGAATCGCGAAACACAGAGCACTTGGGTCCAAACACAGCAATGTCGCGATGATTTGGCGCTTGACCACTCAACTCTTCGAGTGGCGACTTCCGAACCTCATTAGCACATGACGGGATCCGCTTCAGCACGTACATCGCGTACACAGCCGCGTCACCCCAGAAACGCAATGGCAATCTTGAACGAAACACCATGCACCGAGCCATGCTGAGGACCGTGGGATGCATCCGTGCCGCTTTGCCGTTTGCAGCTTGGGTGAGCCACTCCGTTCTCTTTGCAGAAGAGATCCACTTTTCGGTACCTTCCTCCACCGTCCGTGCGGAGAACATGTACACGACCGCCGAACCGTTTCTCGACTTCGACGAGAAAGTCCTCGAATTTCGTCGCAACCAGGTTCGTCTTTTATGCCATGAAGACTTTGCAGTAGTTCAACTTGTGGACCACGAAGTTGACCATCTAGCGGTTACCTTGGTTGTCAAGCGGCGTCATCGAACACTGCAAATGACTCCTCGGGCATTAATCGAGCGGTGAGTGCTCCCGGTTTCCGGGTGCGAATTTTCAACTAGCCACTTTTTAACTTTAAACTAGTCATTTCGAAATTCAAGTTAAAACTCCGGATGAAGGTCCACAGCATCAAATATCCGCCATAAGTCTGCAAAAGCTTCTTTGTAACCAGCTACGGGGCTTGGTCGCCCAGTGCTAATTACGTCAAAGACCCTCAGGCAGATGATCGACAACTTATCGCCCGCGCCGGTGAGTGCCTATAAGACAACACAACCTATTTATTAATTTGCTTCGTCCACGAACGAACTTCTGTCGTTCACGCCCTCCTGCACGCGGTTGTCGTTCCGACTCCACCTTGAGTCACGGCCAACGCTAACCTAGCCACCTGGGCGTACGCCTCAGGCGCCTGCCCTGCTCAAACGCAGCTGTCAGTCAGCTCGCACGACTAGTGCCGAGCTGTGCTCTGCCTCACTTCACCATTTCGACGCCACGCACACTCTGTCCGTGCCCGTCTTCCGTCCGTCCGCTCGTCAAGATGCCCCAGCGAGTCCGTTGGTGCTCGTCGTTCGTCCTATGTCGATTCCCGCCGTCCACGCCTCGTGCGTATTTGGGCATCCTCTGTCTTCGATCGTCCGTCGCTATGAACCCGAACAGCGGGTCTACGGCAGTGTCCGTTTGCTCGTACTGTGGCTTTGCCCTCGGTGGCAACTTCTCAGCTCGTACGCTTCGTTGGGCGATTTCGAATTCCGTGCGCTTTCCAACGCGATCTCGAAAGTCCTACGCTGCGCCGCGTCATTTCGAAAGTGAGATTTTTCAGGTTCTGTGCACGCCAGCAGGTCCTAGCCTTTGCGAGACACCGGCTGCTTTAAAAACACACGCGCCAGCGACTACTCGCTCGGCGCCGTGCCACTCTTCTTCTTCATTCTGCGAGCCGTCATTGGAAACATTGTTCGTATCATTATCTGGGTCCGGTGCCGCCAGACACGCATCACTCACGTCAGCGTCCGTTTCGGCCATTGTATCGTTCTGTCTGTTGTCTATCGGCTGGAACTGGCCACCGTCGCCGTCCACCATGGATCTCAACCCATTACAAGTCTATGAGGAGATCAGGAAGGCGGACAGGAAACCGGGCAAGACGTAGTGGTCGTTGAGGAGGGTCACGATCTAAAACCTCCGAGTAAATGTCGGCAGCTTGGATACGATTATACGGATGCACTTTTGGGGGCCATGGGTTTGGTACTCGGTCGATGTTTCGGACGGTTTTGAGGATCTCGTGCTGAAGCAAGTGGAGAGCTCGCAGTCTAATGTCGTTATTGCGCAAAGACGTCTGTGTGTATCGGATAGAGGAGCACTTCCGAAGCTTACTGCATCCACAACCCGGAAGTCCTAGGCCTCCGTCGATACAGGAGTGCCAGACACGCAAAAGTATTGCTTCTCCGTCGTCAGAAAATCTTGATGCGGAGCGCAGCGCGAAGCTGCGGGATCAAAGTGAAATACCTCAAACAAAAGCGATAAGCGTTTGGTACGCTTCGGTGATGAACGTCGACTTCGCTAATGACCCACGGACGAATAGGATCATCGGTACTAGAGGAACCGACCGGAGCCAAACCACTGTCAGGGACGAAAGCCTAAAGGCCAGCGGGCAACTGAAATACCAAATGCCATCTTACTATTCGTTGAAATTGCATGATTCGTGGATCAAGCGTCGTAGCAAGGCAGTCTGCAACGAGTTCAGCTAGATAAGCGATCATGGTACGGCGCCATTTCGCCACTTGAGAGGATGTCTTCGTCGCTTGAGTGCTTCTTTCTCCATTCATATTGTTCAGGAGGCAAATTGACATATCGCATGTGGAAACTTGATGAGAAAACGTCACAGCGTTCACCATGATGTCAAGGTGGCAAATTGATAAATACTCTGCTGGAAGAAGGGAAAGTCAGTGATCCGTAAAAATTATGAAGGCGGAAATATATTGCATATAATTATTCAATTATTTATTTTGCCGTCAACAAATTGTTTTACCGTTTTTTCACCATATTATTATTTACAAAATGAAAGTCTTCTGCAATATGTCCCATTAACCTAAAACTACCACTGCTAGAGCAGGCGTCATAAACCTTTTTAACCAATCTCATGCCCACACCACTGTATTCGTGAATTTGACAAGGCGTCAGCCCAATGGATTTCACTTGGCCCACTCGTCGTTAGGATTTTTGATCAACCAAATGACTACACACTTTGTGCATTTGACCAATCAAGGCTTCGATAGGCCCCACGCGGATAATGCAAAATAATCGCTTGATTTATTCTTCGACAAGCTCAGACTTGATTAACATCTTTATGGAATATTGCCCATCACTGGGAAAAGTTCTGAATGTCCAGTAAACGCACGTCACGGGTTATTTCAAGAAGATACTCTTATGCTATGGGCAGCAGAGGGACTCGTCTAAACCTTTTCCTCCTCCTCCTCCTTCGCTTAATAAAATTCTTCACTGACATCTGATATTCATTCATTTTCAATACGACTGCTCCAGCCCCAGCATCAGTATTGAGGTACAAACAATTTTTGTAGAATATATTTCGAAGGCATGGTCAGCGTATTGCATTCTTGCCTTCCATTTTTTCAAAGCTGAAAAAAGTTCTTAAAGTGACCTTGTTTTACGTTTTGTGCACCCTTTCTCACATCATGGCCGCGAACACACCACACTATATGCCAGTAAAGTGGAGATTAACTACTCGTCAGCAACAAGATGCCATGCAAGAGTTCGAGAGGAGAATTAGAGCTGGCGAAGAAGACGTTGAAGTCCTGATCGCTAGCGTTCCAACTAGTTACTTTTTACATTTCCACTAGTCACAAGTGACCGGCCCCCACGCAAAAAGTAACTAGCTGAAAATGGAAAAGACGTAGAAAATTAATACTCAACTAGTCACTCCAAAGTGACTACCTGAAACGCAAAAGTAACTAGTCTAAAATTTAACTTCAAAATACATTATTAGCTAGATACTTTTCCTGGGTTTTCGTCCGAGTGCTCCGCACACGGTACTTAATCCGCAGGTAGCGTTCTCACCTGCCTCAGCCTGGGTTTAGACCCGCGTGCTACGCACGCGGCTCTTAAACCGCAGGTAGTGTTCCAGCTTATCATTGAGCTACCTGCGCAGTAAACCACACCCGCGCCCTAAACCAAGCCATTGACCGTTAGTGTACCTTAGATCATTAGTGTACCCTAGACCCCCTAAAGACGAGCACCTCGCTGCGCTCGGTCGTCGGCTAGACCTGTCTCCGGCGGGTGTTGGTGTAGAAACCCGGTTAAGTACGATTTAAAAGTAACCACCGAGTGCTGAAAAAGCGACTAGTCTATAATTTATTTTGGTGCTACCGTATAATTTAATTTAAGTGCGATGGAAGTGACTACTTGGGACACAAAAAGTGATTAGCTGGAACATTATTTTTAGAAGGAACTAGTTAAAAATTAAAAACTGACTAGTCAAAAATGCATACCCCAGGTGTCCTTAGCCGGATGTTTCGCTCGAGTCTAGTTACCCTCAGCACAAATCATGCATGGCTTCCGCTTACAATTCGAGAATTCGGTGCCGAATGCGAGGTCCTCCGTCATGCTCTTGGTGAAGTCCAAAGCCAAGTGACCGAAGGGCGCGTGGAAGCCCATCAACGTATCCGTAGTGACGACCGGCAAACCTGTGTCCGCAATCGCGCCCACCACATTCATGACCAGCTCCTCCATCTTTGCACTGTTCACGGCTACCAACTCGAGTCTAGCCACAAGCACGTTGTGCCTCAGGTCGACGTAATCTTCGTCAACGCCAATTTTCTGTTGCGCTCGGTGCGAGAGCATTCCTTCGCTATCAGCAGTCCGTATGAGATCAGGTTCTGCGCCAGTTTCGATGCGTATTAGACGTCGCGGAGCACCACCTCAGTCGCGACTCCATCGACAATCGCTCGTAGAATCGCCGATACTTTCTTGACCACACCCATCGTCCGCCATTCGACCACATGCAGCTGTCCTCGCCAAAACTCTTCATTACGCTAGTCAGCAGCGCGGGGTCACTGACGAGATGTCGGCTGGCACCACTGTCCAGTATCCAGCTCTTAGCGTCCACCGACTGGGCGTCGTTGCCGGCAGCAAGTGCGAACTTTGCGGTCTTGCTCTTGCGGCTTCCAATGGAACGGTCCGAGCAGTTCTTCTTCAAGTGTCCAATTTGCTTGCATTTGTGGCATCGTCGTGTTTCCTCCTGGGTCTCAGCTTTCGCGTTCACGACCTCCTTGCCAATATGCTTTGTCGCTCGATCTTCGGCGGACAGCATCTGCACCCAAACTACCAGCTCGTTTGCTTGATGGAGAGGATCCGGCCGCGTAATGTCACATTTGACCATTAAGGCGTGCCTCAAGTCCGGGCCCGCACACTTGACGATGCTCTCCGGCACCAGCGTAGGTGACGAGTTTGCTGCCAACATGAGAGCATTCAAGAACAAGAAGTGCTAATTCTACGATCGCGACGGGTCCTTCTTTCTTTCTTGGCCTGCGTCGAGAGCGTCCGCTTGAACGACAAGTGCATCTGGTTCATCACGAATCAAAGCCTAGGCTGCGTGGCCCACCACGCAACATAGATGCTGACCGAACTTGTTCATCTCGTACCGTTCCGACCAGGCGTAGCCACGCGCCTGCTCCGCCATCTCGATCTGTTCGTTGAGCAGCAGAGCCCACTGCTCCAAGCAGCTCTCAATTCCCTTGTTGACTTCACTGCCGTCGAAGTTGCGCAGCAGATCTTCGCGACCTTGGCCGACGACTCTCTCTCGTTGAGATGCAGCGGCTGCGTCTGTTGAGCTGCTTCTTGAGCCTGGAAAGGTGTACCTCCTGCTTATTCTCCAGCACCGAGGCCATCGTACTGCCGTGTAGGAACACGCCAGAAATGTCTATAGCACACTTCCACACCAACACCACCTACTGAGTTCCGATAACTCAGTCAGGCTTTAGTGTGGGTATAGAACCTGAAGGCCCAGGAAGTACCCTACCAGGTTGGGGTTTCCTCTGTGTACCGTGTGTCCTGCTAAGCAAGCCACCGATGATTCAACACCACTAGCCACGAGCAAAGGCTAGAGTGTCCCCCCCCCCTCTCTCTATAATATACCCCCCGGTCCCTATAATGATAGGGTACCGGACATGTTTCAGACCTGGCACGGGGCTGTCGGAGTTATACTCCGAACGGTAAGTAATATATGGATAGCGTACAAGCTTATCCAACACACAGCGATGACTCGCTATCAAATACACAGCCAAATCTACCCCCTTATCTCTTGGCCCTGCCGGGATGAACACTAAGCTACCACCAGTAGGAGTGTTCACCGACAGTCATATTCAGGCTACCGGGACTATCCCGCCACTACCGCGTACTTACCGATAGTCGGACGTGCCCTTATGTGGTAGAGAGTAAATGCTGTTCTGTTCTTAGAGCACAAAGACTCTTAATGTAATATCTAATCCTACTATCTACCTATACAAATATCTAATCAAAACATGTCCGTTATCAATCTTGAACTCCTACCGACGACTCAAGAGGTCGTCAGAGCTTGAACTATCGCAACTTGTCACCGGAATGTCGTTGGATTCTTGGCCAGCTAAAGCTCTCGTCCTTTGCGCCTTTCCCAGGCTGCATAGTCGCTCGCACACACTGATAGGCCACTCAGCTTGCCGGAAATGCCGTTACCGACGACTCGTCAGCAACTTGAAGCTCCGTCGAACAGGTAAGAATTCCGTGGACTTCCGGCCCCGCGGCTTTATCCCTGGCGTCACACATCCTGTCGCGTCTCAGCTCCTGTCTTGTGGCTCTCGGCTGGAATGCCACGTCGCTGCGTCACTAGGCTGAGTTTCGACCAAACGTCGCGAGTTGTCGGCACTACCGTAACTTGACCCAATGATGTCCGTCGAATCTCGTACTAACGGTGTCATCATCTTTGACGGGGTTAGATACGCCAGTTGGCTCTCAGTGCGCTGCGTGTCAACTCAAAGCCAAACGGTACACCACAACTGCCCCCACAGCGACCCGAGCCACGGTACTGGTGAGTGTCGTTGCGCCTAAGCCTGCTTTCGGCTCTGCACACGCTTCGCCTCCTGCGTCTACTGCGCCTTTCGCCGCCACCAGATCTCCATGTCGGTAAGTGTTCGTCACTGCGTGGCTGCTTGCGATGTTGCCATTGAGCGTTTCGCTGACTGGCCGTTCGTCATCTTAGTCGCGAGATTCGGCTTCACCTGGACGCACTCCACCGGGAGCCGACACACCACCTGCGGATCCGCCTGCGTCTCCATCTGCGCACTTGTCGTCCTTGGACGATGCTCCTGACTGTATGTCCTTCTCGCTTGCTGCCTCGATATGTTTGAGCTGGATTTTCACCCCGGCTTGTACGTGCTTCCAGAGTCCATTTTCCTTGCAGCATGCCGCGAATCACAGCATCCCCCGCAGCGTCTTGTGCAGGACGCCAGTGATGCGGCCGCTGACCGAGTCGTCGGCGTGCTATCCACCCAGCTCGAGACTCTCGGACGCGTCACTGTTGGGCTGCAGCTTGCTTCACCGGTTCGAGGGAATCACGCTATACGCCAGAGGTTCGCGAAAGCTCGCGCTGGCGCTCGCTCTCCAGTTAAAACTCCTGCTGTCTCATTTCCAGTTTCTTATTGTTTTATCTGGTTCGCACGCTGGATATCTGTGTGACGAAAGTGTGATTCGTCAAGACGCAGCGTCATCTCCTCTTTGACTATCCCCAGGTTTGCCATGAATTATTTTTCTTCAAAGTCAAGACTGCGCTCTTGCCATTTTGACGCTTGCTCGCGATCCTCGTCAAGCATCCGATCTATCGTGTCTTAGATCCCCCCCCCACTGACCGTCACTTTCATTGCTGGAGACTTAGAGACAAAAATCAAACTAAATAGTTGTGTTTCTGTCCCCATTGCTTAATCCAAACCTGTTCAGCGACTGACTGACTAATCTGTAACATCTTCGTCAGCTGTCAGCAATGCAGGCCTTACTCCCAGTTCGGCTACCTCGTCATCGAAGACTGCTACATTTTCCTGGTGACACAACCCAGCTTCTGGTATCCTCCTCACGAATTGTTTATCCGATTTGTCCGGTTCCGTTGCCAAGTAGTCATCCTCAGTACATTTTATGCAAATACTTATGCTTTATTATGGCTGCAAGGAACAGAGTGCAAATCTCTCTTGACCGCTCTATTCGTTCCTGCACCGTAGTCACATTCAATAGTATGTAAAAACTACAACATTTCGAATTTAACCAGAGAAAGTCTTTTCAGCTTCCTGGGACTGTAGTCACTGCAGAACTGCGAAATAACAGTATATAAATAATTTTTATCAGAAGCAATAACATATTGCTTTCGTTTTTACGGCTGCTCATAATTACGTACTAAATAAACAAGTACTGCTGATATTGAATATTTTCCCGAGCCATGCTTGGGTGTATGTGCATCAAAAAGCTTTCATCTATAATATTCCTTAGATCAGAATACCAATCGAACGGAATCATACTATCCGAGGGATTTAATGAGGAGTGACCTTCGGCCGGAGTTCGCTGGGCTAATAGTTTTAATAATTGACTGTTACAGTCATTTCAAAATAAAATTTATTACACTGTACATTTCGACACCTGTTTTATTGATGCGATCGATTAACTACTGGAAAATGTAAGATAATACGAGAGTACAGTGTTAGAATGTGGTGTTTTTTGGGGTGGGGGTGCTGAATGTATTATTGACAAAAATATGATTCGCCATGACCTGATAAACCACGCCTGATAATGCTGGTAGCAGAATACTACTGACGACTGGCATACTCCTCGAGCATTCATTGTCTCTAAATTTCGGTATAGCAGTCTTCTTCATTCGAATCAACGCATCATTGTGTTCCTTTGCTCATCACTCCTACTCAGCCACTTGACACTCCTTGGCCATAGCCAGAGCAACTTCGTGCTGTATGTTGACCTCTCGTTGCCATGCTAACGCGTCAGATTGTCAACCAGACCCCCGCCTAAAGTCTGCAGGCATCGCTCCTAGCGTAGATTGGGCATACCAGTCGTGGACGAGGTACAATGGCGTCTCCATTCATGTAGTGTCTTGGGACATATAAATAGCGAACGCCAGCCGTTCAGCAGTTTCATTCCAGCCTTGCTGGAGTAAATTTTCTGCGCACACACGTACTGAAGTCATCACTGACTTCACCGAGCGTTCGTGTTGACCGTTAACCTGCGGCCGATATCTTAGAGTCACTCGAGATCTTAATTGTATCATCTCAGCAAACTCCTGGAATACCTCATTCACAAAGTGTGGATCGCGGTCATGTCTGATCAACAACTGCGCCCAGAACCTTCGGTACACGCACGCTTCGAGCACCTGGGCTACGCTGAGCGCGGATGTATCCTTCATCGCCTTGGCGATAGTGAATCTAATAAACGAGCGCTGGATCAGTTGCAGTACAGTGTTTCCTGCGAGGCTTCGGTAGTTTAACTAGACTGAAGTAACTGTGCAAAAGCCAGATCCTTTTTCTTGAATCATTGGACTTTCAAACACCACGGCGCTTTTGCACAGTTACTCCAGTGTAGTGTTATACACTCTGTAAATTTGGAAGAATCGCTTGCGCGCGTTAGCCCTGCCGATCAAGGGCTCACCAGCAACTCGTATGGTCCCTTCTCCGATATCAATACCGCGAATTGTACGGTACGACCGGACAACGAAGTACCCACTAGAGTGTCGAAAGCTGGTAGAGGCATGTAATGTCCTCTCAGCCAACTGTGTGTATCACGTCTTCAACAGTAGTAGCAAAGCTAGCAGCTCCTTCTCAGCGAGATGGTAGATCATCTCTGACTCCTTGAGCCCGCGACCGAGACTCATGCAGGGTGTAATTTGTCTTCGTGCCCTTGCACAAGTGTCGTACGCAACACCAAATTTCCGCAAAAAAAAAATGACATGAACGTCTTTCGTCCGATCAAAGCGCTTCAGGATTAGAGCGTCGACAACTGTCGTTTGTAACACGACGTGCCACAGAAAGGTTACCTCCGACTGCAACGTTTTCATCCTCCAACTGGTACAGCGCTGCTTCATAGACTGTAAAATCGTGAATGCAACGACTGTAGTAGTTCAATGTCCCTTTGAATGAGTGCATACCTCGCTTGAACGTTGTGAACGAAAGCTCGGTAAAAACATCGAGCTTTTTGGGTCGCCCTTAATACCGTCAGGCGAAAAGTCATGGCAGGAAATCGCCTTGGGTGACAGAAGATGCCTTTCGTGGAGCTGATACTGGCCCAACATTCCGCAAATTGCGTTAGATTAAATAAAACAAATAGTCGGTCCAGAGTCGATATACAACTGTAGAAATCCTCAACACCGAAGCAGATATCATCCACGATTAATTGGCGACCAACTATAGGCACAAATGTCGATTCATCCGGCCCCAACCCGTAAGGTTAAGCAGTTGTAGGACTGAGCCCGTACAAGTTCCAAACACATGCTTGCAGTGTCGATTCGCCCATTCTATCGTCATCTTGTCCGAGCGTTCGCGTTGCCCATCGACTAGTAGGCCGGTGTATACCATTGTGCTATCCAGCGCGGAGCTGTAAGGTAGAAAAAAGTGACATTGGTGATTGAGCATAAAATTTTAACGCAGGCATAATTTGTACGGTGGGATGGATCGAAAAAATAAATCTTAATGTCACAATATATATGTTTCTATCAGGAGGGCTTAACGGTCTTCTGCTGGCACACGATCGGAGATTGGTGTGCAGAGCACAACGAAAATGCGAGAATACGCCAGGTCAACATCGGAGCGCAATTATGGCTGTATCTGGATCGTGCGAAGCAAGGATACCCACGAAAATTGTTAGAATGTACTTTAATTGGTCAAACATGTAGCAAATAGAAAATCTTTAAAGATCTTACGTAGAAAGGACATTTTATAAGTACTAACACTTGTCGAGAGATGTTGATGGCGAGGATGACGTGTGGTGTGTTCCTGCTTTGTACTCCTTACTTTGAAGCTGACGCCTATCGTATTAGGGCTTGACATTTCAGATACGTACCGAGACGGAAGCCTATGGTTGAAGGGTACAATAGGAGTGACCAGGTCCTGCGACTTGGGAAGTTTCATGTGGAGGACTGTACCATGTGGCGAGACAAGGTGCTCACGCACGTTGAGACGATGGATGAGACGTATCAGCGAGAGCGGTTGGAAAATGACCAACCCGAGGCTACGGTTGTCATGATAAAACTTTCTTGAGGGTACGTCTGAGAAGCCCGTCATTTCGGTGGCGGGGAAATTTTTCTCAAGATGCGAAGGCCCAGCACTGGTGTGACCAACACTGGACTTACACTCGATTCGAGTTGTTGAACCTATTCAACCAAGCGTTGCCTAACGTTTTCTGAGTGGATTACCGGGTCAAGTGTCCAAAATGAATCCTTGTGACATAGGGAAGGAGCTCGAGCAAACGTACGGACACGGGAAGGGATGTGGAATCGAACCATGTCACCAGCGGGAGCGCCTCCTGGTAGCAAACTGGGCCAATTTGGGGCCCTATTCGCCCAGCTAAAGAAGCCGCGTTGCGACATCAAAAGGAAGATGATGGATGTTGTTGGCAAGGACATGATGACCGAGACCTGGCTGTATGGAAGTGCTGTTCTTACAACCAGGCAAGTTTTGGGGAGGTTCAATCAGCATGACAGAAGCTATTTTTTTTATTGAAACGATGCGGATGAGCGTGAGTGCAAGGGAAATGTCCCAGCGAGTGAAGGCAGCGGAGAGGAGGCATCGATGCACTCGATTGAGATTGTTGATGAGATATGGACAAGATATCCTGAGTATCCATCTAAGTTGAGGGAACTAAAGTGGCTGATAATCATGGGTGGTTGATCCAGGAGCTGGACATACTATAAGTTTGGAGAGAGGGTGGTTCAGCCGGCTTGGCTAAGGACGGACTCGTATCTTCGAATATTGAAACGGAGTCGCCTCGTCAACCTAGATACAAAGAACAGTAAAATTTAGTATTCTCAAGCCCAGAGGGCGCTACATGTATAATGATATCTCAATACAAAATGCTGTATTTGATAAATAGCGGGGTAGTAACTTGCCCAGTGCATATTATCTTGCCCCACAAGGGTATCACCACGTTTAGCCGTAACGCGGAGACTACTTGCGCTTGCTTGATGGTATAAAAAAACGTTTTATTTTGCGGCAGTAGCAATGGATGAGGCGTACTTTATACAGGACAGACAACTGGATAACAATGCAAAAGTACTATCCGTTGATAATATTTTTCGACCGAAGATTTAAAAGATGTTGGAGGAATGGCACCTGCGGCTAGGTCATGTTGGTGAGGGCAGACCGATGGACATTCTTGGCGGTAGAGTAATCAGATACGCACCTCAATTTTCCAGAAAGGGAATGAAACGGGTGTAGTACATGCGAGCTGGCTAAATCGAGACGAATGGCTTATAGGAACATGTGGTAGAAATGGTAACCGGCCCTTGCCCACGCTGTATAAGGACTCATTGGGAAAGATAAGACCCCACGGCCTCTATAATACTACTGGACACAAGTGTGCTCTAGGAATAGTTGACGTTACCACTGCTTATAAATAGTTTTTTTGTAGTCACTTAAAAATGTTGGGACTATTGTTAAGACCTTAAGCATCTGGAGAAACAGTTCCCGTACAGGGTAAAGCGAATAAGGGCAGACGGGTGTACTGAATTTGCCAACAAAATCTTAAAAGGATACTGCAATAAAAATAGAGTTGTGTACCAAAAGTCACATGCGGAGTCTCAAGACCAAAATGGATCCGCTCAGCGATCTCATCAGACAATAATAGGCAAAGTCAGGTACTCATTAATGGAATCGCGTATGGCGGCTAAATGATGACCATATGTATTGGAATATATGAGGCCAGTCCAAACAAAAGTAGCCAAATGGCGATTTTGAGGTTTTTCGGAATGGGTTTATTCCTTTTTTTTAAGCCCTTCCGCTGCTTCATCGGCTTCTTGGTGCGGAGTTATGAGCTCTTGCCTCAGGCGTTCACCAAATGTGACCACCAGGCCGAATTCTGTTTTTAGTGTTCCTGTCGACGAAACGCTGCTCTATCCAATGAGATACTTTACGCCATTGAAATCGTCTTATTAACGCCTCAAATATGACTCTAAAGTTGAGCTAGCTAAATCCCATACAACTGCTGTATTAAAGTCTAGGAACAAACAAAACTATCCACTTAATTTTTCAGTTTAAACAAGAGTATCCATGTGAACATGTGGTAATTTCCCTAAACTACTGGTGGTGTCATGCAATCTCTTTCTTGTCTGCTTCTCTCGACAATCATTCTTTGGCTTTACGGGCTTCGCCGTGTCCTCAGCGTCCTTGCCGCACAAACCTTTACTAATCCTCACCTCACCAGTATAATACTAATACTAGAATGCGCTGTAATACGACTGGCTAGCTTTGTCGAGTAGATCGTTTACAGGAGTCTCGTGATGCCAGTCCTGCACCGGCGCTCTCCATCAACGCATAGCACGCCTACTTTCATCCAGGGATGCCGCGTCAGCTCTGGTGGTGCGCTGTCAGGCTTAGAATCAGGGCCATACGAAGCACTATTGGGACCAAATCCATAGCCCCAATCAGAGTTTTGCTAGGACAAACGGAAGGACAAAGTGCCATTTACCTTAATTTCACTATTGTGTACCGCAAATTTGTCCTAGCGAACCGTCTAGGACAAATTTTGTGGTACGCGTTAGTGAAATCAACATAAATGGCTTTTTGTCCTTCCGTTTGTCCTAGCAAATGGGGGAGAGGTTGAGCTTCACATATGAGAAGTACATTTTAAGCCCCATGGGCCCTAATCTAAACAGACCAATTCGAAGCTTAGTGAGCGGGCTTTAGAGAGTAAATTACGTGGTCTTTCTGAAGATTGCAGGGCTATCTTCAGAAAGACCACGTAAATTTCCGTCTTGGAAATTTGAGGGAAATGAGGAAATAGTCCTGCAAGTAGGTGAAAAAAGAATAAGAAAAAGGCAGTAGAACATGATGTGTCTGACAAGCGACCACAATTTGTTACCAGGACTGCGACAGGTACTGAAACAGTGGGAGCGGTGGAACAACACGCCACTGTGCCACCTATTCCTCGCAAAAAAACTCAAGACCTCGACTAAAAGACTAGATATTTGCTATTAGCGCTGTCACAACTAGCACCAAAGTGATACTGATCCCACGATCAGTAAATAGGTAAGACGTAGCCCCCCACGCTCAACAGTGGGAGACTGCGCTATACATTGAGCATCTTTAGTCGCAAATGGTACTTGGGAAATAAAATTATTGCCAAAAGGAAGAAAGACGTTAGATGTCACAGGGTATTTGATGTGAAGTACTACCCGGATGGAGCAGCTGAAAGTTCTTGGTAAACATGGCGTCTTGTCGTTGAAAAAAGAAGTACTGTCTGTATCGTCAAAAGTGGAGGTAAATGGCGTGGTTCCAATAGTTTTTGTTTGCTTCCACGGGGTGATATTGCAACCACTTCTAGTGGTATAACATCGCGGCAAAAGGAGAAGGGCCAACTGGCTTCGATATTTAGTATGAAGGATCTAGGTGTATCTTCTGAAGATGGAGATTTAGAGGGACCGGGCAAATAGGATTCTGAGTATGCCCCAACATCAGTATATTATGAACTTCCTAAGAAAGTTCAAAATGACTGATTGTAACACAAACTAACATTACAGACAAAGAGTATAGTGCTTGAGAAAAGGGAAAAGTTAAGTCTAGAGGAATTCTCAGCACTACAATTCGATTACAAAGGTTTAGTGGATCACTGATGTACCTTGTGCGTGGCACACGCCCAGATATAGCAAATGTTGTCAGAGAATTGAATAAAATTTCTGCCATGCTATTATAAGAGCTATTACAAGGCAGCACAGAGAGTGCTATTGTATCGGGAAGGAACGTCGACGTACGAACTCGTATTTGGCGAAAAAATTAAGGTAGATATATATGAGCTGTATGCAGACGCGAGCTTCGCGAATGCTAATGAAAACCGAAAGTCAGTGGCCATGCATGCGTGTATTAGGGCAGATGCGTGTAAAGTCTTTAAAGTTCAAAGAAAAGTATAGTGAGCCTCCCTACAGCGCAGCCTAAATTAATAGCTGCGAATGAAGGTATTAAAGCAAGCGAATGTTTATGGTACACATAAAGGAATCGGGATTATAAGCAAACAGCCGATAATCTGTTGGTGTATATAGGGGGAAATAAGTGGACCTAGCGAATCATACATCGACAGAACACATTAATATGAGTGATTAGAAAAGAATAGTAGTACTATACTGCAACATAAACGATAAACCTAAGCCCCCCCCCCCCCCCCCCCCCCCCCAACCACAATAGCTGTTGGGGCTGTGGACTTTCGTTACAATGTATCAAAACATATTTTGAAGTTGAGGAGCTACCATGTGGTATATCCCGGCCGTCCGGCTCTAGGAGAAGTGCAAGTGCTAAGATGCCCTCAAGCTGAAGTGAAAGAGTAAGGCCCAAGTTGAGTGCACCAAGGATAAGACTATGCGGTTAAAACCGAACAACAAAAATGACGAAACGTTATACGTCATATTGGCTAACCACTCAGGCGTCAGAAGTCAATGGCCATAAACTAGACTACGACAAAATACGATAACGTGTGAACACCGAGTAAGAGCCACCATTGACCGCATCTAGAAAAGGAGGGGCAAGCTCCAGTCGTGCTTTTTGGAACCGTGCCCGAGCGCTTCCCAGTCTCTGGAGTGGTGGTACCGCAGACCGAATTTGCTTGACTACCCCCCCCCCCCCCCCCCAGGGCTTAATAGCGGCCGGAGACGCTTCGTAAAATCATTATTGTTTATCACAAGTTTGAGAGTTAATGAACTAGAGGAAGTTGGTGCCAGCAAAGGCGAAAAGGGTAAAAACGCATATAGAGAAAAAAAAGGGAACGCGGAAAGGGAAATTGGCTAGATAAAAAATGGATATTAGGAAATAGATATGGGTAATGTGACGTCACAAAACACGAGTGTCGCAAAATTTGGGAGCAACTAATTATGGATCTACGGATGTGTAAAAGGTCCTAGCTTGGTGTTGGTGAAGGCATGTCATATGCGATCAAAGGGAAGATTCGGAATGAACTTTTTCTCGCTATTAGGAAAATCCACATATGGTCCAGAAATACAAAGATCGTATCGTATATTGCTGGATAAGTCGTAACTTGATTCAGGATAAGGCGGGTCATATGCGAACAAAAACATAGTCCTTGAACTTTTATTGGAAGTGTTAGAATGCGCTGTAATAGATAAATATGTAACCAATAGAAAAGCCTCAAATATCTTATTTTGTAAGTACACTTAATAAATGGCTCTAGTCGTCTAGGGAACATGACAATACGAGTGATTGTTATAGTAATTGGAGCCTAAAGCTTTTGTAGAAGCCAAGCTGGCGTTGCTGGACTAGATCACTCTCAACTGTCTGTGAGATGAGACTACTTGGAAAGCATCTTAAGGTAAAGGTTAATAAGGCGTCTAGCGCCGCGCAGGAGGGGAAACGCAAACTGAGAGAGAGAGATTGGAGATTCACTAGTCAATTATATCAATCATCGGCCAAGCGGTACCGTAGAAATAACTCGACGCTCTTTCTGTGATGGATGGGGATTAAGTCTATCAATCGCGACTGAACCAAGTGGACTAACGCAATCTTTACACTAGAATATCGCATTCAGGTCAAGGCTGCACGGATGTTGCCCCTGGCGGACACAGGCAACATTCACAAAGAAAATCGTTTTGTCAAGGGAAATATTATATATCAGACGCGGACTATTTAATCGCCTTACTTGTAATTTCTATAGAGCCCCGTAAATATCAATCAAATACGACATACCGCAATGGACAGGATTCATCTATTCGATAAATCATACCAGTGATTCAGATGCCTGGTAAATCTCTGAAATAAATTTCAGAGAACGGTGCTGCCCGATTTCGTTTGATGAGCAAACAGAACGAACAATGAAGCAATCTGCCGGGTGATGGTTGTTTGAACTGTTTGATCACGCCATCTGGTCGGGGGGAGGGACAATTCCTATACTTGTAATTTTTATACCCTAATCTCCCGCAAAACCGATGTACTTTTCTGGCCCACTCCAAAATGACGATTACACATTTTGACAGATAACTTTGCAACCAGGACTCGGCGGTGAATGAAAAACACACCATATCAAAGCCCCGGATATAGCGCACGTGAACAGATTTTGTTGTTGTCTAGGCACCAGTTGAGCGGGAGCTCGCTGCGCTTAAGCCTACTGCATTTCATAGACCGTTAGTTTTTTTGTCACAGTTCAGTCATTTTTTAGCGATATTATACCCAACTTCAAGGGTGGGTATACCAGACAATTATCAACCAGTGTGTGCACACGCGTACGCAGAAACGGGCTGGAAGCGCTACAATTGGGGCGCAAAGAGAGTGAGGTTTATCTCAAAATACCGATGGGTTAGCGAAAGCCATCAGCTTCCATTGGCCAATCAGAAACGACTTCAAATTAACCCTAATATTAACGATTTGGAGAAAGCATTTTATCCGCAGAAGAATGTCTACAGTGGAGTGATATACTCCAAAGTAATCATGACGCTGATGATCTAGCGTAGATACGTTGACTATTAGTGCGTTTAAAAAAAGAGTCCTGCTGGGACCAAGGGCTCGTTCTTAGTGAGCTATAGATAACCTAGAAGCAAGGTGGAATAAGTGATTAGCACTGCAAGCCATAAAATTAGCTTTCTGCGACAATTGTAATCACCGTTGAGTTGTATCCAATAAATTAGATTATTCATTTATATACGATCACTGAAAAAAAAACAATCGTCATTTTGGAGTTGGCCAGAGAAGTAAAGTCCACTATCAAGAGTGACAACGGTAAAAAAAGCCACGGCTCTTTACTATGGAGGCTTACATCATTTTGGCTCTGTTTCGTTTCATCGCTTTTTGGTTTCCTGAACACGCAACGACGGCACGTTTAAACGTGTTGGAACAATCGAACACCTAACCATTTATAGAGTGATCGACATCACTGATTGCACTGCCATTGCAAAGGGAACAGCAAATAAATGATTGTAAGTTCAATAAAAAATGATTATTTTACTTAGGTAAATACCCAATTTAGTAGCATGAACCATTTTAGTAGCACTTGCACATTTAGCCAATAAAACGTTTAGTAGCACGAACCATTTTAGTAGCACTTGCACATTTAGCCAAAAAAAACGAATTCTTGACATGTGAAAGTCTGTCATGGGCTAAAAATCACTAAAAAAGAAAATCGCCCGAATTGATGGACACCGTCTTCTCGACTGGGAAGGCTGTGATCCAGCTTTGATACCAAATAGTTGGGCACTTCTCAATCTTATTATTGTAAACTCTGGCCAAATTTGCCGTTCTTGCCTAATTGGACAAGTCACTCGTATACAAAGTCCCTGTTATTTCGAAACGGCCCACCGCTGCACCGCCTTCACTTCCAAGCGTACTTAAGTGGGTGAATACTGAACCCAAGTCTGTAGACGATTTTGCGCGGTTGTATGCGCGTTCATGCAAAGAACCACGAATTGAAATTTCGAGTAGAACGGACAATAATAGGCAACATGACTGTAACAAGATGCAATTACTCTGACATCGAGCTGAATACCGCCGTCCAGCGCGTAATTAGAGGAGAGGGGCCCGAATTGTCGCCAACACCTCAAAAATTCCGTACAGCACGCTCCCCAAGAAAGTGAGGAAGAGCACCAAGGCAAAAGTGCTCTCCCCAAACGCCGACCAACGTCATTGCTTCCAGCTGACGCAGACCCTCCGATCTCCCACTGGGTTGTAGAGCGACAGGGGGCGGACGTCCTGTGGATCGTCAAGCTGTTTTACAAAAGGTCAACGAGGTAAGTGCCTTTCTCTGTTTTAATAGCATGGCACGGGGACCGGGTTGGCATACTCTGCTATGCTGCTGTTCTTCGCGAAGCAGTGCTGCATGGCGTACCACGACCGCTCGTCTTGCTTTAGATTGAGGTTCGTCTCACTGCTCAGCTAACATCTACGAAACACCAACCAGAGTCGGTGTGCAGCTGGCGTTCCTACCTTGTGGAGGAAGCTGTAGTTTGAGAAAAATGTTAGTTGTGAATGAAATATGCACTGTAAGAGCATTTCCACCAGTTCGGGCGAAAGCTAAAGTTAAATCTGAAGACGAGACGTTCGATAAAGTTGTGGAGGGCGACTGTTCACAGGTGCTAAATGTACGTTTCCGACTATTGTGCTGTCAAATTTTACCAGTGGATAGCACGCGACCACTCAGCTATCATAATTTTTTGTATGGGCACTTGTCGAGGTTTTGTCTGGGTTTTGTCGAACTGTTCAACTTATACGACGGGCTTAAGCTCGAATTTTAGCATTAGTTTAGTCGGAACTGGTGGAAATGCTCTAATGGGGTAACACTAAAGTGTACTGTAGACAAGAAGCATTAACACATAAACTGCGAGAACCCTACGTATTATAGCTGGGGACTCGAGCAATAACAGCCGTCAGCACCTTTAACATTTGACGAGCTCTGAATATAAACGTGCTTCACACTTACCTTCCAGATATTATATTCCATTGCTCTCGCTTTACTCACTAAAATGAGTAAATAGGATTTGTAAGCATACTGAGGTCAATACTAATGTGTTACTACTCTGGTTTGCTAAGTAAATCGAAACAAAGGGAGGACCTTGCGTTAAACGAATGCATATGCATCGTTTTCATTACATAAAACTATCAAAAAATAGCTGAAACAAACAGCTTTAAAAAAGCCCACACAATCATGTATGCGATATCTGTGGATAAAGTTACGAAGGTACAAAGTACTGAGCTTGGTCAGGTGCTACTAAATTGGGTCGTTACCTTACGGGCGTTCCCATAAAAAGTGAAATCAATTATTCAATATCTGAGCGCTTGTGCCAAAACAATAACCCATTGCATCCTCCTACCAGACACATAACTCCATTGACCACCCTCCCTGAATGTCCACAAATCCACAGCTTCCACAAAACATAAAACACGTGGACGAGACCGAAATATATGGGGAAAGGAGCAAATTAGACTTGTAACAAACGATCCCCGGCCTTTGCTATTGTTTTGTTGTCGTTTAGTGTCGTCTGGCGTCTTGTTGAGTAAAGGACACCAATAGACAGTGATGTGGTCATCGATAGATCCCACAGGAACTTGGCGCCAGTGTACACACATAGCCAGTGCACATGTAATATCGACATACAGTGTGTCGCGTATTGTACGGCGACGGCCCATTCAACTGGTTGTGTGTGGACCACTCATACCTTCTTTCTCTGTGGCAAAAACCAGAGTTCCAAGTTGTTGCGTGGGCGCTGCAGACTATTTGCGAGGTGTGCGGAGATGCCAAGACAACACAAGACGGCCATGGCTCGTTCGCCTGGCTGTGTGTGGACCACACCCACCCACCATCTTTTCGCTCTGCTGGAGCGAAATCAGAGCTTCAAGCGGCTGCGTGAGCGCTGCAGGCTGCTTGCGAAGACTGCGGAGCGAGTTGGAGCTGCCAAGACTGGCAGACAGCACAAGACGGATTTGCCACCACCCACATGCCACACCACAGGTGTACAAAGCTCCAGGATGTGATTATCGATGGATATACACCCGAAAGGACAAAAAAGGCTGCCAAATTGTATTTAGCAAACATTAAGATTGATCATGCATGCATTGAGCTAGAATATAATATCATACTAAAGAAGTATCATTAAAAAGACTGAAGCTTATTGACAAGCATGTAAAACTAACACTGCCTCGTCACGACGACTTGCAGCGGTTGTAGGATTCTTCAGCTGCTTCTTCAAGTCGTCGGTAGTACTCAAGCCGAAATTTTGACGCCTCCTTCGCATTGAAGCCGTTAGTAGTCCACGTCTTTAACTTCGACTTATTGAGACGGGATTCGAAGAAACCATGTCTATCTCCTTCACTATGCACTTTGCAACTTCCTCCATGTAATACAGCATGAAGATTCCACAGTCAACCGTATTCCTCTGCTGGGGTTTGTGTTATAAGCACCGTAGCTCCAGTCGCATCTTTGAAGGTAGTCATCTCGTTTGAACCGCTCGTTAGCTATTAACAATTCCACGGCTTGAAAAGCGTAGGCCGTGTTGTGGTAATCTTTCATAGAATTGACATGAAACAAACCTGGCGTGCCAGTTACCAACGCGTTGGCCACAACTAGCGTCGTTTTCAGTAATAGGAACCAGTACGCACGAATACCTTGACCATTCTACTTGTACCAGACCAGTTAGTTGCTCCATGCGACCAGCTCTTTTGACTGCATTGGTCGATGTTCGGGCAAGGTCAATTGTCTTGTACGTTGAAGTTCCACTTACATATACGGGGCCAGGCACAAATTTGATGTAGCAACGGGTGTAGTAGTCGACCGCAGTTTCGGTTAGCCATCCACCAGGCATTATACTTTTGAGGCCGTCAGGAAAAATAACATATGCGTATTATCGTTTCTCCATTCAAGCACTGATTCACTCTTCGAGTATCGCTTTCGAAAAAAGCGCTGTCCCGCGGTCTGGTGGACATGTTCATTTTGTTATGGTATGCAGATCAGCCTCATATAGATTTTCTTCTGAGTCGTCGGAATCGCTACTAAGAGACTGAATTGTCATCAGGACTGCTGCGAAAACTGTCATCGCCACTGGCAATCTCACCACTACCATCCGAAATGTCACATCCATCATCAGGATTTTTTTTTGCCGCCAGAAATATTGCAGTCCTCACCCGAAATATCACTACAAAACAGCGCCAATCACACCACCTTCACCGGCGCTTGCGCCACTAGCACTTGAGCCTACCCCACCATCACCGGCGCTTGCATCACCAGTTCTGGGAGCTTGCATCTCGAGTTGTACCACCAACATTACAACTTGCAACACCAACAGTGGATGTGATACCACCACCAATATAGCACGTACCAATAGCAGTGAGTTTGCACCGCCATCAGAGGTTGCATTATCGCCTCCAATAGCGACATCGCCTCCACCACCCGAAATATTGTTCCCGCCAATAATTACATCACCACCCGAAATGCTGTCGTCGCCACTTAAACTTGTACCCCCTCTACCCAAGGCAACAGTACCGGCAGCCAAACTATCGCCGTCTCCACCGTGACTTTCCGCGCTATCTCCGATACCACAGCCACCACTAGAGTCGTGTTTAATAAATCGCTCCGCCCACGTTTCTTGCGTGTGAGGTTAGGCTTGTCTAGCACAAATTCTTCCAGACCTCGGCAATACGCCAACAACACCGAAAATCTGCAAACACCATTTCCGCGTGAGCAGGCACGAAAGTACCTTAGCACTGTACCTTCAAATGGCCGCATTATCCATGAGGGCCCGGCCCCTTCGCTGCGGATGCGGTCTGATCCAGTAATACTATGTAGCATTGTCCAGTACCGCTTTTTCCAGTCTCGCAGAGTCTAGGGTGGAACTTGTAACTGCCGCGCGGCTTCCTCCAGGCTCCACTCAGGATGTCCCCTCCACCTTTTCAGAAGCTCGATTCACTCCTTCTCGTCCTCAGTCCTCTGCACACTCACGCGTTTCCCCATTTCTGTGACCCGCCTTCCGCCAAATCTAAAATGATATTTTTCTCAGCCAGTTACAATGAGTATCAGATTTATCAGAATAATTCTGAGACCACGAGCTAAGGTGAGTCTGAGACCACGAGCAAAAGTGAGTCTGAGACCACGTGCTACGGTGAGACTGAGACCACGAGATAAGTGAGACCACGAGCTAAGGTAAGGTCACAACTAACGCGAATTTTCGCCGAGCCTACATGATACCACAAACCTTGAGTATGGTAAGTACTAGCTATTACGTGTTGGCAATTGTAACAGCGTTGTTGGTGTTTTATAAGCACAGTTGACATTGCTGCTACTATTGAATGAAGGTTTGCCTCAACTAGAGCGCTCGTCTGGACGATGTTTAGTCAATTGATTATAGCGTGTTAAATTGAGAGGCTGAAGTAAACACCAACAAGATACGGGAACATCACGGAATACTATTGCACCCAAGGTACATAACAACAATTTTCGAAATGCTGCTATCTCTGTATCTAGAAGAAACGTACAAGACCACAAGCTAGTGCATTTAGATAATCTTGAGGGAAGTTTGTGATTCCTGGTAAACTACCAACTGAATCTACTACTTATCTACGGTAACACTGGCTTTCGCGCTTTGCTCAAGGCGAGTGGGCTGGAATAGATTACTCGACCGACAGTGGGGAAGCTTAGGCAATGATCACCATTCAATACAAATCTATGGTACCAAACATGTAATCAAGGTGTTAGAAAGTTAGATATACCACTGATAAACCGAGGTGAAAATAAAATTTAATAGCTCTGCCATAGCACAAGTTCGTACTAAATTAGTGTAATCTCTTGTATGTATGACTCATTAATTTCTCTAGCGTAGCAAATACTGAATATCTAAAGTGGGAGATGCAAGTGGCGGTCGTCCTACCTGTCTTCAAAAAGGAAAGTCTTCTTCCTGGAAAACAGTTCGGTGTTGTTGATCTGATGGCTGTATCGACAACAAAAGCGACAATTTTTCGGTCCTTGAAATTTCGGATGGAGCAGTAGCTGCTTGAATGCTACTGCTCGTTGCCTCATGGATGTCATCTACAGATAGATATTCGTCACCCAACTGAGTTTGCATCCATCCACTTGCCGACTCCGCAAAATCATACGCACTGGTCTCTGTTGGCGTACATCCATGCGGTTATTATCTACACCATAAGAGTTCGCAGCAATCGACCCGTCCAAATTGACGCTGCCATCCGTGATATCACGAAGAAACGTCTGAACCGATGCACTCAGAAGTTCGAACTCAGCGAGGAGTCACTGCTGGCATCTGAGACGGGGCAGCTAAGCACAGTCTCTAAACGCGCGTGATCGCCGCTTTGCAATAACGAGCGAGCTGCCTGCTTTCGGTTAACATCGCGCACGCCGATTTCTGTGATCCTTGAATTTCATATGTAGCCCTCCAACGCCAGGTACACTTAACCCGATTGCCATGCGTCCACATATGACATGCACACAAGATAGATTTTGTTTTGTAGTACGCGCACCCACACTCAAATGTTGTAGTGCAAACTAACCATCCCGTCTATGACATAAAATATTATGCGCTCGTCGAAATGACCATTTCAACGCTGAGCGATACAACGTTGAGGCTGACTTTTTCTCATCGTCAGTCAGGCACTCCACAGAGCTAATTAACTCTATTACCTGCGTTATTTCCTCAACCCGAGAAACCAATTGCGGCAGTGTTTGTAATGTCCTCGTCATCGCGTCTAGTGTCTACAAGATAACGAACCCGAAATTTTGATTCGTCACGGGTTCGGAACACTGCAATTCGCCGAGTTGAAACTAGTACTTTAACTAACCGTTTAGCTTCTTGATGAGGAGTTGGTAGTGAACCAGTAACTGGCGTAGGTGCGCGAATGGAATAGTCTTCCGCAATCGTGAGAAGCTTTATAATGAAGCGTCTAGTATCCACCGCGTGTAGCGTTTAATGCTGGCGTTGAAAACCTCGCACGGGTTATTTGTCGTTGCAAACCCACCAGGAGAGTGGTAGATTTGCCAACGCCAGAACTGAATTGCTATCCACTGACTATAGAAGTAATTGGCAAAGTCCAACAAGCAAGAATCACGCTCCCAGCCACTTATCACTTGGTTTCATACCGAAATCAAATCTTCGTCACAAAGTGTATAGTGCATATCTAGAATTCCACGGTAAACAACTGCCCGGGTCGAATCCGGCAAGCACCTGATGCGTTTCGTACGTTGTATAGCACGTGAAAAAAAGACACATAAAGTACTTGCAGTTGTCAAATCCAGCAATCTTTGACAGTCCGTTTAGCTGGGCAGCTTCCGCATCACCCATTACTGCATCAATTCTGGGTGGTGTGTGTGTGCGTGTCTGAAATAGTTTTGTATATGTTCCAATAGCTTCGTTGTACTCACTTTCCGCGCGCTGACTAACGAAAAACAGGGCAGCAAGGTGGTACACACGGCGCTTATCGGTGAAGTCACATGTGATGACAGAGTACCCAAGATCACAGAGCTTAAAAGTCGTGTCCAAATGAAAAATTAGGATAGGCTCCGCTCGTTGTAAAGCACAGCAATTCCATCGTGGTAATGCCCAAAATCAACAGTTGCTCATCCTCTCCGTTCCCCACAAATGGAAAACCGTTCTCGTCCTCTACGTTTCCAAATACGAAAGCCGTCTCAGGGTCGATGTCCGCCACATAAGCCTTATAATACACCAGCTCCTCCATTCGTTGAATTGAGTTTTTGCTTCCTTGAAGCCAGTGTATGTAGCTAACGCTCCGCTGTCCTTGAGCGTACGATGGGTAGCCCAGGACCGGCTTCGGAATGTCAGGAGCCCGCAGGAGAATACAAATTAGCCGAGGTGGCACTGCATTTCGTCCATTCGGTGGATGTAGCCTTTCATTTCGGGTGTAACCTTACGGCGTGGGGACACAGCACACTCAGTGTCGACGCGTAGGTGAGGTTGCCCGTTGCTACGGATGGCCCAAATAGATGCAGTAAAACCGTGGCGGACCTTCCAGCGAACGGGGCACTTGGTAGATGCCACGCTATTCTCACACGTTACACTCTTGCAGTGAAGGTGTCACTCGATCATTTCATGATCACCCGGGCAAATCGAACAGACAAATGGCCTCACACCGCACACGGCCGAGCAGCAAAAGCCTTGCCAGCGGTACCTAACGAACTCAGCATTAGTTCTGCATTGCATTTTCCTTGGCCAGGCTTGCGAAGGGGGCATCGAAACGGCGAAGTGGTGGTTCAGTGTCTGGAGCTGTGGCTAAATTGGAATGACGGCATCACCTGTTCCTCCTGGACTTGAACAGGATACAGCGGTAAATCGGCTAAGATGGTCACAGCAGGCTTGGACATTCACGCCATGCCTTTGATAATGCCCATAGAAAAAACCCACGTACACGCGTTACTTTGGCTTTTCGTGGAACACGAATGGGGCACAACCATCCGTCTATAGCGCCTATACATCCTTTCATAACACCAGAATTGCCCAAACGCTTGAATGCCTTTGCCGCATGTCGTTGTGCTGGCACCGTTTCTGGAAACTGTAGCTGTAGATCAGGGTGAGAAATATATCATACTGGCTGGTGAGGTATGCTGCACGTGCCCGTGACGCGCATGCGTCATGGCAGCCCACTCCTTTTACGCGTGTAATCTGCATACAACTGGACATTTCGGCTTCTTTGTGTACACTGTTGTCATGTCGTGTCTACTGTATGACTACCGACGACCTAGACTTCGCCTTGTTCAGGCGCTGCTGAGAATCATGAAAGCTCGAGATTTGCTCACAAACAGAAAAAAAATGATTGCAAAAAGGCACGTATTATACACCGTACAATACGGCAGTTTGTGCAACTAAAAAGCTCTTGTGCTTTCGGCAAAGGCGTTAGGTAATTGTATGGTAACACTTGGTAATAGAGCTCTAAACAAGCCCCTATGCACATCCGTAGCTGATATATAACCACGCAGCACCAGAATATAATAATGAATTACAACGAAATATATAAAATAATGCGGATTATGCACTTCAGATCGATCGTGTTATCGTTATTAGTTATTCTCTCTGTACTTCCTTATACGTCAAGAACGCGCTACGAAACATTGTGTTTGCGCAAATACAGCTCACGAGGGTTTGCTAACCAAAAATCGCCAATCAACACCTGCGTTTCCGAGTCTGATCTGTAGACCTCGTACGAATCGCCACCGCGACTTCGCTTGTTTGTTGCCAAACGTGTAGCTCGACCCTGTTGATAGTTCAGGCGTCTTTTCTTGTCGCGTGTCTTAATGGATAGGCCAAACTCTCGTAGGCGTGCTTCATAGCGATGGAAGTCATCCCTTCTTCGGCTCGAAGAGGTCGGAGGCGTACGTGCGCATTAGTGAGCGCGACAGAGACGCGGAAAAAGAGATCGTTGCTGCTCTCGTCCCAGCGCCACTTATCCGTACACACATCCCACAGTCTCTTCATCCGGCCGAAAGAGTTTTACTCAAAACTGGATTGTTCGATTCGTTTTCGCTAGGGATAGTGGTCACAGACAATCGTTCATCCTATCATATACCTTAAGGAAACATAATACGTGAAAGGTTTCTATTGAGCGCAGCAGCAACGCAGCTTGCGAACGGCATGAATAGATGCTCAAATTGTGTGTGTGTTTGGGGGTATGTAAGGAAATCTAGCTACTTACGTAAAAGAGGGGGCCCATAACGGCCCAACTCTTGTGCGGTCCTCACTCCGACTTCCATCACCCAAAGCATCTCTTTGATATCGACCGGAGCAAGTGCAGCCATCAGAAGCGACAGCATCGCTGCATTCGCAATCGCATTAATTTCAATTGGCTGTCCAACCGGTTGCTAAATCAACTGTTAGTCAGCGCGAGTCATTCGGGGAGCTGCTGGAGAGATTCCCATTGCATGGGTCACCGTTCCAGGACGTTGCGCACAAATTATGAGAGCTGTTCGGACATGATCTGAAAGACCGAACGGCGAAACACGATGGTATTTGGTCAGTCGAAACACCGACAGAGTCACATTGGTTTAAGATGATGCAGCTCAAACTATGCAAGAACCTCGTTGACACCACTACGACAGAGACAGCTTGGCGCCAATGGCTTTCTTCGTCGAGAGGAAAGACAGTCAAGCTCTTAATCTTCAAGTACGGTACCACGATTTCTAACGCAAATGATCTGGATACATTTGAGGCAACGTACACTCGTCCTCAACAAACTGATCGCGCTGGTGCTACGGCCGAAGTTTCCCTTCGCGAAGGTAGCAACCGAACTACAAACCCACTGGGGATCCAACTTCCAAGCTACGACAATATTGTGGCGGCTATGGGCAACTGTGCCAGGAATCTCAACCGTTCCACATAGATGGAAGCAATTCCAGAGTCCCCATCACTCCACACTATTCAGCTATTTCGAACCCCAGCTGCTCAAGTCGAGCAAAGGTTGGCGAATCCCTCACGAACACTAGAATGGCGCTAGATTGTGTGGACGGGGCGCTCGCTGACATCGAGGTGCTGCAGCAAGACTGAAATGCTCTTGGGCAACACTTGGCTGCTCACAAAGAAAACTTGCGGTAAGAAAAAATGTCATTGAAACACTTATTCACGACATCAAGCTAGTGCCTGACACGGACGTCATTGACCCACTTTTTCCATGGAGAACTTAGAGGTCTTTGAGCATATGGAGTAGCTAGTTGTCTGAGTCGTACTCGCTGGTGTTGTGTTCTTCTCTCTCTACTCTCTAAAGACTAAATCGCAATCTTCAATGTCTGGTTTCTCACCATTCCCCCCGATACCTGGAACTTGCCGCTTCTCCGTTGACATGGGCCCATTTGGATAAAAAGCTCCCTGGATTCTCCAGCCTCAGTGTTCGCAAACCATATTGAGCTCTTCGAAACAACGAAAGTCTGAGCTGTAAATGGTATAAGGTCTCGCCCGCTAGATTCATTGAAGTGACGTTGGAACGAATTCTTCACGTACCCGAACAGGTACTCAATCGGATTGAAGAATGGACAGGAATATGCCAATAATTCTATGAAAGTGAATGTTCTCCGGATGGCGATGAATGGACGCCCCGTCGAGATCCACACGGAATGCGGGCCATAATAACGACGAACATTTTCACGCTTTCACAGTGCGAGTCCCAACAGCACATGACGAACTCGCTCCTGTCGAATGTGCCTGGAGTGCCAAAGCTGTCAATTAGCCCACGTACACCGAATAATGTCACAATAACCACTCTCGATTTCCGCTGAAAGCCACCTCTAATGCTAGTTTCTGTCATTTGATTGAGTAGCCGCGTATCGGGATCATCTTCCGATTATCGAAAGAAAACTTCGTCTAAGAAGCCAAGGTTGCAATGGCATCAGTCAATGTGAGGTACATCAATTACGAAGCGAAATATATCACGATCTTTTATACGCATAATCCGTCCTTCAAGGACCTTCCAGGTCAGTCCGTACTCGTTAATAATGCTCCAAACTGTCGACTTTGATATTGTGATGCGATGAGCCTGTGCAAACGCCTCTTGAGCTATGAGATATGTCGGTAGGTGCTTTCCGTTGAAATCACTCAACCAGCCCGGTCATCGGAAGAAAACTTCTTGTCTGACGCTTTTCGCTCTCACTCAAAAGTTCCAGTGGTCTCATAGACGCAAATCCGGTTGCCAATTGTGGTCTCGGACTTTTGATATACGCGGCCAAGCTCCTTCCAAGAATAGGAGGTTATAAAAAACTCGTAGAGACAGTGCCGCGCCATGTAGGGGTGTGCATGCTACTTAGCTACGGCTGTCCGCATACCTGGCGCACACAAATGTCGGCCCGCTACGCGGATTCACCAGCGTGCGGATTATGCGCTCGGTCTTGCACTGAAATCGTTTTAGCCAATCATGACAAGCCTTCGATTTGGCGGTAGATTGTCAGATCATCAAATTGTATTTGGAATTGACAATACACTGTAAGTGGTTCCACACCGCATCGTGCGTAGAGCTCATCGGCAACAACGAGCTCTACGCAAGATCGGATGTGGAACTGTGGTGAAGTGGATTCCGGGAAAAGGGAGAGAAGGATGGATCGAAACCTGAATGACAATATCGGACCCGGCCATTTCCCCGAAGAGTGGCCCCTGAAGACCCGGTGGGACAGAAGGGGTGATCTCCGATCAGACATCAAGGGTCCATGGATGTACTCCCCAGTGAACACCAAGCGGTTACGATGCAAGATCAAGCAGCAACAGGATGCTGGAGGCCCATAGAAGAGGAGCGGATCCAGATCCAAGAGGTAAGGCGTTCTGGATCCAGGCTGATGGCGCTCTGGATCTCGGATCCCGGATCCCGACATGGCAATCAAGAGCGATCTCAAGATCTACGTTAAGATGATGGCGAACCCACGTTAAAAAAGGTACCTGGTGATGGGCAGAAGTGCGAAGGACATAAAGGCGGTGATAGGTGGTCGGTTGGCAGTTGTGAGGATAGTGATTTAGGATGGGACCATACTTAACCATACATCAGACTTAAATTTGCATTGGAGACAACAAGTGCTTCACGCCCCGCCAAAGAAGAGGAACTACGTTAGCCGCGCGCCGTGTTAGCATATGTAGGGATAAGTGTATAAGCGTTGGTTATATAATATCTGGTAATATACATACCGGATCTAGCCACCTAATGATCTACCCTCAATTACAGATCCCAGATCGACCGGGAGTTTATTGCTTGGCCGGGAGATCCTTCAACTCTCAGCTACCCCAAGATCCCGCAATAGGAAGCGGCAAGCAAGTGTAAAGGAAGACCGTAAAGGCAAACACCCCCCATCAAGGCAACTCCACGGCCGAATCCAGATCAAGGCCACCAGATCCAAGCTCGAGTAATCGCTTACGACATGGACCTTATCGGCAGCAGAGCGAAGAGTTTCCGCGCTGCTCCTCCCCATCTCCAACGTCTCGCCAAGACGTTCGAGCCTTTGCCACTTGGACCTTCACGAAGTCACTAGAGGAGCGAGATCCAGCCCTACCATCGGGTACACAAGGTGAGCAAAGTTTAGCACAAGATCACGGATCATCGGGGACCCCCTCGTTAGTAGGTGTCCGGGCTTATTTGAAGTTGGATCTAGCAGTCTCGCAAGATTTTGCTGATCCCGCTACACCCCAGAACCATTTCGCTTCAAACTACTTGCTACTCGCTGGCAGCTTTTTGAAATATTCTACGCCGACCGCCAAACATACCCGCTACCCGCTTTATGTAATTCTATTTCGGTGCTAGCTTTGCCGGAGGCTGGTGTGGGCGCCGCCGAACGACACCTCTTGTTCTCCCTGCGGACCTCGACACTATCCAAGACAACTACAATCTCCGCTCCGTATCCGATCTCGAACAGCTTTGCAGCCTTCCCAAGACCGCCCCAGTTGGAAACGCCTTACCCGTCAACTGCTGGCTCACGTACCCGCCAAGGATGAGTCGACGTATGCGAACGCTATTTTACCGCTGCATTTGCTCGTCTAGCGATAACCACGTAGACTAGCCGCCGCACATCACGTAATATCATCATTATCAATACAGTAAGAAATGGAGTCCAACAAATACGTTGGCACACTGAACCCTACCCTGACGTGATGCGATCCGCTGATATTGTTTTTTTCAGAAGTATTGTGCTTTGCCCTCCGACTTATGTGCTAGATCGAGCATGATCGGAGCATAAAACTAGGCATAATAATGAGAAACAATGAGATGGGAAAATGCAGACCTCGATTTATTTATCTGCGATCGAATTACGTTTTCAAAACGGCCAAAAACGGTTGATTTACAGGGTATCGATATGGATTTGGCGGTAAATCGACCACGAGCGGTCGATTTGTTTGCATATATCAGCCAGTCTAGACTCGATTGATTTGTACTTTTTATAGACCTCGATTTACTGTAAATATAACGACCTCAACTTATTATAAATCGAGGATTCCCAAGTGAAATGGACAAAAGCAGTGAAATGCACAACAATTGGCTATTTTTACACGACCGCTCATTCAGGGTTAGGCAAAACGATTGGGCCATTCATACCAAAAACCTTAACTATCTACAGCTCGCGTGTTCTCGAAAAGATCGCGTGCAGCGTTTCCAGGCCGCACGTTCTGGTATCCAAGCGTCGTCAAGAAAGATCGCTGGTCAAGAGCCTTGACATGAGCTGAGTCCTCCATGTCTCCAGCACGTGTAGTCGTGAAGATTCTTGCAAGCGAGCAAGTCATTTGAAGACCCAGACCAGTCCAATGCCGGACACGTACGGGAGCGAAAACCCCGACTCTGCAAAAGCCAACCCCGTCCATCAAGCTCGTACCAGCTGGTCCAAATGGGCGAAGATCGTGTTGGCAACAACGAGTGCTGCTCTATTCATCGGTGGGGCTCTCGTGCTATACGAATCCTTTCAACCTGCCTCCAGTGTAGCATTGGTCGGTGTATCTCCACTAACCACGACTCTGGCGAACTCTGCTGTATCGACCGACGAGTCCGTTCTTCTGTCCGGACAAGAAGTCCTGCTTCGTGTATCTGGGAAACCTAATCTGTGCGCCGACGATGGGGGTAGTCTCAAACCCGACGACTCAGCTTTCACGAATCAGCCGTGTAACCCGAGTAACCCGAACCAACTCTTCATCTACAACAGTAAAACCCACCAATTCCACAGTGCAAAAAAGAAAGGATTGTGTCTGGACGATGGAGGGGGCTGGGCGGGCTTCACGTGGGTGCGTCTGTCAACCTGTGACGTTAAAAGTGCCGACCAACGTTACGATCTTGACACCAACACTCTGATGCTCAATAACCCTTCAAAAGACGGCTACTGTCTAGACGACGGAGGTGGCAACACCGCTGGCACTTCAAAGTATACGATTCGACGTTGCAGCACTAAGAGTGAGAACCAGCACTTCGAAGTTCTCGCTCAAGCTTCACTGGCAGCAGAGCAGAAGAAGGTTCTGGACGCAGTCGCTAGTGGAGCCAAGTTCCTCTTACGGATCGCTGGCAAGACCGGCATGTGTGTTGCTGGGTCTAGTACATTGTCCCTAGCAGCTTGTGACAAGCAGAGTAAGAATCAGATCTTCACGTACGACCCATTGACTAAGCGAATTCGAAGTGTTGAGAAACTGAACTATTGTGTGGATGATGGGGGTGGGAAGAAGGCGGGCAAGACGGACGCTCGATTGACGAGCTGTGACACGAGTATTGACCAAACGTTCGTCTATGATCGAGCCACGATGCAGTTTACACAACCGAATAAGGCGGGGCTGTGTTTGGATGATGGTAGTGGGGTGTTGTTCACTACACCTAGGCTGTTGTTGCGGGAGTGCGATGCCTACAGTGACAACCAGCACTTTGAGTATTTGCTCCAGACTGAACTTACGACTGCAACTACCACCACGACATCCACGACGAAGACAACGACTGGCACCGCAACTGGTACGTCGGGGGCGACTACTGGAACCGTTTCTACAGAGCAAACGACGTCGGTCGTAGCGACCCTTACACCGTTATCCTCGCTTCCACTTCCATCTCCGCAATCCGAGCTAACGAGCCCTATTCGCACCACAGTTCAAACTCCAGTAGCTGTAGAAACACCACAAGTGACAGCAGCTCCAATGGTTTCAACGACGTCAACGTCAGCCTCTTCTCCTTCTTCGGACCCTATTAGCATGGCCACTGCGCATTCGAACGAAATTACCAAAGAATCCCCTGCAGCATCGGCAACAGAGACAGCTCTAGTCACCACGACATCGTCACCTGCAGCCGAGCCTGCTTCTTACTCCGAAACCATCCCTACAACTACGACATCTTCCACTGCTTCAACTCAAGAGCACCACGCTGAAGATCCTGCGTTTGCTTCGACACCAACTCTATACGTACCGACTCCAGCAGAACCACAAACAGCATACGCTCAAGAATCAACGCCTCCGCAGTATACCCCCGATAAATCTGTGGAACACAACCAGGTTCCAGGGGAAGACTATAACTCGGCGAAACTACCAGATACCGAACGTAGTATCGTTCCAGAGGCAGCTCAGCAGTCAAACTCGATGAAAACCGAGGTGGAACCAATCCATGAGGTGGACCCTAGCTTTTTCGGAAGTGAGGGTCAGGTATTAACTACGGCATCCAGGGAAGGAGATAAATCTGATTTTAAGCCGGAAGAAACCCACAATGGTGCGATAATTACCAGTGGAGGTGAGTCTGGATTGATACCGGAGACTGAACACTCAGATTTGACAAGAGACGAGTATGGGCTAGTCTCCGAAGAGGATAACTTCATGACCAGAGCCGAACCTGAACTTACCCCAGAAGAAACGCTCCACGCCACGTCAGTGGAAAGCCGAGGTGAAAAAATCCTATCAGAGTCGGAGCCTACCTACATGACGACTGTAGACGAACCTGAGTTGATTCCACAAGAAAGACACAATGATGAGTCAGTGGCAATTCCAGGCGAGTTTGGAGTAGTTCCAGAGGAGAGTCATGATATCGAGGCAGCGACATCCGACCACAAATCTACGATTGAAAGGACGGAAAATGCGGTGCCAACGATCACTGCTGTGGACACTTCGCTGGCAAGCTACGCTGACCAGGACTGGAATTTACTGGCGCCTTCGGACAAAACCATTGGTCGTCTAAATACCGACCATTCTGCCTCCATTTCTGCAGATAAAATATTCGAGTTTCTCCAAAGCATCAAAGACCGCGCTGATCTCGAGCACGAAAGGATGATGTACCGGTATAAGCGAACGTTTGAGTGTGTGAGTGCCGGTTTGAAGACACTGGCGACGGATTCAGTTACTAACGACGAGTATAACGTGTTGGTTCGATGGATGTACGAGCACTGCGCTGCCGGGAGCACCGAGATCGTTTTACCTCTTCTACCGCCACTCTCTAAGGATAAACTTAACGACGCCGACGACGATGTGGCACCTCTTGTGGAGGGATCTTCAGCGGACGTGAAGCGCTATTATGTGACGAAACTGGACTTTTACTATCAGATCAAGAACCACTTCACGCAGATCATTGAGCAGCTTGATGGTGACGCGGCAGGAAAGTATCTTCGGTCGGAAGAAAAGAATGAACAACAGAAAAAAATACTGGAATGTATTGAGAAGGCAGTCAACCACTTCGGCTACCACGAGAGCTCTGCGACTGAAACGACTGCGAAACAACTCATGGCTGCTGTTTCTTGGGTGGATTCGTGCACTACTAAGACGTAACGTAAGTAGTTATTAATAGTAGTAGCTACGTTCTCTATATTGTTCTATTTAAGTCACTTCGTTGGGGTTTCCACCCTGATCTTCTTTGTAAAGTTTAATTATTGTGTATTTCGAGAGTAAGCTCTAGTTACAAAATGAAGGGAATATTTATACTTATCTAACCGCAGCTAAAAAATGCAAGGATTGATAAAGTAAGATAGTTGGAGTCTGTTTCGGCAATGCAGTGGTGAAGGAGCCTAATCGGTGTACCTTCAAAGAGCACTGATAGCAACCTCTCCAGATTGTACCTGCTGGGCGATATTCCTGAACTTGAGCGTCTTCTGCGCCAAGCGGGAGTTGTTGAGCGACGCACCGGAAGTCGACGCCGTGTTCATCAGCTCAGCAATTCGAGCTTTTACTTCCCCCGCGAAAACGAGATCCGTGAAGCGAATGCCTTCAGTACTGAGTACGAACTTAAGACCGCGTCGAAGCACCTGCGCCGTTGGTAGTGAGAGCGGAGGGTCGACGTCTGCGATTTTGGTCGAATAGCTGAGGCACAACGGTAGCGGCACGGGCTGTGGGAGAAACTGGAACTCTTCTAACGTCGCCGTCGACGGCATGAAGAAAATGCCCGGTGGCTGAATGGTGCGGCACATATTGACCGGTAGGCTGGAACTCGAGGAACTCGATTCGTTAGGGTGTGCTCTTTAATTTACTGGAATGCCAGGTGAAGTCTCACCACCAAAGAAAACGGAGAAGTGAGTGGCCGGATGAGCAACCGTCGACCAATTCAGGCGACCAGAAGATGCGTAACTACCGGCTTCCTCGGTCCTCAACCGCAACACAACAATATCCCGAAATGAATATTGTATACACAATCCACTACCGGCTAGTGGCCGCTGGTGTACGTTGCACCCAAACTGGATTAAGTAATCTACATTGGTAAGTTTATTTATATGTTACAAGTTCAACGACTACGATGCGCTATACCGCTTTTAACGTGCATGGTGCTGGTCACTTTACTGGTCAAGCTGTCTTGGTACAGCATTCTGAGGTCGTAAAAGCCTCATGCTCCAACACCTGAGCAACCGTCAGACGCTTCTGAGGATCGATCTGCAACATGCCCGCTAAAAGATCCACTGCGCTCTCTGACATGGTTGGCTGGACTCCCCAGGCTTGAAGGACAGTCTTGATGCCGGCTTGTTGTAGTGTACGGAATGACTTGACAGACATTGAGGCCAATGACACGAGCGGCGAGCCCGTGAGCATAATGAAGAACACAATACCGAGCGACCAGATGTCGGCCGCCTTGGGGTCGTACGTCTCGCCCGCGACGATCTCAGGCGCCATGTAGTATTTCTTGCCCACTTGTCGGCCGTTGGCACTAGAAGCGCGTGTGGCGACCCCAAAGTCGCCGATTTTGCACTTTCCCCGGTGCAACATGATGTTCTCGAGTGAGATGTCGCGGTGTGCGATCCCATTCCTGTGTAGAAACGCCAGACCCATGGTCACTTGGGAAAGCACACTGAGAGTGTTGGAGCACGACATGGTGCGTTGTTTACGTTTGCTGAGGTAGTCGTACAGATCACCGTCGGCGCAGTATTCCAGAACCAGGTAGAGCGTCTCCTGATCGAGAAACGAGTCCTTATACTCCACGAGATTGGGGTGGCCACCGGCCGTGCGTAGGAGATCGCCGATCTCTTTCTCGACGAACGGGTTGTCTGGCATGTGACCGTCGGACGGGAAGTCTCGCATCACGCTTGCCATGCGTTCCAGCGACACTTGTTTGACAACGACGGGGGATACGAGAGAAGTCTTCGGTTCGAGTGATTGCTCACCTTGCATGTCCTCGCAGACAACCACGCACCCGTAGAGTGTGGCGCTGAGGTCACGTGTGACTCGATATCGATCGTGAAGCATATGCATGGCACCGACTGCTTCGCACAGGTGGAAAACTGAAATGAGCCTCCTGCAAGAAGATTGAAGGTCAGGTGAGCTGGCACGATACGAAGGTGCTCCCAACGGTTTTATCGGTCAAGCACGTGCGTTCAGCATGAAGCGCAATTTTTTTTGCTGTTTCTCTTGCTCTGGGCTAATTACAGTCTTGGCGTCGTCGGGTCTTATCGACGTGTCTCTATGAACCAAGTCGGCGTATTGTTCCTTCTCGTTGTATTTTGTCACACTCAAGGCAAAACTCCCTGGAGTCCAGGGACTTCGCGTGTAACAAGAGTGAGATCGGGTGTAACAACGCTTGCCATTCCACCCGCAAATGGTGGCAAGCCACGATCGAATGATGGCCATTACTAAAATATAGAGGATGCCGTTGAAGCAACTTCAGCAGGTCAACTCCTGTGGTATTTGAAACACTTTCTTGTAGCACTTTACCAATAAATGTTCAACGATCTGCGTTCATGCTGTACGCCTAAGCGCCAGCAAAGTGGCTACCAACAATCTCTTCCCCCAATAGCCTTCTTCAATCGCTATCCCATCAATAGTGAGCTGCAAGACACAGATACTAACTCCGCCAATGCCATGCGCTAAATATACGCCCTCTTTCCCATCGCATGCGTCGAACGAGGTCATTATTGTTGCGCGGTTGTCGTTTGAAACATTTTTCATTCGTGACTAAGAGTTGAAGAAATACACACAACATATGATTCTCGTTCGTTGCTGCCTTCACCACCTTGGTTTACCAAGCAATTATAGTATTATGCATCTCTTCTACATGCATAATACTACTCGTCTAAAGGCTGAAGTTCAGCCTTTACAGACCCTGAACCATCCCAGCAATTGTTGAACTGTCTCGTATCGAGACCAGCGTATCCAGAGTGCGAAAAACAGCGTTCTGTCAGTTAAGAGTTGGGACTGTGCCGGTTGTCATGAAACGCACAAGAGCCGGTAGACGGCGAGAATGGCATTAATACTATCCGTTTGAAGAACTGCTACACCAAGGCAATCTCGTCCTCTCTTTCTTTTCAAAAAGCGCTTCGTCTGATTCATATACCCAACAAGTAGTATATCCGCCAACTGCGTCGAACGAGGTCATTGTTGCTGCGAGGTTATCGTTTTAAACATTTCTCAATCGTGACTAAGAGCTGAAGAAATACGCACAACATACTGTATGATTCTCGTTCGCTGCTGCTTTAGCAAACAAGTTAAAGTAAGGCTGCATCTCTTCAACATGCACAATACTACATGTACTCCACGGCCTGAACGAACCGAACCTGAACCGCCGTTCACGAAAAAAACAGCGAACCTGAAAACCCCCAGAACCGTGTGGTTCTAAGGTTTTATTGGTTCACTTGCGATTAACTTAGTTGGAACGAACCAAAGTGAACCAGAGTAAGCGAGAGGCAGGTTCGTTTTATCGAGCTATGATTCGCTAAAAAGAGATTCTCTAATTCGACCTGAGGCAGGGCGCGGCTTTATGAGAGCGCGTTCATCATACGTATCCAACTACGAAGCACAACCACGGAGCACTTCCGTGTGTTGACGATGCGTTCTTGTCTCTTCTTCGAACCCGAGCGAACAAGCGTCCACTGCCCGTGCTATCGATACGGCGACGGAGGCCACTGGTGGTGTCTTGTCATGGCCACTGATACAACAGTAGTACATGTAACATGTCATTCAAACGCGCACCCATGAGCACAACAGCCGATGCGGCTTAATCAGAAGAGTGAGTTCTGGCCAATGACGCTTCGAGAAAACGAACCAAGACTGTAACTGTTCATGAATTGGTTCACTTTATTACAAAAGTGGTCTTAGAACCAGGTAAACCGATATACCGAGCAAACTGGTACTTGAAACGTTCGAGCCTGATAAACCGATTTACCGAGTTCTACCATCCCAGCAACTTTCTCGTTTCGGGAGCGTGAAAAACAGCGTTCTGTCAGCTAGAGTTTGGGACTGTGTCGTTTGCCACACAAGAGCCGTTGTCTCTTACAAACGATGGTATTAATACTAATTGTATTAAAATATCCGGGTTAACTCTTCTTGACCTATCGCACCAGGCAATCTCGTCCTGTCTTCTGTTCAGGAAGCAACCTCGTCGAATTCACATGTTCAACATGTATAACAAAGCCGCGCTTTGCACGAAGAAGCTCTGAAATTTGAGAGGCAATTATATTTTTTATTCGAGGGCTCTGACTCAAGAATGATAAATTATTGGTTAAAGAATAGAATATCGGGTAAATTTACTACTTCTGAAGTATATGTATGAGACCTTGCGTTGCACAAGTCTCAGAAACAAAAAGTCTTTCAGTAAGGTTTCTCAGTTGGGAGTCTTCTCTCCAACGGAGTCCACTGAGGTGGAGCTCCAGCTAATACCATGAGCCCGCTGTGTGGGGCCAGCGCGGTGTTCCCGTTCGTGTCCTCGTCCACCTCGGACGTCTCCAACCTCTGCAAGTGCACAAAGAGCAGCTCACCACTGCTGCTAGGTTATGAGCTCAAAGAAGCGCGTGTTGGAGACGATGATACGATGGTCAAGGGGGAACAGGACACCAAGAGACGGAAGAACATGACAGCAAGGGCGGTACGAGAAGAGTGGTTTCTCTTATGTACTGAGCGCTTTGTTTGGTGTGTTGGACAGATGTGTCCAAGAGGAAAAAGGGAAGAGAGAATCAAGTTGCTCACGGTGGAGCCGGTCAAGGGCACACTGAACGAGTTGGAACTGTGGAAAACGAGGCAACGTCTGCGACACAGCTCAGTGTGGCGGATCCTGTCACTGGTGGCATGATGGAGTATGGGTAGAGTTCATTGCAAGGATCTGGTGCTGCTACCCGGGCCTCTTCGAGCCTAGTCGAGCTCCTGTAGCAACAGAAGAAGGTTGCCCTGGCATCGCATGGCTCCGATCATATCGGTAGCATGGGTGTAACACAGGTTGGAGGCGATGCAGGAGAGAAGGAGAGAGCAACATGCGCAAGGGGGATCGAGTTTGGTGCGACCGGCTCGATGCTTGCCAAGTGCTAAAGGATGGGGGAGCTGGCAAGATCGGTGATGCTTTGACTACCAGACTACTTAGATGATGCACTAGTCGATGGGGATGCATGCACAAGAGCACACGAGACAGAGAAAACGGTGTTAAGTGTCGATGGAGTCGAAGAGACTTCAAGTTTCGGGGGAGTATGAGACCTTGCGTTGCACAAGTCTCAGAAACAAAAAGTCTTTCAGTAAGGTTTCTCAGTTGTGAATTATTTCTCTCTAAGTGGAGCTCCAGCTAATACCATGAGCCCGCTGTGTGGGGCCAGCACGGTGTTCCCGTTCGTGTCCTCGTCCACCTCGGACGTCTCCAACCTCTGCAAGTGCACAAAGAGCAGCTCACCACTGCTGCTAAGATGTTACTGATCCAGTCGTGTACAGATGCCACGTTAGCGGATTAAAAAAAGCAATTGCAAAATAAAAGAACTGGGTGTTTTCTACTTTTAGTATAATGAGCGTAATATCGCGGTACTGCTCCTTGTTCGTGGTGCACGCCCTTGAGTTTTTTTTGCCACTCAGTGCATGTAAACTACGCACGTATATCACTCGTGCAGCTCCGAGTAGTAGGTCAAGACCATCCTGCACGACCTAGCCCTTGAAGTCCTCCACGCTCACCTCCTTCTTGTTAATGTCAAAGTCCTTGTAGAATGACGAGCCTCTTCAGCTACAAAAGTCGTATAGTCGCCTGCTGCAAGCGTCTGTGGGCTATCAGTGTTGGAACTGTCCTAAGTATAAGCGCGAGTAAGATGTTGTAAGTTACTAGCTAAAACAGAACATATTCTCAAGATTAAGCTAGACCTTCCAAGTGTCACCCCCTGCTTCGTAGCCGCAGCGCCTGACCCTTGCACCTTCAACAATCTGGGTGAATCCTTTTCGCGACCGTATGCTATAGTGAATGATAGTTAAGTACTCGTGGTACAAGTACCTACAAGTTAGTAGTGGTTAACAGAGGTACAAAAAAAATTGTGAGCATTTCAACGCACACATGCAGCGGAATTAAGCAGAGCACGACTCACCGATGCGCTGAACCTGCGAGCCCGGAATACTGTAGTTAGATTTAGCGATCAAACTTAATTCGAACAGCATTCGAGATTCATACAGGTCCACAAGCGCTGCTGTCCCATGACGAGTTTAAAAGTGATCCAGTATATACTTGAAACGGCTTCTTCCCACTTTTATTAGCCATCAATTCAAAACCGATACATCGTAGGCACGCTCCCTTCGGGCAACATTCACGCTTATTATTGGCCAATATAGTAGGGTATTTGCTTATCTTCGTTGACGAAGATAAGCAAATGCTACAATCAACATTAGTGCAACTTTCAAGCAACATCTTGTATTCCTAAATGGCATTTATTGGAGGTGTAGCCTAGTCAGTTGATGAATTTAAGTTCATTTAAAACGGAACTAAATCTCACATACGTTGGGACCGTGACAAACGTGAGGATGGTTATATGTGTGCCGTATTGTCGCCGATTCTATGAGCGCCTTGATCATTGACCACTCTCCAGTAGAGGGGCGCCACCCTCTCGAACAAGACACCAACTGCAACAGTGCCACCAACTCCGTATACTTCATCAATTGTTACAGCCCCGCCAACGGCAAGACTACCACCAAGCACGCCGCCAACTCCGATCACGTCACATACCTCGAGTACGCCAAAAATACCGTACACACCACGCTGGTGCCACCGTCGCCGTCTTCGTCTGTGTCTTCTCTGCCTGCTCCAGCTCCGAGAACAACGAAGCCACGTTGTCCACCTCCAGCGCATCAATCCAGTCCTGTGTCGCCGATCTTTCTACTGCTGCTACTTCATGGCCTGCATCGCTGGTCTCCTCAAGTGAGGTAAACAAATCTGCCACCAAATCCACATTCTTGGCGTCCTCGTAGTCGGCCAGCGAGTACGTCGGCGGCGAATCTGCTATCGGTTCAGCCGCGTCCTTGTCCTCCAATTGCAGAAAGAATCTCGGACAACATGGCTACATTCTCCGCGTCCGCGTCTTCCTGCTCTCGATAAACTGCGACGTCATCGAACGAGCTGCAGAGTTCGAGCGACTTCTCCATATCTGCTTCCATTTGATTCTCCAGCTGCTTCGTATCCACCACATCCACCGGGGACGACATCGTCATCTCCATGTTGTCGTTGGCACTGCAAGACTTGCTGTCCTCGAGACCTGAGAGCATCTGACTGATCTCCACGTTGACAACATCCTCGTTGAGAACACACTAAAGTCTACACCCTCTTGCTCCACGCACGAGAACAAGTCACTGATTTCATCCAAATTGAGCGAGTCTCCACTAGCTCCACGTCTTCCTTCTTGGTCTTCTCCCTCTCTCCCTCCTGTACCACAAAATTCCTCCTCTGTTTCAGATTGTCCAGGACTACGTCACGGCAAGCCGTCACCGCCCCCCAACGCGCTCTCCGGCACTAGTGACAGGCCACCATTCTCGTCCGAATAAACGAGCGAGTCAGAGTCCTGCCACGATGCCAGGAGTGCGTCATTAGGCGGCGTCCCGGCGCCTAAGCTCCGAGAAGAAGACGCCGTTGGTCCGGCGGCGTCATGGTTGCACCGTGCATCCCGGGCAGACGCGCGGGACGAGTAGTAGAGACGGCTGAGGTGGCTGAGGTGGCGCTCAAGTTAAGAACGCCTGTTAACGGAAGTAAGTCGGGTGAGCGAAGGGTGCAGAGTCTAGCTCGGTCGGGAGGCGACGGAGGGGCGGCTCCGAATACGCCACGCAAACCACCAACTCCGAATACTCCATCGATTGCCACAGTGACGCCAACCCCGAGCACTCCGCCAGCTCTGTACACGCCTCCAGCTCCGAGCACTACCAATGCCACAGTTCCGCCAGCTCCCAACACCCCAGCAACTGCCGCAGGATCACCAAAGATGAGAGCGCCACCAGCGACGAGGGCGCCACCAACTACGAGAGCAACACCACGACGGGAGCACCAACAGCGAGGGCGCCGCCTTCTCCGAGCACGCCATCAACAGGATGGGCGCCACCAACTTCGAGATCGTTTGCGCTCTGCCACTGATAGAATAGGACGTGTTATTTTTTCTTCTTTTTCTACCAATGAAAACCTTCAGACGAAGTTAATTGGGGTACGAATATTTTCCATAGTTACCTCAAGTGTATACGGCTCGCCAGAAATAATCGCTAACTTCGTCCGAGTTTTGATAGTGTGCAGTGGCCGAAGATAAGACGAAGTCAGTGGGTACAGTACCGTACTTAGCTGAGGTGGACGGTTCGAACGACACGCATGAAATTTATAATCTGATCGGGGTTTTATTAACCCCTCTAAGGTGAAAATGATTCATTTTTGAGTCACATAACATTTGTAAAAAAACTTTCTGTTTTGATCATTCTTACCACTAATAAATTACCAGGTTTTAATTCATGGAAAATCATACCCCTTATCGGATCCCTTAGCTCGGACTCGGAAATAAATTTCAGAGAGGAGAATAGCACTACATGTAGTAATGGACCATGACCAAAACGAGTGATCGGTACAACATAGTACATGTATTATTATTATTCATTTTTACAGGTCCTGATAGGATATATAACCTTCCAAATTGTATTCAATCGACAGATTAGGATAAAAACCTTTCATATTTCATTCTATCATTCAGTCGGCAATTTGAACTCAGGTTTGCGACCGTTCGGGATCATGAGATTCATCATGTTGATGGTCCTGGAGTTGCTGGCGTTGTCATGTATAGGGAACACTGCGCGCGTGGTGGTGCCTGACATTGCAGGGATGATTCACCCGTCGACATCTTCCATTAGTCGCCACGTGCAGTTTGGGTACTTGGGCTCTGTATCCCCCACTGCCAACGAATTTGTAGCACCATCTACCGACTCCATCGTCTGCAATGACGCTCGGTTGTGTTTGCAATTAAAGATCTTTTCTGTATTCCAGGCCGATCCGTTCTTCCTGCACCAATACGACAGCAATTATCCTGTGGTATCTGCCACATTTGACATGCACGATTCGTCCGATATCTTACCGTTGATACCTGGAGGTAGCGAAGATACCACGTGGTGGTTCCAGTCCAATGCTACAGCTACGGGCCCTGTAATTGATTTATTACTAAGACTTCGGCAACGCAGTCAAAGACTGTCGGCGAGAGACCAGTTACTCGTGGTTATTAAGGTTCAATTGGAGGATACACACACAATTACGAGTTCGATTGAAGCTTACGGGATGTATGGCAATCAACGAGTGACGCATACCACACGTCGGGTGGATAGAAACACGGTTCGAGTGGCGTTATCAATCATAAAGAACAGTGAAAAGCGAGATGTGGTACCACTTGATGCGTACCCCTTGGTTACTACAAGTAACTCGGAAACGGACTCAAGCTCAACTGGCAGTTCGTGCGACGCTTGTGATGCTTTTCTTGATACTTGTCGAGATAACGAATCTTGTCAAACTTTAATTCTTCCTTGCTTGATAACACAGCTTAAGCTTTTAGGCCACGGAGAGAGTGGTAAGGTCGACACAGGAAGCGGTAGTAGTCTAATGGATGCTGGAAATGCTGGAAGTGTACTTGGAAGCGATGAAGTGGAGGCTGGTGATGATGGAGCCAACGATAAAAGGGAAGATGATTTGCTTCAACCCTTCGCGATCTGCGTGGCTGGTTTTCCAGCTGCTACGTGGGCTCCTATTCGCCAAGCGTTGTTTTGCTTGGCCAATACCGCTTGTCCGCTGGGAGTCACCGGCACAGATTACTTACCTACAACTTTTCGGTTAACCAACGGAACTCAGAAATTTGTAGTGATACCGACAACCAGCGGAACGGATAATATGGATCTTAAAATTGTAAAGCGGGATATCCGCGAGAATACGACGATTGTGGAGACGTTTACGTACAGCGCGTCAGCTTCGTATCTAGGGATATTTCTCCGCTCGTTCGTACTCGCCCAAGCTGCAAGAGTGTCCGTTTTAGTAGAGCCTGACGATACTGACCCAAGCGCGCTCAAATTAACGCTGACATACTCAGACGCTTTGCTACTCCACACTCTTTCGTTCTACACAGCAACTGGGCAGTTCATACCGAGTGACAAATCTCCTCCTAAAGCCGTTCTCGAATCCCCAGTAGATTTTCCTCGACCAGCACTTGACACGTTAATCGACAAACTCCAAGCACGAGTCAAACCAGTTGACAATCACACATGGACACTAGCTGCTGAATGCCTTTCGTGCAGCTCCCGGTTATTCGGATGCCCCACTGAAAAAATCATAAATGGAACGTGTACTTACAACGCCGCAGTCAGTAGTTTTGGACAATGTATTCGACAGGCGCTACCACCATCAGGTTACGTGGCGATGATGGCGGGAAATAATCTTCAAAGACGAGTAAGCTCCGAGATCACCCGATGTGGGAGAACTACTTCATCTAACACGAACGAACTCGCTGTAATGCTTGACACAAGCTTAAGTCTTGCGTGTTTCTCGGCAACACGATGTCCTTTTGGACCGCTGGCATCGGTGGCAGATACTCAAATGATCGTGCTGGAAACATCGTCTTACATTCAAATACTCCGCATTTCATCAAGTGTTGCTACTGCGACTATAAAGATCCAGTACTCAGTTGATGGACTCCTCATCGTCACAACCACTCCATTTACTCCCACTTCTTCAGAAGGTTTCATCAGTCAAGCGATCAATTCTGCGCTTTATTCTTTAACTGGCATCGTAGTGGGTGGGGTGAGTTCAATCGCAAGCAATGCCGGATCTGAGAGGACTCTTGAAATTATTTACCACCACGTTTTCCTCCCTACGTTCACAATGGAAGCAGTGAGAAATGACGACTATCTCAAAGCAGACGCAATAAAGCAAGCTGTCATGGAAGGAGGTGCCTCTCAACTTCGAGGGGTACCTCGCGACAATGTTAAGATCTTCAAGGAACCTTCAACATCCACTGGTTCAACACCCGATCCAGATACTACACCAAGCAGCTCACCCTACTCCCGTCTTGAAGGTTTGCCCGCAACAGATTCTTGTCGCCAATGCCAAGCTGCCTTAGCAAGATGTCAGATTGATCCGTATTGCTCAGAATCTTCAAGGATCAGTATCGTTCCGATGCTTCGCGTTGCTATGCCAACTGCAAAAGCAAGTGGAAATGGTTCGCCGTGGCTCGAGATTGATCTGGCAAGTGTTCTAAGATTAGTTCCACTCGGTGGAGTGAGCACTGCAGCATGGCACGCGTTCACCGCAGAAATTATTTGCCTCGCGCAAAGTTCATGTGAAACGGGATACAACAACGTTGCCACGTACCAACCTTCGTTCATAAATGTTGGGAGAATTGCTGTGATCTATCGAGTTTGTACATTTGCCGACACTCAATGGAAAATCACCGTGCACGGCATGGAGTTTATCTACTCGCCTACTTCCGACAATCTCGATGTAGCCATTCCAGCATTCCAACGTTGGATTGAGTACTTGGGCACCAAGGTGCCGTTTGAGCTTATTGTACGCGTAGGAACTTGGAATGGAACTGCAATTTCGGGTGCTGCCACTTTTGACGTCAAGTTTTTCGGAGGTTACGATAGTGTTACTGGGCAGTTTAGTATGCTAACCCCATGGCTAATTCCTGAGTTTGAAGTGATCGGGGGAACGGAATCTGGAGGTGTGACCAATGTTCAATACGCTAGAGCGAACTGTACCTTGTGGGATGTAAAACTTTGGTCCGTTGGCCAGTCTCCAAAGTACGACAAGCTCCTTGATATCTTAGAGATTGGTCTAGGTGGGACGACTACAACTCCATCACCTGCTTCGACAATAGCGTCTCCAACACAAGAAATATCGTCGACCGATCCGTGTCGAAAATGCTCTTCGGTTCTAGCACGATGTCAGAATGACCCTGAATGTGTCTCACTGACTCGTAATGCACTCATTCCGTTGCTAACCAGTACACAAAACGGTCTGCAGCTTCCGATGCGATCGACGCTAATAGACGACTTCGGTAGTACTGCATTCAGTGGCGACTTTTACCCACTACTGGTGCTGCTACGTGATAGATATTTCAGCACTCCGGCAGCCTGGGATTTGCTTGCGGGTGAGTTCTTTTGCCTCGCTTACGGCTCGTGTGATATGGAGTACAGCGATGTGTTTGTCGATAATACGGTGGAGCATATGCCGATGAATTTGGAGCTCGTGCGTTCTTCCGTTAATGTGGAATTGCGTACTTACGCAAACACCGAATGGGAAATTCAAATAAATAACGCGCTTTTCTCGTACAAACCCAGTGCAGCAGTTTCCAGTTCAATTGAAGATTCTTCTCTTCAGTTCCAAAAGTGGTTTGAAGCTCTAGGGTCTGACGTGAAAGTTGAAATTCAAGTACCTACTCGAGTGGTTAATACCGATGCAGGCACAGCTGTGCTAAGCATTCGCTTATTCGGAAACTTCGACGATGAAATCTATCAGTATTTGATGGTTAATCCAACGATGATTCCTTACTTTTTGGTGGTTGGAGGGACGGCTGACGTTGGGGATTACTTCTCTCGTGCTGAAGCAAATGTAACTTTTCCCAGTCTGGTGATCTCGTCCAGGCGCCAGAAACCACAGTACACCAAGATGTTGAAAATGTTACGTGACGGAATCGACAGTCCGAGTCCAACACCAACCCCCACTCCAACATCCGCTTCTAGATCAATGTCATCCGATGATACCTGTCGCCAATGTGAAGATAATATCGCTTTGTGTCGGGATTTTAGTGATTGCGTCGAGTCTTCTCGAGACAGACTTGTCTTCTTACTGCGCGATTTCGTAATGCCCCTAAGTTCTAACGTCGAGAATGAAAATGGGAGTGCACGTGTGGAGCTGAACTTTACTGCAGTACTGCTCACTTCGGATCTTTTCCTCACACGTAGAGGCTGGGACTTATTCGCCAATGAACTAGCGTGTTTTGCGGTCTCATGTGACTTGGAATACGCTGATGTCGTGTCGCCTTTCCTACAATCCCACGTCCCGACATCGTTGAAAATTGCCGGAGATTCGGTTATTATCTCACTACGTACGTATGCTGATACAGCGTGGAGTATGTGGTTAAACAACGAATTGCTTTCATATACGCCCGACTCAAGCAGCCCCATGACGATAAACGACGCAGCCACTGCTCTATATGACTGGATTAAAACGCAGCTTAGCCAGTCGACGTACAAGCTCGTCGTTGACAGTGAAGTGCCAGTTATTAATTCTGAATCTGGAGCTGCTACAATGCGAATGGGACTTCGTGGACTGCCAGTGGATCTCGGTGAGCTGATAGCACCACCATGGCTAATTCCTCGTTTCGAGGTTTCCGGAGGAACGACAGGAGGAGCAGATACTGGACTGCCGGTTGCTGAGGGTAATGTTACTCCGTGGGAAATATATCTGGTAAGTCATTCACAAAGACCTCAGTACGGCAAATTCATGGATCTGCTGGCCTTCGGCCTTACTCAATAGTAGACGAACATGCAATTTGCAACTTGCATTTTTTTTTTAATTCTAATTCGATCGAGTATATTTTTTGTTGAGGTTTACAACTTTTAAGTTGCTGGACTATTAGAAAAGTTGCTGGAAACACGAAAAGACGCTATCGCATCATGGAGGCAAGCAAGGTGAAGCCTCTAGGCAACATCTCGCGCGATGATGTTCGCCACACGCTGCACACGCATTTCCACTCGTCGAAACCTGTTCCTCGCCCTTCCACTGGCGGTGGTGCATCCCCCCTAGTCTCAAATCGCAAGCGGGTCTTCTCATTTGTGCAGGTGCAGAAGCCCAAGAGTGAAGCGGAGTCCAAGCGACTCTTTGGCCACGGGGCCAACACGGGCAAATACTTCGTGCTCTGTGTGACTGTGCAGGACTCAACTGCTACAGTGAACGGCAGTGGCGCTCAGCTGGAGCTGCATTACGTGCAACTGCTGAGCAACTTATCGGTGGATGTGCGGAACTCGTGGAATTTGAGTAAACTGGACACCATCGAGCACAATGGCATTGGGCCGGAGAAGCCGAAGGGTGCCTTTGCACTATTCTTTAGTGGAGAGACAGCATCCTGGCAGTGGCTCGTGGAAACGAGGGAGAGCACGACAGCAATGCACGAGTTTCTATGGAGCTTGTGTGCTCTTGTAGTGCAGAATAATGTGAGATAGTAGCGTTGCTTTAATCGTGTCTGTTGTATTGATAGACTTGTGGTTTGCGTGGTGTAGACTACGCTGCCTAGGCTCGTGCGGATTAATGTCGAAGAACTACACGAGACTGCTAGTCGACTGAACTTGCAGAAGATGTACGACCTGAATATCGACCTCGTTCACTCTCTGGTAAGTTCGTGTAATATTTAAGGTCTTTATAGTTACTTAATGTTTTGTGGCAAGGCTGATATGAAGAAAAATGGATCGCTGGAGCAAGAGCTGAACGCCAGCGAGGAGTCTAAGAAAAATATCGATAACCACGCAGGGATCGACGTATCTGGCCTACGACTCGCTTCTCCCGAGAGCATTGAAGCTCTCAGCATGCTAAATGACATCAACTGGAGCGAAGTACAGTTATCAGCCGTTGAAGAAGATCTTCGCAAGAAACTGCGCACGTTAGAGGACGAGAACATCGCGTTCTTGCTCTCGCTGGACGGAGAAACAACAGTTGCCCCCCCTGGTAAAAACGCCTCAAATCCCACGTCAGTGGACAAGATCTTAGAGGCTATCGACGCTGTACAACATCGTATCACGCTGATTCAGGACTGGACTAACGAATCGGACAAATACCTTGCACAAACATCGAGTAGTATGAAACACTTCGAGACTCTCAACAACCAGTTGGAGATGCATTTCAAGAACAGCGTGGCGTTAGAACAAGTACTTGCGAAGTTGATGAGCCAAGTGGAGATCTCCAGAGAACAAATGCAGATTTTTATGTCTCCAGTTGATATTTTCCCTGGTGAAGCTGAAGTAACGGAGCGGGTTAGAACAACTATTGCTGCGATTGCTGCTATGGATCAAGCCATCAAGTCTACGAAAGAGTTTCCAGCTAGCGAGATGGTCGCGTTTCGAGGGCGCGGAGACGAATTTTCCAGACTGGCTACGGTATTTGGTGAGAAACTCTGTGGCTCATTCGATGCCTTCCTCCAGCGGAAGATAAAGCAGTTGCCGAACCTTCGAGGTGCTGACGGTGCTCGAGGGCGAGATCTACGTGAACTCTCTTCAGTGTCTTTAGGTAGCGACGAGATGAATTGGAACTTCACCAACGAACCTCTTCATAACATCCTCGTTGACTACCAGTCATTATTTTCACACGTAAATTCACTGGATCCTCGAATTCTAAGCGCATTGAGACAGACGTATAGCAAACAACTCGCCGGGATCTACAACGCTCACGTCCACGCACTCTTTCGCTGCTTGAGGGACAAACTGCCCCGAACGTCGAAGCACCATTTCCACAAGCCAACGTCGATACAATCGAGGGGAATTTACCTTTCATCCTCGTTCTTTAGCACTGGGGACACGATGTGCGCGTCACCGTTGATGCAACAAGCACTAGATCACCTCACGCCTCTCGTACTAAGCGAACAAAGACTACTGACTCGCCTGTTCTTCCCTACCACCTCGAGTCAAACCAGCAAGCATGAATTTGAGGATTTAACGATGATGATGGAGAATGTCTTTGAAAAATTGCTGAAACGGATGAACGAATTTGGCGAAGCTGCTGGGAATCGCAATATTCTGGATGCGCTCTCTCTCGTTGTTCTCGTGAATGGGAAACTTGAGGAATATCAACAGCAGAGTGCGTTTCTGTACAACGTCATGGTCAGTTTCCAGCTGCAGATGAAGCGAATGTTGATCAAGTTCACTGAAGATCAGGTATGCTAGACATCAGTCCTTAACATTGGTTCAGAAGTACTAATTGTTTTTGTAGGAGACGTGGATAAATTCTCAAAATGTGGACACGAAAATGGCGGGTGTTCTGGGTCCGACGAAGAAAATTGTGGTAGGAAATTCAATGTAACGAATCATACTACTGCGGATGTCCTTATAATATTATTTACTATGCAGAACATGATCGCTCGAATGGAGGAAAGCGTAGCGGGAAAGAGCACTGACAGCACACTGGTGTCCATCTATAACATGATTATCCCCTCCACGATGCATTGGATCGATAAAGTGGCAGACACAAGGCCAAAGTACGCAGCACTTACCCGTCTTGGTACGTTTAATCAAAGCAACAACGCTTGTTACGTTACTTCCAGCTAACACTGTGCCGACGCTGTTGCTTCACACTTGAAGAAAACTACCTCTTCCTCAGCGACAACTTGAAGATTATCAACGCCTCAAAAGACTTGCCTCTAGCTCAGTATGCGGCTGATGCACACGAACGATACGTGGAAAATCTCCAACGTTATGTGGCATCAGTCTGGGAGTATGCATTCAAACAACTCGTGGTACGTCTTCTGTAATTTATGCTATATTAGAAAGATAAGCTTACAATATTTTTGCTTTTTAGCCCATGATTGCTTCTATCGAATCATTGATGGCGACGGTGCCAGCGTCTGAAATCCAATATCACTTACCACGCCAAGAGGTTCGACGTGTTCTCGACTCTACAGCAAGCACGGTTAGTAGTGACCATATGTTAAATGTTAAGAAAAAGTCTGACTATTTTTGTTATTGACTGGTGCTGTTACTCTTCTAGTTCGAGAAATCTGTTCGAGTCATGCACGATCGCTTGAAGAAACATGTTCGGGACAATTCAAAGATACTGCCAAGCGTGTGGAAACAGCTGATAACGTACGGGAGCAGCCGGATGGCTGTGTACGCGCTAGTTGCAGGAGACTGCTACCAGCTGCGTTTTGAGCCAGCTCCTGAGCGTGGACTTGAACTGCTAAACAAATTTGCATTCAGCTGATGAGCTGTCGATGAGGAGATCAAGTCGGTGTCTACTACAATTACTCTGAACTAGGAAATAGCAACTTCGATGTTAGCTGAACTTAACAGAAAACAACTGAGTGCCATCGACAGGAAGCGCGTGTTCAAGGGATGAATGTTTTGGGTGTAGCATCGTTGCCTTTGTTTTCGTGCTGTGTACGATATTACCTGTAGAAATGAGTCCCCATTTGCCTTCTCTTGGAGTTTTGGCTCAGACCGAGAAAAGACCAGACCGGAGATCTTCGTTCCAATTTGGTCGGAGACGCTATCGGCGCTATTGCCTCTTGTATTCGTTTGTGTTTGAAACAGTTGCTGTCATATTTTCATTCTTACTACGAAATGCATATAACGTTGTACTCTGATCACAAGAAGAAAGTACACGTAAAATATTCCTTTTGCTAGAATCACGACTAGCCGAAGCAATATTTTACTTTCTCGTACTGAGGCGACCGTGGCGTGTTTCATTGTTTGTAGCAGATGCTGCGGCTGCGAAGCAGGCGCAGAAGATGCGTTGAAGCGAGTATTGGGTTAATTTATAGCATTCAGTTTTCGTAGGTCGAATTAGCAATTAACTAAGCTACGCTTTCTACTTACGACAAACTTGTACGTAGGTTGAGAGCTTACTTTGAATCTATGAACAAGCCTAACTAGGAAATAGACTTACCTTCTCTCTCTACGCTTTCTACTTACTATATTCCTCTTTAACTCAGCTCAACACCCGTTCTTGTACTTCAAATCCAGAGCTTCCCCGTGCAAGGAACGGCATTAATTAAACAAGTACGTATGATGCACCACCACAGTATGCGCATACTTCTCAGATATCCATCCTATGTTTTCTAGGCTACAACGAAAGCAATACAGATTTTGCAAGTGTTTTTTTTAATATATAACCCACCAACTTTTGTGTCATTCATGACGACCGTTAATTAACCAACTTTCCTTCAAGCAACATTATTATTATTGGATGATTGGGTTTTGATGCGTTCCCTAGCCGACACAAGCAACATTCACGTTCTTTTTTTCATTGCCATGCGGCTATAAATTTTAAGAGTTTCACCTGGCTCATTTTCTATAGATCCTAGAAGTCCATATTTGCATCTGTAGCCTCTTCATCTAGTTGGAAGTGAGTAGCGGCACTTTTGCCTACAAAATCCTGGGGTCCCTCTGATATAACAGTTACATCAAGTACTACAGTTTAGTTTGTGTGTAATATTGAAAATCAACTTTTTTCTTAGTGCCGTTCTTATCAGCGGTAGGATTTGTTGTCCCGGATGTCTGTAGGCCGAGGATCCCGGCCACCCTCATAAAATTGAAAAGTGGGATGGCTTTGATGAACGACGGTATCGTCCAATCGCGACGATAGCATGTCCTAGTTGAAACGCCGCATTACGCAAAGTGAACTGAAAACAAATAGGAAGCCAACTACATGCATCGCTCAAGTGCTCGCAGCATTCTCGCAGCATCTTATCTGCCAAAGATGTCGCCAGTGTTCAAGGAGCCTCCGTGCTCTACGCGTCTGTGGTGATGTAGGCGCCGATGGTGTGCCATAACTGCGTTCTCGTAGCTCCGAGAGCAACGGTAGCAAGAATAGATTGATACTCCCCTTTCATAGGCGTGGAGGGGGCAGACAACTCGGACAGTTTGGGACAACCGGGGCAACCACCTCGAAAAAAGCAGGTAGGATTTGGACGGCCTGGCCACTTTCGTGACCCTAACCGTAGTCCAGCACGCGTCACATATCCTACCCATCCTACCAATCCATCCGAATCCTACCGCTGATAAGAACGGCCCTTAGTTTTGAGAATAAGGGTGCGTGCTGCAAGCCAAAATTCGAGCAGAACGAGGCCAATTCCAGCGGATTTTGCATTTTAGCGGATTGGCCGATCCGCTGCCGCGTACTGCGCGCAATTCCAGCGGAATATCAACCCAATTCCAGCGGATTTCATCCGCCCGCATTTTGGCAGGCAGGGGATTATTCTAGCGGATTGGAGGAAGGCACCTGTATAACACCATTGTGCTCGGGCAGGAAAAAATCCGATTTACATTACTTAAGCAATAGAGAGCTACTACATGTACATAGTATAACTACCAACAAAGTAGTTGTGTGTTGATGCATATACTAGTGCTGGTATTTTTGAGGTCCATGGCGTGTCCGCCTCCTACACGCTCTGGGAATTGAACTGAGACCGCGTCATCGAGCTGAAGCCGGTGCACACTCACGGCCGTGCTAGCCACCGACACGGACACGGCATTGGGGCAGCTCAATGTTCTTTGAAGCCAGGAAGATCTTCGGTGAGCAGGTATCCACTGAGCGCGGTGGACCGATACGTACGGTCAACACTCCGTCCTTGTCGTTTGCAGCGTCTTTGCCACTGTCGTCGTTTACCACGTTCATATCCTAGCACGCCGCTCGGAAGCCGCTGACGTAGCTCACGTAGACGCGACCGGAGAGATCACGGTCGATGAAGTCGATTCTGCCCCCAGTGGTAGTGGAGTTGAGTGTCCATTGTTTAAAGCTCGCGTGCTCAGAGCTGGAGAGGGTGGTTCCGGAGGTGACGGTGACATCGACATTGGCGCGGGCGGCGTCCTTCGGCGAGAGTTGATCAGGCTGACACTGGGCGGCAAATTGGCATTCCATCGAGTGCTGACGCTGTACCAGTATGTGCTGTTGTCGATAAATTTGCCACTGGCGACCACTCACTCAAAATCGGTCTGTATAAGTGGATATAACTTTTAGTTTGATGTAGTCAGTTTTATAATAATTCATGGTGCTTTTAAAGCAAATGGACACCGCAAAAATCGTGCACTGACAATGATTTAGCGGATCGGTCATTCGAGCGGAAGCTTGTCTTCCAGCGGATAAGCCAATCCACTGTTTCTTCCCAGCGGAATTGCAGTACGTACCCTAAGCGTATAGAGTTTTTTAGGCAGAACCGCACCTCTGTGAATATTCTGGATATAAGATCCAGAGAACATGTGCAAGTACATATGATGCACCACAGTATGCGCATTTCACGACTATTTTTTTAATTAGCATACTTTAGTGTTACGGCTATCAGTATCGTCTATTCGGCAATCCCTTCAACTTCGCCATTTTCCATCACGTTCTCATCTTTCTGCCACTTCGCTTGTCGGACAGCGGCGAAATCCTTGAATACTTGACAATCTTGGCCTTAACTTTTGAGCTTCTTAAAAAACTGAGACAAAATGGTAAAAAAAAAGTTTCTCTACATTTATGTCATAAGTTCAGAGATACTATATACCTAATAGGTATGATAGGTATTACCTATCATAAAACATCTTTAGAGGTATACTGTGTGTATTGGGAGTTAGAGACTGCAAACTCGATGGTAGAGGTCCCGCTGTTGCTCGCGGTAAAGTTGCTCTTCCGTTCGAAGCCCAAGCTCTCGCCCCTCCACGACGTGTTCACCGCTGTCTCCGTGTTCTTAGACTCTTCTATCGAGATACCACTAGACGAAGCGTGCAAGTTGGGGTCCGTAACGCTACTGCAGCGAGTTTGGGATAGTTGCGAAATTTACGAAAACAACTACAATATTTCGGACGGAAGATGGACTCCACGCAGATATCTGCGCAGGAACCGCCACTACAGGGAATACATTTTCTCTGCAGCAATGAACGAGGCCATGTATCTTCACAATTTTGAAATCGCCCAATGGCTCTTGGACCACTTTGAGGAATGCAGTGTGTTTGTGAGTGATAATCTGGCAGACGTCCCCGACGAACTTTTGATGAAAGTTTTGCAATTTTTCTACGAAAATGACACGGACCGACGCCAACATAGAGGAGTTCATTTCTTTAATCAACCAAATAATCGCCCGCACCGGTGGATGCTCTGGGGTGGCCACACTATGGCGAGAGTAGTCCGTAGTCATCGCAGTGACATCGTATGGTGGCTCCATCATCACTATCGTGGTGTTCGGTTCAACCGGGACGCCACACTAAGCACAGCCGTGGAAACTGGAAACACCCACCTAGCTGAATGGCTACTCTCGCAGGGTGCCCACTGGCCCACTTTTAATAGGGACCACGTGCCGCACAAAGATTGCAGAGCAGGGGAACCTTTCGGTGTTAGAATGGCTGCTGGAGAAGGAAGAATTCAATGATGCCATTGGATTAGTGGTGAAGGCTGCTAAAAAGGGGCATCTGCAAGTCATTCGTTGGCTACTTGATCGCAATCGGACTGACTGCAGAGAAGAAGTTCGCTTCGGAGTGCACACTGCTGCTAGCCATGGCCACCTCAAAGTTGCGAAATTTTTACGTGAGCAAGAAAAACAATTATCGACTACTGGTGAACAGATTTCCTCTACTAATACAGATGTGCTCCGGGCGTTATCCGGTCTGCTCAGTACATAGGTAGTACCAGCGCGAACCATGGTCGGAGCTGCAAAAATTGGTCACCTTGACGTCGTTAAGTGGCTTTATTCGGAGTATGGCGGTGACCCCACTATTGATTTGTTCGATTCCAAGAAGAAAAATGAAAAATGCATCACGACAATGGATGCTGCCGCTGGCAATGGACACCTACAAGTTCTGCAGTATTTGCATGAACTCGGCATATCTACTTCTATGAGCGGCAACACACGTAAAAGAAAACGATCACGAAACCAAATTGGCCCGACTTGTACGAATCGAGCAATGGACAAGGCCGCAGGGAATGGCTTCTTGAACGTCGTTCAATGGCTACATCTAAACAAACAAGAAGGCTGCTTAACTGGTGCTATGGACGCTGCTGCAACAGGCGGACACTTGGAAGTGGTCAAATGACTGCATAGCGAGCGCTCGGAGGGATGTACGTCCGCTGCTGTGGATGGCGCGGCTAGAAATGGACATCTCGAAGTGATTCAGTGGCTACACAACAATGTGACCGCTGGCTGTACCACCGAAGCTATGGATGGAGCGGCAGCCAATGGTCAACTTGATATCGTAAAGTGGCTCCATTTTAACCGCTCTGAGGGATGCACGACCAAGGCGATAGACAATGCTGCGGGTCAGGGATTGCTGGATGTTGTTAAATGGTTACACAGGAATCGAGAAGATGGATGCACCACGGGAGCAATCGCCATGGCCGTACGAGAACGTCACTTGGCTGTTGCACACTGGCTACATTCCAACCGATTAGAAGGCTGCTCTGGGTTTGCTATAGATTGTACTGTGCTTTGTGCTTATTTTGACGGCGTTTTATTTTTCCACTCGCAATGGCTGATAAAGTGTACGGAGACAACAACTTCACTGATTCGCAATTACGACAATCCGCAAATCTATGGTTGGATTCTTGAAAACTATCCAGAATTACGCGAAGACTGAGAGGGACGATGATAGCGCTTGATCAGTCAGTTGTAACGTATCGGGGCGACGGGTGTTTTTTAATACGTGTAATATTCAGATTTGGATTTACCGAGTAAACCAAGCATGCCATTAAGATCCATCAAACCACTTTTTTTTCTTTGGCGAATATCTATGAGACCATCTCAATATCATTCTTTGCTTTGCGGTCCAACACCCAAGAAACCTCTGACCCAGTGATCTATTATGGTCCCTTGTACACGATTTCTTCATTGAAGGGCCTGTGCACTCCAGCTTTTCGTTCAGAGAGGTAAATTCGATACTAAAGCTCCTGTTAGGCCTCGTGGTGAAGATTCCAGCAAAATACCTTTGCCAGAAAGTGACAACGAGCAAACCCTTTTCCTTGCGAAAACTATTTTGTTTTTCATTATCTAATATCTGATCATCCCTACTACGTATACTTCCGGCATACTTGGCCCCGGTCTAATGATTCGCTTCGGCTTCCATGACGGCTCGGAATTCGGGATAGTGCTCAAGGATCCAAGCATGGATTTCCGGAGTTCCATGGTTGTGCGTCAGCGAGGCAATCTTTCCGGTACATTTAATCTTGCACTGCTCGTGGAGAAATAAGACGCCGTCAAAGTAACCTTGGGCCGCTACAGCATCGAGAGCAGAACTGGAACAGCCTTCCTGTCGGTGAGAATATAGCCACTGTGCTACCCCACGGTGACGTTCGAGCGTTGCTTTGTCCAATGCTACTGTGGTGCATCCTTCGTATCGGTGTTTGTCTAACCATTTGACGATATCCAGCAATCCCTGACCCGCAGCATTGTCTATCGCCTTTATCGTGCATCTCTCAGAGCGGTTAAAATGGAGCCACTTTACGATATCAAGTTGACCATTGGCTGCCGCTCCATCCATAGCTTCGGTGGTACAGCCAGCGGTCACATTGTTGTGTAGCCACTGAATCACTTCGAGATGTCCATTTCTAGCCGCGCCATCCACAGCAGCGGACGTACATCCCTCCGAGCGCTTGCTATGCAGTCATTCGACCACTTCCAAGTGTCCGCCTGTTGCAGCAGCGTCCATAGCACCAGTTAAGCAGCCTTCTTGTTTGTTTAGATGTAGCCATTGAACGACGTTCAAGAAGCCATTCCCTGCGGCCTTGTCCATTGCTCGATTCGTACAAGTCGGGCCAATTTGGTTTCGTGATCGTTTTCTTTTACGTGTGTTGCCGCTCATAGAAGTAGATATGCCGAGTTCATGCAAATACTGCAGAACTTGTAGGTGTCCATTGCCAGCGGCAGCATCCATTGTCGTGATGCATTTTTCATTTTTCTTCTTGGAATCGAACAAATCAATAGTGGGGTCACCGCCATACTCCGAATAAAGCCACTTAACGACGTCAAGGTGACCAATTTTTGCACCCTCGACCATGGCCAGCGCGGATACTGTCGCAGGACTACGCCGCCAACCACGCCGCGCAGTGAGCTGGTCTGCAGTGGGGCGAGTCATACCGAACATACTCGCAAACTGTTGATACAATTTTTCTTGATTGTGTAAAAACTTCGCGAATTCAATATGTCCATTACTACATTAGCAGCAGAGTGGATTGCGAAGCGCCTTGCCATATTGGTGATAATTCCTCTGGAATCAAGTAGACAACGAACAATGCGAAGATAGCCGTTCCCAGCGGCCAAAACCAATGCTCCTACCACGTTTCCAAGCCCTTCCTGTTCGAGTAACTACTCCAAGACAATAAGATTCCCCTCTGCTGCAATTTCGCGCAGTAGAAAATATCGATGTTGTCAGTGAGCACCTGCGAGATCAGCCATTCAGCCAGGAAAATGTCCCCACTTCTCACGGCTGCGTCCAATGCAGCATTTCGGTCAGATTCAACATCAGGATAGTGACGGTGGAGCCACCACACGATGTCACTGCGACGAGTTCCAGCTACTTTTGCCATAGTGTCACCGTCCCAGTGCAGCCGGCGTTGTAGTCGATCATTTGGTTCATTTAAATTGTGAAATTCTCTGCGCCTGGGTCGGTTCGGGTCATTGTCGCTGAAAAACTGCAGCACTGCCATCAAATGTTCGGCCGAGACGTTTATCAGCGCGTCACTCACTGAGACTGTGCATTCCTCGAAATGGTCCAAGAGCCATTGACCGACCTCCAATTGTGACGACACATGGCCTCGTTCAGGGCTGCAGAGAAGATATGCTGCCTGTAGTGGCGGTCGATGCGTAGGTATCTGTGTAAAGTCCATCTTCCGTCCGAAATGTTATCGCTGTTCACGTAAAAGTCACAACTATCCCATATTCGCTGTAGCAGCGGTACGGACCCCAACTTGCACACTTCGTCAAGTGGTAACTCGACAGAAAAGTCCAGGAATGTGGAGACAGCTGCAAGTACGTGATGGAGGGGCCGAAGCTTGGGCTTGGAGCGGAATACCAACTCCACGGCAAGAAAATGTTTTCCATTTTTAACAGGCGAAGAATGGGGGAAGCTCCATTGTACAGAAAAAAAATGCATTATGATAGGCTATTAACCTTTTGAAACCGGGAGCCTGGACCGTACACGATACGAAAAATTTCTTAACGTGGACCGTACACGTTAAGAAATTCTATACTTGTTTTTTTTGTATTGGATCTTACAAACTCCAAATCAACGAGGGGTGGGCATAAAGCTCTAATCTTCCCGGCATGTATCACTTTACGATCAAAGCACGATCTTTTGGTGAATAACCGAATCATATAACAAATGGGAGGTATCGGTGCTTCCAGCAGATCACATATATAATATTAGAGGTGAAAAATGCCAGCCACACACTGACTCTCACTTTCAGAAACTCCGGCCAGCACACAAATGGCTTTCCGTGCGCGCTAGCGCGTCTTAAAAAGGACGGATGGACGTCAAAGCGCCCGACAGGCCTCTCCAACATGTACACGTACGTCAGGCCAGGAAAAACAAAGATTGGAGTGCGCGGGCAGGATGCATTCGTCGGGGAAGAAGAACTGATGCGGTACTTGGACCGGATCGACCTTGGTGCGTGCTCAACCTATAACGAGGTCTGTGAAACATCCTTTTGACGATTTGAGGTGTTCGATGCGCTCCAGGCTCAGGCCGAGTCCTCACCCAGTCCGCCTCTCGCTCCGATTAGCCCAACGACACCCCAGCAACCGCCAGACCATAACGCTGAAAGTGACAATGAAGGTGCGCGTGTCTAACTTGTATTGTTCACGTTTACAGCTTTGCTAATCGTGTACGCTACTGACAGGCCCTCGCACCAACAGCGAAGAAGAAGGTGTGCTCATTTAACTTGTATGATACATGGTTGGAGTCGGGCTAATCCTGTATCGTACGTTTGTGTGTCTACAGAGCGAGAAGGAGCCGTTCAAGACCCAGAAGCAGCCTCCAGAGACAGCGAGATGCACGAAGCATTGCCGCATGTTTCAACCCGCCTTGAAAGCAATCTGCAGTCTACTGGTTCGGCAATATTGTATTATACAAGGTAACATGGGTACTAATCATGTATATTGATGTTATCGTGTAGGATCTCGATCGGTGATACCACACAAACTCGAGGCAGACTTTGAAGAAGTCGTGGGCCACGACGAACCTCCCAGTGAGACGGATGTCGTAGCCGATGATCAAACAGCCGCTGGTGTGGAGAATGCAAGCAACGAAGATCTGTGTGAGTCAGCAAGTGATATGGAAGGTTTGTTAACGTGTACATACAAGTTTGATGTACATGATTAGCTTAACTGAGTGTATCTAATGCTGTGTGCGTTAAGGGGATGGCAATCGTGTTACAGCTACCGACGACCCGCGTGCTTTTGTCGTATTCGAATCCGATGCTGAAAACGACGACGGAGACTGGGATGACGACACCCAGTCTGTGGAGAGTGTTGATGAGTCGATGCCTATTGCGCCTGAAATGCATTTTGACAACGAAATGATATCGGCAATTGGGGGATTGGGCAACATTACGTCTGGTAGTGTGTCAGACGAGTTTCTGAAGAACATGAGCGACAATGGATGGTCGGATCTCGTGACCGAGACTCCGTATGATCACTTGATGGAACATACGAGCCCAGACCGGCCGGTTCCATTGCTGAGGATTATCCTAATCTATACTCTGGATAGTGGGGACCGACGTCCAAGGCAATGGAAGCTGCAGCTACGCCATCAGGCTCATTCTTCTACTACATGCAGCCTGAGCTTTGGGAATCCATCGCTACAGAATGCAATAACTACTTCACAGAGAAGATAGAAGAGCGCGTCGAGGGCCAGAATGCGAAGCAAGTGGCACGAGAGCAGAAACTTCCAGAATTCAAGAAGAAAAGTTGTGATCAAATAAGAAACGATCTGATTCAAACACAAGACATCACTGCACGAGAGTTATGTATTTTTATCGGTCTCCTCATCGCGCGGTCTATCATCCCCAACAAAGAGAGGCTGGCGAACCATTGGCGCACGACTGATGAAGGAGCCATTCCCCGAAGTTGCTTCGGTCGATTTATGGCTCGGGATAGATTCATGCACCTCTCTAGAAACCTACACTTCAGCAACAATGACGACGCACGGGTCGCTACAGACAGGGCCTGGAAACTGAGACCTGTCATAGACGCATTGCAGCATAGGTTTGCTGCTGGATACACGCCGCCACCAATAATGGCTTTCGACGAAGCCATGTTGCCTTCGAGATCAACTTTCAACCGCATGCGAGTCTACCTCAAGGATAAACCCCACAAGTGGGGGACGAAGTTATTCATGTTGTGCTGTTCATCAGCCGCATACTGTATTCCGTAAGTAACGAGTGCTCCTTTTTGGAGTACTCGTTTTTTTTTGCTCTAAAGTTATCTTATATTGTACCGTTCATACTAACATTTTTGTTGTCATGTATTCTACAGCTTCGAAGTATACTATGGTAAAAAGGAGCGTGCCGGGATTGAAAGCTCGACTGACTACAAGTCGGGCCCTGCAGCTGTCGTGCGCAATCTCCAACATGTATTTGGCCCTTCATCACCACAGAGTGGCGAAATGCGCCTAGTGGTAACGGATAGTTTTTTATACTTCCGTCCCGTTGGCCTAGTAACTTTTGACCATGGGCTTCTACACTGTGGGTACTGTGTAAACCAATCGCCAAGGCCTGAGCACTGAACTCATTCCGAAAAAGAAGAAAGGAGATACGCACAAGCCCAAAGTCCCCAAAAACAGACCTGCCAACGTCGAACGAGGCTCTTTTACCTATTCTGAAGCCAAACAAGTCCCGGGTATACGGGTCCTACGCTGGTGGGACACCCGTGCCGTCTACATGTTGTCATCGGGTGGAAGTACTACAGTGGATCACATTGTAAGACGCGATATGCTGACTGGTGAGCAACATGAGGCAGTCTGCCCACGTATTGTGAAGGACTACCAAACCTTCATGGGCGGGGTGGACGTCCACGACCAACTACGGCTACAGCGGTAAGTGCTGCTATCCTGTATGTACATGTTATGACAAGTTCTTATGATGTATTATACGTGTTACAGGTATTCACTTCAACTCTGTATCAAGTACAAAAAAATACTACAAGTCCCTGTTCTTAGGACTCGTTGACTTAGCCATTATCAACACCTATATCATCTTCAATGCCCGTCGGATCGCCGAAAATCTCCCGAAGATGACCCATGTGATGTTCCTGAAACAGCTCCATCTGGAGCTGTGTCAATTATGCGATGACGACTGGAAGATGCTTCTAAGCGATGAATGCCTGTAAGCTACACCATCAAAGGCGCTACCTCGCCCTCGCCAGCGCCAGGCAGCGCACCAGCTGCTTCAGAATGACGAATGGAGGGCGGGGAGCAACTAAAACTGCAGGAAGAGGCGTACCCTAGCTTGCAAAGTCTGTTCGCTTTTGAAGGGCACCGACAATGCGCGTGACGGGGACTCTCCCTATATACTGCAGTGCGTGCAAGCTTCCTACCAGTTCTAAGGTGCCTAAAGCATGGCGCGTCTTCTTGTGTGGCAAGGTGCGTCACACGGTTAACGGGGAAGCGATGTCTTGCTTTGAAATCTGGCATAAAGCGCGGAAGAATGGCAGCGTGCTGCCTAGCAAGGCCTCTAAGCGAAAGATTCGAGCGCGTAAGCCGGCGGCGCCGTCCAGCGAGGGCTCCAACGACGAGGGAGAAGCGTCGTCGAGTGGTGAGTCCAGCGAAGCCTCTCTTTATCCACGCAATCGTGGCCGTCGTGGAGCTGATATGGAAGAGACAGACTGAGTGTCTGATCTCGCTCTTTGCATTTATATAGCTGTGAGTATTGCAAGTACATTCTATTTTTTGTCCGTTACATGTGTTCCCGTCAGCTAGATTTCTGCTCAAAGTGTGCAATGCTCTGTTCAACGCATTCGCATCTCTAACACATTGTTGCACTATTTTTGCTAGTTCTTATACATGTTAGTCCCGAAACGTGTATGTCGAACTCTGAATATATATCTTGGACCATACACGATAATGGCGGACATACAGATCTGGATCTAGGTTTTTGTAAAGACGAGGTGGCATACACATTAGCGTAACATATCGAGCTTTGTAAGGGGAAGTGTCAATTCGAGGCCGGTTCAAACATACATTTCTAACTTTTCTTGTATCTTTTGATCTAATACAAGCAAAGCGGCACCAAGGGTACCAATCGAAAGCTGTCGTTTTTGTAAATCTTGCTGGCTATTTCTGAAACTTCTAGCCAATGGACAAATCACAATAGATTCAATTAAAAAATAATAAGAATGATGGTCGTGTAAATTCGGGGCCGGTTTCAGTGACTTGATTTCACTACTGATCTTGCCTTGTCTCTTATATGGTACCCTATAAGTGACCTATCACAATTGATAATGCAAAATTCGAGTCTTTCATTGGCCAAATGAACCGGCCATTCCGGCCCCGAATTGACACTTCCACTCATACTAAACCTTACCCGCACATACACGTTAAAGTAAGTAGGGTTTAGGTAAATGGGGGGAATGAAAACGCTACGGTCTCAAGGGGTTAATATCAAGTTTAACAGAAAAATCTCTCGGTTTATTTTTTTACTACATGTGCCAGTACCGAAACCCCCCCAGCAAATTTCGGAGTTTTTCCGGTAAAGCTACGAAAATATTCAGGAGACGCACTTGAGGGTATCAGACGAAGCTTCACAGCAGCAGCATCCTATCTCATTCGCTGTTTTGCGCTCCAACACTCAAAATACCAAGTTACCACTACAAGAAGGAATTTGTGTCACTGTCAAGATGAAACAATCGATTTTTGAGCTGCTTTTCGTGCTGGTCGCTGTCATGAGCTGTGCCCACGCCGATGATGCGATGCCTATTGAAGTGGACGATCTCCCAGCTGGAGTGACTCTTATCGGAGGCCAGGAACTAATCCCCGAAGCAAGCACGGAGCAATTCTTCGGAGGTGGCGGGCGGTTCTTCCGTCACCGCTTCCGCTTCCCGTACGGTGGTGGTTTCCGCTACGGATGGCGCTACCCCTTTGGCTGGTGGAACACGTTCGGTCGTCCTATCTACGGTCCCCGTTGCTTGTTTGGTCGTAGATATGGAGGTTTCTTCTACTGCTAAAGCGTGGTGAGTACTCCAGTGATGCTAACACACACGTTCGCTGCCAGGAAAAGCTGAACTGTCATTCCCATGACTTTACCGGTGCAAAGCAACCCTTGGTTTGCATTTGCGATAATGAACATGACCTTCTGATGTCAACAATCTTGATACTTCTGAACTCAAGATTAAAAACAAGAATCGTTTTCTAAGAGCTCTTTACTTTCCTTTTGCACCGTGCGATGGTGCGGATTTTAGGATACACTTACCCGCTCCAAATGTAAGCAGATCGGTAACTGTATAATCCAATGTACTAACGGCAAATCGCAGTCTCGGTTTTGTGGGATTAGTGACAACTGAGCGCTCCGTCCATTTCACGTTTGCCAACTATGCTGAGCTTTCGTCGCTTGCTGACAGGACGCCCTGCACCCGCCCTGCGAGGTCAACTAGCGCCTCGCAACATGAAGCATCCGGTCGTGTTTTCTCGCAGCTTCGCATCAACTGGCTCAAAAGAAATGTTTCCCAAGTGGCACATACCGGTGTTGCTAGGGCTAAGTGTCCTAGTCTTTTTCGACTACCGTGTACGATGCAATTACTCTATGTCACCACAGGCAAAGGTGTGAAGCTGATGGTATAATGCTGCTAAAGGAGAGGCAAAAGAGACCACTAGCGGAGGATTACAACAAGTTATTGGAGCTTAGCCTCAAGAGCCTGACACAAGTAGATACGTGTGCAGGAATACGAGCTGCAACATCAAACTCATCATTTCTATGGATACGTTCAGGGAGACAAGAAGCAGGGATTGAAATATTTGAGCCAAGCTTATTAATTGACCAAGGACCTGCCGCTTCCTCCTGGTATGGTAAAGTACAATTTGTTCTGGTTGGAAATGCTAACTGGTGAGGTGTGGTTTGTCTGCATAACAGATTTCGTGGTCATGCAGGCGACTATGTGTGGTTCTACCTGTGAAAGATTTGGTGAGCATGCTTTGGCGCTGTCGTACTACAATGCGGCCTTGAAGCTTGTTCAAGAAGAAGTCAAGGCTCCTAGTGTTCGCTATTCTCTAGTCATCCCAATCCTGGATCATCTGGGAACCTGCTATTTTCAAATGTACGAGTGGCAATCGTTTTTTCTTACATAATATTCGGGGGATGCCATGATATCACTAATTATTTGGCACAAATATCTGGCTGATAGGGGGCAGCACGAAACAGCGGAGCGGATGTTCAAGCGGGCCATTCGCAACTACGAGCAGTACCAAGGCCAGCTCTCGCTGTCTCAGTCTGTTACTGCTGATGATCCAATACTGGAGACCATTGACAAGGCCGCGCTGAATGCTTTGCTGCAGTACTCCAAGTTCCTTACTGCTATGGGGCGCTTGGACGAGATCCCTCTCATTCGACAGCAAGCAGTTCGTCTTGTGCGCAACTCAAAGTGGCTACGCGTAAAAGAGCAATCCGTGATGGACACCTTCGACTACATTTTAGCACTCTTCACCACGCAGGAGCGTCGCAACAAGTGTAAGAAAGACTTGCAATCCGACAGTACGTCAAATTGAGGTGAACAAATCAAATGAAATGCTAAAACTGAATCGAAAAATGAAAAGCAAATTTAGACACCCGCTTGTCGATATAGAAGCAGTGGCATCTCTGAAGCGACCATTGAATTGAAATGAATATTAGTCGTAATTTGAACTATTACTACATTACCTGAGCTCTAGATCTAAACTGCGAAGAGAGGTGCTAACCGTTATTAATTCTAGTGCAGTCAGAGTACTTGTACCTACAAAGTTTGTACAAAAGTGATGACACAAGCTTAACTGTTGGTCTATTTCTCGAAGGTTTCTCAATGTATTCTGAGGCAGTTCTTATCACTTCGTATTTGTTTTCTGGGCCATTTCGAGGAAGTGCAACGAAAAAACAAAAATTTAGCGAGCTGCATGAAAGCTTTGATGGTAACGGACGAAGCCCTACAGCAGAACCATACCTGCTCATTCGCTGTTTTGCGCTCCAACACTCGAGTTACCAAGTCACCACAACAAGAAGGAATTCGTGTCACTATCAAGATGAAACAATCTTTTTTTGCGCTGCTTTTCGTGCTGGTCGCTGTCATGAGCTGTGCCCACGCCGATGATGCGATGCCTATTGAAGTGGACGATCTCCCAGCTGGAGTGACTCTTATCGGAGGCCAGGAACTAATCCCCGAAGCAAGCACGGAGCAATTCTTCGGAGGTGGCGGGCGGTTCTTCCGTCACCGCTTCCGCTTCCCGTACGGTGGTGGTTTCCGCTACGGATGGCGCTACCCCTTTGGCTGGTGGAACACGTTCGGTCGTCCTATCTACGGTCCCCGTTGCTTGTTTGGTCGTAGATATGGAGGTTTCTTCTACTGCTAAAGCGTGATGAGCGCTATAGTGCAGCCAGCACGCCTTCACTGCAAGAAGCTGATACGACAGATTACGAATCAATCCTTGATTTGCATTCTGATAATCAACATAACTTTGAAGATGCTCAAAATGTTTTTGTGCTTGTGATGAAACTGAGAGTTGAGCAGATCAGGTTCAGTCGTGTGGTCATTGACCGGGTGACTCGAGGTTTTTTTTTCCCAGAATCAATTTGACGTAGTAGTGTCCGAGTGCGACTCTCGCTTGCGCTTAATACGACGCTCCTGCAAGGTGAAAAGAGCTAAAATGTAGTCGAAGGTGTCCATCACGGATCGCTCTTTTACGCGTAGCCACTTTGAGTTGCGCACAAGACGAACTGCTTGCTGTCGAATGAGAGGGATCTCGTCCCAACGGCCCATAGCAGTAAGGAACTTGGAGTACTGCAGTAAAGCATTCACCGTGGCCTTGTCAATGCTTCCAGTATAGGGTCATCCGCAGCAGCAGACTGGGACAACGAGAGCTGGCCTTGGTACTGCTCGTAATGGCGAATGGCCCGCTTGAACATCCGTTCAGCTTTCTCGTATCAACCAAAGATTATCGTCAAATAGTTTTAAATCTATCACACCTCAATTTCATGTAAGAAAAACGAACGTTTGAAGGTAACAGGTTCCCAGATGGACCTGGATTGGGATACCCAGAGCACAGCGAGCACAAGGAGCCTTGACGTCTTCTCGAACGTGCTTCAAGGCCGCATTGTAGCACGGCAGCGCCAAAGCAAACTCACCCAACTTCACATAGGTATCACCATACACACTGGCCCGCACGGCCGCTTCCACTAGAGTCAACCCGCACCTTATTCATCAGAACATTCAAGTCGTATAAATACTAAAATCTGTACTTGGATAATACCAGGTGCACGCGGCAGATCCTTGGTCTTTTCATATACTTTCTCGATATACTTCATTCCCTGCTTCTTGTCTCCCTGATATCCACACAAACAAGTGGGAATCATAATGTTGCAGCTCGTATTTCTGCAAGACAAGTACAAGTATCACCTTTAGCATGCTCTTGTGGCCGAGCTCTAGTAACTTGTCGTGCTCCTCAAGTGGCCGCCTCTTCAGTCTTTCCTTCAGTAGCAGCAAATAATCAGCTACGCACACCTCGATATTTAGGACTGATGCATGTAGTAAGTGCATTGTACACGGCAGTCGAAGAAGACTAGGACACTCAGACCCAGCAGCATCGGCGTGTGCCACTTGGACGACGTTTCTTGTGAACTAGACGACGCAAAGCTGCGAGAAACCATGACCGATTGTTTCCCGTTGCGATGCGTTAGCAGACGTCGGAGAGCGGGTGCAGGACGTCCATGAGGGCTTGGCAACAAACGACTAAAGCTCAGCATGTCGGCAGGGAACTGGAGGATGCGTTTGTGTTGGCTAGTACTGTAGCACAAGACATGCAAGTTGTGCGAACTTCCATTTGTGATTTGCTTACGGTACAAATATTACTTTTATTAAACGGACAAAAAATGATTTTCAGCATACTTTTTTTCACAGAAACATTTCTTAAAAGAAATGTTTTTGTGAAATTCTTCATACCGGTACTTGTCCAGTATAACATGTATGATTGGACATCAGCGTATCGGCCATCCTTTAATGATCCTCTCCATCGTCATCTTCCACAACGGCTCAAAATTCCGGGTAGTGTTCAAGGATCCAAGCATGAATCTCCGGAGTACCATTATTGCGAGTCAGTAAGGCTGTCTTTTCGGTGCACTTAAGCTTGAACTGCGACTGGAGAAATAAGAAGCATTCAAAACGACCTTCCTTTGCAACGGCATCAAGAGCTGAACTAGATCAGCCTTCTGATCGGTGAGAGTGTAGCCACTGAGCAACTATCAGGTGATGGCTTCGGGCTGCCTTGTCCATTGCTGCCGTGGTGCATCCTTCATCTCGGTGCTTGTGTAACCATTTGACGACATCCAATGCACCTCGAGCAGCAGCGCCATCCATCGCCTTGGCCGTGCATCTCTCCGACCGGTTAAAATGGAGCCACTTTACGATATCAAGTTGACCATTGGCTGCCGCTCCATCCATAGCTTCGGTGGTACAGCCAGCGGTCACATTGTTGTGTAGCCACTGAATCACTTCGAGATGTCCATTTCTAGCCGCGCCATCCACAGCAGCGGACGTACATCCCTCCGAGCGCTCGCTATGCAGTCATTTGACCACTTCCAAGTGTCCGCCTGTTGCAGCAGCGTCCATAGCACCAGTTAAGCAGCCTTCTTGTTTGTTTAGATGTAGCCATTGAACGACGTTCAAGAAGCCATTCCCTGCGGCCTTGTCCATTGCTCGATTCGTACAAGTCGGTCCAATTTGGTTTCGTGATCGTTTTCTTTTACGTGTGTTGCCGCTCATAGAAGTAGATATGCCAAGTTCAGGCAAATACTGCAGAATTGCAAGATGTCCGTTCTTAGCGGCAGCATCCATTGTCGTGATGCATTTTTTATTTTTCTTCTTGGAATCGAACAAATCAATAGTGGGGTCACCGCCATACTCCGAATAAAGCCACTTAACGACGTCAAGGTGACCAATTTTTGCAGCTCCGACCATGGTTTGTGCTGATACTGTCGCAGCTTCACCCGACGTACCGAGCCGAGTGGACAGCACTCGAGGCTGATCTGCAGAGGAACGTGTGCTGCATGTTGTAGTTAACTCCTTTTCTTTCTCATGTAAATATTTCACAACGTCAAGATGTCCCTGGATAGCCGCTGTGTGGACTGCATAAGGAACCTCGTCACTGTGGTGTTTCCCACCGTGTTCTACTAGCCAACGAACGACTTGAAGGTGGCCATTTCTAGCGGCCGGGATCACTAGTCCAAAGACGTTCTCAAACCATTCGTACGTAAGTAGCCATTGCAAAACTGGAAGGTTCCCCTTCTCTGCAGCCTCGTGCGGCGAATTGCCTGTAGTAGGCCAGTCACAACCGTCCTCTATTAACTGCTCAGCCTGGTAAAAATCCCCGCGTCTTAAGGCTGCTTCCAGTGCATATTCCAGATTGTACCAAACATCAGGATAGTGATGATTGAGCCACCATACGGCGTCATAGCGACGTCTCTCGGCTGCACTTACCATAGTGAAGTCTCCCCACTTCATCCGGGGCTCGGGTCGGTTGTTTGGTTCATTATTTGGAATATTGAAATAATGAGATCGTTCGCGTCTGGGTGGGTCCGTGTTATTCTCGTGAAAGAACAGCAAAACCTTCATCAAGTTTTCGTCCGAAACCTCCACCAAAGTGCCGTTAACTTCCACCGTGCATTCTTTAAAATGGTCCAAGAGCCATTTGCCGACCTCGAAATTGCCTCGAAACATGGCCTCATTCAGGGCGTCAGAGAAACTAAATTGTCTGTAGTGGCGGTCGCTGTGCAGATATCCACGTAATTTCCATCCTTCGTCCGAGATATTGCCACTGCTTGTGAGAATTTGACCACTATCCTAAATTCGCTGTAGCAGCGCCACCGACCCCACTTTGCCCGCGTCATTGAGTGATAGCTCGACTGAGCAGTCCAGGAAGACGGACACAGGAGCGAGGGACGAGAGCTCAGGCTTCGGATTGCCAATCGCGTAATATGTACTGTAATATAGGGGTTTTGGTTTTAGAAAACGGGATAAATAAAAGAAAGCTAGCGGAAATCTAAAAATACGGCCGTACATGTATAATTGAAAAATTTCCAAAACGGATCCGTTATATATCGCTTTTATTAATACGAACTTCAAGTAATAGTAGAACACGCCAGCACCATCACTACAGTTTATGTTTAGCGTACATGTATTAATACAAGACGCATCACTAACGCTCTTTTAATGAGCCTTTCTGCTATAATAAACAGACTTAAGTAATCGTTTTCAACGATATACGCTGTCAGGGACGCATTAGAGGACATAGAGAGCATTATTTCTGTGGGCAAACGTTAAGTATCAACTAATTCACGCTTTTAATATCTAACCGTTTTGACATTATTTCAATTTTCACGGACGTATTTTGCGACTTTTTGCCACTGGTGTATTTTAACAAATACACCATTGTTAAAATACACCAGTAACTGCATCAAACCAATATTTATAAATAGGCGAAATCTCAAAATACGTCCATACAATTGAAATGTTGTCAAAACGGATCCGTTATATAACATTATTTATGACCCGAGTAAAAACACTGGAGTCTGCTCGAGCACAGTGATAGCTCTCGATTCAAAACCTATATAGGGCTAATAAAGACACCACTGCAGCTCATACTCAGCATACAATCGCTCCACAACCGCTCCGTTATTGAGCCTTTCTGCTTAAGAAAAAACAACAGGCTAAAGTGGTCGTTTCAATGATATACGCCGTCAAGGACGAATTTTGGATAGCATAGAGATTATTCTTACACTTCTGCAGGCAAACTATATCCAGTATAATAGTTCACGCTCAAGATCTCATCAAGTCGCCCCTGCTGAGTAGGTTACCATAAGGCTAGACCCGTTTTGACAATATTTCAATTATACGGACGCATTTTTACTTTTCCCCTTAAAAATATTATGCTCGACTGTTGTCCGAAAAACGGCCATTTCCGGTAGCCTTACAGTGTTAATTAAGGGTCGCTGTTAAGACATTCGGTCAGAGTTAAAAGGATAAAATTAATACTCCTGTTATCGTAAGCAGTAATATTTCAGTGCTTCATGTTTTGATTTTCATTTTTTTCTTTACTACTTTATCGATCAAAAATGCAGAGCTAAATGCAGAGCTTCATGTGCCTCACGTGCTTAGTGTGCTTGACCATGACATGGCCAGCCTTTCTGGAAACCAGCTTAGTGTGCTTGACAGTGACATGGCCAGCCTTTCTGGAAACCAGCTTAGTGTGCTTGATCCTCAGCGGGGCCGCCGGCATCGGGTGCACTGTGACGATACTATGAGACCTGGTGTTAACGCCAGTCTCAGAAACCAGTAGTCTGTGGACGTTTGGTGATGGTAGTCACCCGCCCCGTACATTTAGGACACAGAATGCGGTTTAGTACAACTAGTATTTTCTGGGCTCCCTGCGGTGGAGCTCTATCCAAACCCAAAGTTGCGAAGTGGGGCGAGCACTGCGTTCAAGTTACTGTTGCATCGTTTGCGGCCTCTGCAGGAGACCTGAAAGACTGAAGAAGCAGCTTAAACGCTGTTAGGGTTATGAGCCCAAAGGGAAAGCTCTTCCTGTAACTACGTGAACGTGAACGATGTCGCGTTTTCCTTCTATCGCGGATCTACTCAGAAGTGCACCGTCGACTCCAATAACTCGACGGATGATGGCTGTGACGACGCCAGTGCCAATTCCAGTCGCTGGGCCGACGGGTGGAATGTCCTGTATCCCTGTTCTGCAGCCACCGTCTGCTCGCTCCGTGGCTACGACGGCCTCGCCACCAGCAGATATGCCTGTGGCACCGGTTTCGGGTGGTAACCATGTGCCAATGGGCTAGCCATGCCACATCAGGTGGTGAATGTGCCTATGGGTGTGCATGTGGCGGGGGCGAGCCCTGTGTTGCAGCAACAAGAGCCACCACGCTCATCAACGGATGTGAACAAGATGCCACCCAAGATGGAGGGCAGCTTCAATCTATATCGAGCGCAAATCATGGCCTACTTGCACCGATTTAATGCTTAAGGGCTTGTGGATGGCTCAATCATGCGTCCACTAGTACCGAGTGCTGCCCAGCAGCAATATGACAAGTTGGATTATTTCGTTAAAGATTCTCTACTTCGTGATGCCAAAGTGGAGGATGCTGAGCGAATGTGTGATCTCTCGAGTGGAAAAGAAATGTGGGAAGATTTTTTTGGAAGCTCGCTCTACAAAGCGAGAGTTTTCAAATTATGTATGGATCATGAAAAAGTTTTTTCCATGTCACATACACCCGTGAGCAGAGTATGGACTCCTGGTTGCAGGAGATTCATTATACCCGTCGTCCGCTGGCTAATTTGGGTCGCGTAATTGACGATGACTTGACTGTGGATATTATCCTCATGGGTGTGGTGCACACACACCGAGCTGGTACGTCAGTTCTCCAGAATCATGGTTCCAGGCTCTCGTCCAAATCTCCAGCAAGTGCTGAACACGCTGAATTCTGAACCGGAGATGGACGAGATGATTCGTGACGAGAAGGAAGAGAGTGGGAAGATCATGCACTTTTCTAAAAAGCAAAAGACCAACGTCAATTCTGGCATACACAGTGGCGGCGCCAAGTCCAATGATGGAGGAGGCAAAGCCGCTCGTAAAACTGTTGGTACTAAGCGGAAACGGGTGAAGTGTTTTTACTGTGACAAATATGGTCACTACCGATTTCAATGTCGCAAGCTGCAGCTTGACACAAAGCATGGCACCGTAGACGAGACGAAACTTGCACGTGGCAAGAAGGGTGGTCCGCATCAGCCTTTGCCAATAGGAATGATTGGACGTGTGGAGAACACCTGCGCTGTAGCTAGTACTGGTTCAACTACGGCTTCGGCTTCTGGTGCGCCTGGGTCGATGGAATGGATTCTGGACACGGCAGCAATAACGCATATCTGTGCTGACAGATCGCTTACGTTGCGATTCCCACATTATGTGGAGACACATACACCACATGAGTCGTGGACTGGTGAGGTTACAATGGAGCATTTGGTGTCTGAGTTGGAGATATCATTTGCATCAACTGAAGATCAGCATGGGGACACTGAAGGTGTGGTGCAGTATTTTTTGACTGGCGTTCGTAATGTTCCTGGTTGTCACGTAAATTTGCTGAGTGTGAATATGTTGGAGGAGGAAGGTTGGCGCTGTGAGTCACGCTATCCGAAGAACGGACCCCCACTACGTCTGATGTGGAAGGACTCGAAAGCTATTGTATTTGCTAAGAGTCGCGGTTATTATCGGACTCACAGTTTGTGTGCGCCACCTCGAGTTGATGCGTCAACCGCTGAAGTTACCGGTGACTCATTGCTCCGATGGCATCTTCGATTTGGTCATGTCAATGCCGCAGCGTTGGTAAAGCTGTATCGGGACAAGCACTTGACTGGTCTGGAGATCTCACCGCATGAACGGACAACGAACGTCGTCGATTGTCTAAGTTGCACGCTCGCAAAGTCTGGGCGCATGTCCTACAAGAGTGTACATCCCAGTCGATCGATAGTATGCTGCGAAAAGCTGATGACGGACGTGTGCTACTATGGAGAGAAGTCCGCGGCTGGAAATGTGATGTTTCAGCTAGTCGAAGACGAATATTCGCGGTATTTGTGGGGCTTCTTGTTGCAACACAAATCTCAGTCTGTTGGTAACTTAAAGGCGCTTGTGTTGCAGCTGCAGCATAATGGAAGGCGGGTAAAGTATCTTGGGTCTGACCAAGGCACTGAGTTCGCTAACAAAGAGCTGCAAAAGCTTCTTCAGGAAAATGGGATTCAGGCGCTGTATACGAATACCTATACGCCAGAAGAGAACAGCCTGGTTGAAAAGATGAATGGAGTGGTACTACGCTCTGTTCGTACTTTGCTGGTGTCTACTGGACTACCAACAAGTTTGTGGGGCGAGGCTTTCAAGTTTGTCGTGACTGTTCGTAATTTCTCGCCATCAAAAGCCATTCAGGATCGTACGCAATACGAGCTGTTTGAAGGTCGAAAGCCAGATGTATCTAGCCTGAGGGTATGGGGCTGTACTGCTACGTACTTTGTTCCTGTGCATAAGCGGAAGGGCAAACAGGATACAACGGCGCGGGAGGCGCTCTTCCTTGGGTACCCTGTATCAACGACAGGATATCGCGTGTTGGATCTTATCTCTGGTCGCATCGTGGAATCACGGGACGTGAGGTTTCGTGCGCAGTGGACTGTAGCTGCTGGATATGTGGTACAGTTACTGGAAAAGATGCGTACTAACCGGACTGGTGTGATGCTACCCGTAAATATTCTCTATATTAAATTGCATTCACGATTACTCGAGCTCCTGCAGGGACAAGGACGTCGCCCTGTCATCGCATGACTCTGATGAGACCGGTGCCATGGATGATCAACAGGTTGGAGGCGAGATAGTCGGCCAAAAGAGGAAAAGGACATTAAGTGCGGGGGAGCTGGAGGAGCCTGAGATGGTTGAAACCGTCTCTTGTTCTACCAAGCACAGTAGAACGGGGGAGCTGACCCAGTTTGATAATGCTGAAACTTCACTAGATACTCCATGTCCGAGTAATAGTGGTGTACCAGAAAATGAAGGCCAACAACAGCAACAAGCCAATGAGAAAAAAAGAAGTCCTGTTTTGGTGGAATACAAAGAAAACCCGGGCTAGTTGAAGTGAAGCAACCACGGCGCGTGAAGAAGCCACAAACTGAACCACTTTGACGATCGGCTCGATTACGTCGTCCAAATGTGCGACTTCCTGGCTACTCACTCGCTAATTATTTTATTTCGACTTTGGATAAGCTGCCATAGTCAGTTCGTGCTGTAGTAGCAAGTCCAGATCGAGATAAATGGTTAGAAGCCATAGAAAAGGAGTTCAACGGTATACTCGAGAACGAGACGTGTATACTAGTAAATCGACCACCGAACACCAAGATCATGACGAGCAGATGGGTTTTCGTGATCAAGAGGAACCAGCGCGGAGAGATTGAGCGTTACAAAGCTCGGCTCACTCTTCGTGGGTTTGAGCAAGTTTTCGGGTCAGATTATTGGGAGATTTATTCGCCCGTAGTTAGTATGGAGGCTATTCGCGTGGTGATCGTGCTGGCTTTCTACTATGACCTGGACGTGCGCCAGATTGACTTTACTACTGCCTTTCTAAATGGCAATATGGACGTAGATGTCTATATGGAGCAGCCGGAGTTGTTTGATGACGGAACGGATCGTGTGTGCATGCTGAAGAAAAGCTTATATGGCTTAAAGCAAGCCCCCTTGATCTGGAATGCAACTCTGAAGAAGTATTTAGTCAGGCTAGGATTCAAGGTTAGCATTATTGCTAATGGGGTCTACGTTAAGTGGATCGGTGATTCTCCAATTTTTATAAGTCTACGTCGATGACGTGGTAATTGCTGCGAAAACGGAGCACATCGAGTGGCTGATTGGAGAATTGAAGAAGTAATTCAAGCTGGAGGATTTAGGCGAGATTAATCTGCTGTTAGCTATTGACGTGAAGGTGGAGACAGATCGAGTTACTCTGTCGCAGGAGTCGTATGTTCGGCACCTTGTCGAGAAATTCTGTTCGAAAGATGCTCGGTTCGTGCGGACGCCGATGGACGTGAAGGCCAAACCGGTAATACCATCCAAGCCGTATGGCCCTGAGGTAAATCAATCGGATTTGCCATATCGACAAATCGTGGAGTCGTTACAGTATCTGGTGCGCTGTACACGCCCAGATATTGCGAATGCAGTTTGAATTCTGAGTAAGTTTATGGATTGCTACACACCAGAGCATTTTGCTCTTGCTCAACACGTGCTAGCATACCTGAAATCAACAGCAAGCTATGGATTGGTATTGCCGAAGAAAACTGCAAAGAAAGATTTGACGATTGTTGGCTACGCAGATGCTGATCTCGGCAGCGCTCGTGACACTCGCCGTTCAATATCGGGTCAAGTGGTAAAACTCGATGGTTGTTCTACTGCTTATCAGAGTAAGCATCAAGGAGCTGCGACTACAGCCACTTGTAGTGCAGAGCTGACTGCTGCAAGCTCGTGTGCGGACCGTATTCGGTGGCTGCAGAATTTATTAGTCGAACTGCAAGTACCGTTACAGTTTCCCGCAGTCCTGTGGACGGATAGTGCATCTGCCATTCAAGTGAGAGGAATTTCCACAGTACAGTACATATGTACTGTTCTGTCCCAATTTCAAAAGAAGATTTGCACCAATCCAGTTAAGTTCGCACAGTTTACGAATCCAGTACATCTGCTAAGTTCGTTTCTAAGCTTAGCGGACGTAATGTAGCCGATGATTGAACGCCGTCCCCCCGGCAGCGCCAACGGTTTAACTGTAGTCAGTCAAAGTCTGCTACTTCCTCTGTCTGGAAATATAGGGCCACTTCAAGTCAAAAAATCAAACTTAAGACCAATAAATTTAAATTGCGCTAGCTGGTTGGTGATCCAAAACCTTGTAGCTGTTTTTTATCGTAGACGCCTAATCTTTATCAAATCAGCGGCGCAAAGGTGAAAAACAACTGCATGAACTCACTACGATTATTTTTTATGTAAGTACGATTTTTCGTCTCACCTAATCGAACAAACACATTTTTTAAGTACATCAGGTGGCCTTATATTTCCGGACGTACTTAAGTGCGACCTGGCCCTATATTTCCGGACAGAGGAAGTAGGAGCACGGCCGACCATTCTAGTATGTTAAAATCTATATGAAGTCTAATTTTATGAATGATCTAGTCAAATGTGGTGGGAGGTGAAGAAGTGTTAGTCTTTTATCGACGATAAGTTATTGTACTGGCAGGATGTTATTGCGTTGGGCTGAAACGTTTGTATGTGGTCAACTTTCCCGCAAGGACGACAAAAGAGTTGTAAAACTTATTTTACTCAACTTACTGTTACGTACTTTATGTTGAAAGTCCTATCCGATAGCTCGTACGGCTACCGTTTTAATAAGGCACTCACTTGAGCAGCTCACATGGATGATAACTTGTAATGCACCGAAGGATACAGAAAGACTAGGTCTCTGACGACTCTGGTAACTCCATTTGGTCACGTGGGAAATAAACCTTTGTCAGGCATTTGACAGGCATTGAAACACACCACGAAAATCGATATCGATCACTTGTCTAAAGCGTTCACATTGGCCTTAGTGGGCTCTACACTATTACTGCTACCTTATCCTTCCATCTTCCGCAGATTTCTATCGGTTATATTGTTACAGTCCAAACATGTAGCCCTCAACACCATCTCGTGAGGCCTAGAGCTAGTAGTATTATGAACGAACTGCTATAACCCTCGTGGGATATTTAAATGCCGGTCGAGTGCCTACATTGACATATTTCCATTTGACCACGTGTCGTGACCAAAGTCATCAGAGAACTAAATTATTGATTACCATAATTCACGAACTTAATAGTTACTAGATGGTTTTAAGCCAAACGGCAAGTTATCTTCCAATTTCAGCTCACAGTTTGCAATTTTCTTCTAGCATACCAACGGCACTACAGAAACACTAGCTGTACTGCTAGCATACCTGTTTGCAAACTTCTTGTTTTGAAAAGTGTATCGTAGAGTAGGCAACAACATGCAACTGCCAGCTCGCTATAAAGTACATGTACACTATGCCTTAGTTCTTCTTACTAGAAGAAGAGTTGCCAGCGCAATAGGTGAGGCGATATCGCTATGCTTCTTGCACGGATTCTTCGAAGTACAAGCATATCAGTAGCAGTGTAGAAGAGTCGACAGTTACATGTAGACTAATGACTGCAATGTATCACGAAAAGCTTTTTAACTTTATGTGCTGTAAAAATGACAACCGTGTCCGCTAAGTTTATCGCATGTTGCTGCTGCCACTGGTCAACTATGTTCACCACACTATGTCAGTACGAAACGAGGGTAATCTAGGATATTTAAATCCTGAAAGATACGGCGAGTATTTTTGTAAGATAAAACGGGATGGGATCACATTAGTTCTTAGAGGTGTTTCTGTGATCCACGACTGTGTTGACCGATTTGTATGTCAACCAACACCGTCAGAAGCGTGCTGCACGCCTACAATACATGTCATGTAGTATCATCAAGGTATCAACCTAGCTACCAACCCAAGGGGATTCGTTTCCTACTACATGGAGAGACACTCCTATTGTTATATACCAGGTTGTTACACTACGCACTTCCTCTTATTGAATAGTACACGTGGTACCGTCGGGGTGGCTACCATTGATGCGGCGTGGTCGATTTCTTAGCTGGAGCGGCTAGTGAGGCCATCTCGGCCGTAAGCGTGCCGTCCGAGGTCATTATGTCGCTCACCAAATACTACCTACGTACCACGAGGACAGTGTAGACCGCCGTCTATTAACGCGAAATCAAAATCTTCGATCAGATTTTACCTTATGAATGGCTAAAGTGTAGATGGGGGTCATCAACACTATGCCTTGTGCACGGCACAGCAGCACACTATGCCTTTCGCCTTCTGCGTCTATATTAGTAGTCATCGAGCACAATCTGATGCGCATACACAGGCACGAGATCAAAATGCGACCGTTTGATGTCACAGCCAACACCGAAAGACGCCCACGTACTGGACACGGCACGCAGTGGACCAAGGTCAGAGCGAACGCTTCTTTTCCGCGTCATCGCCGCGCAATTTGCGAGTGGTTCCACGTGTCTGGTAGCAACGCGGCTGCACGCAGAAGCATCAAGGCTGTCGACCGTCGGAGCTTCGTCTTCAGTCTGTCCCGCTCGAGCGAATGGTGTGTATACTGCGTTGCCAACGCATAACGTAAATAGCATAAAATGCTAATCAAAATTTGAAAGGTTGCAATTTATAATTAAGGTTTCACCTTCCCCTACCAGTGTCGACCAGTGGCTCGAATGAAACAGGTCAAACCACAGGTCAAGCAAACATCTGTATTTTGACCAGTGGCAGCAGCCACTTCGAAGTTTATCAATCGTGCTTATTTATCAGGGCTTTACACCTTTTCTTACTAGCCTTAGGTTCGCATTACGAACTTAACCTTGTAACGTGTACTTACCGTACTACAGTTCAACAACTTTGGGACACAACAGTACATATGTACTGAATTATGGAAATTCCTCTTCAAGTGATGACACGCACAAGGGAGAATCTAAGGAGTGCCCGTTGCGGAGCTCCCGTGCAAAAAACACCCTCAAAACTGTACTTTTGTGAGAAAGATAGGACACTGTCACAGCATTATCGCCAAGTTACTAACAGTAATTGAGTGTTAAGTCTCGCGAGCGCGCAGTGGTCGAAACAAGCCATCAGAAACCTCCATGCACTGCGAAAGGGTTAAGGCATCTAAGTGTTTAAAGCCTAAAAACAGCGTTATCGATGTTTTGGCGTGTTGAGAAACCTGATCTTGTCTTTGCTGAAATCACCCTTTTCTCGCGAGTGAACTAAAAGTGGATCAAGCCTAAACTCATTTCTACTCGCTCGAGTTCATGTCAGTCGACCCGTTCTTAGTTCATTTTATCTTGCACGAGTTCATGTGAATCGATCCGTCCTTGATTTATTTTTTCTCGCAGATAATATGAAGCAATCCACGATTCAGTTTAACTCGCGCGAGTTAAAATGAATTCATCCTCGATTCAGGTTAAGTCGCGCGAGTATATATGAATTCATCCTCGATTCACTTTAACTCGCGCGTGTTAATATGAATCCCTCCTTAATTCACTTCAACTCGCTCGAGTAAATATGAATCGTTCTTTTAAACTGTATAGCTCTCTCTAGTTAATGTGAATCGTGTCTGAACTCACTTTAACTTGCGCGAGTTGATTCAGTGGGATATTGATGCCTCACGCGAGTTGATACAGTATGAATTGCATTTACTCATTTTATAATGCGCAAATGTGAGGATGTAGAATTCGTGTAATTTTAACTTTATATCCTAGAAGGTTCAAACTCACAGCCAACCTGTCGTAGAGTACCTTTGCCTCTGGCCGAATTCGCTTGCCCTTTTGGAGAATTCGTTCATACCGGCATACGCATGTGCTCTTGTTGTTTGAATATTTTATCTCGCACGAGTTGAACGCTACCAGTACAGTACTGTATATTTTGAAGGTGTTTTTTGCACGGGTGCTCCGCAACGGGCGCTCCTTAGATTCTCCCCACGCACAAGTGGACACCACAAGATCAAATGCTTGGATTTGAATATCTACAAAGTGATCGACTACGTAGAAGCTGGGTACATTCAGATCAAGCATTTACCGTCGATGGACATGCCTGCGGATACTCTGACCAAGGCGTTGGGAAAGAATAAGTTCAGCAAGCACCGGAAACAATTGGGTGTTGAGTGCCTTTGCTCTAAAGATGGTGAAGCTACGGACGAGAGTCAAGAAGACTAAAGTCGCAGACTACAAGTTTTGGGGGAGTATGAGACCTGGTGTTAACGCCAGTCTCAGAAACCAGTAGTCTGTGGACGTTTGGTGATGGTAGTCACCCGCCCCGTACATTTAGGACACAGAATGCGGTTTAGACAACTAGTATTCTCTGGGCTCCCTGCGGTGGAGCTCTATCCAATCCCAAAGTTGCGAAGTGGGGCGAGCACTGCGTTCGAGTTACTGTTGCATCGTTTACGGCCTCTGCAGGAGACCTGAAAGACTGAAGAAGCAGCTTAAACGCTGTTAGGGCCTCACGTGCTTAGTGAGGCTTGACCGTGGCATGGCCAGCCTTGCTGGAAACCAGCTTCGTGTGCTTGATCCTCAGCGGGGCCGCCGGCATCGGGTGCACTGCGACGTTACTTGTCACCACGCTCGTCTTGGATGGCGACACGTGAAGTTGACGACAGTGCTGCTCCAAAGCCGTCACTGCGTGCAAAATATCTTGCACAAGCATCTTGACCTTCTGACACGAGAAGTTCTGCTTCACCACGACTCGCACAATCGTCATCGACTCGGCTCCCTTCGAACAGGTGTACGCTGGGACGATCCACCCACAAGCTTTCAGCTTCTCCTGAATGTCAAAGCACGAGTAGCAGGACGAATCCTTGAGCGAAAACGCCACCAACGGCATATGGGCTTTGTCGACGATGTTGAAGAGATTGGTGTCTATCAGAGCATTGCGAAGGTATTCGGCATTCTCCATACTCGCCTGCATGATGCTACGATATCCGTCGAAGCCGAACCTAAGCAAGTAGTGTAGTACTGCGCCACCACATTACCAGCGCCGTTCGAGAAGTTGAGCGTAAACGAGGATTTGTCCCCACCAAGATAGTTGACGTGGAACACCAGATCGTCAGGTAGGTCCTGCGGTTCACGCCACAAAGCCCACCCCATTCCAGCGTACACCAACCCGAACTTGTGTCCACTGACATTGATCGACTTGACGTTCGGTAGTCTAAAGTCCCACAAGAGCTCGGGGTTGATGAACGGAGCGATGAAGCCTCCACTCGCAGCGTCCACATGGAGTGGAATGTGCCATCCGTTCTTCTCGTTCTCTTCAAGGATCATATCGTGGATACCCTTGATGTCCTCGAACTCGCCGTTGAAGGTGCTTCCAAGGATGGCACCCACACCGATCGTGTTCTCATCCAGTAGCGGACGTGCTCGTTCCGGGGTGAGCACAAGGCAGTCAGGAGACACGCCGGCTTCACCGATTTCAATCAAGTACTTGCACATCTTATGCCAGCAAACCTGGACAGTGGATCTGAAGACCATGTTGGGTTTCTCGTACGATAGGCCAGCAACAATGCGGCGGTCTTTCCACTTACGCTTCATCTCGAGTCCAGCGAGCATTATGGCTTCCGAGGAACCGATACAGCCCGTACCCGTGGCTTTCTCACCCTCGGCAATAGGAGCATGGTACAGGTTGACGAGCATCTGAACGCAGCGGTTGTGAATCTCTGCCGTCTGTGGTATTGGTCGAGATCGATGGAGTTCTTCCGTAGCCCCTCAATCATCAGTTCTTCCGCTTCCTTCTCCATGTACGTCGTCACGAAGGATGCCAAGTTCAAACTTGGGTTGCCGTCGAGAGCGAGCTCATCCTTGATCAGTTGGTGGGCAACGCGAGATGGCACCGAGTGCTGCGGGAACTTGTTCGTTGCCAAGTCATTGGTCATGAACGGGTGGCTGTACACAGGCTCCGACTCAGTCAGCGACTTGCTTTGGGTGTTGGTAGCGTCGGTCTGCATTGTCGCGACTGAGAGGAGATATTCTCAGGAAACTGAGAAGCTTGAGGGTCTAACAGTAGAACTGAAAGTGAGAGATGCTGCCTATTTGGCCAAGATCTGGATGCAAGAAGCGCTACACATGCCACGGCAGCTACATCACTGATTAACGTCTCTGCTAGCAGTTCGTGGCATGGAAATGTGCTAATAGCACGTTTATCAGAATCTGAGGGCTCGATGGCGTTGTAGATATCAATAGCACCATACTAAATACTGGCAATTAAGCATAACCAAGAAGTCATGCGCTCGTACCTCATGAGGGACAAAATTACTGCTGGCACACAATTCCCATGTCAACGTGCCCGTGCACACTTTTGTATTTTATGGTAAAGATAATCAAATTTATTCACTGCATCCAATGTGCAATAGAAGAACATAAAAATGAAATAGCTATTGTACATTTTGGAGTCACGAGTCAACTCAGTTTCTCTTCGATTGCGACTAATTTACCTCGTGAACACGCATCATCAGCGGGTACTTCATTGTTAGCGTGAGATCTACAGTTGGTCGCACGTCCTGTCCGGGCTCTTCAGTCAGGGTAAACTGACTAAGCACAGTAGCAATTGTTATCTTCAACTCCACCATCGCCAGATTCCGTCCGGTGCATACACGAGGTCCGCTACTGAACGCTGAGTACTTTGCAGGAGGATCTTGAAGCAATTTCCCCGTTTCTTCATCAAGGAATCTTTCAGGAATGAAGGACAATGCGTCCGATCCCCACACGCTTGGAAGGCGTCCAGCGCCATACAGATGTAGGAAAACATCGATACCAGCGGGAATGAAAGTACCGTCCTTTAAGACGGTATCTCGAGCGCAATGGTACGGAATTATCGGAGCACTAGGAAAGAGACGAAGTGTTTCTCGAATGGTAGCTTCCATGTACGGCAAATCTTGAATATCTTCGTACGACGGCACATACTTCTCCGATTCCTTAAATTTCGGCAATTTAGTGATAATCTCAACTCGAAGTTTCTTCTCAACTCGTGGATTCAAACTCAGCGCGTGAAACAGCCACACTAACGCGTCTCCAGTCGTGTTTCTTCCTGCCTCAAGCGCCGTTAAAACAATGTCGCGTACTAGCGTAGGCGCAATTTCCTGCTCGCTATTCAAGAGAATAGTCATGATATTCCTACACGCTAATCGACCCTCCACTTTTGTAGCTTTGATCTGTTCCATGGTGTCCATGATCAAGCTTACGATGAATTCATCCATCGCACTGATAGCTTCACGAAGCCGTCGTTCGCTTCCGATATTCAGCCATCGCATGGGTTTCCAGATCCACGATGGTCGAGAGAGACGTTCGCACGTGATGCGATTCGCAACGTCGAATGCTCTCTCAAACGGGTGTTCTTTGTCTGAAGTTAGCAAGTTCAGCTTGAAACCAAAGCCAATCTCCACAATAGTATCCAGGGTGAACTGCCGTAAAAGATTGTTCATATTGAACGGTTGCTTGGTTTTACTTGCCTCCTGAAGCACGCTTTGCAGCTGTAATACCTTCTCTTGAATGACTGGTGTCATGTACTCACGTAGCGCTCGATGGGTGAGGAGATTGGTCATGACTTTGCGATGGAACTGCCAGTCTTCTCCATTGAGCAGCACAACGTTATCACCCAAAAAGTCGTCGCAAGTGTCACGAACACTGTCACTCTTCACGAAATTGCTGCTTTGAATTTTCAGAATTTCGTCAAAGTGTTCTGGTCTTGAGACGTACATGATATCGTTTTTCCCAAGTAGATAAAGAGCGAATGGTTGACCATCGCGTTTCAAGCAATGACTCGTCAGCCACTCATGATAGCAGCCCATGTTCATAGCCAAAGACAGCGCATTCCCCAGTATTGGTATACGTGACGGCAAATACAGCGAACTAGAAGCATTCTTGGAGGCACATTTTGAGCCAAAGCCGAGCACCACGAAAGCTGAAATTAAAATCAACACACAGGCTAGCGTTCCGATGTTGGCCGATACCGGTAAATTGCTGCCCACGTAAAATGGGGAATCCATTGTTGTCGGGGAGAATGGTATGATGCCCTCCGCGTCGCGTTACGAAATGACGCTGGAAAGCATTCATAAAATAGAAACCGTGGAAGAATTTTGCTTTGGGGATAAAAAACCGCTTTCTTTTTTTTCTTGTTTCCTTTTAACAGCCACACAAGATAATAGTGTTAGAAAAAAAGTTTTACAATAAAATATCTCCACCATTCCTCTTTTTTTCAGGCACTGTTTCACGTATTAGCTTCTCATTATTGAATCTGCTGCAAGGCGATCAAACCGACTCCTTAGCTGTTATTTGTGCAGTAAATATTTCACCGTTGTTCTCTATTACCAGAAGTATTTATTACTGCCAGTCATGGACCAGTTCCAGGCGCTGACCGGCTGCGCGAAGACGCTAGTGGCAGTGGCAGCGTTTGCTATCGTCAGGCGCACGATGGAAATCAATTCGGTAAGAACCCCCACCAACAAAAATTCAACGCCTTGATAGCGGTTTATCTCCGGCCTAGTAAACCTTAAGCCGAACAGCTCTTATCCATACCAATTCTTTCTTCGGTGTTAGTCCCTTTAAGTACTGTTTGCACTGGTAGCGATTCTATTTTTTCAAGCGGGTATCTCTTCGTCTACCCCCAAAGTACGTAGATATCTTTTCATCATAGTCTTTCTTCCCATAAGCTCAGCTAAACACAACGTTTATTCTAGCTGCTCGGCACATCCACGCTACAGCGGACCAGTACGAGGCCACGCGTCTGAATTCTCCGCTACAAACTCGCGAAATGTGCGTGCTTTGTGCCCCAAAAGCTTCTCCATAGCGTCAGTCTCCGCTCCACTCTGCGCACCTGCTTCCAGTGCTCGAATCACTCCAAGTTCCTCCTCAATTGCATCGCCTGGCACTCCACGAACCCATCGCGCAGGTTGCACCGCCCACAATGGGAAGTTCGAGTAGGATACTTTGTCTCCAATTCCCTCCGATAAAACTTTCGCAACTTCTTCAAACGTCAATGCCTCTGGTCCCGTCAGCCTATAGAGCCCTTCAGTCTCACCACCAATATCCTTTACCAACACCGCTCTTAAACATTCCGCCACATCCAACGGATGCACAAATGCTATGCGCCCTCTCTTGACACTTATGGACAGTGTCCGCCCACGCACCAAGTCAAACAACCGACCTCGCAGGAACGCGTCCATCCCCGTTGGAGCTCGTACAATAGTCAATTTATGAGCCCAATTCTGTCCACCCTCAAATTTTCCCTTCAGTTCTTTTTCCAACTCAAAGTTGGCTTTACCCACAGCAGAAGGAGAACGTTCACCCACGAACCCTTCCGTCCATGATAGCTTGATAACCCGGTGGTCTTTGGACAGTTGAGTAGCAACGTTCTGCTCGCACTGGAGCCATTCGTCGGATGAGTTACTTGGTAGATTGATGACATCGTCTCCACAACCACTGGTAGCTAAAATAGCCCCGTCACATCTGCTCAAAGCTTCTTGGAGGTCTTTTAAGTCGGACCAGTCGGGAATTGACTCGTGTTCGTGGGAGGCCAAGAGATTGGGGTAGTGAAGACGGAGAGACCGCTCGAGGTCCCGAGAATTGGACGAGATGAGGAACTGGGTGCATGATAAATGAGAGGAAGGAAGAGAGGAAGTGAAGTGAAGCAGTGAGGACGCGAAGGATAGCGAACGGCGCGTTACGGGTAGCAGGAATGTCGGCATCTTGAAGAAAGATGAGCTGTACTCATTTACGTGTGTAAAAGGACAAGGTATCCTCAAACTATTTAGTATTGACCTCATATTTTGTGTGCATACTCAAATTATCTCGCGCCGATACCTCAATTATCAGCAACTGCGTTGTTTGCCTCGTTGCAGTGCGCTTGAATAAATTCCATCAACTCAGTACACTAAGGGTAGTATCTTCTTCCATTATGCGGCTAATTTTCTCCTCATTGCAGCCTCCGAGTAGAACTTTCGCCGTCTGAATGTTGTTATTCAACACGATGTCCTCCAGCACCACTTCAATCTTAAGTGGCTCGCAATTCTCCAAAAGCAACTCGACCATTTTCGTGCGGCCACGCGCTGCAGCTTCGGCTGCTAGGTGAATAATGGCACTGGGGGTGCTCCCTTCGACTAGAATCTTTGCCATCTCGAGATCATCTTTCGTCACTGCCAATCTTAATGCGGGGCAAACTGCATAATACCCACTCCGATGAGCTAGCAGTGTCACCACCTCGACTTTGCCGCTCTTCACTGCCTCCTTCAGTGCACACGTGATGTAGTTCTTCGTCACCACAGAATCATCGGACAACCGGCCCTCCAAAGCTTGAAACAGCACCTGAACTGTTCCAACGTGACCAATCGATGCTGCCTGCTCCAACGCAGAGCCAAGTTTGTCGAGGTCTGCGTTCTCGATTAATATAGCAACACCAACAACACCCGAGGCACTCGATAGTTTAGTCCTCTCGACGTAAGCGTTTTTTTTATCAAAACGTTCTCAGAATTGTAGGGATTACCGCTTGACATGAGCATTTGCACCACATCAAAATGGCCATTGACGAGAGCTGTAGTGATGTGGGATGTCACATCCACGGCATTGACTAGTATTTTGTTGAGCAAGAATTTGACAATCTCGATGTGTCCGTTTGCCGCAGCGCCGTATAAGATTGCACCAATACAATACGGTGCACAAAAGACGCGCTTGAAGTACATGAATACTGGCATGTTTTGACCTTGGTGCTGCTCGAGAAGTACCTGGCACATATTGAGCTTTCCGTACTTCGATCTCTGGCTCGGAGGGCAGCAGAGCATTTGACAACAGCCAGGTGGCCGTTTGAGGCCGCATCGACCAGCGCTCGGAGGGTGCACCCTTCGTTGCTCTCGGAATGTCGTCTCTCAATGATATCAAGTCGACCGGTGGCTACAGCGCCGTTCATTGCACCAACAGTCCAAGGACGAGATTCCCCGTAATTCTCGACCATACGTTGGAGATTGTTGGCAACGGCTCGATCGATAGTCACAGGGAGCAAATAATCCGTGACGCACCGGAAAACGCGTTGAAGAGCGCGCGGGAGTGCCAGCGAGACGGTGAGCAGCGGCGGTATCTCCATCTACACGTCTACACTGTAGACGTGTGCGATTCTCGGTTTAACGATCTCCTGACAAAACGCAACTATGCTTCCAAGCCATGGCACTAAGGATGGACGGACACTGTACAGTACCTCGAGTCATCAATTTGGTCACATTTTGAGTTCCATTTGACCATCATTCTTCAGAAATTACTGATTGGCAGGGTAACTTTTCCTCTCACCACACGTTATGATTGGACATCTACCAAAAAGTTGTGTTTACAATCGACAGGTGATTGGAAGCAGACGTTCCAACTTTCAACCACTCGTGTCATTCGCGAATTCGACGTCTGCCCGATCGACGCACTTCCGGTACTTGCCAGCTCATTTCACTCTCTGTATACCCCCTGGCCTCCATCCTCTTCCTGTGAAGTTGCATGCACTGACATCCAACCAGCGAGGGGTGCCGATTGTCAGCCATGGACCAGTTCCATGCGTTTGGTCGGCTGAGATGAGACCCTTTGAACCTGATCCGGTTCATACCGGCGGAGGGACTGCTGTTGTTCTTGTTGTTTGACGATGCATGTGTCTTCGTGTCTTCTGCGCGCTGTTTCATTTGACACCCTAGATTCCGCCAGGTATATCCACAATTCTAAACATCTTGGGACATCATAAAGTTTATCTAACCATTTATCTCCTCATTACATCACTAAAGATTTGCCAAGATGCTTGCAAGTGGAGTAACCTACGGCGTCATGGCCGCTACCCTCGTCGCCGTCTCCGCCTACGCTATCGTCGTGAGTCGACGCATGGAAATCAACTCGGTTAAGAACTTCGTCAGGTGCGTCACATTTCCAATGGAACTCTCCAAAACTTTCACTTAACATGTTAATAACTCTTCATTTCAGTGCCAAAAACTCGACAACCACGTTGCGTTTGGCCTGGTGCTTTTTCTCGGCTGGTATCGGTGCCGGAACGCTGTTCTCGTATCCTCAAATTGGTGTGGATGCTGGCTCGTGGGGTGTTATCGGCTACGCGTTGTCTGGCATCATCGGAATGATTGTATTGGCACAAGTGGGTCCATACACACGCTCTGCACTGGGTGAGAACGTCACGATGACGGACGTGGTCTCGAACCGGTTCGGCTACATCATGCAGCTGTACGTGGGCTTCATCTCCATGTTCTACCAGTTCATCTGCTTGGCCTCCGAGTACACGTCCATCGCTCAGCTCACTACAATGATGTCACCGAACGCACACCCGATCGTCACGATCCTAATCGTGGCTTTCCTCACGAACCTCTACCTCGTTATTGGTGGTCTTCGTGCCAGTCTTGCCACCGATGTGTGGCAAGGTATTGGAGTCGTGGCTTTGGTCGCTGTCGTGTGCATTGCCATGTTTTTCCACGTCTCAATCCCTGACGGCGCGTGGTCAAGTACAAACGTCGCAGCCTTCACAACTGCAGGCTTCGAGACGCTTGTGACGCTGGTCATTGCTGTGACGGCGTCCAACCTCTTCTTCACGGGCTTCTGGCAACGTGTGTATGCCGCTTATGACGACAATACACTCCGCATGGCTGCGTACATCGCCAGTGTCATCATTGCATTGTTCACTGTGGCGCTTGCGATGGCTGGTATGGTTTCGTACCTCGCGTACCCAGACGGACCTCTGTTCTTTGCAGTGCTGATTGACATGGGACGAGGCTGGCAAGTTCTTATTGTTGTGGTTATTGCCATGCTGTCGAGTGGAGTGTCCGACTCTATTCAAATGGGGCTGGCTGCTGAACTTACGACGTGCTTCCCCAAGATCTCGTTGATGCACGCACGTGTCATCTGTGGTGAGTACACAATATGTTTTTTTTATTTTATTGTGGGTAAGTTATTATGCTAACTGGTATTTGTATTTTTATCAGTTCTCCTTAACGCGCCGGCTATCGCGATCGGATACCAGCAGTATGATATTCTGACGCTCTATTTGATCGCTGATCTACTGTGCACGGCTGCTGTGGGTCCTATGCTGCTTGGCACGTGGAAGCGCGCGACTCGTACCGGTGCTTTGGTCGGCAGTGCTGCTGGGTTGGCTACAATTTTCATCTGCGGTGTGATTGCACAAGGAAAGTTTGTGGGTGGTTTCAACTGGTTCATCCTGCCCGAAGGTCTTTACTCGCAAAACAGCATGATCACCTTCATCGTGACACTCATCATCCCGCCGGTTGTGACTGTGGGTGTGTCCTTGATGACCGAATCGAAGGCGAACGGAGAGGCAAAGGACGACAGCTACCTGCTTGAGCACTCTCCCGTTCAGGAGGCCACCAAGTTCTAAAATGGAAATTTCGACTGCTTCATGCCAGAAGCTTTTGTTTATCATTGCTAAATAATGATAAATCACAGCTACCTTGCGAAATTTGTTGTCGAACTACAACCATTCCTGCATGTGTGATTGTTGCCAACAAACTTCTGGTTTGCGTCAAGTTGCCGGAAAAAAAAGAAGTGGGAAAAGTCTAGATCATGTAGGGACGAGAATGAGCTTCAGTCGTCATTTTTTCCACAACTACCGGTATGGAGCTGTCGAGAGTGTTGCGTCCGCTTTCTCCGGAAAGAAATTCAACAATGTTGCCATCTGAGCCATCGATTCAAGATCAATACCAGGAACCAAGCTTTAAGGCTAAGCCACCGACATTCTCGGTAGTACCGGAAAAGGAGCGTAAACGGCCGTATCGTTTAAGTGCAACGCAAAAGCGACAGCATCAACAGGCGGATGCCTACGAGTCTCGCGTGTACAACCTCACACTGGATATCAACAACCTTCGGCAGCAGATCCAGCAACTCCAAGAGCTGGGAGATGTACACGTCACTCGTCTATTAGTCAACGGCCAGCGTTTCGAGGGCGACGTACTTCGACTGACATGGACTTTGCTCGATGGACTACGCGGTGGGACCTTCGGGCTATCTGCGAGTGCGCGTAGCATTATTTTTGGTGGTGTTCATCAGTTCGTGATGCAAACAGGCCGCCCCACATTCAGAAGACCCACTTTCTCCCTTAAATCTGTTCGAGTTCTGGCAATTGTGGATTGCAGGACGGCAGGTGAACAAGCGAATGAGATCAGGAGCGTGTGTGGTACTGCTGGTGGCTGCGTTGTCGAGGTTCTCGCTAACCTCACCGGAGGAATCGCTCGAGACACGCTAGCTGCTTTGTTCCCTCAAATTTTTAAAGACGAATTTCTCGTTGCACGGATCATCGGACAACGCATCACGTTCTTGTCGCGTTTGCTGCTCTTCTTTAGTACGCAGCGGAGACTCATGCAGCAAGTGGCTCAGGCTGATCTAGCGGCGGTACTTCAGGCGCATCTGGGCGAATCCACAGTGCTTTCGACAGTAAATGGTGAAATTTAGGAACCAGTTGCCAACACCCATGATAATAATATCGAATTTCTCTCGATTGCGACGAAGACGCCGCCGGTATCTTCAAGTCTGTAACTGTAAGTTGTGAATCAAGTGGAGACTTACTGGGATGGTGACGTCTTGAAGTCCATCACAGCGGCTGGAAGTCGTCAACACCACCAATTAATTGATGAAGCAACTGGATGGATGACAATATTCAAGCTCACAAACTTCTTTTAAAGTAAAACAAATGCAGCACGATTGCTATTATTTTACACGTAAAAGCCAAAATGGAACTTGCTACGATGAGGTTGGCGTAGTGGATCTACAGGTTGGGGCTAGTTACAGAATGCTTTGGCTGGGCAAGTCGATGGCACGCGAGTACAGCAGCCGATCGCCGAATATTTCACGCAGGAGACTTCATACACGCTTCTCGCCGCACCGACCTCGTCCCCAACTCACGTCTAATCGAAGGTCACGAGGTGCGAGTCCATGCTGCTCAGAGCGATGGCAAAGGCCTGCACCGGTGTGAACGGATGCGCGTAGTCCATCGAGTACACCTGACGGTCTTGTGTGCGTCCAAACAGCATGAGCGTCTTGTCCATGTCGTCCGGGTGTGACAACAGGAAGTTCTTGACTGAGGCCGCAGCAACACGACCACCGAAATCCAAGCAATAAGCTTCTAGAGACTCGATCCAGACCGGAGGCTTGTTGATCAGGTGCAATGCACGCGCAGTATCCGGGTTCTCCACCTGTGACAAGATGGTATCCTCCTTAGACTCGGGTCTCCAGGGTTGCACAGCCCAAGACGGAGCACCGTCCACAGCACTGTCAACGTTTGGTACAGGCGCCACAAGAGGCAACGCAACTCGCATCTGACGAGGAGATTTGCCGAATGTGGCGGCGTATTGCACAGCTCCCAGTTCCACAGGCACTTCGCCAGTTGTGTCGTACATTGTGTACTGCGATCCCATGTAGTTCTTGTCTAGGCGAGCAACCGGCACTGGTGCATTCATCGGGTACGCGCCATCTTCGTTCGTCTGGTTGGACGTAGTGTCCAGATTCGTGGCAAGCGAGATGATAAAGCTCACCGACATGTCGTACTGGCGACGACGCACCGCTGTGCACAGCAGTGTGTCTGTGTCTTGTGTGTACAGCTCGTAGTTGCCGCCTCCACGTGTGCGAATGTAGCATTGCATCATGAGCGCTTGCGGGGGTGATGGGCCCATGAGGAAACGTGCCAAAAAGGAACTATTAAGTCTGGCAGTTCGAAGCAGCAGTTGCCGCAACGCAACGTCAGCTGGGGGAGGGGGTTCCACTGGAGCTTGATCACATGCACTCACGTGGTCTGCCAAACTTGCCTTCTTCATTGCTTCCATGCAGTACTGACAGCTGACTTTCATCTCATTTGCCATTCGCTGAGCGTGACGCGAAGCTGCCAAAAGTGAAAAGCCAATGGCTTCACGGCACATGGGACATGAGCCGCGTTCACTCACCCAACGCTCGATGCAGTCCTTGCAAAAGATTTGGCCACAGCATGTTGCCTCCGTGGCGTTAGTGAAAACTTCCTGGCAAATGGCACACTCAAGCATCTTGCGCGTGTTCTCGAGTGCCTCGAGTTGTTCGTCTCTCGGAAGCGGCTCTGGCGCCGGGTACGCCAGTGTGCTGACTAAGTTGCTGGCTGCAAGCGCCGAAGCTGCCGTTCTTTGGCCCAAGTGTCGACTCTTGAGCGCCGAGTGGATCTCAAAGAGCATGTCCACAACTTGACCAACACTGCGCTGGGCCTCCTCTGGTTCGGCTTCGGGTTCAGGCTGTCCTTCATCCACATCCATCTCCTCGTGCTGGTTGTCTTCATGGCTAGTGGGGAAAAATCTGTTTCTTGACGCGATCGGAGCTGCAGTCTCCTCGTCGATTGTCGAATGACGTTCACTCAGTCTTCGCAGGTTTCTACTGCTGCCCATGAGATCCACAAGTCCCTCGCCCTCGGCGAAGAAACTAGAGACTTCGATGTCCATGTCGAAGCGCTTGTGGCGAGGCGTAATGCGCGGACTGCTGCGTGGCGACAGAAGAATCAACTCGCTCAGTGTGCGCGTGCGGTGCATCTTGTTGCTGTGCTTGGGCTCCGTGACGACACGAAGACGGCGCTGAGCGAAGCGAGAGGCGGTGATGGGTGCGGCACGCGCCTCTCCGCCGCCGGTGCTGCTGCTGGGGCTCGGCTCTCCAGCTGAGAGGCTGGGCGTCGGAACGAACGTGGCTGCCATTTTCTCTTTGAGATGCAGAGTGTTGGTGAAAAGCTCGGTCGATACTTCCTCCGGTGGAAGGAGGAAGTGCGTAAATGAACCGTGGGGCTCTTTTGACCTGGAGTGAAGGTCGCTGGGTGGCTCGAGCGAAATCCGCAAATGACTCGGCACAAAAAGTGTCTTGGGCTTTGCTTTTCGGCGTGTGGTGTTGTATGGAGTGAGCCGAAGACTGTTCTTCTATCGCGCGTCAATAGTGAAAGCAAGTGAAAGATGCCCTTCCCCTCCAGTTCCGTCCTCAAGTATCGTAACACCGTCTCTTCCACATCCAGGCACTGAACAGAGCGCTGGGATTTGTATGAGAAAATGTATGCAGAGGTACGGAGGCTCCGCGGCGACATGTTCAAAAAGTGGCACAAGTCTACATTTGTTTGGCAATTTGTCCAAGGCGAGTCGCCATCGCCTGCTGCTTGCGGGCAGTGGTGAAGACGCTGACCAAGTTGCGCGGCACGGGGCTGGGGAAGTTGCTCGCCCAGCTGGCGAAGTCTCTGCTGTCTCTGGAGCTCTACACGCTTTACGGCAGCAAGATGCAGTGTATGCCGCAGGTTGAATTATTGCGCTGGCGATGCAGGATCGACGGTTTCACAGTGCTGGGCTGATGGGTGATCAGCTCACTGAGCCTTGGCAATTGACGCCCCAGGCCATTGTCGGGTCCGTCACTGAACAGTGAGTCGCTGTCAGTGACTGGAGAAACGTGAAAACGCACTCGATTTTCGACAATTATAAGCGTTGAAACGCTCTCAATGACGCTATGTAGTATCGCCAGCGGATCGAGTGGAGCTCCACTGCAATGGCTCAGCACCAGTAACTGCATGGTGTCCACACGAGATGGTAGAGGGACGCAATAATCTTCGAAAAGGAACAAAAGTTCGGCAAATCAGGCGGTGCCGGATAAATGCTTTCAATTTCCAATACAATGGCTGAATCCTTGCCGGATAATGCTCCGGACAAGCAGCAGCATTGTCAGTCGCAGATACGAAGATTATAGATTGCCGGCACCTCGCTGCGTAGTGTTCAACGAGCACTAATACAGCGTCATTGCGGGCCAGGAAGACAACAACAAGAGAGCAGTGCTCCGAGCAATGCTTGCGCATCGTCAGCAGCGAATTGCCACTTCAACTAGGACTGGAATCGAGTTTGCCTCACCTCCAGAACTCGGGCGCATCTGCCTGAACTGCACGCAATGATACACCAAAAGCTCGAGCAACGGCTTCGTGCTCACTTGCCCCCTCAGCTGTATCTTGCTGGATTGCACAACGCGCCACTCGTGATGGTGGTAAGCCGAACTGCTGCTCTGCCGGCTGGCGCTGGTCAGTCACGCCGACTACCAGTTCATGGACTCGCAGCTTGAGCACTGCCATGCCGCTGACGCGCAAAGATGGTAGTGGCCGTTTTGGCGACACTGGGTTGACACAGAACGAAGGAGCATCGCTTGCTCAGCTGCATTCCGCCGTTATACGAGCGTTATCCAAAATGTACATGTTCCAGGGCTTGGAATACTTCCAGCAAAATGGTTCTTGCTAAAGGAGGCTTGAGGACCAAAAGTCTGGTTCATACCGTTGTGCCGCTCGTCACAAGGTAATATACTTGAAGTATTTTTGCGATAGAAATATTACTACCGGAAAATGAGGTGACAAACCAACTTCAATGTTTTCATTCATCAGTACTTATGCATTTTCAGCGACCTCATAAAGAGTTTCGACCCTCTCCTTCACTACTTGGTGCATTTCTTTCGCAGTGAGACCCATACGACCGCGCCACAGCTCGTATATCCTCAACGGATCTTCGTCGTTCACTGCATCAAGCATACCCTTGGCTTTGTCTTCGTCGTTGAGGAGACCAAACCAATCGCCACTAGGATATACAATGCAAGCTGCAGCATAGCGATGACCACCATAATGGCTAGAAGTCCACAGATTTAACGGTTTGTTGGCATCAGCTGCCGAGTTTTTCAACGACTCGAGCAACTCTGGACCCTTGCAACCGCAACGCTCGTCTCTGAAAGTCAAGCAACAAGTTCGCTATTAGACGACGCTCATACCCAAAATATAGTTCGAAAAAAATCATTGGCGTACCTGGCAGCATGGCCACACACCACCATGTGGTAAGAATTCTCCATTCGCGTGTACTGCAGGTTCCTGTAGGCACAACAAATATTAGCAGGCATTACATTAAGTGCAAGGCTGACGGATAGACACGTCACTTACTCTTGTTCCAGCACTGAAGGCAGATCAAGGTTCTTCTCCAGCGACTTACTCACCAGCGTCGAGACTACATCACCAGGCATAACGTCAGGCATACTAACTTTACAGGAATATCCAACCACATTCATTCACTTACTCTGTGATGGCACAACGTTGTGAACACGTACGAAATCGGGGAATACCAAGATGTCGTGTGCGCCTTCCTCCTGACTCTGAATCGGCTTGTTAACGTCGTTGCGCAGTCCGCCGCTGCACATTCCTGTATACGGAATTGCGGCCGTCACGAGCAGCGGACTCTTCTTCACTTTCATGATGTCGCCGTCATAAAGCTTGGCCAACGCGGCCATGTACGAGCTCAGAATGTGATCAGGTGTCCGCTCTAGCTTGGCCGGCCAAGCGTTCGGGTCCGTGCTTTCGGGCTCTACGATCACATAGTGACGCTGGTACGGCCGTACGGAGCCTTCGATATACATGGCTTCGTCTTTCTCTTCTTTTGCTGCGTCATCGCCGCTGGCTGCTCGTCGCTCCGCTCGTTTGGTGCGACGTTCGGCAATCTCCTCGGGCGTCAAGCGCTTACCCATCTGAGGGGCATCAGTGCTGAAGTATACGACACAACGGCCAATTGACTTTGGATGTAGAAGACGGCGCGAAGCAGTGACGCTGTAGGCGCGACTAGCGAAGGACTTAGCGATACGGTGCATGGCTTAGGAGGACAATCAGGAAGTAAGGGAGGCTGCGCACTTGACCCCGTAGCTGCTGGTGGCGCGAGTGTGCAGTATGTGTGGTAATGACGCGCGTGGCATAATCGGAGCGATATTTTGTGTGGTAATAGCTAGGAATGATGGTAGAATATGAGAAGCACAAAAGCTCGGTGAAGCAAACAAGGATGCCAACAACGCTCAACCGCTACTTTTGCTACAGTATTCGCTCCCTCATTTTGTTTGGCTGCATGAATGGCGGCAAGTAGAGCTGTTTCGTGTAATGGTCCACGTAGGGCTATTCTGTAAAAAACTTTATGTAGACCAGTTTTTGTGGTCAAACACGAACCTCTCTGCTGCAAACTTGAAGCCCCGGTACCTTTGTGTAACAGGTTTCCAGCGAGACCCAAGGATGCCGCTCTGTCTCCATCAGGACGTCCTGCTGTGATACGTTAGTCTAGGTTATTTTCGTAATAACATTTAATGCAGGTACACGAAAATCTGCACGAAACGATTTTAGTGGTGTTTTCAGAGGGCCCTTGATAAAAGCCCATGTATTCAAAAAGGGTTAAGCTGAAATTAATACTGAAATCAACTAAATTTGCAAACATGTTGAATCATGGTTCGAAAGTCATGAACAGCTCAGATAATGCCTGGTCTTACTTGAACCTTCCCTGTTTTGGGCTGGGTCAATTCTTTAAAAGGGTTTTAAGAGCTTTAGCTGCCTATTAGGGGAACGAAATTTCTGCTCAGTGTTTGCGATTGCTGATGCTTACTTTTTGACCACTTTTTGCTTATTGTGCCTTTCTCAAACTTTGAGTCAAAAGCAGACCCGAAGGAGAAGGTAGGTTTGTCTTTACCTAGGATGATGGTAACGATTAAAATTATTGGTACCTGAAGCGTCAAGCCCGACGTACATGGTACCAGAGACTCGCTGAGCCAACCATTGGATATCTACATACTGTAGTTTCACTATAGGTACTTCTAGTTTGTATGAGAACTCATGCTAAGTTTATTTATAAATACATTAGTCTTTAATCTACTCTTCTAAGTAGCAAACCGTTCCCTTTAAGACAAGGAACACGTGAACTGACGTTCACTTGGGTAGTAAATACCCGTAAGCACTTCCTCTGTGCAAGGTGCTGTGTGACCCCGTCACACTTGGTAGCACTTGTAGTCAATCCTACGCCTGCCCGGGTAGATTGTACTGCCAGAATCCTCTGTGGTCTCGACGTTTGAGCCACGATGGACCGAAGTGAATTCCCTCACTTGAACGACTCGCAGTTCGAGTCTATTCGGAAGATGGGAGGCATCTTTGGGCAAGATGTCCTCCACAGCTTGGCGGCGGCGACGCCTGCCGATCAACACGAGCGCATGACCGCGTTTGAGACCTACGAGCGTGGTCTCATCGCGCACGTCCGCGGGGGCTTGGAGGCTTCAATGGCCGCATCCCAGGCAACCAGGCCAAAGCCGGTAAGGCTGAAAGTCCCCGCGTTTGAAAGGAAGGAAGGGGAAACGCTTCACTTCTGGGTCCGAGAGGTCGAGATCGCCATGAAGGCGGGCCTCATCGCGGACGAGCCACTTCGGGTGGCGTATACCCTGTCCAACCTCGGTGGGCGTGCCAAGAACTGGGCATAACCAGGGAGACGACATCTCCTGGATGCTTCGCATCCTGGGCGCAGCTGTGTGATCAGTTGCGCGCCACCTTCCTACCGGCGAACAACGAGTTCCGCCAGCGCTCGCGCTTTCTCGCCTGTAAGCAAGGGGAACGCGAGTTGCATATGTATGTGCAAGAGATGCGCACGTTGGCGGCATCGCTAGCAGGTTATCCACTGCCTGAAGACATTAAGACAACAGTCTTCATGGACGGCCTGAAGGTCGGTCCTGCACGCACGCAGCTATTCCGCGTGCATGCGACCACAATGGAGGAGGCGATTCGAATCGCCCTCCAATAAGAATACAGTCACAAGCAGGTTGGTATTCCTCGGGAGGTGGAACACCGCCAAGATCAGGCTGGTGCATCTCGAGGACCGGAGCAGAGCCACCGTTCGGACGCTTCTCCTGCTGGTTCCCAGCCCGTAGGCACCGTTGCGAACAGCGAGCCCGAGCCCATGGACTTATGCTCAGTCGAGAGCTTGGTCCGCTGCTACGGATGTGGCGGACATGGACAATACCAGCGGGTTTGTCCCTCACCAGTCTTCGGGAAGAAGACAGCCCGTGGGTCCCAGGGCCGGTGGCGTAGGCCACGGTCAGGTGGACGAGGGCTCCCCAGCCACCAGTAGTGGCGGTATGCCCTACTGAAAAGCGCTGAGTCTTCGTGATAGGTGTGCAGGTGTGCGCACCACGAGACTTAGCCCAGAGAGACATGGTTCTCTCAAACCGGTGAAGAGCAGTGGTGGACTGCCGGTAGTACACGTGGTGTACGGGGTCGCGATACCCCTTGAACTTTTGATAAGTTCTGGTGCATTGACACGCCGCCGGAATGTCGCTTGGCATAGCGACACCTGACTGCACTCTACGTCAGAGTGGCAGTCGTGGGCTGGTCTCTGGTGGACTTGCCTTTGGTAAGGTGAAGTAGTCCTTGATGGACCTGAACGTTTCTGTTCGATGAACTCGCGCACCACGGTGTCGCTCGCAGTTATCGCCAACATGGCTGTGCCAAACATAAGGCACAGTCCCGGACATTTGGTGCGGCAAAGCTACGAAGGCTTGCCTGTCCAGATCTATGACGGAACATTGGTGAGTCATGTCCCCATTTCTGTCATGCCTTGGCCGTCTGAAAGAGACCACCAGGACGCAGTAGCGTCACGGAGTTGTCGGTTCGCTGACAGCTCCACGTACAACAAGGCCATGCCCCGCTGCGGCAATGCCGTGGGCATGGGTCTTTTGCCCGACGTGTGGACCTGCTACGCCAGCAGCGTCCAACGCCGAAGGTCGTCGCGCCGTATGGGCTTCGACCGTGTTAATGCCTATTAGCGCTAACCAGGTGGGTAACTTAGGTCCACACACAGTCGCCCAGACCTTAACTGAAGAGGAAGACGCTGTTAGCGCTTCCTGTGTGGTACGAGATCGACCACTAATAAAATTGTTCAGCGTACGCGCGACTGGACTACATCGCTTGCACCAGCGGACGATGGTCCTTCGCCAGGTCGCCAGACTCCATTGTGCTCACCCGACGTAGTAGATCGTAAGGGCTGTGCAGTCGCCGCCCCATTATTAACTTGTTAGGCAACAGTTCCTTTTGAATGCCGTCCTGAGTTGTATGCGTAGACTGCGATATCTACCCACACATCCCAGTCTCGTTGCTTGTTGACACTCGTGTACGCCGTCGCGCAACCCTTCCGGGTCTTGTGAAAGCGTTCGACCAATCCTATCCTCTGAGGCCGGTAGGGCGATGGATTGACGTGTTGTGCTTGAAGCAACACCACGAGCTGCTTAATGACTTTTCCGGAAAGTTAGACGGAAAGCTCTCAACACAACGCTGTAGATCCTGTAGTTTCGGTGTCGCCGACGCTAACTCACACATGGCCTCCTGCTGCCCGGTTCCCCCACTACTGATTTGCTGATGTCAAGGTCGCCACCGTTGACATCAGTTATTCGAGCGTCTTCACCTCGTCCGCCATACCCAATGCCAACATAGGTCTTCTGTCTCCGCCATGGTCGTCCCTTCCTGTCGTGGTGTAGGCCTTTGCCCTGGCCACTGCACCTCGAGGCTAATAACCACTCACCATAGTGATCGATTGTTAGAGAGCGCGGGGAATCGCTCCCATACTCAGCGCCGTTCCATTCTCGCCCTTGTTCTCTTTGATCTGTCCGTCGCTCTGAACATCTGACGGCACCGCACCGTCTCTTGGAGGACTTAGTGATGCTGATCCCAACTGCGCCCCTCTTTGCCTGAGCAATGGCGGTCTGCGGTTAGTTGGGGCTGCATCCTCGTCTTCGGTATTATTCCGGCCGTCAAGGTTCTTTTTTGCCGTCATTTCGCTAGATCTACTCGTCAGAGGTCTCTGTGGCTCAAGACCCAGCATGATTTCTTTTTGCACCAACATCCTGGCCGTGGTCATGGCGTCATGGATTTGTCTGTGTTCTCGTGCGCCGGATCGACTACCAAAGATCTGGAGTGCGGCCTCAAGTGCAGGGGTTCGCCGCGTAGAACTTCCCCTTGCGGAGTTGACCCCTGTATAACCACCATGTAATAAGTCTTGTAACGCCTGCTTGACGGCGAGTCGTATATCTATTGCTGTGCTGAACTTGTAGTCCAGGCCCGTACGAGATCGACCACTAATTGCACCCGTTGGCTCGGTCACCCACGCCGGAACGTCTGTCCCTACATATTAATATCAACACCCTAAACCGTACACCTGTTGGCCTTGTCGCCGTCGTTTTCGTGATCCGAAACCACCCGTACGACCACCGACACAATCACTCGTACGCACTCGACTCGCTGCTTCACCGCTCAATGCAGTTGAGATTCACGTATTCGCCTCCTCAGAGAACTTCAACCACTTTGGTCGTCCTCGCAACCCTCGTGCACTGTCCCCAGAACCCACACGTCACACTTCGCAGCCTCACAAGCCCCAATTGCTCACAAAGATGCCTCGTGGTGCTCCGCACCGCCTAGAACCCGACGCCCGTAGTGGCTCGTCCGCCCTTAGTAGCCCACAGCAGTGTTGCCACTGCCCACACCCACTTCGCTCGCTACTCGCCCGCTCGTGCCGGCATTGAGCAACGTGCCGCACTCCGTAGTACGGCTCGTCGCACTGTTGGTGCAACTCGTACCAGACCCCGCGATCTTCGAACAGCTTGTGCTCGACACCGCCAATTCCGAACTGAGCTCCCCCAATCTTGGCGGTGCCGGTCTTCGTTTGACCGCTCACCAGCCCCGAAGCTGCTCACCCGCATCACTTTGTCCAACACTTCGGCACTCTGCCCGTACTCGTCGGCATTCTGGCCGTCCGTATGCGATCCATCGGCTCCATCCCTCTGGTTCTCGCGACCCTTCGCACCCCATCCAGTTCCCCCCCCCCCCGCCCTTCTTCAAACCGATCTTGCTCTCGTGACCCACGGGCTCGGTGAATCTGCACCGTGTCACCACCAGTGGCTCGCCGTTCACTACGCGCCACTGTCTTGTTACAATTTGTAGCAGTAGGCACCTCATTTTAACGATGCTACCTTCCCGTACTACCGAATGTCTGCGAAGCAGAGATGCCACTACAAACCATCACAAGCATTAACAACCAAAATTAACCCGTTCTACTGCGCCCCCCCCCCCCCCCCCCCCGTGTCACAATAACTACTCAAGTATTAGTCCGGTCCAGACGCTGGTTCTATATAATAGAGCCGGCAATATCGTAACGTACTAGTTGATCACTACGATTCATAACGTCTTAGTGATTGCCTTCACTTTAAATCCGACCCTTCAGGCGCTATAGCCTTTTAGTTTGAGGACAAGTCTTACGGCTCGGAGATGACGCATCAGCACATGATTGAGCGTTTTGCAACGGACGATATCATGCTGGAAAGCCACAGCCTTGTCGAGCCTCTCATGCCAGTGATACCAGAAGTGTGTTCATCCTCCATGTTCTTTGTTGAGGACACGTACAGAATATATAATATGTACCAGAGGCCGCAAATGGTTAACCGTACCCGTGCGGGTATGGTTTAACCGTGACCGCGTACGGTATGGCTTACCGAAAGTTTGCCCGAGTGATTATCGGACGGGTACGGGTAAACGGCTTGACCGGTTTTGTCGGGATTATCGTGGACCAAGCGTCACCAAATGTGACCAAGACACCAAAAGCGACCATTTCCTGAAATTCATCCTGCATCCCCTGACAACTATATTACCCAATATGCATTAAATAAAAATCGCTCACAAACGAACAGAGCGGGGTGAACTCCAGCAATACGGCTACCGGATGCGTCAATACCAGTGTATCTAGGCCTCCGAATTGCACTCTCGTGTCGCAACCACTTTGGCAAGCGTTTACTGCCTCTAATCTCAACATATTGCTTACTATTGGGGGTATAAACCACAGATTGTGCTGTTAGACATTTCTGTTGTCTCTTTAGTGGTCAGGAACACCAGGATGGACATGATATTTGAACCAACCTCGATCTGCAGATGCAGCAAGTAATCATCAAGAGCATGATGCCGCTCAGTATCCCGTCGCTTGATAGATCACCAAGGTAATTGACAAATAGTATACAATCACAGCTAAATTACACTGATCAACAGAAGTTTCATTTGCTTACAATATGAATTCGTGTATTCAGGTTGCACATTAGCTACAACGAGATCCAGCAGCTTCAGCTTGGGACGCAAAACCTAATAATTGACTGACCTTGTGCTTTTACGCTTATCACATTTGGTTTATTTTTGCTGTTTGGATGACAACGTTGCTTGCTTTGATGGCAACTGGAGCATGTTGACACCTCCCCACCTGTGCCTCCTTCGTGACTAGCATCTTCCATGCTCTCTGACAGACGGACTGTTTGATCGACTTCTGGTTTCGGCGTCGTGACGCGGACTTCCGCCGCTGAACTATTCTCCTCTACTGCAGCAACGTGTGACTTGGCTGATACGTTAGACCCCTTTCCTCGCCTGCTTTTCAGCCGACAACAGAGCGCATTCAGGCTAAGCTTCCCGTTTTAAATTATCTTCAAGTACTGTGCGTGTATGCTGGCCCATTTTCCGTGGGTGCCTTTTGGTATGCTGTCTGCATATTCTTGCAATGCCATGTTAGTTTCCACGGCAATAATCTCCCGGATTATTTTCTTGTTTGTGATTTGCAGAACTACAGGGTGCTGTAGTGGCTGAACAGTTTCCGATTGAGCCTGTGTGGGCGACCTAACCGAAGTAAAAGCATGTGTATGGTCGCTCTGCACTATCAAAACAGATTCATTTTTACCGTCGCGTGGTTCCACACACTGGACTTCCAGTAGTAAAGGGTTCAAAAGCTTTCTTGTCGTTTTTTGGGGCATCTTCACGACTTTTATCCCGGCTATAGCATTGTGCGCGGCGCAACGAATCCTACCGACGCTCTAGAAACTCATCGCTCTTCCGATTAATGTCAGGACACGTGTAAGCTGCAAAGTCGTAGACAGATCGGTATACTTGTTTTACGTTCGGTATTCCAGTTGAGTTTCTTAGTAAATGAAAAAGTTTTACCTGCAGCGATTTCTCGTCAGGTGTATTCACGTCGTCGCTGATCGTAGCACTCACAATCCGCAATTTACGCGTAGATTGTTCTGGGGGTTCACTTGAGCTTTATCTCAGCTGAGAGTCAATTAAAATTATTCGCCTCGAGATTGCTCTGTAATCACGCTTCTTGATATCCAGACTGGGGTTATCGAGCTTTTAGACTGAGGCGCTGTAAAGTATCGTTGCGGCCTCATCACAGGACTTCAACTTTGGCTGTTCTGATGCGAGTTGCTCGGAGCTCAATTGTTTCAGCAGTGCAAACGCATGTGCAGTAAACTCGGAAGTGCTTTCATATTCTGGTTCGAGGCCTAGATTTTCGACAAACTCGCGTGTACTTATCTGTTTTCGCGCTTTGTTCACAGCACTAAGCAGAACCCTGATGTCAGCTTGAGCAGAGTCATCTCGTAGCAAGCTCCCTTCAGCTCTTTCGACACGCAACGTAATTATGGCGTACACGGTTTCCCACGGTATGTGCCCTTGGATTTCCATAGAAACAGGTCTATATGTTTACAGCAGGCTCAATGTGGACGGGCTGGCATCTAGCAACTGGTTAATATACTCGAGCTGTGGAGTGTCCGGAATAATACACCGACGAAGCATGGCGGCATGAATCAAAGTAATTAAGTCAAAGCCGGAAAACTCGGGATTTCATTTAAACCTTGCGCCAACTTTTTTAAGTTATGCTATTGACACAATAAACTGAATTAGTTAAGTGTTTTAGTCGACGCAGTGGTGTATTGCATGCTTACCTGCAAGATAAAGATGTCGAGGATACGAAGGCCGACTTCGTAGGATATAACTCGATCCAGAAGTTTGCGAAGCTTGGAGCGAATTGGCTCAGGCTGACTGGTAGAAACAACTCGAACGGTACCTCCCCCTCCTGGTAAGTACTTTCCTCGACATTGAGATTGCCTTTACGTATTTGCTCGATGCTGCTGCTGATACTACCCTCCCATTCACTTAACGAGACACGAATATTCGAAGAGTTGATCTTACTACCGCGGAAGCAAACATTGTAGCCATTGTTTCGGGTGCCCGCAAAATTGCGCTCCACATCGTTAAACGATTCTGAAAGTCGCTTAGATAGGCACTGCCGTTGGATATGATCGCTAATCTTTTCGGTCATTGTTGTGATGACATGGAACGGGTCTTGCTTCATAGTGACTGCACCGCCGAAGACTGATTGCACCAGGTTTTGCATGCCATTGGCATGATCACACACCAAAAACCTCTCCACTTCAGCACTACGTGACAGCTTGGACGCCACTGGACGTAGAATCGTTGCTGTTTCCTCGTGGTTTTCAGATCTAGTAAGGCCTCGAGCCATCACCTGCCCAATCTCATTCTATACGAGTAGCAATAGTCGAACACTAGAAGCCTGATTTTTAATTTCATCAGCACCGAAGACCCGTATGTTGCTGCAAACGTTTTGTGAGTGGTCGATCCTGATCACCTTAGCACATTGGACCCTTGTCATTTGGGTTTCTACGAGCCTACTGCAAACTGTGGTTTGCGTGAGCCACACTATTTGAATAACTTCGCTGTCTAGGCATACATGATTAGTCATATACTGCTCTTCTGATTGCAGAAGAGGTTGTCGGTAGTCGGGGGTTTTGCTCTTGCGTTTTTGAATCTCACTTGGTGAAAGAGAGAGCAGATAGTAATACCGCTTCTGACAACGACGAGAAATATTGTTTGATGCTCCAGCTACACCTTTAGTACTCAACATACTATCATAGACAAGGTAAAAAAACTCCAACGAGATACTTGAATTGTACGTTAGTAGATACGGAAATGCCAATAGCACTTCTTTCGAGGACGATAACTATCTGTCATCAACAGTACTAAATGAGACTTTTCGCGTACCTCGACAACTGTAACTAGTATAATCGAGGATGGTCGTGTGATCTACATCGTGCACAGTTTGCTGCAAATATTCCTTTACTTGAGGCGGACACTGCCACCCTTTTGTGATACAGACGGGTTTCCGCATCGCGTTTAATGCCTCTTGCGCCCATGTAAACGTAGGCACCTTGAACCACGCAGACAGCATGTCGTTTCCTTGTTTCTCGGGAAACGCTATTGAAGGCGGGAACCTTCTCACCGCGATAGCTTCCCGAACAGCGGCCTGAGCGCTCATAGCAAAAACACGCTATTGTGATTCTGCTACTGAGGCGTTTTAATATTCTATTTTGTCGGCGACTCCCGGGCCGGCAGGCCCGGGAATGCCGGTTCAGCCGGGTAACCGACTCAATGGATCGGTTGGTTTTGGTTGACCGAGTTTACCCGAAGATGAGCATTTGCAGGTTGATTTTTGTCGCTTGCTTCCTTTATCAAGCGTTTTGGCTACTCCTCGTTCTTTTTAGCGGAAGGGGGGTTTAGTAACTTAGTCAGAGCTTAACATATGGAGAAAGAAATCATTGTTAGCATTTTTGCATTCTAAACATAAATTTCACATAATTTTCGTTTAATTGGACGCTATTTTCGACCAGCCATGGTTGTCCGAACGGTTCATACGGTTGGTTATGGTCATCCGAAACTTGGTCAGAAGTGCTTTCGGACGGGTATGGTTAATCGGAAATTTGCGTTTGCGACCTCTGATTTGTACCGTAGCAGCAACGAACGTCCATTTAAGTTGGTGGTACACGACGCAAGGCATGCATGTCTCCTTAATTCGTACGGTAATATGGATGCTTTGGACAATATATAGTAGCTAGTTCACGTGGAAAATCATTATTACGCACAAAGGAGCACGGATGCTAGATAGACGTACTGCAAGGCTGCTGTAGTCACCTACAGCAGTAAACATAAAAGTACCGGTATATAATCATCTTGTTCGTGACAGAATGTTAACTTGGATCGTCTATTCCTTAACGAGGAGTAACAACTTCTTTTCCAGAATGTTCATTTCGCTCTTCGCGTCCACTTTCTACGCCGTAGTCCCGAAGTCAGCAAGCTGCACCTATCTTGATCACGGAGCTTTTCCAAACCAAGAAATTCGTGAATTCTAGGTAGCCACGCGCTTCCGAGGGAGACGCATTGGGGGCCAAACAACGCGTTAAAATAGATGGGATAAAAAAACTTTGCTGGAACGTCTCATCGGCACTTGAAGCGTAGATTCGCTTCTCATTTCCGCCATCACTTGGACCTCGCTACTCCTATTAACGCACCACGTTCCCCATGACGTGTTTCATCGTCTCTTCGACGCATCAAATCATGCAATATCACTCACCGAGCCGCATCAACGCAAACGAAGGCCAATTATGCCTCGTTCCAAATGAGCAAATATAGTAAACATTGACGTCTCCAAGGCCCCATGACCCATTTTCGTTCTGTACAACAGATACAGTGACGGCTATTACTGCGTCCCGTACAATGCGTACGGTGACGACTTCGATTATGGTCCGTGCAACGAGTACGGTGCTGCCGTCCTGTACAACGGGTACAGTGACGGCTACAACTGCATCCCGTACAATGCGTACGATGACGACTACTATTATGGCCCGGCGGTGCCCACGTCCCGTACAACGAGTACAGTGACGACTACGATTTCGGCTGGTGCAACGTGTACGGTGCTGCCGTCCTGTACAACGCGTGCAGTGACGGCTACGACTGCGTCCAGTACAATGCGTACGATGACGAGTCTTATTATGGCCCGTGCAACGAGTGCGGCGCCTCCGCCCTGTACAACGCGTACAGCGACTTCCGTACACGTCTACGGTGATGTTTATTATCTCGGCCCGTGCAACGAGTACGGTTCCTTCGTCCTGTACAACGCGTACAGCGTATTATACGATATGTCACGCGCATCGCGCACTGGCGACGGTAGGGCTGTAGGCACGATGTCCCACACATGCTGACACACCAACCTCCTAAGCTTACCTGTGGGACTCGCTTCCATAACCATTTACATCAATTCGAACGTGCCGGCCACAAGCACCATGTGGCCAAGAACAACTCGTTTAACTTGACCACCCCTCGGCTCTCAACTTCAATTGGGGGCTTTTGCGCCTCCGGCTTGGGCAACCTCACTTCGGCAGTCGATCTCCAGTATGCTGTTGCACGACACCGTCAGCATAACAGGCTCGCGGCGGGTGGTCCCGCAACATTTGCTCGTGATACGAGTGTAGTTCGGCACAACCTGCTTAGCGAACGGAATGGCCACGACGGTCACCGATACAACGAGTACGTCGACCTCTACGACAACAGCAACGATTGCGACTATCCTACAACGATCAGCGACTACAGCCACGTTCACTAGTACGATTGGGGCTTCCGCTACAAAAACCACATCAGGCTCGGGGGCTCAGTGGTTCGTTGTGTTATGGGCACTTATTGGGGCTGCCCTTCGGCGCCTTGGTTGCAAATCAAGGTGCCGAAGGGCAGCCCCAATAAGTGTAGTTCATTGTGCTTAAGGGCCAAAGGGACTCATGCCTTTGGCCCTTAAGCACAATGAACTACACTTAAACCCCCATGCCTGTATGTATCGAGGAAAGATTGCGAGCAGTGCCAGAGACTCATGTAATACTTTGTTAGAATAATGACTCTCAATTGAAGTTTCATCAGAAACCAGAATTAGATTCTGGTACTTGGGCATGACACGATAGATTCGTCTACTTTGGACATAATACGAAGCCCCTGTCAGCTCAAAATAAACACGACTTCACATTCACATAAGCACACGTGTAAGGGCCTTAAAGCAAAGCGTGCACAATGCTGGCGAAAAAGAGCGTCAGCACATTCGAACCGCCTGCCAATGCTGGCCGATATTTCTTGTCGAGGAAGTCTCAGATTTACTGTGTCGATGGCGAAGATGCAGGCATTAACGAGGCAGTGGAAGAGGAGGCAAATGTATTCACCGCGAAGCGCCTTCTGTTGAGCATCTGGATGTGTGTAGGCCTGGTACCATTGCTTCTGCAGGTCAGAAGTTATACCAAGTTCGTAACACCACACAAGATTACCGGCGAGTTGATCGTAGCAGGCGCCTCCGAGACTGAGAATCGCCAGGAGGTTTGTCCTTTGGAAGGTTTGATGGTAGCCGGAGCGTGGTGGAACGTTGGCACTACCGATAGTTACAATACTTCTAACGGACGAGTCTGTCACTTTGTGGTCGCGCAATATAACATTCATGGAGCGTATTTAATGGGGAATGACAAAGTGGCCCCGTCGTCCACGACACCAGCCAGCTGCGCGGGAGATAGCTATCCGTTCCAGCATTATTTCTATCACGGCAGTATCGGATACTACGCTTTTTATGAAGAAGCGTCAGGCACATACTGTGCACAGGATAAGACAGCATACGTACATGTGAACGGACTCGGAACATACGACATCAACGGTAAACCATTGGCCCAAGATCTTGGAGATACATCCTATCGCCGTTCGTATTGGTACGGTTTGTTTGGGGCAAGTTGGATTTTGTACCGCTCTGTGTTGATGCGGCGAAGCTACATCTCTTGCAAGCGATACGGAAGACAATGCGATCGCATGAAGGAGAAAATTCGATTCAGGGACGCCGTAGTTTACGTCCAGGAAAGTCTTCGACTGTCTGCACATGGAGCCCGGAACTACCATCGTGCTGTGTTGTTGTATCTGCTAGTCGAAGGCCTTATGAGCGATTTGTTCATGTTGATTGCCCAGGATGGGCTATTGGCGAAGGTGCAGTACATTTCGTTGGGCTATAACTTGTCTGGCGTACTCTCAATGTTGTTCGAAATGATCGAAACGATGAACTGGTTGAGTGAGAAAGCTCGGTGTCTGATTAAACGGTTGTTATTCAACTACGAATCCGCGTTAATGGGCGAGTTAGCGTGTTCCGCCGGGATGCAGTATTTTCTTACATCGCTTAACCGCTCCAGTTTAAAGCATACCCAAGCAGCAGCCGAAGCAGTATCGTACTATGTATGGAGTTTAGTGGGTCACGGCGTGATCGTGCTTGGAATTGTTGCGGTGATCGTGGCGATTCGAGCGACTGTGGCGATCATTTCGGTACAGAAGAAATTCGGCTCTTTGAAACTGTTCACAGCTTCTTGTAGCGTAGATGTTACGCTCGGGGCTAACTCCAAGATGATACTGCTTGGCGGGTATATCTGGGAAGAAGGCGAGCTGCGCTACACTGCCGAAACTCTGAAGGCTTTTGGTTTATTGAAGGTGATGGAGGAAGATGGTAATCATTTTTTTGCCATTAACAGGCTGCATTGGGTTTCTACTCCGCAGCATATGATCGTTATCGGAGAAGTGCATGGGCACAAAGTGCAACCATGCGCCGAAAGGCCATGTACCGGAACTGTGGGTGCGTTCGGGAGAACGCTAGGAGGTACAGTGTAAGCCAGTAAATTTTCGCTGTTGGTAGATGGAATTAACGTCCTGGACAAGCCACTAGAATATTGCTCTCAGGTCGCTCCTCTTGTGAACTTGATTCGACCTAGAACTGGTCCTGAAAGAGGCGGGACGCGAGTATTGGTCAGTGGTGGGTCATTCACAGTCGATGGTGGGTACTCGTGTCACTTCGGAGACGTCACCGTTCCGGCAGATTCTCGCCTAAAGTTGAGCTTCATATTCTAGAAATCACTGATCGTCGCTTTGGTTTGAAGTCACAGTGGTAACCATGGCATATTTCCGTTCGTAAACCTACAGTTATAGCATACTATTGATGTGACTGAGATCGTTTTTAAATTGTAGATCACCATGATATCCATCTCTCATGATTTCTGTTGTACTGTAGGCTACGATACAACGGAAAAAAGTCTGCAAATGCTACGATTCGTAGCATTTGCAGACTTTCTTTTTATAAGTGAGGTATATTGTGTTACTAGTAGCATTTGTAGACTTGTGCATACAAACTGAAACCAAATACGGCATCTTCTTGATATCTTGAGATTTGCTGTACCTGCATTCCCAGTGTAAGTCGGAGACGACCTAGTTAATTTGGTTTTTTTCAGTTGACTCTCTACACTTGCTGTAAGCAAATTGGAGTACAGTCAAACCTGTTTATCTGATCCTCTCTATCTGCAACACGAGCTTTATTTGATAGATGTACTCGTCCAATTTCGATAACTTGTATCTCCAGGTGGGTCGCATGAAGCAGACAACTGATCGGTGTCTCAGTGTCTCTGCGATGCTGAACGTGACCGTGTCGGAGGAAACACTCCAGAATGTGTTTCCGCATCTGAAGGTTCGATTCTTACGCTCAAAGCTAGTGGGACGGCGTCTTCACATGCCGTACTCTGTTTCGAGTGGGTCGCCGATGCATGTCGACTGTCCCACGTGCAGGCAACGACAAACGTCGTGACGCCCAATTTGGCGTCCGTGTTAGAGCACGCATTTTTCTCGCGCGACGGTGCTGTCGGCGTCAGTAACTACATGCAGAAGACGGAAATATGTCAGAGAAAGGGTTAAGTTCACGTACATTCCCCCGTGCCTGCCTCAATTCGGCTAAAATCTTACTTCGAAGTATGTGTCTCGGATGAAAACCACGTATTTTACACGTGGATTTTCATCTGAGCCTGCTTATTTCACGAGGGTTTTTCATCCGTTTCAGCGGGAGTGAGCGGGTGCGAGGTCGCGTAGCCGCAGCAAACCCGTGCAGGGTGCCTGCGAAGCAGGGGCGCGCGGTATTTGCGGAGGCGGGCCCAGCGCCGAGCTCACCAGCGAACGGACCCGTTGCACTCTCCACGACATGTTTTTCGTCTGCGGGGGATTGGGGGAGCAACCCCCAGAATAAGAACATCTCGCTCCTGAAGCCGTACCTGCTCACTGCATTAGGACTTTATTGTTTATGACAACTATTTTTCATTGACATTGTCAATTAGACAGACTGGTGTCCTCGGCACTGGAAATTCAGCCGAAGTACTTGTAATCCATCCTTCTCTTGATTAGACGTGGTTTTCGTATACGTGACATTAATCCGCACCCAATACGTCATACATGAACATATTCAGCAAGGATAACTCGTTGTTGGTATCTAGCTTCGAAAGTACCCTTCCCTACAACTTTCCCAAATGAAAAAGCAACTTGTTTAAGCGGATAACCGTTAAGCTTAGACAACAGATGTACGAAGTAAAATTATGCAGACCCAGGACTGTTACGCGCCTCGAGCGACCAATGCTTGTAGACCAACTCGTTATGATCTGTTTGTATCTGTGCAGTCTGAAGCCAGCAAACATTCATTCTCCCACCGTTCGAAATAGTACTCATTCACTCGACGCCCGTCATCACGCCAGCGTAGCCATTCCGCCTGTTCTTTAGTTGTCACTGTCGGGAACAGATCAGCAGTCATGTCGTGATCAGTATCGGCGTCATGCAGCAGCACCGAGTCCGTGACACGATCGTAGCGCAGACGTTGGTGGCCACGCACAATCGACATCTTCCGCGTCGGATTATTGCTGAATACTACGCGTTCACCAAACGGAATTTTACGCTTAAGTGAACGGCCCACACCATCTTGAACGAAGCCGCCGTCTGGTACACCTGTGATGTCCGCAAGCGTATTCAGAATATCGTACTGCTCCGTAGCATCATCAATGACAAGACCAACAGAGTCTCCTAGACGTCCTTCAGCAATGATACTGCCAGCCACACGCGTCGCAGAAACGTCTCGATCCTCGGGAACATCATTCCCAAATTCAGGTCCTTGACCATGGTCACCGACGATGACAACGATAGTGTCATTGAGAACCCCCTTCTTGTCCATGCGATCCATGAATTTTCCCAGCTCCAAGTCGGTAAAATATCGAATCTCGAGGTAATTTTTAATGTTGTCTGCGTATTTTTCACCCTCAAACAGCTCCGAAAAAATAGGTTTCACAGCGTCGTGGTACCATTTCGGACGTTGCTTGTAGTCGACGTGGCTGGAAATAGTGTAGTGGGTCAGGAAAAGCGGCTTCTTGGGTTCCTTATTCGCGACTCTCTCTCTCTGCTCTTTCGTCTTGTTGATCATCAGATCGCCGAGTAGTTGGAAGCTCAAGTCGTCGTGTACCCCCCAACTTAGCGCTCGATGTTCACCGCCGTACCACGCATCACGCTTAATCCCCAAGTCGCTTTCAGCCAGTTTCATCATCTCATTTCGACCCCACACTGTGTCAAAGCCGTGAGTCGGAAGAAATTTATCCCAGGCGTCGTAGTCGGTCTTGCATCCAGTGGTGAAGAACGTCTCGTATCCTTTTGCAGTGAAGAGTTGGGGTAGACCGGAAAGTTTGGTTTCGTTCCTGCCTCCAGACATCCCTGACTTACTCGTACTGTCGAGTGGAATCTGTGCGAACAGCAAACTCTCCACCGAGCGACTCGTTCTCCAACTGGACCAAAAGTTACGAAGTGCAATGCCGCGCTTCGCCCATTTGTCGAAATTTGGGGTAATTGTGAGTTTTGCTCCTTTGAAAAGGTTGGATGGGTCGTCTTCTCCGACAAGGTACCGTGAGTCGTGGAACCTAAACGACTCGACGACAAGTAGTAGTACGTTAGGTGGGTTGTCGGAGGTCACATGGACGTCGAAAGCTGTGTCTCCGTGGAAACCGGTAGTTCGTCGGTACAGTGTATTCTCTCCAAAGAGAGAGTACTCTTCTGTCGCTGAGTGGATGAACTTCTCGGGCCACGGTAAACTGTAACTCATGTTGGGAAGGCTGGGTTGCAAGGCGTGGCCGAATAACTCATTCAACGAAGTGTTCAATGCTGAGTACGCAATAAGCGGAGAAGTCGCACAACTTACCAGTACAGCAAGAATCGGTAGGCCGATCAATCCAATAATCACGGAAATCCCGTGCGTGCAGTACCAGTCTCGTTTAGTCTTTGCGGTTGTGCCTTGAATGTCTTCATCATGATCCAGCATATGGGTCGTCTCAGGCCCAACTCTTAAGATCATGTGACGAGGGGTAGAGCAGGTAGGGGCCATGTTGACTTCTTCCTCAAGTCCTTCTTGTACACTCGGTACTTGCTTGTACTGGACTCGATTGGAGAGGGAGTATACTGGATTCCACAACGTGAGATCCATCCATGGCGCCCATGTACGTAAGCATGCGAACAGTATTGCCAGTATCACTAGAGCCACTGCATTGACGAAACCTTCTTGAAGCTCATCACGCGATATCGGGACGGCACTGACGTTGTCCTTCTCTTCGATCGCTACTGCAACGAGATCAAAGGTGAAGCGCATGCCTCTCAGACGCACCAGAAGCAAGTCTGCCCAGAACGGAATCATCATCGCCACGTACAGAAACCACGAGACTGTGAACGTTGCAATGTTGCAGACAAATCGAGCCGCGCCACGATCCTTGCAAACCCCAACTTGTGTGCCGATTTTCAGTTTCAAGACGTCAAATAGCCACAACGCAAACGCCAAGTACGTCGCACACACGAAATCCTCCAGGAAACCGAGACTCAACGCTGCCAGGACGACAGTTGACGTCACGTCCTTTGCACTTGCGTACATGGTAATCAACGCCGTCATCGAGATTCGGCGATTGAAAAGACACACGACCAGCACGAAGGCGTACACAGAAGCCCAGCCAAGCCACGGACGCGTCCACAGATTCGAGTTCTTCACGTTGTGAAGCATCTTCTGGAGGTATTTCCACTTGGCATCTGATACCTTGAGCACTGGTTCGTGGATCCTTTTCGGAGAGTCAAGCTGGGGATGGTGTTGGTCGGTAAAGTAAAGCATCGAGAGGACTTGAGAACCGGTGAATTGCTTGAGAGCGACGCGAAATGTTTGAGAATGAAGGGATGGTCCTGGAATTGGCCTAAAGCATCGAACGATGCGGCAGTCGATGCCCAACAGGTCATCTTGAGTCAGGCGCAGTACTCCGCTTCAATTTTCGCTGTCCGTACGTATACCAGTATTGTCGATTGTGGCTTCGTTTTTTTTCGGTGCAATGGCGATCTTCGCGTTGTCTTTGAGCTTTACACCCTTTCAGGTATGTTGGTTGTCCGCGGAGGATCCCACAAATGACACAAATCACATGGCACAACGTCAAATGACACACAAGCGTCTGCCATCAATACATTTTCCTACATTCCATTTGCGCGATTTTGTCCTCTGATGCCGATTCACCGATGGTCAACACGAGCTTATAAGTCCGACGAACAAACACTTAGCTAGCCGATATTGTAAGCCATGGCGTCGGTAACAGCATACACCTGATTCGTAGTCACGATTACAGTACCCGTGTGTGTCCTCACGTGGAGCCGCCAGCGTGCTTCATCTGTTCCACAGTTTCGCCAATCTGTATTTGCGTTCCACTCGTCGTCTGCCGCGTACCACTGTACGTAGTATTGAGAGAGAGAAAGATGGCCTTCTATTTAATTTTTATGTGATTTTCTCTATAGAAGCCTTGTAGCATATAATTCGCGACTTGATGTCGCTCCCTATAGGCGTTGAATAGCCTTGGTCTTCTTGTCTACTGTACGTAGTATTATGTTGCCAGTCGTGCAGGACATGTACGGTACATGATGTACCATCAAATGTAAAAGGGTAAAAACGATAACAGAAACTATTGATACATTATGCGCAAATGCTGTCCTTTTTTTAGCCGAACTCAGTTGAAAAGATCGCGCTTGAAGTATTTTTTTAACTTTGAAGGCATACACGATGAGAACGGGAGAGTATCTGGAGGATGCGACTGAACGCGCGGGCGATCTCACCAGGACTGTCCGTGTCCATCTGTGTCAGAGCTTTCCCTCCAGGCTTTCGAGCAACTACCCGATCTCGAAATCTATCATCGCTGGTATGTCAAAGAGATCATACGCTCATACTATCTCGGACTCGTCAACATGCAGACGCTTCTGAGCTTCTTAGATATTCTACTGGCGCCCCCCAGTGGGCTCTTGACGGCGTGGATCTCGTTCGTTCGTCGATCGATATGTGTATGGAGGCGGGTCAAGTCCAAGCTGTGCTGGATCTGCAGCGTACCTGTCCGGTATTTCCGATTGTGCGCTTTCTGGAAGAATTTAAGAAGAAAATTACAGGTACACCCAAGCTGCGAGCAGAACGCTGCTGGGATCAGTTGGCCAGCCCTACAATTTGTGCGATCATTGCAGGAGGAGAGTTTGTGCTGGAATCGGTGGCACGAGGGGAGTTGATGTACGCACCGGGCAATGGCTACACGTATAACAGCGATACGCGCCCAGCGTTCACGTGGGCAACCAAGTCATATCACCATGATGGCAATCGTCAGGAGCGATGGCGCTTTGTCCAAGTCCACACTGTATTCTGATTCAGAATGTAGCGTTTGGTGAGTATCTATATGCAACATTCCGGCAAAGACCTGGGCGAGAGCAATCGAAGGTGAATTTGTGGCGCCATGCCTACCAGTTTGACGACGACGAAAAAGAAATGTTTTACTGGCAGCTCATTCCAGTCGACCAAAACAACCGAGAAATATTTGCACTCTACCATTGTTACCAGGAGTACCTCTCCGCGCCTGACGCCCTTTATGACCAGGAACGGCGTTTTGTGAGGACAGTACAGCCGAATGTGTTGTCCATTCAACAGCGGCAGTGGCGACTGATTCCACAAATTTGAACCTGTGCACCCGACAGGGTGACCACATTTTTATTACCCTAGTAAGCGTTAACTTCACTCAGCAGGACTGTACTGTACAAATGCAAATACGCGAGATTCGCAAGATGTTTCGTTTTTTTTAATCAGTGAGGTCATTAATGTTCATAACGAGTGCTAATAAAAAAATCTGAACGATGGAGTAGTCGTGCATGGAGTTGATGATAGCGCTTTGCTGACATCTTTCTTGCCATTGGTTGGCAAGTTACCAAGGAAGTTCGTTGCCTGGGAATCGAGTGTCAGCATTAAAGAACTTCCCCGAGTCCTCTAACGATAATTCGGCCACGATCTTCGCCATGGATTCCGCCGATTCCGAGGGTTTCATGTAGCCTTGGTGGTTGCTCATGTCGGTGTCCACACACCCGGGGTGCAGAGTCACAAACCCAATGTTCTTTTCGTGTAGCTTGACAGACATCGAGCGAGTGACCATGTTGAGAGCAGCCTTGGACGCAGCGTACCCGAAAGCCTTACTGAAGAGCTCCTCCATTTCCGAGGTGTTGCTACCGATGCTTCCCAAGAGAGACGTCACCTGAGCGACATAGGCAAAGCCATGGGTCTTGGCCGCCAATTCCAAGTTTGGTAGCAAAGCACGCGTCGTGAGGAATGGGCCGACCGCATTCACTTTGAATTGATGCATGAATTCCTCCTTAGTGGCCGTTTCGAACGTGTCGGGGACCCCAATGCCCGCATTGTTTACGAGAAGGTCAATTGGCACGCCTTCAAGCTGGCGAGCGGCCTCCAGTATTGAAGCTTCGTCGCTTGTGTCGATTGTCACGACTTTAAAAGGTGAGAGGGCTTTGAGCTGTGCATAAAGAACGATCAGTTGCTTTATATGAGATATCGAGAAGGACATGACATTGCACCTGATCGGTGTTGCTGTTGGAACGAGCCGTCACGATGACGGTCCAGTTGGCCTTGGTGTAGTACTCGGCCAAAGCAAGACCAATACTGCACGTGCTTCCCGTGATAAGGACCGTTTTCTTCGTGTCCGCCATGTTTTTAGCTGGTATGGGTTTGGCGCTTGTTAGACTGGGAGCTTTTTTGAAAGTGAGATGAACAACACTATCGATGTTGCGTGAAAATTGACTGGATGATCCATTATTATGGTCTCTAGAGAGATTGGCTTCCAGCCTGGGGAGCTCCTTCGGTACGGATATTATTGGAGCGATTGCCGCAGCCATTTGAATGAGTTCAAATCCTGGATTGCTGTCCCCGTTTGACTGGACATCTGAAAGGGGGGGGGGTACCCCTCTTTCAGATTTATTCTTTTGAAATTGAGAGAGTGCATATTGGACGTCCCATACTTGCTGCGGGAATTGCTCCAATAGCGAAGGACTCACCCGAGTCATTGACAACGGAGCCAAAACTACATGTACCAAAAAACTAAAAACACTGTACTGTATAAGAATTGCAAATCGATGATCACGAGTGTGGTTTCCTCTGCCCCGCGGCTCTACAATACAGTGTAGTTGAAGTACAGAAATCAGACAGGATCCTGAAGATACTTCTTCACCTTCTGTCGCAGGAGGAGAAAAATTATCTTCTATAACCAACCAGAGTACGGATGGGTTGGTTTTTATTTTAAGAAAACCGTTTCATTCTCGTAGTTTCGTAAGAAGCATTGTGCTTTGCAAAGCTTTTGTCGTTTTCACTTAGCTGGATGCTCGATTTATATTAAATCGAGGTCGTTTTATAAGTCGAGGTTAAGAAAGGGGCAGATCGATCTATTTAGGGTGGCTAATAAATCGAGCTACGAAAAGCCAAATCGAGCGCTCGTAATCGATTTACGACAAATCGATATCGATCTCCTGTAAAATGACCCCTTTTGCGTATTTGAAACGCAAATCGAGGACAGATATAATAATTCCAAGTCTGCCCTTCCATCTCATTTTTACGCCTTGTTTTATGTGCCGACCATGCTCGATCTAGGCCATAAAACGGAGCGACATTTCATCTGCAAAGCACAATATATGACCTTTTACACCAAATCGTCCAACGAACCCTCGTACATTTCTCGGAATTTATGTATCCCACAGATGATTTTTCTGGGTTTCACTATAGGAAGATTGTCATCCAAATATGCCGAGAATTCGTCCGCGGACTTATCAGACGATAGCAACATCGACTCATTGGTCAAAACAGCGAGCAAAACGAACCAGACTAGCGAGCAAGATGACCGATGAATGTACGAAACAGACTACATCGATGCCGGAGCCAGCTGATGTGGAGGCAATACGCGACGCGTGTGTGTCAAGCCAAACACGAGACAAGTACAGGGGCTGCCCGGTGGGAATCAAGAAGTGGATCAAGGGCGAGCTTAGAAAAAGAGAGAAAAACACTAGCAGAGTTTTCGGTGTAGATGGAGGTATCAATCTAGCGGAGTTTGCACCCAAGTATTTCGAGGAGTTTCTTGTCTACAAGAGCAATTTGGTGAAGACAGGTACGCTTAGCGGGTACAGTAGCGCTATGAAGGACCTCTATCGAGTGAACCGAGTCGCCTTGCCTCCGGAATATGGCAATGGCATGAAGCAGCTATTCTCAGGTATGAAGCGAATTGAGGCCGATCGTGATCAGACAAATCTCCACGGACGTCTGGAAAACAACCTCTTACTTATTCACTCTACCATAATCTGTGTTCGTCGACTCTTGGGGCTACTGATGGTGGGTTTTCGTACTTATTCTGACTTCACAATGGAATTTAATGTGCAGATCTTACTCTGTCGAAACGCTACAGACACAGCATCTTCTTGCAAAAGATGATAGTGTTGGAGTGATATTTGTGAAAACAAAAACAAACCAGAAAGGATCAGACCTCGAGACCCACAACACTTGTATGCAAACCCGCTGAATCCGTCAACATGTTGGATAACAGCATTGGCCATATATCTTGCGTGTCATCCACGTTTACAACCGGGCGCAATATTCCCAGGTTCTAACCAAAAACTGCGCTTCGGAAAAGAGCTGACAAGCCTGTTCAAGCAAAACATTTCGGCTAAAACTTACGGTACACACTCCATTAGAAAAGGAGTCGCAACTTATGCATATGGTGGGAGTACGGGCGGCCCGTCAATTGTTAGCGTTTGTCTTCGTTGTGGCTGTAGCTTCGGTGGAGTCCAGGATCGATATTTTCGTTATGAGGCCGCGGGAGACCAATTTCTAGGACGGGTAGTTGCTGGTTTACCGGTGAATAATTCCAAGTTTGCTCTATTACCGCCCCATTTCAGCAAAAACCGTCGGAGCAGCGTGAAATTCAGCATGCAGGCCATGTTTCCAACTCTATATGATGAATCAAATTTGGCAGGTACATTAGAGTTGTGTCTCGTCTCACTAGTTCATCATGCTCAGTACCTCTTCCAGCATCTACCGACGAACCACCCGCTTCTCTCAACACAATATTCGTAAACCCAGTACTACTACAAGAATTACATGAGCAGTTGGCAGCTGGTGAGTCGTCATGGATGCAACCATCAGGCATCCCTCCCTACATTGAGCTCTATAAGAAGCTTGACAAGCAGCAAGAGGCGATAGATGCTCTGTCGAGCAAGTTGGAGGAGAGAGTGGAGCGTATTTTAGAGAAAAAAGGCGTCGCCGCAGGAAATATTACAAGGGGTGTACTGCGTGAAGAGCTTAGAGCTTTATTGGATGACGTCGGGCTTCGCACGGATACACCGAATGTCAGCACTTCGATACCTGATCCTCCAACACAGCAATACTATATGTGGGGTGGAAAATTTCACGTGCTTCCGAGGGATTTTTTCTTTTCCCAGTATAGATCCTCTGGGGGCGTGGATGTTGTAGTGGTTTGGTAATCCAAGGCTCAAATACCCTCCTTACAAAGGAATTGGAGCTGATCCCCTGGATACAAAACAAAAATAATTCAACTCTATCAGAATGGTCAATACTAATGCGGTACATTATCAACCGAATTAAAGAAACAACCAGCGCACCAATCCCGAAAAATATCGATGAAGCTCACGCAATTGATCTTTTTAAGGTGGGGTACAAAACGCTACGACTAACGCCAAACAGGCGGAAACGTAGAATCGATCAGCTCAAACTCATCACTGTATTAAAAATTATCAGACAGAGCGATCGTGAACCTGATTCGCCGAACATCGATCATCCTCCAAAGCGTCGAAGGTGCAGTACCGAGGGCACCGACACAAGTATATCAATTAGCTGAGTTCCAGCACAATTCCTGCGAGAAATACTCGCGAAGATAGTTAGCTTGTTAATATACATGCAATAAAACACATTAGCTACATAAATGATCTCGTGCGCAAAGCGCCGATGCATGGGTAGGCTTGCACGTGACGGAGAAACTTGTACTCTGTCAATCGACACTTAAACATATTTTTAACCAATCGCATGTAGCTTTTTAATCGTCCGACAGATCATCTTACGTTTTCTCAAGTCAATTCATCCTTTTTTTTTTTTACTGTTTTGTGTCTTAAACCAATAGACCTACCTATCATGCAGCGGGGCTGCCGTAGCTTTAGCGTCAGAGGAAGACGTTCGGCTCAAAGAGTCCGTAATACAAAGTTCCTTATGTGAAGGAACTTTAACAGCCCTAAAACCCGGGCGCAGAGTTATTAGCTCGAAATAACTCTTTTGCTTCCAAAACCGAAGTGTTTTATTTATCTTTATTGCGGCCAAGCCACTATCTATGTTTAACTATCTACCATAGTTAAACCTAATCATATACACAACGTGTGGCCCCCAACCTATGTACTGAGACCACCGTTAATTCTAGACTTCACGTACTGAGAGTCTGCTAAATCTTCGGGTACCTCGTACCCATGTGTGCACCACACCGTGTAGCCCCGTTACACTCTCCCCCACCAAGACGAGAACTCTCCGGTTCTCGAAACTTCCTCAGTGAGGTCTTGTCTTGTCAAGACATTAGAGGTTATCTCCTGTCATCTTCTGCGTTCGCAGCTCACTGAGCTCATTAACGCTTTCGCATCGTGGATGCCGAACACGCCGCCGCCGGCCTAAGGCTCGAGAGCCTACACGCCCCGCGCTCAACGTCGCTCAGCGTCAGCTCCTAGAACTTCCTCCTTCCTCTCTGTTACAGAGTATCACCGCGAACACCGCCACCGCCACGCTTCGAGCTCCATGAGCCGCCAGTCCCAGTCCCAAGAGACGAGCTCATTCGAGCAGCGCGCGACGCGCAGAGCAAACGAGCTCTTGTTCGAAGAGGTCGAGGAAGGTCAGCTTGACGAGGATGGCCCCATGGGTAGTGAGGCGTACTCAAACCCCGCCTCTCCGAGGTCTCACGTTAGTGCTCCGCGGTCACCACCTCGACGAGAGCTTCGCGCGCCGAATCCGTTCCCAGAACGTGTCAATCCTGTGCGCGCCCTGCGCGATGCGCCTCCGCTACCGTCTCGGTATGGCGAGGATGATCGTTACGATCCAAACGTCATTACCAATGACTTGGACGAGGCCCAAGGCCGACAGATGTCCGAGGAGCAGCGCTCGCAAGCGTCGTATCGACCTGTGGCTTGGCCACTGACGCACGCAACGCGCCGTGACTACGGCTTTCAGCCACGAGATCTTGCCGAGACGGCGCGCCGTTCTGCACAACAGCTCATGGACACGTACGTGTGTGGGCCTGCGGCCGCTACTGCTGACGAGCAAGTGCAGAGACACCAGCTCCGTGAGCGCTTTCTGACTCCACAAGTCACAACTCTCCAGGAGTACCGAGATCGCCTACGGCTGCAGCTGCATTAGTAGTCAGTGCCTACCATGCGCACAGTTCCTGTGGTCCTTTATCAAGGAGAGACGATGGCTGCGTATGACGCACAATTTGCAAACTGGGTTGAGCACTCTCGACGGCTCCCCAGCTATGATGCTCTTCGAGCTAGTTTCTCCGAAACTGATTTTCGTCTTGAGCGACGCCTGCGCCTGGTCTTCGCAAAGTCGAAGGCGCGACGCCACGTTCCAGGACCCCGTCCACAATACTACGAGAGCATCCGATCTACTGCTCCCACTGCGAGCGACGCTCCTACTCATGAGCAGGCTGCTCCAGCCACCGACCAGCGCCTGAACTCGACTGCCGATCTGTCTCCTTCCCACTCTAGTGGAAAGCGCTCAGCGCCTGGCGACGCCGTCGCACGCCATGGTGGCGCTTCGGCATCGGATGTACCCGATTATAAGAGTCCACGACGTCTGGGCAGTCTTGCCGAAGGGGGACCTCAAACGCCCACGAGTTTTTCGAATGAGGATAACCCCGCCACATTAGAAGATACTGGGTTTGACCCTGGCGTCGGCGCCGCGCCACAAGGCGTTCCACGTGATAGTGGAGCTCGCCGTGTTCGTCGAGCAGAGCTGGAGGAGGTCGAGCCTCAGCTGGACCCTCGCGTCGCGACTCGGAGTGACTTGTTTGCGCTGGATCAGCGCGTAAGTTCTCTGGACCAGTATCTTCGAGATACAACTGGCTCCCTGAACCGTCTTGCAGATAATCTCGACGAGACCCACCGTCGTGTGGACTGGTTCCAACCTCAGTCGGTTCAAAACCGGGTCGTGGACCTGGAGCGTCAAGTCGCTCAGCTGCAAAGTCAGCTCGACTTGTTGCTGCGTCTTTAGTAGCTTGCTCCTCGTCCTGTGGTCCCGCCACCCGTCGCTGCTGCCCAACCTTCGGGCGTGGCTCAGCCACCTCCCGGGTCAGCGCCAACGCCGTCACGCTCACCTGAGCAGGATCCTGATGTGGCTTGAGTAAGCCGACGTAGAAGACCGGATGCGTACGCATCTTCTTCGGAAGGTTTAGCGTATACGCAAGGCCCTTTTTGGCCACGACTTTGAACGGTCCCACGAACCGAGGTCTCAATTTTGTCTTGAAGACGGCAGACACTGCGTGAGTAGGTAGGTTTAGCATTTAACAAAAATAGGTCCCCGACCTCAAACCTTTCCACATTGCCTCTGCTTTTCGCATCAGCATACTCCTTCTGAAGGTCTTGGCTCTCAGCCATAGCGTCGCGTACCTGTCGCATGACGCTCAGTCTCAAAGAGACAAAGTCATCGACTTGCTTGCGAACCGCAACAGGGCTAACATCAGCCAGCCGCTCGGCTATTCCTCCCCCGTCAAGCCCTGAGCCACTTCGTGGCGGCGTCAGCGGGACGCGAGGATTTACCAAGCCGTTCACATAGAACGGAGTGAAGTCTGTCGAGGCATGCACCGCATTGTTCAATGCAAACTCGACGAGTGGGAGCATCCCACTCCAGCGTTACGGCGCCTCAGCGCATACGCTGCGAAGGATGTCCTCCACAACGCGATTCACGCGTTTAGTCTGACAATCGGTCTGTGGATGATCCGCTGTGGACATGTCCAAACGAGTGCCGAGCACTCTGAAGAGGGTCGTCCAGAACTTCGCGGTGAATCGCGGGTCTCGATCCTAGACAATTGCCTCAGGCAAGCCATGTTGGCGAAAAACGCGGTCTAAGAACAGCAAAGCTGTACCTTCGCCATCGATGGTGTCCGGCACCGCGGCTAAGTGAGCCATCTTGCTCAACCGGTCCACAAAGACCACGATACCCGTGTTATCCACCTTATCCTTCGGAAGGCCAAACACGAAGACCATACTGATGGACTGCCAACATCCCGTGGGGACCGGCAAGCTCGCCAATGGTGCCGCCGCATTCGGCGCGGACTTTGTCCGTTGACACGTCTCACACGTGCGTACGTAAGTGCCAACCCATTTATACATCTTGGGCCACCAGTACATCGAGCAAACCGAGCCATAGGTCCTCTCACGATCTAAGTGCCCACCGACGGGCGTATCATGTACCTCATAGAGGATACGATACTTGAAGACCTCATCATGAGGAACAACCACACGAGGAGTGTCTTCCGAGTCGGTGCTGTAATACAGCAGGCCATTATCGATGGAGTATCGATGTAGCCTCGCGCGTAAGCGCCCTGACAACTCCTTGTCCGAGTCCTGAAACTCTTCGCTCCCCAGAGCCCGTAGCAGCGCTACACACATGTCGTCCTGAACGTACGCATCGCGTATCAAGTCCGGCACCGATGAAACCACCGTCGTGACATGGGCTAACTCGTAGTCCGGTCTGCACGACAGCGCATCGGCTACCACATTAAGCCGCCCCGGCTTGTACTTTCCCTCGAAGTTGTACTCGGCAAAGAAGGAGAGCCATCTTGCCATTCTCTGAGCACAACCGATTGCGAAATCGTAGGCGTCGCAGACGACGCTGAACGGACGATCCAGCTCCGGTAGCGCGAGTATCGGAGCTCGCAGAAGGCTCTCCGTCACAGCCTTGAAGGCTTCGGAACTGGCCAGTCCACAATGGCCTTGACTTTGGCAGGATCTGCCCGCAAGCCGTGCTTCCCAATGAAGCACCCGAGGAACGGATTCTCCTCCGCGCCGAAGACGCACTTGTCCAAGTTGGCATACAACTTATTCGTGCGCATGCACTCGAGCACCGCTCGTAAATGGTCAATGTAGTTCTCCACGTCTGACTTCCCGTGCTCAGCACGACTATGGACGAAAATGTCGTCAAAGTACGTCTGCGCGTATGCCCGATGGGGCCGGAACAACTGCGTCACAAGACGATTGAACGTTGCCGGCGCGTTCGACAGCCCCTGGGGCATCACCAGCCACTCCCAGAGCATCCCGCTCGGAGTACTGACCGCTGTCAGCGGGATGTCGCTCTCTCTCATGAGCAATTGGTAGTAACCATCGACCAAGTCGAGTGCACTGTACAACGTACAGCCTACCATGCTGTTTTGCAGAACATCCTTGCGAGGAATCGGCGTCTGCGCCGGAATGGTGGCCGCATTCAGCTTATTGAAAGTATGCACGATACGCCACTTGCCATTCGGCTTTCTGACACAGAAAGTGGGTGTCGAGTGCGGAGACTTGCTCTCACGCACCAGCCCTGCCTCGTGCTTCGCACGGAAGAACGCGTCAACGACGTCACACTGTTCCTTTGGCAAGGGCCACTGCCTCGTCATGCAGTATTTGGTTCCTGGAACCAGGTCAATCTCATGACGCACGTCTCGATTCGGAGGCAAACCCATCGGAGGGCTCTTAGAGACCACGTCTCCATACTCCTTAATCAAAGGATAGAACCGATCCGACGGGTCTTTCAGGATCTCCGATCCACTCCGCGCGTTCAGCGCCTCCTTGGTGTCCTCCAGGACCGCGTCGTCCACGACGGACGAGGAGATCAACTCCTCCGCAGGTCTTATCAAGACCACCTCGGCTAACACGCCCGTCTTCAAGGCCTCGCCGAATTCGGTAATGGACATCTCGTCCAGCTCTACCAGAGCATCTACAGCGGGCAGAGCGTCAAGACTGATGTCGCCTTCGACCTCCCCCGTCACTCCATTCATGAGTGTGTACAGCTGCTCGCAGCGCTCACGTGGAGCTTCACCGCTCGCCACATTGGACACCTCGTCCGACGCCGAAGACGTCGCATACGCTCTGCGTCTTCTTCTCCTGTCCCTCCGCGACCGAGCCCTGCCGGACGAGGGCGGTGCGGCGACAGCTTCGTCACCACCACCGGGTGCAGAAGCTCCAACACTCCTCGAAGAGAAAGCCGTGTCTCGCATGACACTCGGCTCAGAGCCATGCGGTCCATGACCCTCACACAGTGAACTAGGTGTCACTTCACCAGCTTCCTTTTGGCCGCGCCCACGATGCCTCGACTCGCAGTCAACCGCGGCCCTCGGGCCACGCAGCGGTAGGTCATCAACCAGATCCATACCACACAATGGATTACGCGCCACTCCGCGCTCGTCCTTGCCAGGACACGCAGCAACCTCGTTGCTCACAAGTTCCGACATTCCAATGTCCAGAACCACATCCGCGTCGGCCTCGTGATCGCGCCAATAGCGCTTCTGCTTCCTAGTAGAGGTGGGTTCATGACTCACCAAAACTCCACTAGAGACAGGGTGCGTAGCACCCAGCGTCTTCGACTTCCAGTCGACCCATGACTCATGGCGCTCGAGCCATGCCATGCCAAGGATGAGGTCACACCTCGAATCCAGGTCCAAAACCAGACAGCGTTCCACGCTATCGAAGTCTAAGAACTTCACATTAAGGTCAATAGAGACCTTCGACACAGTAACAAGTGTCCCCGTCGCGAGACGGACTGAGATTTCATCTCGCGTTGGCACCTCCAGTGCCTCAGCATACAGCTGACTCCCTTCCAGGGTGGAGCGACGAGCATAGTTGCCCGAAGCTCCCGAGTTAATCAAGACTCTCCACGGCTTCACGAAGCCCTTCATGTTCGCTTGAACGACCAGCAAGCCCGGCTTGCACACACTCATCTTGTAAGAGAGCCCAGCGCCGAGCCCTGTTGCCCTTTACCTCTTCGAGGCACAACAGAACTCTGTTCTTCCCCAGTAGGCCACCCCGCGCCAACTGGGAGTTGCCGTTTCCCGGCGATGACCCTCCGGGTTGGCTCGCCGAAGCCTGGCGCTTGGAGCGCAGAGGGCGTTGGCGCTCCGGCACAAAAAGCATCGGCGAATGCCGGCGAGTTGCTCCGCAGCAAGAAGTTCAGCTACTTCATCTTCAGCATAGCTGAGGTCCATCAGTTCCGGACCTCTCGAAGAGCCTGCGCCGCTCGCGTACCAGCCCGGGCGGGCCGACTAAAAGTTGTGTTCGGCAATCAATGCCACGTTCATCGCCTCTTCGAAAGAGGAAGGATGTACACGAAACACTTCCGTTCGGGCTGCGCCCACGCGGAGTCCCTCCATGAACACGGTCACCGTGATCAGTACTGGCAGAGGGTCCGCCGCCATCCCGGCGATCAGAGCTCTCAACTCTTGGGCATAGTCCAGTAATTCCTTCTTGCCCTGTCGGGTAGCAAGGAACTTCGACCGAACACGGTACGCCTGGTTGGGCGGTGCAAATACGCGCGACAACTGCTGTTTCAGTTGAGCCCAAGTGGGGAACGCGACGTCTACAGACGTACCACACGTTAAAGCCCACTCGCGGGCGCGACCTCCAAGCTTGGAGATAGCAAGCGCCAAGCGCTGTTGCTCATTCTGAAGCAGGGCCGATCCTAGGCCATCTCGACCTCACAGGTCCAGAGAAGGAGATACTCTCCATCCTTCTCTTCGAAGGTCTTCACACTCAACATGAGCGGCTTGATGCAGCTGCCGTTGGAGCACTCATCTTCTCTTAGACATGCTCCAAGAGCGCGTTCTCATAACGGGAGAACGATTCCAATCCAGCGTTCACCGCCTCTGGACCTTGCGACGCAAGATGGGCCACGGCCTCCGGGCCAAGCAAGGACATAAGCTTATTAAGCGCGTCTTGCTGCGCCGGGGACAAATCGCGAACACTGGGTGTTCCATCCTCGCAAAGGATACAGTTAACCGACTCAGGTGCGGGATTGACTACAAGTGCTACCGTGCAGCGGGGCTGCCGTAGCTTTAGCGTCAGAGGAAGACGTTCGGCTCAAAGAGTCCGTAATACAAAGTTCCTTATGTGAAGGAACTTTAACAGCCCTAAAACCCGGGCGCAGAGTTATTAGCTCGAAATAACTCTTTTGCTTCCAAAACCGAAGTGTTTTATTTATCTTTATTGCGGCCAAGCCACTATCTATGTTTAGCTATCTACCATAGTTAAACCTAATCATATGCACAATGTGTGGCCCCCAACCTATGTACTGAGACCACCGTTAATTCTAGACTTCACGTACTGAGAGTCTGCTAAATCTTCGGGTACCTCGTACCATGTGTGCACCACACCGTGTACCCCGTTACATATCACATGTACTTGCTATCCTACCTACTTCTACTACTAGTAGTAGTCTACTCCTGCTATCCTATGTTTCCTACTCGCTACGCCCCTTACTTGTGTGTAGCTTGAGCTTGTTAATTTGTGGCCTCTATAAAAAGAAAGTCATCATGAATTTGGGAGGGATCTGCCCAGACGCCAAGGCAGCATTCAGGGTCTCCTGCTCTATCAGGGTGAAATACCTTAAGCTACTGCCAATCTACGCAATCTTGCGCAGAAAGAGAGAATCATTGAGTGCTTGCCTTTGGTATTCTAGTGAGGCTTTGCGACACAAGAATAGGATTGCGGATCATCACTGAGAACAGAGATCTCCCATCCCTAGGTCAAGAAACTTGGCCCTGTGTAACTTGGTGGCGGCAAACGAGAGGGCGATAGAAAGGACCACAGTAAAGCGCCACTGCATGACCTGGCCTTTGAATGCGGGTTCACCTATACAGATACTTTATGAGTAAGACCTCACTCGGGAATTGTTCCTTCACGTGGGTGTACATGTACACCAAGCAAGTGGAAGATGTGGACAACGTAGCAGTGTCGCTCTCCATGACACCTATGCGCTTGCAATTAGGCCCAAACATGCTAATGTTCCACGACACATTCTCCCAAACTGAGCATTCATAACCCCACTTCTGGAGTTTGTAGGAGGCGTCAATGCCGCGTTCTATCTTCTCGTTCATCACGACAGCCACGACGGCTGTCATAGGCATCTTAACGTTTGCTAGGCGAATTAACATGTAGTTGACGCTGCTCAATGAGATGCTGAATACAGCAGGATAGCACACTGTCGTCCGAGATATTCTACACACAAGTTCGCAAAAACATTGTTGAGCAAACCACTGCTCTTCACGGTCTTGCTCAGGTATAACGCATGTCGCACGAACCCTTGACACCGCCCATTTTCACGATGTCCTCGCAGAATTTGCTGAGAGCATGAGTTCCCCATTCGTATGCGAATGCAACCGTGCTGTAATACTGAAGGGAGCCGCGCACAGCTCTCATGAAGTTGCAACAGTCGGATATGAAAGCGAACGATACACCGTTCCATTTGGTGTGCAATCTTGATAGCATTCTCGGTCTTCTTAGTCAGTTCTAGATCCGTCTCTTTCTCTTCCAGTACTCCACAAACCATGGCCTTGGATCATGAGCAATTACGCGTGACATGACCATTGCCAACACGTTTGTGGCCCCACCTACGCCAAAAGTAATGGAGGGAGGTTTACATAGTGCCACCAGTCATGGCGTCGATGTAGCAGTCGTTCAGTAACGTTGTCGATAGTTCGCTAGAAGTAGGTGGCGACCATGGAATTTGGAGCATGACGAAAAAGATTTTCTACGCCGGGTGGCCAACCAGGAAAAAAGGTTTTATGTCCGTAAGTTGTCCTATATGTCCTAACATGTCCTAAATTTTGATTTGATTTTACTGTGGCCAACTTAGGCTAGCGGGTGCGAGCGCGCGTAGCTAAAAAAGAAACCCGCGCGGGGTGGCCGCGATCAGGGCCGCGCGGTGTTGGCCAGCACCGAGCTCTACAGCGAGCTGCGCATTGCACAGGCCAGGTGAGAAAATGGGTTTTCTAACGACGTTTTAGGACATTTAGGACAGTTTTAGGACAGAAAATCCGACGAAGGCCGAACATGCTCAAGTTGATTCTGCTTTCGTGCATAGCTCTCGCAAAGGTGCGATCGAAGCTGAACGTTCGTCCAGATTGAAATAGCAGTTGAGCAATTGATCTGACCGCTTTAGCCCCTACGGCCTGGTGGTCAAGATCATCCGCTAGCCAGGTCTCAGCTATCAACACCCGTCCGTAAGCCCGCGGTAGTTGCTCGCAGTTGGTGATATGTGTCGACTCATATTCTTTGTCAAAGCGGATATTTACACATCACCGGTGGAGTCTTGTACGAGCCATTTGGATGCTTCTTAAAGTATGCCCAGATCCCAATCGTCCCGCGAACATGCCATCTTTGTCGAAATGCAAAATGAACTAGATATCTTAGCTTTCCACACGAGCCCAAGCAATACGATAAGCAACCATTTACTTACTCGCGGCAAGTATCATCGAGCGATCAAGTAGCAACGGCAAGTGCACGACAAAAATCCAATTGTACCAATAGAAAACTTAACAAAATATTTGGCCTGGTTTAGTTGCCGAAATTTTGAAAAATACATATGTATAGTCCAGAGGGGCAGCGGTGACGGGCACATTACTGACTCATGTAGACAAAACAACCGATATTTTCAGGCTAAACAAATGGCAATCTAAATGTGTGCGAAACACAATCCTGGCCTTAATGTTTGGCTACACATTTGTCTAAATCCACCTATGTTTGATTGTGCAACTACGGGCGCAGCTGACGAAAAGAACCATGTGCACCAAAATTGCACTTTTTACAGTGCTTTTGGCGCTTTACCGTGAACCAGCGAGCATCACGGTTTTATGAGCTAGATTTTATCGTGAATCTACCAAAATTTGAAAATTAATCATTTTGGCAAAATCATATCAAACAAGGCAAAATTGGAACAGCCCAAAAAAAATCTCTCCCTCTCTCGGTCGGTCTCGCTTGCTCCGTCACGGTGCCAAAGTACACACACTCTGGCTTCTTTGATGTTGCTATTGTCGCTCAGATTCAAGAATAAGATCGTGCGCTTTCGCCCGTCTTGCACTGCGACTCTTCGCACTCCACGATCTTTTCCTCCAGCCGCACACTCAGCGGGTCGATTGGGCTCACCCGACCCTCTGTCATATTCAGAAGCCCATTACACCCACAGGCGTTTTGCAGGAAGTTCTTCCCATCCTTGTGTGCTCGTGCGGTTCTAACTGACGGTCCCAACCGCCGACCTCATACTATATATCGGCTCCCCATGCTTGTTATACATGGCAAATGAGACCCACCGTGCTCCACCGTCATCTTGCCCGTCTTGTTGTTTCCACTTTCGATTGCACGTTGCTCAAACTGAGTACGTACTGCCTGACTTGTTGCGTATCCGTCGTCTTCAAATATTCACTAAATTTCCACTCGGCGCTTGCCGCTCGAATTCACGCTCTATTGCACTTCTACGTCGTTTTGCACTTTCGTTGCTGTAGCTTCCTGCACTTGAGTCGTCGTTGCTCTCTCAGTCCCTACGAGTCTTCATACGACAACGTGTACCGTAGCTTTTCGTCGTAGATCCACTAGGTCGTAAAAAAACTAACATGAGCTATAAATGCTTCTTGCTCTGCTTTATCATTTTCTCGTCTCACGACTCAATTCCCGTACCCTGACGGTTCGACAAATCTTAGCGGACCTACCCCCATGTGTACTAACATCGTCGCTTTCGGTCGTTGTGGCGGTCGGAAAATCCCGCCTCTGTCTATCGTCTTGAATGCCGTTGCCTACTCTGTCTACCTTTTGTAATAGCGCGACCTAGTTCTCGCCGTCTGGCTCGTTCTGCGCATTCATGTCTGCCTTGGATCGCTGCCAACAGCCCCACGTAATACTTCGTCAATTTAGCTTGGATCAGTCACGCGCGGAGGTCATCGTCCAGCGGGACAACAACACGTGGGGGATCTGTACGGTCAACGCAATACGTAAGCAGGTTGCCGTTGAGCGCGGTCGCGTGGGGAAAGATGGCGCCGTGTTGCGGGCGAAGGATCCTTCATGTATTTGTTCATCTCGGAACTCGCAGCGTCCGCCCCATACGCGGACGCTATTAGATCACGAAGCGGGCAGGAAGCCGCGACTGCGACAGCGGCCAGCTCTTCAGCGGCGCACACTGATAACGCACCGTCAACTTCGTCGCCAACCGCGTGGCGATCCGACTGCACGTAATCAGGCCGACGCGAAAGCGCGTCGGCGTGGATGTTGGTACGCCCGGGCTTGTAATGAGCAACGAAGTGGTACTCGGAGAATAGAGAGAGCCAGTGCGCCATCCGCTGGCTTAAGTTTGGGTTCTTGGTCGTTGTACTCCATGAAGTGTGAGCTGTGTATATCGCTAAGGGCTGCTCCCCCAGGACAGAGCTTGATGAGCGCGTAGCGCATGGCCAGCAGCTCCTGGTCGTAGACGGAATAGTTACGCTCCGCCGGCTTCAATTGACGCGATTGGTAGCTCACAACACACTCGCGACCCTCGTCGTTGACCTGCTTCAAGGCACAGCCAATCGCGAAGTCGCTCGCGACGCAAACAACGTGCAAAGGCTTCGAGTGATTGGGCAACATCAGGACTGGCGCGGTGGACAAGTTCTTCTTCTTCGCGTTGAGCGCGGCTTGGTGTTTAGGGCGCCTCGACCACGTGGCGTTAGCCTTGAGGAGCTGCGACACTGGGCGAACAGTAGCCGCAAAGCTCTTCGAGTAGAGGTGGAGATAGGCCGCGAGACCCAGCCACTGACGAAGTGGCTTCTGATCCTGCGGTGCCGGCCAAGCGCGAACGCCATCCTTGCTTACGTAGCTCCCGAGCACTGGAATCTCGGGCGCGCAGAAGATGCACTTTTTTAAGTGGGCGTACAGCTTGTTCGCCCGCACCACCTCGGAGGTGCCGCAGGTGTACTCCCATGTCCACCATGCCGTTCCCGGCAGGCCTGTGAAGGAAGATATCGTCAAAGTAGCTGGGTGGGAAATCCGGAGGGGGGGGGGGGGGTAACAAGTTCGAGATCATGCGATTGAAGGTTGCAGGGGCGTTCTTCAGCCTCTGCGGCATGACCAATCACTCTCAGAGCATGCCGCTAGGCGTGCTGACACCAGTCAACGACACGGCGTCGTCGCGCATCAAGATCTGGTAGAAGCTATCCATCAAGTCTATCGCGCTGTACTTGGTGCTGCCGGACATGGTGGCGAGCACCATGTCCTTTCGGGGAGTCGGAGTTTGAGCCGGGGTGGTGGCGTCGTTGAGCTTGTTGAAGGCGTGGACGATCCTCCACCCACCGGTTGCTTTCTTCACACAGAAGGTCGGACTGGAATGAGGCGACAAGCTCTCGTGGACGTGGCCGGCTTGCCGGCGACTCTCGATGAAGGCGTCGGTCGCTTCGACTTGATCATGAGGAAACAGCCACTGCTGCGTTACGCAATACTTCGCGCCAGGCACGAGGTCGATCTCGTGCCGCACTCCGCGGCCGGGGGTAAAGAACTGCTGGAGCATTGTTGGGGGAAGATATCAATGAACTCGCGGACAAGAGGAGCGACCGGGTTGCCGGAGGCTTCGAGAGCCGGTAACGATTGGGCAGGGTAGCGCTCCTCTAGCGCATTCCTAAGCCGGCCACGTTTGGGCGCGTCTGGCTGGCGGACGCGGGATCAGCTTGGACAGTGGCGACGGAAGCGGTGTCGTCTGCGACGATCATGCAGACTTGCTCGATCTCCCCGTGTTTCAGGTCGCGGAGAAAATACTTCCACGAAAATCCAGGCAAGCTCGTGATACCAACGACGTCGCACGGCGGCCGTGCGACCGCGATGTCGTGCACGGCTGATGTTGTGTTCGTACTATTTCCGGTCAGAGCCGTGATGACTTCGGACTCGGGCTCGACCGAGTCGCTTGATGGGGCACGAGGCCGTCGCGGAGTGCAACGACCGCGGCGTCGGACTGGGCGGGAAGCGTCATTCGCAGCAGACGGTGAGAGACCACGCTCGATCACGTCTAAATTACTTGGGCGCTGAAACAGGCCGTTGGCTCCGGGACGCGGGATAAGTGATTCGCCCGCGTGCTCTTCGCCAGGGTGCTCCCGCTCGACCACGTGCGGGAACCCATGCTCGACCGCAAGTGGGAGACCACGCTCAACTACATTCTCGTCCAATGGAAGCCACTGCTCGCCGTGACGCGCGAAACCTGCTCGACCGCGTTAATATGTCCTGAGACTCCTGTCCAGAACAAGCACACATTGCGTCATCACACACCGCGCACAAAAGGGCCATCGCTCACTTTGGGGGCAGCAGCGGTCATGGAGTCGGGGTCCATGACTGCGACATGTGACCAGTGATTTGGCGTCCCGCTCATGGATGCCAAAACAGCGTTCACATCTATGTCGTGCGGGCGGACAGTTCGGGTCAACCAGTCAATGTGGAGCTGGTGACGAGCGAGCCACGGGATCCTGAACACACAATCGAAGGAGCCGCTCAGCTCAATCACCAGGAAGTTATCAGATCCCTGAAAGCCATCGAACTCGTAAGAGAAGGCGGCCGAGCGTTGTCGGCGTACCTAACCACCATATCACCAAGACCTTCACTGAAAGGCATGTCCGCCGGCAACACCGACAAACTCTCGGCGCGGACGAAGTTGTTCGTCGCACCTGAATCCAGCAGAGCACGGATGGGGCGCTTGGCTCCATCGACGTGGAGACTGAGAACGATCAGTCTCGAGTCACTGCCGGAGGTGGTGGCTGAAAGATGTGCACAAAGCACAGGAGGGCAAGGAGGAGGTTATGCCACCAGAGAGCCATCACTCCTTCCACCCCCAGTAGGGCGCCCCACGCCTACTGGTCTTCGCCTTATATTGCTTGGCCAGCAACGGAGACGTCGGCCTCGGCCGTGACGTTCGCCGTTACGGGTGCTGGAGCGCGGCACACTGTCGCGCGCTGACTGGGCTTCTGACAGCGGAAACATTTCAGCGAACGCGGGCCGCGCGTCGGTGGACGTGGTCATGGAAGGGATGTTGTTGTCCCACAGCGATCGTCGTACCGCCGGATGGCATTTATCTCCATCGGTCCTGGCTCCGGTTCTGGCGCCGGGGCTCGAGAGACGTCATACGCTTGCGACGCTGTCACGCTGTAGTCTTCGCGCAGGGCGACAGCGAAGGCATCTTCCAGCGTGGACGATGTCTTTCGTGTCAAGTAGAAAAGCTGGTACCCAGCGTTCATGCCCGATACGAGCACATGAACCTGGGTCGCCATGTCCACCGGGTGCGTCGTGATGAACGAGAAGAGATGTCGTGCGTGCTGGATATACTCGAGCATGGACATGTGGCCCTGCTCCAGCGACAGGAAAGACGACCGCTGAGCCATCTCGTCTTGGGGCGACTCGAACGCGAGTCGCAGGTCGGCCTTCACGGACGCCATGGTGGAGAAGCAGCTAGTGTCGGCAACGAGTTTGCCGAGCGCTCATTCTTTTGCCTTTCCCGTTAACTTGGAAAGCAGAAAGCGCGTACGGTAGACATCTGCCGAGCTTTAATCACAATGTCCACCTCGCAGAACCACCGGTTCAGGATAAGACGACCGTCGACCTCACCATTGTAGGTGGAGATATCGAGTTTGACAATGTCGGTCTTGTTTTTTGGTCTGCGTGGGAGTCGCCACTCGCTGACGGCGGTCAGCGAACTTGCGCGCCATGAACTCCTGGGCGGTCGGGCGTTATTGCTCTTCAGTTCCGGCCGCCAATAGGGTCCGGGTGATAGCGTCGCCAGAGGCAGCGACGAGGCGATGTAGCGCTTCCCACTCAATCGTAGACAGGTGTGGAAAACTGGTGTGCTCTAGGGGCATGCTGCTCATCTGGGACGCGCCTCTCATCGGCGTATCGCTCATCTTGATCTGGGTGTTGGGCGGATTACAGTTGTAACAGGCTAAGACCGTTACCAGCTTACACTCGCGATCTGGGAAGATGTAGGTATATTAGACTCAAGAGATTTACTATCGAGACGGCCTCGAGGCTTGACGCCGTCACAACCAGTGGATCTTTGCATAACTCTGATTGGCCACCACGATAGAGCGGTGGCGAATTGTGTGACAGTAGCCTGTCACATCCGCTGTCTTCTTAACCCCAGCCCCCTGTCGTTAGACCAATAGGAAGACCAAAAAGCTAAGTTTTAGTTTTGGACGAGGAACACAGTTGCACACAAGGTCGCCCAGACTATAACTGAAGAGGAAGACGCAGTTCCACACGAGGTCTTGAGTGCCTCTGATGTCGCCATCAAGACACGACGTGGGTAACGGAGTTCCACGTCACGGTCGTCGTCTACGACACTGTCACCACCGTAAGTCGAGCCTGAACCGTGTTCAGGCTGACGTCGCTCCAAGAGACTCGGAGTCCTGGGCCCGGACTCCTTCGACACGGCCGGCCGAAGGGTGTTATCACATCTTCGACGGCGAGCCCGGTCTTCTACGATGCGGTCTGCGACGCGCATCGGGAGTGTACGTGTCACTTCGGCAATGCCGGTGGAAACAAACTTCTGTCCGGTGTGTGTGGGTCTGCCACGCCAGCAGATCCCAACACCGAAGGTCGTCGCGCCGTATGGGCTTCGTCAGTGCCGAATGGGACTATCCACGGTGGGTAACAGAGCTCCACAGTCAAGGCGGGAAGCATAGTTCCGCACCGAGCCAATGGCTCCAAGTGGTGAGGTTAATGTGACCTCACCAGACGTGTGTAACCTGTTCCACGTCAAGTCACGCAGACTCAAACTGCTTAGAAGTGTGGCCACCAGTAAGCCCACTAGGAGAATAGAGCCTCTCAAGAAAGAGACCGACCCCAGAGCTCTCCTCGGGAGGACAATACCCTCTCGGGCGGATGGCAGCTCCCTGCTCGGCGGGTGTCGCCACCGGACCCCCACGCATACGCTGGGCAGCATGGAAGTCCTCCTACTGCTGGTCGAGATCGCTCGTGATCTCCCGGGTCTCATCAACGACACCATCTTCCTCTTTATCCGAAGAGCCGAAGACATCGTGGTAGGATCCACTGGTCTCCTGCTCTTCACGGAGCAGAGACTTCGAAGCCATGCGCTTCTTGGAGGGCTTGGCCTCCTGCTATAGCTTGCGCCTTGGCTCACAGCCGCGTCACTCTGTCTCGGAAGCTTCCGGAGTAGCCTCCTTCAGTGCAGAAGTTTTGACGAGAGACTCGATTGTCTCAAGTCTAAGTGGGGGAGAGGCTCGGAAATACATTTCCTCCCTGGTCTTGCATGAGGCAGACAGCCGTCGTGCTTGCCTGTGGCTATCACACGCCGCGGGGGACTCAATGACGTCAAGTTTAAGTGTGTGTGTGTGTGGGGGGGGGGGGGGGGGGCTCGTAAATACGTTTCCTCCCAGGCCTTGGAGATAAGACGAATCTTCTCACGAAGACAAGTGTCGATGGACATCGACTGCAGGCTAAATACAATCAGCCGGGTTAAGAGCCGCGATGACTCTAACCAAATCAAAACGCGCAAAGTACTCTGGCCGAAACGGAAAAGGAAATATGAACATGTTGCAGTTAAGGACCAAGTTCCTATCGCTAACATTGTTCGCGTGGTGGTGGGCATCACGGGCGCTAGACGCCTTCACTGAGCTGAAAAGGTATAAGCAGTGGTTGCAGGCGCAACCACAACAGGAGGCAAGCTCGGACCTGGTAAATCGCTGCCCAGGTCCCTAGGTCATAAATGACCAGACAAGCAGGGCGAACGAGCGCCTCGCTCTGTCGTACTGCCGCTGTCGTGTACGTAGTACACAGCGCGCCAGGTGTATGGGGCCGTGACCCTGTACACATCCATGGCCATGACGGCCTGTCGAGCAGGGTGAACGGAAGTATCACCCGCACGCAAGGCGTTTGCTGTACGTGATGTACGCAACGCGCCGGGTATAATGGTCGATGGAGCCATGACCCGTGTGCTGTGCACGAGGGTACACACAACTGACCAGGTATCGGTCGAGGCAACGCACGCAGTCGCAACTGGTGCTGCGCCGAGTATGGCGCCGTGGTGGTAGCTGCTTGCACCACCGTGGGTTTAGTACCGCACGAGTACTTGGCGTCAATGCCGGACGCCAACGCCGCTGTGGCATAGTGGTATGGAGGCATTATACCCCCCCAAATTAAGTACTGTCGAGGTACACGGTGTCGATGTGAGACACCAACGCCGCTGTGGCATAGTGGTATGGTGGCAGTATGCCCCGCCACGATTTTGAGTACTACGGTGTCGATGTGAGACACCTATGCGTCGTTGGTATGATGACCAAGACGCGGGGCGTAGCATGGAAGAAGCTACGCCCGCAAAGATGAACCCTTGTAAGAGCCGAAGGCATGGCCCGAGGTGAGCTTAGAGCTCCCTCCGTTGTTGGGCAGGTGTTGTCCTTATCGATGTTGTCCCTTGCGGGAGCCACCGTGCTCCGGACGCGTTCGCGAGGACTGTCGTGTCCTCCGGTGCGAACTGTGGGCGAATGCCACACGTTCGGATGCTATTGCATCCCGTGCCAAAGCACTGTGCACGCTATAGCGCAGGAGCTAAGGCAACTCTGAGTGTCGGCTACGCGGCCAACACAGTTGTGAGAGTGGGGACGCCGGGCCCAGTGTGTTTTGTGGTCACAAGTCACTGTGGGCGTGACTAAGAGCCGCGCCGGTCTTGTGGCAGCTCAGTGTGAGAATTGCACCTTTCAGTGTTTTAATTCTCTCACTTCTAATTGGAGAATCAGTTGTGATCGGAGAATCAGGTGATTCTCAGTTAAATAGGGGAGGATGTAACGGGGTACAACCCAAGTGTACCCTAGCTACATGAAGAGTGACGTGTCACTCTTCCTGGTACATGGTACATGGTACCAGAGACTCGCTGAGCCAACCATTGGATATCTACATACTGTAGCTTCACTATAGGTGACTTCTAGTTTGTATGAGAACTCATGCTAAGTTTACCTATAAGTACATCAGTCTTTAATCTACTCTTCTAAGTAGCAAACCGTTCCCTTTAAGACAGAGAACACGTGAACTGACGTTCACTTGGGTAGTAAATACCCGTAAGCACTTCCTTTGTGCAAGGTGCTGTGTGACCCCGTCACATCTTACGTAAGAGGGCCATTTTAAAGAAGTATGGACCGAATGGCCAGTTTTTGTCGGTCATTTCCTCCCTACGTAGGCCCTGCGGACTAGATCAATACTGTAGGGTGCATAGTTAGCCCTGGCTTCTCGGTGTTATTCAGACCCCAACGATGCACGCTACCGGTTGCTAGTAATCCAGTATCACTATGTATCTCAGCAGAAGCAAGCCAAACGCTACACAGGAAAGAAAGCTACGTGCGTATTGTCAAGGTTTTATTATAGCACGGAGTCAAATTGCGTTTGTTGCAGCTTTGCCGTTTTATGTTATAATCCAGGTTTTGATGGCCCCCGGGTACGCTCTGTGGGGTCGGAAGTCAAACGCAGGGCCTTAAATCGGACGTCGTTTTGGCAGAAAGGCACAATACTGCTTACTTCTCAATCAACCACCTCTGGAGGCGGCTCATTAAAATGTAAACAAAATTATTTTGAAAAGGGCGCATTCTATTGAGCTCTTACACGGCGCCTAAGACCATCGCCGTTACCGAGCTCATAGTGAAGCTACCGGACTTGACAGCACTTCTTCCACCCGTCCTAGCAACGCCTAGTCGTTTCCCTTACTAACGCGCAGCAGTACATCTTCTTCTGCTACCTAAGGCCACAACCATTGCACCGACAACCCGCTGCATCGGCGTCTGCGCGGCGAGGCCTTTTGGAGAATGCGCGCAGAGGGAGGGAAACGTTCCTGATGTTGTTTGGTGTCTGGCGGTTCAGGATGCAGAATGTCTTCGGTAATAAAGTCTACGTGGATGCATGCATTGTCAAGGTTTGTGCATAAGATTATGTTTTGGAGAGGACTTCGTGAATGCACATGGAGCCGTGATAGGCTTTCGCACGAACAAAATGAAATAAATTGAGTCAGGGCGTTCGAACGTGGTTCCATTCAAGACAGGGGAAATGGCAAAGGGCGCGAAGGTGGCTACGGCGCGCATAGCACGGAAAGCAAGAGTGCGATGGAGTACAGTAGCACCTATTTCGATTGCTACCACTGAAGACGATGGATTAAAGTTATATTTGTGCCTGCTGTACATCTCGGGTCGATCATGTTAGCGGCGGTCATGACTGAAGCCATGGGTGGGAAGGCAGTGATACCTGCGATCAAGCATGAGGAGAGCCTGTGAAGTCAGCTGCAAAGAAATAATTAGGGATATGCATACCTCTCGATGATGACGTAGAAGTGTCTGAAATACACCATTCACCAGGCTACTTCGTCGTTTTTCCGAGCAAAGTGATGCGGGAAGAATATTTAGAAAAACCTTGTTTCTATTTTTAAAGGTTTTTTAACCTAAGTGGTTTTGTCGTAAATCGTTACCATCCACCGATTCCATCGACGTAGTCTACCGTGCACCGAATACGTTACTGTTTCCGTACTTGGTCCATCCAGTGCTAGCATCGTGAACCGGACTTTACTGTCGAGCTCCCCAAACGTGGCCACGCCGTCAATCTCCACGCGTGCCGTTGACAATCCATCGTTAGCCTCGGCGAAAGCACGTCGTCCTTTTTAGTCACTTATCTTTGCTGAACAGGGCTCACCCGTGCGTTTCCACCGATGTCCTGTACGTTCAGGTCGTGCTGTCCATTTCAAAGTTCTTTCAGTCGTCATACAGCGTCCTCTACTTGTAACTAGCGCCCACGCTGTCGTCAGCTTGCTGTTCTTCAGCCCTCGAGCCGCTATGCCCTTTTTTAACGCACACTTTAATATCTCTTAGTTCTTTAGGTTCGCGGTCGATTTTCCGGCCATCTTCAAACTCGCAATGGCAGCAGTCTTGCCGTCAGCACCGCTTTCCACTGAATACGCCACAGTCGCCGATGGCCGCCGTCCTGATCGCCACTCGACTCCACAATCATCTCAGCCACAGCGCCTTCTTCACATTGATGCACGTCACCGCTCTGCACGTCCATCTATCCTAGGTTCTTCGTCGCTTAGGTCTGGGTGTACCTTGGACACCAGGCTCTGGTTGTCCTCCACGTTCACCACGTGGATCACTTTCCTCTCGTACGGTCCTACTTGCACTTTCTCTCATTCGGCTCGAGTTTTCTGCCTGCGTCGTCGCATTCGCACCACTCTTCTCATCAGCATGCGTCGCATGCTTGACTTCGTATATCGCCTTGCCTCTCGCCGCCGTGCCTTGCCCGACGCATTTCCCTTCGTCCTGTCATTCGATCGCGATGCTCTCTTGAGCGCCACCACTAGTTCCTCGTCCTTCGCCACCAGAATGGGTACTATCATTTCCACCAGAGTCGCTTTCACCACTGTAGTCCTGCCCGAGTGCGTCACGTCACGCAATTGTGGTATTGTCCACACCCGTCTTCAATTTACCGCCTATGCCCTTGGCATCGACACCGCAATTATACTTAGTTCGTGGAGCAACCCGCTGTCGCGTATTCGTCCTACTTGGCCTTGGCGTCGCTCGAGTTGTCGTTATATACAGTGGTAGCTTGTCCTCCTCGCACTCTTTATCTGTAGCGTCGTTCTTGTGTTCCTCCGCCGCCAACCCGTCGTCTTCGCGCTCAACGTCCTTGGTCGTCGTAATTATTGGCACTGTCGTCACTCTGGCTTGCGCGCTCGTCTTCTTCAGTTGTGACTACCGCGGTGCCGTCATTTGGCAGTACCACCTGTGACGCCGTCGCCGCAACAATAGACCACGGATTCACCACGTGGCTGTCCTTAGCCACCGACGTAACCTAATGGTGGGGCCTCAACATCCCCGCTTCCAGTGACTTCGCCATCTGCCATTGGAACTTCGTCTGTACCTGCAGACGTATAACAATATATATACCTCTAGTTGTTTTTACGCTTTAGAGTACATCTATTGCAATGGTGACAATCTAAACGCTTCATATTGCAATCTTACATTTCTTTAGTAAAATAGAAGTCTCGGTCATTTACTATGCCCTACATGGATTTACAGTTAAGCAATTTGTGGATTCACCGTGCTCAATATTGACTGTACACGTAAACCTAAACTTTTAACGACCGCCTTTAATTAGATTGAAATGACTCCAAACCACGCAGCGATTACATTCAAAGTTTGGTCGTCGTTGCACAGATTTTGTTAAGTAAAAGAGCCGAGTCTTAGTGTCTCTAGCAATAGTGGTTGGCCCGCATTACTGGCAGTAGTGTTTTAAGACATTAGGTGGTGTCAGGCTTGAGACATGGTACGAAAAATATGGCCACTCGGACGCCGATAAAATGGTCTGGCATTTCCCAAAATATCGCACCGGTCAGAATTGAAATGGATGACGAATATTTTTTCAAAATAAATAATTTTAATTATTTTTACATAATAAAAAGAACTTAAATTTTTAAATACTTGTTATAATGTAAATAATAACATATAATAAAATAAATGGGATAATATTTGACATATTTGAAGTAAAGTTCGCCAGCGCATTCTGATCGACGAAGCTTTTGTAAGTAGCTTCCTACCATCAAATTCCTGAAGTCGCTTGTTTGATGTGCAGTCAAGGGCTAGTGCGAGGTCCTACAGCTCGTGTTTCCAGGCTCCATATGCGAATACATCGGACAGCGGTGGATGCTCGGGGATTCGGCACGGCGTCTGGTACAGTACTAGCATGATATTGTCTGCAGCTTTTGCATCTGCGCGCTTGTTTTGTTCGTGCTTACCAATTACAGTTCCCAGATTTTGTTTGTATACCAATTGAGCACACAGCCGGCTAGCGTAGATCCAGTAGCCGGGGCAATAGGCGCAGGAGACTGTAGCACGGCTACAGCTGTCGGTGTTTCTCCCAGAGCACTTGCTCCAGTTTCAGAAGCGCACAACTTGGGTTTAGGAGCTTCGAGGCGAGCCAGCCGTTCGTTGATATCGCCTAACCGTTTGAGAATGTTTTCAATTGTTGATGTCAGAAGGGCGTCGCCACCGGTGCCTATGCTACTAACTTGAGCATGGTTTGTTGTACGCCAGCACCCCCTCCTTCCTTCAACTATAGCAAGCCAGGAAACTGATATTACAGCCAAGGCGCTCGTTGATGGCGGTGATCGCGCGGTGCATCTGATACTCGTAGCGCATAAGCTGGGCTGAGATTTTATGGCTGGCTTCAAGGACAGCTTTCTTATGCATCAACAGCGCTGCAAATGCTGCATCCACGACATTAAGCGACACGTTGTACCGCTCTTTCGGAGACCCGATGACTTGCTGAAACAGCTCATCACGGAGACTCAGTAGCTGTGCATATTCTACAACCGAGAGACATTCTCTGAGATCGCTGATAGTCGGTGTCGTTACAGGTAAGACTGGTGGTTCGTATCCTGCTATACTTACCCATCGCTCTGATCCTCCCGTGTGGTTGTTCCTATATAGAGGAATGCTTTCGTCAGCGACTGTAGTAGCCAAGCCCCCCCCCCCCCTCCCCAGTTGATCTCCACTGGATTGCCAGCTTATGGGATGCATTGGCGTACTCTGCAGACCCCTGACGAAGTGAGTGACTCGTCAAATTCGGTGTCATTGCCAGCTGCTCGGATGCTGGCATAGCCTTCACATTGTAGCGCATTACTTTGGTGATATAGCTGGCAATATTTGGTCGCCTTCGCTCTCGTTTTGTGTGTATGTCCGACATCCAGATAGATCAGACACAGCGTATCTTGGTACGAGAGGCAATACGTACTCTGAAGGCTCGTCGTAGCAGACGAAGAGCAAACGGAATGAATGTAGCACTGTTCCCAACGCTCCGGTGCTTTGTAAATAGAGACACCCTGCACAACCGATGTTTTAATCCGCGCAATACGAGGAATCAACTCGCCTGATGTAGCAAGTGATAACTGTTGCTTTCGAGCGAAGCCAATATGTATTGCCCTGCCGAATGGGTCCCACATCATAGTGATAAGTTCCGCATCATGGACAGGTTTGAGCCCCGTGACAACATCGCCATGTACCACTAAGTTCTCGACAAGCAAACATAAGTCGTGAACAGTACATCCTGGTGCGTTATTTGTTTGCTCGTTTGCACGGGGATTGAGCTCATCGATTGCGCCGGTCATTTTGTCGCGAATACTGACTACACACTTGGAATCCGACAGACCATCTTTGTAGCGTTCTCGGAGTAGATTAGGAATTTGAGAAAAGTAGCCGAGGGCTGTTGACTTTGCCAGGTATCCCTCAGCTGCACGAGCTTTGTCACTCTTCTTCGTCCGTTGGAAAATTTGAGAAAACGGCTTGTAGGAAATAGAAGTTTTACGTCGGCTGAGTAATCTGTTGTGATATATTGAATGCATCGCGTCTATTCTGTCGCTGCTTAGTTCAGCTGAATCTAGAAGCTTGTAGAACACTTTAACAGCAGCCGCCTCTTGCCCGAGCGTCCCCGCATCGCGCGTGGAAGCTTCGTGGTGCACGCTGCATCGCAAACAGGAGAGAGTAACGGAGATGGTCTGTGCTAAACTGGTATCAAGGCTTCTGAAGACGCCTCACCACACTCTGCAACTTATTCTGGGAAGGGACACTATCAGTGAGTTTTTGTATATAAACTTACAGTGTAAATCCGCCAGCATTCCGGAGAATGCCGGAAACAAGTTGGCAGAAATTACCCTTGCCCTTTTGAGTCGATGATTGGCTAAAAGTCAGTGATAACGTCTCGTAACAAGCGCCGATTGGTTCTCCCAATGGAAATAGTGATGGTAGGGATCGAGCGTCCGCCAAAACGAAGGCATACTGTACGACAGTAATACATGTATTAATACACCTTGTATTCTACAGACAAGTATTATCCGTGCCCGACGTATATCGTGTCACGTTTCAAAAATGTCTTCAGATTTGTAAGAAGGGACAAACCCTCCGGACACGTTTCCGGCCACCATAATTAAATCAATACTACTTCCTCTGTCCGGAAATATAGCCTAGACACAGTCAAATATCCATATGAAAGTATTTTGTATGTCAGTGCTGGACCTTGATGCTCGAACGTGCCAAGGCAAGCCATTAAGATGGCAATATCAGCTCACGCGCGCACCAAGCAGGCCAACTTCTTTGTGAATTCGGTGGATTTCACACCATCCACGCCTATATACGACGATCCGTGCTCGCTTCCGTTACGATGGTACCCTCAGCGCTTCAGCAGTCTTTCAACGCGATTGAGGAAGCCGAGGTCCTCTACACGACAGAATTTAACAAATACGAAGTTAATGGATGAATGCCTTTTCAGCTATAATTACTGTGCATCTTAAGTGCCACTTAAATTTCAGAGACCTGCGATCACATAAACCAATGTTATTCCGACAATGTCGGTCCAACAAGTGATTACTGTACATATACATCGTACATGTACTTCTCTGGCCTAATCCAAAATGATGATTGGGGGGTTTCAGTGATCGTACATAAATGAAAAATCTATCTTTATTGGATAAAACTCAACGGTGATTACGATTGTCGCAGAAAACTAATTTATGGCTTGCAATGCTAATCACTCATTCCACCTTGATTCTAGGTCATCTATAGCTCACTAAGAACGAGCCCTTGCCCCCAACAGGACTCTTAAACGCGCTAATACTCAACGTACCTACGCTAGATCATTGTCGTCAATATTAATATGGAGTTCTCTGGATTTTAATCTAGAGTTGTTAGGAGTATCCGACTCGGAGGTACCATTATCTGAATGATAGCTCCAGAAGTAAGCTATAAATTCATTTTTTCTGTTGCAATTATATCCATTCAAAAAACGATGTTGCCTGTGTCCTGAATACACCTTGCAGCAACATCTCAAATTAGTAGTAATAGCAGTCTAGAAAGCTACTATAATATACGGCAATATTCTCACTCTCCTAAACTTGTAACCTGTCTGTTCGTCCGTCTGTCAATCGATCCGTCGTTTTCCTTCCTTCCTGCTTTGACCTTCCTTTTCGCATGGCTACAATCCGCCTTCTGGTACATTTTCTTCCCATCCTTTTGATTGCGCCTATCTTTCTGACTCGACCTAACTATGCAAAAATTACAATTATAGCCAACAGCGACACACTTTAAACTCGCGCCCTGATTGGGCAATATTGTCGGACCTGCGACACTGACTGGATCTGTTGCACGATCAGACTGTCTCTGGAGATTTCGAATGGACGTACGGGAAACATTTGCGTAGAGAACGAAACATACTGATTGGATAAAACACGCTCGGCTTGCCTATTTTTTCTTAGGTATATTACATTTTCCTACTCAAATCCTGTCCTACGTACTGCAAGTCGGGCACGTTAACCGTCTATTGTTGTAAACACTGAGATTGCCATCGTTTTGCACTTAGTGGCGCGCGGCTCTCGCGGCGTTGCGGCAGCGGCACGTGGTCACAGCATGCAGTCAGTGCATGCACGCAAGCTATCTAAAAGTTGAGAATCAGCATTTATGAGTCTTCTAAATACTAATATAGCGCTTCGATTAGCAATTACAATATATTTAAATAGTCAAGTTAGATCATTTTAAAAAAATAATGTGAAGCATATATTTTATAAAGTTCTAAATTAGATTTACGGAAAAGATAATACAAAAGTTTTATAGTGTCAAAACTTCCACGCAACATATTGGTGAAAAATAAAGCAATTGTTTGGCTCGGCCCAACCGAAAAACCTTAGTTATGCAATGCACCTGATCTGTAGTGAATCGATGCGCGCTAAATCTACGTTAAAGGAAAATCCATACAAACATTAAGTTTAATTGCGGGGCTTTATAAAACGTCGAAGCTATAGAGCGTAGCCCGTTGCATATAATATTTAGCGAATGGTTTCTACAGCTGTAACCTAGCCGTCCCTATCTGCATATGCGACACAATAGATGGCAAATGCACTCGCTTACTTGGGCAAAGCCAAAGTATGATACTATTAACGCTCACAGCGTATATTCCACTAATGCGCGCATTCAAGTAGAAACTATAGTATTGAGTTAGCACATACCGAGACTACGCGCGACGAATTACTTGCGGTCTACATATATACATATACTAGCATGTGTGCAGTAATGCAGACCATACTAGCGGGCGCGACAAGCCGAGTCGATGTGTCTTTACGCGCTATCAAACCCTACGCAATACTGTACTTTAGTGTCCTGTCCATAACGATCGAGATAAGAGCGCGGTTGAGTCACGGATGGCTATAAGAAGTACCCGCCGTGTGCATACATATCGCGCTGACTACCGCTAACAAACGCGTGGTCAGCTTGTCTGTGAACCACTACGGTATGACCTGTGCCCAGTTCATGATACGCTTGGCCTTATAGACTGCTACACCAGTGGCGTAAGCACAGTAAGCAAGCACGACGATGCAAAAACTAATGAAGAAAGTGATAGTGATCCCACTATAGGTTTTCGTTATCACGAGCATGTGGCGTATACACTCAATGGCGATCTTTCGAGATGAGCTATGCACGAACACATCAAATAGAACGCCGATCTGATAAATAGGCAGCGAAGTACTTTGTCTAATGTGCATGAGCTACTATTTCATATTGAATCAGCACTACGATCTGACAGTCTGCCTACAGTCATGTGGCTTCGTTTCGACATCATATATAACTGAACCAGTAAACGCCACTCTAAACTATAATAACTATGCAAATAAGTCGGTCAGTAGGCCAACGACGTACAGCCTACCATGATGTCAATCTAATTATTTGAGACGAGTCACTCATCATCGTTGCTTTGAGGTGGAGAACCGACCCTTCCCTTATATCACGAAGAGCTCAGCGAGCCATATGGAGGCAAAGTATTCATGTTTTTCGTGACCATTGCACATACTTGCGGTCGTAAAAGATACTACATGCGGAAACGAGCCCAACTTGCTCTAGCAGACCGTCCCAATCAACGACATGGTAGCGAATGTTTCACGACGAGACGAAGTAGTACCTAACGTTCTATCACCCGATGGCGTGGTAGATCCCAATGTGTTTTAGTAGGCGTATTTACTCTCGCCAATCTTATTTGGGATCTCCTCGCCGATTTATCTTGCGTTTGGAGCACCAATGATATTGATTTACCTTCTGAACAGCAGAGAATGACTTTGCAACAAAGCGCGCCTCGGAGTAGTGACATTCGGGAGCTAAGAGTCGACTTAGAATTAAGCCAACACCTTCCAGGGTAAGATGGGGTTCATATTGCAGATCACGTTAAGCCCTGGTGGTAACGCTGAAGACTTCCTCTTCAAAATGATTTACGGGCATGCCTACATCTATCGTGATGGTCAAAAGGATCCAACGGCGCTAAATCTAGCACGCGAGTATCGACATGGAATAGCCAGTTGTCTCGCATACACAGCTTTATGTGGTGTTGTCACGAGTGGCATCAAGAAATGCGAACAAGATTGCTGTAGTTCGAGAGGCGGTCGGTGAGGCAGGAAAGCTAATACTATAGATATTGTGACGGCGTTTTTTTACACAAATGGGTAAGACATGGCGTACAAATAAAAGATATAGCTTTGATTTGAGCAGGGGATTCAATGCCCGCCGCAGCGCAGCGAAGGCAGTCAGCCCTCTCTACACCAAGCCATGCCCTCTCGCCCGCTAGTCTTATTAAATAAAATGGATGTCCGTCTGTCTATCTGTCATGTTACGCAAATCAGGACTTCTTATTGGATGTAGAAAATAAATTAAAGTACATTTATTGAGAGAATTCTGACAAATAATTAAATTCGCCAACTAGAAAATTCTAGAAAGCGCGAAACTAGCCAACAGTTTTGATTTGTAAATTCTGAAACAATTATCTCACTCGCCGGAGCATCGACACAACAACGCATCAACCAAGGGTATTATGTCGTCAATAGTATCAGTAGACCAGCTACAAGGAATATTGTTCTCCAAATAGAGTTGAATTTAAAAAAAAGTCCCCGAACAAGTATAGCATTCTATAAAGATGGAATAGAGTGATCATCAAATACAATTCTACGCAATTAAATGTAGAACCGTGTGTTTAAATTGTTTGGTCCCGTTAATTTAAAACTATAAATCAACACGCCAGAAATGTTTGCTTCCCGTAAAACGATTCTTTTTCTTGCACCTTTATTCACGTTAGCAAATAGGTTTGAAGGTGTGAGTTGGCTGCGCCGCTTTTCGGCGCAGCGAGCTCGCTTGTCGTTTCATAAAATAATATAGAATTTATTATTAACTTAACCCCTTAGTTCCCATATGTTGGAAGTTCCACCATAAGAGGTTTATACCCTAATTGAATCTTGTTGCAGTGACTTTGTTTATGTTGGAACGCTCTACATAAGAGATATTTTGACTTGATGTTTGTATTGCACATCTGCCATTTTTTCCGCGTATAGTGAAACTATGATTAATTTTTGTGTGTAAAAAAGACAAATGTACAGGTTTGGGGTTACTTTTGCTGCGGTTCGGATCAGCGTGATCATAAAGGGTAAGGACACACCCACCATTGATGTGTGGCCGACAGCCACCAAATAGATTCATTCTCGAAAAAGACGTTAGAGTAAGAAGATGGTGGGTCCTGTCGGCAAGACCCCGTGGTACAAGCTTACAGCCAGGGAACGACAACTGTGCCTGGACCTTCGGCGTCGAGAGCGACGCGTACGTCGCGGGGAGGCAAAGGAGGAGGCGGCACCAAAGGAGACCGGCGACCCTGTGAAGAAGAAGTCAGCGAAGGAGACGGCTGCAAAGATCGCGCGTGCGTCAGTGAAGACCAGGGGGACGGCGGCGTCAGCAAAGGAGGCGGATGCGGAAGCGAGGTGCACGGAGGCGAAGGAGACGGAGACCGTGCAGACGGAGCCGGTGATATCTACGTCTGATTGCGAAGAAGCGGAGAGTGTATTGGCAAACTTGATGACAGTGGTCGAGACTACGGAGGGGCTCGCGACGCCAACTCGTATTCCCGACAGGGCTGCCGGCACTGCGCGACCTGTTGTGGTTTCATTTTGCTCTGCAACGCGCGAACGACCTGCAGTACAAATTTCTGGGAAGCGTCGGCGTGGCATTCTCCAAAACGACGGTCAAGACGAGGTAATTACTATGTTGACCAGATCCAACATAAGCACAGTTGTGGTGTTATTTGTTCAACAAAGTAATCAACATTACTAATTTTGGTAACACATGCAGGCACCATCCAGCGACGAAGACGGAAGGGACGCAACGCCTGTTGCACCTGAGGCCTCAGCGTGTGTTGTCGATGGCGATCCGAACATGATGGCGGCAGGAGCTGAAGAATGCACGGGGTTGAATTCGGACGAAGACCCTGATCATCAAGAGGAGCCGAAGCATGATGACGACGCCAGCTATGGCGGTGATGATGCGGATGATTGGGATGGTGATTGGGATCTTGGCAATCTAACGGATGAAGTTTCCGATGGCTTTCCTGAAGAGCTATCGGATTCGTTTTGGCCCAGTATTGCCAAAAACAAGGGCGCGATGTCGGCGATGAAAAGCTCTGGTTGGGAGTACGGTACGTTATGTTGCTGATATCCAACATAAGAAGATTGATTTGGATTAATTGCCAACTTAATATCCAACATATCCTGCTGTACGACTGTTTGTAGACACTGCCAAATTTGGACCAGACCCACAATACAAGGATCTCTACAGTGACGCTGATGGGCCTAGTGACAGTGTTATGGAAGTTGGCGATGACCCGTTAGCCCTGATGTTCTATTTCATGCCGCCAAAGTTGTGGAGGCAAATTGCTGTAGAAAGCAGCCGCTATCATGCTCAAACGATACCACGGCGTGCGCGGGCGATTCGCTCGCAGCAGCGTCTGCAGGGTGGAGAAGTTGAAGAAATTGGTGAAATTCGTCGAAGACTTGCCGGTGTTACGGATATTGTGCCATGGGAGATTCTCAGAGTCATGGCCTTGTTGGCGGCACGATGCTAGTACCTATTCGAAACGGGATAGCAGCACATTGGTCTACAAAAAAGTAGGCGCTCCTCCTGCTAATCGCTTTGGACTCTACGTGTCGAAGAATCGCTTCTTCCACATTATGGGCTACATACATCTGTCCAACAGCAAGTCTCCCCAAGCCAAGGTGGACCGAGCGTGGAAAATTAGACCCGTTGTTGATGTGCTACAGCACGTTTGCTCTCGGCTACACAACGCCTCCCGTCATTAGTTTTGACGAGGCAACGCTGCCTTCTCGCTCACGCTATAATCCAACACGCCAGTACAACAAGGGCAAGCCCCACAACTGGGGCACCAAGATATTTGTCGCAGCCTGTCCCAAGACGGCTTACTGCATGAGGTTCGTATTCAGTAGCAAGCTCAGGCTTGCTGCTTTTTTTTTTTGCCTAAGTCCTTATGTTGGATGTGGGTAACATAAGGCTCTTATTGATATTTCTGATGCTGACTTATGTTTGTTATTTTCAAATGTTGCAGAATTAAGATTGACTGCAGTTCTAAAACGCACCTTCAAACACCAGTTCCGACCGACAACAACAGTGGAGAAGCCGCCGTGCTCAGAAACATGAACGCATTGTGTCCACCTTCGGCAAAGTCGCCGTGGCGTTTGGTGGTCGCAGACGCTTTTATACCTCTGTGAAGCTCGAACTGGAGATGTATCACCGCCGGCTATACCTCACCGGTACCATTCAGACTGATCGATCAGGTTACGCCAGTGGGGTGATTACAAAGAAAAAAACCAAAACAGTGAACAAGCGCAAAGTGTCGGACCCACCTCAGGTGACCACATTGCATGCGCAAAGTAATCAATTTCCAATGCTGACAGCAGCAATGTGGATGGATCGCAATCCGGTCTACATGCTGTCTACTGGAGGCAGCTGAGCGCCCGACACGGTCAGTGAGAATGCATCTATTTATCTATTTCATTGTATAACTACTGATATGTCATAACAGTGAGGCGTGTACATGGGGAGGTGCGTGCAGAACCTGTACCCGGTCTTGTTGGGGACTACCATCGATGGATGGGGGGCGTCGACGTCCACGACCAGCTGCGAATGCAACGGTACAGCGTGCAGCTCGCGTATAAGAGCCGCAACTACTACAGAACTCTCTTTCTTGGCCTGTTCGACATGGCGCTCGTGAATGCCTTTATTGTGCATCGCCACTATCGGAAGGTGAGGATGAAGAACCCACCCAAACATTCGGCCTTCATTGAAACGCTGATGGTGCAACCGCTTGCAGTCGACAGTCAAGAAGCTTTCGAGCAAATTGAGGTACGTCATTATGCTGACTAGTCATCATAAGAATCGCATTGGCCAGTGCCAAATCCAATATAATGCCGTTATGTTGGTACCTTGTAGCAGCGACATCAGGAACGGACAGCGGCGTCACCAGCAAGGTGTGAGTCTGCACCGCGTGACCAAAGAGACGAAGGGGTTGCTGAACCAGAAGACGGGAATCATCTGGAAGAGAACCCGGACACGGTTGCCTGTGACTAGGGCATCAAGTGGCGATACCGCTCGTGCAAGGTCTGAGCTGTGCACAAGCCGAAGCCAAGGAAGTACACGAAGTACTTCTGTCCTGAATGTCCCTCCGGAAACCGACGGTACGTCATACTCTAATTTGCATTCCTATATGCCTACCTAACACACTATTTTGAATAGTAAATATCTCTATAGTATTGCGCAAGCGCTGAGAGAGGAAACTTGCTTCCAGATATGGCACGAAGACTGGAGAAATGGCAACGCCATCCCGCGCACGTTGCTACAAGAGCACACGATCCGCAACCGCTCACCTCCAACTCACCCAGGCAAAAAGCGCGCTCGTACCGCGCAGGATCGATTCGGCGATTCGCGGGGCGATGGAAACGTTAGTGCGGCTCAGTACGCACGAGAAGGCAGCTCAAAAGAGCGCGCGGTCGGCAACTAGGAATAGGATGTAAGGTCATAAATGTAAGTAAGCTGTTGCGACAGCATGCAATCAAATGAAACATATTTTTGCTGCTATTGTGATTGGTTAGCATTTCTGACTCCGCAAATGCTGCACGTGTGCAACACTAAAAAAAAAAGGGTTGACTCAGTAAATGGTTCGATTTGTTCAGCATAAAACGACTTATGTTGTATATGGCTGTTTTCTTTCTACCATGCAATCTAGTTCCACTCCCTCAACCCTCCCATCAAAAATCGAACTTAAAGGTGACACATAGAATTTCCTATATATTCTTATGTTGGACCTCCAGCATAAGGACCAAAATATACCCCTGAATTTTTGGCCGGGAACTACGGGGTTAAGAATGGAAAGTGATGTATTATTTCACTGATAAGCACCTGAATTGTTACACAGACGATCTCATATCACTTAATTGTGAAGAGTAGAGTTAACCTTATTTATTTAGGATGAGCCACAACAAGAAAATCCTTGGTATAAATGAATCTAAACTTCATAAAATGTGGGAACGGCCTTACAAATGAGGAAACATCTGAGTAAATCCTTGCTTTGTCGGAATACTGAGTAAAACATTCATATTGTTATCCCAATAGGACGGGTAGTGCAAAGTCTGATTGCTGGTTAATGTCGTGACACATGTAGCACATTTGCTCGATCGCGCGCTTGGTGTGAAGGTACAGTATTGATATTTAGTTCCATGGACTGTGTCTCGTGCCCATGCCTACGAAGAACACAACAAACTCTTGAATTATTGTCATAATAGCATAGTTTCGGGTGTCGTCAAATTGAGCGTTGATGCTAATAGTTGGTTATCATGCTCTATTAAAAAAATGACCCGCCATATTCTTCACGAAGCCATACAAACGCAGATAGCTACTTCGAAGTACAAGATTAAAGCACAGAATAGGGACACTTTACTGCACATGACAATTTTGGAGAGCTACGTGTTATTGCACAAAACAAACCTCGGCAGATTGCATTCTTTTTCTTTTAGTATTCTGCTGTAGACAAAGATAGGGGGTTTCATTAACTGATACTTACTCAATGCTTAGTAAAACGCTCCTGCAAATCAAAAAGTATTCAGAAGTTAAAACTTTACTGAGTAGTCACAGAATTCAGCAAAATTACGTAGCACCCACATATATGAAACTGGTAATATCGGCAAGCAACAGCGATTCCTGTTTACACGATTTTCCGAAATTCCCAGTGTTGCCATAGTCTGCCTTTTGATAAAGGAGTGATATTACGGGATGATTACTTTAAGCGTTAATAACTTTAAAAACTAGCAGTTTATTCTGAAAATAGCTCGCAAACTCGCAGACGACCGCTCGTCATTGATCTTCGCCCAATTTTAGGAACATAAGAAATGTGTAGTCCTGTATGTTCACACTTGTAATTACGAGAGAGATCTCATCTCTTCAAAGAGTAAAGCATTTCTCTATAATATATATTGAAACTTACTCTATTTTTTAGTTTAATATTTAAAAAAAGAAGTATGTATTTTGCAAAAACGGTACCTTAAAATGCCAATAAACCAGAGTTCCAGAATCAGACGAAGTCAATCACGTCTTGGTGATCTGTCCGATAGGATACCAGGATGTGGCAATTCACCCATTGTGTTTGAACAGCCAACCGTTCGAATAATTCATTGCTTTAAAATTGCAAGAATGGAATTAATAATAACCCGCTCTAGTAATACGACCAGCATTACATTCACATACATGTATCATCCTCGTATGAATGGAACACTTAATTGCATCTTTCAAAGATTGTAGACCACGGTATCGCTATTAAGGGGTACTATTTAGTAGTACATTAATTTTTTAAAAAAAATATACTAATACCTATTAGCTTATTCTGAGAGGAATATTATATAGGGGGCTTACTATATTAAACACTACATGTAGTATCCCGCAATCGGCGAAGATCTACAGTTTAAGCTCGTCTATAGTTTTCTTGAAGACCCAAGATATGTCGACCGCTTCAACGCAATGTATGACTTACGTTCGTCTTGGTACGGGAGGATACAACACTTCTTGCAGAATGTCGTTCAAATTAACAGTCTCGAAGCACTCGCGTTTCTATCGTCAGCGCGTCAACCAAGCCCAAGATTGGACAGCGAAGCAGTATTGTGTCAAGTCGCCCACATTTACAAACTACCGCATATAAGTTTTAATATACAAACATCCGCTCGACAAATTATTCATAAAAAAATTTCGGATTGTTTAAATATTCTAAAATGGCATTATATTTTTCAAAAAGCAATTAGGCAACAGATTCTGATTCTTAGCGTGAGTAGTGATTGGTAGAAGCATGGATTCCTACACAAATCCAGAGCGTCCCCATGCGAAGCACGGCATTGTATATCACTCCGATGTAGACATTCTTCTGCGGATAAAAATGCGCCTTCCAAGTCGTTAATATTAGGGTTAATTTGAAGTCGTTTCTGATTGGTCAATGAAAGCTGGTGGCTTTCGCTAACCCATCGGTATTTAGAAATAAACTTCGCTCTCTGTGCGCCCAAATTGTAGCGTTCCAGCCCGTTTCTGCGTACCGTGTGCGCACACCGGTAGCTAATTGTCTGATTTACCCACCCTTAAAGTTGGGTATAATATCGCTAAAAAATGACTGAACTGTGACAAAAAAACTAACGGTCAATGAAATGCAGTAGGCTTAAGCGCAGCGAGCTCCCGCTCAACTGGTGCCTAGACAACAACAAAATCTGTTCACGTGCGCTATATCCGGGGCTTTGATATGGTGTGCTTTTCGTTCACCGCCGAGTCCTGGTTGCAAAGTTATCGGTCAAAATGTGTAATCGTCATTTTGGAGTGGGCCAGAGAAGTAAGTGCCAGAATAAATTTCAGAGTTCTGCGATCACGTAAACCAATGTGATACCAACAATGTCCAAGTGACTCCACAATCAGAGGTTAAGGGTATTTGCCAAACTAGTAATCTAGAGTAATACTAATGCTAATGATATTTGACTAGTAGTGCTATTACTACCGTATAGTGTGGTATTCACTATTACTAGTAGTATTACTCACCTGAGGCGGTACTATAGTACTCCAAGCAGTACTATTTTCCAGGAAGCCGGTGAACAAGCAACGGACCCTTATTTTGCAATCTTAGAAGCTGTGGATGTCCTGCGTCGTTCACCATTCTAGAAATGAACTGCGATCGTCGTAGCCCGCATCAGTGACTAGGATACGACGACTGAAGGATGCCTTGTGCTGTTGACGGGTGTGTCGAAGGTCCTGAGCTCAAGACGGACCCTTGCAGCGTATGCGGAAAGGCCACTCATCTCATGTGTGCAATTGGAGAATATTTGAAGGAGACACCTCAGCGTTGAATGAAAGGTTGTTTGCTTAATTTTTTCTGTCTTATATAGATGTTTAACTCTCTTCTGTACTGAGTCGCCGATTCTGCAGCCAAACGTGCGTACAAAACGTTTACCCGAGCGCTGGAGCCTCGACACCAGCCTTGATGAGCTCTTCGACGCGACCCGCAGCTTCAGCATCTTCTGCATCGACGAACATCTGGACTGGCTCCGACTCCGACTTCGTGCCGTCTCCTGAAGTCACCTCGGGATCGGATAAAGCGGTGGTGGGCCTTCTGCCAAGCGTAGGAAGATTGCGGTGAAAGAAAGATCGACCAAGGCCGCCCCCACTAAACCTCCTCTGGATGGTAGCCTACTTACGGCGCTTCCTCCCCCCCCCTCCGGCCTCTCCCGTCTCTGGCTTAGGGGTTCCGCTTTCGGTGACGCACTTAAGGAAGGTTGGTACTACCGATTCTGTTTGGGATTTTATTCATGAATTGGATAAACCATACAGAAAGCGAAATCCGTGGAAGCCGTCTGTCCAGGTGTACCGCAACATTTGTCTGCTCTGCTGTGAGGAGATTAAGGCCCGGAAGAATACTACGCCTTATAGTTGGGGGGAAGCCTTGCGCAGCACAAAGAATACCAGCAACGCCAAGGAGCATATCAAGTCCAAACATGCGGATCATCCTTTGGCGATACTCGCGGAACACACAACATCTCAAAAGGCGAAAGATGATGTCATGAGTGCAGACGTTGACGCTCAAGTCGTTTTAGATCTCACGGGTGGCGCTGAGGCTGACGCTACTACTTCTGCGTCTATTACTACTGGTTTATCTGTGGGGACTACTACTTCCAAGTAGCCGCAAAAACGATTTTTCAAGGCGAATGAGAAGACACTGCACGTGATGATTTCAAAGTGGCTAATTAGTCAGGGAATTCCATTTCCGGCATGCAGGTCAGGCCCCTTTGAGGAGCTTATGCGTGCGGCAACAGGCAACCCGGCATTTCCCATACTCGGTCGCGACAGACACGACCGCTTACTACAAGGACAGTTCCAACTATTTTGCGATCTTGTCGGCGAGATACTCACTTCTGAGCTTGAAAAGGCGTGCTATCTCCAGTTCTTGAACCTAATATACGACATCTGGATAAGCTGTGGAAAGGATAGTATCGTAGGTGCATCAGTGTTGTTTATTGATACGTCGTGGAGATTCCGGTCCATTGCAATCCTAGCTAATGCTCCGTTTGTCGCTAAAGTGATCGAAAGTGGTTTCAAGGCGAAGTACGGTATCGACATCCGCGCTATGATTCGCTTCACCATGTCTGACACGACGCCCTCAGCGCGGACTGTAGCCGATCACATTGACAGCGAGCAAAAGACGATTGCTCGATGCACCTACACAATCTGTGCATTGGATATGATGGAAGGTATAGATCTTGGACACGAAGCTTGGACGAAGCGGAGGGAGGGACGTCGCAGACGGCGGGACCGGAGCGAAGGCACTTGAGGGGTAGAATGAAGATTCGAAAGTAATTGAATTGTTGGACCTTATATCCTACTGTTATAGACACGCGACCCTGCGTCCTATCACCTAGTGCATCTAATCAACCATCACTCACCGGTGTTCATCCAATCATCCTACTCGTCTAATCATCGGTGGCGTAAACAACTTACCGTAATCACCATAATTAACGTGGGTTCGGATTGGACCGGTTCGGGTTAACCGGTTAATGGGTACAACTAGCACACAGTACCCAAGACCAGCAACCCTCAATACGCCCCCTCAATGCGAAGTCCCACGAATGCCGAGAGCCACCGTCAGATCCGTATGGCGTGGTCCCGCGAGAGCCTTCGTCATGATGTCCGCTAGCGTCACAGAAGTCTCGCAGTATTCAAGCTTGACTTCACCGCGCTTGACTCCATCGCGGATGTGGTGGTACTTGATGTCGATGTGCTTGGCGCGACCGTGGTTCACTGGGCTCTTCGTCATCTTGATGCACGACTGGTTGTCTTCGCGGATCATGAGTTCGGGTCCAGTCTCATTAGCGGCCGCCAGAATCTCGCATAGCAGGCGATGAATCCACTTGCCTTCTTGGATAGCCAGGCTGAGCGCGATGTACTCCGCTTCGCTCGTGGACTGCGACACACTTGATTGCTTCTTGCTTCCCCAGCTCACAGGCGCACTCATGAGCATGAACGTGTCATGAACGTGTAGCCTGAAGTGGACTTGCGGTCGGCGAGGTCGCCGGCCCAGTCCGCGTCCGAGTAGCCACGAAAGTCGATCTTGTCGCCCGGCTTGAAGAAGATCCCATGCGTCTTGGTGCCTTGCAGGTAGCGAAAGATACGCTTGACCGCAACCCAGTGTTCCTCTTGGGGGCTCTCCATGAAGCGCGATACATAGCCAACGGCGTATGCGATGTCTGGGCGCGTGGCGGCCATCAGGTGCATCAGAGCACCAACAGCTTTGCGAAACGGAGCGTTCACCTTGGTCGCCGCGTCGCTTGGAGCCAGTCGAGTGCTCATGTCCACCGGACTCACCACGGCCTTGCACTCGTCCATGGCGAAGCGCTTCAGGATGTCGTCCACGTATTGCCGCTGGCACATGGTCACGCTGCCGTCCGGGCCGTCCATCATTTCGATCCCAAGAATAAACGCGCACTTGCCGCTGTTGGTCATGTTGAAGCGCGTCTTCAGGTCGGTCTTCGTGCGTGCGATCAGCTCGGGTGAACTTCCGGTAATCAGTACGTCGTCCACGTACACCAGTACAAGCACGCAGTGACCGTCCACCACCTTGATGTAGAGGCACGGATCGAAGGCCGACACTTGGAAGCCGATTGAGCACACGAACTCGTCGAAGGTCTCGTTCCACACGCGCGAAGCTTGCTTGAGGCCGTAGATGGCCTTCACCAATTCCAGGCAGTCGAAGTCACCGTCGAGATCAACACCTTCGGGGACCGCGCAGAACACCAGCTCCTTCATTATCCCGTACATGAATGCTGTCACGACGTCGAGTTGGTGGAGGGGCCAGCCAAAATACTTGGCAATCGCGATCACCATGCGCAGCGTCACATACTTGACCACGGGCGAGAACGTCTCCGTGTAGTCAATGCCATATTTCTGCTTGAAGCCCTTGGCCACGAGGCGCGCCTTGTACTTTTCGATCGAGCCGTCCGCTTTGCGCTTGATCTTGAACACCCACTTGGTACCGATGGCGCGTTGTCCGTTAGGCAACTTGGCAGCTCGAAACACACCACGCAGTCGCATCGACTTGAGCTCCGCGCGGATCGCCTTGCGCCAGTGCACTTGATCAGGACCGTTCACAGCCTCTTGGAACGTCGTCGGCTCCGATAGATCGGCTGCTGCTTCCACAGCGTTGGCACTGGCACGTCAAAACACTGGAGGCGTCGAGTCGTCGTCTTCATCTTGGTCCCCAGACTTTTCTTCTTCGTCGGGGTCGGCTCGGCGCGAGGAGGATACGTCCGGCGCACTTGCTTCTTCTAAGCCAGCTCGGTGGCGAACGGGGCGCGATCTTCTGGCAGTGTCGTCGTCGCCACTCGGTCGGTACTTGCGCTTCCCCGCCTGCTTGAAGCTCGTTTGGCGCGGTCCATCGTTGTCGTCCAGGTCCAGCGCGTCCAGGTCCAGCACAGCATCATCGACGTCTTCATCCGAAGTATGCGTCGAAAGTCCAAAGGTGGACTCATCGAAGTTGACATCGCGACTGATAACCACCTGCCCCGCCTCGATGTCATAAACTCGATACGCCTTGGACACTTCTTCGTAGCCGAGGAACAGCCCGGCCCGAGCCTTGGGGTCTCACTTGCGCCGTTTTTCCTTCGGCGTCAGGATGTACGTCTGGCATCCGAACACACGCATGTGCTTCACACTCGGCTTGGACTTGTAAACGATCTCGAACGGAGTCTTGTGTTGGATCTTGGGTGACGGCAGACGATTCTTCACGTAGATGGCTGTCATGGCCGCCTCAGCCCAGAAACACTTGTCCAGCTTGGCGTGATGCATCATGCTGCGGCCGATCGTGACAATAGTCCGGATAGCTTGCTCTGCCGTGCCGTTGGTCTGGTGCGCGTACGGAACCGTGGTTTGCTGCTCGATGCCTTCGTCTTCGTAAAAGTCCTTGAGCGAGTTGGTCGCAAACTCACGAGCTCCGTCGTGCCGCACAAACTTGACCTTCTTGCCGAACTGCTTCTGCACCTTCATGACGTACGTCTGGATGCAGTCTTCGCTCTCCGACTTGGCACGCAGACAGAACCCCTTCATGCATCCGCTGGCTTCGTCCACGATCAGCAGCAAGTACTTGCTGCCACCAAGTGAGTTTTCCTCCATGGGGCCGCAGATGTCGAAGTGGAGCAGCTCGAACGTGCCGTAACGACGCTTGTCATGGTTGCTTGGGAACGGCTTTTGGACCATTTTACCTTGCTGGCAACCACGACACAGAATTGGTCCGCTCGACTTGGAAGGTGCATTCGCGTCCTTGATCATGTGGTTGTCGACCATCTTGCGAAGCACCTCGACCGGAGCGTGACCCATGCGCGCGTGCAGGTCGACATTCTTGCCACTCGTCGCCGCATTCGCCGATCGCTGAGGCGTCATCAGCCAGTAGAGTCCATCTACGAGGTTTGCCGTCGCCACCACTTGCTTGGAGCCCTTGTGCGCAATCTGCATCTTGGTTCCGTCGAACACCACTTGAAACTTGCCACTTTTGTTGATCTGCGGTACCGAAAGCAGATTCTTGCTCATGCTTGGGACGTACAGCGCGTTCTTGATCTCAATCTCGCGCTCGTCGCCGTTGGGCAGGACCACTTGTTCCACGATGGTCCCCACACCCATGATGGCCGCCTTGTTGCCGTCGGCCACCGAAAGTTCGCCTTCGTTCCGCTCAATCAAATGAGCGAACTTGGCCTTGTCATTGCAGATGTGGTGCGCTGCGCCACTGTCGACCGCCCACATCCCGAGCATATCCTTGCCCGTCGAAATGCCACACTCCAGTGAGACCGCGAACGCCACTCGATCATAGCCGTAGTCGTAGTTGTAGCTGGCGTCGTCGTTTCTCCACCGGGTATTGTTGGCCCCGCGTCCACGGCCATTGCCATTGCCGCCGCGTCTTGGGCCCCGATTCTCGTCCTTCTGTTTGGTCCAGCACTTGTCAATGGTGTGCCCCAATTTCCCGCAGTACGTGCACTGGCGAGACTCTCGGTCGGTGTTGAGCGCCTTGGCCGCATTCTCCGTCTTCACCGTCGCCGTCTTTTCGCCTTGTCTCTTAATGTGCTCATTCGTGAGCACCTTCACGACGTCTTGCGATCGTAGTTCAGCGCTGCTTATCTCCAAGTTCAGCACGACGTTCTCGTAGCTCTTGAGGAGGCTGCGCAACAAGCAGAACGCCACGTCCTCGTCCTCCATCTTGGCGCCGATGCTGCAGAGCTTGGCGCTGATGTTTTGACCTCGTTGCAATGATGCAAGACGTTCCCGCCTTCCGACATCTCCATGCTGAAGAGTTGGCGCTTCAGGTAGATGCGTCCAGCCTTCTGCGAACCACCGTACAGCGTCTTCAGGCGCGTCCACGCAACCCACGCTTCCTCGCAGTCGTCGACCACATGGTGGTAGTCCGCGTCCATGTGGAGCAACATCAGTCCGAACGCGATGTTGCTAGATTTGACGTAGTCGTCCTTGGCCCGCGAGTCCGTGAAGCTTGGCGTCGTCTCTCGGTTCACGACATGCCACGTCGACTTGGTCAGGAACACGCCACGCATGTAGCGGTTCCACGTCACGTAGTTGTCCCCGTTGAACTTGTCAATGGAGACCTTGGTCGAGGCGTCTAGGGCAGAGGACATGGTGCTTGGGCTCATAACCTGATGGAAGGTATAGATCTTGGACACGAAGCTTGGACGAAGCGGAGGGAGGGACGTCGCAGACGGCGGGACCGGAGCGAAGGCACTTGAGGTGTAGAATGAAGATTCGAAAGTGATTGAATTGTTGGACCTTATATCCTACTGTTATAGACACGCGACCCTGCGTCCTATCACCTAGTGCATCTAATCAACCATCACTCACCGGTGTTCATCCAATCATCCTACTCGTCTAATCATCGGTGGCGTAAACAACTTACCGTAATCACCATAATTAACGTGGGTTCGGATTGGACCGGTTCGGGTTAACCGGTTAATGGGTACAACTAGCACACAGTACCCAAGACCAGCAACCCTCAATAGGATATGGGCTCGGAGTGAAGGATAACATACAAACCAACACTGTCTGGAATGCTGCGTGCCATTCGTGGAATCAAGTAGCTACGATAGTTACACCTGGTGGGCCTCTGATGAAGGGTGGGGATGTCATCCGGAAGCTGCGCAATCTGAACAACTACTTCCGGTCGGCAAAACAAAAAAAGCAACTCGTTGAAGAAATTCAAGAAGCTCCCTCTTACCCCGAGCTAGACCCAATGGTCGACAACGATGTTAGAGCCGCATACACGTGCAAACTCATAAGACGGACGGTGGTTAACTATGCGGCATTTGAAGCTTATTTCCAGTCGACGAAAGAGTCAACTAGCGTGTGGTCGGCTCTGTCTGCAGACGACTGGGTACTGGCGACCGAGATGGAGGCGGTGATACACTGTATCATCAACTCGGCGCTGGTTGAAGTGCAAAGCGAGAATCTGGTATCTTCAAACATGGTAGTATTCCGGCGACTTGCCGAGAAGAAACTGAAATCGTTCAAGTTCAGCACAATGGTCATCAAGGCCCCTCAAGCGAAGGATGGGAACGAGGCGAGTCATCGCCGAGTGGTAAGAACGCTTGGCCAGTTCTCGGAAGCTGGAAAAACGTGCCTACGAAGAACGCTTCTAAAAGTGCAATCACGTTCCCGAAAGCGACGAGGGAGGCTATGGTGTGCATATTGCTGGACCCTCGTTCTAAGTCCAGCGCCAAGAAAATTGCTGCTGTTGGCAACGTCTCTCGCAAAGAGGAGAAACCCATTTATAAAAATGGTCTAGACTTCCTTCGAGACGAGCACCGCATAGTGTTACCACAGATGGTGAAGCTGGGCAAGATGTCGCTGTCGCAGCCTTCATCGCAGAGCAGTTTACTCAGCCAGGACTTGAATTCCCCACTTCCTCTCCGTCATCGCCAGGCTTGGACGATGAAGACGAGCTGTTGCTCGGGGCTCCCATTCGTACAAGAAAGACCAGGGAAGAGGTGACGGAGTCGGAGGTAAATGCGAGAGCGGACAGTATCATGAAGGAGTGGCTCGAGATGGAGCCTGAAGGGCTCGAGATCGCTCAGCGTCAAAATCCAGAGACGAAGCAGGAACATCTGTCCTCGGCAATGACTACGGGCAGTCGGAACGGTATGTGCTGGTCGTTGCTGGGGTTGTACCGACACGTAGATGTGCTACAGTGGTTTCGTGATGAAGGCGAGAGCCGATATCCTTCAATGGCGCTGCTGGCGCGTATTCACCTCGGCAAGATCTCATATTCGGCGTTTCATGAGCGAGTGTTTTCTACAGGGGGGATAATCATGGGGCCGCTTTGTACCAGAACAGATAGCAAGCGATCGGAGAAGCAACTACTGCTCCGGCAGAACAGGGACGAGATTGTGAAGATGAAGCAAGACGCGCGCAAGTCGCGTGACGCTACAAAAGTGGCAGACTAGTACTTTGACTATTAGTACTAATAGTACTAATATTAATACCCTGTTGTGTTTTCGATAATATATTAGTATTACTGAAAAACAAATGGTCTGGTATTACCGGTAATTTTTCTACCACCTATTGGGCTGTACGTATTAATACAAAAAAGCAAAGATAAGTAGTTAATGAGCTGATGCGCTGATACGTTGATGCGTGTGAATATGTAGCTCCATGTGAAACGTAATAAATAGCAATTGCCACAGCTCGCGCACCACCACGGCGACGAAATATGGCCCGAAATCGGGCGGGGACCACCCCGCAGCAGGTGCGCTCGCTGAGAATTTGCGGTTGTGAAAGCTGAAAGAAGGATTTTCGATGGATTGAAAATGACCAGCTCTTTCAATTAATCATATCCGCCTCAAATCGATTAGCAAAATAAAGAGGTGTAAAGCTGATTGTGTAACAGCAAATTTTTTGGGGTAATTTTACAAGAGCTTATGCGTAGACTTTTTTAAGTTACGCAAGTTTCATAAATGCACTACCAGCCCAACTCTCTAGTATTTTATTTTGATTTTATATGCGAGTAAAGAGGTTTTCGATTTTAAACTTGAATAAAGTAGCGAACAGTCTGGGCTTTACTTAGAAAACTAACTGAAACGCACACAAATAGAATTGGGAAATAAAACCCTATCGATTGGTGTATTTAAATGATAGGGTAAAAAAATCGTCCCCGATGCTGTCGACAACTGTAAACAAAGTCGTGCTTCGCCCGGAGAAGCTCTGAAATTGGCAAAATCTAAGCACTATGAGCTGGACGATGAGCCGAACGAAAAAAAATTAAGGTAGCCCTTCCTAACCCTAAGGTAGTCAATCATATGTTTAATAGTAATAACTGAAAGACATGTGTTAATAAATGACGAAGATATTTTCGAATGCGGCCAAGATCAGCGTAGTTTACCAGTAGAGAATGTCTAAATCTTAAAACTTGGAGTGTGTTCGTCAATACGAATTATGTACCGGATATTGTATATTTTGTACAATAATATCAACACATCGTATACATGTGGTCTTTCAACCCCTTCAAACCGGAAGCCTGCATAATGCACTCTAAGCAAAATGCTTAACCTGCATTATGCAGGATAAGACAAAAATATCTTACAGTTTGTAACCCCCTTTTTTTTCAAATCTCGAAGTATACAAATGTCGAGAAAAAATTAATCCTATGTGTGTCAGCGCTATGCGCATGCACCGTTGTAGATAGTACTCGGGTCAAGCGACGATCCAAAAAAGATTTTCAAAAATAGATATAAAGAAAGACAGGTATACGTGGTCTACATCAAATTTACATTATATAATACAGGTAGCGTTTTCCCCTTCCAACCATCCACTCATTCGAGAATTTGCGGCGGCGGGAAAGAAGCTGAAAGAAAATGGCGCGATGGTTGCAAGCCGCGGAAAGGTTAGCAAGGATGTCGTGTCATTTGGAACGGCCTGGCGTCACCTGAAGAAGGAGGGATGGTTTGCTGTTCGTCCCCCAAGACGTGGTCTGGGTCAACTGAGCAGCAAGTGGAAGTACGCGCGCCAAGTTGGAAGCCCGGACGGCACAAAAGGAGTCGACTACATTTTGGGCGAGGACGAGTTGGTTGAGTATTTCACTGCGGGTAAGTTTTACAAGATCGATTGATACTAGCAGATAGTTTATAACCATTGTTTTTTTATTTCTTGTCAACCTTCACGTCGTCCTGCAAACACGGGAGGGACACACTCTTCGTCTTCTCAGCCTGCCGCGCCTCAGCCTGCTGCGCCCCAGCCTGCATCTTCCCAGCTTGCCGCCCCCCAGCCTGCGTCTTCCCAGCCTGCACCCCCGCCTGTTGCGCTCCAGCCTTCGTCTTCCCAGGATGCGCCCCCAATAGCGTCGCTCCAGCCTGCGTCGATCCAGCATGCGTCGTCCCAGCCCACGCCGATCCAGTCCGCCACACCGATGCCTCAGTCCGGATTAGCTGATGCGAGACCACGGAATCCTGGAAAGCAGCATCGGAGAACCCAGCCAAAACGTCTTACTTGCCAACGATGTGAGTAACCTGCACGGTATGATATGCAGATCAACTAATATTCATTTTCTGTCTTCAGCATCTCGCATCCAACCCGACTCGGACGGTGAAGACCCATCCAGTCAAAACGGTACGTTATACTACATATGCAGTCGCTAACATGCAGCCTAACGCTGCATGGATTGTGCGCGACTAGATACCGACAACGGTTCCGATGGTGGGAAAGGCGATACGCCTACAAACACGTCAGGTACTGATGGGAACGATAGTGCTGCATCTTCAGGTGAGTCCGATGCTGATGCGGATGATTCGGTCATGGAGGGGGATGAAGTTCCAGGTAAATCGCATATGAAGTATAACGAATATGCGTATGCGTGTTAGCGACACCTGTATATGCAGTATATGCTGACTTTGTATTTGTATGCGCTGCAGACATTCTCGCTGATACGAATGTCAACCTGAATGTTTCAGTGGCGGGTCAAGATAGCGATGACTACTATGGTTTGTTGGATTCTGGGGATGAAGCTGTCAACGCCGACGTGGTGAGCGGCGCGGAGTCTGATTTTGACGACTCAACTTCGGTTGCCAATGGTATTGACGGAAGTGAACCGGATGAAGAGCAAGATGCGATGGATATTCTGTTAGCAGAGGAATTTGTGAGTGAGTTCGGAGGGTCAGATGCAGTTTTGGCTGGTAATTTGACGAACGGAGCTTTGAAGGACTTTGCAAGTACCGGGTGGGGTTTTGTTGAAGAGCCAGACATCTATGAGGAGCTGCAAAAGCCCTATACACCTATCGAAAACACTGGGAACTATCCTGGCTTGCTAGAAGGTTATTCAGGGCCGACACCGGATGTTTTCCTTCGCGGCAGCTCGCCTATGGCCTTGTTTTTCTACTTCATGCCGGTGGCGCTATGGCAACATATTGCACTCTGCTCAAACAAGTACCAGAGAGACATGCTGACGGCGCGTGCGGACGCTTCTTAAAGATGTGCGTGTACATGAAGGCGAAACCCCACAAGTGGGGATCGAAACTCTTCATGCTGTGCAGTGCGCACACTGCATACTGCATCAGGTATATGCATCTTCTTATACTGCATTATTCACGTTTACTTATCATGCATATATGCAGGTTTGAAGTGTATTGTGGAAAGAAGCAACATCAAAGCGACCAGCACAAGCCTGACAAGAAAGAGGGCCCTGCCGCAGTTGTTCGCAATCTACGAGCTGTGTTTGGAGATCCACCCGCAGGCAACGGCAAGCGTCTCGTTGTGATCGATCAATTCTACACGTCGGTCGCTCTCGCTATCCAGTTGCTCCTGATGGGATTCTTCTGCGTTGGCACTATCATGACTAATCGCGTTGGGTACTGCAAAGAAGTAGTGAGCAAGTCAAAGTCAAGACCTAAGAATGTAGAACGAGGTACATGCAAGATAGTGGAGTCAACAAAGGTCCCGGGTTTGAGAGCTATTTGCTGGATGGATTCGAAGCCTGTACATTTCCTGGCTTCTGGTGGCAGTGTTGAACTTGATCGCGTAGTGCGCCGAGACAGAAAGGTGAGCAGAATGAGGTCGTCGCCCCCCGCGTTATCAAAGACTATCATCGCTTTATGGGGTGGGCGTCGATGTACATGATCAACTGCGTTTGCAGCGCTATCCGCTACAGCGAGCGCTCACGTTTCGCAAGTACTACAAAGGTCTGATACTCGGGCTGATTGACATGGCTATAGTAAATAGCTATATCATTCACAAAGCTTACCACAAGTTCAAGTCATCAAAAGCTCTGACGCACGTCAAGTTTCTCAAGCAACTTCATTTACAGTTGATCCAGCTGCAGGAGTCAGATATGTTCGAGGCCAATACATTTGGAGAAACAGCGGAAGCCTCAGCTTTAGGGGCAGATGCTGATGTAGTTGTGCAAGATGGTGCTGGGCACGTTGCGCAGCTTGTGGACGAGTGGCGGAACCTGGAGACTCAGCCCAAGCGTCGTCAACGTGCGTGTAAAGACTGCTCACTGATCGGGGAAACGAAGACGCACACAACGGCCTACTACTGTTCAGTTTGTGATGACAAGGGACGCATATACCGTGAATGCGCCAAAGACAGAACATCCGTGGCGTAATGATGACTTGCTTTGACGTGTGGCACAAGGAGTGGAAGGATGGAAAGCTGCGTCCGTCAACCCAGGAACGGCGTATTCGCTTGCGAGCTGGAATCCCTGCAAATGATGAGAGAGCGCAGGAACGACAAAGACGTGAAATGGAATGATAACCTGCATACGAACTGCATATGCAGCGCAGCTTCAGGAGCATATGCATCATTCATCTTTTTTTTTTCTTTTGACGCGTTGTTGTTTTTGCTTCGTCCCTAGCAAGGTTTTGTGCGAGATGGCTGTGGCATTCCGCTGCAGCGCAATATAGCGGCTCTTCTGTTCCTACTTGGTATGTCTGACCTCTTCAGATGTTATGGGTGACTCGATTTTTATATAGCCATAGCCAGACATATTTTGATTGCAGTTGTCTGCTTGAAGGCCCCTTCCTTTTATTCCTAATCGTATGAAGTTTGTATGCCCTAAGAAATTCTAAAATTTGACAAGCTACTTTCTCTACGAACTAGTCGCACGTCATTATGCACCAGGCGCATAATGACGTGGAAGTACGTGCGGCCGGGTCCATGCCAGACAGAGTCAAGGGCGCCGACTATTTCTTGGACGAGGAGGAGCTACTGGATTTCTACAACCTCGGTAAGATTGTTGCTACTGTCTTGCCAGATGCACTGTGTGATTAACAAACTTTGTTATTATGATTTGATCACTACTCGTACAGCGTCTACGGCCAGAACAACGGGTAATCCTGCCACACTACGACCTGTACCAGCCGGCGCGAGCTCGGTTGGTGCCAAGGATCGCGCACAGAGTGTTCCGGCTGCGGAAGTGACGGCGAGGATGAAGGCCAAGTCCACTGCCTCTGCGGCCCTACCACGCCGGTCGACATCGCGCGGGAAGTCACGTTCGAAGTCGTGTTGACAACATCGTAAGCAATCCCTCACATGCAAGTTTGGCTAATATGCAGCGTACACGATAAGCTCACATGCATATGCAGCATGTCTTCAGGTGATTCAGCAGACTCGGATGAAGACAAGGCTCCAGTTCGTCAAATTTTGATAAAATACGAGTGTCCAGTCTGTGTTCTTGCCTATTTGAAGTGTGCAAAGCAGTGCAAGATGTACCTTTTCCAAATTTTTAGACTTTGTATACCCATTCTCCACGAGACAGTACATATTATATTGAAATTAAGTCTAAATTTTCTTGCACACCCGTCCGTTCAAGCGCCGGCAAGCGGCCAAGACGATGACGAGTCGGCGGTCGGAGAAGACGAGGACGTTGTCAGCGTAGACTCCGTGGATGTTGCCAGCGTAGACTTCGTGTGTGACGGAAACGGTAAGCTGACTATATGCAGCTTAGCAATCATGCAAATGCAGGTTTAGCTAAGGTGAATATGTTATTTATCTAACCCCTATGTGCTGTGCTGCATGTGACCAGATATTCTTGCTGACACCACGGACAATTTGAACACAATCTTGAGTGGTGACGCACAATCTGAATATGACAATCTGGATTCGGGTGACAAGGCTGCAGGGGATGATGTACTGTCGGATGTGGCAGAACCTGGGTCTGTGTCGGGTAGTTAATGCCCTTCGGAGACTGACTCGGAGCAAGACCGTGTGGAGATATCGATTGCGGAGGACTTCATGAAGGCGATGGGAGGTAGCGATGCCGTTCTTGCTGGAAAATTGAAAGCAGACGTGCTTAGAGACCTTTCGGCTTCGGGGTGGGGGTCTGTACAACAACCAGATATCTATTAAACTCTGCAGCAACCCTACACACCTGTTGACAATCGAGCAAGCTATCCTGGTCTAATGCAAGGCTACGCGGGATCTACACCTGAAGTCATGCGCCGCGGCGATTCTCCTATTGCGCTATTCTTTTACTTCCTTCCCGTGGGACTGTGGCAGCATATAGCCATTTGTTCTAACAAGTACCAGCGCGACATGCTTCCCCAGAGAGTGGAGGATGCGTACAAGCATCACAAAAAGAAATGTCGCCTCAATCCAGATATCAAGAAGAAAATCAAGCGTGACATTTATCAACAGGTGCAAGCATTCGCCTCACGAGCTGTGCCGCTTGGTGGGACTGCTGATCGCCCGTACGATAGCTCCTAATCGTGAAAAAATGGCAATCCACTGAAAGACTTTTGATGATGGTGCTATCTCTCGAGGCTCGTTTGGATCTTTCATGGCTCTCGACAAATTCATGGAGATCTGCCGCAATATCCATGTCAATGTCAACAACGACCCAAGAGCCAAGATGGATTGCGCGTGGAAAATATCCGTAAAGTTGTGGAGGTGCTGCAGAAGACATTTCGGGAAGGATATGTTCCTCCAGCCGAAATGTCTTTGATGAAGCTATGCTTCCAAGCCGCAGCAGTTTCAACAAGATGAGGGTGTACATGAAAGCGAAGCCTCACAAGTGGGGCACCAAGCTCTTCATGCGGTGTAGTGTTCACACTGCGTAGCATCAGTTTTTTTTTTGGCTCTTGATTTCTCTTATCTTGTATAATGCATGATACTAAGTACGCTTCGCGATTTCTTATGCTGCATATATGCAGGTTTGAGGTCTACTGCGGGAAAAAGCAGCAGTCGAGTGACAGCCACACAGCGGACAAGAAAGAGGGACCTGCTGCGGTGGTGCGGGACCTGAGAGCTGTTTTTGCTGACGTGCCCTCGCTCGCGAAACGGCCAATTGTCGTTGATCGGTTCTACACCTCGGTGTCGCTACCCATCCAGCTCTTGGTGATGGGATTTTATTGTGTTGGAACAATTATGACGAGTAGACTCGGGTTTTGCAAAGAAATGATCGACAAGCGGAAGAAGAGGCCAGCTGGCGCTGAGTGAGGTTCGTGCAAGATTGTGGAGTCGACGCAGGTTCCGGGGTGCACGCAATTTGTTGGTGGGATTCGAAACCCGTACACTTTCTGGCTACTGGTGGAAGCGTAGGGCTGGATCGCGTCGTTCGGCGTGATAAGTGCGGAGAGGAACGTGGAGTCATCGCCCCCCGAGTCATCAAAGACTACCACAAGCTTATGGGGGGCGTTGACGTCCATGACCAGTTACGCATACAGCATTACCCTATTCAGAGAGAAGTTACTTTCAGAAAATACTACAAGGGTCTCGTGCTGGGCCTAATTGACATTGCCATTGTCGACTGCTACATTGTGCACAAAGCCTACCACCAGTCGAAGTCAACGCGACCGCTGACTCACGTGAAGTTCATCAAACGTCTGCACAAAGAGCTATGCCAACTCCAAGAAACAGACCTGTATGAAGCAAACACATTTGCCCCCGAGGTGGCTGAGGCCGCTGCGGAGGCTCCGGACGCGTTCGGAGCTATATATATCGCCGAGCTGTTGGGTCTGTAGCGCGATGGAGAGGCGCAACTGAAGCGTCGGCGTCGCGCTTGCAAGGTTTGCTCGCTGATTCAAGACGGACCCAAGAACACTACCTCATATTACTGCGGAAGCTGTGATGAAAAGGGGCCCATGTTTCTTTGCATGGTGCCGCGACGCACCATGCGCGGGGTGATGATGTCCTGTTTTGATGTATGGCACCAGGAGTGGAAGGACGGTAAGCTTCGGCCTTTTAATCAAGAGAGACGAATCAGAATTCGACCGGCTACGGCAGCCGACACTGGGAGAAGCACCGGCAGTCGAGTGGGTAGTGGATTGCATATATGCGCTTTAACCAATTGCCTTAACTTACATATATGCTGGTTTCCATTGCCATTCCCTTTTTTATTCTTATCATTCAGGGTGTGTATCAGGATTCAGTGAAGGTTTCAGCAAAATCCGCCACCTGTTTTTTCTCTCTTGAAATCTGTATAAGCTGTTTTGGTAGGGGCACGCATCCAATGATTACCCAAATTGTAGGGATGAAATCCCATCTCTTTACCAATTTAATACTAATGTCAGTATTGGCAGCAAGCTTTCACGACTTTACAAAATTTTAAAAACTGGGATCTCTAAGAAAGCAAGAGCGCCTGCCAGTGTACACATAGAGAAAGGCGAACTTTGAATCACTTCAACTTCATACATTGCATCATGCACCTTAACCGTGACACATAATGATCTTATATGCAAGGTAACATGCAGGATAAGCATTGGACATCGTAGACGCATCACCAGATGTTCTTCTGATGTACACAGCCAAGCCCGCAACTAAAGTCAAATTAAGTGTTCTTAACGTGCACAATGCAACTTAGAAACGTCAAAAACGGCCGGTTTGAAGGGGTTAAATCGATGTGGAATGCCACCCAGTGACACCCTCCACGGGTCACGACGCCAACCTGCTGTTTGACAGACGAATGGAATGCTCCATGTGTTGCCGCTGCCTTCTTCTGCCTCTCAACGTCGTTGAATAGGTACCAATCTGGCATGAATATGCCCACATCCATAGAGCTATACGCGGAAGAGAGAGATAGCAACCCAGCCGCACACATGTGGAATTCAACCACTGTGTACCACGAAACTCTAGTAGAAGAACGCCCTCCAAGTCTTCACCCCGAATCGTATACTTGTTTAAAGTCATATTTTCCACGCCATCCGAAAATATCACCTACATTAATCAGCAAATATTTGCAGCAAGTTTCTGTTAGTATAACTTGAAACCGGATAATACCGGATCATACCAGACGGCACCGGATCATACCGTACGGCACCGGATCATACCGGACGATGCAAACGTACCTTTGGAAGGGACACACAATCATCGAGCGGCTTGGAAATACCCGGTGGAAATCGGCGAGCCAGAGGCTGCAGACGCGCAGGGAGACACGAAGATCCCCGTCCACAGGAAGATGTGCCGATGATGGCGGCAAGACCCCACCCACTCAGCCGACCGTCCAGTCGGAGAAGATGCAAGATCCTCGTGCGCTGCCGACTCCGAGTCGAAGTCGTGCGAAGAAGATAGGGACGTCCGACGTCCCGCGCGCTGTACGCAGCAATGTCATGAGGAGGCCGCGCGTCGTACGCAAGAAACGATTGGCGTTCACCATTGCCGAGATATGTATGCAGTCTGGAGACAGCGTGAGTGAAGCGGAGTATGAGTCTGGTGGAGATGAATACGAGCAAGCGAGTTATGCGGATGAAGAAGACGATCACGATGATTGCGCTTCGCTGCATTTAGCACAGAAAGAAGCGTCGACAGAGCTGGCAGAGCTGTCGGGTGCTGACAGTGATGTGTGCCTTTTTGAAGGCGTCAACCTCGCTCGTTGGGACGACTATGGGTACGCTGCAGTACAACAACTCCGGCACATGGTGCTGGTTATTGATGCACGAGCAGCAATGACGACCGTGAAGGAGACTCTGGAGTGGATCGATGCATCCACGATACCCATAGGGAATCCAGGACACGTGTCTTCGATATATAGCCACAGCATAAACGGACATAAACCACTGGTCAGAGATGGCTCACGGTAGACGCTACACACACGTACTTACCGCTTCTTCCTGCTGCGCCTGGCCTTCCTCTTGTCTCTCCATCGTAAGCGCTGTAGCTGCCAACGTCACAGGATTCTTTGCGCTTTCTCTCTTTTGGCTGTGCTGAGCCGCTCACCAATTTTCTAAACTTTTTTTTTCTACATTTGAGAGCTGATTTCTTACAGTAAACAAAAATGAAATTGTCCCTTATATGGCTACGCACGTCAGGATTCATAGTGCAACTGTCGTGATAATGGTACCGGAGCATAGCGCGTATTGGTACCGGACTCACACTTTCTGGTACCGTAATACGGTGGATATATCCACATCCCTATGAACTTCGAAGGTCCACCGACGCATCTCCTGCACCTGCTCCGCAGATGCAGCATCTACTAATATGTACAAGCTGCGCTTTGAACTGCACGCCCGCTTTAAGAAATACTTCTCTGGCCCACTTCAAAACGACGATTGGGGTTTTTCATAAATCGCACCTAAACGAATGTGACCATTCTATTGGTTTAAAATAGACAAAATTTATGGCTGGGTGCAGACTACTAATTTCATGGTTGGCGGAGGCTTATTTGCACTCAGTCAACTTTTTAAATACAATCGCCAAGATGCCAAGACCACACGGGAAGCACGATATCGCACCTACGACATGTCTTCGCATCGCGTTATTCCTAGCGGAGCTGAGTGTTCGCGGTGAGATCCTTCGTGGAGCTGTCTGTGCTGCTATGAGAGAGTTTAGCCTCTCCCGCAATAGCATCAAGAAAGTGTGGTGCATCGGTGGCGAGGTCGACGCCATTTCCGCCCCATCACGGGTGCAACCAAAACGTGGAAGACATCTGACGTTGGACGAGGTTGTGCAACTGGTACATGCTGTACCTCTGTGCCAACGTCAAACCCAGCGCTCGCTCGCCGCTGCAACCGGAATACCAAGAAGTACACTCCAGCGCCACCTTCCCGATGGAACACTACGCCGTGCTTCCTCCCGTGTAAAGCCTACACTTACGGATAACCACAAGACCAAGCGCCTTCATTGGGTGTTAAGTCACGTTGACTTGCCGCTAGGTATAGTAACATGTAACGTATTTTTTAAATTATTTTATTCTGTTTATTTAACTAAAAATGTTATTATGCGTTAAAATGTTAAGGTGCGAGGATGTATAGAATGCATCACATGTATGACACCGTGCATGTCGATGAAAAGTGGTTTAACCTTTATAAGGGCGCTACGAAGTATTACCTGACTGCAAATGAGCAACTACCATATCGGTCATGTCCGAACAAAAGGTACATTGGTAATATCATGTTCTTGGCTGCAGTTGCGCGGCCCCGATACGATTTCCACAAAACAACAGTACTTCGATGGTAAGATCGGAATATGGCCTATTTAAAAAAAAAGTTGAAGCCCTTCGTAGCTCTGCTAATCGACCTAAAGGTACACTTATTACTAAGAGTGTGTCAATGACACGGTCCCTTTACCGGGAATTTCTTGTCGACAAAGTATTTCCTCCAATCCAAGCCAAGATGCCAGGTATGTATTTATTTTTGTAAATTGTTTTTAAACTAAAAGTTTTTTTTATTAGTTCGCAGGGGCTCTACTATTATCGTCCCGCATGATAATGCGGGACCCCACGTTCTCGAAAATGATGCCCAGCTAGAGTGTAATGGGCCCAACTCTAGTTACATAAGTAGGTAGACATCTCTTGAGTTATTGCATAAGTAGGCATAGCGGCACGCGAGTAGCGTGTGCCGAGGTGTCATCATCTGATTGGTTGGTAATGGGGAGCCAGACCCACTTATTGACCAATCAGGTGTTGATCTGCATTTGAGTGGTTCACATGAGGCCAGGGGTAGTCGCCCTGGTCCCAAATAAATCAGAGTTGGATTTTACACAAATCTAACACTTGGTTTTATTATTGCGAGCTTCCTCTACACTACAGTGTAAGCAAGTAACGGTGACTCTAGCCCCGTTACATAGAGAATGCAGGGGCTATTGATGGCTGGAAGATAAAGATGCGTTGCCAGCCACCTTGATGACCAGACCTGAACGTATTGGATTTGTGATATTTTTCGTCTATTCTAGCTCTACAATATCGCATGGCCGCCTACGACTCTGACCGCCTTATTGTGGCAGTAGAAGAGGCATTTGAAGAGCTTAGATGGCAAACGCTTGACAAGGGTTTTGTCACTTTACAAAAGGTCATGGAATCTGTGCTGATTAGCGGTGGTGGTAATGACTATAAACTCCCGCGCGTTACAAAAAATGTTGCAGTCAATGGGCGAATGCCTATGGCGATGGTAATTGCAGCCGATGCGGTAACCCTCGGGTACAGGCAGCTTTATGCTTAATTATAAACTTGCAATCTTAATTTCAGTTCCTATATTCGTAATTATTGGTTTAATTTTACTCAATCGCTGATTGGTCAATAAGAATCGTTGGTTTACACTAATGCTCTGGTTTTATGAAATAAACCTCGCTCCGTCTCTTCGAATTCGTAGCGCTTCTAATGCATCTCTGCGTACAAGAAGCGCCCAACTGTTTATAATTGTCTGATCTAACTTCCCTTAAAATTTGGTGTAATCTCGCTAAATATTAAGGGAACTGCGACAAAAACCTAACGGCTTCTAGATTGCGAGGTGTTTGAGCGGAGATTACTCTACCATAATTGATGCTATAGCAGGCTAAAAAATATGTCCGTGTGCGCCGTGTCTGGGGCTTTGAGTTGGTGCGCTATTCATCAATGGGCGAGCCCTGGTTCTCGAGCAATCGACCAAAAAACAGAAACCGTCATTTTGGAGTGGGCCAGAGAAGTACTTCAGTAAGTATTAAACTTACGTGCAGAGAAGAAGTCTATAATCCTGTGAGCTCAGCGCCTTTACCTAAATACTTTATCAACTCCTACTTTGTTTCCATGTTCCCACGGCTAATCAGTCAGCTTACTAACTGAAATTTGATCCTTCGAGCTCATATTCCAGATCTGTAACCAATAGTTGTGCACCGAACCCAATGAAGCTAACCTACGCACTTGCTGCCACCAGAATTTGTCTTGGCTTATTACATGTATACCACAGACTATGGTGTTATTCAAAGTCTCGGACACCTTCTTGCAACAAGTGTGATACTGTTAGGACCCAATCCGGACGACACAGGCAACATTCAGTTATATAGTCTAACATTTTCACTCAGATATAATTTAGGATTCATGGACTCTCATTATTAGAAGTCCTCTCTTTCCTGCCGGCACATCAACATAGTCTTAGACAGGAATTTAAGAATCCACATAATGACACTTCGAATCGCATCCCTCCTTACCTTTGAAATTAATCTCAGAGAATAGTGATATGAAACAACTATGGCCGTGCTCTCAAATAGCTATTTCAGCGAGGTTTTATTCTGGTTCTTGATGTTTTAAGGTTTATACTTCAGTCGTAGAAAAACCTCAAATGCCTCAAAATGCCTGTTTTTCAAATTGATGGTACCTATTGAATCTTTAGGGGCGTGTGCCGGCGCTAAGCACGCTGTGAGTCTTTGGATGTGATGCTCAAGTGCTGCTCTTCAAATCGCGGCGGCAGAAGCTGGAAGCCAAGACGGCGAAAGGAGTCTTCATCGATTACAAGAAAGCAGGGGGGGTGTTGCTTCTGGGTGCCGAGTGGACGAGGAGGCTTTGGACAAATCAGTACATCACTTACAGCAGTTTTCTTTGGGTCCAAATCCCTAAAAACAAGCTAGTGATACTGGAGAGAGAGCTACCAGCAGCGACACAACCCGAGCCAACACGTGAAATTGTGCTGGTTGGACTAGATGCAGTGTAGGAAGACGTCGGAATAAAACCCACTGAACGTGACACATCGGCTACCGGCGAAACCTAGCGGAAGCGCATCGGTGGCCGCCGCATGGAGAAGCAAGTTGTTCACTGCAACACTCGTATTCAGAAGAAAAGCGCTCGAGGACTCAAATTCGTGGAGTCGCTCAATGCAGAGGAAGCTGGCTTGGTGAGTGAACTTCAAAATAGGCTCATTATATGGCTCATTCGGATGCGGGGCAGTGGCGTCAAGCTTTCAACGCAGAGCTGGACAGTCTGAGACGCAATGGCACCTATGATTTTTTTTTTCTTCCAGCGAACGTGCGTCCTGTGCAAACTAAGTCGGTATTTCGTCGTAAGACGCTCGATGGATCTCTGGACAAGAACAAAGCCTGGCTAGTAGTCAACTTATTCACGCAGCAGTATGGAGTGGACTACACCGAGACTCTCAATACTGTCGTTCGTCATGACTCAATCCGATCAATTCTTGCTCTGGCTGCCCAACCCAGCTGGAATCATCGTCAATTTGATGTGCAAACGGCGTTGTTAAACAACTATCAAGAATTGTGGCACCCGACTGAAAATGGTGATAGCAAGAAATGAAGATTACGATAAGCCCTCTACGGTTGAAGCAGGCGTCGCGAGCTTGGTGCGAGACCGCGACTAAGTTCTTGTGCGAGCGTGGTTTCGTGCAGTGCCAGTCCGACACCGGCGTTGTGGTTCATCCTTTAGCTACTCGGCGAATTTGCTCCTTCGTAGAGGTCTATCCGGATAGACCTCTACTAGAAAAATGCTGAGCCGCAGTTGGGTATAATAGAGTCAAATGATTTGCGGAAGTTGACATTATATGGTTGGGGTCCACACGGACCTCTACCTCATGGTATCCCAACAAATGTTAGCAAATTATAAAAGAAACATATGACGATTTGTACTGATTTTTGCTAGGGACCCTTTTCTCTTTATTATCCCTTTAACCCTTTTAAGCGCAGCGTTCAATATCATTGATGTTGCTCTCCGATACGTGGACGACATGCTGATCTTCAGTGATGTGACGTCGGAACTGACTTACTTTCAAGTGAGTATTGCTCGTCGATGCGCGATCAACAAGTGTGATGCCTCCAGCAGCTTCGTTGGCATGGAACTGTCGCGGAGCAACAACGGTTATGTGCTGTCTACCACGCAGTAGAATTATGTCAGTACGGTATTCAAGCGATTTGGCTACTGCCGTCACCAAATGCAACCTCGCGCACCGGTGAACGCTGACTTTCAGCACCAAATGATCAGTGATATGGAGATACTTGGCGAACCATTTTGCCCTGGGATCGCTGCTATATGCATCGGCAATGAACCGTCCTGATCTCGCCACAGAGATCCACCTTATCGCTCAAGAAACGGAGCGGCCAACACGCATGATTCAAGCCGCCGTTTGTCGTGTGGTTGGTTACCTCAAGCAAATGGTGGACACGAAACCGGAATATCGTCAATCGGGAAAAGGACTGCAACTCGAGGTGTATTGCGATGCCATCTTTGCATACGAGAAAGATAGCAAGACGTCTTCGGGCTTTGTTGTTTTTCTGAATGGGTACTGTTACCCGTGAGGATCAAAGACACAACCAATCGTCCCCTATGTCGACTGCTGAATCGGAGTACTTGGCTTTGGTGCACGGTATAAAGGAGTGTATTGGACTTAAACGGTTGCTATTCGAGTTGTTGGCAAGATAATTCTCCACGAGGACAATCAAGCGGCCCAGCACGTGGCCGAAGAAAAAGGTGTCTTGCTGCGCTTGCGTCACGTTGATCTGCACTACACTCGGCGACAGGTTAGATTTGCCACCCACATCGGTGTCCGCATCTCACTCATTTTTAAGAGTTAGATCTCAGTGTTTAGATATGCTGGAGCTGTGATCAGGCGAAATGCAAGGTTAATGTTAACGATCCGGATTTCACAGTATTTGATATAGCCAGTCTACAAACTAGTGATTTTGGCACAAACTAGATCTGCCACCTTTCCCTTACAAAAAGTCAAGTATAACGCATCTTAATAATTGCAGCCAATGTACACACGCTCACATATGGCCGACCCTTATATGACTCCAAGTGACCCCACGAGGAGCTGCCTTGACATCATCATGGCTCTATAAGATTAGAGCCCCATGCTCCATCAACAAAAATCGAGATACTGTCTTGGTAGCCCCCAACACGGTATCAAAGGTTGCCCACCCATACCTCGCCCACTTTCCATACAATAGTACGGGAAAATGGACACCATCAGTGTGTACAGCGCTAATCACCCGCGGAGGCACTTTGGTGCTAATGGCTTCTAGAACATAAAGCTTAGGGATGACAAAAAGTGGGAGTAAGCGCCCTGTGCACCTCCAGGTATTTGTTAGGCTCCCAGAGCTGTGCTGGTGCAGCAGCACCACCCTGCTCATACAATGTTGTAAGTATGTGTGCGTTAGCTACTATTATTTACGATATGTTATACTTAATTTTTGTACGAGAAGTGGTGGCCGATTTAATTAGACACAGTGCCAAATCACTACTGTGTATAGTGGCTTCATCAAATATTCCGAAATCCGGCTCGTTAACACTAAACCGATATTTTATTCAATCACAGCTCCAACATATTTAAACACAAGTTCTAACATCTAATAATGAGTGAACTACAGCCACAAACGAGGGTGGCCGACCTAACCTGTCGCCGAGTGTAGTGGCAGCTCTTATTGGCGTTACATCGAACTTTTACGGCCAATAAAAACTCAAAATCTTCACCTGGCGGGGAAGTCCAAAGGTTTTCATGTTTGCAGGTTTCTGTCGGATTTCGCAGCGTCTTGAATATATCTGTCTGCAGAGGGCCTGTAACACCTAAATCTGGGTCGACTACACAGTTACCCACGGGTATACGGCCTGCTTTGACTAATTGGACGATCTTCGGTCCATACTTCAGTTATGATACATTTGCCACACTGTATACTATACAATAAGACTAGGGTAAAAAGGTACAGTACCGGAGACGCGGAATATTTTTAGAACGGATATTTTTTACAAACTGGGAGCACTCCACGTACCGGAAATCGCCCTGCACCTTCCGATTTTCTGGTTTCTTTAATTTCGTACCAGATAGTATATTATATATTATGTATACCTTCGCCATCCAGCAAACGCGTGGCACCAGCGGTCCCCACAATAGCCGCGTTCGGACATCGTTCCATTTTGGCTCTCGCCTTTTCGGGATCATTATGGACCCCACAGCTACTGACGAAACAGCCAAATACCATTATATCTTCAACCGCAAAGACGCATTTGTCAATGCTGGAATAGAGCATGTTAGCTCGCATGACACAAACACTCGGAGGAGGTGCTTCAAGTGCGCCTTCATGAATATCTGACCGTCGGCTGTGGCTGCGTATGTCGTAAAATCACGTCTGTGAAAACGCACGCAACGGTCAAAACAACTATGTGGCCAGTCAGCCGAAAGTTGCCGGGGATTAGGAAGGCCCTGCGGCATAACGAGCGATTCCCAGATCGCGCACACACAACCGTGAGCGTGATATTGTGTTCGCGCATCAAGACCGGTAATATTGATATACCAAATCTTGTGTGGTGTACAGCGTAGAACCGGATATGTTGTTTACAACATGCCCTTCAGCAGGGTCGGTGTTTGTGCCGGCAACGCACCATTGCTCAGCTCATCGTAAGCATAAATTAGCCGTCACCAACTATTGACTTGCGAGGCCAGAAGGTTGTAGACGACTATGGAGATTTAAACTCGCACACAATGCATGCCTTCGCTTTAGCGGAGAAGAAGGCATCAATAATCTCGCTCTGCTCGCAGGGCAGAGGCCATTACCCTCAGCCTGCCACGTGGTCAATCTCACGGCGAATGCTCCGATTCGGTAGGAGTTGCGATGGTGGATCTTTTGGACACCACGTCAGCTAACACCATACACCGGATCCAGTACCTCGGAGACCAAGCTCGACGCACGCCTTTCAGGGCTCCTCTAGGATATTCATTCGTTCATGATACAGAATCATCCAGCTCCTCAGGGGTGAGTTTCGGCCGTATGAGCACCATCTCTGCGATACCCCCGGCCTTCACTTCGACCAAAGAGTCGCTTACTGTGAGTTCTTCCGAGGTTATCAAATTCGACACCTCCGGAACGCTTATGAATCGTCGGATCATGCCTTCATGCTACGTTCGGCCACGCCATCAAATATGTAATGTCATTCTTCAAGTGGTCTGTTTGAGGAAGGCGAGATGGCTGGCCTCATGCCGTCTTTATCTGACGTGGGCATGCCCTGGCAGAAGCGGGAACATGATTCACCAGTGCTCTATTGGAGAGCTTGGGGCGTCGGGCCCCATTGACCTTGTCGCGCCAGTCGATCCAAGGTTTGTGCTTCTCGAGCCACGGCATACCCAGGATCAAGACGTACTTATTTATGTCGTGAACAACGGCTGTCTGTGTGCTATCGAAGCCCTTGAACATCACCGCCAGATCTATGTCGGCCTTAGGTACTTCTATCACCGTACCATTTGCAGCCCGTCCGATATCAGCTTATTACTCTCGCTCTCCCGTCGAGCGTCGGTAAACATGTTACGGTTGCGTGAAGCTGTTTGGCGATGAGTGACGTTCTTTGACGCGCCAAAGCCTCTTGAGACTCGGAAGGAACAGTCATACCTTCGCATGATTGCGTATACTGCTAGAAGCCCATTATCGTCCCTTCTTCCATGCGCGAGGACTACGATCTCCTGACCTAAGCCTCTATAGTGTGCACCTGCGGCACACCGCTCATGAAGACTTTGATTTTTCCCAGTAAAACACCCCGCCCTTTCAGGTGTCCTGCATTCTCTTGTCCCTTGTGTCGCAGCTTATTACAGGGCTCTTCGAGCCGTGGTATTGTGAAGAACACCTACTCCGTTGTCGAAACGGATGCGCTCCCACAGCCGGAGGCGCTCGGAGGTCTAGGTGTACAGGAGTGTGGAGGTGTCCGGCGATGTACCGGTGGCCAGGTCGACGTAGGGCGCCGCGGGTGCGGCGGTGAAGCTGTCGAGAGCTGGATCCGGACGATGGGGTTACCCTTCGGTGGCGTGGCCCGCGCTCCGGGAGCGGGCTCTCACACCGCCATGGAACAGCAGGGCGGGGACGATGCCCGCCGACCGCTGCTAGACTGACGCCTCTCAATGGCATGTCTTGATGAATCGAGATTCTCATTGGCATGCGGACCTGTACTGGGTGGGGGCGGTGACGGCGCCCGGGTTGGCTAACACAGGCCGCAGCAGCGCGACCCCGTGGTGTAGAGAGCGCAGTCGAAGAGACCGGATGGGGCGTGCGCCACAGAGGACGAGCAGCTCACGGAGACTCGAAGAATTCAGTGTATTTATAATTACTACCTGAGTCATATAACCGTAGAGCCTGTGAACCGGCGGCGAGCGCGCGCGTTGTTACCAGGAGCGTTGCCGAAGCGCTTTGTGATAAATTCTTTCGGCGCATCGGGAAGCGCGCCCTCCTACGCGTGCATCCGTTTAGCGAGCACCGGTCGCGATTGCCACCTGGGTACATTCCTCCGGCGAAGAATTTAAGGCACGGTTCGGTGCCCGCAGCTGTGAGGGGGATCAGGGCGCAAGTGAGTGCGGGTATGCCTACCGGGCGAGTGCCTTGGGCACGAGACGATGGCGAACGGCTGGATTCGGTTGGCCGAGAGGAGGAGGTGCGCGAGTTGCCGCCACCGATATGGTTGGAGTGTTCTTGGAGCGTCAGCTCGTGGAGGGTCATGGACCACGCCATCGAGTTGAAATCGATGCGAGCGACGATAGATGAGAATTCACGCCACCACGCCGGAGAGTCGCTAGAGAGGTGGACGAAGGCGGCACTGAGGTGCTGGTTCACTTCATGGAGCGTCCGCTGTACGCGGCGTGGTGATTGCGCCGGGTCGGCATCCATGTTGGCGACGACGAACTCGCGCACGCGGTTCAGCGAGTGTGCTATTGACTCGTACCATTGGGCGTTGGCAAACGTGGTCAGGCCCTGGACCACACCGAGTAGATTGTGGTAAGACGTGCATGGCGGCGGTGGCGCTACGGCCGAAATCGAGGGCAAATTTCGCGTCGGAGGGCCCCGCCAGCAGCATCGCGTCGCGGTCCGCGCTGTGGAAATGCATTACAGAGATGCCGTACCGGCCGGAGCACGCGCCGGGGAGGGCCTCAAACACCAGGGACGAGTCAAGGAAGGTTAGGCATCGCAGGACTCACCAACATAACACGTGGATACGGCGCTGCCGAGGCGGGTGCGGCGGTCGCATGGATGTGATCGACATGCTCCGCAAGGAGCTGAGCGACACGCGGCGGTGCGCTGGATGCAGGGTCAGCGGCGGTGGCCGTGCTGCCATGGAATTGACCGAGGAAGGTCGCGAGGTCGAACGGATCCCGGGGCGACGAGGATCCGGGGTTGAGAATGGGAGCAACTGAGGTCAGTGGTGGACACGCGGCACGCGGGTTCTCCCCATAGTTAGCACCAGCGTAGTGTGCGCGCGGTGAAGTGGGTGGCGAGGACAGTGTCGACTCGCTATCGCTGTGAGAGTATACGACCAGGACGGGCGAAGGGCAAAGGCGGCGTGGTAGCTGGAATCGGCGGTGGTACCTGGGACGACGGGTTATCCGCCGCCGTCGCTGCGGAACCAACGACCGGAGGCTCTGCTGCACCAGGGTCAGCGCGGGACGAGTGCAACGATGGGCGACGCACCGTTCCAGGCTGCGGTGTCTTCTTCTTCGACTTTCCCACGGGCTTGGCCGAGACGCGGGCTGCTGCTGCGGACGCGACATACTGCTCAGCACAACCACCGCGCCTGGCGGCCGCCTTGGCGTTCGACGTGGCGCGGAGTGCCGGTGGGGTGGACGGGTCTGTGGACGCACCCGGCTCCTGGACCACGAGGATACGCGCGGCGTCCACGTGCGACGGTGGAATGGCAACACGGCGGTGGCAGAGGACTCCGATTCGGCATTTGCCGAACGCTTCGTCTGGCGACGAGTTTTGGCCACGGTCTCCGCGGGCTTGTTCCGCTTCGAGCCACGGGTGGAGGGACGCACTGCGGGCATCTCCACTGGGGACTAAGCAGCAAAGGCGGACGGAGCGGGATCGACCGTCGTGTTGGCGGGAAGCACGCCGTCGGACGGCGAGGCGGCACCGAGCGCGCGCGCCGGGCTCGGTGCCGAAGGTGATGGCGATGGGAGTGACTCGGACCCGTCTGGCGCGGTATGCAAGGGTGACGTGGGAGACATAGTGCGTGGCGGTGCAATGGCGAGGTGTATTCTACTAACGCTCTGCTGGATGTTGCTGTTAGCGAACTGATGCTCGAGCGCGGGCGCCCGACGGTGCTGGACCAATGCTCGAGAATAGGCTGCCCGTTTAACCTAGTCCTGGGTGCCTGGCTTCCAGGCTCGAATCATCACCTTCGGAAGACACGATTCACTGCTTTTCTCTAATGGCCTTCGAACACCGTGCGGAATTCAAAACGCAACACGCCGACGACATCGAGCAGGACGACCCCAATGTCTTCTATGTAGCCTACAGGAGAGTTCGTCACAACTTTGTCGCCGTAGGCCACCCAGTCGGTGCCGGCAATGGTGTATCGCGCCCCACTATCCAGGTTCACGTGCCGCCGTACACCATCGACCTCCATTGTGGCCGTCGGGAGGCCATCATCGGCACCCACGTATTCGACCGTCTCGGAGCTCGTCTTGCACTGTCCGCCGCGGTTGTGCTGTTGCTTGACCAGGTTCACCCGGGCGAGACTCTCTGGCCGTTGCTTTACCTAGCTTTCTTCTTCGTCACGTCGATTCCGGCGTGCAGCCAGGTCCCTCACTGCCGCAACCGCTTCTCGCTTCCTAGTGTGCCGTACGGCATCAGCAGCTTCCTGTCGTTCTTCTTCCACCTCACATGCTTCATGCCAGCGCATTGCTAGACGTACTTTAACTCGTCGCCTCGTTCCGGCCTTCTTCGCCTGTCTTCGTGCTTGCCTGTCCTGGTCTATAACAGCGGCGAGTTGCCCCCCCCCCCCCGCCGTGTTCCGATACAAAGCCGTGCGTCTGCACGGAACAGTTCTAAATCTTAAGCAACGATGGCTATTAACCGCTAACCTAGCTCGATTTTATTTCCGCACATACCAGTTGTTTTAGTCACAAGTGTTTGCCATTTCACTTAAGATTATTTTCAAGATAGTCCTGACGTAGGCCCGAGAGGGGGATTTCCCCTAAAATGCAAAAAAAATTGTTTACTCTATTTCGGCATTTTTATTCCAGATTTCACGTCTAGGTCAGCCCTGCTATCTTGGCGTTCTTCCTCCACATAGCTTTCGCTAGACATTTATGAAGAACCCGTGAACGCATAATAAGCCTCGAGCTCTTTTATTTGTAACATATATGTAGATATTACTACAGGAGGGGCATAAAACTAACCTAGCACAATTGGAAAGCAAGCAGAGCTCATTTATACTTTGAGTATTTATAATTTTGTTCCTACTGTTTGTGCGTTAAACGCATAAATCTGGTTATCAGCCGACTGGATGGATGTCACGTAAACAACATAAATGCGATTGGAGTTTCTGTCACTTCTAGTACGCACTGTGTTCGTTTTGGTTGCCATTAGAATCTGCCCAACCTTGTTACCATTTTAGGTGCTAGACTGTGGATGACGGACTACCCATACGTTATGTAAAAGTAACTAGTAGCTATCTTCTTTACGATAAAATTTTAAATTTATACGGGTGCGTTGTTCCAAAAAATGATTACATATGGTAACTGATGCAAGTCAAGTGGACCTCAGTGCCTGTTTAATGCAGGATGAGGGCAATGGGTTGTGGCCCGTTGCCTATACAAGCAAGGTAAACAGTGTGACAGAGCGTAAGTACGGGATCACGGGGTTGGGGTGCTATGAAGTCGTCTAAGCGATTAAGCTCTTCCGGCCTTACCTGTACGGTCGTCATTTTACGATCGTCACCGACCACTCTACGTCGAGTGGTTGATGAGGAGTCCCAATCTAACTGGGAAGCTGCCTCGTTGGGCACTTACTCTAAAAAAAATAGTTTAGTTTCGACGTCGAATATCGGCCTGGCGCCACGAATGTAGTGGCGGATGCACTGTCGCGGACCCCAGCCGCAGCCACGGGTAGGGCTGCAATCGGTCGGAGGACGCGGTCGAAGCGGCGGGCAACAGAACAGGAGGAGGGCACAGATGTATTCGCGGAGAATTATGTAACCCCGAGCGCGTCAAGTAACGACAAGTCGGCGGTGAATGGTCAGCCTGCACCGAGACTGGACAGACAGATCGGCTCGACCGACCCAGCGGAAGGGGGGGGGGTATGTTAAGAGTGTGGTAAGGGAAGTGTTGACCGGCCTGGTGTCGTGTGTGGTTGCCTCAGCGCGATCAGGACGGGAAAGGATGGCAGGCGACGGTGACCGGTGGAATCCGGTGTTGGGCGGCGGCTCTCAGTCTATGGGGAAGAGCGGCGCCGCGGCTCCAGACGATACCCGATGGAAGCAGCAGGAGGATCACCGAGTACGATGACACGGCGAACACGACGTGCGGAGGTGTCGCCGAGTAGTGCTGGTGCTTCCTGACTGTTCGCGCGTACAATGAAACGGTAATAAGACAAAGAACATCGACGGGGAACGGAGATGCTGGGGGCAGCGGAATCTCGGAGTAACGCGACCAGCTCCGAGACGTTGGTAGACGCGGAGTCGGTCGCGAACACGAAGATCGATGCCAACGCGTGGACGGTCTCAGAGCAGCCGAACCCAGCCAACGAGGAATGGTGCCAACACCATCGCCTACGCGTTCACCAGTGGCACTAAGAACAGAGGCTCGTGCAGGGGTAATGTAACCGTATGAAGTACAGGCGACTTTGCGACGACAACGGATTCCTTTCCCAAGGGCGACGAGACGACGAATTAAGCGGGATGACGGACGAGGTGATCGGTATGGAGACGAAGGCGCGACCGCCTGCGGTGCCAGGCAGTCGATACGAGAAGCGAGTGGCGTTCAGGAAACCAGGCGCCGTTGATGGCGGAATGGGACCCCGACTGCATTGAACTGGACGAGTAGCAGTACCAGCAGCGAGACGGGCAAGGGATCCAACATTGCAACTTGAGCACGATGAGATCATCGCCGCCCAGAAGCAGAGTAGGCTCGTTCAACGGTTGATCGAGGCGGGTGTGTACCATGGCGGTAAGATGGCGACAACGTTCGGCTTGGCAGTGATTAAGACAGGTACAGGGCAGCGCGTGATACATCCGCTGACACTGTGTACCGTCGTATTCAAAGAGCATCACGACTTGGCCTGGGCAGGGCACCTGCGTGCCGCCCACATGTTCACGAGAATCTCGCAAGCGTACTGATGCCCAAACCTTGAACGTGAAGTTAAACGTTGGGTCATGGGCTAACAGGAGTACGGAAGTCGAAAAGCTAGACCAGGGAAGGTGATACCTCTATTACGGCTCCTGCAGCGCGGCGACGTACGAGACCAGTGGGCTCTCGACGTGGCGGGTGCTCTACCAATAACTGACGGTGGACAAAGGTTCGCTGTAGCCGCTGTCGAGTACGTGACTCGGTACGCTGTCGCGGCGACGGTACAGCAACACACGGCGGAGAATTTGGCGGAGTTCCTGATGCGGAATGTGGTACTACGGTTCGGGCTGTCCAGTGAGCGGTTGACGGACGGGGCACCGGAAATGACTGGGAAGGTGATAGAGCAATGTGTCATCCTGTTGCAGGCGCAACAAGTCAACCCTGCGCTCTATCGACCGCAAATGGTCGATCTGGTTGAAAGGTTCCACAGAACCGGAAATGATTGTGTAGCTACACACATGAATGACGCTGAACAACGCGATTGGGATTTTTGAGTGGACTTTGTGGTCTATGTCTACAACTCGGGGCTGCATTCGGCGGTATTTTTTGTTCGTCTGAGCTTCTATGTCTGCCGCCACCACGTCCAAAAGCGTAACGGGGCTGTGATAGGTGATCAGAAAAGACGCGTGAGCTATAAATTACTCGTGTCCTTCACCGTCTTCACGGTCAGTCAAGAAGTCGTCGTACCCTGCTGATTCGACCACCCGCATGGGATCGACCCACTGATAAACGAATTTCAAGGTTTTGGGTCCCTTCGGCGGACGGTACATCCACACTCGGTCGTTCGGCTGGATCACCCGCCATCCTCGTACTCTAAATGGGCGACTAGAAGCCAAACGAGAAGTCTTCTTCAAGACAACATTTGGCTCAAGATAAACACCCACCTGTTGTGCTACAATCATCACTTGGGGTGCGCGGTATAGGAGACCCAACTGTATCCGATGTGCTGTACAAGAAGTCGAAAAATATGCAACCGTCATTTCGGATCCGCTCGGTGTTACCTGATGATATTCAGCAGCGTATGGTGATACTGGACGCAAAGATGGACTACCAGCTTCGAATCTGACACGCGCCATACAGTCAAATCGAGGCGACATTTCGCAGTTGCGATAAGGAAGAAACAAGCTCCGATTTCCAATAGCAGGAATTCGATGCCTTACACCGTGATGTACAATCTATTCGTAAAAAAAGCACAAAAAAATAAAATTATTAGATAATCGTTTGACTCCAGCAGCTACATACAGTATCGCTTGTTTTGGAACGTACTACTACTATCATTATTTTTCCGCGCGAGCTCACTGCTCCGCAGGTTTATTGAATTATTAATAAAAGTAAGCACGATAGAACTGAGGCATTACGGGGTAGGATCCGGACAGGTTTTATCTGTCATCGACGCGGCCGCGCCTTCGCGCATGCATCGTCAGTTCGACGTCACAACAGCCGAAGTATATGCAACGCCCGTTGCCGGTCTGCGGTGAATCAGAGTCGGCGCAAAATCGCAAATTTCAACGGCGACACGACAAACTGCGACGCGCCCGGGTCGTACATTCAGTTGAAGAGGCAGCTCTCAATAAAGGCGCAGCGAGTCAAGAGACACTACATGCACCGCCGTAGAAGCAAGCAGCTGTTTCTATTGCAGTCTCGTGCGGTAGCTTGTGCCCGATCTGCCACGAACGGGCTGTAAGCCCTATTCATTGTGCGCTAATCCGTCAAAGCGTTGTGACGGCTGCATCATGGAGCACATCAACTCACCCGAGCTAAGGGTGCATATCCGTTATGCAGGTTTCCAGTATTTTCTGCTGCATGCGAAGATGTTGTTGGTGTGATTGGATTCCCAATCTTGGTAGTGCCGTAGCTATCGCCCTCTAACTATCAGATAAACTGTTCCCAGACAATACTTTTAGTGCTCAATCGATCAGTACTAACGAAGAACCGATCCAAACATATATTAGAAAACAATGCGGATGATGTAAAAACAAAAAAAAAACAACATACTGTATCCCTTTGACTTTCTTCAGAACATGGTCACTTGTGCCTTTGGGCTTGCGTTCTGCTATCGCCATTAAGCCATTGGCCTGCCAAAATTACACAACTTTGATAAAGCCGGCTTCCGTTTGCAACGCGATGTGGCCGGCTCAACCCAAAGATGAAGAGTCCTTTTATGTGTAGAGTCACAAGACAGTGCGAAACGCAAACACGTACGCGTCTTCAATGGTGTCAGCGCTACAGGTACGCAAAACGCCGTCTACGATATAGCCGATAGACAGAGTTGTAGTACGAATATCGGATCTTCTCACATCAGTATTGTTGCGCTTGAAAACGAAAGGAGGTATTACTTCTGCAGCGAGCTCCACCAGCTCCTTTTTGCCTCAAGGTGGCATTTGCATGAGGCGTCGAGCAGCTCCAGCTCGACATGTGATGGCGAACACAGGACGCTAACCGAGACGTCCATGGCCAGCAGAAAGATGGAGCACACGGACTCACTTACCTTATTGAAGTGGCAGCATGGCTAACTGACTCTTGTACACCGTTGTTGTATCGGATCCAGCTTGTACCTGACGTCCAACCCGGTGTCGATAGTGCTTTGGCTGAAATCCAGAAACTTGTTGATGTAGCAGCGTATGTGTTTGGCGAAATCAACGCAAACGCGAGTTGATCCGAGGCAGAGCTGTCGAAAGGCGAGACGAAAAGCGTACACGCAGACAGTGATAGCTTAGTGTCTTCCATCCCTTTCAAAAATGATGTGCTTTTAAGAAAAACCTTGTTATCGGGTGTTCGCTTTTTGACCCCCCCCCCCCCAAACATGGTTGACTTAGTTGGTGTCTTGTACTTGGATTTGGAGTTCAGGTTCCGTTTCTCGGTCGTAGGTTTACTCACTTGCTCTTGATGTGTGCCCTAATATCTGGAGAAGTAGCCTTGTTCTTGGGCACGGCCACTCGTCTCGAGGACACGCACTTTGAGTGTGGTTAATGGTGCTTGATTTTTGAAGGTTTTGGCATTGAGCTCTAGGAAACGAGCTGAACGTTTCAACGGAACCCTTTTAGTGTCCGTGCTCCTTTCCGCACCATTGGGTCTCGCCCTACATCCCTTCGAGTTTTTTACGGTCTTTTTGAAGATGGTAAGGCCGGAACCGCTTGTTTTTGCGATGCCTTGGATCACTGTGCAGTTCCCGGCAACTCTCCAGATCGCTTGGTATGCTGGTACAATGCTCCTGCCATTCTTATTCGCGATACTTCCTCATGTGTATTTAAACAACACGACTATTCAAAACAGTTTTGTTGAGGGCGCTTTCGCTGTAACTCTTTATTGTTTCACAATCGATACTTGTCACACTTGAGATAGGAGATATTAATAGCGTCATTGCTGCGAGTGTCGGTATTTGCGATGGCGAATTGCGTTAACATGCAAAGAACGGACAAGGCGAGAATAGCGCTCTTGAAGATACGGAGGGATCACCCTGTGCGGCGCATCCAGCGAGCAGCTCGCTAACTAGATATAAGCCTAAGTAGCTGTGGGGGTTCAGAAACGAAGGCGGTGGAAGATCTCGCAAATATTCTCCCTTCCAAGGCAACATGCTTGGCTACTATAATGTTTGCCTAGTCCTCGATGAAGACAGTGAATCAAGACACAGTGCATGCATCGCCGCAGAATCACGCAGCTGTTTCTAATGCAGCCTCGCACGGTAGCTTGCGCCCGACCTGTCACGAATGGAATAAAGCCCTGTTCTTTTTGTAGGGCCGTCAAAGCGTTGTGACGGCTGCATCATGGAGCACATCAACTCACCCGAGCTAAGGGTGCATATCCGTTATGCAGGTTTCCAGTGTTTCCTGCTGCATGCGAAGATGTTGTTGGTGTGATTGGATTCCCAATCTTGCTAGCGCCGTACCTATCGCCCTCTAACAATTGAATAAGCTGTTCCCAGACAATACTTTTTGTGCTCAAACGATATGAAATAACGCAGAAACCGATCAAAACCAATATTAGAAAACAATGTGCATTTTGTAAAACCAAAAACGACATACTGTGTCCCTTTGGGGGACCAGGATATCGTGCTTCGAAGTTTAAATATGAAACCCGTATCTTTGACGTGAGCGGGGATGTTGTACCGGTCGTATTGTACCAGTAATTTGATACAGGGCAGCGAGGTTTGTCCTATTCGAAATCCTAGCTGCTGTGGCCCTAGTCATCATCACCTTCGTCTCCATTTTCCCTCGTTTCCGCTCGTGACAGAGAAGGTGGGCGAGGGGGATGAACGCAGCTTCTCTTAAGAGTCGGATCGCGGATTGGATGATGCGTCGGTCTCTCTGTAGTAGACAGGGTAGGACACCCTTGAAGTGCTTGGGCAGCATAGATAAAGCGGAAGTGATTAATACCTGAGAGGAGATTCAAAATATTGAAGCCACAACATTCAATTTGGCGTCGTCAGTGGTGGATTCGCCCGGGTACACAATTGAGCACCTTATTTGTAACATTCAGGCTCATTTCAATTTGTCGCCTCGTATTCGTTTGTGATCAGCTTGTAGTCCCAGGTTAGCTCATTGTCAGTAAAGGAAGATGAACGCACTCTATTGATCGCACCTCTTTTGCCGATTTGAAAAGGTAACTTGATCACAGATAGATAAATCGAGGTCTGCCTTTTCCCATCTCATTTTTATGCCTGGTATTATGCACCGACCATGCTCGATCTAGGACATAAATCGGAGGGACATTTCACCTGCAAAGCACAATATATATTCGGGGACAAGTCAAAATACGTCCGTATAATTGAACTTTTGCCAAAACGGGTCTAGCATTGTGGTAACCTACCCAACAGAGACGAATTTATGAGATCTTGAGCGTGAGCTACTGGATTTAGTTTGCCTGCGGAAGTGTAAGAATAATCTCTATGCTATCCAATTCGTCCCTGACGGCGTATATCATTGAAAACGACCACTTTAGCCTGTTATTTTTCCTTAAGCAGTAAGCTCAATCACGGAGCAGTAGTGGAGTGTTTGATGATAAGCATAACTGCAGTGATGCCTTTATTAACCCTATATAGGTGTTGAATCGATAGCTGTCACTGTGCTCGAGCAGACTCCAGTATTTTCACTCGGGTCGTAAATAACGTTATATAACGGATCCGTTTTTGACAATATTTCAATTGTACGGACGTATTTTGAGATTTCCCCAATATATTCATTAAACTTTTATTTTGTTAAATCACAACTTCTTAAGTTTCAAGCTAATTATCAAGTATATATTAAAATTGGCTCATGAATTTAGCTTACATTTAAGTACTTTGAACTATTTACTCAGAAATATCATAGCTGGGGCAGCGATTCCAGTTTGGCAACTGGGATACATGTAAGTACATGCGCATGTGCCTATTTGTTTCTATGGCGAATTATGTCGGTATTTAACGAAGAAGAAGAAGAAGAGGAGCAGTTTCTGTGAGTTGTCAAAAGACAAAGTGAGTGTATTGAGAGAGAGCGCTAGCTCCTCCAAAAGACAATAGGGAGCCTTACGCTGTGGCTTACTCTATAGCATACTATATTCTAGTCTAACGGCTTGAAAAGGGTTTTTACTGGCTGGATATCAGCTCTTGGGTACACCGTAAAAAATGCTTTAATTTTAGTGTCAGTCCAAAAGACGAAACCGGGAGCGTTGCTGGCTTTTCTAAGCGCACTCAGATTTGCTGTTTGTGAAGAGATCCACGTGGGCACGCCCGATGACCATCATCTGGAAGACGGGCGTCAGCAAGGGTGCCACGCTCGGTTGTACAGCGTCGAAAAAGAAGGCAAAACGCAAACCAAGGAAGGCAGCGGGAATTCGCGCGGCAAAATAAGCTACCGAGAAGCACGGACACGACGGCAGCTGTGACGAGAACGGGTGGTAGCGGGTATACGGCCGCGGGGGCCAAGGGTGACAGCTTCGCGGGGGCGAGTAAGGAGGAATGGAGTCCAACGCCGTAGAGCCAACACCATATCGTGATGTCACTAAAGCGAGGGAAAACAATAGCACTTCAAAAGCCAGCGCCGTTGAGCCCTGGGTCTGCCACATCTGTACCGTTTTGAACCATATGAGCCTTTATCGATGCACTGACTGCTAGTGTGATCGGGCGAAGGTCATTATTGACCGATCGGCTAGAAATGCACTCACCGACGCCTTTGCCGAGGATCTCGGTGTAGTTGAGTCCGACACTGTTGCCCCCCCCCACGTCTGTACGAATTCTGTACCCGACCGGCAGTCTACAGCCACTGTCCGGAAGGCTACAGTCACCAAAGATGTACAACCACCAACCGAAAGACGACTGCTAGTGACAGGCAGGCTACTGCCACCGACCAGATGTATTAACCGTTATATGGAGAGTACTACACTGGCCGGGACGTCACTGGTGACCGGAAGTTTGCGACAACTATTGAGATGTGGCAGGTAGCGTACATAAACGACAAGCGTGAGTCGCAGCTAGGTATTGAGTACCGTTGCTTTGGGACCATCCGGACAGGAGTGGCAAGAAGCTCAACTTACGGTCGTGAAACCTGCGAGCAAGCTGCGAGAAGACAACTTCGTGGAAGAAATGGATCTCGTCGACCGCTGGAAGGCTTCATCTGTGTCGCTCTTCGAGGATTTCTGGAGGGCAGATGAGGTTGGCATGGATCTGCTTGGGGCAGCCGACGACGGACTTTGAGAGTTCAACACATTGAGGCGCGCCGCTGAGTTGGCAAGGCGTCCGGACATCGTGACCCAGCAGGATAGTGACCAGTATGTAGATGATGTACTCATGAAATATGGTCGTGATCTTCGAGAGGGAGCAACAAAATACATGCACAAACGGGCTCTAGCGTCGTGTTTGTCTCGGTATTGCTCCGTGATGTGGACATATCCACTGCATCCGAATATTTTGATGTGCTGCATGGATGGAATGCGGTTGTGCCAAAGCTCGAACGGGGTTCGTTCATCCGTCTTGGAGCTAGGTGTCACATTGATTAGAGTAGTCGCGTGACAGACGAACTCTGCCCACAGTTGCTTGGGTAGTTTGCCGCCAAGCAGAAGAGCTCGGACACCCTCCGTGATAGTACGCATACGGTGTTCGGCAAATCCGTTTTGCTGTGGAGTGTATGCATTGGTAAACTGCGCATGAGTCCCATACTTTTTAAGGATGATGTGACCGATTTCTCCTTTTTCTCGTTTTCCTTCACAAGCCTCTAAATCACGCTCGCGCGCTCTCTCTTCTCTAACCTCCATAGGCTATGAGGCTGAGGCTTCTCATTCTTGACGCGTTTGCGGGCACGGCAAGCTTCGCGCTGGTTGAATGGTCGAACTACCGGGGGGTCCTTCCGCTTGATTGACAAATCAGAGCTGGCTCCCGAGTCTTCATCCGAGTCTGAGGGCGGCTTGAACTCGTAGTCGCTCTCGTTGTAGTCCACAGCGTCGGAGTCGATTTCAACGTTCTTGGTGGCCTTGGCATGCGGTTCGTCGTCGACGTCAGACATATCGCTGCCGCTGTCTTCACTCTCGTCTTCAGACAGACCATCGTAGTCAGGCTGCTTCACGAAGCCAAGCAGATGTTTGCCATCGAGTGCTGCGCACACGCGGGTCTTTCACACGTCGAAGTTCTCGGCGCCGACGAGACGTGGGAAGTCGTCGCTTGGCATAACCTATGGCGAGTTATATCGGTATTGAACGGAGAAGAAGTGGAGGGGCAGTTTCTGTGAGTTGTCAAAAGACAAAGTAAGTGTATTGATAGAGAGCGCTAGCTCCTGCAGAGGATTGGTGTAAGGAGGGTGAGCCTCACTCTATAGCTAGTCTAACGGCTTCAAAAGGTTTTTACTATCAACTCTTGGGTACACCGTACCACAACAAAGTGGCTTGGTATTTATCCAATCTGGAATATGAATTATTGCAGCAGAATGTATTGCGAAATCGGCGGATATTGCAATATTCAAGGAATGTAGTTGCTGTAAATATTTATCTCCACTTTCATATTTCACAATGCCTAGTAATGCATTCTGATGGATGTGTGCAAGCTGGAAGGTTGATCTTGTGGATGTAACATCCACAAGATCCAGGATGTATGCGTAGGCTCAGCCTACTATGATAGGCTGACGGCTTAAAAAACTACAATAAATTTCGACACTTAATGCCGTCGTTACTCTATATCGCATGAGACAGCAGGACTCCTGCCAGGAGAAGAGCTAGCAGCAAACGACTCGGTCGAAGAGACAGAGATTCACGGCTCGTTGATGCCAGCAGCAGACGACTCGGCCGAAGAAGCAGCCGTCGACGTCTGAGACAACAGCAGTCACCGCAGTACTCTTCGGCTGTGGCTTCTGCTACGACTGGGGCTACAACGACGTCGGAATGGACTTGGCGAGCGTCGACGGCCTCCTCGGAAGGATGGTGGACTTCCCCCGCAGAATGGAGACGGCGCACGACAACAGGAGGAGCGCCTTCGGCCAGAGATGCCCAAAATACGATAAATATTTAAAAAAAAAATTAACCTATATGCCAACAAATGGCAACACCTCCACTTGGTATTTCTACGTGGTAGTCTAGAAGTGCTGGTTCGTATACTTCTTGCTTGTATCGACATAGAGGTTGTGTGCATTGTTACTTTTGTATCTGAAAGCGCTCCATCTTGTCGACGAGTTTAAGTTCCTGGAAGGCTCCGGTGATAAATTCGCGGTAGCACAGTGGATGGGTGCGTTTGTACAGCTCGCCGATCCATGTGGACGTTTCGTCGGTCTGCTTGATGAGCGTCTGGCCGCTGTTCTCCGTCAGATACAGTGCCTCACTAGAATACTTGAGCGCCAGGCAGCCATGCTCCCATGCGCGGATGTTTTCGATCTGGCGGCGACTCAGCATCTCCAGCACCTTGTAAAAGTCTTGAGCGTCGGCTTGCTCCGCCTTGGCCACGTCGATAGACACGGACTTGCATCCGATATTGAATTTGATCTCGCAGTCGCGATCTACGAGTCCTGCAGTCTCGAATTTCACCGACGTGATGGTCTCGTTGCGGTAGTCGAAGCGCTCTGTGAGCTTGCGCGTCGTGGTAGAGTTGCTACCGGCGATCTTAAGCAACGCGTGGTTTGTAAACGTGAACTCCTCCTTAGTGGACTGCATAGAGAACATGATGCTCTCGTTGGGCAGCAGATACTGGTTCCCCAGACACTGGGAGAAGTTGTGCATCACGTGGCACACGTCGCCCGCGCCAGACAAGTCACCGGCGAGCCCTTTCAACATGGTGGTCGAGCGTGTGTGGTGCTTGATCAATTGGTAAGTGAGCTTGGAGCCGCTTGTGCACGTCGAAGGGACCCACAATCCCCAAGTTATAGCCGAGGGGGCTCGACTAATCCGCTGTTCGGCGATAAGCTTATATTGACACGGTTGAGCTGCATCCCATCTCTCGGCTGGCTCAGGAAATCCAGCTTTGTACCGCCACCATAATCTGCTCGAGTATTGAAATTTGATGTATCCATCTAGCGAAGGCTCTCTGTTCGTGGTCATCATGTCCGCCGTAGTGGTGCCGCTGACAAAGGGGAGACTTTCGCCCCAGCTTGCACAGCATGTTGCAGTCCAAATGGATGGGGCGAGTGGATTTTCGTCTTCGCGTCTCTTCCCATGCCAAATTCATTTTCACTTTAGCGCGGCTGTTCAAGACACTTTGCCCATGTTCAAGGGCCTGACCAAGGATCTCACGGGTACTGCAGACATTTGCAACACCGCCAAGGACTTCAGCAAGCTCCATGCCAACTCGTACCTGTTGCCGGGCGAAGACATCATGTTCGCCTTCGAGTCTGCAAAGGAGGAGTTCGCCTTCACCAACGAGGCGTTGATCATGACGTTGGGCGAGAACGCCACCACCACGCGGAAGCTTGTACAGCGCGCCACGTACCGAGACTGCCCCATCTCAGCCGTGCTATTCGAGACCACAGGGCGTGTGGATCGTGACTGCGAGATCAAGTTTAAAATTGGCGAGTATGACGTGTCCATCGATATCGCTCGTAAGGAAGAAGAGTTCGTCAAGGGATTCTACAAGACACTATTACTCCTCGCTCGAGAGCAAAAGTTTCGTGCTCGCAGCTGGGGACAAGCCGAGAAAGGCTTGGACGAAGCTGCAGACAGCTTGAAGATTATGGCAGGCCACGACCTCGTGTCGCAAGCTTCAGGAGCAGCGGAGTGGCTCGAAAACGCATTTAACCAGCGCAATCCGCGCTGCTACCGTGAGGTTATCGCTGGTGCTTTGGTTCAGACGGTCGCAGAAGGCAAGAAGTAAGTCGAAATACACAAAAAAAATGTGTTGCCACTAGAGGGTACAAAATTGATGTTTGCTAGGTAGTTGCTGAATCAGGGTACACTTCAAATGTATCCATTGAAAAAATCAGGCTCATTTTGAATTGCGCGCGCAATGGGCAACACTAACTCGGCGATCAAAGGCTTGGCGTCGGACATCGCGGGCACGACGGGTATCTGTGACGTGGTCGCCGACGTCTCGAGTGCCTGGGCAGCGTCGTATCTGCTGCCAGATGAGGAAATCCTGTATGCACTGCAGTCGGTGCGCCAGGAGTTCGCCTTCACCAACCGCGCACTCGTCAAAGTGAGTGCGGAAACGTCCACTACCACTCGTAAGATAGTGGAGAGGCTTGAGTATATGCACCACAAAGTGGAGCACGTCAAGTTCGAGTCGACGGGCGTCGTGGATCGAGATTGCGAGCTGGAGTTTAGATGGGGAGAAGAGAAATTCAAGATTGATATTGATCGCAGCAAAGAGGAAGAGATCAAGGGGTTCTACAAGGCGCTTGTGCTGCTGGGACATAAGCAGGAGGAGAATGAACTCGAATGGGAACTGGTCAAGCTGGCCATGACCACTGCAAAAGACACTGTGCGTTTCTCGGATGCCGACCAAGAGAGTCTGAACCAGCAGTCTGACGCGACGCTTGGGTGGATGAAGGCACAGTACCAGCGTACGCACCCACATTGCTACAAGGATGTAATTAAGAGTGTCCTTGATGCGCCACAAGCAGAGCGAGAGAAGGTGGAATAAGGTTTGGCCCTCAAGATGCGAGCTTATGCGGGCAGATAATTTCTAGATATATTGTACTGGTCGAGAACTTGTGGCGAAGCACTCACCGGCTATCAGAACCAAAGTACTCGTGATCAACGCGATGTTAAATACGTCAATATCTTTTTACTCGTAGAACAAGTAAAGAAGAACTGTTACCAAGTTGGTAACTTCGGTTTTATGACGTTGGTAATACCTACGTCATAAAACGGAAGTTTCGCCTTTAAAAAAAAGGCATGTAAAGATTATGTTGAACGGAAGCCCAATGAATTCGCTACAAGACATCTTATTCGCAGTAAAAGTCTGTCAACTCGAGGACGTTCGTCCCGCATCAGACACGAGAGAGCAACTCATAGGTTTCCTAGGACATATGGATGCGCCCAATTCCCTACATCGTGACAACACGCATTTCCTAATCTGCTGGCTTACATGTACAACTAACACACTGTCGACCCCCACCGCTCCTAACGCTCGTAGCAACCTACTTGATCCAACATGGGCAAGGACCGCTTCGTCGTCAACCCTTTCGATGAGTTGTCTCTCTCCAGTGCAGACAAGGATGCCCTCATGGACTTCGGCTACAACTTCATCGATCAAAACGTTGAGAAGTACGAAGCATTCATAAGCGATGGGAGGCGGAGAATTGACCAGAAGAAGTGGAAGCTGATCAAGTCCAAGGAAGACACGCATGTGTACCTTGAACGAAACCCGATGATCCGAACAACCAACGCGGGAGTCAAGACCGCCCACCCAGAATTCCTGATGACCGGTATCACATGGGGAACTGTGGACGACTGCCATGTTCGGAGCGGTGAATCCGACACTAGAGTCGATGCGGATCAGGGCTTCGTTCGTCGAGGATATGAGTGGTGGGGCAGTCCTTGCCTCTCTTGACACGCCAACGATTGAAGACCCCTTCAAATCGATGACGGTGAAGTGGATGGAGCTGGATCTCCCGTTTGCTTCGACATCGATCGTCAAGAACCGCGACTACGTTTTCCTCGAGGGCACCAAGAGCGTCCAGCTATCAACCGGCGAACGGGTTGGTGTCATGATCTTCCACTCGGTAAACTTCCCACAGTCTAAGGAGTTGCCTAGTCGAATTCGTGCCAACATCACGGTGTGCTGTATCTTCCGCCAAGCTGGACCCGATACGATTGAGCTGTACGGATCGGGCATCGTGGATCCGGGTGGTGACATGATCAAGGCTTTCGTGATGCCCAGTATCGCGAGTGGCTACCTCACGACGCTCAAGTACGCGCACTGTAGCCAGATGAAGAAGATGGTTTGGATGTTGGCGAAGCGCTACGCCATGGCCAAGGAATTAGATACTCCAAACCGTCCTAGCGTCTGCGTCACATGCACGACAGCCATTTCCAAGCTGCGGAGAGGAGACTACGGCAAGAGCCAGGGAAGTACATGCAAGTTGTGCTCTGGGTACTTGTGTCGCTCGTGCAGGATTCAGTGTAAGCTGTCTTTCGTGGGCTCCGATCTTGAGCTCGAACAGCGCAAGGTCTCTTTTTGTGGATTGTGCTTACAGAAGGTTAAGACGATGAGGGCGATGGAACTGGCGAGGGAACATGCCGCGGGTGCATGCAGACAAGTGGTGTCCTACCCTGTAAACAGCGAATCTTCCAGCATTAGTGCCTCGACGTCGTCCTTTGACTAGCAACAGAACGTTTTGCCTCGGGGCGTCATTTCTTGCCAATATACCGTTCATGATTTTGCATATAGCCAAAAAAAACTTATTCTTTCTTTTTCACTCTGTGCACATTGCCTAAGAAGCTGTTTGGGGGAGTTGACCGAATGGTTGATTCGCGGTTGGTTGTCCGGACAGCGCATAGCGTGGAGTAACACTGCTTCTCTCTTGCTAATATACAAACTACAGAGCCTAGCACAGCCGATTGTATTCATCTTGACAATATCGCCACGGAAAGCCAGGCTGTGGTAAGATGTACACTTGCTTGAAATATTTTTGTTACTTTCATTTCGTGTCTCAAGCATGGAACAGACTCGAAGCACTTTATAGCTGCCGTGTGCAGTAACTTACCACATGATCAGACACTTCATCTCTATTTCATGCTTTCGACGACTATAGTCGATTGGATCGGCTGGGCGGTATTAACACGTGTCTAGTGTAGTCACGTGCTTCAGGTATGTTATATCTCAGTGAAAGCTTAATGAAGTCTTCACAAAGTCTACCCAATAAAAACTCTCTTACTGGTATATTTTATAAGCTTGAAGACGTCCGTACCGGATCAGACGACGAAAAATGAGCATATGGGTAGGCTCCTACTCTGGTCACCTTACTCCACCAATGACTTGGGCAAGCACATTCTTCAATTTGCTGGCCTTCAGCGAGTCCACGGCCAGTCCTCGTCGAACCTACGCTTTCGATCCAACATGGGCAAGGATCGCTTTGTCGTCAATCCGTTCGATAAACTCTCTCTTTCGACTACTGACAAAGCTTCCTTCGTGGATTTCGGCTACAACTTCATCGATCAGAGCCTTGAGAACTACGAAGCATTCATCAGTGACGGAGGTCCGAAGGTTGACCAGAAGAAGTGGAAGTTAATCAAATCCAAGGCCGACACTCGTGTGTACCTGGAGCGGGACCCGATGATCCGAACTACCAAAGACGGAGCTAGGACTGACCACCCTGAGTTCTTGATGACCGGTATCACATGGGGGACCGTAGACGACTGCATGTTCGGAGCCGTGAATCCGACACTTGAGTCGATGCGAATCAAGGCTTCGTACGTCGAGGATATGAGCGGTGGCGCCGTGTTGGCTACACTCGACGCACCAACGATCGCTGAACCTTTCAAATCGATGACAGTGAAGTGGATGGAGTTGGATCTCCCGTTTGCAGCGACGTCGCTTGTCAAGAACCGCGACTACGTTTACCTCGAGGGCACCAAGATTGCCCGATTGTCGACCGGTGAGCGCGTTGGTGTCATGATTTTCCACTCGGTCAACTTTCCGCAGGCAAAAGAGTTGCCTGGTCGAATTCGTGCCAACATCACGGTGTGTTGCATCTTCCGTCAGGCTGGTCCAGACACGATTGAATTGTACGGGTCGGGAATTGTGGACCCGGGTGGTGACTTAATCAAGGCTCTTGTGATGCCCAGTATCGCGAGTAGCTACCTCACGACGCTCAAGTACGCGCACTGCAGCAAGATGAAGAAGATGATCTGGATGCTGACAAAGCGTTACGCCATGGCCAAGGAGCTGGGCACTCCTACCCGCCCAAGTATCTGCGTCACGTGCACGGCTCCCATTTCCAAGTTGCGAAGAGGGGACTACAGCAAAAGCGAGAGCAACACGTGCAAGTTGTGCTCTGGATACTTGTGCCGGTCGTGCAGGATTCAGCGTAAACTGACTTTCGTTGGATCGGACCTCGAGCTCGAACAGCGCAAGGTCTCTTTCTGCGGATTATGTTTGCAGAAAGTGAGGACTATGAGTCCGATGGAGGTGGCAAGAGAGCACGCCGCGGGCACGTGTAAGCATGTTGTGTCGTATTCTGGACTCCATTCTTCCCACACCAGTTACTCCACGTCGTCCGACTGACACACGTTTGTTATTCTTTCCCGGATCATCGTTTTGCAACTTACCATTGCCAAGAAAACAATACATGTACAGATTCATTTGTATTCAACGAGCACGACACACATTATTTTTTTTAGTTTGTTTACTGCACCCGCAAGGCACTGACCGATCCGAACCGCAGCGTTTTAGTGGTCGCCAAGTTTTAGTTGCTTCAACGTAATCATCAAGCGCTGTAACATGAATGATGCCCACATCCGAGAGTGATGGTGATTTGTTAGCACCTTTCGAGCTTCCCGCCTCACTTTCCGAGAAGCTGCCTCGGTCTCAAGTGTCGATGGCACCACAAAGTCGCAACGTCGATGCGGAACCGACCGCTGCTTTCCACGAGCTTCGCAGTCCTCGTCCCGGTTCCAGCGCAACCACCTTTCCTCTGAAGAGGGACAAGGAGAGTCCGTTGGACTCTGCGAGCCTTTTGTCCATCGCGACAATCTGGTGGCTACAACCACTCTTAGTACGTGGCTACAAGGCGCCATTAACTGAAGACAGCGTTTGGGAATTGCCCAAAAAGGACCAATCTCGACGTCTACAAGAGCGTTTCGATGCCTCGTGGATTAATCAGGAGCAAAAGAAGAAGAACAAACGGCCAAGTGTCAATGTGGCGCTCTGGCAAGCTACAAAGGACAAGATCTCCATAGCTATGGGTCTTTATCTCATCAGTGCGACACTTACACTCGTCCAGCCTTTTCTAATAAAAGCAATTCTCGAAAATCTGGAAGGAGAGGACAATATTTTCGGCATTTCGTCCGGTTACGGACTCGCAGTGATACTAGGTTGTGTGGCGTTCTGTGGCGCTACAGCAATCAATTCCGCGCAGTTTCTAACTGCAAGAGCAGGTTGCAACGCTCGAATGGTGGTGATTAACAGCGTTTTCCAAAAAATCTTAAGACTCAGTGCGACGGCGAGGCGTACGATGAATAGTGGGGAAGTCGTGACTCTGGCGGGTGTGGATAGCGAGCGTGTTATGGAGGCGTATACTATTGGATTGTGGTGTATCATCTCGCCGATTATCCTAGCCGCAGTCTGCATATTAATCGGCACTCAGATGGGGGTATATGTAGGTCTGGCAACCGCTGGAACGAGCGTATTGATCATGTATGCGGCGTTCATGACGTCGAAACACATTGGAATTTATTGACGACGGATCTCAAAAATCAGTGCGAACCGAGTGAAACTTACGAACGAGGTGTTACTGGGGATCCGTGTGATTAAATTCTACGCGTGGGAGGATTCCATTAACGAAACTATCCGACAGATTCGAGACCAAGAAGTCGCCCTTATGAGGAGATATAACTATCTGCGTTTAACCAACGCCGTACTGATGTTCCTGGCACCGACAGTTCTCAATATGGTGTGTTTCCTGGTGTATATTTTACTGGACAATACCTTGGATGTAGCCACGGCGTTCGTGATCCTTGCACTCACAAACGCCTGTAAAATGGCGTTCAGTATCTTCGCTAACGCTTCGGTCGCAGTCTCGGAGGCGATCACTTCAACTGGTCGATTATCGGATTTCTTGGTCTCTGGAGAGGTGGAAGAAGCGCAACATGAACGGAATTTGGATCATGATAAGGCTGTTATTTCATTTAAAGACGCAGATTTCCAGTGGGTTGAGGACACTTCGACACCGACGCTATCGAACATCACGTTTACTCTCCAACCTGGATCTTTAACTGTGATTGTAGGACCCGTTGGTAGTGGCAAGTCCAGTCTGATTAACGCCATATTGGGAGAAATGCATCAGCTTCGAGGAACGCGCGTAGTCCGCGGTGATGTAGCGTACGCGAGTCAACAAGCGTGGATCCAGAACCAAACCGTGCGCGACAACATTTTATTCGGAGAGTTATACGATGAAGAGCACTGCCAACGTGTAGTTAAGGCGTGTCAATTATTACCAGACTTTGAAATGCTGGAGCAAGGCGACCAAACGGAGATTGGGGAGCGAGGTATTAACTTGAGTGGCGGTCAGAAGGCTCGCGTGGGTGTGGCGAGGGCCATGTATCGAGCGCGTAATTTCGATTTCGTTGTATTGGATGACCCACTGAGTGCGTTGGATGTCCATGTGGCTAATGCTGTGTTCTCGGATGGGCTTATGGGCATTGCTCAAGGTTCAACTCGCTTGTTAGTACTGAATTCGCATTACCACTTGCTTCAGTATGCAGACCGTATATTAGTCATGTCGGATGGGAAGATTGTGGGCGATGGCACGCTGGAACAGCTCAAAGGCGACTTCACTTTTCTTGCAACTTCACCTTGTGCTAAATCGCTCACTGATAGCAAAGAAAACGATGAGAAAAGAACGGAACAGCAAGGAAAGACTGCTATGGAGGCTGCGAAACCAAGGGAGGTTAAAGACCAGAAGAGCCCTAAGAAGCTCATTGTGGAAGAAGATCGACGCGTTGGATCAGTTCGCATGAAAACGTACGTGAATTATTTAGCTGCGTCGGAGTGGAATGGCTATATCTTAGCTGCTACGATCTTCGTTTTATTCACGGTCGCCCAAGTTTCGCTATTCTTCTGTGATTGGTTTCTGAGTCAATGGTCTAAAGGCTCAGTCGATCTGAGTCAGAAGAATTCCATGACTGTCTACGTGGGGGTGGTCGTTGCCTCTCTGGTGCTGACATTCATCCGATGCGTCTACTACATGGAGATCTGTATGCGATGTTCTGGCAAGCTTCACTTCAACTACATCCGCAAAGTTCTTGGCGCTCCAGTGACAACGTTCTTCGATGTGACTCCTGTGGGGCGTATACTCAACCGATTTTCACGAGATCTGGACCAAGTTGACAATCCATTGCCGTATTTCAGTCTCTGGATGATGCTGTATATCTTCCAAATGGCGTCGGCGTTTATCGTGTGTGCTGCTGCAGATCCATACGTACTGATTTTGTATCTACCAGTGGGATACGCCTTCATGTTTGCCATTAAACTGTACCAGTCTTCGGCTCGAGAACTTAAACGGTTGGACAGTATCTCACGATCACCATTCCTTAACTTGGTATCGGAGACGATTTCTGGTATTGAGACAGTGCGATCGTACAAGAAGGTGGACAAATTCTCGTCTCATTGCGAAGATCTTCTGAACAATAATGCCAAATTCTTCCTACTGTTCCAGTCTGCATCACGATGGTTTGCCATGCGAACCGATTGGCTGGTATCTGTCATTATCGCTGCAGTAGCGATCCTTGCGATTGCGACCAAGTCCAGCTTAGGAGCTGCAGTTGCAGGCCTTGGACTGACGTACGCTTCGCAGTTAACTTCCAGCTTCCAACGCATGACTACGCTAACGACACAAGTCGAGAATATTATGACGTGCTTCGAGCGTATTGCTCACTATGGATCACTTGATGAAGAAGGATGCAACCGTACACCTTCCAACAAAGATACGCTCTCTCCTGCTTGGCCGAAGACTGGGAATGTCGTATTCGAGAACGTCTTCATGAGGTACCGTGAAGATCTCCCACTGGTGTTGAAAGGGGTATCCTTTTCCGTCGCTAGCGGTGAGAAAGTTGGTATCTGTGGACGCACCGGTTCCGGTAAGAGTTCGCTGATGAGTGTACTGTTCCGAGTTGTGGAGATCCCAACTTCTGGCCGCGTACTCATTGACGGGATGGATATTTCCACCATTACTGTACACCAGTTGAGAACGAAGTTGACGATTATCCCGCAAGATCCGATGCTATTTAGTGGCTCGCTGCGTTTGAACTTGGATCCGTTTGCAGAGAAGAGCGACGCGGAATTGTGGGAGGTTCTACGTAAGGTTCACTTGGCAGATACGGTGTCGTCTTGGGGCAAGGGACTCGACTACGAAGTTGCGGAGAAGGGTGAGAACTTGTCGGTGGGTCAACGACAGCTATTGTGTATATCACGCGCGTTGATACGAGATAGTAAAGTGATTGTGATGGACGAAGCGACTGCCAATGTGGACCAGGAATCGGACAAGCTGATCCAGCAAACCATGAAGGAAAGTTTTGGCGGTGGTGACTGCACGGTGTTGTGTATTGCGCATCGTATCGAGACGATAATGGACAGCGACAAGATCTTGGTGTTAGATGCCGGGGAGTTGGTGGAGTTTGATAGTCCGTCATCTTTGTTGGAGGTGGAGGGTGGAGTTTTCAAGTCTTTAGTTGAGTCGGGCAAAGCTGTGGGGATCGTAGAATAAGCAAAACTGTTTTTTTACTACAACGTGCTTTGCAGGAACAAAAAACTTTTTTTTATCATTTACCGGTATTGCAGTTCTCTTTCCGGCTGACACTTCGTATGCAATACTTGCAGCCTACGTGTTACGTATAAAAAGGTGATTGAGCTTCGAGAACCGTTCCACCACTCTGCTGACCAGCACAAGAGAGGACATGCTGTCGTTACTATGGCGCAAGTTGGCGTGTGCTTGCATCAATAAGACCGGAAACGATTTCCAAACCCGTCGCTCCTTGAGAGGCTGCGTGGGTTTTACTTAAGTTACTAACGACACAAGACTTTGCAGAGCGGCGGGGTAACTGCAAACACGTCGTACTGTAAATGAAAACGTAGTAAATTGATATTATCGTCTTTTTTCTACTCTCCTCCGCAAAAATAAATAAAACAATTATTTTGCAAAACCAAAAATTAATTTTGTTTGCAAACAATAACGTAAAATACGTAATAGAGTGCGGCAATCTATTTGTATAAAGGGTTAAATCAAGAAAGCGCACTCTATTTTATGCGCACTCTATTTCCAGTGTTTAAAGACATCTGGATGGTTGATGTTGGAGTTTACACGTTTCTCCATGCTAAAACGGTCAGCCACTGTGATCTATTGTCGGTACATTTTCTGGAAATATATATGACTACCAATGCTACATGGTGGGATGATAGATATGGGATGATAGATAATATCTATCATCCCACCATGTAGCATTGGTTTGAGGGCCCTTATTTCAAAAGTACCATTATCGCTATTTTAAGATTTTTCAGCTGGACAGTACGATAATCTACGGCGTTTCAGCTTTATTTTAAGCCCTTCCGCTTGTAAAACCGCTAAATAGTTTTTGAGTAATAAGCCCGTCAAAAAAATATCTCGGTCAAAAATAAAAAATATATTTTTTTAACTGTAATCCACAAAGAAAAAATTGCCTTTTCTTTTAAGACATTATTAAGGGCCTAATTCTCTCTCAAAGCATTTAAAAAGCGGTTTTTATCGAGTGAAACTCATACTATCACTACTGTCAGTCGTTTTCTTTTTGTGGCTGTTTGAGAAATCAGAGTGGATTTGAGGGTACAGCTGTTCCAATCTTTGGCGATCCCTAGCGGAAAATCTCAAATTAGCGATAGTTATACTTTTGAAAAAGGGTCATTATATTCTAAGAGATCTAAGACTGACGTATTTTGCGATCCCCACAAAACGGGCGGGATACTTCGCGATAAACCGCCAGAAATACCCATCATGCGTGAAGTAATCGCTATCAGAAATGCTAGATGTGCTACAGAGGTACATGTAGCAACCATCATCCGAGCCATTAGGGATCTATTAACGACGATTAATGTACACCATTACTACTACTATGACTGTTTTTTTACGCTGCTATGGGAACTAGGTATGGAAATAGAAGTAGGTTACAAGCAATATGACGCATAGTCGATGTAAGAGTGGGCGGTAAAAGGCCTTTAGGCACTTTGCGTATTACTTTTTCTTTTCTCTATTTGAATAGCTTAAAATCCGCCATTGCGGTAATCAGTGAGCCTTACAGAATGATCAATAGACCTCAAAACCAGATACGCATCATTTTCCATTTTACTGTTGTAATTAGAAAGGACGGGTTGAGTTTTACTATTAATATTTGTATTTGATGTGTTGCGTATGTTATAATCAATAATTCACATCCTGACTTGAGCATCGAGCAAATAATTAAGGATTCAATAGAAGGATTTCCAACTCAGTCAACAAACAGTGTTCGGTTAAGTACGAGTGGAGCCGGTCTGAACCGTGGGTTTCCAAACCGAAAGAGAGCGAAGAATTCTTCCGGCCATTCATCGTTTGACACACCGGAGCTCGATCTCTAGCGCGCCCAAGCTCAGAGCATCAGCACCAACAGAGCGCACTACTCCACGAAGACGCAGCCTGGCTGCCAGAAGATTTTTGAACATGTCGTCCGTGCCCAAGCCCGTCCCTCCAAGCCAGAACCGGCCGCGCAGCGTCAATCACGCACTAGCGCTCCGAGGTCGTACTGCGCGCCTCGAAGTTCCGGATGAGCTGGATGGCCCGTGTGATGGACCAGTTTACGCGGCCATGGGACGCGAGCCGAAGGTTCTGAAGCCGACCGATACCGGTCCGTTCCTCGCGGAGGGCGACGGCATGCGCCCTACCCCGGCCTGGCCGGCGCTCTTGATCATCATGCGTCACGACCAGCGTCGTGGGGATCTACCCGCGGCTCTACAAGAACATGTCGACGTTCAGTACTGGATCCCTTTCTGGCGTCTGACGACTTCCCACCGTGACCTCTCCGCCGAGCTTGACGAACTCCTGCTATTCTTTTTCGCTATGTACGCTTTGTGGCCACGCCACGGTGCGATACCAAGTTTCTCCGCAAGACGTCTGGCGTCTTCTTGTGAGGTCAAGTGGTGTCTTACTATCCCATGCCGAGCTTGGCTCTGGTGGATGACACCGACTTGTTATTGGAGCCTGGCTCCGGGTATCTTTACCGCGTTGCGATCCGTCGTTATTCTGATGCGTCCCCGTAGATTGTCGCGATCCCGTTGGCTGACGTCCGTACCCGCCACATATTCCCGGTGGATTACATGCTAGGTTACTACCACGGGCTGCCCGTCTCGATGACACCTCCCAGCTTCGACCAGACCTGGTCCACACTCCCGTTCGCTGGCACGTCTGACGTGCAGATGATTCGATCTCGCTTGGAGAATGACTTTGTTACGGGTTTCTGTAACCCCATTCCCACGATTGATCTGTGCCCTAACGCAGTGGCGTACGTGACGCCTCGCGGGGAAACAACTGGGCTTACGCCTCTACGGTTTATGCTCCGCATTACGGCCGTGCCAAACATGGATGTTGACCGGGACGACGTCGCCCATGAGCCAGAACTTCCTCTTCTCACCGATGAGGACACGAGATTGACCCCGTCGGACATATTCGTCCTTCCGCCTCGGATGCTCCAGGCCAGGCCACCTTCGGGCAACATCACCACAGGTTCAGCTCAACTGGGTCTGGGTCCTGGACCCATGCAGCCCGCATCCACTGACGCAGTGCCAGGCACCCAGTTACTCGTGACGGCTCCGATTATTGACCGCCTATTTAGTTTGCTGCTCGAGCAGCAACGGGCCTCTCAAGCATCAACACAGGCCTTGATGGGAAGAATGACGCAACTGACCGAGCTGGTATGTGGTCAGCGCCAGGCGCCCAATCCTCCGGTTAGTGTGCTCACTCCAGCTCAGGGTGCACCGGTTCTGGACCAGTCAGGCCCACCTCCTGCGCACCGTGATCACGCACGTGGTTCTCCGCCTCGGACTAGCCACGACGACTTGGTAGCGTATTGTCAGTCTGACGCAGCTCCTGGCCGTAACCGCTCAAGTTCACGTTCCTTTCACCGGACTCGCTCCCGTTCCCGTTCGCCTCCTCGCTACCATAGGCACGCCAGGCGTGGTCGTTCCCGTTCTCGCCCCCGGTCGCCTCCTGTTGTTCTACGGTGGTCTCGGAGCCGTTCTCCCCACGATCGTGTCCAACGTCAGCGTTCTCCGTCCTCTCTGAGAGGCCGGCCCTCTCGCTCGCGTCCACGCGTTCACCACTCACGTGCTCATGGCCGCTCGCCCCTGGGGGCATCGACCGGCTGGTAACAGCCTCTTTCGTTCATCGGAGAATGAAGCTACAGTGCATAACATTGCACGCGTTGGGCCTCGCTTCGACCAGTCCTCCCAAGGTACGGATGAATTCTACCGGTTTCCCGACATGTCGATGCACGACCAGGTCGGCTCCATGCTCCAACGAGAGCGTTTTCGAAACCGATACCGAGTGTCGAAAGTCACAACCAAGATGCTGTTTGCTGTTAATTTTGGCAATCGCCCCATCGACCACTTCCTGTCCTCAGAGGACCCTGAGACGTTCCAGCAGGACCGCATGGTCATTCATGACGACTCGCAATGGGGTGACCCCGAGCCTGGACCTCCCCTTCAGATCCGCCGGGCGGACCAACTCCATCATGTTCTCCATGTTATTCAAGAGGCGGCAGCGCTGTGGTATCCGGTCGATCTGGCGGCGGTATTCCGTACCGTTCACGGCGATGCTGTTCATAATGTGACGCCCAGGGCCCCGACGCAAGTTGTGCACGCGTGATGCAACTTATACCAGGCAGTGTTTAGCGAGATTTTCACGGATATCCGGTGTGGAATGTCGCGCCTTGAATACTCGTGCACTCCGAGTGCTCAGCCGTGACTCTCCCGAGCATCAACGATACGACACCAGGTGCTTCACAACGCTGTTTTTCGCTCCGTTTTCGATAGGCCAGGGCCATCTCGTTTCGATAGTCGACGTGCTGGAACTGATCAACATCGGCGACGTTGCGCGGGCAATTCCCGGACCCAAGGCACCAGGCGCACCGCCGAGTCTACAGGGATCCCGCAAACAACACGAGCACAGATCCCACCGGCTAAAGGCACCTAGGTGTGCGTCCGTTTCCAGGCAGCATCGGACTGTTCGTTCCCGCGGTGCCACCATGCCCATGTGCTCCGCCAGCTACCGCCGGACGTTCTTCAGTGGGTTACATCCCACCATGGCGCCCTCAAAGAAGGTCATCCGCAACGCGAGTGAAGTGACTGGGAAGGATACCAGGCATCACAACGTATTTTCGCACTAAAACGACTATGGTGTTTGATCTACCTTCCGTGTTATCCTATGCGTCAGACGCTAACGCTGAGCCCCACGCACCCTCGCCGCCAGTGTCTGACACTGCGTTGTTCGCATATCCAGTAACGCCTCCTCCACATGACGTTAAAGCGACGACGCATCCGGTGTCTGACATTGCGTCGTCCGTGTATCCAGTAACACTACCTCCACCTGGTGGTCAGGCTACAACGCCTTCGGTGTCCATCACAGCGTCGTTTGCTTGTCCAGCGACATCATCCGCGCCTGGTGCTCACGTTGCTATATTGTCGGTGGCAGCCCCTGCGTCGTACGCGTGGCCAGCGACCCTACCTTCGCCTGACGCAGAAACCGCGATGCCATCAGTGTCTGACACTGCGTCGTATGTGTGTCCATCGGCACTCCTTGCGCCTGGCGCAGAAACCGCGATGCCATCGGTGTCTGACACTGCGTCGTCTGCGTGTTCATCGCCACCACATGCGCCTCGCGCCCTGCCTTTTGTGACAACTGCTCCGACACATTATCATGCAGACGCGATGCCAATGACCGGATCTGCAGGACCAGATTTTGTTGCCGCTTTCGATGGTGGTCATCGGATGTCCTCGGGTCGCAGTGCCTACGCGTGGTGCATTTGGTTGACGTCGTCTCACCTTCTTCAGTGGGAAGCGCGAGCGATCGCTGAGGCTCAAACGAACAATGTCATGGAGGCCCAGGGACTTCTAGCCTGTCTACGATGGCTCAAGTCCACCTTCCCCATCGGAATGTTTCACGTGTTTGGCGACTCAAGTCTCATCATTCATCAGGCCCTGAGCTTGTACTCCTGCCCGTCGTCTCGTCTTCGGCCATGGGTTACATCTATTCGATCCTTGGGAGCGGGCATGCCCCTAATTTATTTGAGACACATGCGCCGGGGACACAACGGCGCGGCGGATGCTCTGTGCAGTTGGATGATAGATAGCGTACCACCTGATACGGACCAGGTCCTTCGTGGGGATGTGTGGCCGTGTCCTCCGGGTTGTCCTCCAGCTTTCAGCCCAGCACTTTCATTACCGTTCCTACCTCCGGCCCAGCCAGCAGTCGTTGATTTGCATGCTCATGTCGCCGCCGCCTATCCACTCGTTCTCCAGGAGCTCGCCACTGTGACACGTCTTATCAAGAAGCGCTTTACCCCGCCATTGCCCGGTCTACCATGTCATCCACCTGTTTCCAGTCGACATAATCCCGCTCGAGTCAACACGTCTGCGCGTGACCTTCCGTCGCAGTTTGCCACAGGGGCCACTCGTCCATGTATGGTTGATGGCGCTTTGCGCTGCGTCCCAACGGACGTCTTGCGGCGCATCAAGGCGGTGGCTACACGCCTTGACGTGTCTTTCCCGACCGACGCTGCCTTTCTCGCGGCCAGATCAGGTTCGCTGTCTGTACCAGTGGTGGATCCGGGCATCCTGGACGCCCTTATTGCCGACCAAGAGCTTGGTATCGCAGGGACGCTCGAAATTTTCCGCGGTCAGACCGCCGATGATGGCCGACCAAACAAAGCTTTACAACCGTCGTTATACAGGGTCCACTTAGCCTCGTACCCCCAGCTCCCACCCCTGTGTGACATCGCTGAGCATGGAGTGATCCCCCCATGGATCGACCCAGTTGGTCGACGGAGTTTTCGCCCAGTACCGGACAATTACATTGGTGCAATGACCGGTGCGTCCATCGTGACCGACAAGCTGCTTGCGGATTACTACAAAGACCGTTGCCTCATTGCGTCTCTGGACACGCTCCAGGCTGACCCTGGGTTTCAATCAAGTTCTTTTGCACTGGTACCAAAGAAGGACAAACCCCTTCACGTGGACGGTCGGATCATCCACGATTTATCCGCTCCATCAATGACCACACCGATTTGTCGGCTTCTCCAGATGCAACTTGGGACCCGTTTGTCTCAATCGCGCTTCATATTTGCGACATACGTCGCCGACACCAAGGGTGTGCCATCTATGCCATGGTTGCGGAGATCGCTGACGCCTTCCATCATGTACCAGTTCATGCGCGTCATGCATCAGCTTTTGGGGGGAAACTATCCCGTTCTACCCATGGCATTGTTTTCGGGATGGCCGTGTTCGGTTGGACATCGTCACCAGGGATTTTGGCTGTCTTCGGAAAGGCAGTCCGACACTACCAGATAACGGGTTCTCCCAGAGTTCAAGGATACGAAGAACCCTTTTGGATATTCCAATGGGTGGACGACATCGTCTTGATCGAGGTCGACATCGACGACCGCCTTCATGAGGCTGAGAAACGATTGCGTGGCGGTGTTAAACTCGTTTTCGGTTCCGAAGGCTGGTACGAAGGCAAATTCACGACCTGGTCGTGTGTATTCCACGCAGTGGGCATCGACTGGAACATTCCAGACGAAATCATCACTGTTCCTCAGAGGAAGATCGATAAGCTGCGCAGGGCGATCGAAGAGACCATAACCAAGAAGTTTATCTCTTTAAAACAACTGGACTGTCTGGTGGGAGTTCTACGTCACGTGATCAGCTTCATCCCAGTTTCAAAGCCGTTCATACAGCGACTGGTAGCGGTTCAGAACCGTTGTCGCAAACGACACAAGACAGGTGTCCCAATGACGGAGTTCCTTCAAAAGGACTTAATTGGGTGGAAACACCTGACCTTCGAGAGCGAGTTTGCAGGTATCCCCTTGCGGCTACTCGACTACAACGAGAAGTTAACGCTATATGGTTGGTGCAAGCACATCAACATAGCATCGTGGTGACCAGCACGGCTCTCGGAGAGCGGGTAGTGCTCGCTCATAGCGACCAGCTCGAAGCTGGCGACGTTGCTGCTATGGCCCTCGCGAGAGTAACACACCTGTGGGGACCAGAGCTGGAGGTTCTTCATACCTGGCAGAACACTGCAATACACAGCTAGTGCCGATGGATTACCCGGATCATTGACAAGATGAATTGTCCATCGGCAATTGGACAGGAGGAGCTACGTCAGTGCGCTTTGAGCCAGGCTCGACATCGTTTGCACTTTACGACACACGCCTTCAGAAGGAGCATGGAGCAGACATCGAACTGTGGTGTTCATACAAAGACTGACCACCCTGATGTGACGCAGATGCGAAGCGACGACAACGAATCGAAGAGAAAACCCAGCAGCTCAAACGAGCATCCGTGGCTGAAGGAACGCTTGGCCGCTACAGCAGGAATTTCAAGTTCTGGGAGTCCTTCTGCAACGACTTTGAGTTCCCTGTGTGGATCGATGAATTGCACAGGGCGCAGCAAGCAAGGATGGTCGGACTTTTTGCCGGACTCTGTGCCTCAGACGGACACAACAAAGCAAGGACAAGAAATAAAAAAAAGTTCCAGACATTCGACGGGAAAATGGCAGTGGTGGCATTCGCACACAAGGCAGTTAGGAGCGCCAAGCTTGATTACCATGATCCGGAATTTGAGCTTATTGCTCTAGGATACAAGCGCACGAACAGTCAGGTGGACCGGAAGCAGCCAATTACTACATCGATGTTGCTTAAGATGCGGGAGGTCCTAGACCTTTGGACCCGCGCGGACGGCTTCTTTGGGGATCATTCATCTTGAGCTTCTGCTTCCTAGATAGATGCTCAGAGCTTTGGGGTCCAGTGACCGTCGACATATCAACCGGGAAGGACAGGATTCATTGCGTCAAGGCACACAACGTCATCATAAGGGACAAGCAAGGTGAGCAGGTTGGACCAGAAGCTGCGAGCGCCCATTCCGTGGAAATACTATTCGAGTCTCATAAAGGCGACCGGGCCGCCCAGGGTGTTTTCGTTAGGCACGGTTGCAAGGCTGGCGAAGAAGATCAAACACTTTGTGTGGCACGGGGTGATCGCGTTGGAGATTCCCAGACTAAAAGCTTGGCTGGATGCGGATCTAGCGGCGCTGCCGCGTACGAGTGGTGGCATGGCGATCCCAGATCTCCGCGTGGAGTTGGTGGCCATGCCCGCCAGCACGGTGGCCAGATGGGCCCTTCATGACCCGCGCTCTGCACATGTGGTCGGCGACATCTTACTCGCGCATGCTAATGGAAGGTCAGGCGCTGTGCCCCCGGTGTATGTGACGCCGAACGCCTGGTCGGATGAACAAGTGTCCATCAGGTACCACTCGACGATGTGGGTGACCGGACAGCGCACCATCACGCGGACGCCAGGCCGCGTGGAGTCAACAGAGGCTGTAGAGATGGTCGGGGCGCTCGCTCACCTCGCACCAGTTTTGAATTGATACAGTTCAACTGGCACGGTCGTGTTATGCTGGTGGATGGAACGGCACTACGAGCTAGCTCTACCTACCGGGCCTTCCTGAAGGCTGACACGGCATTATTCGGCGTGTTCTGTGCGGAAGGGCTATCGTACGCGGGCATCGCCGACCTGCGTCTGATCGACGAAGCCAGGGCAGGGTGCTCGAACGCGTAAGCCATGGCAATATTCACAACCATGGCCCCCGTCTCCGGGATCTCGTACACTGGGTGGGTGATGGCAACGGGCACCTCACGTGCACTGTGCTGTGGTCTCGCACTCAGCCGACGCACCAGATGAAGGCGTCGCTGCAACGGTACATGCTGCTGCTACTCACCAACTTCCCTGGTCTTCTGCAGTCTAGATGTCACAGCGCGGAGGTCAGGATTCAGGCGACGCCGCCGGATCATCCGGTTACGGTAGAATTGGGATTCGACCACCCCCCGACGATCTGGGTGACAGCGGACGCCCGGTCGTGGAGATCTAAAGGTCCAGCACACAGTGCCCAGCATCTCAGGACGTTGGTGGAGGGATCCCTAAGACCAGCGGGGACGGCTACGGCGGTGCACCCGCATCCGAAGGTGAGCAGGCTTGTCCGTATCAGGCACGACCGCAGACAATGGTGGAGCCCTAGAAGGCACTTCAAGCCAGCCGCGGCGTTCAGGGCCAGACGCAAGGGATCGGCAAGTAAGGACAAGCGGTTGCTCAAGTAGCGAAGTGTGAGCCAATCGGCGGCTACGGGGATTGAGTCGCTGGAGTGGACCCGACTGCGACGAATTGCAGGGCTTGGACCATGGGGGGAGCAGTTACCGTACCGCCTGAAACACTATGCTTACTCGCTCTACGACCCTACCCTAGGAATGGCGGGATGTCCACATCCGGGGTGTGTTCGGGAATCCGCGGTGGACCTCTCCCACGTCTTTTGGGCACGCCCGGCTGCGCGTCACCTTCGGATGCTATGGCTACGCCGGTGGCAGTGCGAGCGCCTCTCCAAGGAGGCACTCATCCATGCTACCTTCAGCCTGACCATGCCTCGAATACCAAGAGGCATCTGGGAGGTTACGGGCGATCTGTACCCGTCCTTGAAGGCCCAGGACTTGGACGTGCTGACCCCAGTGCTGACAGAAGTGGCGGAATGCTGCTGGAGGATCGGAGCCGCTCTTTACCCTCACAGCGTGTGGAGGTGGCGCGTAGCCCATTACGACCCACTCAATGTGGTATCCAGGCCTTACCACACGTCCTTGCTGGCCTCGCGTCTAGATCACAGCTATGCTACGGTTCACCACCATCTTCGACGGCATGATGCACACGGATGGTATGATCAGGCTGTGCAGATCATGCGTGTGGTGCTGAAATCGCCTGGGACGCGTCCGGTACAACCTCCCACGGCTAGAGCAGTGAGGTATTTACTCTTTTTTATGGTGGTTCAAGGGGGAACCCTGGCCCGGGAGGGAGTGGGGCAGCGGTGTTACGGGTGGATGTCGATAGCGCGGGTTTCGACATGTGCTGGGTTAGTAGCATGGCCTATGGTTCGTCCATTTTGACGAACAACCTTGCAGAGTCTTTAGGGCTTCTACGAGGTCTCCAGGAGTGTTTGAGGTCGGGCTGGTCCCCACTGCACGTGGTAGGCGACAGCTACTTGATCCTACAACAGCATCGTAAGCGAATGCCACCCAAGGCGCCACATCTTCGACTAGTGTACTTCCAATGCCAACGGGCAGTGGACCAACTATTGGTACTATCGTGGCAGCATCATTACAGAGAGATCAACAAGATGGCGGACGCACTGGCCAACATGGCCATGGACGCCCGCAGGAGCATTCAAGTTCATCTGTTTAGCACGACTGCCGACAGGTGGTCAGACATACAGGCGCATGCGGCAAGCGACTTGGCGCGTTGGCTTCTACAGAATCTCCAGGAGAACCTTTCGAGGTTCGTGGCTTCCCAACCATAAGGTATCCGGGGGGCCTGGGGGCTCCGAGTCGCAGGAAATGGGCGGGTGGATCGAGACGCACGCTGACTAGGTCATATGATGCCGTTACACTTAGTGGTAAGTGACAACCATGTTCCTTTAAGAAAAAGCCTTAATGCGGTGGGATGGTCGTTACTAGTACATCGATACAAGTATTTTGTTAGTCCGAAAGATTGATAATATCTTACAAAATGAGGGCTGGCAGTGCCGATATCGATCCAGCAAGCACAAATATGCTTACTTTGCTTTATTAAAGCGTTATACAGATTCGTGCGCAAGTTCAATAATTACACGGGTTTGCAATTTTTATGGCGAGCGCGTCGCCAAAACAAATACGGTGACACAAATCTCCAAAATAATTTAGAAATTTCTAGATTTTTGCTACTTTCAATTTTTTTTATCAGCGTTGTCCCAACAAATTGGACTCCATGCTTTCGAGAAGATTAGCCAACGCTGCGTTGATTAACAGCGGTAGTCCTAAACGACAGCGGAAATGCTCTCGAGTGATCAATGTTGAAACTGAGAGATGCAATGTTATGAAGCGGCATGCAATCATGCGGATCGTCTCGATGAATCATCTCCATGCGTACATGTATATGCCAGCAGCGTATCGTTACTTGTAAAATATCGTTTCTGCTGGTGGCAGGTAGTTATTGTCTGTCAGTTATCAACTATTAAGTATTACAGTATATTGAATGTACTGAAATGAGGAGGCATATCTGTGTAAGACAAAAAAGTGCTACGTGGGACCAGGACTGCAGCCCAACCACGTGGGGAAGAAGCTTGCGAGGAGTTTGGACAGATAAAACTCCTTGGCCATGGTATATTTACCTTCTGTTTTAACGATTTGGATCGCTCTGAAACGAGCCCACGAGTCAGCACAATCTTTGATACGTTGTTGAGCTCGAAGACATCGACATCGCAGCTTCATACGTTGAGTGACAACTCTTTTCCAGTGACGAAATGTGTGTGCTTGTCGGCATCGAGTGACTAATTGACAGGCAGCAACGAATTGACTTGGACCTCCACGGTACAAGAAGTGGTCAAGATAAAGCCTAGCGTATGATTGAAGGACGCTCGCCTTCATTGCTTGATGTGCTAGCAGAGCAGCTCGACTGAGCGATTTCGGACTTGTCTGTGGCCGTTTTGGGGTGGAAGGCTTATCAGGAGACTGGCGAGTGATTCGAAGCTTGATGCACGGCCTTCTAACGCGTAGTTGAACACGACAACTCCGTGCTTCTCGCTGGTTTGCTGGAGAGGGCTCGACAACGTTCACTTCGCCGCCCAGCAGCTTTGTCGTCAGTTTCTCGAATACTAGTGATTCGCGTTGATACTCTCGTCTCACTGACGTGCTCAGTAGCATTAAATCATTGTTAATAAGTCGTAATTGCTCATCAAAATCCGAGCAGATCGCAACGAGCGATGAAGTATATCGACGGGTAGATTCTGATTCAGCAGTTCGTCCTGGTTGTCGGTGATTTGGGCTTACTTCTGGTTTGCTGGAGCGACTTCGAAGGTCTACGTGAGCTTCGCGGTCACGACGTCTTGCAGATCTTTTTCGAAGTAGAAACAGCTTCTTAGCTCTCGCCAACGCTGGGAACGCTATTACCTCGGCCATCGTCTCTCCAGCAGGATTCACCAGACGACGCTTCGAAATGGCTACATTTGACTTGCATCTTGAGACTACAGGTACGAGTTCTCTTTTTCAATACGGAAAGTAACATATAGTACAATGTAGTACAATGCTGCCTACGCAATGAAGCTGTTCACCGTCCCTGACTCTAAAATGTGGTAGTTTTGCCAACTAGCAGTGGTGGATAGCTGATTACTTTAAGTATGTCGTAGAACAAGGTAACCGTACAATTCACTGTGAACAAACTAAACAAGAGTTACAAAGAAAAAAGCATTAACTTCTCATATCACTCCACTCACTCACGCTGCCTTGGAATAGCGACAGCGGACGTTCATTAATGGGGGAGGCCAAGTTTAAATAAAGAACCCAGCACTGCAACCACCGACATCCCGAGTCAATGAATGTAGTCGAATACGATCATCAAAGTTAATGAGATTGTCTACTAGGAAAGTCAAGCAGAAAAGAAGGTACTATAGAAATGATCCTGTGTAAGTACGGTCTTGGTCTATAATGTCAAATATTGCTGCCACGTATATGTAAAACGCTAACCTCCTGTCCAGAAAGCGTTTAATGATGTTTATTTAATTGGCTAAACCACTTCAACGATCCACACTCTGTAAGTTGATTAGGTATCAAGACTCGGTAGTTGCTTGCCGGACGCAATAAGCCTACATGTACACCTTCTCCTCTACGAGACAACGCCAACTCAATCTGATACATGTACTAACTACTGCGGTGAACTGCAGCCGGAAACTTAGACCTTAGTGGATTGTGGAAGTGCTAGATTCAATTCGATTTGTCAGGTTTCTATCTCTGTTCATAATACTCCCTCTCAAATTTACGGCGGCTGATGATGAAGAATTTGCAGCGAGTGACAGCGTGCGTGTGGGGACTTCAAGACTTATGAACATGCTTCAGGGGTGTCGCGGTGGCGTGTGTGCGTCGTCTGGTTCTAGTGGCTGCCGGTATGGAGTGGAGAGGTGAACTGGAGCCTCCTCGTCACGAAGCGACGGGCGGTGGAGGTCTGGAACATGGTTTACCGGATTGTTTACACTGTTTACATGGGGTGGAGCTGCATTTTACATGGTAGTTGAGCTTTGTACGCACTGCGACCGACATTAGGCGGTCTGATGGACTGCCTGTAACCCTAGACAAGAGTGAGGAGATCCCTACTGTGGGGATCTTTTCAATTAGGCAGTTGGGGCTTCAAATAGGGGGGACCTCGTCCGAGTGTGTTGCGTGTTGTTTGCTGACCTCTTCCTTCTCCTCATGCTCGGTTCAAAACGAGGTTTTAGTAACAAAAGGATGAAGAAATGATGGGGTTTCAGTGGTGTGTATAGGACTCGATGGATGTGTATATTTGGTGCTCTCCGCCCCATTGTAGACGATGTTTACATTTTTGTTTACTGTTGTTTCAGAGCCTCTTGTTACCTCGTTTTGCTGATTGGAGTGTGTCAGTTAATTGATACGCTGCGTTCCAGTCCCGCTCTCTGCTTTGCTCCACGTTGGTTGGCTGTGGGTTGGATGTGTTGTGTGCTGCTGTAGCGTCTTTTGGAGTCTGTTCGTTGAGTCTATTGCAAGTTCCTGCCAAGTATTTCCAAGTTACCGGGGAGCGCGATGGAATCGCTGATGGTGGATGCGAGTTCAATGCAAATGGTGCTGGAGGTGCAGAGGAGTTGCGGTGAGGAGCTTCACGCGGTGACAGTGCTGGCGTCTTCCAAAGGGTTGCCTTTCGACTGTGTTTGGGCTCATTTTTGAGTACTGGATGCAGTCACGACGCTTGCAACAAAGGTTCGCCCTTGTCCGTTGGGAGGCGTCGGGGCTGTTGCTGTGTGTTTCTTGAGGCTTTTCCTCGGATTGTGCTGCTTGTTCGTCGTCTGCTGTTCACGAAGTGTCCGGTGCTTGGGTCGTCCTCGCGAATACCCCCAATGCCGAATCTGTCTGGCCGCCAAGTTCAATATTATTTATGAGAGGTGTAATGTGTTAATACGTGTAAAGAGGTCTCACAGACTGTCAGGGCAACAAACCCGATACAAAGTTGCAACAAACTCGATTTTAATCGGATAAAAATTAAAACTACTGTAGACTTGTGCAACGATGAGTCTGTGAGATAAAAATTAGGAAGGGCGTTCGTGCGAATAATAAAATTTTAGAAGTCCGTTGCTGTTGTTGCAAATGTCCGCATAGAGTTACATTCCCCAAAATTTGTCGGACAATGAAGCCACTATTTGGCTTAGAGTCGGACAAAGTGTCTGAAAAAGCAATTATTGTTCCTTTTTGAAGTTTTAAGAGTCGGACAAAGTGTCTGACATTTTCTGAAAAAGCTCATAATTGAAATTTTCACCGAAATTCACCGAAATTTTCAATAAGGAACAAAAATTGCTTTTTCAGAAAATGTCAGACACTTTGTCCGACTCTAAGCCAAATAATGGCTTCATTGTCCGACAAATTTTGGGGAATGTAACTTTATGATCATTCCCATCATGATTCGCACTGAAAACGTCAGACAAGACCAACCAGAATTCGACTTGCAAGTTAGGGCCTGTGCGAGGTTGCTGCTAGCTAATTTATCACCCACAGCACCTGGCAGCTCATAGGACGTCTTTGTATCTTGCATGACTACCAGTAAATGTACTCCAGCTACTCACTTCTGCGTTAATAGTTAATAACGGAGCTTGCTTGCGCGAGGCCTCACCTTGTCTTACATGTTAACAAGCTATGTTGCATTGTTTAGTTGTGTAAAGTGACTCTTTAGGCTGTTAGATAGCTCGAAATTCGAGCTCGAATGTGGTCAAATTTGCCACACAGCGCCGCCTAACTCTACCTGTCATCTTGCTACGGCTCTGTATTACCTGTGTCCCCATGAGCCCGTTTGGCAATGGCATGGTAGTTGGTGGGGTTGCATGTCGCTAGAGGACTGCACACTCGTGTTAGCACCTGGATTGCTTATTCAAGTGTTCGAACAACTACCGTAAACCACATCCTCAGTGCAACATGTGCAAAAAGTTTCATTGCTATATAAAATGTTTACAAACTTTGTACATTTTACACGTAAAAAGAATTCTGACCAGAAAATGCAAACATGCGGAGATTTGAAAAAATCTGAAGGGATTTTCATACAAATGTTCATACTAAGCTATGGCGTCACCTTTACGTTTTCAGTAATCGAACTTTTTCTTTTCATGATTTGATAGTTTTTACGCTGTAGCACTCAGGCCGTGCGTCGCACTGAGGGCCTCAGTCTGAGGCCGTGGTTTACGGTACTCGAATCCAAAAGCTTATGACTGCCATAGGCGCCTTAATCATATGTTTTTACTAACACAGGAAGTTAAAGTAATCTAAGAATGTCATAGGTGCCCTGATTCATCAAGTTTGACATACATTTTCAAAACTAAACAGGGCCGTAAAAACATTTAGGAGGCGCACTACACTGTAGGGCACGATGATAGGGAATTGGATTTATAGCTCTGAAAGGTTGAATAATCTGCCTTCATATTCACGTGTGCATACGCAGAGTTTTCGGAATCGGATTTTTAGCTCTGATAATCTGCCGTCGTACGTGTATTCACGTACATGTGTATGCATACGCAGAGTTAGATTTGATGCCCTACTGAGGTTGATGGGTGCCCAGACTCATAGTATGTGAAACCAATACCGCTTATCACACGGCGACCAGTAGATCAAACGCTTTGAGTCTCATCGTGCTGCATCAACAACTTCCTCGATAATGTGGCCTTCAATACCACAGTGTGGAATATCCTTAAATGCATCCTTAGCTAGAGATTACGGCAGATAGCAATGGTGGCGAATTCGTCTCGGCCAACAACTGAGCTGCCCAATTCGTTTATGTCGTACCGTAAAGATTGTCTCAAATGATACCGATTTGCTGATGTCTGCCAGATGTCCGACGAATTCCGTCTAAGAATCATTTCGAGGCATTTGAGGTTTTTCTAAAACGTAGATATAAAACCTCAAAACCTCAAGAATCAGATAAAAACCTCGCTGAAATAGCTATTTGGGAGCGAAGGCGAACACGGCCTACTGGTGTATCGATACAAATACCGAGCCATCAGTAGCGCTTACTTGACCCCCCAAAGCTTTAATGCGGTGGGATGGTTGCTACTAGCAAATCAATATCGAGCCATCAGTAGCACTTACATGCCCCCCCCCCCCCCCCAAATCCATAATGCGGTTGGATGGTCGCTACTAGTATTATAAATTGATACAAATACCGAGCCAGTAACACTTCTATCCAGTGGATGATAGTTAAACGGTATCTTCACACTAGGGTAGCCTGTGCATATCGAATATCAAACAGAGAAGTTATCACCATGCGAAAAAATAAAGGTAAGTTTGTGCTGATATTTATAAAGCTAAGTCGCATTTTCTCTATTAGATCAAGGCTTGATAACACAACCGACAACTTGTGTAGTGTATATTCGATGAAAATGCATATAGGCTGGGCTACCTGAAAGAGAAGGCTTAAAAGACGGTGCTTGCAACACGAGAATGTCCGTGCCGCTGGGCCGACAGCTCCACATTGCTGTACAAGAATATTCATGCCTATGCTTGCGGCTGCCGTTCAATGCGAGGCTGGCAATTTGGCATGCCGTAACACCGCGTAACGACCCGAAAACGCCGTCTATCCATTGCTACATTCTACTAGTATACTCTAATGCTACCAATGTGTTGTCATATACCGATACTGTCTAGCGAATAATAGCAAGTGTCGTCTACATCGTCCGGAGACTTGGTAATTTACTTGTCTTTAGCTACTGCAATCATAGGAACCTCGCTCAAAAGGGGGCTTCACACAGGCATCACTACTGGTACATACAAGCGCGTTCTTTCTCCGACGAAGCGCTTTCTCAAATGAAAAATGAAATGCAACATGCTATTTTTTCCAGTTGCAACGATCCATCACCAACCAAAGCCGAAAAGGTGTCACTTCACTTCACTATACTACAACCACGACATCCATATTCCTATCTTCGACACGCGCTAAGTACGACCACATGGAAGACTCTTTATCTCATCCGCCGCAGGCGGAACTCTAACCATGGTGACGGTGGCATTCTCTTCTCCTTCGATCCTCAACGCCCCTGCGCTATTAGACTGACCACCATGGTCTTGCTTGCCTGAGGCTGACGCCCATCATTACGTGTACCGGTGGTGATGGTTGTGTGAAGCTCCCTTTGAGCGACGCTCCTATGATTACAGTAGCTAAAGACAAGTAAATGCTAAGTCTCGGACGATGCACATGTAGGGCGGTTATGGAAGCTTCTAGAAGCTTTCGTCCGTTTCGTCGAAAATGGGAATGTTTTAACGTTAAGATGACTGCAGTTCAGAATTTTCCAAAAGAATTTTTTGTGAGGTACGGTAATATGTACACACTTACGTAGTGGTGACTTAGTCAACCTATCCCAGTCTCGCGTAGTCCTAGTTCCAGCAGCTAAAGTTCTCTAATAATAGCTCCTGGAATAACTCAAGGTTTGGGAACAATTAAATTTTCTCGTTTACGAAAAACATAAACAAATTGAGACCACGTCAAAACAAAATAGTAATCAACCAAAGTACGAATCGGGATTTAAGCACACCGCTGTAACGAGACGCATCTTGAACGTATTTTGGGCCCTTATTTGCTCTTGAATATTCAGTAATCGATGAGATACAGTCACCTGAAAAAAATATCTTCGTTTATATGGGGTCAAACTAGCGATACATTTGGGAGCAGTGTGATCGCAATATTCTACCGATTTAGTGATTCGTATATTATCGGAAAGCTCCTGGAAAGAGCAATCGAAGAACAGTGTTTTTACGCTTTTCTTGTGTGACAGTTATAATCAATTTTTTGAGTTTCGATTAGGTACGAACTCTGGCCAGTCAACTTTAGAGGCATCTCAACAACACTAAATGGTGGATACGTATCATTTTGTACGCCGTGGTCTCAAATTTGAACTCAGTTTTTGTAGGCCAGCTTTTCTTTAGGAATGAAGTGAAGTAAGGCACCGGATACGTGTTCATGCTCTGAAGATCGTGTCTTGCGAACAAACGGCCGATTGGCTGCGTGTTCATGCTCTAAAGATCGTGTCTTGCGAACAATCGATGACGATACGTGTGTAACAGGATGTCGATAACGGCGTTCGATGATGACGGCGTTCGATGATGACGGCGAACAGGGTAATGCGAACCACGGCGGACTCGGACGAGATGGAGTCGTGAACGGACGGCCAGCTGCCGCATCCGTTCAGAGCGTTGACGAAGAGTCGCACGGTCTGGAAAGATCGCATGTGTGCGGTCCTGACTGCAGGATAGAGTAGTACGAGGGCTGGCGACAGACCGTGATGAGCGGTACGGGCTTCACGCGGAAGACGATAGTGGTTGACGAAGCCACGAGGGCGAAGATCACGGGGAATGCAAACGGCAGTCAAGCGCTCACTTCGAAATCTGCGACGGTAAGGAAACACTCAGTAATCTGCAGCAAAGGACGGAGTGGTAGCTCAAACGGGTGCCAAAAGACGAACGAAAGACGCACGAAGAACGAGGAACGAAGGCGGTGACGGACACTCATTGTATTAGCTGTTACTGGACGAACAAGACGGCGACGGGTGGAGGCTCACTGCGGCGCGAGCACGAACGATGCCACTACGGGACATTTGTGGGTTCCGGAGTGAGCGAGAGTGTTAGCGTGGGACCTGGGCAGCTTGTCAACGGATTGCGCGAACGGTGGTAGCGACTTCAACGAGGAACAAGAACGAGTCGAACGGTAAGAACCACGCAGTTAGCTGCTATAGAAGTTCGACATATATTAGTTGTAAATAAATAGGAACGAAGGTTCCGGCTACTTTGTGGTGGCCTGTACGAGTGTTGATAGACGTCCTACACACGGAACTGGACGACGACCAGCGCAGCACTGTGGCTGATGACCCGCCGGCAAGCAGGCGTTACGAAGACTTGTGACACGTGTTTGTGATCATTTTGTGTTCGCAAACACAAGTAGAGGCTTTGCATGTATGTGTACAAGTTGTTAGTACATTGAGGATGCTAATACGTAGAATATATACGAAGTAAAACACAAGTAGGCGTTATGCAATGCACACGACCATCTTGCTACTGCGAACCTTTGGCCGACACTGACCGCATTATCATTTCCCCACCATGACCACCCGAGCTTCGCGATTTCTTACAAATCAGGTATTGTTCACTGCTGTCGTCGTTGCGGTAACTGTTTACATTCCCGCCACATCGGCCGCAAAATGTTACCCCATACAGGCAACTCCGTCTGTCACTACAATGACCCCAGATATTTCCTCGACGAATTCCCCGAACCAGCAAACATCCACGACAGAGACCCCAGAACCGAATGACGGTGGCACCACTGGTTCACTCCTAACTCAAGACTCACTTGAGGGAACAAGCGATACCAAAACGGGCGCTCTTCCGACGCAGGGCTCTTTCGAGAATTCGCACAGACTTCCACGAAGGGATCAAATGGCAAGACCCCATCGACACCTGGAAATTCGACCGGAAACACCAACTTTGGCGACATTACCTCAGGCACCGACAAGTGCGTCGTTGGTGACCCCAACGCATACATCACGAAGTCCGTTGTGGATTGGGTCTGGAAGGAGAGAATGTCGAAACACGTCCCGGTCCTTAAGAACAACATATTTGACCAGCTTGTAACCAACAAGGGGAAACTCAGCTACTGTGTGCGTTGGGACAGCACCAACAAGCTCTCGAAGTCGGTGGCTACAAAGTTTGAAGCTATGTTGAATCGCCAATTTAAGGCGTGGAACGAGTGGGTCATCGGGTACGGCTGCTGGCCGTCTGAGACGATCGAGGTGAAGATTGTCGGATGGGCGACGCGCGATGCCTCTCTATTCGACTGGACCGACGACTCTCTCGGCACGATCTACACGACGGAAAAGGACCCTAACGGCGTTCCACAGTGTCCAGATGTCTGCTACAAGCACAATGACTTTGCGGCGAATGCTCACACTAGCGCTAGCAAGAGACAACCATTCGATATGTCGCTGTGGCCTACGTTGGGTCAGGGTGGCGGCGCCGGTGGTGATTGGGGTCAGCGCGTCGATGAGGAGTCCATGATTTCAACTATCGATCAGGATCAGTTGATTATCGTGGCACACGAAATTGGCCACGGCTTTTGTCTCCCCGACTTCTACGAAGCTACAGACCAGCCGAACGAGGACTTTACTGCTTGCATTATGAAGGCAGGATCCTCGCACAAAGTTACCCCCGGCGACGAATGGATGTTGCATCGAGTCCTCGAACACATCAAATCTCGTTACAATTTTTCGTAGTCCTGCTAAGTGTCTTTAAAAACTTTATGTATATAAGTCTTTGTTTCAGGAGATCTTACCGTATATAATCCCCGTTTAAGCCAGGCAACTGGAGACTTAGTGCTCATGTAGATCAGCTTCCCTTTAACCGATTCGAGTCGTAGCCCCCTAGTATGAGTTCACTTGGTTTCCGTTTTTTCTTTCTTTCAATAAACATGTACTTCGAAGTACAGGATTTATTCTGGGATAGGAAGCGACGCAGTGCTGATATCACAGCCCAACCAGGTTTAATTCGAGAGCGCTGTTTGTCGTGCACGAACCGGTAATGACATGTAACAATAACCGGTAATGACAAGAAAGAAAGTGACAATTGATTGAATGAACCCAAGAAAAGGCCGAAAATGTATGGGTTAACAAGAAAGAATATCGATTAATTGATTCTGTACATCTAACAACCTTTTCAATATCTCGAACCATTTCCGAATTTGCAACGTTTGCTCTCGCCCCTGCCTGCCCAAAAACCTATTAATAGCTGTAATGGTCACCACGATTGAAATCTGAGATGGACAAGAATTTTTCATACCGTACGATTTGGGTTATATGCAGAAATTCTACACTCGCAGATGCTGCGGCTGCGAAGCAGGCGCAGGAAATGCGCCAAGTGGTGTTGGCTTAAGACCACCAATGAAATTCGCATCCTCTTGTCTTTATTAAGCGGCAAATTGTCCGGATTCCACAGTGTAACAAATATTTATAATAACAAATTGCTCTTAAAACATTTTTTTTCTTTTTCTAAGCCACCTATCCCAGCCTTCGCGAAGCCCTAGTACCATACTAAGGGGTTATTCTTACCCCCCCCCAAAAAAAAAAAGATAGAATAAAAAAGACCTTGGTCATTTTGATTCAAAAATGACCAGGGTAAATGCAAGCGAATCACCATCAAATCCATTCTGCAACGCCTTTCCCATTACGCAACTCGCGAGGTGGGTAATGGGAGAGTTATTTTTCATTCTACAAGAATGGCTATTTTAACCAATTAAGTCACACCGTTCAGTGAAGAATGATCCTACAAGTGCAAAGTGAGAACCCTTACTAAGGGTTCTCAGTAGTTGTATTTTATAATTTTATCATTTTTTGTATTTACTATTTCATTCTTGTAAGAAAAAATACATTTATTCTAGTGTTTTAGAGTCTAAGAAATAAATAATTATGTTTAGCAAATGTTTTAATTAAAAATATATAAACTCTGATTTGCTCTCGATTTTATCCAGGAACATCCCAGGGCCTTAGATTTTGATACAATCGCTTCAATCCAATGAGCAGCAGAGGATATATGGGCGCGGTTGCGAACTGTACTTGTTCTATCAAACATATTTATGAAACTAGAGTAGTAGTATTATAATAAAAAAAAAAATACCGTCTGAAAATAATCACGTTGGTACATGTACATGAAATCAGGAATCGGAAAATATTTATATTTATTGAACCGTGAATACAGAAGTTGTATACAATGCTGCTAGCCAATAATGAGTTACTGTTGTGAGTTCTACTCTAAATTTCCAAACCGGCCGATTGAACCGCTCCGGAGTTTTGCTCCGAGTTTAGCTCGGCGGCATAATATTCGTAGTATTCCCACCTTAAGTACGATTCCGTGTGGCAAATGACAGCTGTACAATCGTGGAGCGGTTCTCAATTTACTTGGACTTTGTATGTGAGGGACTCCACCGACCGCTCCAAACGGCAAATTTGGACGGAACTGACCATACCTCCGGTCCGAAAAATGAATGTGCACTTAATTACAGTGTGATAAACATGCATTTGATTAACGATTTTGATCGGGCGAGAATTGATTCCTTAACGCGGCAACACGCGCTCGCCAACACTGTCTACCACTGCTTGTACGCCCACATTAAGCTCGGGTACTCGCGGCAGCATCTTGCGCATGTCTTCAATATGTCGGAGCACACCATGGGCAACTGGCTGAAGACATACAGCGAAAATGGGGTATTTCATCGGTACCAAACGACCAGGGAGCGGAAATACACAAACGACCAGCGCGTGCGGCTTTTCAACTTCTACCAGCAACATTCTCTTGCCTACCTGGACAAAGCACAAGCCGCCTTTAAGCGCACGGAGTCGTCATCTCCAAAAGCTCTGTCTGGAGAATAATCCACGCGTTCGGCTTGACGTGGAAGGTGCTAGAGCGCCAGGCGATTCACATCAAGAGACATATTCCGCTTTGTGGAGGAGCTAAGCCATGTGGACTGGAGCCACCTGAATGTTGTGATTCTAGATGCGGTGTCTTTCGGCAACGGAGGGATGGCGAGGAAGCGAGGGTACGTCCGGGGCAGAAAGGTTGTGATTCACGGTGATTTTTGAGTGGAAGCCACGCGTGTCAATTCTTGTCTTTCTCGGTGTCAACGGTATTATCGACTATTTCAACACTGAAGGAATTTTTGATCGACTGGAGTTCTCGAGGTGCTGCCAAGATTTAGCCCACTCTACAGGATCTAGAATGCGCCAGTATCCAGGACCCAATTCGGTGTGGATCATGGACGGGGCTACGATCCACAGACACCCCGAGATAATTTACTACCTCCGAAGTGTCGGTATCGTGCCGATCTTCTTGCCCGCTTATTGCCCATTCTACAACCCTTTCTCGAGTTCCTGTTTGGATACGTAAAGAGCTCTTTCCAACGCCACTACAACGAACGCAAAGTGCGAAACTTAATGCCGTTTGTTGTCCAGACCTTTAGTTGCTTCAAAAATTTCAAAATGGGAAAGGTGTTCGGACATTGTGGCTGGAAACTTCAAGGTTTCTTCGAAGTTGTTTGGGCCGCTTTCAAGTGAGCATCGGGTCTTAGACGTTGGAGAAACTAATCAAGACGATTTAGGTTTTACGCAGCTAGAGTCTTTGTTTACCCTTAAAACGCAACAACGAAGCTCTTTTTCTTCTACTCCACATGTTCTGTGTCTTTGACATTCTCGATCCGAAGTAGCGGATCAATCACGGTGCTTCGGGTTGGCGGAGGAATATCGCGTAGGAATGCCTCGATATTATTTCTTGCGTATCTCGAGACGGTGTAGGTTTTCCTGTACTCATTGTCCAAATACCTCCCAGTCTCGTTGCAATTCCTTGTAGTCAGCGATAGAGCCCAGCGCAACATCAAGTGCCATGTTTGCAGACTGCGTAACGCCAGCCAATTTGAGACGCAGCATGTTCTCTATGTAGTCTGGAGGTGGCAGCGGGATTGCAGCATCCCACGTTGAGCGGCTGAGGTTCCGAGTTAAATGATTCGCCCACATACGCCAAACTATAGCGTCTCCTTGAAAAGTAGTGCCCCAATGGTCTTGCAGTCTCTCCACAACACCCCTTAGCAAGACCTCTGCAGTAGCGCCTGCACGGCCAGTCTGTTCTGGTCGAATGCAAGCCTAGATAAATTCATCTCGCTCTTCAGCTCTTGCAATGGCCATTCCATACTCGTACCGGCATTGTTTACGGCTTTTTTGCAACCGGTGTGAAAAGACTTTTCAAGTCAAAACCGTAAAAACGGCGGAAGTCGTAAATTCTCGCACAATACACTCAGGTACTTTTTATACTGTCCGTTTGTTCACAATGTTGTACGCAAAGGCGCGCTTTGACTGGGACTCTGTTTTGATGCCAAATTGATTTATTTTGATGGTACTACAGACTTTTTACGTACTTCCGGTTGCAAAAAATTGATCGGTTGCAAAAAATACCGTAAATTCCGGTAAATTACGATCCTCACTTGGTGGCCACACATTTTGGCAAGCCATGGATTCCAAGATTGATTCGATTTTTCGGAATTAATAATGTTTTTTTTTAATTTGAAATGCATTGCTCGAGACCATTCTGCCTCACTAGGTGTCTCCACCGACCAAACTCCATCATGTTCCGCTGCTAGACACTTTAAGCGGCTGCTAAACTGACTTCATATCTTCTCCATGAAATCTGCGAAGGATCTCCCATTTATAACGACGTCGAGCAGCGCTTCAGCAGACGAATCGCGCTGGGCGACAGTTGTCTTAATGGCCGGCTGTATTAATAGCTGGTAGGTGCTGCTCTGGGCTGCTACTGCTGGTGCTTTCCCCACCGATCGCAATGGTGAGGCTCTCGTAGCATCAAAAGTTTGCTCATGTGCCGATCCTGCTTTCTACCAGCTACTCAAGTCACCACGGGGGTCTTGGCCGGGCTACCAGTGCAGTATCTGGTGTCGCTTGAAGGGTAGACGCTAGCGTGGCTACTTGTGTTGCCTCTGGTGTAGTGGAGGCCACAGCTGTGGAAAGAAGAGCAGCATCTTGAGTAGTTGTGTGAATCAGAGATACAGACTGCTGAGTTCGACCCCCTGTAGAATCTCGTGCTGTCTCAGGTGTTTCAGGTTCTTGGTGGACTTGTAGAGACGCTGTACAAGATGTTACTAGTGATACAACCGCTGCACTGACGAGGCGAATTGCGGGATCTGAGGCGAGCTGCTGGGGTCGGCGTTCAGCTGCGTAACGGGTTGGGCGAGACGCGGGGAGTGCTGTGCTGCCGTGGCAATCTTCTCGATGTCGCCGGCATGATACAAATCTGAAACTGAAGGGTTACACTCCAAGTAAACCTCAAAACATGCATGAATCCACTCTTCATAATGGGTTCGTTGATTGGGATGACGGTTTCATTGATCTTTCCGATCAACCACGCTCGGAAAATTTGAACCAAACGCACAATATTACCAGGGGCTCTAGAAACCAACCATTGTATAACTTCATAGCTTCATTATAGGTGGTTTATAGTTTGTATCGAAACTCAAGCTAAGCCTACCTATAGATATACTCAGTCTGAAACTTATCCTTAACTAGTTACCTCGCTCCCTTTGACAAGGCATCTGTGAACTACCATTTGTATACTCGCGGAAGCCAGCTTCCTCAAGTGCAAGGTGTTGTGTGACGCCCCGTCACACTTACCAGGCAGACATACACTCCGTCGTTGGCCGCGGTCATCATTGTTCAGGCTGCTGACTCGACAGAAGCGCTTCTGACGTTGCTACCGTGCAGCGATCCCAGTATTTCGTATTCACCTTGAGAAATATCAGCATCTTAAAGCAAATAGACAGCAGTGTGCTTTGGTGTGGTGTGAGCACCATCTTGGTTTGCGAGAGTTGCTTCTCTCAGCGATTGCTTGTCGTTGGTACGTGGAACAGTAGTGCATCACAACTGTGTCCCTCGGATGCTTAGCGGCGTTGCACGGCGTGCAGCAGTGACTCGGCAAAGCCTAGATCGTTGGCTCCATTTGTACTTCCGGTGCCTTCTTCGCAAACATCGGGCTGCCGGTCTTCTACTTCGGGACGGATTTCGCGGGTTTGCAGGCAACCAAACCATCACCATCGATCAAAACGTCGCCTCTAATCCCAACGTCAACGATTTTATCACCTCCAAACACCAACCACCTAGGATCTTCGCAAACAGCAATCGAACTAGAAGCAGAGACCCCCTCGATGCTGACTACAGGGGCATTTCGTTAATGTCGGCTTGGTCTTCTTCGTCAGAGTCGTAGAGTGGTAGGAGCACGGGAAACTGAGCCCCCGTCCTTCGGGCGTGTTCATCTCACACATTTTGCAGGGTCCTCGCCGAATGGGAAAAGGCTTTGACCATCTTTTGCCACCTTTTTACCTCTGTAGGAGCGGTAATACATGATAGTTGTAATATTCTTTTTTTTTCGCGGCAGTAACCCGGCAATGTTCTTCGTAAAGGCGACTTGTTCGTAGTGAATCACTTGGCGACGAACTCGCTAATCGGAAATGGCATTTCACATTGCTTTCGTGCATCCATTCTCGATTAAGTTACTTTACAGTTCAACTGTTAAATAGCTCACTCGGTTCAAAGTATACGGCAAGCAAAGGGAATTCATGTAAATCCGTAAACTGTTGCTTCCACCCACAGACAATTGATTCAGAGTTATCGTACTCATCTTGACCGTCGGCATGACCACGAGAATACCGGCCACTATCAACTGGCAGGCTACATCACCCGTGCTGGCGACCGCGGCCGGGATGTCGCCATGCTTCGCGACGGAACCAACGTCTGTCACCATGGGGTCAGCGGCTACACACCCTATAAATACCGAAGTAGATGTTCAGCAGGATCAGGAACATCGCAAAATCGCAATCCAGCAGCACAATAGACAACGCGACGGCCACCTTCACCTCAGGTGCTTTTTCGGCCGTACTCGGCCTCATCGATGTCAGACGTCTTGAGCATGTTCAGCGTGACGGGGGCGCCTGCGACATAAGACGTCAGATCCACTGGCAGGATGTAAACTGTAAGAAGCATCCATGACCATTATTATTTATCGCGATAAAAAATTACATATTGTTACTGCTAAAAGATTCTAAACATTTAATTCTGAAACTTATAATAAGCCTTGATTTCGATCTCTGTCGAAATTACACCCTCGATTTCGATCTCTTACTGTATCAAAAATATGTTTTTGTGCATCTCGTTCGAGCGGACAAACCCTGTAATACTTTATTATTTTTTGTGTTTAATCAATTTATTTCGCTTTTTTAAAATAGCAATTTTCAAAAGCTAAAATAATTAATCATTTTTTTAAATTATCAATATTTTTAAACTTAAACTATTTGTTTTTAAAAATCTGATATGTTGTCCAGGCACATTTTTCTATCTGCCAGGGCCTAAAATAACCCGCTTCAATCCAATGAGCGCAACAGAGGATATGGCGCGGTTGCGTGCAGCGCTCGAGGCGAGCGACAAGCAGACGCAGAAATTCCTGCGGCCGCTGCTTCCTCTACGCGGCGTGCAGGAGCTTCTTGTTACGTTTGTGCGGGATTCATCACGGTCGTTCGAAGACTGGGTCTGGGACTCGCAAGTGCGACAAACACTCTTGCACATGCGGGACGCCGAGCCGCATTCGCACGCGCAGGGCCAAGACTTGGACCAATGGTATTCTCGAGCAGCAGAGGAGCGTATGGCAGCCTTGTCGCTGCAGAACCCAGACGATGTGACGCTTCCTGAGTTTCTTGAGGAGGCGGACAGTGCGCAGAGCGATGGGAAGGTGAAATTTAAGGGAAATAACTATTATGCGGCAAAGAACGCCTTCTTAAAGAGCATTGACTTCGTGCTGAAACATCAACAGAGTGAATACTACGGCAATACTGTCCCTGCTGCAGAATGGGATGATCAGGAGATGCAAGAAAGATACGTGACGCTGTGCAATAACATCGCGATCTGTGGCATCAAGATGAAGGATCTATCGCTAATCAACGAGTACGCAGCCAAGGCACTGGCCGTGGAGGAGTCGTCCACGAAGGCGCTGTACGCGATGGCGAAGTTGCGACTAATGGAACATCGCTATAACGAGGCGAACGAGGTCGTTGACAGGGCGTTGAGCTTTTACCCCGATAAGGCGCAGTTCCTTAACTTCCGCAAAGAGATTGAAGCGGCAGTACGCAAACATGTGATGGAGCAGGCGGAGTTATCTGAGATCAGAGCGAAACAACTGCAAGCTGCCATTGCTGCAGCGGCGCCGGGGAGAGCGACGGAGCCACCCGCATTGACGCAGAAAGAACGTGAGCAGCAGGTCAAAGACGAGATGCAAAAGAGAATCGATAACACTCCACTGCCGACTAGAGAGGACGACACGTTTGCTGCTGCAAGACTGAACGTTTACTTTATGAAAATCAAGCAAAGAATGATGGTTGACATTCATTCTCGTCACAATTCCGACATGGGTGAAGAGCCACTATTTGAGTGTACTATTGTGAACGCCGCTACGGGCCAAGTGCTTGCGACTGGTGTTCAAGGTACTTCCAAGAAAATTGTGAAGAACGAGGCGTGCAAAATTGTTATCGAGAAGCTCTGGCGCGACAAGGAAGCAAACGGCAAATTGACTCCAAAAGATGTGGCATATTTGGAGAAATTCGAGCGTGCGAAGGCCAGTGGACAAACACTTGTGAACGAGCCTGAAGCACCAAAAGCGCCTCAACAAATAGCCGACAATGGACCTCAATATCCTATTCGAGTGAGTTGGCTGGAGCGACAACTCCAACCGCTACCTTTACTGAACCAACTTACCCATCGTGGAAGCCTTCAAGCTCGCTTTGATATTGAAGATGTGTCGCCCAACAAGGAAGTCACCGAGTTCAAGTGCACAGGATTTCTGAACGGCGAGGAGATTGCTACCGCCAACGCCATCAGCAAGAAGAAAGCCAAAGTGGAAGTCGCGAAGCAAGTGCTTGCTGCTGCGTTCGAGAAGAACCTGCTGCTCGTTTACGACGGACCTACAGAGGACGAAGAAGACAGCAAAGATGCCGACCAGACGCCAGCGCATGCGGGATGAAGCTGTCTGCTGGGTCCGCTCTTCTCGAAATGAATGCTCGTGGTTGTCGCTCTATATATTGCTGTTGCTTGTATTCTGCTCGTGTTTATCGGTTGCTTTCTCGTTTTCCGTTGTTAATCTACAGACTCGGTGCACCTGGACGAGCACTTAAAAGGTCTCGCTCGCACCCTAACTAGATTGTGACGTTGTTCCAGGCTTAATCGGCGTGCACGTCGAGTGAGAGCTGATACACCTTCTGTGCACGTCGCGCACGCAGGAAGTACATGATGCTGGTGCCAAAGACGCACAGATACAGGAACGCCGCCAGGAAAATGCTTGTTGCCAGTGACGACTTGGGCTGACCATGTGGCGGTTTAACCTTAATGTATAGCGAGTTGCTGCTTACGATGCAGCCCACAATGAGCTAAATGAAACACCCAAAAATGTAAGCTTTTTCTTACAACTCATAGGTAAAATTTGTATAGCTCATACCAGCAAGAAGAAGCCAGAGAACGAGAAGATGGCGCAGCAAATAATACCTGTTTAATACAATAAGAAATATTAGTTTCAATCGATTTGAGCCTACGGCAAGCAATAAAAACATACCCGGATGCGTCTGCGGTCCTTGACTGGATCCTTGTGCCAATAGCTCCTCGAGATCTGCAGTGTCTCCGAGGTCGCTCACGTCACTTCCAGGCGAGCCAACGTTGAGGTGCTTGAGGTTCGCGTAGCCGGCCTTGCCGCCGCTGACGACGGACACGATGTCCGTGCGGTCAAACGTCGCATTCATCTCCTTGCGCAGGCCTCCGTAGACATCCTTCAAGCGCGACATGATACACAGCACTCAAGCAGAGGTCAGAACGAGGTCTCAACAGGCCGTGCTGCGTTTTCGATTGTGAACGCCACGCGCGCAGGCCAAGCCTAAAATAGGAGCGAAAACGGAGGCTTCTTACGACTGACCCCGAGCGACGGGGCGGCTGATTGACGGCTATTTTTCCTTCTTCTCTCGATTCGTTTGTGTTGGTGGGACCTGGGACTGCGGGTGCGCTTCAGCCAAACACTAAAGACGACGAGCGGCGATAGGAATAGATCACTGCGGCGGTGACACCAGCGAAAAAATGGGCTGAGGTTACTCTGCCGACGTCACAAGCGTTTTGAGCTGGCTACAAACAGACGACTGTACAGCTACACTCACAATGCTGACTTTTAACCAATCCTTTCGCGCCAACTGTAGATAACTCTAACAAATGAGCAGCCGTAAAATTTCAAGTCCTATCGTAATTTTCAAAGTTTTCACTGTGATATTCACGTTATCTTTGATCGGTATCCACCGGTCCCCCTTCCACTCGTCCACTTTCATTGCACAGATCCGCGATCCTCTCGCCTTGTGTGCACATATATCCATCACTTTGCCCCCTTCCAGCCCAATATGAGCACGCAGAGCAACGTATTTTCGGCACTGCAGCCGGAGAAGCGCAAGAAAAAGACGGCTGAGCCGCCGCAGAACAAGATGTTCGCCAGTTTCGTAAACAACCCGTCGACTTCCGCTTGGGGCGACGACAGCGACGACGAGATGCACGCGCCGGCTGCCCCTGTCGCTGAGGAGGCTGTGGAGGAGGAGGAAGACGAAGAGGACAGCGAGAGCGAAGAGGAGGAAGAGGACGAGGAGCCTGAGAAACCCGCTGCACCCGCCGCCCCCAAGAAGGAGGCTGCCCCTGCCCGTACGCTCTCCAAAAAGGAGAAGAAAGAGCTGGAGATGAAGGAGTTCGAGGCTGCATTGGCCGACCTCGGCGTCAAGACGGAGGACGCCCCCAAGCCCAAAACGGAGGAAAAGAAGGAAGAGCCTAAGGCCGAAACGACTTCCGCCGGCTCGTCGGACAAGAAAAAGAAAAAAAAGAAGGGCAAAAAGCCTACCAAGGCCGAACCTGAGACTGCAGCCACTGAAGTGGTGGATATCAAGGCTGTCATGAAGACCAAGGGAAAGAAGAAGAAAGCGGCCGAGCCCGCCGCTGTGCGAATCGCCCGTGAGGAGAAAGCTAAGGCCAAATCTAAAGGCAAAAAGGATAAGAGCAACTTCAACGAGTTCTCCATCTAGGTAGGCGGAGAATGCAGCGCCATGACTGTGGATAGCTGGGCTCGTGGCCGTGGATGCGACAGAGCAGAGAGACAGGTAGGCGCTCGTCACAGCAGCCTCCGTTGCTCAGCCATGCAGCCAAAGCTAGCGAGTCCCAGACTCAACCAGCCAGCTACTCATGCGTGCTGCCCTCCCAGGTGCTTTCTTGCGAGCGATGCGCCTCTCTTCAAGCTGAACCATAGCAGCAGTATTAAGACAAAAAATAATATAAAGAGCAAAACAAAATAATACCAAGTACTGGGGATACTATTACTACATGTAGAACTGTGAATTTGTCAACACGAACCATCGCTAATCTACATGTATTCCGTATCAATCATATCAAAGCGTCCTGTGTAATACGTAGAGACCAGTTTACCTAGACGAAAGTTGAGGAGTGTCACTTGCTCGTGTCGTCGCTTGCCAGTCCCCTGCATAAGTATATATTTTTGAGTCCTATTGTCTTGAGCCTCAGGCTACCTCGATCATCGCGGGATGCATGAGGTAGCTGTACTCGTCTGTCGGCAGTGGGATGAGATGCCATGGTGTGCCGGGTGCAGGTGCTCGTCGACTGCACCACTTTGACAGTTTGGCGAAGAGCGAAGGACTCTCCTCTCGTGTGTGCACGAACTGCAGCTGCCACTGCTTAGTTATGATAGCGCCCACTACGACTCCAGCCAAGAGACCAGTGACAAAATGCACGGGGTTGAAGAAACCTCCGTCTTTGTAACTCCAGAGCGAGAAATGGACTGTGGGTAGCGTCAGTTGCTCAACGTAGCGCTTGTGGCGGCTCATGGCGACGCCTAAGTTGGCCACTACGTCCTTGGCGGCGTCTTCAACACAGGAAGAGGACGAAGACACCGACGACGCGTCCTCCAAATTCCTTAGCTCAAGTACGTCGCCAGTTCTTCGTCGTGGCAGTGGGTTGGACGCCACAGCGGCACGTAGCATTTCCCAGTCGGCCAGCGAGTCCACACGGAGTTGGGGGACGTCGACCTGGTTCAGAACGAGACCCAATACGCTGCAACAGCAAAAAGGATGAGACGATGCCATCGATTTTCAGAAAGCCGTGAAAGGACGCACTGTTCGGCCTGATTTGCGCGGTCCGTGGCGCGACGCGCGCGATTCTGGGCCAGCAACAGCGCGTCGCTGATGCGGCGCATGGTGCTCATATCCAGCTCCGAAGCCGTGCGACGGTGAGTTGGTTCTGGCATTTAGTCGGTGGGAGAAGGAAGTGCGAGTTGGCGAGAGGAATTATGCGCTGCTTGGGTTGCAAGTTTTCTCAAAGAACCTGCTGTAAGTCTGTGAAAATGGATCATATCGGAAAATCAGTATATCGCATTTTACGTCACAATAAATTTCGTTTTAGTAAATCTCTATTTAACCATTGGATCGACTTTACGAGGGTATTATATGTCAAAGGAGTTGAACCGTCCTTTTTATGGTAATCAAAAAGCCGTTTCCCTAATGAAAAGCCGCAATAAAAGGCTTCACATTGGCCAAATCCCAATTCGACAAAACCAATCGAACACAAGTGCACGATGAACTTCGGACAGAGGAATTTCCACAATACAGTACATATGTACTGTTTTGTCCCAAAGTTGAACTGTAGTACGGGTAAGCACATGTTAAGTTCGTAATGCGAACCTAAGGCTAGTAAAATGGCATTGCTTCGTGTAATGCCCTGAAAAACAAGCACGATTGATAAACTTAGCGGACACGGTTGTCATTTTACAGCAAATAAACTTAATAAGCTTTTCGTGATACATTACAGTCATTAGTCTACATGTAACTAACGACTCTTCTACACTGCTACTGATATGCTTGTACCTCGAAGAATCCGTGCAAGAGGCATAACGATATCACCTCACCTATTGCGCTGGCAACTCTTCTTCTAGTAAGAAGAACTAAGGCATAGTATGCATGTACTTTTTAGTGAGCTGGCAGTTGCATGTAGTTGGCTACTCAACGATACACTATTCATAACAAGAAGTTTGCATACAGGTATGCTAGCAGTACAGCTACTGTTTGTGTAGTACCGTTGGTATGCTAGAAGAAAATTGCAAACTGTGAGCTGAAATTGGAAGATAACTTGCCGTTTGGCTTAAACCCATCTAGTAAAAGTATTAAGTTCGTGAATTATGGTAATCAAAATATTAGTTGATGACTTTGGTCACGTCACCTGGTCAAATGGAAATATGTCAAGGTAGGCACTTGGCCGGCATTTAAACATCCCACGATGGTTAGAAGCAGTTCGTTCATAATAATACTAGCTCTAGGCCTCACGAGATGGTGTTGAGGGCTACATGTTTGGACTGTAACAATATAACCGATAGGAATCGACGGAAGATGGAAGGATAAGGTAGCAGTAATAGTGTAGAGTCCACCAAGGCCAATGTGAACGCTTTAGACAAGTGATCGATATCGATATTCGTTGTGTGCTTCAATGTCTGTCAAATGCCTGACAAAGATTTATTTTTCACGTGACCAAATGGAGTTACCAGAGTCGTCAGAGACCTAGTCTGTCTGTATCCTTCGGTGCATTATAATTTATCATGCCTCGGGTGTGCACACGAAAATACGGGGCTGCGACTCGATGGGATCATGATAGACTTTGCTTTAGCGAACATGTGAGCTGCTCAAGTGAGTGCCTTATTAAAACGGTAGCCGTACGAGCTATCGGATAAGACATTTAACATAACGTACGTAGCATTAAGTTGAGTAAAATAAGTTTTACAACTACCTGCCAGATTTTGTCGTCCTAGCGGGAAAGTTGCCCAAATACAAACGTTTCAGCCTGCATCGCAATAACATTCTGCCAGTACAATAACTTATCGTCGATAGGAAACTTACACTTCTTCACCTCCCACCACATTTTGACTAGATCATTCATAAAATTAGACTTCATATAGAATTCAATATACTAGAATTGTCGGCCGTGCTCTGGTAACATCCTAGCAGACTGCGACTGGCTACAGTTAAACCGTTGACGCTGCCGGGAGGACGACGTTCAATCATCGGCTACACTACCGCCGGTTTGTCCGCTATCTTAGAAACGAACTTAGCAGTTCGTAAATTGTGCGAACTTAACTGGACTGGTGCAAATTTTCTTTTGAAATTGGGACAAAACAGTACATATGTACTGTATTGTGGAAATTCCTCACTTCGGACAGCCAACGATTTTTGCCGGCACTGTTTTCGATTTGCCAGGAGCAAACTGCCACAAGACATTTTCTTCTGAGTGTTACTTCGAAGTATTACAGGTGCCATACCGGTACTCTTTAGTTGAGCCATGGTGACCAACCATGGAACCTAACTTCATCATTCGAGCTTTCACTTCGCTAGCGACCATCCGGCTGAACAAATGAGATGGCTTCACTTTTGGTGGGTGAAACGCAAGCACATTCGTAGCCAAGACATAAAAGTCAAAGTTTGCACGTCACTGCCATTTAAATTCATCACAGTTTCCTTGCAATCACCGAAATGGCTACACTAACTTCAACCTGGCAGGACTGCCATTCGCTTACAATCGCGGGGCCATATCGTCCGACGGCGGAGCCGGAACGAACGGCTTTCGTGGTGGACTCAGCTTTGACGGAGCTGGGAACGCCTCGGGCACAGCACGTTGTTTCTGCAGCGCCAGCGCGTCCACCTTCTCCTGCACGCGGCGTCCGTAGTGTGGGTCACACTTGGTGAAGTTCGCAATAGCGCGTGCCTGAACAGGCTTGGACGCGTTCACCAGCGATCCGGCAATGTTGTCCGTGAGGCGCTCGCGCTCCGCTGCGTCGAGTGTCTTACGGTAGAACTCTCCCACCTGCGAGTAGTTGTCGTCGTCGTGGGTCGAGTATTTGTCCACCACTTGGTCGCCCTGGTATGCGCGGTAACGCAGCGTCTTGTCCTCAGGCGGCCCATTCTTACTGTTCGGGAAGTAGTTGGGCGTGTCGTGCATGTTGCCATTGACAGCCATGAAGCCATCACGCTGGTACGTCTGTGGCTCCTTTAGAGGGCGATTCACTGGGATCTGGTTGTAATTAGCACCCAGACGGTGGCGCTGTGTGTCCGGGTAGGAGAACAGACGACCCTGCAGCATTTTATCTGGCGACGGCTCAATGCCCGGCACCATGTGTGACGGTGAGAAGGCGATCTGCTCTATCTCAGCGAAATAATTGGTCGGGTTACGGTTAAGCACAAGACGCCCCACTTCAATGAGTGGGTATTTGTTGTGAGGCCAGATTTTGGTCACGTCGAAGGGGTTGACGGTCTCCTTAGCCGCCTGTTCGGTGGTCATCACCTGAATGTACAGCGTCCAGGACGGATACTGCTTGTTTGCAATAGCCTCATACAGATCGCGGATGGAGTAGTCAGGGTCAGAGCTCGCGAGCTCCGCTGCCTTGTCTACAGGCAGATTGCGGATTCCTTGGTCCGTCTTGAAGTGGTACTTGACGTACACGGTCTCGCCCTTGTCGTTCACATTGGCGAACGTGTGGCTGCCGTATCCGTTCATGAAGCGGAAGCCGTCGGGGATGCCACGGTCTGTGAACAAGAAGCTCTGCTGGTGCAGCGTCTCAGGACGCAGGGAGAAAAAGTCCCACATCATATCGTCGTCTTTAAGGTGCGTGTTGGGCAGACGCTTCTGCGTGTGCATAAAGCTCGGGAAGAGGATGGCGTCGCGGATAAAGAAGATGGGAGTGTTGTTGCCCACAAGGTCCCAGTTGCCTTCTTCCGTGTAGAATTTCATGGCGAATCCACGTGGATCGCGCACCGTGTCGGCGCTGCCCAGTTCGCCTCCAACGGTCGAGAAGCGGATGGCTACGGGTGTGCGTTTGCCCACGCGGTTAAAGAGCTTGGCGCTACAGTACTGGGTGATGTTGGAGTGCGTCACTTCAAAGTAGCCAAAGGCGCCACCGCCTTTAGCGTGCACCACACGCTCCGGGATCCGCTCGCGGTCAAAATGCGCCATGTGATCAATAAACGCAAAGTCCTCGAGCACCATGGGGCCACGAGGACCGGCGGTGGCCGACGCCGTGAGGCCATTGGGCGGGATGGGCGCGCCTGTGCTGGTGGTGGCGGTCTTGCTCTTCGGGGCCATGACAATAGACTTGGAGACTTTTTTTTTGCCGGTAGATTGAAGAATGAGACGCTGGGGATACTGTGGCGATTTATTATGAGGTTGAACGTGCGTTTTTTGTTTGACGCAAGCAGGACCCACGGAATGGTGTGACAAACGTCAAACTATGTTATAACGTAGGATATGTTGTTATTGAGGTCGATGAAGCTGAATACTTCCACGTGCTGGGCCAATCAAAGGTCGTCGTTTCTGCACCACAGAGTTTAGATGGCGATGAGCAACATGAGTGTCACTGTCCGATGAGCGGCCGCTATAGCCTACCAGGCCAGGAATTCAGGGCTTCAGTTCGCCGCGGTCGGATGGGCTGCTCGCTAGCGCAACCAGACGCTTCGATGCTTTGCTGTGGAGCTTTCGGCAGTGTACAAGATGGACTCCCAGACGCAGTTGCCAACTTTCACACTCGCGATCTACGTCGGAGTGCTTGCAGGTCTCGTAGTCCTTGCTGTCGCCTTCACCATGTTGCGTGTGTACGCGTATCGTCAACGATTATCGACTGCTGCTACGAGCGCCAGCTACGACGCGAACGCAGAAGCGAACAACAACGCGTTGATAGCAACTACGCTGAGTGCATTGGGCAGTCCATTACCGGATTATCCAGATGAGCCGCCTGCTACCAGCAAAATGTCGATGCTCTCCAGCTTTGGCAGCAGTCGCTGGCAGCAAGTCAAGAGCTTTGTCACTGGTATTCGCGACCGAGGATTTTTTGCGTGGTCTTCGATTCGCCAACGACTCAAACGTAGAGCGAACAACACAACCGCTTCGAAGCCGGACTACCGCGTTTCGCACGTCGAAGTTGAGATCGCTACCCCGTGTAATAGCCACGCCAAGGCTCCGGTGACACCTAGATTACCATACGCCAGCCAGCTCTCGTCCAAGTTCCAGCTCAATCTGTTTCAGTCCCCGACATCGAACGGCATTGGCATGATCTAAAAGATGAAGCAGTATTGAGCTGAAAAAGATCAATTGGACATTAGAGCAACCGTTGCATACCGTACGTCGTCACAGAAAATGATAAATTTCCTTTTTCCCCGTAGTATTTCAATCAAAGACGGATACAGCACACCATGGAAACGCGCACTTGAACTGGAAAATGAGCAACTCCAACCTCCGATAAGGCGCCCACTAGCCATTGTCACGGGATATCTTTGTCTTCAATTGAAACGAGCTCGCTTGCAGGCGGTTGGCCACGTTAGTTGGATCGACTTGGTCCGCTCGCTTTCGCAACAATTTTGCCACCTCGGCTTGCCCATTGTTTTCAGCAAACTTGATCATGGACGCATCACGCGCATTCAGCAGCAACTTTACAAGTTCCATGTCTCCATTTCTGATGGCAAGTCTTAGCGATGTGTCCAAAGTTCCGCCATCCACCGCGTTCAACAGCAGCATTACATTTTGCACCAAATCAATACGACCACTCGCTACAGCTCCAACTAGAAGACCCGAAAGCGAGTCCTGACTGCATCTTTGCATCAGCATCTTTGCAGTATCAAGTCTTAGAGTTGACACAGTCTTCACTGTAGCTTTTCCGATCAAATCTTGACTGGTATGTTCGCGAAGGACCTCCAACATTTCGAGATCATTGCTCATTGCAGCACTCACCATCGCCTCCTCCAGCATAAAATAATTGCTTTTGACAGCGAAAATCCTGGCCATCTCGGGTCGTTGATTGTTCACCGCCGTTACCAGTGCGCAACCAGCATCAAGAGTGGTACATCTGTCGACAACTAGTGTGGCAATCTCTACCCTGTGAAATGGTGCGATTATTTTTGTACTGCCACGTGGACATCGGTCTCCTTGTCGACATCCAACAGAAATTTGACTGTCTCCACTTGATCAACTTCTGCAGCTTTCTGTAGTGCTTTACCAACGTGGCACGCGTACTTGTCCAGTAGCAGTTTTAGAATACGGATGTGACCATTTCCTGCTGCTAAAAGACAAGCTTCTCGCACACACCATTCTGCAACGAAAATATCTCTATCACGCGTGTCTTGGGGTACTCTTGTGCCGTCCTCAGGGAATTTCTGGAGCAGGAGTTTTACGACCTCAAAGTGATTATTTGATGATGCTCCCACCAGACTACGACCCAGTGACATGAACTCGTGTTCACATCGGCTCAGTAGCTGTGCCACGAAATCAGTGAGACCATTTTCCACCGCTGCTCACATGGCCTCTCCGACAAAAAAGTAATCGGTCTTATCGATTAATAGTTCGACAATAGGCTTGTAACCAGCTAGCACAGCTTCCTTTAACGCCCCGCCAATGCTCAACGGACTTCTTGGGTAACCTTTTCGATGGAATAATTCCAGCACGTTTAGTTTTCCACGTGTCACTGCAGCCACAAAAGCCTCTCCTCCACCAACGAAAGTCTCCGTCAGCTAATAATCGGCTACGTCTACATGACCGTTGGCTGCGGAAGCCTTCAGTGCCAGGTCACAGTCAACGAGAGGTGTCCATCTCGATAGTGATCTTACCACTCGTAGACGCCCATGCTCAGCAGCAGCAACCAACTCGTCGGCAGGATGACACAAACCAGGGTAAAAAAAGGTAGAGCCAACTTAAAACGCCGAGGTGCCCATTTGCCGCAGCCCCAATGAAAGCCTCAGCCGAGCAACCTTCGACTCGACATGAGCAACGTAGCCTACCGAGAATGTCAGGGAGTCCTCTGCTCGCTGCTCCGTCCATCGCTTTAACGGTCCAGCGGCGAAAATTCCCATACACTCGAACAACGATCTGCAGTTCATTGTACACTGCAGCGTCGATAGTCTCAGGCAGCAGAAAACCATTGACGTAGTGTGGAATGTGAGGTATAGCTTGTAGATCGACTGGTAGAGCTCGGAAGACGCTTGTCAGCAAAGATGGTGGGGCACTCATTTGGCTTCTGCTTTCACGCTTCTGAGCTAAATACACCGATGCTCTTGTTCCCGAATGCCCTGATAAAGTATGAGACGAGGACTAACGGTGACATCGGCTCCAGTTCATGAAAATTCCACATTTAAAATGATAAAATCTGTGGCATTTGACCTATACGAGACCACACAGAACGAAACGATCCTTAAGCAAAAAAACTAGTTTTCGAGTTAACCGGTTCATCGGACAGAACTCATTTCGATTGATGCTCGCGCCAAGATGTGACCGTTTGGAAAATAGAAAATGTAAATTTCATTAAGTTCGCATTTTTTTATTGAACAGTCATGGTCAAAATTTCGACACTATCTGTTTCAACTAATGAGGAGTACTAGACGAGCAAATTCGGCTTTAGCGCTCAGTACGCATGAGCAATATTGTCATAATCCGGACATATGGTACTATGCATACAAAAAAATTCAGGACACTGTGTCCTGCAATAGGCATACTGATGGGTGAAATGTCCAACAAATTCTGGCGAATGATACCTAGCTCCGTCCCTCGATGACACTACCATATGTCCGGATTATGACAATATTACTCATGCGTACTGAGCGCTATGCATACAAAAAAATTCAGGACACTGTGTCCTGCAATAGGCATACTGATGGGTGAAATGTCCAACAAATTCTGGCGAATGATACCTAGCTCCGTCCCTCGATGACACTACCATATGTCCGGATTATGACAATATTGCTCATGCGTACTGAGCGCTAATGCCGAATTTGCTCGTCTAGTACTCCTCATTGGTTGAAACAGATAGTGTCGAAATTTTGACCATGACTGTTCAATAAAAAAATGCGAACTTAATGAAATTTACATTTTCTATTTTCCAAACGGTCACATCTTGGCGCGAGCATCAATCGAAATGAGTTCTGTCCGATGAACCGGTTAACTCGAAAACTAGGTTTTTTGCTTAAGGATCGTTTCGTTCTGTGTGGTCTCGTATGGGTCAAATGCCACATTCTCCAGAATTTGTTGGACATTTCACCCATCAGTATGCCTATTGCAGGACGCAGTGTCCTGATTTTTTTTGTATGCGAGGTCTGCAGGACAACTTGTCCTGCAAAAAGGTGGAAATCAGCATTGATTCCCGAGTATAGTGAGTCCCTATTATTTAGCTGATTTCGTTTTTTTTCCATTTGAGACCACCCGTGACAAAACGGTACTTATCAACCATTCGGAGTTTTTGAGAAAACGGACTTTAAGGTTCGGACACTATTTTTCGTACTTAAGTGATTAAGTGTGTAACGAGCCAGAACGTATTCGTCTAAATTTCAAGCGGGTGTATCGCCGACAAACAACAACAGCTAGAGCGCTTTGGAGCAGACTTCCGCGTACCCTGGCGCTACTGCTAGTCACTCCGACGAGGACCACGTGCAAGATCACAATGGCAACGCACAGCCGCCACTTAGCGGGGCTTTTCGAGCTTCCCTCGCTCAGCACCAAGCCGTCAAAGATGCTGATACGGCGGGGCCGCGTGTCATATCCGCGTTCGAGATGGTCGTTTCGGAGCCCGATCAAGAGGAAGATGATAGCATGGATGAAGACTACTCACCAGATTCAGACGTGTTTATTGCCGCTGAAGATGAATGTTGTGCCGTTAGTAGCCAGAATGCTGGCGAAGATGGAGAGGACATAAGTATCTATTTGTTCGACTCGGATCTTCTCCAGCATGTGACAAATCTGATTCAAGCTGACGCTTGCGAAAGTCGATGCTTAGAAGGTATGGCGGGGGCTTTGGAATCACTACTCTGCTCCATCTTCTAAATGACCAAGGGTGAGATGACCACCAGCCTTTACACATTGCTGGGGGTCCTCATGCAATTTTTTTCCTCCAAATTTTGGAATGTTCAGGACACTGTGTCCTGCAATAGGCATACTGATGGGTGCAATGTCCGACAAATCCTGGAAAATGCTGATTTTCACCATTTTTGCAGGACAAGTTGTCCTGTAGAACTCGCATTCCAAAAAGGTATTGGCTGATCATGCTATTATTCTCGCATTCGCACCTTGTACTGAGCGGCTTGCGAATTATATATGGCATTATGGATATCTGGTAGGCCACAGGAGTGCTGCCACCATTTTAAGAACCACATTTTTTTAACTCTATTGGAGGTGTCATTTACACTGTCGAGCGATGTGAGCCCTGCCAATTGTGCAGTCAGTGCGGAAAAACTAATGAGATACTGTAGCACCGAGCAGGTGGTGCACGTCTCACCACACTCGGCGTACGCAGCAGTACACCAACAGTGCCTGGATGCGGCAATGCTGGTAAGGAATGAAAAATAATTGGACTGCTTTTAGATTTAGACACCAGCATTCTCATTCTATAGTATCCCATTTTATATGCCGCGAAATAAACTGAAGAAGCACCTTCACAAGCTGAGCACTTATGTCTTCGTCCAACAGCACCAGTGGCGGCTCGATGACTCAGCGTTCAATACCTTTTTATCATGTTCTTACCGCTGCGCATGATATCGACTCGTAATCACCTTAAAAATTATGCCAGGTTGGTCTGTGAGGCTGCACTGGAAGCGTTGGTGGCCATCACCAACAAGAAGCTACTGGGATTGCTAGTCAGGTGCAAGCACGCCTAACATAAATGAACAGCAGTAGTTCAGACGCTCATTGTGTACCGCAAAAGGCTATGGGAGACGCCATAAATGAGCATGTGTTGTGGTGATTTACAGAGCATTATGAGGAACACAAGTGCGTGTGAAAATAGCGTTGGCACACTGCCAGCAATGCGGATTCACAGCGATGTCAGCGAACAGTAACCTAGCGGACTGTGGCAAAGCACAGAGTACGTTATTGGCTAAAGCAAACTCAATTCATTCGAATCTCTGATTGGTGAAAAATTGCTCATTATCAAATGTCCTGTATTTTGTCCTGCAAAATCCCTCTAACAATCACTTCGATTTGATGTGGCATCAAGCATCGTTTATTCGTTATCGCTGTCTGCATCGTTCTTTTTGCGCTCGCATCGCGTTTTCTTTATAGCTCTAGCCTTCTCTTCTTGTTCAACACTTGGCGCAGTGTACACGCTATCATGCTTAAACTCGTCAGGAACGTACTTACAAATGGATTTGTAGTTCTGAGTAGCCTTCTCATCGTTAATCCTCGGTCACGGTAGGACGTTCAGATAGACCACCAGTAAGCGTTTCGCGTGATTTAGATCAACTTGAGCTCTATTGTAGACTTGTCTGACGTCGTGAATGACAGGCTCGTCCTCCGGGTATACACAACATTCCACTACACCTGGGAACTCGCTGCGCATTCTGACCAACTGGTATTTCTGGACCGATTTTATTTTCTTGTACATGTCCGTACAACGAATTTTCAGTCATGAAAAGCTCTTTCATCCGACGCGCGAATGCACTCGTTTGCTCTAGATGACCCCCCAACCGCATGCGTAATCTGATCCGTCTTGGCGCTGAACGTGCCGCTTCATCTACCCGAATCCACGATCGCAAGCATTTTTAGTATGCCCCTTAACTAAAAAACGTGTAGTTGATCTCTTCGACCCATTGGAGATGTGTTGCTAGCAACAGGAAACCAAACACGAAATTGTTCTTGTTTTGGCCACCGCAATTATCAGCATACACGGTAAGTTTTGATGGCTTCATAGGCAAAATCACTTCATTCAGCGTGTGCTGCAGAATGGAGTTGATCTCGTTCGTGCCTTTCCCCGCTTCTCTTTCACTGTACACAAGTTGTACCGCTTGCCCGTGTTGGCAACAGCCACCCTGAAAATGTGAACCCACATAAGAGACATAAAGTACCAATCGGACGGGGTTGCGGCTACGGACGGTAAAGTTATTTTTTGAGCGTAGTCCATCGTAATAACGACCTCCCTATCCGAGCATGCTGCAATGTCCTTCTTGTACTCGAGTCTAGGACATGCATATCGTAAAGCGTCAGATCTACAAACAAATAATACCTTAACCCCTCAATTCGAAGTAATCCTAAAAGACATACCTCATTTTACGCGCCGCCTCGGTGTGTTTACCAAACAGCTCCGTCGCCGCAATACTGGGTACGTTTCGCAAACGCGACTTGTATATCGCGCAAACGTCACAAACATTACTCCGAGGCGACTGGATTCGAATCGTTGTGCAAGTCCTTGCAGTATTGGAGCGGAAACTTGACAGCGAAGGCACATTGTCCACATCTAACGCTAGCTTCATCTGGTAGCAAGGTGAAGCTCTCCGTCGTCGCTACTTTAGACACCTTGCCGACTTTCAGCTTCTGACGACGTACACGAACAGGGACAATTTCCCCGAGCCGCGACGCTATATCCTTCATCCAGGAGAGGATCCAATCAACATCCAGAACTGCGGCATTTTTGTTTAGACGTCCTCCATGTGGCTTTGCCCCTAGGGAACCTTGCGATAGCTGCGTCTTATACCTAGTAACCGTTGCCGTACCAGCGGCGTAGCATGCACAGAAGCTCTCGCGACAAACAGCCCCAACAAATGGTAGATAGTACACAAAACGGCGGCGATGACCTTTCCCTCGACGTCGTCCAGGTACACCGGCGTCAATGGCTACTGCTAGCCCTGTCGTAATGCTTGTCTTCCTTTCTGTAGAGCTCATTGCGTCCACCGAAGTGTTGACCGTCTCGACCCCCTCTGCTTTTCCGACTAAGCACTTGTGCCCCCCCCTTTCACGCGCGGATCCCGTTCATCCTGGCGCAAGACCTGTCATCCTGGCACAAGAGTCCGAATCCTGGCCCAGAAGAGAGTGAATCTCGGTGCCCTGCTGTATTATACTACATCGATGGACCCCCCCCCCTGAGGCGGTAAAACCGTTGTACCGACTTCGACACACCACCACACAGCTCACTAGCACGCCAATAACACGCTTCATCAGCACGCCGCCAACTCAGTCAACCAGCACACCGCCAATTAGACGGCCCCCAGTCCTCCAGGACGCCGCTTACGCGACACTGGCACAGTTTCTTCCCTACGAAGAGGGGCTATTCAACTGGGCACCATATTTCGAAAGCGATATGTCATGGATAATATCCTGTCAATGCCATAAAAAAAATTATCACCAGAAGACCAAGCGGAACAATTTATTGAGATTCATGCCTTTAAGAAAACGCTCCAGCGTATTCTCACTGGGTATCAGCAATTGGCGGCTTCGAACGAGGGCCTTAAGAGCATGATGTACCGAGCCTCACGTTCTCAAAATGCTGAATTCTTCCAGATTCCTTGGTCCAGTACACGATGGACGGTCTTGGTTCGCTGCCAATGACACAAGGAATAGTGGCCAAAACGACTGTTTAAGCTCTCTTTAAATTGCAGCTTATGTGGCTGATCTAAGCAGTATTTCGTCAATACCAGCCCTGTCACAAGAAGCTCAGGAGCCGAATGGATTTCAGTCCACCATGCTGCCCACCAGCACACCATCTTGCAGCCCCCCCCCCCAACGCACCACCATGCGGTCCACCAGCACGCCACCATACGGTTTACCAGCACGTCGCTAACTCAGTCCACAGCGCACCACTTAACAGACCGCCCCACAGCCCACCAGCACGCCACCATTCATGTCCGCTACTCAGTCACCAGCATAACTCCAAATAGGCCGCCACCATACAGTCAGCCATCACGCCGCTAACTCAGTCCACCAGCACGCCGCCGTACGTGACCGCGACACAGCCCACTGGCACGCGATCACACAGTCTACCCTTACCAGAAATTCGCCGCTCAAAATTGTAGCTTCACCCTATTATTGTTAACCAATCAAGTTTTAGAGCGACGCTAGTAGGGGTATAAGTATTTTAGGTTAGTTTAGCCAAGTATACATCTCACTTCAAGATTAACTGCTAACTTCGGCCAAGGACCGATAGAACCAGCAGTCCGAAGCTTAGACGAAATTAACGGGTACAGCATTTAGAAGAGAGGAATACATTATAAAAAATTACGCGTTGACAAGAGAACGATGGCATCTTTCTCATATAATAATAAAAACGGATTCCCAGTGCGAGCGATAGTGGCGTCGAAAGGGTTTTTATGTTTGCGGTTTCTTTCAATTCTACCAGATTGGCCTCTTACTGCATTTTTGTAAAGTGTAGAAGCATCAAACGACAGCAAGAACATCACTGTCGGGATCGAGTCGAACACGAAATCAGAGATTTTGTTTTTTTAAGTATGACCTGCTCGTAGACGTCTGTGGTGTAGCGGGATCAGCAAAATCTGCGAGATTGCTGGATCCGACTTCCCACCAGTACCCAGACACCGACTAAAGGAGGGGGCCCCCGATGATCCGTGATCTACCGAACTTTTTTCACCTTGTGTACCCGTCGGTAGGGCGGGAACTTGCTCCTCTGGTAACTGCAGAGGTGTTCAAGGGGTAGAAGATTGAATGTCTTGGCCAGACGTGGGGATTTAGTGGAGTAGTAGTGGAAGATCTTCACTCAACGTCCAATGTAGGGTCCAGAGCACAAGCACGTCCTTCGAGCTTGTACGATCTGGCGGTCTTGATCTGAGATCCGACCGCAGGGTTGCCTTGCGGGTGTGTTCCCTTGCCTTTAAGTTCCTTTTCGTCGTACTTACCGCTTCCTATAGCGGGCTCTTGAGAGTTGAGAGGCGATAGGTATACCCAGCCAAGTAGTAAATATGGCTAACCTTAGATCTGCACTCGTTGGATAAGTTCACTAGGTGGAATGATCTGGCCAATGTATGATCCAGCTATCACTACCCACACCAGATCTGCTATTCCCAACCTTCACCGAGCTTGTACGATCAATGTAGTTCCGATTCTTGAGGGCAAGAAGGCACTTGTGTAACACAATGCAAATAGAAATCTGATTTAGAGTTAAGCCTACACCTACCTGGATCTCTATCCTCTCTGTCCTTTACTCACTAAATCACTTGCTAGACCTGGCTACTTAACCTTTCTCTCCTTGGCTCACCACCCCAGCTGTATCAGCACCTGACGTCTCCAGATCCGTGGCGCAATCATCATATCGTGGCCAATCATAGATCCACCCCCAATCATGAATACCCCCGATCAGGAATATTTCTGGATTTTGGTTTCGGGTCCTGGGCTTATATCGCCCAGATTTTCATCTTACTCACTCGGATCTTGGGTCTCACGATAGCCAGATCTCGGCCCTTGCGGTCTTCCACTTGGGTCCTAGTCAGCTTCGTCGCTTCTCGTCCGAATGGTTATGACTTCTGCCCCGATCCGTCATCTCCAGATCCAGATCTTCATACTCGGATCGGCCGAGTCATTGATCCGGAATAATGACCAACTGTCGCTTCCCATCTTCTCATTCTTCGAAAATTGCTTCACCACACGTCTATGTCACCTGATGACCCGTCATCCTAGTTACAATAATGTAACACCAAAGAGCTTACGATAGGTAACGAGCTGAACGTGCGGTGACACAACAATTGTTTTTATTTTTCACAGTTTCGCGTAATTGCCAGAAAAGAGAAATGTCCAAATTTACAAATATATGCATGTCCATATTGTTGAACGCGATATAATATGAACGACATTGAGCAGGAAACACCAGACATTGCTTATTTATTTCGTGATCACGAAAAAGCCAGGATTCTTAGAAATATATATCAGTAAGAATTAAATAAAAAATTACCATACAATATTTGACTGCCATTTTGTTCGTACATACAGTCGCCCTTTTGTGACAAACCTGGCCAAATCAAGAGAAAAATTCGGCTTTGGGCAAATCCCATCGAACAGTATGCTTTGATTGGATATTCAACGCTAAAATTAAGTCATGTAAGAAATCTGTCAGTATTTTTGTGATTCCGACAATACGGTATATTTCCTAGTTTAGGTTAACATTGTGCAATAGTGTACTCATTTAATGCATGCCTCTTGCTTCGATGCATCTCCTTCGCCTTCTGCGTTCTGTTTCCATGTAAAATAAGGGTATTGTCAGAGCCCACAACAAATTTTTTTCAAACCATTTTTTGCTTGTATATGAAACCGATGTTCCACTGCCTACACGGCAAAAAATCCGTGGCATTGAGTATACTTGCTTTTAGAGATAGATCGGTATGCCAACTTACAAGGAAAGAACATATTACTACCGTCAAGCGACAAAACACCAGGATGAATTTTGTCACGTGTATGCCTTAGTTTTGCAAAAAGTATCACTGAAGGAATGCGCAAACATTTAATATCGAGAGAAGTATTGATCTAGTTTAGGTATAACTATTCTTCTGTAGGGAGATCAGAGTGCGCGAGTGCACACGAGCCAAGAATGTAAGAGAAGACAGAAAACACAACGCTCGTTTCTTACGGAGAAGAATTAGGATTGAGGAGGAAACATCGTGAGTGACAACCTCCCCATTACGCACACAGTATACACCGAACTATCGTATAGTAACCGGTTGGGCTTCTGTATACAGCGACTGGGCACTGGCAAGTTCAACCTCAAAGATAATTGAGAGCCAGCGGAGCTCGACACGCTCTCCTCACAATATCCTTCAAGGATTTATGGTAATTGCTAGTACCTCTACTAATTACAGTAACGGCCTTGGCGTCAGGTAAATCTCAGTCGGCTTCTCAAAGGCGCATCAAGTACTAAGAGAAATAATAAAAATCAATATTTCTACCACACAATAGATCTTAAATTAACACTCCGGAGCTGAGGCTATTTCCAGGTAATAGATGTGAAATACAGGGCCCCTTTACGGAAAGCACGACCGCAACTGGTAATATGTAATAGGGAAGATTTTGCCTTCGGGCTTACCCCGCTACTTACCCCTACTGGACTTGAATTTTGAGTGGAGTTCCAACACCCAGTAGTTCAACTTCTGGGGTGCCTTCAGCTTCGGTCGCGTTGCGCGCGCCTCCTGGAATAATTTGTCGGGCAGGTTTTTCCTCCCGGTATGTTCCTTCAAGCAGGTTAATCCGGCCGACTTGCGGGCTTGTCGGTAAAAAAAAGAACTCTGATTTAAATTTATCTATCTGGCTAACTTCATCTGGTTTTCTTCGCGCATTCTGTTTTCATTAGGTCTTACTATGGTCTTGTCATCGTAAACGTTCTGGGATCTTCATCTTGTATGCTTCTGACAGTGTGTCGTCGTGAGGTAATTCGTTGGTACCTCAATGTCCTGGGAATCTTCATGGATACTTGGTCGGTCGGATTGGTCGGTCGGTTTTATCTTGGATTTTGAAAGCTTGACTCTTACATCCGTATTCTCCGTCCGGGAAAAGATCCATCTTCGACTAGATCCTCAGCCTGCTGATGGTTTCGACTCTCGGGACTATTGCGTCTATTGTTCTTGCTCTTGTCTGCATTCCACGCCATGTTAGGATAGGTCTTCTTCTTGCCTCTGCACTCTTGTCGCTCTCTTGGGCCCTTACATATCATCAGGTCCATGATTCCCGGTTAGGGATGCTCTGGTCAAGATCTTCCGCCCAGGGTCGATGTCTATCCATTACGTGAACGCGAGCTCCATCCAGCTTCACTTCACCATCGGTCTACGTGCGTCTTCACCATCATGTGGGCTGCTCTCTCTGACCTGCCAACCACCTTTCGACATCCCCAAAAGTCGTAATTCACATCGTCGCAGTTATAGATTTCCCGGAGGATCGACATAAGAATAAGCCGAAGAAAGTGGCGAAAATCTCTTGACACGGAGGTTCAGTTTTGACTTTGTGAGCGAATGTTTCCGCCGTTACGGCAGCCGAGCAGTCACGCCTCACTACTATTTTAAATATAGGTAGGCTATCACCCTCGCCACCTTGTTGGAGGCCGATGCGGGTTCTAGGCGCGCAGCGCAACCCTTTAGAGAGTAAATTTTGACTGTAGTCCGTTGAAGTGTTACGCGTTACACGGAATCTAGTCATTAGCGCGCGCTACACGTACATGGACTAGGGGAATACGATCTATGCATATCCTTCCTCTGGCTGCGATGTTCTCTTGCACCAGTTTATTACCTAATAAATTTGTTTTATCGCTTTAGAAAGTATTTGACAATGTGCACGAATTGACTTCCACGCAAGGAACGATCCCATCGAATGAGCCTCCGGCGGTTCATTCCTTACAGGAATGAGGGAAGGAATGATATCCCAAAAAATCGAAGGAAATATCACGTTACCGCTGGAAGCGCTTGGTATTGCAGACAATATCAAAGCGGATAAACCAAGGATGCCATACGAAAGTATCGTATAATCTTTAACAGGAGCTGTATTTTAATTTTCTCCGGCTGGGTAAACCATCATAGTTAATATAAATATCCAAAATGCTATTATGAATTAGGTCCAAAAGCGAACGATTGAAATGAGAGTGTATCGATATCGAGTTGTGTTTAGCTATTAAAAATAAAATGATTCTGACCTCGTTACATTCCCTGGTAGGACTTCCCGGAGACTATTTCTCATAAAATAACTGTTTGCTAAACCCTAAAAGGACTACACGTTTCATTAATAATTTGACCAGCGCCACAACATCTGATCGATGGGCTGGATCGTCGCGATACATGCACTCGTCTCCACGTCGCGCATCTCGAAGCACGGGCACCGCCTTCTGCACCCGAACTCGAACACCGTCATCTCCACGTATTGGCCATACACGCCGGTCGCTCGCGCGCTGTGCAAGTTGTTACTCTCGAAGTCTGGTTGGAGTCAACACCGAGTGAGCGCTCCAGCAAGACGTAGCTCATGTAGTGTAATATAAATATACACAACTTGTTCTCAGCTCTTAGACTCTCTCGTCTACCTAGTTTACACTTGCGCTTGCCCCTGCTCCTACTCATGCAAAGCTGGTAGCAGCTCCACTGCCAGCCATTCATCCTACTTCAACACCTATCAGGCCTTACTGCCAACTTGCGATAAACTACCTGTCGCGCTTCACCGCGGTCTCCGTTGCGCCTACGGCTGCAACCGGAGCCGATCCATAGCACAAGTATCACATCACAACGTTCTTCATGACGTACTCATGGGAGGCATCGTGCTTGCCGCAGCGCAGTCCTAGCCTTCTCTTTGGCCTCCTATCCACCTGCGCAACCTTCTTTACGTGCACATATGCTCCCAAACGCTTCTTGTATTGCAGCATAACCCTGCCAAATAAAGCAGCGGCACAAGAAGCGAGCGCTAAAAACAGTGAGTGATGATGGGACGCATCGAGATGTTAATAGTGATACTGATTTATTATCGCGCACGATGATACACTCGCGTACAGTTATTTTACTTACAGTTATTTTACTTGTACGAATAGTGTTTCGTGTGTTGTTTGAAAGTGGACTGAAGATCAGGCGACAATTTTTAGAACGCATTTGTGTGAGGCTGTCCATACAGCTCTTCTAGCTATAAATTGATATTTTTTTAACTTTTCGCAAATTGAATTGATCATAACTTCTTTAAAGTGTGGGTTTTAAATCACGTTTACGATCAGATTTTATTGGCCGGTTCTCGGGCGACGATGAGAATTGTGGACTAAACTCCAATTTGAATGTGCGACTGATAGACTCTTGCGAATCAATCGCGCGAGTCTGCTAACAAACAATTGTATGCGATATGATAGTTTTTTCCCTTTACTGACAGTTTTCATGCCAATTTCAAATGGGTACAGTTTTTTTTACCATGAGCAACGCTTATTTACTGAACTGGCAACTTAATCAACCAACTCTGTACGCTTAATATAGCCGGAATTCAGGCTCTCCCCAAACAGAGCTCCGTTTTCCAGGAATCTGTTTTTTACAAAGGCACTGGTTACGTTAACCGACTGGGTAACACAGTGCATTTATACCCGATGTCAACTGACTGGCGCGCCCGATATTGCCCGACTGAGCAAGATCCGGATTGGTCATCGCCTGATGTGTCCTTGAAACTATACGGAAGTCTATGGTGAGCTCCAATCCACGAAATCATGCTACGACATCACACAAACGCAGGACTAGTGCTTCGAGAAGTGCTTGGGTACGTAACGTGCTTGGACAAGTAGACAGGAAAATTCAGCCACAAAAGAAATTAAAACTTCTGCAGCTTGTTGATTTAAATACACATGCATAGATACCGGTAGCGCAGATATTGTAGCTCCTTCCTTCTAAGCAAACTAAGGCTATTAGCTTCGGCAAAAAACTTAAAGCCCAGCAACATGTACATGCCACAGGTGTAGCTATCTACCTGGGCTCCAAACTCGCTGGGGTATGGTCGATTACGGTATTTCCTCGGTGCGAAGTCGGGCAGCATTGCCACCTACTTCTCAGCGAGCGGTCGGACTTTCACCGAGTAGCTTGAATTCATTGGGTCGTAGACTAGTACTTCTTTAGGTGTTAGATCCATCATTATCGAGCACCAGTGATTTCTTCCGCAAATAACTGGAATCAACGCCTTTTCACCCGTCACACCTACGAACACATTCTTCATAGCATCGACCGGTAGAAATCTATGCATAGCATTCCCTGCCATGGAAGTATCAGCACCAATCGTGTCCGTCCTTTCTGCGAACAACTTCAGCACCAGGGTATTCGCGGCACTGTCACCCAGTTGAGATTTATTCACCAGTTCCAGTGTTTCAGCCTATGTAAAACATAAATAAAAAAACGTAAGTTAATGAAGCATAACATTCTCTTGTAGATATAATCGTACCTGAACCGACAGAAGCGAAACCGACTAGAGCTTTGACAGTATCGCGCTGTCCGGCTCAATTTGGAAATACTCGGGCATTTGTAATGTGAAATCGATCGACTTAATTCACTCGATGGCCTTGCCCACGCACCGATTGTTGTTCATTGCTCTATGCCACTTTTTCATGATACCAGAGTCTCTGAGGTGAAGGTGCCTACACCAATTATTTCCACCGCAATCTCCTGCTCTGCTAAGTTCTTCCCGCGAGACTTCGTGTGTGTCTTCTGAAGGGCTGCCACTTTGGCATTGCACTTCTCGATGAAGACCTTGCGGAAAATTCTTGTGATCGACTGAGCTGGGGTGATGCTTTTTGCGGGAGGCAAGCTAGCTATGTGGCGGGCAACAGGAGGTCTGGGATTTCTATTGAACTCGAAGAGCTGGAATTTGGATAGAATAGCTGCCGCTGTTTCGTACGTGGGCTCATTTTCAAGAGACTCTAGAACATTTGATCGACTTAACCCTGATGAAAACAATTCTGAGTCGACTTAAACCATCGCAACATGTTTTCTGCATTCTGCTTTCTTGGGCTTAGTCGTTTGCTTTGGGCGCCACGAGATCTTGGAGGACTTGTCACTTCAAATTCACAATCGATGGCCAGCGCAAGAGTAGAGCGGGAATTGCCCAACTGGTCGCCCTACTGGACACAACCGAATTACCCGGCTGGACTCACGACTGGTCACCCGACTAGCCTAAGCCACCCGACTGAGCACCCGACTGGCCCGACTGGTTACCCGACTCACTCAACTTACTCGATTTACCCGATTGAACACCAGACTGACCCAACTGGTCGCCCGACTCACCCATGTCACCCGACTGGATACCCGACTCACCCAAATTACCAGACGCATCCACTGACCCGATACAATGTGCTGCATCCCTTGGGTGAGAGCTGGTAAAATCACCCTTCTTGAAGCGCTGAGCCACTTCCTTCAGATACGACGTGGCTTCACGATATTGTACTAATCCCAGCCCAACCATCGAGTCACATATTGGACTGGCAATGGGTAGAGCTTCTCTCTACTTGCGGTTCGAATCCCACGGGCGCTCGTCTGTAGCCACAACTCGGCGAACGGCGGACGATTCGTACGACGGAGGATTGCCATTCGAGCTTTCAAACTCAACAGCCGATCTAGCGCTTGACAGAAGCCACCGGGGGTTGAGTAGCTACGTCGGGATAATAGTCTCCTTCCTTAGAGCCTTTCTCAAAACGAAGACGTGACGGCACGGCAAAAGATGCGTGCGCACAAAGAGACGTGAGCATTTCCAGTCACGCTTGCTCACAGTATACTCTGTGTGGACCTCGTCCAGCGCTTCCTCATCTGTGCAGGTACTCTTGACGAAGAACATATCCGGACCCTCTTTCACTGTGTATGAACCAGTGCCAATAGCGTAAAAGTACTGATCATGTATGAGCTCACACGTGTGTTCGCTGACGAAGCTCGCAACCAGGTTCATCTCACGGTCGTAGCCTGCATGATATATGTTCACCTTTTTGTAGATCTCGCCGATAAATCGCCTTTCTTGAAGGCTCTGGTAATACACGATAGATGCGATACATTCAGACACTGCCATAAAAGAGTTTACCCACTTTTTCAACTGTTTCCAAGAGGCAATCTGTTTATGGTGTTATTTCCAAGCGCCACTGGGTTTGTCGCTTGTGAGCGCACCATAGTTCTCGTCAGTTATCCCGATTTTTCACGACGTAAGCAACAAATGGGTGCTTAGTACTTCCGAGCGGCTCCATTTCAGACTCTTCATCGTCTGGATTTTGGTGCCCGACTGGTGCCAGATTATCCCCGACTAAAATCATACTTTACCCATCTGTAGCCAAATTTCGCCCGTCCGAAAATAATTCCTCCATAAGTAGCACCAGATTCTGCCCGACGTATCTCGAATTCGCCCGACTCCATCACAAATAGTAACTTGCCCATCATATGCCGACTGAGCTTGTCCGCCGGAAGCTGCCGTTGCTACGTGCACCATGTACTGGAAATGCGCCATGTACTCCTTTTCATTCTTGGCGTATACGAGGAGATTCATCAAACTTCGCAACTGGTCCTTCTGCCAGTTATCGCACCCGTAGTCAGAGCAATTAATCTCTTCCATTAAAAATTTGAGGACGTGAAACTGACAAAGGAGAATAGTCACGTCAGGAAAAGCCGTCTTTAGGACAGACAGCTCCGTGAATTCCTTGTCAATCAGCACACAACGCAACTTCGTCCAGCCAGGATTGTTGCGTTTAAATTCTTCAAGAGCCGCCAACAGCGTTTCCCATCGCTCGATCTGCAGAAGTGTATATTGTACGAATAGACCTTTTGCGAAGGTGCCATGGGCCATGAACGAGAAGGCATTGTACTATGAGCGATTCGTCCCGTGGATCGCGTCGATCAATAGAACTTTCGGGAACTGGTAGAATCTGAAACGGATGTGCTTCGTCTGTAAGGTTATACAGGTCGCGATTTTCTACGTAGCAAAAGGTTAGATCTTAGTACTTAACACCAACTTGTAATAACGACAATAGTTTGCATCTCATACGCTTTAGAACCCTTCTTCGCAATCCTTGAGTTTCGATCAGCGTAGTCCGAAATCGGATGATCTGCTAAGCATGTAAATTCTTCCAGCACATTGTAAAGATAATAAAGATATAATGAAGAATACGAAAGCATACCTGGAAGGACTGTGCCTGACATGATTTTGGTAGGCCTCGAAGACTTCCCATGACTGGAACTGCGTCTCTCCCGGCGGCGGGGCGATGACTCTAACCTGAGTGGCCTCTTCGCCGGTGCTAGTCGTTGCCTCTGTCGTCTCACCACGGGTTACTCTTCGCGACGGGCTAGGTGACGGCTGCCACTCACACATAGAGTCATCAGATGCATGGCTGTCACTCCCGTCGTCGATGTAGTCAGCGAAAAGGGGGCGCTTTTGCGCGCTTCGCGAATGCGGCAGCATCGTTCTTTCTTCGGAACCGCGCGTTTGGTGAGGGGGAGAACTTATGCGGCTAAAACACACTTGTATGGGTTACGTATACGCTATACCTGGTACGCATACGAAAAAATGCAAATCGGATAGACCCAAAAGATGTGCTAATCGGTGCCAGGGATTGACTACCCCCTGTCGGGAAAATATTCACTTCCTTTTACAACAGAAAAAAATTATTTAAGAAAAATAAAGTCCCGCTTTCGCAATTTTACTCGTCCTGTTTGGGATACCCCAGTCCGTACATGTACTCACCCGGTGAGGACCTGGCTGAAAAAAAACAGGCCCTCCATCTAAACTCGTCGATGTATCCATCCAGGTACTCCTTGCTCACCTCGCACATTGCCTTGATGTGGCGCTCGATATATATTTTCCATAGCCTTTCAATCCTGTTGGTGTGAGTGTCCATGGCAGGATCCACGAAGTTCCGCGTGTGGTTGACCCAGCTATGTTCGTAATGCATACCCGTTACCATGTGATTGTTAGCGAGAGTACGCAACGAAAACCTGACTCCGTCACGTAAGCGGCGGACTTATCAGGATAAGTTCGGCGCGAAATACTTAGGTATTTCATATTAGAGGCAATAACAAAGGTATAAAATACTTCGGTATTTCATATCAGAGGCAATAGCATATGTATACGGTACTCACTTGGATTTGATAAACTGCTTGAAAATATGCAGTAGCGTGGTTTTCCTGCGCTTATCGTAGGCAAAACGACCAAACCACTGTCCCGTCGCCCTATCAATGCCTTCAAGAAGTTAGGAGACTTTATACTGGCGGCCACGGCCGCACTTCGACTTCGTCTTGAGGCTAGTTTCGTCAACTTCAACGATATGCCCTTCACCGCCGATCTAAAGTATAGTACAGTTAGTGAACATTCTCGTATTAAGAGCATAACAGCATATTTTACCTTGAGCTCTCCGCAAAGAACGGGGTCCTACAACATAACTGCAACGTCACGACAGGCCTTACGACAACATAGTGGCGTTTGGACACCATACGGTGCACCATAAGAAGCACCACTCACTCGGAATAAGACCCATCACCGTAATATAAAATCCATATATTACTGCAAATAGAAAACCTTTCCTAAGCACTTTACATAAACTCACATTATGGGAAGTCGACAGATCGTAAGCGACCATCCAAAAAGACACCAGATATGGACCAAGACAATGACGGCTGCATTGGCACATCTGCTGCCACGGACAAGGAACCTCTGGCGCCACGAACACCACCGGCATCACCGCCACTTGCTGGCTGTCATCGACGATTCTCTCGGGCCCATGAAGCGCGCGTGTTCAAGGGGTTATTGCGGTCGAGACTACAGTATATCGAGCGTATGGAAGAGGAGCTTCAAATAATGACCGAGCACTCGCTCAAGTTGGTGGATGCTCGAGACGAGCTTGCTATGATGCTCGTGTGGTGAAGTGATTTTCGAAAAAAGAGAAGGCGGGAAGTGACAGTTGGTCACTATTCAGGATTAATGACACGGCCGATCCGTGTGCGAGTATCTGGATCTAGGGCGGACGGATCGGGACAGAGCTACAACGATTTGGACGGGGGGCGACGAGGCCACCTAGGATCCAAGTGGAAGATCGCATGATCAGAGATCTGGATCGTGGGATCCGGGATCCGAGTGAGTGAGTGGGAGACCTGAGCGATCTAGGCCCGAGATCTGAGATCGTCAGGATCCAGATGTAGCCACGATCTTGAAATATTCCTACCGGGGGTAAATCCATGATCGGCTACGATACGATGATTGCGCCACGGATCTGGGGAGTCAGGTGCTGATACAGCTGGGGTGATGAGCCAAGGAGAGAAAGGTTAAGTAGCCAGGTCTAGCAAGTGATTTAGTGAGTAAAGGACAGAGAGGATAGAGATCCAGGCAGGTGTAGGCTTAACTCTAAATCAGATTTCTATTTGCATTGTGTTACACAAGTGCCTTCTTGCCCTCAAGAATCGGAACTACATTGATCGTACAAGCTCGGTGAAGGTTGGGAATAGCAGATCTGGTGTGGGTAGTGATAGCTGGATCATACATTGGCCAGATCATTCCACCTAGTGAACTTATCCAACGAGTGCAGATCTAAGGTTAGCCATATTTACTACTTGGCTGGGTATACCTATCGCCTCTCAACTCTCAAGAGCCCGCTATAGGAAGCGGTAAGTACGACGAAAAGGAACTTAAAGGCAAGGGAACACACCCGCAAGGCAACCCTGCGGTCGGATCTCAGATCAAGACCGCCAGATCGTACAAGCTCGAAGGACGTGCTTGTGCTCTGGACCCTACATTGGACGTTGAGTGAAGATCTTCCACTACTACTCCACTAAATCCACGCGCCTCGCCAAGACTTCCAAGCTTCTACCACTTGAATCTCTCTGCTGTTATCAGAGGAGCAAGGTCCCGCCTTACCGACGGGTACACAAGGTGAAAAAAAGTTCGGCAGATCACGGATCATCGGGGGCCCCCTCCGTTAGTCGGTGTCTGGGTACCGGTGGGAAGTCAGACCCAGCATTCTCGCAGATTTTGCTGATCCTGCTACACCACACTCGCTGGGGAGAAGAAAGACGCAATTTGACTTGCCGTCGCAGCAAGAGCACCACCCCTGGACGATGGCTACCATGATTTCGTACGTTGTGGTGCTCGAGGAGTCTGCAACACGCTTCTCAATAAGCATTAGTCAAAAGTTAGAGCAAAGAGATGCAAAGGGAAGGTTAACCGCATTCATGTCAACTTTACGTCTGAATAGTTGCGAGTAGCGCTAGATCAGTAGCCTCTATAGCTCGAGCAATCTTGTTTGATCGTGTTGTCACGTCCGGTTGAGTTAGGATTAGCCGCGTAATTTGCAGCTGCATGGCGGCAACGTCATTGAGGGTAACAGAGACAAAGGCACGCCATTCATCAGCATGGCAGGTGCCTGTGCAATAAAAAAATGCAAAGTACGCCGCATGACGTTCCGTCGGGTTGCTCTGGAGCGCCCAGCCAAACGCCACTTTCTTCGATTGGATGCTCGGTATACGTATTGTGCTGGCATGCCATGCCCGTAAAAAATTTGACCTCAGTTTTCTCGAAAATTGTTTCCATCGTAGATTGATACGCAGTGCTGCAAAGTGGCTCGTAGTAGTACGGAGTAAGGTGGGGTGTCTTCACCTTATAACACAGGTTCACGATGATGATGCCCTAATGGATATCTCCAAGGTGGACTGGCAGCACAACGTAGTTAAAACAGGTAATTCGGGTTTTTAGTGCACTAGGACATCCCATCGTCGGAGCGAATGAGTCGATAGCATAGCAACCACCGACAGTGTCGCAAATGCAGCGTATACTAAAGTCGATCATGATATCGCTCAGCATTCTGTCCCGAGCCAGCATTCCCACCAAATGTCAACCTTGACAAACACTCTGCCACTAGACAGCCGGAAACAGTAGCCGAGGCACGCCCCCTCGAGAATTCTAGGAACCTCTGTGGTCAGCCGTTTGTGCATCGCTCCCGCCGTACTCAGTACCAACTGATCGGAATCGGTCTCATCATCGAACAGTTCCGGGGTTGCCTCTATACTTTCCCGCTTTGTCGACAAAAGCCAATCCATGTCAGCAAGCCAGGCGTCACACTGCGGATTTTATAAAAGGCCTTCATTTGGTAGACAGCGCCACTGCGAATGCACAAATTGTGATAAATATTAGTATAGCACAAGCACCATAACAAGCGACACAACCAAAATACGGCACCATAACGAGCAACAAATGACGAACCTGGTCAACCTTGGCGTCCCCCCCCTAGAAAAATGCGATGATCTCTTCGGTAGTGCCTTCGGGGCGTTCGGACTCCGAATCGCTGTCCCCATATCTGGCGACGCTTAGCTTGTTCCTCTCTTCCTCGACAACGGCTTCCAACTTCGTTATCAGATTTTGGGAATCACGAAATTGTGGTCATTGTCAGCGGTGCAGACGTACTCACGCCGGCTCCAAGCAGTCCGCGCAACCATAAAGTCGTCATCCATAATTACCGAGTAATTTCCGAGCAGCTCACAGACGTGATACCTGTCACTGGTGTTGGATCCCCACACCAGCACTCGAGAAAGCCTTGTATTTGTTGCTCTGGTAGTTCGATAACAGCAAGTCTCCGCTGCTAAAGTGCAGCATTCAGCTTTGCTTGTTTCATCTTCTTTCAGCGATTGCGTCGAGGCTTCAGCTGTGGTAGACGAAGCACCTCTACTTGTTGGTGCTGACGTGCAGATGTTTTCGCAGCTTTACTTGCCTTCGTGCACAGGTCTTTGGTTTTCGTGTCCGATGCGTCGGCTGGTAACGGGTCCTCCACTGGTCCCAAGTCTGCGTTAGTGTTGTAACTTTCGTAGTAGAGCTAACACCACGTGTACCTAGTTTCGCTCCAGCAGCAGAAGTGCTGGACAAACAAATGCCTGGAGATATTCTGTCGTTTTGGACCTTTTGCGGGGTATTGCATTTTCCGTTCGAAGCTACAAAAGGTACCACACATTCGTTTTGCTCCAACTCACGTAGAATATTCATAGTGTCGATGAGCTATGTAGGAGACACGTCAGAACACGTAACTCTGTCATTTTCTTCAGCGAAACCGTCTGATTGATCTGAAGTGTCGATTTTACTCGGTGCTGCGTCTGTTGAGTAGGTTGCCACATCCTGCATACCAGTTCGAACTAGCTCCTTCCACGACTCCAAGGCCTTGTAGAACGAGGGGCTTGACAAGCCCGATCGATACTCCAGTACGGGTTCAAATACGCTTTTTGCGTAGCAATATTTCTCTTCTGCAGAGAGTACTACGATGTTTGCGCACTCACGACGCCTTATTTTCACAAAGATCACTCGACACTTCCGCTGGTAACATTAAATTTCTTTCCGGGCCACATCACATCGTTGCATCAGCTCTAAGATGGTGCCTTGTTCTTCTTCACCAGCTTGTCATAGATCTTGTGTTGCTTGAAATTTCGTTTGTGAATGAATTCTGTGTGAGTCCGTCGTGTGTGATTGACTCCTCCGCGATTTTCATCGTTGTCTGGGTTGATCGAAGCGATGCTACACCACTCGTAAACGCATCGTCCAACTTCGCCATATCCATCATATCCCAACGACCTGGGATGCTGGATGCAGGCAGACACTCAAATCGGTGAACGCGCTCGGCAATGTACATTAAATGCTGACACGGTAAGTGGTACGTTCGGTTAAACAGTCATGAGTACGACCATTCAAAGCCATTACACTGGTACGTATATCCATGCGTCTGCATCTCCCATCCACCGACTCCGAGCCGTGTTTCGTGCGCTTCGAATAGACCATGTCGTACTCCCATTGACTGCGTACTTTTGCCAGTGTGTCGTCACTCAGATGCGTTGCCACAACTGAAAGAAAGTGGGAGCGCGGTCAGGGCTCCGAGACGAACATGGGTGCTTTCGGATAGCAGCTAACTGCTGTCGGATGATTGTCCCTTGGTGAGCTAGTAGACCACTAATTGTCGCATCGAGATGAGGTCGCTTCCCTAGAAGCGGTTTAACTTGATTCCAATAGGATTCTACCCGATTGGTCGTAGTGTTATCAGCTGTAAAAATATGTACCCCAAACATGCTTTGCTCACACCATGACGCACGTTTTCTAGTTCGCCTCAAAGTATTCGAGCAGCTTCGGACACTCCACTCTACAAGCGCGACCGAAGTCAGCGAGCTCCGAATGAAATTGCGATTGTGTTGTACTGTAATAACGCGCAAGCAGCACAGAAGTAACAACGAGGCTCCCTATAAAAACACAAAACACGATTCATAATAGTTTAGAAAGTAACATTATATAGGTAATGAATACCACTCGTGTTTTACCTTAGTGGTAGCCTAGATTGTTGGTGCCGTGAGTCCAGTTCATAACCAAGGTATCTCCCCATTGTGCGAAGCACGTCTTTTGAACAGACGTATGCATGGCGATAATGCAGGTTATATCCATCTAGTCTTGAACAAGCTGTACATCATTGCCTTTATCAGCGTCCGTGAAAGCATTAAGGAGTGTCTTCGAACGCTCCAGCGTCGTTGTGCCCAATACTTGTTGTATGATATTCGTTGTCTGTTGGAGAGTTAGAACCACGTCTACGTTTAGATCAACAAAATTTAGAAAGGAAAAACAAAGTTTGTGAGTTAAAATGATACGACATCAAGTGCGAACTGCACTAAAATAAATTCACCAATGGCACCCACCCAGCTTATCTGACAAGTAAGTGTTGATGTCAGCCGTGCTTGCCTTCATTTCAGTCAGTAGACTAAGTTCACGACGGACCGAAGGCGCGAGGGGCATCGACTTTGCTCCGCGGTACGAATCGAAGATTACCTTGCTCGTTTGTGGTTGTGCGTTGAAATCTGAGCAGCAAAAATAGAGAGTCAAGCACTAACTAATAGCAGCAACAGATTTACTGCATTACCTCCGTCCCTGGAACGACAGACACACGTCACTCGGCCCTCCTACCACCATCAACCTTCTCCGATTCGCATCCTGTGTACGGGGAATCTTTCTTACGTAGGCCTTCATCACGTGAAGCTTGTAGAGACCCATGAGTACACCACATCTGTTTTAAGCTGTACTTCATTTTTTGCGGAAGCTGGGTTACTCTTGCACGACTTGAGCAACAATATATCAGATGCGCCATAACATAACACCATTGACGTTAGTACAAGCGACACACGCTAAAAGACAACATAACTCAATATACCTGTTGTACTTGGATCTCGTCTCCGAGCTTCGTACTCGAAAAAAAGTAGTTCTTGTTTACATAACTCTCCAGTGTTTTGTCAAAGTCATCCCAATCCTCGAGCACTTTCTTGGGTAGCTCTTCCACGAAGTTCTGTACCGGTACATGCGCCATTTTCATCTTCTCGCGAGTCTCCCTAGTCTTTGTTGGGCGTGTTGGCCTCTGGACTTGTTGTCGCGGTGATATCGCCGCAGGAAGTCAGGATCCAGGGAGTTTAGCTTTCTTGCGATGCGCAAGAGTAGATCGGTTATCACGACTGCCAGATTCGCCTTCAGCAATTTCTCTGACTCTCTTCTGGCTTGCTGAAGTGATAGTGCTGGAGCCTTCGCTAAGTGGTGCTAGAGAATCAACAACCGAAGAAGCAACATAATTTAAGTTAGGTCAACAAAATAAAAACAAGTGTAGGTCGACTTACACACAGTTTTGTCTTCCCCAATCGCTATGTTCTCCACCACAGCAACGCTGAATCCACCACCGTTTTCTGTCTCGGATAACGCCTGCTCAGCAGCGCCGACCTTTTTGTCGGCAGCGCTAGCGTCCATCGCATCTTTTGGAGTGCGCTTGGCTCCTTCGTATCCGCGACTCTCACTAGCCTCGCCGTTTTCAACTTCTCTCCATGCGGTTTGGACGTACTGGCGGATAGGTTTCTGTAAATCATAGCAAACAAAATGGTCTACAGCAGTAGGTAAAGTTAGCGAGCATTATCAAGCTTCCGCAGCATAATATAGCAGCATATTTTAGAAACATAATATGGCAACACAACGTACCCATCGCGCCAACTTCTTCCTTATCCTTCTCCGCAGCCTCATCTTTCTCCACAGCAGTCACATCCATCTACATACTCGTATTCTCGTCCACATCCGCATTCATCACAACACGCGCGCCCATTTCCACAGTCGAAACGGCAGCTTCCTTCCCCGTTCCCGAGATAAGCCCCTTGTCGGAGGGATCCAGGTCCACGCCTTCGCATTTATCGTCTACACCGGCGTCCGGATCGAGCTTCGGCTGGTAGTCATCATCTCCATCGTCATCTTTCACGAAGCCACGGGCTGCGAAGACGTAGTCCTCAGGCTTGTGCTCACGCAGTGAAGCGCGCCTATCTAGTAGCATCATACACGCTGCAACACATTAGAATTTTAATATATAGTTCGTTGACATGGCACTGTAGCTTTCGAATCCTGTGGTCTTCCACCCCCTTTCACCGTTAAGAATGCCTCCCTCACATCTACCTTCGCTGACGTCGTTCGCTTGCCCTTCCCCATCATCGGTTCACCAATTTTCTGCCTGTGCGCGGCTTCTTGGGCGCGCTTGCGCGCACTCCTTTTCTCGGCATTCGTGGAGTCCGTCGACTTCTTCTCCTCGTTTGCGTAAAACGAAATGAGGGGCGGGAAAAGTCGTACTTAACCAAATCTGGGTCGCACATAAGCTACTTTGACAATAACCCGAACTTTCAGGTTTTGAAGAGATTTTCAACGTAAGCAACAAGAGAATTTATTAGCAAGCAACATAAACGGCGGCTATGTTGCTCTCAGCGGCTTGTCGTGACGTTGTAATTTTGTTGCGGTATTGTCTCCCCTCCGCAATGCAGCTCCTTTGAGCACAATACCCGGTACGCAGCATATCAGTCCGACACGGTGTTCTCGCTGACCTTGACCATGTGTGCGGCTTGGAGATGAGATGCTCGCATACACCACGCGAACATGAGACGTAGTCCTTGGGGAAGCGTGGGCTTCATCTTGGAGAACGACGAGCTCAAGAAGAAGCTTTGCTGCTCTTGCTTCCCGTTGGCATGGTGATTCTTTTTGCAACAACCGCAGTAGCACTCACGTGCGTTGAGGCGCATGGGCTGAGCGAACTGAGGGCACAACATGGTTTTCTCCAGCACCTCACCTCATGGACCAGGCGGCCGCCTTGTTCTCGTCCGTGGTCGCCTCCATTACTGTGCTCTAGTCGAAGAGGCGGAGCCGCTGGAGATTGTAGTTGTCTGTCATAGCTGGCACGTTTCTAAATGACCGTAGTGTAGAGTGTCGCGCAAATTTTAAACGGTACTGTAAAAGTTTTATACTTGGAATTTGTAAATATGGTTGCAGCTGCGCGTTCGAAATGTGCGCGAAATGCGGAGCTACTAAGCTTTCAGCCCTCCAAAACGTTCGCAGGGTATGGGATAGATGTGCTACAGATCAGATACTGGTTAATACTGATTTTGAGGTGGGGACCAATAATTACAGATCTGATACTGGTTAATACTGATTTTGAGGTGGGGACCAATAATTTTTTTGCTTTTTTGAAAAAAAAACGGGGCTCTGCTTGGGGAGAGCCGGAATTCGCAATAATGCTTTGGCCCATATATTCGCTCCCTGGGAGCTACTGGGCCGTCTACTTTTTTCAGATGCACAGGAAAGAGGTATGTGCAGTAAAAGGATAAAGGACTAGGCCGGATGAGCTGCATATTGTTTTATTTATAACATTGTGACGGGGTCACACAGCACCTTGCACAGAGGAAGTGCTTATGGGTATTTTCCCAGGTGAACGTCAGTTCACGTGCTCCTGGCTTCAAAGGAAACGGTTTGCTTCTTAGAAGAGTAGATTAATGACTGATGTATTTACAGGTAAGTTTACCATGAGTTCTTTTACAAACTAGAAGTCATCTATAGTGAAGCTATGTAGATATGCGAGCCTCTGGTACCATGTACCATGTACCAGAAAGAGTGACACGCCACTCTGAATATAACTAGGTTATATTTGGGCTGTACCCCGTTACAAACATTCAGCTTTAGCCATTTTTTTCTAAATATTAAAAACGTATTTTGGTCTGACAAGGATCAATAAAAAAAAGTAAGAAAACTCTTTTTTTCGCCATATAAAACGGACCAATACTTCTAGGCTAGAAGTTCACGATAATTGGGTCCTAATTCTACCAACATGTAAACAAAAATCCAGCACTCCGAGCACTGGTTTAAGGACGTTCCTCGACGTGATAACAAACAGAGAGGGGAGAAAGGAAACCCAGACAAGTCTCTCCTGTTTAGTCCAGGGCCCAAATACGAGACACACAGCTGTACTGTACAGATGTGGATTTCGTATAATAATTTGGTACATGTAACCCTCCAGGAGAGGACGAGGGGGGATGACTGTACAACACTGTTAATACAGTATTTGTGCCACTACGATATTTTCCGATCGTTAAGCCAGCCAGCAATCATGCGCTTAGCCACCGTCCTCGCAGTGCTGCAAGTGCTGATTGTCTTCGTTACCGCCTTCGAAACCTCCGACACCGACAGGAACCTTGGGAAAACGACAGATACACAGCTCAGCGAGGAAAGAGGTAGATCTGGTGGAGGGCCAAGAGACAACGGAACTGATCGAAGCAACAAGGGGGCTTGGTCAAATTTTAAAACAATTGTCAAGGAAGTATTCTTTTACTGGAGAAAGAATGACAAGACAAAGCGCCGCCGCATCTGAGTCCAACGCGTGGTCGAGTCGGTCACCACTTTCATAGGAGGTTAAAAACTTTTCTTGCGCGTCGTACGCAACTTCGTGACGACATGCTCCCCCACTTCGGACCATTCCTGTGCTTTGTAGCTGCTGAATAAATTCGTCGAATTCTCGAATTTCAGATTAGTATTGTTTTGTATTCATGTCATTTTGACATCTCGACTCTTACCTGGTCATGACAGACCCGGTAGTAAAGTGTTGTATACAAACATATAGGCCAAGTCTGTCAGTTCATAAAAGCACGCTGCGTCGCAAATGCAGTCGTTACGCTTCTGCGTTAAAAGAATCTCTTACCTGGACAGTGCAATGCTCGGCTCATTGGAAAGCCCGGCGCTAAGCCCGCCTTCGCAAATACCGCGCGGCCCTCTTCGCTGGCACCCCGGACGGGTTTGCTACGGCTACATTCTTTTGCCTCCTTTGGTCTTCTCCGTTTTGAATTCCACTCTATGTACTTAAGCATTTCACCCCCTCCATGGTTACCCGGTCACTCTGTTTTGACTGCAGTCTGTCCGGTATTATTACCGGTACTGTAGAGTGTTTTCCTTGGTTCCGTGAGGAAGGACCCACACTCTGCCCATTTTGCTACAAACTGGAGATCGACGGACGTTATATAACGACTGAGGGACGCAATCGAAGATGACACTGAGGCATTCAAAGCACGAAAAGCGAATGCACGTAGCTCGGAGCACCAAGGTCGGCACTTCAAAGCCAAATGATTTAGTCATCGCTATTACCTAGGGCCACCGACAATACCGGTTTCATGTTGTTCACCTGTCAAAGTATAGAAATATACGGTGCCGATAGTGTAGCACATGGTGCAAATAGGTTCGTCATGTAGTGATGACCTGTTGAACATGCAGATGGTACGTCAAGCAGTGAAAACCCGTTGAACTGGTGACAGTTGACAGATGAGAGTGACTGGGTTACCCGGCAGAGATGGAGGGGGTGAAATACTTCAGTAAAGTGCAATTAAAACGGAGAAGACTAAAGGAGGCAAAAGGATGCTAGGTCGCGTAGCCTTAGCAAACCCGCTTGTGGTGCTGGGCCGCGCAGTATTTGCAATTGCGGGCCCAGCGCTAAGCTTTTCAACGAGCCGAAATTGTACTGTCAAGGTAAGAGATTCATTTTATCGCAGGAGCGTAGCGACTGAATTTGCGACTTTAAGCAAAATGACATCCACCCTCTCTGTGTTGGGATTGTGACGAGAAAATACTTTGGATTTCGTAGAGTCCAAGTCGGCACGTGCCATAGTAGATATGGTAAACACATTTTGTTATTGTTTTTATCAGGAAGTAAGAAGCTGTTAATAATAAAAAATACTGCATTTTTCACATTTCTACAGGTTTTACGTTAGCATTGTAAAAATTATCCTGTAATGCTACACGATCTACGCTATCTCTCCTCGATCGACAACGCAATCATTGTCCGATCTCCTCTAGCAAAAGTGCGTTAAGATCGGTGAACCTGCAGCAAAATTGACTTTTGCGAATAGACTCATTTAATCCAAGTCGTTTGCTACTATTCTTAACAAGACCAAATTTTTATTCAACCTGTGAGCAAGTGCTCTGGACATGTAATGAGTTACTCCAACTGTAACATGATTTGTAATCGCCCTTGAGGCGGTAATTAATATGTGTAATAGACTTCTACGCATCTAAACTTTTTTAATATGAAAATTAGCCGGTTAGGGGCTCTATGATTAGTGCTCTAACGACTAAACGCTGAGAGTGGTTAACGGATCCCGTTGCTTCTACCATCTTGGTTTGGCCATTTACTGTATCTACCATTATGTCAGATGTGCATGTGGTTCTCGCAGCGTCTTGCGTAGTATTCAGCGTGCTACTCAATACTTGGAGTAGTCATTTTCCCTTTCGGAACACAACGCTTAAGTCGAACAACAAACGTCAGGCAAATGATGTCCCCTCCCAAACATGCGCTCGTCATCGGTGCTTCTTATGGCATCGGTCGCACTGTTGCGAAAGAACTCGCTCCTATCGTTACCAAGTTAACACTCTGCTCGAGGTCGTACCCTGAAGAGCTGGTGAAGACGATTAAGGAGGACAATCTCAACGTGGCACGAGAAACTGGATATTTCGTTGATGCACGAAGTTCACAGATTTACTGCAACCCATGTAAATACTTTGTTCGACTTCATCGTAATGAGTCCAGGCATCTTCAAAATGAATGGACGAACTGAGACGTCTGAAGGACTGGACGTTAAGATGGCAATTCACTACTACGGCAAGTACGGAACTCGAATGCACTATGCTCAGTCGTTTGTGTTGATGTGTAAAACTGCATTGTGAAGGTTCATGTTGATCCACGACCTACTGAGAGGGCTGGATCGTCCTGGCGTGCGTGTTTTGAACGTACTTGGCCGGGGCCAGGGTGGATACGTGGATGACCTCGACCTCAAACGCACTTACTCACCCAGGCGTTGTATCCAGACTACGATGCAGTATTCGTACGTTGGAGTCGTTGATGCGTGGAATACCAACGCCGTCCCTAACTTTTCATGATACCACAGAGACCTCATGGCCCAAGCCTTCTCCGAGTGTGCACCAAACGCCTCCTTCATGCATGCATCACCCGGATTCGTGAACACAGGAGTGGCTAATAACGCGCCGTGGTATGTGCGTTTGCCGTTCAAGGTGCTTGCCTCGGTGTTCGGTCGTACGCCAGAAACATGTTCCAAATAAATGGTGTCGGCTTTGCTCAACGAAAATTACGCACAAGGCTGGAAACTGCTCGATCCAAACGGAAATGTGGTGTCCGAGACACAGTTCCAGACAGAAGAGCTCAAGGATTTTGTTTGGAAACACACTCAAGACCATCAAAAAATGCCCTAGCCAAATAAACTATGCTGCCAAGTAAAAGTGTTAGTGTGGGATAACCTCAGTTTTCAGCGCCATGCGTTGCTGCACAGGCTTTAAGGGTGTATGAACCCTTAAAGAAAAGCTGAATGTCTAGGAGGATTCGCTATGTTAATTTTTGCGCTAGATCACACGTGGAATCGAAATATGTCGAGATTAGTACTGTGGAAAATCGCCATTCAGTTCCTTCCGCTCTGAATTTGAAACCGGTATTTTGCTCATTTTTTATTCATAACTCAGTTATTTTTCAAGCTTTTTCAAAGATTAAAGAAGTGAAGCCAATAGGAGAGCATTTTGTATTAAATGCCACAATCCGCAGCCCAATCGGCGTTCAGAAAAAAAGTTATGATTCAGGATAGCTTTCCGTTGTATTTAATTGCGCCTGGGGGAAGTATATTGATAACGAGCCGAGCGCCAACGCTACGCTGCGTATTGGCGCGGCAACTTTCACGTCCCTTTCGATAGAGTTCGTAGTCCCCCGTTTAATGAACGGGTTAGCCGTTTTCGCTATTGCACCCTTCTTACGCCTATGATAATCTAAAGAGAAAGCAGATGGTACACAGAGATTCGTCAAGATGTGATGACCTGTTACATGTAAACAGGTCGGATGGTCTTCTTTTATATGTACGGTACCGGTAATGGCCGTTTTTGCAAATGCACCCTTCTAATATCTATGATAATCGACACAGAAAGCAGATGGTACACAGAGATTCGTCAAGAAGTGATGACTTGTTGAGCAGGCTTGGAAAGAAATGAGGGAAGAGAAAACATCTTTAGTCAATCTCCACCAGCGATTGGATCATCATCACCAGGGATTTGGAGGGGACAAAACATCACAAATATGGATAATCATCCATTTCGCCGCGATACAAAAAATATCTTCGTAAGTACGCAGGTACGCTCAAAGAAGACGTCCAGCACCAACGAGAAGAGATTAAAAAGATCGTATTGAAGCACGACTTTGGCCTTCGTCAAGAAAAACACAGCGCGGGAAATTGCAGCAGAATATTTTTCGCCTGTTCCGGTACGAAGGCGGGGCTTTGAGCACTTCTAAGAGTAGGACAGGCCTGATTGGGCTTTAAAAACGTGGTGTCGAAGGGGTTAAAGGACCTGGTGTTTCATAGTCCAAATGATTGCCTATCCATGAGTCCAGGAGAAACTTACATAATAAATCCATATAGACAATTTCAGTTTGATATGCCTGCGTGCCGCCACGTTAGACCTGGAAACGCACAGCGAAGTACATTTGCATTTTCTGCTTCTCTAAGCCGGCATGCTTCCTCACCTTGTCCATATACGTGATTATGGGCACCTTACACAGACTTTCTAACTCTAGCAACAACATGTTTACTGAAGACGACCTGAGTAACATGATATGCTGCTATACCTGATAGAGGAGTCGTCCACGGGTCATATCAGGTAGGAAAGGTTTTACTGTACAGTGCCATGCAGCCAATTCGCAACTGGCTATGTGTATCGATTTGTGATTAGAACAATGTCGAAACCTCTAACCACAGCAGTGTAGAACGCCTTGAGCATTACCAAATGCCTATCACTTCGCAACGCATTCTATCATCAGAAGCGTTGGCTTCAAGCAGCGAAAACATTGTGAAGTGTAACAATGCGTTACGCTTTAATCCTATTGCTGATTGTAGACACTTTTCTATTAATAGTAAGCGCCGATAGCAACTCGACGGATACGGCCGTTGGCAGCGACAACACTGTTCGTAGTGGGTTCTTGAGGGCCTATGACACGACAAACAAGCATGGAGAAGAAAGAACCAATCTCGGAGGGGAGTTGAAGAATGGTTAATCGTAAACATTTGATCGTATTCGACACCTGGTGAAGAAAACTAGTGCGGCTGGAGTTTTGGACGACTTATAGATTGGAGGCGATCTCGCGGCGGCTTTAAAAGATGGGAGCTAACAAAGTTGACCAAGAAATACCGGAACAAGACTATCGAGGCTCTTACAACACGATACGGAGATAATGCTGTGGAGAAAGCGCTAGAATCTGTCGAAAAAAGTGCCCATTTGTCACCACAAGCGGCAGCGCTGGTAAAGCAATTGCGGTCTGAGCAGCAGAGTTCGTGGCTACGCAGCGACAAATCCCCCGATGATGTTTTCGAGCTATTGAAGCGTACGTACAGCGGCCCTGAATTGGTTACCACCCCAGCGTTAAAGACACTGGATGACTACATCGCGAAGTTCAATAACAAGAAGGACGGCCACGAGACATTGATGAAGACCCTTGTCAGAGGTTTTCGTGGAGAGGGCAACTTTGTATCCGTTTTAGTGTGGGCACAAAAGCAAAACCCCGACGTACGCACAGTAGCCGATAATTTGGTTGATGGGCTGCTTAAGCAGTGGGCAAACGTAGACGAAATTACCGAGCCGGTAATAGTCATGAAACTGCTCCGCCTGGACAACAATGCTGAGAAAGCTCTGGGCAGTGGAAGACTGCGGGTGTTCCTGAAGTACATCCGCCGATTCAACACCTACAACTCAGACAGAGAGGTGACGCTGCTGGGGGAACTCAGATCAGCATACGGAGAACTTGAGTTATCAAAAGCAATCGTTAGGGCCATACGCCTCAAAGATCCGTATACGACGGAGATCGCTACAAGATTGCAACAGGAACAACTTCAAGATTGGCTAAGAAGTGGTATGACCGTGGACGTATTCAAATTTCTGAAAATCAAAATGAAAAAATGCCATCGCCAGCCCACAGCTTCAAACGCTGTACGAATTCAGTGGATTATACAATTTTGAAAAAAGAAGAGGGTTGGTCCCGTTCTCGTGGACATCTGTATTGGCGAGAGATTTTGGGGGTAAAATTAAGTTGGCGGAGGTGCTTTTCGAAGCGAAGAAAGTCCCAGTCACGAAGAAAGAAGCTTGGAGTTTACAGAGAGCTCTATTTTTCAAGTGGTGGAATTACGACGAGCAACCAGCAATTGATACGATATTTGGATTGAGGACTCACAGCAGAATAAGAGACTTATCATTCTGTAGTTTGAACCCGCCACAACTAGCTCTCCAAACTACCCAAACTGCCGTCGCTGGGCTTCAAATAGAACACCCTCAAATACAACACCCCAACTCAATTTTACCGCGTACTATAATAGTAGTAGACGGCGTATTATTCTTTTTTAGTTTTGATTGTGGTATATTGTGCTACAAGCTGCGAAGCTAGAACTAGACGGCGTATTATTCCGTATTTTACGTTATAAATCACCACAGTGATTTAATTTAATAGATATGAAATGCAATAAAACAGATACTTAAGTAAGTTTTTAGCTAAAGTATAACTGATCTAGCGGACTCCCTACATGTAACACTGACATGTGAGTAGCTATACATGTTAGCTAGCTGTTAGTTTCTGCTTAAAATTTTGAGCTAGCATGCCAGTTACCGAAATGACTTGAATTTGGAAACGTAAGTGTCTGGAGCCTGCGTTTGAGCAGCCCAGTCCTATTGGCTAAAAGCTAACTAAAATTGCGATTGCTCAAGTTGCTGTCTCGAAGTACTGTATCTAGCTAGAGTTGCGCTGCTGAAGCGGGCGTCACGGAGGCTTACCGAAGTTCGCAGGAGCTTCACCAAGCACTAACAGTACTATAGAAGGCAGCATTGCTGACATCGTCAACTATGCAAAAATGTTGGATGAACTGCGGTAGAGGACTAACCAGGAGTACGTTCTAATGGCAGACTCCATTCGTCTACTGGTGGGTGCAATGGTGCTTGGATTGACGCCTGTGTCTCTATACGTGTACTTATATGAGTATGTCACTGTCGCTAAAAGCTACGAAGCCCTATACTGATTCGCTCAAGGCGCTACGGACTTAGAGGCAACTACGGGCCAATTTGTGAGTTATTGGCCCGCTGTCAAGTACCGAGACAGGTTGCTATCGCACGCTCAAAGCAGCACAAAGCAGCAGTGATTTTTACGATGACCAATAGAAGTTTCATAGTAGTGTAAACCCTGTCCGAGCCGGCCTCAGCGTCATACTCTAGCTCCAGAATGTGCAAGTTAACAATGCCACGATTAAGCAAAACGCGGGAATAGTGTCATTTGCTTTTAAAGTATGTCTGCAGAATGATTTTCGTGAAACATGTTGAGAGTTATCCTGGGCGGAAAGCTAGAAGAGCTGTACGGACAGCCTACTTCGTTCCCAAAAAAGTTGCCTGTAACACAGTCAACATTCAAGTAAACTGATGTAAAAATAGGGGGAGTCAGAATTGAGGTATGGTATTGTGGGTTCTACTTAAAATTGAAGATGGCGGTTGGTTGAACCAGCCATGCCAGCACGACTTTAGTCAGCTACCGACTTCAGTTACTGTGCCAGCTTCAATTTCCGGCTTCAGTTACCGCGACCGAATTAACTACCACTATAACGAATTTAGTCGTGGACTCACGAACTACGGAACTAGAGCTCCGACTTGTATTTTACTATTTACTACTTGTAATCTTCGAGCCGATGATAAGATTGGTTAGTAAAGTTATTAAACAGGAACACAAAATGTTTATAAGTGTCCTGGATGCCAATGAAACACTAACGAGGTAGCAGCCTCCTATTTATTAAAATTAGAATTGTTTTTGGGGAGATCAGGTGAAGGTCCTATCAAGTAAAATGTACTACCAGTGATACTGTAGTAAGAAATAAATCTGGCAGCAGAAACAGTCTCAAGTTCCTTATTCGAGTAGTAGTTTTCCTAACCAGTTCTGAGCTCGTCAACTGAAGATGGTGGACGCAGTTCCTTTGTCCGTTCGGTGCTTCTGGGGCCGTCTACGTAGATACCGTCCGTCGTTTATCAAGCGGCTAATTCGCGTTTCCGGCGCAGCAACTTGTCTAAGTATTTCTCGAACTGTAGTGCTATCGTCTTCAGCGCATCAGAAGTAGTAGTGTCGACTACATTGAACTTCTTGTTAAGAACGTCATTCGCGTCGTCGAGCTGAGAACTAAATACTAGCATTGGGGAACGATACTAATCGGCTAAGAATAAGCAGCCTAACCGCGAAAAACATGTGCTGACAAATATTTGGTCACTCTCGTTACTATTAATATCTTAGGGTGCCTTTATCGAGTTACAGCACCTTTAAACGTGATTGCTGATTCCAGCACCTTGTATGGCCCACCTTTAATCTAACTATTGAACGCTCACTTAATATCTGTATTGTGGACCCAGATTCGCAATTCGTAGTTAACTAACGTAAAATAGCGAATAGTGCGCCCCTAGCGAATACAACGCCCTCTGATTAGAGTGCCCAATTTGACCGCGCATTATTAAAATAGACTGTCCAATTTGACCGCGCATTATTAAAATAGAGTGGCATCGAATAATACGCCCTAGTCACTTGTATGTACCTACATGTATCACTTTAGTCATATCTTCTGAATTTGCAAAATACGCTTCTGCACCAAGCCAATCCTCGCGTTCATAACAAATCATTTGTTCTTAAAAACAATCTTAAAAAATATGTCATGGTCATGAATGTTATAGTGTACCTGACGGAGCACTGGAGCGAAGGGTTTTGAGATGATGCCACAGAATATTGAAGTGCACGGCTTCTTAAACGATCAAGCGCAGCTGAAGAAATAGCGAACGCTGATTTGCTGAACAAGGTACAGCTGATTCACGAAAAGCGGCCTGCTTTCGCCAAGAGTTGTTTGAGAAGTCGAGCATAATTTGCAGTGTACAAAAGCAATTTTGATATTATAAACAACAGTATAATTAGACTGAGTGCGCTGTGCAGTTCGAGCTGTGGCTGTAGCAGGCGAGACCGAAACCAAATTGTTCTTCAGCTACCGTGTTATTGTGGGAGATCACAAACTTCATTTCGGAATTATCGAGTAGCAGCTCGTAGATTTACTTGTCGTGGGTAGGAATGATCGATTGTCTCGGGTCACTCCACTGGAGACTCGGCTAGTATAATGTCATCATCGCAATCTCTTCGTCAACCTGGTGCGACTTCCCTCGGTGGTGCTGATGTCAGCGACCCCGCGAATCACCTAGCTCTTGTTCAAAGTTGGGCTGCCACGACAACTGAAACTTGGACTAAGGAGGTGCATCAGGAGATCAGACGAGAGAAGAGAATGGAGACCTCGCTTCGCTTTCGTGCGTAAAAGAAGAAAGAGGTAACGCAGCTTCGAGCCGAGCGCGGATACTTAAAGAAAGAGGTGAAACGAAGCGTACAAGAGTTTGAAGGGGTTAACAACACAGTTCCAAGGGTCAACGATCGATTGTGAGGGCTGTATGCCGATACCCTACGGTCAGTGAATCTGAAATTTCATCAGAGACTGAGGGCTTTCGAGCGTTTCGAGGCTCAGTCGAAGGAAGTTTTACAACACATTTCCTCGAACAAGCAGCATAGAAAGAAGAAATCATTATCCCTTAGTATTCGTGAGGCGAGCAAGTCTACACTAAGAACGATCGTAGATCCCAATGGCGCTGGCTGGCGTGTACACTTCCCTGACGATGACCCATCGTTCTACTTCACTCCGTTCACGCGAGAAGCGTATGGCTCAAAGTTCGATGTCTTCGACGAGATAGTTGCAAGAGAGTTACCAGTTTCTTTGATCATGGGGAGACTATTCGGCTGGACGGTACGCCACGCACCGCTCGTGCGAATTTCGCACGGCAACTCGTTTTTTGCTCACGCAAGATTCTCGATTCGAGTTGGCTGGGCTATAGAAAATGCCGACGCGTTTATGATGGCAGCACCAGTAGAGGCAACACCGATACTATTCGTCCCCCAGAAGGGAGTCGACCGCAACGGGGTCAGGTGGACATGCAGGTGTTACAGGAGGTCAACATAGTTGCCTTCGTTATGGTGTGCAGCGTTCCTGGCCAAAAACTAATTCGATATTTTCTTCTGCTTCGGCGACTAACGTGGACCGAATTAAATGGAAAGTGCTATGTCTCGTATCAAATGGCCATCGCAGATACGGGAGCCAACAAGTTAAATCGCATCGCAGAAGACCCTCAGTCGAACGTTCAGTGGATCGGTGAAGGAGGAATGCGTATGAAGATCACTGAAGTTGATGACACTACCTTTGACGTCAGCTCTGATTATTGGGCTACTTGCGACAGTGAACGACATGCCCAACATTACTTCATTCTATGGGCCGAGTCTTCTTGTCAATGGTCGCAGAAAGTGGTGCCATTGAACTTGCTTGGCTCACACGTAATGAAATAGGAACTCAATACGAACCCAACTTCCCGATTTCCTTATATTCACTATTGTCAACGAATTATTATCGGCAAATCGTAAAATGATACCTCGAAGTACCAGTTTGCATATCAATTATAGCTGCCTTAATAAATGCGGCTAACTGTGATCTGCCTCAAGGGAATGTGCTATTCTAACACGTCAATGGCCTAGCACTGTTGCTAAATACAAAACGAGAGGTTGTCTGACTCCAACAAAGTTTCACTCCAACTCGCCCTTTACTGTGAACTATCGGGGTTTTCATTTGCAGCAATGTAAAAGAAAACTACAAAAATGATTTGGCATAAATAGCCAGTGATGATGATGAAAAGTCGGCCTTCTATTTTGTTTTATCTAATATGAGCCTTAGCCTTATATGCATTGAGACGCAAGACGTGGTCTCGCGTCTTTCGGTGTGTATAGAAGAGCCACGGGAGTCTGTGGCTCTGTTTTTCTGATGTAGTCCCTTACGAGAGTCAGTGTTGATTGGTTCAGGTCATATATCATGTTGGTGTGTCTTGTAGCCAAAAACTTGGCTGCCAGGAGCCGTGACTTTGTCGGCTTCTCCCAAATGACTGCAAACACCTGGTTGAGTGATTGCTGCAATTCCTCCAGCACTGCATCGTCTTTCATCTCTTGAGTTTCATCTTCTAGCCGTCTTTTCAGACGAGAATCCAAAGTTACTATCCGTATACATGCCCTGTGAACAGAGGTTGCCTTTGATAGAGCATTTAGACCTTGTTGTACGCTCTCGCTGGTGATTTGAGTTCCTTGATTTTGAAAGAAAGCGCATTCAGTATGCACGCGTATTATTATTATGTTTTATACTCCCTCCGTTTCAGATTACTTAACAAAATCTTGACCGTGTTTCAAATTTCTTGACTATTTGATTTCATTGGTGGAATATTTGTATGATCAGCATCCTATTTGGTTCATCGAATCGCATGAGTGATGACCCAATCAAGGTTTTTCTATTTCCCGCGAGGTTTTATTATCTAGCGCAGATAGAATGCAAATTTAGTAGATCTAAAAAAAACAATCTGGAGCGCTTAACCGCGCTGGTTATTTTCATGAGCGTTTTGCATGTGGTTTAGACCAAAGTTTTGTCGGTACGCTCGGAAAACTAAAACAATTTCAAGTAATCTGAAACGGAGGGAGTGCTTACAAAGCAAATTTGCGTTTTGTAAAGCAGATTCAGCAGTATATATTCCGAAGACACCTGTGTACCAGTGTACATAGTACGTCTGCGTGCTACTTGTTTGTGAGTATATGACCTCTGAGTAAATTCCAATTCGTATTACAGATTCCGCTAGATTTTAATAGACTGGCGAAGTCGCAGTGTCAATTCCCATCAGTGCTGAAGATGTACAAATTATAAAGCATGGTTGTTTGAATCAATCAGATCAAAATTTAAAGAATGTTGGTCAGCATCACAGCAATACTTCCTACTCGAGAGTTTGCAGCGTCGGCGACACAGCAATGATGAATGATAGGCTGTGGTTCCAGCTAGTGGACAGGCAAGGAGGATCCATAGATTTAGTCAAGTCTACAAAGGTATCGAGGAGTATCTCTCTTCTTGATTTCCTAACTGATATGCCACCTGTGCCAGGCATCGGTGCGAACGTTCTCAAGGTATTCGCGAACAACAGTGCGCAGAGAAGGCAGGACAGCTTAGCGCCATACGATCTATTGGGAAGCTATGGACTCAGAGCTGATGATCCCCTTATCATGCAAGTGCCAAAGGTTTGGTTCCAGTTAGTTGATGCTAACACTGGTGATGTACACGAAGGAGCCAGGGTGGACATGATTCCTATGAGAGAAGAGAGCACCATCGACAATTTCCGTGATGCAGTGTTTGGCAAATGCAAAAATTCACTTTCCTTACGGCTAAGTGCGCTGGCTCTCAAAGTATACGCTAAGAAAGGGAGTCAAACGCCTTTGGACGACGATACGTCTATTGGTTCGCTTGGTTTATCTAAGCAAACTCCTCTCATTGTAGTAGAACCCAAGGTCTGGTTTCTGTTAGCCGCTGCGGGTAATGGTTCTAAGTTCGAAAACACCAGTGCGACTTCGGTCCCTCTCACGGAATAAAGCAGCGTTGAAGCTCTGCTTGATGCAGTGCTTGATGCATGCTCAAACACACTGAAGCATGTTGACCGGGCTTCACTAAAGGTTTACCTGGGGTTGGAGAGCTTCAACATCCACTTAGACGATCGGATACACTCGTCAGCCAGGGAAAAAGTGAAGATAATCCGTTGATTGTGGCGGTTCCAGTGCACAGCGTATCATTAGAGAACAAACGCCCTGCAGCAATTCTAGCATCGGAAATGAGCATCAAAAGGCTGAGGATGGCTCCGATTGTTTTAACATAGCTGAGAACCCGGACAATCAACGCCATGAAGAGCCGTATCGACGCACGGCGCAAAAGCTGAAAGACGCGAAAGAAGTCCAGCAAGTATTAGAAGTCATCACGCTCATCGAAAATGTTGACCATCCCATGCCATTTATTGTGTTGGAATCTTCATCCGGGATGGGGAAAACCCAAATGGCTTTTAATCTGATGGCTCGTGATGACATCAAGGTCATCTACATTGTCTGTCAACCTGACAATGAACAACTACAACCTGTGTATACCGCGTTTTCAAACCGGTCGGCCGTCTTCAGGGAGTGTGTGGAGAGAGACCTGCCAGTCATCAATGCTGCTGGAATTTCTGATATTACAACGCGGGTAAATCTGTATACGTACGGGTTTATTTGCGCTCTGCTGTCCAGATCCGACACTTTTCAGGAAGGCTGCAGTACACGAGACGACGTAGCAAAGACACTTCAGGAATGGAAGGTGCGCACTGGCAAGAAATATTGTTTATTCTTCTTGGACGAGTTTCCTTCTATCGAGTTTTACCAAAAGAATCATCTTCGGTTCATCAGAAACGTCTTCCTCTCGTTTCGCTTGCCGGTGCTCTTGAGTTCAACTAACGGAACAGCTCGGAATCTTACTCAAACTGGACACATATCAAGGGGTGCCGCTGACGTGCGCTTGTGGTGTATTGTGCTGCCTAAACTCCCTGGCTTTCAAGACGAACTTGTGGACAATCTCGAGAATGATTTGCGCGAAGTTATTCAACACAGTCGACCGCTTTTCGCCAGAATGGCATTGGATTACCTTCAAAATCCTCAGACCAAATTGACCGCGGGTACAGATCTGGTGAGCTACATGGACGTGATGGCCGCACATCTCGGTCATTTATATGCTCGTTTTTTTTTTTAAAGTGGAGGATGAAGTGGTTTCGCTATGGCCGAGTTTGTCTTTTCCTTGCTGCGGACTATGTGGAAGCTGGCAACTGCCTAATCAACGAGCACTATGCGGAGCTTATTGAGGACGAGATGTTTCAACTAAGCTTACCCCCGGGTGTAAGGTTTTTCCTTACAGTAAGCCTGAAAAAGAGAGCAAATTGGGGGCTATCAAAGTTTCGGACGCAACCGATAACTGTGACGGACTCGACCTGGTCAAGGAAGGGTGGGCATGGATTTACCGCAGTAGCTTTCCGGATCTGGATAAGGACGCGTTGTTATACCTTTGTTTAATGGGTGGCAAAAACTTCGAAGCGCTTAAGAGATAATTACGGCAGAGCTATTCCATTTAGCGTGGCGTACGATTGTGCGACTATTTCCAGCAATATCAACCAGTCGATGAGTGATGGATTGCATTTGGAGGCAATGGTGGCCGGCGCGGTTGTGATGGCTAGTCACCGAAACGGATTTGCTGGATTCCCATTTGATGGTTTCATTGGCGCATTGCTGTTCGATTTGAATTTGCAAGCATCGTCTCGAATTCGGGTGCGTTTTGATGACGGGATAACTAAACTGGCGTCTTCTCTTACCGTTCCATTTCTTGCACCGCCCAACCGAGTATGGCCTGATTTTCTGAAAGCAACGCAGCTAAACTTAGGAGATGTGGTGCACTGTCCGGACATGGACACGATCAGATTCGGTATACTAGATGGCAAAATCTCAGTGGAGTATAAAGTCTACCAAGCCCAGACCCTGTCAAACGAGAAAATGGAGAATATTCTGGCATTAACGGTAAATCGATTCGCTGTCGTCCACTTGATCCTGACAAATACACTGCAAGACATGTATTTTTCACAAGAGACTAATCGATATACGGACGTGTTGGAGAGAATTGAGGCCACCGACAAACTGCGCCACACACATTTCTACCGGATTGGAGCTCACAAGAATAATGATGTAGTAACTGATGACAATGAAGAACAATGGTGCACGGATTTAACGGAGATAGTCGGCATGGAAAATAGATGCAGGGGTCTGAGTTGCTCAAGCTCCTGCTCGCGAGTAGATAAAGTGATTATTTTCATTGAGCGGCAGATATCGAGCTCGGGAGTGCAGGTCTACTAGAACTTCATGCTCCTACATGCTCCAGTTGTGTATTAACCTTCTGCATCTGGTGGTAGCAAGAGTCTATTCGGATACCATTTTGATTTTAATTTCAAGCCACCGCCCCTTCAATGTTACTTACTAGTTCTACGTTAGATCTGAAGCAGGTGTTAATGTGTTGCGGTTGTTATAAGAACTACTTAAACTACTACCAGTGTAGCCGATTGCAGTACCTAGCATGAAAAAGCTACAAGTAGCTTGCAGTTTATCTCTTGAGATGACTCACATACTTGAACGTGAGGTAGATAGCCACCTGCAGAATGGCCCAGATCACCAGTAGCCCCGCCATGAAGTTGTACTTGAGCTCCGGGTGAAAGTCGTACGTGTGTGCAATATAATCCGACACCGTCATTTGCTCTGAAGTATTGCCTGTGCTCACGGTGATAACGTCCTGGTTGTTTCCAAACTGGACGCCAACAAGCGCTGCGAGGGAGTAGCTTGACGGCACCAGATACTGGAACCATTTGTAGCCTGGTTTCATCGCTGTTCGTGGCAGCAAGTAACCTGCAAACAAGTTGCACAAGCACGACAGCGCCCCAACCGCTACATTCGCCACTTTCTCGTTGGGCATCAGCGCAGACATCCACTGCCCGATATACGTGCACGCCGATGTGTAGAGGTAGAAGATGAAGAGGAAGAAGAAGAAATCCTCAGCGTTATCGTTCCAACCCACCAGCCAGTACTCGATGACCACGAATAAGCAGATGACCACGATTAAGTAGGGCACCTCAGCGAACCATAGCGACAGACTGTAGGGCAGTGGGTCATAGTAGTTCGACATGCATTCACGGTAGAACACAGCACGTTCAGCGCACGTCACTTCCAGTACCGTCATGAGGTTCATGACTCCGATAAAGTCCATGCTGTTGTAGATTAGACCCACATGTGAGTTGATCTTCTTCACACTACCCACGGGTAGTTGGTAGAACGTCGTACCGAAGATAACTGCATAGAGAGGGAACAGGAACATCCGCATGAAGTTGTATTGCGGGTTGCGCCAGTACGTGAGTTGCTGCTTCATGGCCAACGCACTCAACTGGTTCCAGAAACCCGTCGCGATAGGAGTGTAGTTTAGTGTCGAATGCCTGGTAAACTCGCTCGATACCTCGCATAACTGCAGTGTACGCTCACGATTTGCTCTACCCAACTCGCTGTTCTTGTACTCCACCGAGTAGTCCTTCATATCCCGACCGATACCTGCTCCAATGACCTCCATCATGTACGTAGCTGGGTTGTATTGGGGGCGGATCTCCAGTGTACCAGGGATGGTGGCGAAATACTCGAGTATCTTGCCCGATTCCTCGCCCAAATCTCCAAAATACGCCGTGTAACCTCCTCTTTGTAGCAGCAATAGACCGTCAAATAGCTCAAAGATTGAGATACTTGGCTGGTGAATGGTACACAATATCGTACGACCTGTACGCGCGATAGACTGTACGCCTCGCATCACAATTAGAGCTGAGCGAGCGTCCAGACCACTGGTCGGTTCGTCCAGGAACAAGATGCTGGGGTTCGCCACCACCTCCACGCCGATCGTCACGCGTTTCTTCTGTTCAACCGACAGATTCCCGATCATTGCGCTTGAGATCGGCAACAGTTCCAGTAGCTCCAACGTCTCATGAACCAGATTCATACGTTGCTCTTTCGAGAACGTTGGCGGCAGTCGAAGGTTCGCTGAAAACACCAGCGCCTCATAGATGGATGCCGCTTCTGAATGGATATCCATTTGTTCACAGTACGCTGCGATGCGACTGAACGTGGCTGAGTTCTTGGGTTCTCCGTTCACCATGATGTCTCCGACGATGCGTCCTCCGGTCTTACGTCCAGCGATCACATCCATCAGCGTCGTCTTACCAGCACCCGAGGAGCCCATGAGCGCTACCATACGACCTGGCTCGAAATGAGCTGTGACGCCACGCAGAAGCTGCTTCTCTTCACCTGATGGTAAAGTTACGAAGTACTCGAGATCCTTCACACACAAATTTGAAGGTGTGAATGGCAGTCCAGAACTTTTCTCCTTCGTAGCCTCAACAGCTCCAGGTGCGGTGATCTCGACAATCACTTCGCTCGCATCAGCATCAACTGCGACACTCTGCGTTGACGTCTTAGCACTCACTCCTGAGTATTTTTCGTGTCGAATAAAGTGAAGAGCGAGTCCATTCAACGTCGTGAAGAGCACATAGTAGGCTAATAGAATGCCAACTCCGAACCAGATGTACTCTGTACCTTGAAAGATGGAGAAACTATCCAAAAACTTGCCACTTTCAATGCTAGTGTACCGGTCGCTCGAGAACTCGGACAAAATGAGGCTTCGCAGAGCCCATGCGATTGGATTAAACCAGTACATCCAGATCCAATAATCGGGAATTAAATCCGCCAAGATGATATTTCCCGAGAATAACAGAAAGAAGCAAACCGAAAGACCAGCCAGCGCCTGCCCCACCGTAATACTGGGAGAGAAAGCACTGAGCATCGTCATGTAGGCGCAAATTGCATGCTGGAAACAGGCCACAATCAGGTAGTACACGATGTATTTCTCGAACGTCCGAGTCAAGCCACTCATGAAGTAGAAGAACGTGCCCAGGATGAATGACACCGATAGGTTCACCGGGATCTGCACCAAAGCCTCGGCAATAGCGTACGAAGCGGTGCGGAAGAAGTTCCGAGGACGTTGCTTGTAAAATACCTTGCGTAGTTGAAACGAAATGGTGATTTGTTGCCACGCCTGGCGTTGGAAAAGTGCCAAATTGAAGAAACACATTCGCAAATACACCGTTCGTTTCGCGTTAAAGTAGATCATGCCGATCACAAGACCAATGACCAATGCTTCGATCAGTTTGCCATAGAGAAGAGGAGGATCGCGTAGCCAGATCAGTCTCTGTCGGTCCAGCAACAGTAGAGTACTTGGGATAAAGCCCAACCCAAACTCCGACTTCCCTTTCTTCCGAGCGAGACTCACAAGTCGTTTTGGCTTCTTGCTACTCTGCGGTGACGACGGTTTGATACCCTTGCTTAGAGCTATCTGGGTCTTTTTGAAAAGGCCGGATTGAGTGAAAATGCTGTTGAAATCCTCAGCTGTCACGGCCACGTACTGCTTCGGCACACTACCGTTCGCGTACTGCTGACCACGTCCGGACGTCACCTCGATCAGGAAATCGGCAGGGTCTACACGAGGAGGGCAACTGAAGCCGCGTTCGTCGAAATAATCCAGGATTTCGGTCCGTGGTCCATGGTACACCATTTGCCCCTCACTAAGCATCAAAATGTCGTCAAACTGCTCCACCACTTCAGGAGTCGGTTGTAGGAGCGCTACTATGACCGATCCGCCCAATGTCTTGCACCAAGTACGCAGTGCTTTGACAATATCGAACGTTGCAGCGCTGTCAAGACCCGTCGAGATCTCGTCACACAAGAAGAGACTTTGCCCTCCGACCAGCATTTCACCCACAGTCACACGCCTGCGTTCACCGCCACTTACACCTCGTAGTAGAGCATTCCCGACTACAGTATCAGCACAGTTCTCAAGACCCAGAATCTGGAGAAATAACTCCGTACGCAGCTTTGCGATATCACGCAATTCCTCATGTTGGTCTTCTGGACGTCCGTTCATACACACATCGGCGAACTTGAACGTCTCGCGTACTGTCAGTGTAGGAATGTGGTTATCCGTCTGATCCACAAGCCCGACCAACTTAACGAGGTCAATTTCATCACCAGGTAGTCCAGAGTACCGGATTTCGCCCCCGATCTCCGTTTTCGAGTTGTTCTGCAACTTTCCAGCCAATGCCTTGAGAAACGTCGATTTGCCAGCACCTGGGTTAGCCAGAAGAAGTGTCATGGACCCGGGTTTGATGACGCCTGTCATGGGGTGGAGGACATGCTTCGTCATCGTTGATTGTCGTTTCCATGGTGTGAAGATCTGTACCAGATGTGTACCAACTGTACTATGACTACCCGTACTTGCAGGCACTTGAACCGAAAAGGACAAATCATGGAAGCGAATTTCGGGAGTCGGTAGCTGTAGGTTGATCTTCCGTGACAAATGGTGGTACTTCTTGTAGAACCGCTCGAGTCCACCGTTCAACATGGTGTTGAGGTTTTCGGTATCCAGAGTGCTGTAGCGAGTCGTCATGGTGTCCAGACGCTCACCATGGCTGTAAGGGTCTTGGATGTTCCGAATGCTGAGAGAACGCAGTGAGTCAAGTACCCTCGCTCCCTTAATCGGAGGCTTTTTCTCGGTCTCAGGGACCATCTTGGGCCTACGACCGGTTACTGGTAGGAGTAGATAGTATCAATGGCAAGCTTGATTCTTCTCGTCCTGCTAGTTCAACAATAAGCTTGGAAGTTTTTCATCCAGACCTGTCAAGACGAGATGATGCAACCTTGCTATTCGAAGACAACTCATGCTTCAAACTTGCTCCGTATTTAGCGCAAGAACGATGAGACTTCACCCTGCATTTTCATGGGGTAATGACACCGTGGCTCATCAGGAAACATTTGAGCTGATTGAAAAACCGATACGTGCGCTAGTAAGCTATAAATACGAGACGCGATCTCCGGAAGGCTACATGCGTTATATTACGATTTCTTTGGGACACGATACCCCTTTCGCGGCCAAATGGTGCATTTTGCCCCCCTTCATGCCTTTTCCAAAACCTGAGAGAAAAACCGCCATCAAGAGGGTCATTTTGCCCCCCTTGACAGAACTTCAACTTAAACTTCACCGTGTTTTGGAACGTTCATTAACGACCAATAAAAAAATGATGATAGCCCAAACCCTCGGTAAGATTGCAGTATGTGTCAAACATAAATGCAAATTATGCGTACAAGTACGAAATTTACGGGGATTGCGTCAACAAAACCCAGTGTAAGTACGATTTTTTGGTGACAACGCATACGTGGCAAAGGCTCCGTGCTGCTCCCCCGTCTCTTCAGCACCACTGCACTGACTACCCACCATTAGTTACCTGTCAGTTCCGATAATCAGATCAAGACAATTACTCAGCTTTCTGCACAGTGTAGTTTGACCTGTCATGCGAACTGCGTTCAGTTTCGAAGACGACAAGCAGCTCGTCCAAATAGCACGCACTTACAGCGACGGAGGGCGCCGGATCTCATGGGGCTCTGTGGCCCATCGCAAGAGACGTACAGGGCACACCGGCACCGCGCTGCAGAGACGTCTCCGTGCGCTGATGCGCACGTGGGGTAATGACATCTCGCGTTTTTCGATCAACTTCTTCACACCATTGCGTAGGTCACTAGAACTGTTGTCAGAACGGTACGGGATGTAGGCACAAAAGCTAGCAGAAGCTGGATGTTGGAAAATATGCTTGAGCTTAGGTTGTAGTCTTGTCTTAGATGTCCTATCAACATGCGTGAACAGGTCACTAGGTGCTTGACAGTGTTTGGCCGGCTCAAAGTGCATGCTGTTACATCTGCTGATAGTGATGCCTCAACAGGTGAAGCAGCAATTGCTACGTCGGCTACAACAGACGAAGCCAAAGCACTGGTGATAGCGGCCACTGATCCCGTAACAGGAGGGCGACTGGTACCGATGCCGGTAGTAACAGGTAGATCGGCAACACAGTGCCGTAGCAAGGCGCCTGGGATTGCTCCGCTCGGTGGAGGTAGCACGTTGATGATGCCGCTTGGTTTGAGGTGATGCTATCTCGCCAGTAGGCGTGGGTTTGTTCTTGGAGCCCCGTGGTCGACCTCGTTTACGCTTGCCGGGGCCCGCCACCTGGCTGGTTACCTCCACACGACACGCGCCAGCTTCATGGCTACCTGGTGAGCCAGTGACCACGCCAGCACCACTCCCAGATAGCGGAGAGACTACTGCCATTCATCCACCTGTCTGAGTCGGCGTACTCGCAGCCTCGATGCCGAGCCACCGATCGCTGCGCCGGTTTCCTCGGTTCGGTTGCAGCTCGGTCGAAGTCTGGTCATCACTAGTTTCCTCTTTTCCGCCACGATTATTGGCTTGTGGTGGAGTGAGCATGCGGATGCTGAGTTGTAACGCCCGCCAATTAGGTAGCAAAATATAAGGGATTTAATACGACTGTTTGTAGTAGCAGCAATCAAAACGATATTATCATCAATAACAGGTATTCGATTTCACGATCATTATTTTCATACTGAAACAAAGATACATACACAGGCTATTTATAAATACTTAGATTCAGACAAATACTCACTTGGTTGCCAGGTGCTGTTTCGGATGCCTGCAACCGTCAACCACGCTGCTTCCAGCATTAGTAGACCAACTCGGCGATGCAAGCCGCTCTTGCTCGCTGAAGGTAAGGCATGTGTTGGTGGTCTCTGCTGTTGGAATGATACTGAGGCTGTCGTGAGGAAATTTGACTAAGGTTTTTGGCCTGGAGACTTGGAGACTGCGCGACTTCCCTGACGAATTCGCGCCATTATCTACTATCATTCTATTAGATAATGGCGCGAAATCGTCAGGACTCGTATGCACTCAGCCGTCGCCGCCCGCCTTGGCAACCTTGCGTGTCATGATTGAACCTGAGGAAAAGTGGGGCTAGTAATTTACAGGATATCTTTCATGGATCTGCCGACATTACGTGAACATGCTGGTCAAGCCTCAGCCAATAGCTGACTTTGCTGTCGAATTGCCGCGCGGCTATCAGAATAACAGCCAACCAGAATATTGCAAAAAAATATTCAGGCAAGTACCGTGAGCTATGAACGGGGGCAGAATGACCCCTTTCACCATCCCCGTACCACTATGTGGAAGAGACACCCTCGCTGGCGAGTACCGTGGTTTATGAAGGTGGGCAAAATGCCCCCCTTCATGACGAAGTGTCTTGGCTTGTATAGTATACTTTAGTCAAATGATAACACCGTGTTCGCGAAAGGGGTATCCCTTCACTATTCTTGGTTAAAAAAACGTTTAAAAAAGCGGATTTAAAATTCTGGTCTTTTAAACCTAAACTTTTTAAATAATTATCCCAGAAGCCCAGATTTTCGAGGCTTGGTTCGCTTGATACGCAACTTGGCTTCACCTTCTAAATGACACGCAAGACCCCGATACTTGCAAATCAAGGCTTGCGTAAATTACTGTCACTGTCAGGTGTCAACACCGCATAAACATCGGAAAGCCGCAAGGCGACGCAGTACATGTACGTGTGTATGTGTGTCTGAAGTGTCATGGAGCAACGACCACAATTTCACTTCATCTGCGCGAAGTACTCAAAAATCGGACCGAAGCAGCCAGGAACTTCAGCTATGACCTGCATCGCGGCTGTTGCCAGACCTCTGGATAGCCATCAGCATTCCGGAATATTACTACCAGAGGAACAAGGATATGTTTCGGTTTTTTACAACCATTTACTTAAGCCCCTTTAATCAGCAATTTATAGGGAGAAAGGATCATCTGTACCGTGTCAACTCCTGAAACGCCGTTTTTGCCGCATCTTTGCTGCCTTACAATTGCCAAGTCAATTCGCCACAAGACCATCACTCTTGTCCATTGTTGAAGCTCCCACCGACCGGTCTCAGTTGTGGATTTGCCTGTCAGCGCGCACCCGAAGACCTCTGAACACCCGATTCCCTCCATCATGTGGACACTCCGCCGCTCGCTTCGTCGCTCCGTGGGCGTGGCACTTCCCCACCGTCGCGCACTGACAGCCACCGCCATCTCGCAGGGCAAAGTGCCCATCAACAACCTCTACGTGACTTCCACAGAGGTGACAAAAAAGACAGCGCCTGTACTCATCGGTCTGGCCCACGTTTTGGAGCAAAAGTTCACCAAAGTGGGTTATTTCCGCCCCATCCAACCGAGTCCGGACTCGAACATGGCCGACCACCACGTCGACGTCATGAAGCAGCAACTGGAGCTCTCCAAAGACGTCGAGCAGCTCTACGGAGTCACCAGTTCCCGTGCCATGGAAGCCATGCTCACTGGCAAAGGAGACGACATCGTGGAGGAAATCCTCGAGCGATACGAAGAATGTCGCAAGGGCCACGACTTCATGCTCATCGAAGGCTCACAGATCTCCAAACACGAGAGCGCCATGAGCTGGAAAATCAACGTGGATATCGCCAAAGCCATCGGCTCTCCGGTCCTCATGGTCACAGATTTCGGAGACACATCCGCAACGGACAGCGCACTATTAGAAGAAATGGTCTCGCGTACAGTCATGGGCAGAGACCAAGCAGAAGACGCTGGCCTCAACTACCTCGGCACTATTGCCAACCGTGTTCGAGCCGAAGATGTGGATTCTCTACGTGCAATCCTAAAAAAGAAAATGGGTGAAAAAGAAACCCCATTTTTGGGCTTTTTGCCAATGGATGAGATAATTGCATCCAAGCGGTTGAACGAGGTGACGCACCAACTCGGAGCGACGCAACTTTTTGGCAATTCAATAGCAAACGACGCAGTGGTAACTTCTGCTGTTGTGGCTGCCAGTGCATTGAAAGATCTATTCGCCCACTTGAAGAAATACAAGGATGGCGCTATGATCATCACGTCTGGAGATCGTTCCGACCTCATGTTGGGCTTGATGGTCTCTCGTCTACCGGGTGTGTTGCCCAACATCTCGGCTATTGTGTTGACCAACGGCAACTACCCACACAGCAACACACAGGAAATCCTTAAAGGTGTGGAAGCGCTGGATAAAACGGGCCTCTCTCTTCCGATTTTCTCAACACCCAACGACACATTCTCCACTGCGGATGGATTCGCCAAGGTGTCGACGGATATTTTACCCTCCAGCAAGCTGAAAATTGACCGCTCCAAGCAATTATTCGACGAATTCGTCGAGAAAGAGATGCTCATCGGTGAACTGGACGAAGGAATGGTGGTCAACCGCTCGCCGAAACAGTTCCAGCACTTCTTGTTCAGCAAGTCACGAGCTGTTCAGCGTCATATTGTACTGACCGAAGGTGAGGACATCCGCGTGCTTCAAGCTGCTGACCAGATTCAGCGTCAGAATCTGTCCAAGATCACGATTCTTGGAGACCCGGACGAGATCCTTCTCAACGGTAAGATGGCCAACCTCGACCTGTCACGGGCGAATGTTGTCCGTCCAGCAGACAGCGACTTGCTGGATAAGTACGTTGACTATTTCTACGCCAAGAGAAAGCACAAGGGCGTCACGAAAGAGCTGGCTCGCGACTACTGCAAGGACGAGACCTACTTCGGTACTATGATGGTGGAGATGGGTGATGCCGACGGTATGGTCTCCGGTGCTTGCCATACTACAGCCAACACTATTCGTCCTGCTCTGCAGCTCATCAAGACGACGCCCAACCGACCTATTGTGTCCAGTATCTTCTTCATGTGTCTCGAGGACGGCGTGCGTATCTACGGTGACTGCGCGGTGAACACGGACCCGAGTGCTCAGGACCTGGCGCAGATCGCTGTGACGAGTGCGGAGAGCGCGGAAGCGTTCGGACTGATCCCCAAGGTGGCGCTGCTGTCGTACGCTACGGGCGACTCGAACTCGGGTCCGATCATCGACAAGGTGCGGGAGGCGACGAAGATTGCGCAGGAATTGCGTCCGGATCTGGACATCTACGGCCCCATCCAGTACGACGCTGCAGTGGACGAGTCGATCGCCAAGACGAAGCTGAAGGCCATTCCTAGTGGTGCGAAGGTTGGCGGCCAGGCGAATGTGTTGATCTTCCCGGACTTGAACACGGGCAACAACACGTACAAGGCTGTACAGCAGAGTACGGGGTGTATTGCGATGGGTCCGATGCTGCAAGGTCTGCGCAAGCCTGTGAACGACTTGAGTCGTGGTGCCACGGTGAAGGATATCGTCACGACGGTGGCGATCACGGCTATTCAGGCGGACCAGGTCATCTTGAAACGTGACGCAGATAATTCGAAGAAGTAAAAAATGTGAATTTGTCAAGCAACACAAATGTGAATCGAAGAGTTTGGACACCACTTGCAATGAATTGTCAACAATAAGGTTATTCGTTGTTTTCCATGGTACACGTAGAATAGGAGATGCAACTGGATGAAGGCAAACGTGACCAGATTCCAGACACGTGTGCTGGTGAATCTTGCAAGTCGTCAAGTCAGTGTTGGATAAAGCAGTGCGTTAACACGAACAAGTTGCCCACGCGACTTGTGTCCGTGCCATTGGCTGTTGTCCTGCGCTGTGAGCGTGTCATTTGTCGCAAGCGTGACGTCGGCGAGGTGTGCCCTCGTGTTCACCAGCTTTTGGTGCTTGGTGAACCGCCGGTAACCACATTTTTTGCACATTTTCAAGCCTTGAAGAGGAAAATGAAGTCAAACGAATTCATTGTTGCAAAGATGAGCTCTTTTTCGATTGCACGGGCGATGGGCAAACCCCGCCGAAATCGTTTTTCGTGGCCATGCAGCGTCGATGCCAATCCAGCCAATTCGTCACATGTCAGTTGCGTATTTGCCAGACCAAGCCCGCCAAGACCCTCGATCCCTATGTGGACGCCGCGCAACATCTTCCGCCGCACGTCGGCGGCGCTTCCCTCTCAACGTCGCGCGCTCACCGCTGCCGCCATCGCAGAGGGAAAAGTTCCCATTAACAACCTCTTCGTGACCTCCACTGAAGTGACAAAGAAAACGGCACCTGTGTTAATTGGACTGACCAATACTCTGGAGCAAAAGTTTGCCAGAGTTGGCTACTTCCGCCCTATCCAGCCGATTGCCGAGACTGACCACCACATCGACGTCATGAAGCAGCAGCTGGGGCTCACCAAGAGCGTGGACCAGCTGTACGGCGTGACGAGCGAGCGCGCCATCGAGTATTGGCTCAACGGCAAGGGAGACGACCTCGTCGAGGAGATTCTTGACCGCTACGAGGCATGTCGCGAGGGCCACGATTTTATGATAATCGAAGGGTCGCAAATTTCCAAACACGAAAGTGCCATGAGTTGGAAAATTAACGTTGACATTGCCAAAGCCATTGGCTCGCCAGTGTTGACAATTTCCGATTTCAGCGAGTCATCCAACACGAATGGCGAACTATTGGAGGAGATTCTCTCCCGTACTGCCCTTAATAAGGACCAGGTGGAGGGCGCCGGCCTCAACTTCATCGGCAACATTGCCAACCGCGTTAAGACTAAAGACCCCAAGGGTTTACGTGAGGCAATTCGCTCCAAACTGCGTGAAAAGGACCTTTCGTTTCTGGGTTTCCTGCCAAAAGATGATTTTATCGCGTCCAAGCGTCTCAACGAAGTGACGCACCAGCTTGGAGCTAAGCAACTCTTTGGCACCAAGGCAATTCCCAACAACGTCGTGGTCACATCCGCCGTCGTTGCTACTAGTGCCCTTAAGGATTTATTCGCACACTTGAAGAACTACAAGGACGGGGCTTTAGTCATCACATCGGCAGACCGTTCGGACGTTATGCTGGGTCTTATGGCTTCTCGTCTGCCAGGAATCTTACCTAACGTGTCGGCTATTGTGTTGACCAATGGCAGCTACCCACACAGCAACACACAGGAGATTCTTCAAGGTGTGGAGGCTCTGGACAAGACAGGCCTCTCGATCCCTATCTTCTCCGTGCCTGAAGACACATTCACCACGGCTGATAAATTCTCCAAGGTCTCGACTGATATCCTCCCCACCAGTCAACTGAAAATCGACCGTTCTAAGCAACTTTTCGACGAATTTGTCGGCAAAGAGAGCATCATTGGCGAATTGGATGAAGGAATGGTTGTCAACCGATCACCTAAGCAGTTCCAGCACTTTTTGTTCAGCAAGTCACGCGCTGTTCAGCGTCATATTGTACTGACGGAAGGAGAGGACATTCGCGTGCTTCAGGCGGCTGACCAGGTGCTGCGTCAGAAGCTGTCCAAGGTAACGATTCTGGGCAATCCGGACGACATTGAACGTCACGCCAAGTCGCTGAACCTCGACCTCTCTCGGGCCAATATTGTACGCACAGCAGACAGCGATCTGCTTGACAGATACGTCGACCAGTACTTCGAAAAGCGTAAGCACAAGGGCGTGACTCGAGAGTCTGCACGTGATGCTGTTCTGGAGGAAACGTGCTTCGGTACTATGATGGTGGAGATGGGTGATGCCGACGGTATGGTCTCCGGTGCTTGCCATACTACAGCCAACACTATTCGTCCTGCTCTGCAGCTCATCAAGACGACGCCCAACCGACCTATTGTGTCCAGTATCTTCTTCATGTGTCTCGAGGACGGCGTGCGTATCTACGGTGACTGCGCGGTGAACACGGACCCGAGTGCTCAGGACCTGGCGCAGATCGCTGTGACGAGTGCGGAGAGCGCGGAAGCGTTCGGACTGATCCCCAAGGTGGCGCTGCTGTCGTACGCTACGGGCGACTCGAACTCGGGTCCGATCATCGACAAGGTGCGGGAGGCGACGAAGATTGCGCAGGAATTGCGTCCGGATCTGGACATCTACGGCCCCATCCAGTACGACGCTGCAGTGGACGAGTCGATCGCCAAGACGAAGCTGAAGGCCATTCCTAGTGGTGCGAAGGTTGGCGGCCAGGCGAATGTGTTGATCTTCCCGGACTTGAACACGGGCAACAACACGTACAAGGCTGTACAGCAGAGTACGGGGTGTATTGCGATGGGTCCGATGCTGCAAGGTCTGCGCAAGCCTGTGAACGACTTGAGTCGTGGTGCCACGGTGAAGGATATCGTCACGACGGTGGCGATCACGGCTATTCAGGCGGACCAGGTCATCTTGAAACGTGAGGCGGCTAACGCTGCTGCGGCCTAGGTATGAAACGGCACCAATGGTGTAGACAACACGCGCATTGAGTCAACGACGCGATCGAAAAGCAACGAAGACAATAGATTAAAGAAGTGCCAGGTGAACGCACGCGTAGCCATGGTGTGCTCGCAATATTGTGCATAATGGAAGTAACTTATATGCTTTGATTCCTATCGTTATTTTACTACAGTAGTACGCTTTTACTACGTAGTATTTGCTTTTTCAAAAATGCTTTTGAGAAAACATTGTAAAACCATTTTGTAAGAAAGGCTTTTGCTAAAAAAGCAACTCTAATAATAAGCTTTTTTTTAACGTTAAAAATATAAATTTAACCTGGTAAACCTTACCGTTTTTTTTTAAGCTTAAAAGTTGGTTTACTGTATCTTACGATTTCAACACTTGATGCCGTCTTCATGTCAGGCGCGACACTGGAGCAGTGTTGGGGCTTCCTTGCGCCCTGGTGCGAAGCATTGAAAGGGAATCTCCGTTTCGGATGCGCGGCAGTCAAGGACGGACTCTGGGACACTGAGAGGAGCGCCCTTCACGTTACCATCCGCCGAGATGACAGCGAGGGAAGTGCAACCGAAGAGAACAAATTTCAACAAAAGATGAGGAAACTTCGCGAAGCACTGGCACTTCTGGCAGCTGTGGAGCATGCAGACTACGCTGCGTGGATGTATCTGCTGATTGCGCATTGTGGAATTGACGTGGGGAAAGAAGGCGAAGAAAAGTTCGAGGATAAAATTCCCGTTAGATTTCTGCTGTGTCTCGATTTGAACGGCAGAAAATGTGAGGACTTTACTGAGTATGAATATGACTTAGTAGACTATTGTGGTGTCAACCAGCGCCATTACAGTGACGAATTTCTTGAAACTTTGGCAAAAGTTGCAGCTCTGGACAACAACATTCATCCAGATCGAAGAGGAATCGACATCGAAATCCCCATACAAATTTTCTTTTCCACGGATCGAATCAAACCAATGGAGATATCCGCAAATGAACTTTTGGACTATGGAGACGCTGTGAGAATTATTAGGGACGAGTGGAGACATTATGAGAACCAGCCTGTAGCTCGTGGATCGGTACGATGCACGTTCGTGCTAGAGCCGATAATTGTGGACTTACTCGGTATGATGATACATCCGAGAATGATCCAGTCGATGGTGAGTTTGATGCAGAATAATATTTGGTTCTCACAAGTGAAGCGTATGCGACTGGAACTACACAAAGACTTGTGGGATAAGGAGCTGGAATCCAAGAAAGCGTTCGGCCAGCTTTTCACTGGACTATTCAGCAGTACCCAACGCTCTCGAGAGCGTGTGTTATTGGCAAAGCGCTCGGTACTTGATCTGTATCGTTCTAAATCAGATCCTTTCCAGCTGGATCAACTCCAGTTATTCTGTGTATCCACAATGCCAGCTGCAAATTTCGTAGCTCTAACGTCGGCATTGGCAATGAACCAGAATGTTAAGACACTTAAAATCCAGCTGTCACAACAAGCGCAAGCGCAGATTACCACTCGCTTCTGGTGGAAATGTCTCGCTTACGCTCATTTCTCGAAACGAGCGCGCGCTTTTTCGTTGCTGGAGTCCGTCGAGATAAAACTTCACGGTGTGTATATTGCAGACATGGAAGGATTCAATGACATCGTGACATCGGAGCATCCCGAAGAGGAATTGCTTGGCTTTCCTCATGGAGAAATAGAAGAGCGCGTTGCAACTTTGAAGAGCAGATCTTTGATTCGATGGCAGTTTAACTTTCGTGGCGATCCAATTCTAGACTGCGATCTACTATCCTTTCCGTCGCCGATTTCCTTTGTTCGAACGTTTCGTGACGATGGCGTGAGTGAGTGGGTAAACGTGATGATTCCTGGGTATGGCCACTGCCAAGTTCAACGCGAGAACTTGGAGTTTTACGAGCCTAAGTTGGTTAATCCGGATCAACGTCTTTCATCACTCAAACTTGAGATTACTCAAGCCTGGAGTATCGACGGCTTGCCACTGCTTTTGTTTGCGATCGGGGCTTCTCTTAAACGTTTGATACTTAAAGTACGAGCGTTGGAGATGGACGTTAACAGCATACTTGGAAGTTGTCCAAACCTGGTCGAACTGTCACTGAGTACGGATATGGTGGATATCCAGCTCTTCATAAACCAATCTCCTGCGATTCGACAGTCTCTTCTCGAATTCGGTCTAAATCTCAACGAAATCGCTTCGCTCTCAAGATGCTTAAGTGACGATAGCAATCTGCTATCCAAGAGTGTTCGTCGGTTGCGTGTTCGTCCGGCTAATTGTTGGCTGGTTAGACCAGTAAATCTCGGCACGTGCGAGACTGATTTGTGCTCTCTGCTCGATATGTTGGCGAAGAACCAAACTTTGGTATTCTTTGAAGTCACAGTTCCTGATGAACTCAAGCGATACAAGGGAAGCTTCAGACAGTTCAACCTCCAACCAACCTACCGCACGCAACATTTTCCGTTGGAATCGAAAGTTGCATTCATCAGTGCTGTGTCCTCGCCAATGGCAGCAGCTGAAGCATCAATTGATACGGCACACGAGAGATCGCCATGGCAGGAGATAAGTCAGGATACGCTCTGCCAAATATTCGCCTATGCAGAAGCTCCAATCCCTCGTCAAGTGTTTTTTCAATCCCAGTACATATTCTTGGGCTGATACAGTAATCGGTATTGACCTAAGTTGACTTTCATTACTGTCGATGCCACCGTTGAAATGAGACCTCGTCCCTCTCCCAGATTTGTAAAATGGAGAAAAGCTCATTCAAAGGGTGCATACAAGATGGGTGCTGCGCCTGTGTTCATGAGCGTCTTCCGAGCTTTACCGGTCGATCTACAAGCTATTTTTCACATTCCACAATGTGTCCATGATTTTCTAACACCCGAAGCCATCGACGCAGCCGTGTACAACGATTTGACAGAGTGTTGTTCGAGTGTACGGTGATTTTCGTCGTTGGACATTCAAAGCGATGGATGGGGCGGCGGCGAGAGGACGTCTCGACATCCTTCATCGACATCTTGGCGTTCTCATTTGTCTCTATGAGAATTTCCGTGATATGGGTCATCCTATCGACGAAATGTTGCAGCCGCTGAGAATGGACATCTACGAGTGGTGAGATCTATAGTAGAATGGCTGCCTTTCCTTGACTTTTGGCGCTAAACGCTGCCACGACCAACGGTCATGTAGAAGTGGTGGAATACTTTCTTACAAACGCGGGTAGTGTCAGTGCTATATGGTATGTCCAAGACACGTTTCTGTTAGCAGCGCGCAATGTCCTCCTTCACATTTTGGAGTTGATACTGGAGAAGTACATGTTCTACGTTGGTGAAGCATTAAGGGAAGCTGCAGAAGATAATCAAGTGGAGACGGTCAAGGCGCTATTGGATGCTGCAGGCGAGAAGCACTCAGCACTCTTTAACTACTATATTGGCGAAGCAGCTATAGCCATCATATCCATTAAAAGAATGGAGATGGCTGCGCTCCTAGCTAGCAGATGCAGCACGTTTACCATTGGGAGTGCATTGGTGATAGCGGTGAGTAGACGAAAATTCGAGATGGCCAGGATTTTTGCTGCCAAAAGCGACGAGTGTATGCTGGAGGAGGCAATGGTGAATGCTGCTAACTACAACGATCTCGAAATGCTGGAAGTCCTTTTAGAGTACAGCAATCGAGATATGATCTCGCGAGCAGTAATCAGGGCTGCGTCGGTTCGAAATCTTTGCGCCGCAGAAATTTTGTTGCAGAAATGCACTCTGAACTCGCTTTCGGACCTTCTTGTTCGAGCTGTGAATAATGGTCTCGTGGAGCTGATAAAGTTGCTGGTACACAAGGTGGACGTACAAGGTTCGGACTCAGCGCTGAGACTTGCCATCAGATATGGTGACATGGAGATTATCAAAGTACTGCTGACTGCCAGTGATTTGTCCATGATAAAATTTGCTGAAAGAATTGGGCAAGTCAAGGTGGCGAAGCTGCTGCAAAAACGCGCCAGTGTCACGGATCCAGTGGCACCAGACGATCCAACCAACGTGGCAAATTGGACCTCCTGCAAGCGAGCTCGTTTAAACTGATTGTGTACAATTATGAGAGATTGGGGCCTTCTTTTTCGATGTTGGATATGAAATGCATGTATTTCGTCCTGGGTATGGTCCAGGTAAATCCACGTTGGAAATTCAATGTCAGAACTACGACTTTGTGTGAGCTTCATCGCTGAAATAAAAAGATATCAACAAAGATTACTTGTCGTTTTAAATGTAATAAAACGATATTTTTAGTAAAATAAAGTCAAGTCGATACGAAAGAGGGGTTCAAGGAGATTAATCTCCAACCACTACTTCAAAGTAAATCTTTCGTTTCAACATGAAGATATGTATTATCAGAGCAGTCGGCGACAAACAAATTGTCAGTGTATCATATTAGACACGCTTCGAATATTTTGTTCTTCATTCTTCGCCAACTTTTTTTTGGATCCCAAGTCGAAGTAGACCGTTGACAGTCCAGTCGTTTCACGCTTAAGATATTTCTTTTTGTTACATTGGCAATCTCTCGATTTCCACTCACGGCTAGGAAATGTGCGGGCTTCTGCTCCTACTGCTTCTAGTTTTCTTTCATAACTTAGTGCTTGGGTTTAGCTGCGATGGAGGGTGTAGTGGGCATGGCGCTTGTCAGCGTTCGACCGGTCGATGTACGTGTTTCCCAGGGTATGGAGGGGCTACCTGTGCGTCAAAACTCTGTCCGACAGGAGCGGCCTGGGTAGATCGAGCGTGGGCAGTCGACAAAGCACACCAAGCTGCTGAATGTTCCGCTATGGGTCGCTGTGATCGCTCGACTGGTACCTGCACTTGCGAATCCGGCTTTGAAGGCGTGGCTTGCGAGCGTTTGTCTTGTCCTAATGCGTGCTCGGGTAATGGGCGCTGCATCAGTATGCGCGATGCAGCACCTTTACAAGACGATCGGAACTTCTTTGTTAGCACAACTTACTCTTTGTGGGACGCTGATAAGATCATGGGATGTCAATGTGATCCTGGCTTCACTGGTTTCGATTGTTCGCAGCGTGAATGCCCTAAAGGCGACAACCCCTTAACTACGGGACAAGATTACGCTATTCAAGATATCACTTGTGTATGCAATAGTTGCACTGGTAATTTTGCTCTATCATTTCGAGGTCGAGTGACTGCGAACCTCGCGTCATCAGCCACATCAAGCGACTTAAAGACCGCGTTGGAAGCTCTTGACAATATTTACGGCGTTAGCATCGCCGCTGGCACGCCGTTGTGTTCAACTGGTGGGACTACTACGTCAATTACGTTTACCAATAATCCAGGAGATCTCCCGAAGTTACAAGTGATTAATAACCTCTCGAATGGTGCCACAGTGACTGTACTTACCAGTCAAGTTGGTACCCGCGAGAACGCGTATTGCTCGAATCGTGGCGGTTGCGACTTTGCTACTGGGGTGTGTAAATGCGTTGCCGGGTTTACTAGTGGCAATGGAGCAATGCCTCCGTCGGTAGGTAGAAGAGGAGACTGTGGCTACCAGTCGGGAGCAGCAATCTGTCCATCTACCAACCTCGGTGTGTGTGATAATAAAGGAACTTGTTCCGCTGCGCCATCATACGAATGTATCTGCTATACTGGATATACAGGACATGATTGCTCGATACGTGAGTGTCCGAAAGGAGCTGCCTGGTTCGATGGCGCTACAGCTCCAGATACTGCACATGCAATGACGGAATGTTCCGGAAGAGGCTCTTGTAACACGGTGACAGGGATCTGTACGTGTCTGGCACCCTTCACAGGTGCAGCCTGTGACTTGATCCGTTGCCCCACTGGTACATCGTTGGTGTATGGAGCTATTTGCAGTGGCCGGGGCACGTGCAAAAGTATCCAACAACTTTCATCCGAGGCCACAGATCCACACGGAAATCCACTGGGTTTTACTTATGGAGCAACGCCAAATACCCTCGCGACGTGGGATGCTGTAAAGATTCAAGGCTGCGACTGCGAGACGAACGATTACTTTGGACCGTATGAGAACGCGTTTGGAGACTTTACGGATGCTCATGACTGCTCTGCACGGATGTGTCCAAGAGGAGCCGATCCATTTGAAGTCGGAAAAGTGAATGAAAAGCAGACAATAACCTGTACAGCTGATGCTGGGCAGTTCACGCTCACGTTTCGCGGAGAGACGACGCCGGTGATCCCGTTCAACGCTGGAACTGCGCAAGTCCAATCGACTCTCCAGACGCTGGAGAGCTTGCGTACTGCTACGGTTACCTTCAACTCAGGCTCGGTCGTGTGCTCTGCAACGAATGTTAGTACGTACACCTAGCTGTAAGTTGTGTACGTACTGATCTTAGCTATTAACTCGGTGTTTTGTTGTAGTTACGACTGTCGAATTTACGTTCATGCAAGGTGATTTATCGCCGCTGAGCTTTGATGCTTCAGCGCTCACACTTGCAGGTAATCCAGCTACCATGGCAATTGCGGAGCTTGTGAAGGGGACAAAGGCGAATATCGAGTGTTCTGCGCGTGGTGTCTGCGGTGCGTTTATCAATAGGCGGATTTTATCTTGATGAACTGAAGGCACTTCGAAGTATAACTTAGTAACTCTTTTATTTACTGACGGATAGATCGAGGAACTGGCATTTGTGATTGCTACCCATACTTTCTGAGCTCCGACGGCGCTGGTGGACTTGGTCGTCGAGGAGACTGCGGCTACATCTCTCCGTACCCCAGCGTTTCGTTGTCATAAAGACCGCAGACGTAAGTACGTAATAAAAACAAACAAATTACTGAACATATCGTGGTTTAATGCGAGCTGCTTGCCTGCTCTTTCCTTCAATTGCCCTCGTTAAACCTTGCAGTTCCTAATAGGGTCTCGGGATCTCCATGCTTCCACAAGGCCTTCGTCAAGCGCAGCCAGTCTTGCAACTTGATCAGGAGCTAGAATAATATTCGCAGCCCTAGATTCGCCTTCTGACGCTCTGGATTCGCGGATTTTGGCAACGCGATGAAGCTGTTTGCCAAACAGAAGGCCACCAGCACTTGTGCAGGTGTTGCCTCCACCTCATTGGCGATTGCTAGAAGGGTGGGGTCTTCCAACTTGCGAGCCCTAGCAAATGGCTGCAACAGGATGTTATGCTACTTGCAAAACTTCACCAATTGACGGTCGCTTGAGGCACGGATGCAGCTCCAATTGGTTCACTGCGGGCTTGACTTTTGCAGCTTTTAGAATTTTTTTCCAGATGAGCTTCACCGAAATTCTAGACGCCAATGTCCTTCAGAATTCCTTTTTGTTGCAAATCTTCAAGAGCTCGCCAAGTTTCATCGCGTGTTGCTGCTGGCCCAGGCGTGTGCAACAGATACAAGTCAATGTATCCCAGCCCCAGTTGCTCATTACTGACTTTAGTTGCAGCTAAAGCCTTCTCGTATCCCCAATTATCCGTAAACAGTTTGCTGGTAACGAAAATCTCGCTTCGAGGGATACCCGAGTCACGGACAGCTCGACCCACGTCAGCTTCATTGTGATAGAGCTGCGCTGTGTCGATGTGACGGTAGCCAAGCTTGAGTGCTGACAGCACTGCGTTGTAGGCCTCAGCACCGGGTTCGGCTTTGTATACACCCAGGCCGATGACGGGGATTTGTGCTCCACTGGGTAAAGTGTCTGGACGTTGACACTCATCGATAGAAATACGTGAACCACTGAGAGGCTTGAGCTCTTATTAGAGAATTGGCGAATGAAGACTTGTTCATAAGATCTTGTCACAGTGCGTAATCCAACTGCAAACTTCGTCGAGAATGAATGTACTTGGCAAAATGCACCGTGAAAGTTTTTTTTCTCGTAAAATATTGTCATTATTGGGGTACTACTTGTATCCATTTGCCATCGAAAAATTCGTCGCCATGAGCTGCAGATTATTGTCTACAGCACCAGTTCAAACTCAACAGGAAGCTCCAGCGCTCCTGCTGCTACAACTTGCTCTGCAGTTATTACTGGCTTGTTGGTTGCTTGAACCTCCGTCGCAAGCTGTCGATACTGCTCTTCTTGCTTCGCTCTCTCCGCTTCCCTCTGAGTCGCCAACTCCTGCAACTGCATCTCGCGCTCTTTCTTTTCCTTTGCAAGCCTTGCTTGTTTATCCAGCTCTTCTTGAATAAACTTCTGTACCTCAGCATTCCTCTTGGCAACGATCTCTGGAGGAGGTTCGTTCTGCCGCTCTAGTTCCCGCTGCCTCTGCAATTCCTGTTCCCTCATTTGCTGTCTCCATACCTGAAATCTCTCTTCCTCTATTTGCTTCAGCTGTCGGATCCTCAGCTGCTGAAGCTCTTCCTCCTTTTGGCTTTTTATCTTCTGCCTTTTCCTCTTCTCGTGCTCTTTCTGCAACTCCCTTTTGAGCCTTTGTTGTTGTCTTTCGACCGCAATTTGTTGCCGTACTAGGGCAATTTGAGCTTCGCGCTCTTTTTTCTGTGCTGCTTGCCGCTCAAGTTGCCGTTGCTCTTCCAGTTGCCTCTCCAGCGCGTGTTGCTCGGCGACGACGCGCCTTTTCTGCTGGCGTGATGATCTCCTCGTTGGCTCCAGCTGGACAGCAGGTTTGGCTGCTTGGGGGCGATGCGAGCGGCGAGACATGGTGGGCAGGTTCAGCGACGCTAGCATCCGCTGATTCTCCTCCATGCGCTGAAGGCGCTTGGTCTCATACTCGCTCATCGCTTCAGCACCATTGTCTCGCGACATATCGATTGATTGAGTCGACCCATAAAAAAAATGGATGGCTACATTTCTAACACAACCTGAGCACAAAATTTACAACAAGAAAAGCACTTTTTGAATTGGCTCTAAATCTATTCTTTTTCTGCCAAGTTCATCTAATTCTAGTTAGCAGGTGGTGAGCAGGGTGCGAAGTTGCCCCCAGTTCAGCGCGTTGACATCGAGTAGCTCAAAGGAGAACTCCAACGGATCGGTTCGGTAGCCGAGGTAGCCGAGTCGTCCGCAATAGATATAAGGACCCTGCAAGCAACACAGTAAGCACACAAATAAATCAATGAGGAATTTTGGCAAACTTTTACCTGGGGGTATTGCACGAACAGCAGCAGAGGTCCAGCCTTCCGATCGCTTGGGTCCGGAGTGTCATAATAGTTGTCGGCGAAGCGGAGCTGTTCTTCGCCCTTTTGCACTTGACGCAATCGCTCCAGTATCGGCGGCATGGCATCTTGGCAGCGAGCCCATCGAAAAATTACATGCTTACGGCCACGTACCGCTACTTCTTGAAACATATAGCGATAAAATAACCCACTAGTGGCGTTCATGAAAATCGTCATTGCGTTTTGCCAGGCGTGAATATCACTATCACCGCGAAATTCTGCACTATATCCACCAGGAGAGAGAGCTTGCATCACCGAACTCTTGCCTGGAGGCAGAAATTGCTTCCCTAAGGAGAATCCGTGGAAGAGGTTCGCATCTACTTTCAACTGTGAGCTCGGCTTCGTTTTATCCTGTTTTGCCGCATCCGAAATGCGAACAAAAGGCAGATTCACATGCCGCACAGGGTAAAATTCTCTACTGAGAGCTTCCTTCTTGTTTCTCTCCTTCTCACGACTCAGTCTGCGCTTTTCTACCTCGCACCTTTCAGCTGTTTCACGTTTCAGTTGCATTTGCTTCATCCACAAGTCCTCTTCGAGCTTGATTTTAGCAGCTAATATCGCTTCGCGCTCTCTGTGCTTCGCCTCTCTCTTTAGCTGCTTGGCATATCGTCTCGACAATTGATCCTCCTCCCTCATGAGTTCCAGTTCCTCGAATCTCTGCTGCTTCTCGACTTCCTCCAGAAATCGTCTCTCCATTAACTCTTTCTCTCTCTGCTCCTTCTTCATCTGTCGTTCTATCTGTTTTATCTTCGACTTCTCCTCCTTTTCCTTCTCCCTCTGTGCTTTCATTTCCTCTCGCCTCTTCAAAGATGCTTGTCGTCTCTCAGCTTGAGCCTGCAACTTCCTCCTCAATCTCCAGTCCAGAATCCTCGGCTGCTGCTCTAATTGCTGTACCAGGACAGGAGTAGCATGTTGTTTCAATGCCTCCTTATCGGGCTGTACATGGTTCTCTGTTTCAAGCTCCTCTTGCAGCTTTTTCTCGAGCCTTTTCTGCATTTTGAGCTCTTTTAGCCTTTTCTTCTCAATTTTCTCCAGTCGTTTGCGTTCTTGCTTGTCTGATTTAATGAAATCTTGTGTTTCCTGCTTAACTTGATGTTCTTGCTTCCATTGTTGTCTGTCGAGTTTTCGCAGTTTCCGTTGACGCAAAGACTTTCTCGTTGGTTTCAGTGGCTTCTCGTCGACATCGCGTTTCCGCTTTTTGTTTTTCGACGTAGGGGGCGAAGGCGTTGCGAGCGTCGGAAGGTTGAGCGCCTGCAGCTTCTTGCGGTTCTCCTCGATGCGGCGCAAGCGCTTGGCCTCATACTCGCTCAAGGACGAGTCCATTGTCGAAAATGAATGGCAGAATGAAAAGTGTGATATAGCTGGGACAATAATATTTTTGATCCTAACTGAAAAGAAGTTAATTCTTGACAATCCTGTGACCGTACTTAGTCGAATGGTGCGTGACTTTTGGTAGAGTAACTCACTTCTGACACTGGGCATGCATGTCATAATCGCACCGCTCTCAACTCTGGGAAACACAGCGAGAGACTACGAAATGCAGCTCAAAATCTTTGATAGATATCGCGGGTTTCACGAGCATTTATTAGCCCTGGTAATTTTTATGTTTGTTTGGGAGCTTTAACGACTCGGTAACGATTTGGCCCAGGCCAGGCTTTCAAGCATTGTTATAATTTTAACGAAGCGCCAAAAGTTGTACTATAGTAGTACTGCCAACAATGGGGTTGAAATAGATGACACTACGACACATATCCTCAGCAATGCTACCGCGCGAACGATGCAGTAGACGCAACCACGATATAATGATTTAAGATCGTCCTGCCACGACTCGGTAGCTGAATACGCAGAACCTACACTACGCGGGGCATCTTAGTGAAGGTTTTGCGTATCCAGCTACCGATATTGGAGGGAGGTGATGGCGCGTAGCTCTAGATTATTTAACCATGGCGGCGTCGACTGTGGCGGTGGCCGAGCGACTGCAATGTAAACCTGAACAGCTACTGCAAGAGTGGCGATCGTACTAAAATTTAGCCATTTAACGTCATCTCCATAGAACGCAGCTCCTCAACACGCTGCTCCACCTTGAGCTTAGCGCCTCGTGCTATGCATTGCTAGTCAGCGCGATATGGCTTTTAGTTTTGTGTTTCACAGTAGAGATTTCTGTGCGTTTGGCGCCAACAAATTCGTAAGCAGTTTGCTTACTCCCCAAAATAGCAGCAATTTGTATGGAAAAGTCGTCCGGGCTAAAACGAATTCGTGTGCGCACAGACGCACAGAAAAGCAAAAGTTTTCATACGAAAAAGGCGTCAGACGCCAACAAATTCAAGAGAATTAGGCCGTGTTCGACTTCTAAACGCTATTCGGGCTGGATCTGAAAAGGACTGGATTCGCGCAAATTGCTAGCTTGGATGTTGCATATAAGAGACATTATTATCCAGCTCGATTCGATATTTTGCCTATTGCTGAATTTCAAATCCAGCTCGTTTGAGGCATTCTAGCCCGATCAGATTTTGGGTGTTTCAGATAGCAATCGAGCTGTTTCAAAATTCCAGCTGGATTCGCCCCAAGTCGAACACGGCCTTAACTTTAAAATGATCCAGTTAGCTGTAAAATGTTCTCACCGACACCACTTGTTTTCAATTGCTGAGAACAGAAGACAATCCAGCTCAGTCCATTGCGGCTACATCCAATAGCTGCCATCGGAACTTGATCGCTTCGGGCACGTAACCAAGATATCCGATTCTTCCGAAGTAAATGTAGGGACCCTACACAGCAACCACACGCGATGTTTGATACTTTGTTGCACCAGCAAGAACGCCCCAAGATGACATACCTTAGCATGTTGAAGGAAAAGTAAAACTGGGGCAGTACTGGACTCCTCGCTTGTATAGTACGAGTCATTCAGCCGCAGATCTTCATCCCCCTTCTGCACCACTCGTAGTTGCTGCAACATCACCGACGAAATCTGTTGCTGTTGTATCCGAGCACTCCAGTCGAAGAAAACGCCAGCACTCTCGCATTTCAGCATGTGGCTGTACGGCATGCTGTCTTCTTCGCTGAGGAAAAAAGTTATTGCATTTTTCCACAAATGCACGTTACTCATTTCAGAGAACCACGTCGCGTACCCAGGGGGACATAATGCGTCCGCCACGGTTTGTTTCCCCGCAGGCAACAACTGGATCCCCAGATAGCGTGAATGAAAGGTTTCTAAATCAATCTCCAAATACGAGCTTGGCAAATTTTGTGGTTTCCCTGAGTTTTTCAACTGACACGGATACACGAACGGAAGCGCGATTGTGGGCGGGTAATTCTTCAATGCTTGCTGGAACTCTTGCTCACGTCGGATCTCGCTTCGATCATGCTCTCGATTTTGCTTCCGTCGCAACCTCTCTAGCTGTAATTTTTGCTTGAGTTGCTGCCTCGCAAGCTGCGATACTTTTATTCGAGCGTGTTCCTGCTGTTGCTGTAAGCGCTTGAGTTCCAGTTGGCGCTTCTTTCGTCGCGCCTCTGCTCGAGCTCCTCTTTGTCGGAGACTTCGTTCTCGAGCCTCTTGCTGTTTTGCTGTAGGCGCTCAAGCTCCGCTTCTTCCGTCGCGCCTCGGCTTGAATTGGGAGACGTTTGGACCTCCTAAAGGGTTCCATCTTCTGGGTTTGCTTTGGCACTGGGGAGGGCTTCGCGCGGCGTGGGATGGTAGGTATGTTCAGTGACTGCAACATCCGTTGGTTTTCTTCCATCCGACGCAAGCGCGTGGCCTCATAATCGCTGAGGGACAGAGCTCCTGCGACTTTGGCGCTCATTTTTGGAGAGTGATTTGAAAATTGAAATTGGTACAGTAGTAGTGTATTTTTAACCTAATTCTTGACAAATGATCAAATAAATGGCGAGATAAACGGAATACTGTAAAATCACAGTGACAACAATGCTCACAACACTTCCTGCTTCTGCATCATAACAAAATGCAATACCGTCCAAACTCATGGTACATGTAGCCATATTATACTACTATTAGCGGTAAAACCCGACTGCGTATACATTTCATATATATTTTTAACTGCTGACAGTGGCTGAATCCGAGCGAATATAACTATTCTGGACATTGCGCGTGATAAGATAACCAGTGCCGAGGATGCCGAAAATTGCCAGGAATAAGATACCATACGCGATTCTCATGCCTTTGACATCGCCAACATACTCGATCTTCTTCAGTTTCTCAATAAACTCGCCAATTTTCCCAACCTTCTTATCTGTGAGAGCACCCGGGTTCTTCGAGACGACACTCCCGAGTTTCTGGAGCTTCGGATCACTTCTGATGCTGTTGACGAGTGGTGCATCCTGCTGTAAGCCCTTGACCTTAGAGGCCGTATTCGATCCGAAAATCTTGGTTATTGGTGACAACGCCCCCTTCAGTAACTCTGAAATTTTTCCCCTTTCTTCATCCTCTGTTCTAACGCCCGCTGTAGTAGTGCTGCTTCCCTTCAGGTTCCTGTTACCACTCGTAATATAGTTGTTTACGCTCAGAGCTGCATTTTGGTTGCCAGTATGGCCCTGGACACATATTGTGAAGGCGGGTACAAGCAAACCAAGGAGGAAACTCGAACGCATGGCCTTCTGACGGTCGTTGTTGAAAGCTTTGGGTGCTTGGAGATCGATTCGAGAATGAGCCATTTAAGTGCGCAAAGCCTCCCGCTCTTCCCCAGCACCCCAACAGCAAGAAGCAACCCTGCAGTCCCAGTTACAGTGACATGGCGGCGCAAATCGAACATGTACATAGAGCTTTCTTCAGACAAAGACCCGCCCAAAAATGAGTTCCAGATGACCAACGACATACAAAAGGCAAGTTTATTTCCAATCGTCCCGTGTATAACACATTTAGCAAATCGGAGAAGCCATACGAATTTACACCTTCTTCAAGTGTGAACTTTTGCGGCATCAGAAATAAATCGAGATGAATCGACGAAGTGCCGGAGCGATCGCGTAGAGAAAGTCAACAGGATGCTCGGATTGCACACGATACAAGCAACTTCAACGCAATTAAGTTTCGGCAGTGCCGGTATTTTAAGAACAGGTCTGGATAGTCTCTAATATTATCACTTCTCCTGATTCGGCTGCATGTTCTACAGAGTAATACTGTGCATGTACACTGTGAAGAACGTGACTCTATGATCGATGCAGCATCGAAGATCGCCGCTTCGCCAACATATTTCAGAGCTTCTGCTGTAGAAAAAACTGAAACATAAACCAGTGAACATGACGAGCACGAGATTTGCTTTTTTACTGTATTTTCCTAGAAACACTTTTCTTATAAAAAAAAGTAAACACAAGAAAAAATAGTGTTGGCAATAGTAGCCAGATTGGTAAATTCCCCCGCTGTACCATAGTAAAAGTAAGAAACCATGGAGGGTCCAGGGATTTGGCTCAATCACCCAACTGGCAAACATTTCGATCCCCAATGCGTCAGTTGCTTCCAACACGGATTCAACGATACCAAAGTGTAAGTATTACGTAATAATAGTAATAGCTTTTAAATTTCCCCCAATTAGAGAGATCGGTAATGCTCCAGTATTCCAATTTACGATTGAACAGCATCACTACTGCTTTCTCGAAATTGTATCTACCTGTATTTAAAACATGTAACAGTTCCCTTGGGAAGTTCACGGGCGCTGTCAATAACGGTGCCCTATTGTCAAAAATGTTGGCGGTGGACACGTCCACAACTATTTGCTTTTGCGAGGCATATATCAAGCTGTATTTCAGCTTCTAGTTCACTCTAAAAATATCGTAGCGAATCAGTAGTACTGATTCAGTACATGTGCCAGCAAATCTATGCCAAGTATTTCGCTAGTGCGGTAACAAGTTTGTTGTGAAATCGCTCTGGCAACGACAACTCAACGAATTGCTCGGGTCACTGAAAACACTGAAGCGCGGTGGGTATAATTATACGGATGAACCTGTCTAAGGTGAGCTCGTATATCGTAATATCCTATCGTACTTGATTGCTTTTTTGTAAACTGCACTAACTTGACATTCGATACAATACATGTACCATGTATGCTGATACATGTAGCAAAAAATAGAGAAAAAAACAGTCATTCAATAGTAAGATGCACAGTGATTTTAAGAGTAGCGTAAGATAATCACGCTACGATTTCAATCATTCGCAAAATGATATCTAGTTTTTTTGGTAATGTACTCCATTCAGAAATCATCAACAGAAATTGTGTCTGAATTCGTAAGACTGGTTTCTTACGGAGGATTAACTACTGTGATTGGGCAATATTGAGACAGTCGAGCATGTCATTATACCGTACTCTGCTGGATCAGCAGTGCCTGTGGCAAGCAGTGCCGCCAGTGGCGGCGGCAGTATACCGCCTCTACAAATACATCAGCTTGCCCGTCGCTGCCGACCCGCATATATGTGCCTAAACGTCACGTTCAATCTAAGCTGCAACAAAAACTAACCTAAATGAGATTCGTAGCTGAGCCATAACCAACAAAAAAATCCAAAACCCGAGTCAGTCAGCAGGATCGATAGCAGGTCGCCCCAATGGGTAAACTTCAGGAAGTGCTAATTAATGCAAGTGTACAAACCCATCCCTTCGTCCCTAAATGAGTTATGCTCTAAGTGACTCGATTGAATTTGGTAAATGCAAGCGCATAGGCGCGGAAATGGGCGAAGAGCACCCAGCAATAACGTTTATACGCATAGGGCTGTAGCCTTATTTGTTAGTCCTCTAAGAACTGTCGTATCATACAATTCGTATGAGCTAGGCTACCAGCATAACCGCATTGACTGTTATCCTGCCAGAGACACCAAGGTGCGTGTTGCGACCGTCTTGATCGCCGTAATAATGACGGCATTTGATGGACGTGAGTCTCGTAGACGACGTGACATTGCTGCTACCTGCTTGCCTTGGTGCTTCACCGGTTTTGTCAGCCCTTGACTCACGTGGTGGCTGTGGTAGTCGTGACGAAGACGACAAATAACATTTTGCCAATAGCGCCATGACAGTCATGACCACAACGATCTTGGCAGCAACATGTTGTAGTTGAAGCGATTACGCGTAGGCCTCAGAATCCTTCTCTTGAGACCTACGCGTATCGTTGGACTAGGCTACACGCGCAAACGGACCAACGGCGGAGGCCACAGCCCTCACAGCAGCAATGCCACAGCTTATCACCGTACGGGTACCGTGGACAGCGTTGACATCCAGGTGTATCGCTACAAAACCTAATTTATTAGCCGTTCAGGTACTATCTCATTCTACTGGTTTCTATTTCGACCAATGAGCGTAGAGTAACCGAGCGTAGTAACTCGATCTCACGATTTCTCCTCACAATTCAATGAAGTGGTGACGTAGGGTTCCTCACTAGAGGATTGCTCTCTACTTGTCGGTCGTTTCTAAGAGTAGGTGTCAGTTAGATGTAGTTACGCTTGTAGAGGAACTTAGCAGAAAGCAACCAGGGAAGGTCTAAACACGTGAGTGCCAGGCAAAAGGCCACGACAGGACCGCGGTGTCTGGTGGGACTGCTCTCGCTGCTGCTCGCTTGCGAGCTGCAGGCGTCAAAACGCAAAGTGAGGGAGCAGCACCTGCCAGAACGCCGCCGTTCCGCAAATGTTGATTAGCATAGAAATAGCAAATAAAGCAATACTAAAACCTAGTAAAATGCACTCTCGTTGAGCACACAATCTTGGCAGCGCACACCCAACAATGCCCTTGCGCATATGTTCAAGGACAAGGTCAAGGGCAAGGGCAAGGACATGGTCAGGCCCGACGCAAGCACAATAAGTAGCAGCGCAAGCGTTCAAGGGCGTTGCTGACAAGAAGTATCGAACGAACTTTGCGAACTGCCAAGGAGAAGGACCTTGGTGTGCTGAGCTCCCTGCGCACACTGGCATGCAACTTATGCCTGAGCTTGCGAGGAATCTGAGACACAGGCAGTCCAGGGCTCCTGTGTCATTGGTGAACTCTGTGCGGCGTGTGAATGAGGTGTCGACTGATGAAGAAGGCCAAGGACTGTTTGCTGGACTCTCACTGTGTGATGCGAATGCGACTGTTCGTACGGGTGGTGATGATTTGTCGCCTGCAACGACGCAATCACCTGTGTGATCGCTGACGTCTCCTGCGGAGAGTGATGGAGCAGAAGAGCGTCGTGTTGCTGGAGGTCGTGCGAGTACACAACGTACTCAGCCTACTGTGCCGCAGACACCGCAGTGACTGCAGCTCTCCTGTTCGACATGTACAAGTTGGAAGACAAGGACTACAACAACAACAACAACAACAACAAGCTCCACTATCTACAGTATAAGCACCAGTGTCCGTTCAACAAGCTATGCAATCTGCTGTACAACAGACAGCTCAATCTACTGGACAACCTGCTATTCAACATGCTGTGCAATCTGCTGTACAACATGCAGTTCAAGCTGCTGCACAACCTGGTGTACAACCTGCTACACCAAGTGCTGTGCAGAGCCAGTGGGAGGGCGGCTACCCCGGTAATAATCCCCCGGCACAACCGAACCCACTCATGGTTCAGCTTGACTGCGCCATGGCTCAAATGTAGGTCCTTGCGTGTTCCGCATTAGTCCTTGCCCCAAATAGTATATTACAGATCCCCACGAAGGAGCTGGTCTTGCTGAAGACCCCTGGTGCTGGGTTTAGCAGACGTCATGAACCAGGGATGCGCAATGATTACGGGCCTAACTTGGAGAGCCCGTACCAGAGAGGACTTCGGAGCCAAGAGCCTGGACGTTTCGATTTTCCTGCTCGTGAGCGATGACGGAGCCGTTCGCCACCCCGATACTTCAATCGAGAACGATCCCCCACCGCGAGGAAGCGGCCGCTCTCCATCACCACGAGGTCTGGGCCAGGAGGGCCTGGTAGTCCACGTGCACGTGGATCTCCAGGTCGCTCCCGCCCTCCACCACGTTCGAAGCAGTTGTGTAATGAGAGGCCGAGTCGAAGGAGCTGAGTAACTACTGTGACGACCAAGGGATCGAGCAGCAGTTTACGAACGCCTACTCGCCGCAGGAGAATGACATTATTGAGCGTGCTAATGGCGCGGTTCTACCAAGGATCATAGTGATGCTGACGGCCACACACATGCCAAATTCCTTGTGGGGACAAGCATTCCTGCATGTGGTGACGACGTTGAACTGGTTGCCCATTAAGCCTTTGGGCTTGGCGTCCCCGCACCAGAAGCTGTACGAATCGGAGCCAATGCTGGATGACTTGCGGACCTGGGGCTGTCTGACACACGTGCGGGTTCCCCCAGAGTCAAGACAGACGAAAGAGAAGCTGGAAGCAAGTGCAAGATTGTGCCTACTACTGGGTTACAGTGAGTCTACCCTAGACTACAAGTTCATCAACCTTGTGACGACTCAAGTGATGGCAGCTCGTGGCGGCAACGTGAGGTTTTATGAGGAGTTCACGACCGATGGCACTGACACGTAGAACCTGTTAGAGAGAGCGTTCTTTGATGTCGATCATGCTCTACCCAAGACTGTACCTGTAGCGCGCATCAAGATACGTACCATCCAGGTTGGAGTGACGGCATTTCCAGTGCGGAGAAGCCACTTGAGGCGGTACCAGTTGCTGACGAACCTTCAGAAACTGTGTCAAGTTCGAGTGGGAGTTCGTCAATTGCAGACTCACCTGTGAGCAAAGACAGTGCGGAGACAGCTGGTGTTGCCGCACCAGCTGTGTTGCAGGATCCTGATGAGGAACCAAGTGAAGTTTCCAAAGCAAAGAAGCAAGGAGCGCAAGAGACGGAGATAAAAAAAGAAACCTGCAATGGTGGAGAAGGAGACAAGTGGTTTCGATATTCAGCCTCCACCAATAGAGCCCTGCCTAAAGCGACCAAGAAGGAAGCAGAAGACGAACGTTCGATTGTCGGATTACGTGGTGGGCCTAGTGCAGGCCATCACTACGGATGTGCAGATTCCGACGACGTACAAGCAAGCACGTGCAAGCAAGTACTGGCAGCAGTGGAGAGCTGCTATGTTGGTGGAACTTCAATCGTTGAAAGGTCACAAGACCTCGAAACTTGTACCCCGCAAAGATACAAAGAAAGAAAAGGGATTACGTGTAGGTGGGTCTTCGCTGTGAAGCGAGACGAGCGTGGACGGATCAAACGGTTCAAAGCGCGACTAGTGATCCACGGATTCAAGCAGCAACTTGGAATCAACTACTCAGAGACTTACGCATCTGTGATCCGGTTCGAAATCATACGTGCGGCTATCTACTACGCTGTACAAAGAGGTTGGGAGGTGTTGCAATTTGACGTGAAGACGGCTTTTCTATATGGAGACTTAGATGAGATCATCTTCATGGAGCAGCCTCCTGGCTTCCAGGTGAACGGACCTGAATTCATTTGCAGACTATTGAAGAGCTTGTACGGACTGAAACAAGCGCCGAATGTTTGGAATCGCACGCTTCGTGCGAAGCTTGTTTCGATGGACTTTATTTCGACGGGCTCTGACCATGGCCTTTATATGCTGAGGAAAGATGGTGAAGTCAATCTGCTCTTCATTGTCTACGTGGACGACCTACTACTGATGGGACCACGTGATCTGTGCGCCAAGATCGCTGCTTTATTGCAAGAAGCACTCGAGCTTACGACGATGGACACAGTCAAGTACCTCTTAGGCGTCGAGATCCTGATTGACCGGCCGCGCCGATGTGGTGAAGTGCCATCGGAATTTTCCCCGAAGGACGACTTACGATCGGGGAGGATCGGGATATGGTGATCTCAACCGACATGGGGCGAGGGAAGGGAGATCCGATGTCCCCCGCGACTGACTTGAAGCCAGAAGCCGATGATCATGAGTGGGCGGCCGCGATCGGGCCGCAACCGATCTCAGTCAAACGCTGTAACTGAAAGCCTCAAGATGTTAAGCCAAGGTGCATTGAGCCCGGTAGCGTGGGCAAGTGGTCTAAGCTTCTGGACCGAACGCTGTGGACTGAGGGTTCGATCCCCACAGCGTACAAATTCCCCCGGATGGAGAGAAAAGAACCACCGATAAGGTCAGGTCCTTGGCACAGGCGGTAGTGCACCTTAAACTAGGGTTGTTTAAGGAAAAACCTAGAGTACATAGTAATGTGGAACCACGTCCTGGTTGGAGGCAGTTCCTGTAATAGAGACAGGGCGTGGGCTCCAGTGAGCAAAACTGGCAGCGTTCGTTGTTGGAGGGCTTCCGGGCTTCAGAGAAGGTGAAAAATTGCCCGAAAGAAACATACATTGCCCTTGTGGACACCTACTCGCATTCACCAAGTGTAACCCCCTCACTTAAAATCAAAAATTAAGATTATTGCCCGAAAGAAGGTCCATGGAAGAGGGATCGCGACAATAGAAGTCAAGATCGTCCGGAAGGTCAAGCCGATCGGACTTGCGGGACGAGTTGAAAAGGGGTCAGGAGACGGAGATCAAGGCTCCACGGACTGAGATCAGCTGCGATTAGTGGAGATCGAGGCGATATTGAAAAGCCGGCGACCAAGTTGAAGATCAACGATCAAGTTGAAGATCAACGATCAAGTTGAAGATCGGCGGTCGAGAGGAAGTGGGTCGACGACCTTTAAGAAGATCACCAATCAGGATCGAGATCGCCAACCTAGATCAAGATCGCCGATCAAGACGGAGATCGCCAATCAGGGTCAAGATCGCAAGGTAAGGTCAAGATCGCCTATCAAGGCGAAGAGCACCAATCAGAAGCGAGATCGGCGATCAAGGGCCGAAGTTGAAGATCACGAGATCGTCCGTCCGATCGGAGATGGTGAGAGCCGATCTTATCTGAGGATGAGATATAGGAAGGCGCAGGATGCACGGTGAGATGGGTAGACAGTAGGGACATATGGATAAACATCAATCAGAACAAAATTTACTTTGAAGTGCACAAGTGACCTTCCTCGCGCCCGGGGCGTCTTAGAGACATATTGGCCCGGTATAAAGTGCTAAAAGGGCCTTTAGATTGCGGATACTAGCGTCGTAGTGTAAGATCTCGGTTAATATACTAGCCAGATTTACCTACACTAGTTTTCCCTATTCTGAGTGCATAAGTCCCTGATCGTCCAGCGTTTGGTGCTTGACTGGAAGTCAGACTCGCTCTCAAGACTAAAGATCCCGCTATTGGAAGCGGCAAGCAACCCGGAAAGGAGAAGAAGAACAAGGAACACGCTTGTTTAGGCATTTCGGTGCCTACAATAGGTATAACCCCCTAGATCAAGGCCGATAGTCCCTAATCGGACCCTGTTTAGGGCTTATCTCAAGGGTGCAGAGCGAAGAAGTTCCGCGCTGCCCCACACATCCCGCGTCCCGCCAGGACGGTTAAGGTTTCACTGATCGGACACGTTCGGATCCCTGAGAGAGCAGATCCAGCCCGCCGACGGGTACACAAGGTGAGACCAAGTTCTGCTGATCACGGATCATCGAGGGACCCCCTTCGCTAGTCGGTGTCTGGGCGCAGAGAGTGAGTGGCGATGGCCTCAACCAGATTTTGGCTGATCCCACTACTCCACACCGACAGATTGTGTACTGCCAGAAACAGTAGGTACTGGAGGTGTTCAAGCGTTTTCACATGGAGAACTGTAATGGCTGCGCCAAACCAGAAGCTACAACACCCTTGAAGGCAGACGTGCCTTCTTCGAAGGAGTATCGTCCCTACAGAGAGTTGGTGGGTGCTCTTCAGTACCTCGTCAGTGCGTCGTGACCTGATATAGCTTATGCTACTCGACACCTGGGCAAGTATCTTGCGAGCTACGATCATACACATTGCGCACAAGCCAAGAAAAAGGGTGCTGCACTACCTGAAGGATACATGCGACTTTGAACTAGTGGTGAATGTGAAGCTGCAGACTGACGTGCAAGTTAGTGGATACTCAGGTGTTGACTACGCGAATGACCCCGTGGATCGACGGAGCATCAGTGGTTACATTACTATGCTAAATGGCTTTGTCACCTCCTACGCATCCCGCAAGCAAGAGATCAGCGCGCTCAGCACTTGCGAAGCCGAGTAAGTGCGATGGCAGAGGCGATCAAGGACTTGTTGTGGCTTGCTGCCCTACGCAAAGAGTTAAGCTGGAAGCATCCAGTACCGCTACTGCTTGGAGACAATCAAGCAGCTATTGCTTTGACTGCGAAGCCTGGAAAGCATTCGAAGTCAAAGCACATCGATAACAAGTACCACGTGGTGAGACGCATCGTGGAGTTGAAGCATCTTACAACGCGACACTCTGGCACCGATGAGATGGTGGCCGATATAATGGCGAAGACGCTTGCGGTGGTGAAGTTCACACACTTTCGCAAGGCTATGAAGGTGTTGCCTACTGTGGCTACTGATGGCGATGTATCCGATGCGGCGGCTACTACTATGACTATGGCTCCTGCGTTGACTACTGCGGTTAATGCTGAGGCTGTACAGTCCTTGATATAGTCCTTCGCCATTGCACGCACGTGCACGCAGTAGCCTGTTGTAGTGCAGCTGCAGCTAGCTGCACTGGCAGAAGCATGATTATCTTTGGGATGTGTCTTGCAAGGCACTGTCAGTGGACGGTGGCTCGTAGACGGGGGGCACTGGACACTGACAGACTGCACTGCTCTGGCACTCGACACGCAGGTAAGGTACACTCCCACTTCATATCGAAAGTTGGCGCGAACACACACTCACAAAATTGTGGCTACCAAGCTTCCAGTAGTAGCGTAGTCCAATGCACACAGGCAATAGCAGCCCACAAAGTAGCAGCACTCCCACTCGATCGTCATCTTCGTCATCAATGTAGGTATTTTTCCATGCGTAGTGAGCGTTGTGTATGAAGCACAGCGAAAGAAACGGGGCGGTCGGCGCGAAGGAAAAAAATGTTTTCAAGAAGAAAGAATTAGCCAGTTGAGTTGTCCAAGATGTTGAACAGTAGATGGAAACCAATACTACCGGTACCGTACAACTCCAGCATAATATGGGCGGCAGCCGTCATCCCTCCTGTGGTCATTGGAGTCTATGGAAGGAGTGCAGCGCAACAAGCAGACGTCGCGTACAACACGGCTCAAAATTTGACCCTTTCTCCATCCCTTTGCTGGGTTTCCAGTCGGTACTATGCTTATCCAGCACACTACCTATCTGCCATCTAGTCCTAACCAAATGGACCACATTTGACCCCCTGTATGTATGCTTGATTGAAACGCTATTTTCGCGATCCGATAAATTTAAAAAATTAAGGCTATAGTAGTATAAAACGAAATACATGTACTTCAGTAGTAAAATAGATATTTTAATGGGATAGGAAGCACTTTAGTGCTGTAAGTGACAGCCCAACAAGGATTTATTCGGTGGTCCATCGGCGCGACATCGCCCTACTGGTATATCGATACAAATACCGAACCATCAGTAGCACTCCCCAAAAGCCTTAATGCGGTGGGATGGTCGTTACTAGTAAATCGATGAAAGCACCTTTTTAGTAGGTTGGCGTGCCTAGTGCTACAGTAATATATTGGCAGAGAGGATCGATAATATCATACAACACAAAGTGTTTTAAATTTAGTTTTCCCACGGATTATTTGAGAATAACAAATTACAAAAAAACAATCGCTTTTTTCTCCTACTTAGCCGAGCATGATTGACGGTGAAAGATCTGACAAAGTCGTGCTTATCATCCTTCTTTGTTCAATGTTAACGATTTCTACCTTTTAGGTAGACACAACCTGAAGGTTGGGATTTCTCGACATAATCCATCAGCGTTGCGAAGGTTGGGAATTCCATTAGTGACGCAGCATCTGCATAGCACTTTCGTTTTACTACAGTAACCGCATACGACATGTTACAGTGCGCGCCATAAATACACTTTGTGCGCACTCCTTCCCACAATTCCGGTCTAATTTCCACAATAAGGCGTTTTTAGCGCTGAAACTGGAGATCTTGATTTTTTGTGTGGACAACTCGCGCCCATTGTTGTGACAGTAGATCTAAAATCCAGAAACTGTGTAATCATTAAGTCACAAAGTCAACAATAAATAGCTGGGAACGCATAAAAAGCGGCGAATCATCACATTGAGATTGACATTATTCGAATTTACTTATCTTATAACTACGCGTCCAGTCTAAAACTAAAACATCGCCATTTAGATAAGTAAGTAGCTTCTGCAAAGTATCTAGGCCGACATCTGCGTCGTCATCGCTGAAGTCATCGTGAGCTGGATGGTCGTCGAGGTGCATCAGATGGCGAAGTCTCACGTTGCGACGATACTTCTCTTGGCTTAGGCGGCGCTTTTTCTTTAGCTGCGCACCAATAGCGCACATGCGATTTTCCAATCGCCGGTGGTAGTCACCATTATCCTCGCGGAGAGGATGCATGGAGACATGGAAGTTCGTTAGGCTAGCGCAAACTCGAAAAATGTCATCGTAAAGAGCTTCGCTCCAACGAAAAATGTCCGCACAGATCCTCCAGAGACCACTTAGCCGACCAAAATAATTTTCCACGATTACTCGGTCACTCGAGACTTTATCGTTAAAGATACGTTCCTCGGGCGTGAGAGTCTTCCCCTTTTTAGGGTGGATGCACACGATGAAGCAATTTCGGCCTCGTCATCAGTGCACTCAGCGGAATATTGGTCCACATCCTCGCGGCGTTCTGCCTCGCGATCCTCAAGCATCGAGAACACCAATTGGAGGTTGCGTTGGGAGGTACGTTGTGGTGTGCGGCGAGCGGACTGCTGGGGCGAGCGCTGGGAGGTACGTGTGCGGTTTTGGGAAGGCGTCCCTGGAGGAGTTAAGAGAAGTTGTCGCAGACTTGTTGGAGAACTGGGTAATTCAGAAGTGAGCATGGTAAAATTATACACTTCGCATTGATTCGCAACGACAGCTATAGTTCTCGAAGATTGTCGATGCTAGTGGAGATCGCCTAAATGATCATCGTGTCAATAGGTGCCCACAAGATTTGTCAGATATCATAGCTACTCCGTTTTAGAATTCGGCAGAATCCTTCGAGAGCGGATCTGCTGACTTGAGTAAATAACACTAACTTCTAGAAAGGACTAGTGACAACAGTATGTGCACAGAAATCGGATCCGGAGAAGCGGCAGCGATGATCTTGACGGTGGTGGCTAGTATGAGGCAGGGCGAATATCATGAAGTCGTCGAAGAAAGATCGTGATAAAAGCCGAAACGCCCCCTTTTTGAAAATTGAGGGTTCAAGAGGGAGAAGAAACGCGGCGTACCCAAAGAGCAGCGCTCTAGGTAAGGAGGCGAACCGAGGGGAGCCAACTACGTATACCAGCAGCGACGGGTTTTTAGCCGTGTTGTACGCGACGTCTGCTTGCTGTGCTGCACTCTTCAATTGCGCGCGAGACTCCAAATGAGGGATGACGGCTGCCGCCCATTTTATGCTGGAGTTGTACGGTACCGGTAGTATTGGTTTCCATCTACTGTTCAACATCTTGGACAACTCAACTGGCTAATTCTTTCTTCTTGAAAATAGTTTTTTCCTTCGCACCGACCGCTCCGTTTCTTCTTCCGCTGGGTTTCATACACAACGCTATGTATGTGGCATGGAAAATTACCTTTCAATCAAGCATACATAGATGGGGTCAAATGTGGTTCATCTGGTTAGGCCGAGAAGGCAGATAGGTAGTGTGCTGGATAAGCATAGTTCCGACTGGCAACCCCCAATTTGGCCGTAACCAGGTAGTGACAAATGACCCCCCCGATGTGGTAACATTAATCGTAGCCTTGCCTTTTAGCCAGAGTACTTTCGGATTTCCAACATTGGCAGCATGGCTGAACTAGTATCGCCAGGCAGAACGCGGGTATACACGTGTTTTGTATGGCTGTATGGCCAAGCGAGGTGAATACCCGACCTTTGCATGGCTGTATGGCCAAGCGAGATGTATACCTGAGATTTGCATGGCTGTATGGTCAAGCGGGGTTTATACCCGAGGTTTGCATGGCTGTATGTATAGCTGCGCAAACCACGACGGAAACCTCTGGTATACATCCGAGGATGGACACCCAAGGTTGGTGTATGCTCGAATTCCGGCGTCGCTTGTACGCCGATCTGGGAGGCAGACGTTGTTGATAATCGCGATTCTCTGAGCTGGTTGGAGCCGTGAGTCTTGTCGTATTCGGGAAGGGATGTTGGAGCGCCTAGCTTGTGCAACGCTTAAGTGCAGGGCGCACGGAACGTAGGCATACGTGTTAGTTCGAAGTATTAGCTTTCTACTAGGTTTTGACAGGCCATGCGGCACGCCACAATACGCGGCTTGTTCCTCTCTTTAGCGTGGCGGCTCTTGTTTGTCTGAGAAGAATGTCCGACATGAGCAATGGTCCTAAAGTTGTAAGGTTGAAGATCATCTCCCGGTTGAGATATTTAGGAAGATCTTCATCGAAAACCTGAGTGCTAGGTGGCCCGATATGGACTACTCGAGCGGCGCGTACCGCCTGCTAACTTACTGTCATCTGAAGTATTCTCGCGTGTGTAAGATTCTAGGCAACAAGTGTATACATAATATCTGGAATGCTTCCACACTCAGTGTACGCTCCGCTCCGACTGGACAAAACGACACCTAAAAAAATTATCACCGGCATTTCAGACAGTTATTAATTTCCGCGAATAGGTCGTGCAACATTCCATTTTAAAATAGGCGTACTTAAGCGCGAGGGCGACAACACAGGTAACATTTGTATAATTATTAATCCAACACAGATATAGATGTTCATGGCCATCATGGTACTGTCTCACTGTATTTGTGTATTACATTTCAAGAATTTATAGTATTTTGGGATATATAAATAACCAGGTTATTATTTTAAGGGAATTGAAACACAAATCGGATCCTTAGCTCTGAAATAAATTTCAGAGAATTGCTGTTATGCGACATGCTCGATGGTTAACTAACGATGCGGCACATTTTTACAGTCACGCATGAAGGAAGGCCAAGTGGTTGGAACACAAAGCATTGTTTAAGTAGAGCAAGTGAGGCCTCGGTGCAGCAAGATTGTAGATTGGAACACACCAGGGCCAGCATCCAGGTCGATCCCAGCAAAGTCCTCCATACTTTCGAGAAGGTTAGCCAACGCTGCGTCGATTAACTGCGGTAGTTCTAAACGACAGTGAAAATGCTCTCGAGTGAGTTGTTTCATGTCGAAACTGATACATGCAATATATCGCTGAGTGCCGTGTTCGTTTTCTTCGAGCCACGCCAAGGTGTTAACGTTAATCTATCCCAGCCTCGCGAAGCCCTAGTGGTCTGTAGTAAAAAATGAGTTGATTGTGCATTCGCTGATTTCGGTTGAACAATAGCTTCATGAAATTAATTACTAAGCTTTCTATGTTGTGATAAAATTGTCGGACAAACTCATACTGCACTTTCATCTAACATTCGACGTAGATTGCGTCTATAGTTGCCGTAAAAAAAGTTGTCAATGGTACTGAAAAAAATGCCCAGGTGATCTCGTTGTATGAAGACTGTTCATATTTCAGTTCCTTTCACCAGCTGCCGTTTCAGGCGATGCTAATAATCCGCGTATTTTATCCCATTGCAGCGAGTTGACGTCCAGCAATTGCCACCGAAATTCTAGCGGTTTGGATGCTGGTCGATGACCAAGGTATCCCAACCGACCGCAATAGATATAAGGATCCTGCCCAAACCACAGCGCAATTAGCATCCAACATTTGCAGCTTCATTAACATGTCCCCGTACCTGCGTATGCCTAAGGAAAAGCAATAATGGTTTCTCATCCGTCTCCTTCTCCTTGTTGAAATACGTGTCATCAAATCTCAAGTCTTCTTCTCCTCGCTTCGTTTTCTTCAGTCTCATCACCAACGGCGACTCATCATGCCATCTATTCTGTCCAAACCACTGGAAATGCACTGTACTGTATCCGTCCGCTTCCTCCTGATGAAACACATTGTCATAGGGTGATTCACTTTCAACGTTCACGAACAGCGCGATCGCATTCTTCCACGGCTGCACGCCACTCATCTTGGAGAACTTGGCCACGTATCCTGGAGGGCACAGACCCTGCATGACCGTCTGCTTACCTGCAGGCAGCAGTTGTGTCCCAAGACATCGTTCATGGAATTTCTCTAGTTGAATATCGATCTGGGAGCTCGAAAGGTGCAATTTCTTTCCCTTATTAAGGGCCGGTAGCTGTGTGACTGGCAAGTCCAAAGGATCGAGAGGTTCCGTTTTCGCTCTCTTAACTCTAGGGGGCAGTGGGCCCAGCGCTATCAACGCTTCGGTCTCGGTCTCAAAGGGTTCTGTAGCATTCTCCCTTTGGTGGCGCTGACGCAGCGATCTCCTCACGGGAAACTGTTGTTCTCCCTCTTTCTTCTTACGGGGAGTTGGCCGAGTGCGTTGCGGGATCTTGGGTACGTTCAGTGCCTCCAGTTGCTGCTGGTTCACTTCGATGCGGCGCAAACGCTTGGCCTCATACTCGCTCACCGGCCCAGTCCATTGATTCATTTAGCAAAATGATGATACTGGCAGCCTTTGCCGCACCCACTTACTTCCTTATACCCTTTTATAGCCGATACGATCTGGTATATCTGTCTCCCTCATTCTTCTACTACCTTTGAAAACGACTATACTTCGAAGAAACCTTTTCGTGCGCCTCTTTTGTAAAGTTTTAAAAAAGTTAACACCAGGATATCTGCGTCTTCAAGTGCAGAGCAGAAAACAACCCTGCCCAGTCCATTGCGGGAACATCCAGTAGCTGCCATCAAAACTTAACCGAGTAGGACTCGTAACCAAGATATCCGATTCGTCCGCAGTAAACATAGGGACCCTACACACCAGCCACACACGATGTTAAATACTACCAGCAAGAACGACACAACGATGACATACCTTGGCATGTTGAAGGAAAAGTAAGACTGGGGTAGCACTGGACTCCTCGCTTGTATAGTACGAATCATTCAGTCGCAGTTCTTCATCCCCCTCCTGCACATGACGTAATTGCTGCATCATTGCTGGCGAAATCGCTTGCTGCTGTGTCCGAGCACTCCAGTCGAAGAAAACTCTCTTGCACTCTCGCATTTCAGCCTGTGGCTGTAAGGCGCGCTGCCTTTTTCACTCATGAAGAAAGTAATTGCATTTTTCCACAGATGCACGTTACGTGTTCTAGAGAGCCGCGTCGTATACCCAGGAGGACCTGTCGGGGACGTCTGGATCTCCGCACAGGTTCCACTCTCTGTGTTTGTTTTAGCGCTGTAGCGGGTTTGGGGCGGCGTGGAAGTGTAAGCAGGTCCAGGGACTCTAGCATCCGCCGGTTTGCTTCCATGCGAAGCAAGCGCTTGGCCTCATAGTCGCCAAGCGAAAGTGCTCCTGAGGCTCTGGCACTCGTTTTGTCCATTGCTACTCGAACTATACACGGTATACTCTGTAGCCATTTCTATTTATTTTTCTATTTACTTCACAACGACATGAGCGCAAAGCCGAAGCCTTCCAAGGCGCGACGCGCGCTGCTCCGTCTTCGTGGCTACGTGGCGTCTCGCTGCCTTTCGCTATGGTACGTGCCAACTAGTGTCTTTTCTCTTCCTTCTCATACTATATAATTGCAATGCTCCATGTATCCATCAAGATATCGGTTAGCGATCCTAACACTCATTGAATTGATTTTGCGCTTCTTTCAGCTGGGGGACGTACGTATTAGGCCTAATGTGGGTGCCACTACATCCTGCTATTACCGTCACTACTGGTATTGCGCTCTTTATCTTCATTTGACCCGATAAAGCACGACTAACTCTCCAAAAACTCCTCCAAACACTTGTTTCGTCGTCTCAATAGGCGAGTTAAAATGTCGCGGGACGTACATGTCCGAGAATGCGCTGCTGATCGACCTCATGGAGGCGCGAGCTAGTCATCAGGAAGCTCATTCGGCTCGAGGGTTCCATCAGAAGCTGCTAAAGCTCCCAAACTTGCCTCCAAGTGGCTGCCAGGACAGCTGCACACACGTCGTGGACTGGATCGACACGCAACTGCGCAGTCTGGATCGAGTTGAAGCCTACAGCCAAGTATTCCAGACGGACGAGACATCAACGCCACGTACGAACGTGTATGGCATCCTGAGGGCCTCGCCACTGGCTGATGGCAAGGTATAATGCGACTCTGTCGTTCTACCTCTAACGATACTGACAGTATACGTCTTTTAGGAATCAATTGTGCTTGTTACTCACTACCGAAATGTCGGTACTGAAAGCGGTGAGAACTCGGGGTTATCGTTGGGATTGGCACTGCTTAAGTACCTCTCCAGAGCCAAATGGCTGGCTAAAGACGTCATTCTTCTCGCTGCAGACGGTAAAGTAAACATTTCTTTTATTGTATTATGGTTAATCTCTAACTTCTAGATGTATCATGGCGGCGTGTAGATGGTTATTTTGATGGAAGGGATGGATATACTCCAGGTACTGAAGCCTGGTTGCAAGCGTACCATCTGGACCCCGTACAAAGCGGGCTGCAAGGCGTTCTACCGATGAGAGCTGGTGTTATTCGTGCAGCGATTAATCTGGAGACGCTGTATGACTCACGCCAAGTGGATTCAATTGGGATTTACACGGCTGGGATGAACGGCCAGCTGCCAAACTTGGATCTGGTCAACACAGTCGTCCGCGCGTTCCGTCAACACCAGATTCCTACGCTCCTGGATCGTGCTGACGCCCAGGAAGGTGGCCACGAAGACTATATCTCTACAGCTCTACGGGTTGTCTCAAGCTTGAGCGACAAGTATACGCCGCTTGAGTTCAAGGAAAAGGCACGAAACTACCTGACGAACCTCAAGGGAATGCTGCACTTCATGACGACGCTGGCTACTGGACCTTCCGGCCCTCACGCCAACTTCATCAGCTACAATATCGACAGTGTCACACTGTCACTAACAAAGAGCCAAGCCTCAGGACGTCCACTTGGCTCCCGTGAGATCCTGCGGTCGATTGAGATGGTGATTCGAGCACTGAGTAACCTGGAGGAGAAGCTGCATCAGTCGTTCTTCCTCTACGTTCTGCCCAGCACGTCGACGTTTGTGTCAGTGGGTGAGTACATCTACGCGGTGCTGCTGGTGATTTCACCGGCGATCGCGCATTTGCTGTACTTGGCGCATCAAACTACTGGGATGCGTGTTGCGCTCGCGTTGGCTGTATTCCTCGTGGTTGAGACTCTTTGTGCGCTTCTTCTGGTTGCGATCCGCAAGTATTTCGCTTCTCCTACTGCGCTACTGCAAACGTTCAGCTCAAGTGATACGTCCGGTACGCGGTGGTTTGGACTGGCGATTGCAGTTTCCGTGGTCCAAGCTATGATCCTATTGGTGGTAATGCCAGCTCTGCGCACTGTGGCGGGCTTCTCGGGTTGTGTGGAAAGTTACGACTGGAGGAAAAAAGTTACAGCGTACGAAGCAGCAGAGCTAAAAAAGCTTTCACAGCAAGATGGCAAGACGGAAGAGGATTCTGCGAAGAATGACATCCCGACGCTTGATTCAGGCTGGCGCGCCATCAAATTCATTGCTATGGCGGTGATCGTGTACGTTTTTATTAATTTGTTTGGATAGTTCTGATGTTGCACTGACAGTTTTTTGTAAACAGGTACGCACACTGCATTATGGGGATCTTGAATTATCCAATGGCTCTGTTTTGCGCGATCCCGATGACCCATTTCGCCCGAGTGGTTCCTTTTGGTACTGCAACATTGGCCAAGAATGTTTCGAATGGTTTGTGGCTCTTTTTATCGTCTCCTCTGGTTCTCCTCATTCTGCTTAGTTGGAGTCGTCTAGGTACAGTCGTCAATACTTGTGTGGCTATATGATTTGCCTTTATGGTGACTTTGTTGTGCTTTGTGTAACAGACGTGGTAGCTGGTTTATCGTATGCCGTCGACAGTTTTGTTCAGCGGATCAACTTGCTGGCTCTGGCGTACATTTGCTGCATCTACGTTTCCGTCCACACTTTGTCACTAGTGGTTTGGATTTATCCGAGCGCCGCACATTCAGATAAAAAGCAGAAGATGGAGTAAAACAATATATATGTGGCCCTTTCATTTTCTTTTTTTTGTTTTACTCCGGAGTACGAAGTATTAATTTTGCATGATCTTTTAGTTGCACTATTTACAGCGATATCTATAGGTGTTCGATTCGACCATTCACCCTGATAGAAGAATGTCCACTATGTCATCTATCGATGCCTCTCTAGCGCTTGCTAGTCCGTTAAACTCTACGCCAGCGGGAAGCGGTAGTAAAGATCAGAACAAACCTTTCAAGATCCGCGCAGAGCTGTTGACATCCACTCGGCTGGCCCCAAAGGCTCAACTACTGCATCACACTCGATCGTTGTCGATCCAAGTCATCGCTCATGAAGTTTTCTTGCTGGTTCTCGCATGCACTAAATGCTTTGCCTTAGCCAATAAAGAGCCGCCTCTGATCGGAGTTTTGGGAGGTGGGAATGTCGGAACCACGGTCATCATGACTCTCTTGGCAAACGGATACAGTGCCGAACGAATGGCATTATCCACCCGTCAACCAGATCGAATTCCGCGATGTGAAGCATTGAAAGCCCCTTCAGCTCTGCCGATGTTTCAATTGGTGCCTCGGTACTATGACAATGCACGACTAGCTCGGGAGAGTGATATATTGATACTTTGCATGCCACCGGCACAGTTGAAGAGCGTCACTATTCAGATTCGACACGCACTGGCTGCAAACGCAGATACCCCACCACTTGTGATCAGTACGCTGTGTGGTGTCACTCACCATACCTTGAGCAAAGCCTGTGGATCCCAAGCAGTCGTGCGAGTGCAGCCTGACGTGGCGAAAATTGCGAGTCAATGGGTTCACCAACATGAGGAGAACGATAAAGAAGAGGAGTCTGCCGGTCTTCTGCCTAGTCGAGCGAATGCACCATCACTGAACTTGGCGGATTATCAGCAGGACATGGCTGGTCGAGATCGGAAGCCCGTACCACTTCGTCTAGCAGCAGAAGCAATCGGTAAGTTTATTTCCTATGTTCGTTACTAAGAACTCATATTCTGCTGATGTTCGAGAACTTGCATAGCACCACAAAGAGACGATGTACGCACCTTAGTGCAGGCGTTTGGTTTGCTTTGTCGTCGCGCTTGGGGCCAACGAATGAATGTAGCGGCACTGGGCAACGTGCTATTTGGTGACAAGGATGAAATAGTCTTGACTGCTCTTGGGCTAGTGCTATCCGACTCACAGCAGCAGAACGAGAAAATCAACACCTTGTCGGCGATTCCTAGCTGGCCTCTGGAATGGGAGCAAGACCTCATCGACCTCCAAAAACAACTAGAAGTGCATACTTTAAGCACTCCCAGTAAGATTGTTAACGAGATTTTTTCTGGCTAAGTTGATGTACAAGTTGATGGCACGACCACCGTTGATGGATCGCCAATGATGAGACCAGCCACTGACGATGCTACTTCTCAACTAATGGTCACATAGATTCTTTTTATTCCAAGGCACGATCAAAGTCTCGACACAATGAACACGGCTAATCCCACTCCAAGTCTTACATACACTTTGTCGCAGTTCACGTTCGAGAAGATAATAGAGCTGATACCTAGAGTGAAGGAGAACGGGATGAAACTTTTACGGATTGACAAGGCCGACGCACAATGGCAGAAAAACATCGATGCGCAGCTGCCGCTAATGATCCTATACATCACGCGTGAATACGCTATTAGCGCCGACGAGTACGTTCCTTTGCACAAAGTCCTGAAACGCGGTGCCGTCTATGCCAAGGAGCTGCTGACACCCGCAGCTACTGTCACGCTAAACCGCACACAGTTGAAACGGCTTCAAGATGCCTCCAGAGAATACTACCGTGGTGACGCACACTTGAAATTCTATGGATACCTTGTGAGATGCTGGAGAGCTTACGATAGCAACCTGGGCAAGTATGTGGCGCCCTACACGGTACTAGTGCAGAGCTCAGGCTTTGGCAAGAGCAGGTTGGTGTACGAAGTTGCGAAAATGACGGCGAGGGCGTCGGCGGTCCAGCTCTCAGACCAACAAAGTTCGATGGACATGAGAGTTCTGTATGTTTGCACTCGCAACGGCAAGAAATCGTCCGGTTTCCCGCTTGCAACTCCAGAGTTAGCCAACTGGCTGTTCTTCGACCACACAACTGAGCACGATATCGCCACACAACTACTGAAAACGTGGACGTATCCATACCGTACGCCCAACAAAACTGGAGTGATATGGGAACAGAGTGGCTCCAATTGTTCTTGCATTCAGAGGCGGACGCCTGGGTAAAAGATGCTCGTAATAGTGTATCGGTGCAACCTTTCAAGTCCAATTATGCCAAGAGCAATCGGTTGCTGGTTTTAGTGGTCGACGAGGCGACATCGTTGATGGATCAGACTTATATCAGTGAAATTTCCTTGTTTGAGCTCTTGAGAAGAGCGCTGGTGACGACGAACGAAGCACTTTACGGTTGTGGGGGATCTTTGCTGTACTGGTTGACACCAGTTTCAAGTTAATCTTGAATGCTCATGACTATGTGCCAACAATAAGTAACGATGCATCATCACGAGTGACCAAGGAAGTGATGGCTCTTTTTCCGCCTTTCGTTCTAACGCACACGATGGATGTGTTTTGTCGGCCCTCGGAACCCAGCGTAGACGGTGGTGGTCTGTGTAGTCCTAGGGTGGACGCTGGCGACACCGCTGCCCAATGAAACGCGCTTATGTCAATGGGTCGTCCGCTGTGGAAGTCATTTCTTAGAAAAGGTACCGCGCTATAATATCAGCAAATGAAGATTTCGGACTTGGCCGCTTCCAAGCAATTGATGGGCCTGCCTTTGAGTCTGGGAAAGAGCTTCAACGACAGCACAATGTACGGTACGGCGGCATTGTTCTGTCGACGTGGACTGCGTCCACATTCAAGCTCCGCAATTGCAACGCGGACTGTGGCGGATTTTATGAGCGTCCTCAGCTACGTGTCCTACACGAATTCGAGCGATATCACGGGGTATTCATCTGAACCCGCACTGGCGTTTGGGGCGACCCGCTTATGGTATCAAGTGGAGTCGACCTCGTTGGAGAAATTTATTCTCCCATATTTCCAGCAACTGCTGATGCAACGAAAAGTCGACACAGACGATACCGATAGCATCGTTTGCGCGTATCTTCCTGTTGCTGACGATGGATGCGACCACACTACGTGTGAAGTACAATAGGAACGGGTGGCAGAGGAAGGAAAATTTTATTTTTGCCGGTCAGTTCTGCTCGGTCAGGACATTTCTTGACATGTTGGGACGACATCACGAAAGAGCAGCAGGACACGTGGGTAAAAAAATGGGAGGACTGGAGTGTGAACTTTGTTCAGTTTGCGGATCTTCCTAACGAGCTGATGGAGGAGACATTGTGGCTTTTGCTGAATCGTCGAGCTGCCGGGGTCCTCCGTCGAAATCAGAAGGAATCGGATTTGGTCATTCCGATCTTCTCGGGCAAACAGGTCTCATTCATTTTGGTTCGAGTGACGAATCAGTTAAAGGATATACATCTTGAAGAAGCAGAAACTTCAAAGTTGCTATTCATCGACCAAATGTTTTTGTCGAAGATCAAGTCATGTGGTACGATCAGAGTCTACATCGGTCTGTGCGAGGAGGCGACTAATGCCCCTGAGCAGATGAATGTTGGCATGAGGAGCACCTGCGCTTCTGAAATGAACAATATCACATCAATACAGCAGCCCAAGAAGAAAAAGACAAGGAAACTACCTAAAGTGAATTCGTCCGAGCAATCTGCTCATGCGGTGAAAGGATCTGTTGAGTTTATGGCGGAGGTTGACGGAGAAGTTGAGGCCCAATCGCCAAAAAACACCTCCTGCGTCTTGTATCTTGCAGGCATTTGTGAACAAGATCGAATGAGTTTTTCTGCCATGTCTACTTCGTCGTGGCCGTTCTTGTCTTACAACGTGTCCAAGTATTTAAAGGAAATTGCCAAGTCGAGGTGATGCGATGTCCAAGAACTCGTTACTTGTGATTTGAAGGCACGCAATAGCTCCACATTTGCAGACCAGCTCAAAGTGCTAGCTGAAGACGACGTGATAGAGACCGTAGAACACTCCATTACGATCGGTAAGCGGAAATTCCGTCAGCTGTAGGAAACAGGATTCTAAAAAAAAATTCTTCGTCAAAGAAGTGCGAGACTCAGAAGTGCGCAATTTTACAGCGTTTCCAGCACTGAGACACGACAACATCTTGCCTACAAGTAAAGCCGCTCAGCTCTCCGCAGGTGCAGAAGCTCAGGAGTAAGCGAGGCTTTGGCCACGAGGTCAGTGCTGATAAGTATTTTGTCTGTGCGCGACGGTGCAAGGACGCAACTGTAATAAAAGACAGTGGCGCTCAGCTGGAGTTGCATTAGGTGCAATTTGCTGAGCAGCTCGTGAAATTTTAATTAAGCTGGACAACCGACATAGGGCCGGCGATACAACCTCGGGTAGCAAATTATGGAGACGAGGGAACCCCCGATGACAATGCACGAGTTTCTATGGAGCTTGTGCGCGCTTGCGGTCTATAATTGAGGAGTAGTAGTTTTGTAGTCCTTGCAGATCACTAACATGAACTGTATCATGCTGAAGCATTAATTTTGTGTTGTCTGAAACATTGATAAACTTGTTGTTTGTCATAGACTACACTGCCTAGGCATGGTGGAGCCTGCAATTCGAATCGTATGCCCTAACATATTAGAGTACCCCCGGAAAAGAGTACCCTAATTATAGGGAATACTAAAACAATACAGTCAGGGATTGACAGTACTTTGTACCAACGGTACTGGTGCACTACTATCTACTGCAATATACTGCTCAAAGTACAATAGTAAGTAGTAATTTGAGGCGATGTGCAAATTACTACTAATAGGGTAACCAGTAACTCAGATTTCGAACGTGAGTTACTGTTGGGTTACTGTCGAGCTACTGTCTCGCAGCTGAGGAAATCCAGGAGATTCCTGGACGCTTTGCTCTACGCTCGGTCTCCGGTTCAACCACAGTGAGCGTTCTGTACTCAGCGTTGGCTATTTGGCTCGCTGGTGCTGGCCCTAACCAATAGTAAGGCATGGAAGCGGTCATCGTCGTACGGCCAACAGCTCTTGTGCTCCGTGATCTCGGCGTTGGTGCCGGGTTAATTCATTCTGCAATTTTCCAGCAGCAAGAAACATCAAGGACTAAGCTTTCGAAGACGCCGATGAAGTGTCCAGCCCTGATTGTACCTGTCCTGAACTGCTAGTGCTGGACCAGTGCGATGCGTGCAGACGTGGCTCTACCACTTATGTAGGAGCGATCTTTCCAATAGGCTCTCCGCCGATAGATTCAGCACTGCCATCTGCGTTTACGAATGGAATTCGACTTCACGACTCCTCCGGTGCGTTTCGGTCCTGAAATCTTACACGACTCGCACCTATCAAGCCTAACTTCATTACATGTACCAGTATACACTGAATTCCAAGGAGCTGTGATACTGCAGGTTCGGGTGGTTTGTCTGATGCTGGTGCTCACGGCTGATTCTGTCTGCATCTAGGCGCTTTGTTAGAGTTGTCGATGTCGTACTAGATAAACAGTAGCATCACTCCATTCCTTTTCATTGACTTCACAGCAGAACCCAGGTGTTGACTGTAGAAATTACTGGAAACTACATGTACTGGATAACTAGTATAGTACTAGCTAGTACTATAGTAATCAGCTACTTGAATGAGAAACTACTTATACTACATTAGTGCATAAGCTACTACTACTACGCGAATGTAGTATTTCGGAAGAAAATCAAAGTATTATCAATTCCTGAATACAGCGCCCACCCCAAAAAAGCGGCACGTTGCTGCTGCCACTGGCCACCTATGTTCACCACACTATGTCAGTACAAAACGAGGGTAATCTAGGATATTCAAATCCTGAAAGATACGGCGAGTATTTTCGTAAGATAAAACGGGATGGGATCACATTAGTTCTTAGAGGTGTATCTGGGATGTTGCTGCTGCCACAGGTTATTTTTGTATTCACACTATAACAATTGTAAAATAGGACAAATCCTTGGCTTCTAGCTTTATAATCTTTTGTGTGAAGAATTTATCGGTAAGCTATAATGGATGGTATGCTATCAATAGAGGTTTCGAGTGCTTAGTGACAGACCCAATGGGACAAATTGAGTTGAGCTCCAGCCCCAGCCTATGGCTGGATACATATAGCGCACTCAACGAGTCTGTCTGACAAGTTCGCTGAGTACACATAGGTATTATCACGTGTCGTGAAATGTAGCGTCGTGCCAGCCACACGAGTAGGAAATAAATGAGCTGTCGCGTTTAGTGCAGCGACACAGGAACCCGACGTTTTACATCCTCAAAACGTAGCTACTACGTAGTAATACTTAAACTATGAAGTAGTACAGAGTCGTATTAAGGAGTTGGTCGAAGTGTTCATGAGGACTAAGTATAATAATCGGACGAGTCTTGCTATTGCGGCATGGACATAACAAATCAAACCGTCGTGCATATATATTATCCAACGCAACTTGTCGCTCCCGTAGGCCACTGTTCGGTGTAAGATGTCGTGTAAGTCTCACCTCAGGGAGGCGTCCGACAGCTCCTTGCGTGAGCTTCGTCCCTCCCCCCTATACGCGCACATACAGGCCGCATTTTATAGCCGTAACCTGGAGTCAACTCTTATTGGGTTGCACCACTAGTAGTTCTCTTTGTTCGACTTGTACCTGTACATAAGAATAATGTACGCATCAGCCTTTAGGAGAACATACGCACAACACACGCACTGCAGTCAGCGGGTTCTCGACCGGAGTTGGACAGACTGCAGCTAGACACCTCGCTACTTGTCCGGGCGCTCTTCCGTGCCTTCACCACGTCTGCAACTCCCCCCCCCCCCCCCCCGCGCGCCCGCCCACCACCAAGCCGCAGCAATCAATGGCGCGGATGCGTCGGGCTGGTGCGCTCCTTTTCGCAAATGCTCTGCTGTTGTAGGCTCTTCTCAGCCACAGATGATATAAGTTTGTGAAGGTCCCGTATTTTACCCCGTCGAAAATAATTTCTCCGCCTGTGGCGTGAAGTGGCATAAATGACAGGTCGTGCCACAGGTAGAGAAAATCATATGTTTTCTACCTGTGGCAGCAGACACTCCGGTGTATCTGTGAAGCACTATCGCACTGTTGACTGTTTTAATTACATACATCAGCAATGTATCAAACTAATCTACCAACCCAAGGAAATTCGTTTCCTAATATCCATACATACATGGAGATCCACTCCTATTGTTATATACCAGGTTTTTACACTACATACTTCCTCTTATTGAATAGTACACGTGGTACCGTCGGCATTGATGCGGCGTTGCCGATTTCATAGCTGGAGCGGCTAGTGAGGCCATCTCGGCCGTAAGCGTACCGTCCGAGGTCATCATGTCGCTCACCAAATATTACCTACGTGCCACGAGGACAGTGTAGACCGCCGACTATCAACGCGAAATCAAACATCTTCGTTCAGATATTACACTATGAATGGCTAAAGTTTAGATGGGGGTCATCAAATATGACTTGTGCACGGCACAGCAACACACTGTGCCTTTCGCCTTCTGCGTCTATATTAGTTGTCACCGAGCACCATCTGATGCGCATACACAGACAGGCGAGATCAAAATGCGACCGTTTGATGTCACAGCCAACACCGAAAGACGCCCACGTACTGGACACGGCACGCAGTGGACCAAGGTCAGAGCGAACACTTCTTTCCGCGTCATCGCCCGCGAAATTTGCGAGTGGTTCCACCTGTCTGGTAGCAACGTGGCCACACGCAGAAGTATTCAAACCGATAGTTTTTTATCGTCAATCCAGATTGCTTACTCTTAAAGACTGTTGTGCTCAGTCCAAGGCAAAATGAATTGTGAACTCCATTTTTTTTCCTTGTCGGCATCATCGCACTGAGGAGGCGCCCTCTCTGAGAGGCGAGAATCTTTCTATATTTCTTTACACTTCATCTAAGTATACTAGCACTGTGTGTTCCACACAGCTGAGCTACCTGCATCCGCCAGTAGGCTCAACACGAAGCATCAAGGCTGTCGACCGTCCGAGCTCCTCGTCTTCGTCTTCAGTCCGTCCCGCTCGAGCGAATGGTGTGTATAGTGCGTTGCCAACGCATAACGTAAATAGCATAAAATACATATCACAAGTTGAATAGTTGCAATTTATTATTGCAGTTTCACCTTCCCCTACTAGTGTCGACCAGTGGCTCGAATGCCACAAGTCAAACCACAGTTCAAGCAAAACAGCTGTATTTTGACCGGTGGCAGTAGCCACTTCGGAAAACGATTGGCAAACACCAGATTTGCCAAAAGTTTTCCCAACCGGTGGAGATGCACTTAATCAAACATTTACTCTTGTTAGAGGATTTTGTTGTGATATAGGAAACCGGTTAGGGGAGACTTTTTATAATCTCACGATTTCGATCGAAATTTACCTCTTCGTAACGACATTGAAGTTTTGATATCCAACGACTGAAACAGAACCTCGATTATTTTCCTTTCTAGAACAGTTGAGGCCTTCTGTATCGGAAAATAACATCGGGTACGTACCAGAATGTGTACTTGGCAGATTGTGAACTCACCTTTCATACCGACACACATACTGACCATGGTTTTGGCCGTAGCCAGGCCAGTCTGTCCGGTATTAATACCGGTACTGTACTGTGCTTTGGTTGGCTTGTGAGGAAGGACCCACACTCTGCCCATTTTGCTACAAACTGGAGATTTAGGACCGATTAACGACTGAGGGGCGCCTTTGAGGAGGGCACCCAGGTATCCAGAGCACGACGATCATGTGGTCCAATTGTAACTCCGTTCGCTGGGTGCGTGACTGGGAAACCCCAAGTCGCGTCCTGTGGCATAGCCACAATCATCGTAGTGTTCACATCCACAACACGGAAGCTCAATGACTGTTCGTCGTACTCGAAATTAAATCCTTGATCGACTACTAAACCAGCTGATAGTAGACCATGTGTAGCTCCTGGTACGTAGAAGACGTCATTCAGGTAGACAACTGCTAGATGTCCATCAACTTCAGTCACTAACTGCACAGTTCCTACTCCAGCATTTCGGAATTCCAGAGCAGGAGTAACTCCATGTACATACTTCGATTGATTCGGATCTGGAGTAAACGCTACGTAGTACCATGTGTTCCCCGTCACGTGCGCGTTGGCTGCGGTGTCAAAATACCACCACCCGCCGCTTGCGTCTTTTGCATCACCGTGTTCAGCAACACCTTGTAACGCGCTGTTCTCACTGCTCAGGTCCTGCACTTCCCCATCCGTGCATATATCTTTCATGTTCTTGAGCACCGGCGCCAATCAACATCGCTCCCAACTCGCTCACGACCTCTTCAAGATCGGCACCTCGACGCGTCAAGTCCGAACGTCCAGTCTCACGAGATAGAGTTTGACGCGTCGTCATATTTGCGCGCGGTCATTGCAGCTGCCCGGTTGCATTAGCTCCATCCGGACTCTGAGTTTTCGTCCTATCCGGACTCTCAGATCTGAGATGTGCTGTGCTGTCACAGATGAAACTCTTTTTCACTTTTTTTTTCTTTTAAAGTCCTTGGACTGTTCCCCATGTTGTTCTTCATGTTCTCCAACTTTGGGTCTGTTACCGCCACCGCCAGCACCGCATATCTCCTGATCGCTGCGTGCTCCTCCACTCTTGGACTGGTGTGTCCGTTGACGTGAGTCTGCAACGCGCATCAGCTCTTGCACGCTCTCCGGTGTGACGTAGTCGTCCGATACGTTGTAACGAACTAAACTCTTCAAGCTTTCGAACTCATACAGGTGGGGCAAGCTATTCAGCATCCGCTTCACCATAGTCACGTCATCGAACTGGTAGTTCATCGACTGTAATTCCGTCCGCAAATTGAACATCTTACTCGGGTGTTTGTTGACGTCTCCAGCTTGGGCCAGTTTCAGTAGCTTTAGTTAGTATCGGATTCCTACCGCTCTGTGAGCCATGATCGTCCGATGTTCGTAGATCACGCACAATGTCTACCACATGTCCGATCCTGTGGTCTTGTCGCGATTCTGGTGAAAGATGTCCGCAGGCAACGACATTCCGATAAGCTTCATGATGGTCAACTGGCTGTCATCAAATTCGGTCTCACTCTCCGACGAAGTAAGCGTTGATATCGTGATCATACCGTCCACTATGTCTGTGAGTTTCTTCTTCTTGACAACAGTCTCCATCGCCCACTTATACTGTTGCCAGTCCTTTCCGTTCCAGTTCTTTGGAATCCCCTCACTTGTGTACTTTAGTGGCTCTGCCATCTTGTATCATTCCCGTGCAATCTGTCCGCATGTATTTTGGGCTCAGAGCCCTCTTCGGATATGCACAGATCCGTATGACCCAGACTAGAAAAAATCTAAGATAAGCAGCTAGCTCTGCTGCCGCTTAGCTTCAAAACTAACTCAAGCGGGCTTCAGTCGCTTGAATATTCAAAGACCTGCATCGCCTAGTTTCACTTTGCTCCATATTGTCAACGCACTTGTCGCGGTAGTGCCATGTCTCATTGTCTTCACCTCCAACGTTGTCGTCGTTGAGTCGACACCAACATGGATCCCAACTATAACAGATAGTGATGACCTGCATTCAAGTGCTCGAAAGTATAATCTTGAACTTGTGTGTGAGTGGTTAGATACATGCAGTGATAATGTACTGCATGCAAGTGCTCGAAAAAATGTTTGAACGAAAAAATAAAGGTTTCAGAGTACGTCTCATCGTTCAAATTGAAAATTATTTTTTACCCCAGATTTGGCGAAAATATCTGACGAGAAATCAATTATTTTCGCCAAATCTGTTAAAAAAAATGAAACCACCCTAAGCAGGCATTCTAGATACCAGTTCATTTGCTTTGGCTTGCTCCTACCACTGCAGCTTTATTTAGATTAAGACAATTAGTATCACCAACGTACAGCTTTTCTTTATCTTCATCCTTATGCCTCGGGCATGATTCCTGTAGCTTCAACAAAAGCTTGTAGTCCTCCGGTTCAGGATTCTCGTGGTGCTTTGGGGACGATTCAGAGCTATTACCTTTCACACCGTCAATTTGTCGCTCTATGGACGTTTGTGGTATTATTTCACGGTGTGTCTGCAGTGTTTTTAATCCTCTGTGCCAAGTTGTATTGGATAATGGAGAACGAGTACATCGACTATTTTACAAACCTGCTTGCTCCAGCACACGACCGACACTTTCGAGCCGTAGGAACAGCGCTATGCGTTCTGGGCATCGCGAATGGTATGCAACTTATTAGTCACGTAGGGGCCTCCATCCTTGAGCGAAAGATTACTGTCCGGTCACTAGATCCAAGTTCACGCATTATGAGGTTCTGCGCACCAATTACCAACAAGTTTGGTATTGGTACCACTCGCGATAGAGCGACTGATGATAATTTTTATGGCCGAGTATTCGCACTACGCAAACTGGTGGAAATCGCTACTCAAGTCCCGGGCACTTATCTCTACAGTACCTTAATTGCACGACCATGGATAAACAACGTCAAAGTTGCGCTGTTAGTGCTAAACTGTTGGTCATCCTTCGCTATTTATTTGACATTTACCAAGGCTAACCGTGTGAGTACGGACGTTAGCACATCACGCCAATCTGCTCGCTTCTCCGCCGAAGTGGTCGATGTGTTGTTAGCTGCTACAACAGGCATCCTACTCCCATGCGCAATATTCATTCCGTACTTGTTGGAATTCAATATCAACACTCTCGATTTCCCCGACGCAATGCTTTATGGGGATACGGAATTTCCTAATCTGGTGCTTGAGAATCGCGCCTTTTTCGCCATTTCGTGGGGTGACGCAGTGACAAAGATTGTTCCTCATTTAAGTGTCTTGGTTTGTCTAGTCGCTATCGGATCCATGCTTGATAGTGCCGCTAACGCTAAGTTGAAAGCTCTAAAAGGTAGATCATCTCCGACGCCCCACTCAAACCGATCGAATGTGGTAAAGGGCTCTTTCCGTGAATCACAGACGGCCAGGTCCCGCAAACGTGCACGGCGTTGTCATCATGCACGCCGCCTTGTTGCTTTGAGTGTGTTTCTCGTTACTGGAGTAGTTGTGATTGCCTTGCACCTTATAGCTCAGTACAGAACCACCCATGGTGATCTGGATCTTTTGGACGAGAGCTGTCTCCAGAAGATGCACCCTTGGTTCGCTCAGAATTACAGCTGTGCTGTAATGAAGTATAACTGCCACATGCAAGGAGTAGCAAGCCCACCCTCTAACGCGCTGGACTGGCTGGAACATGAGGCACTTCGCACAATTGTGTTCATGCATTGTTCGGCTTTTGTGATGCCAGAAAGCATTCGAGAGTTTTCGTCACTCATGGGTATCGAGATCTGGAATGCAACACTCGTGCGGTGGGGAGAAGAATCGGCCTTGTCGAATGATCTGCACCCTATGATGCTATTCATCATTGTGGCATACGTGAACATGACTAAGGTTCCTACCGGCATTTTGCGGTTTCCGCCTCTTGCACGATTAACGGACATGGAGTTTACTCACACGAATCTGACGGTATTACCAGATAGCGTTGCCGAATATTGGTGTAATTTGGAGGTCTTGTACCTTGAGCACTCGCAGCTGGACCGATTTCCTAGTGTAGTTATGAAGTTACCCGTCCTGAGCGAGCTCTCACTCATCGGCAACAAGATCGAAGTACTGCCTGAAAATTTGTTCATCACCGCAGCTTCAACATATTTCTACGATTTGGCGCTGTCTCGAAACCCATTGCGAAAGTTACCAGAAGCTCGGAGTGAAGCTTTTGAGGTGTCTTTGTTGTCGCTGGAATTTACGCAGATAGTAGAACTCCCGTTGTGGGTACATACAAGCGTTTTGGAGTCTGTGTCATTAGGGGGTTCGCCTATATGCAAAGAATATCATAATTCTACTCTCACCAGTTTCGAGATGTGTGGGCATGAAGACAACTTTTGGGATCCGTTAGGAGAAGAGCGTTTTCCGAGACAACTAGTTGAGCGGCTGAGAATACTATAAAATCAAGGAACTGGTTAGTGTTACCTGCTAGTTGACGCTCAATACCAATCTGGTAAAAGGTTCTGGAAACCCAGCATTGCCATTATATTGTTGAGTTGGAAGCTCCTCGCACACAACACGTTTAGCAAGCTACGTCGATCCTGTCTGAACTAAATATGCCAAACACTTTGTGAAAGCATTATTGAGGAATTTCTGTGAACATGTCAGTGCTACAAACGACTGCTTCAGTCTAATAGACCTCACAACCAGATACGCATCGTTTTCCATTTTACTGTTGTAATTAGTAAGGACGGGTTGAGTTTTACTGTTAATATTTGTCTTTGATGTGTTACGTACGTTATAATCAATAATTCACATCCTGACTTGAGCATCGAGCAAATAATTAAGGATTCAGTAGAAGTATTTGCAACTCAGTCAACTAACAGTATGTAGAGCTACTAATCCGTTTCTTATTCACTAATCAGTTATATAATAGCTTTTGCTTCAGCTATTACTAAGGCCATAATATTAAAATAATTTCTTAAGAAAATAAAAGTCTCCACCGACTAACAGAGCAACCTGCTTTCTTAGGCATAAACAAGGGTTTGTATTCTACCGGCCAAACAAAATTAAGCCAATGCGGCGACATATCGTAGATTGAGAGATTCGAGCTTCATGGGGAGAGTAAATAATGAGGCACCTACATTCATACAACCAAAGTATATTTTAGAAGCAGTAATAGCAGAGGCTCTTGTTGAAATGAGTTTATGTTCACTCTTGCCCTATCCTCCGACGCGAGAAAAATTTGTTACGAGACTGAATCAATTCGAATATCAATGAAGCCAATTAAATACGTGTTGTCCGACGAAATGTTTGGGGAACAAATTAAGATAAAATTTTCAGCTTCTACTTCTTTATTCATTAAAAACTGATATATAACGGTGAAAACCAGTGAACAACAGTGTCTATCACAATATATACTTGTCATTTCATGTAAGACCGGCATTTTGGGATCGTTACCTAATAGGTTTATGACTTGAGTAAATTCATTGAAGTATAGAATGCGACTAATTTCTGGCGGAAGTGGATCAATTGTGATAGTGATCTTTAGCTGAATTGCGACCGCGTCCATCAACGCTCGGTGTTTATTCACTGGTGGTGGACACGTGGCTTCCGACCCACAATACCACAACATACAGCTTATCGTCGACGGCGAATGCACCACCGTGACTGTCGACGTATCTTCACCACCACCTTTGCTGTCACCCGCGACGTTAATCAAGTCGCCGCCTTTCCCAGGCATTGTGGCGACCGATGGCCGACGGCATCGAATACATCTAGTACCCGTCGGCTTCCTCAACCAATAACAAACAAGCGCGATTGTAAAATGACTAGCTTGCAACGAACGAATGAATAACCCCAACAAATTTGGTCCTTGAGATAAGGACCAAATAAGATGCATGCCCGTCAATTTCCGGGCGATTTTATCCGTAATGCCTCGATTACAAGGACAAAAATCGAGTACGGCAAGCTCAAGCCTGTGTCTCATAAGACAGCTGAGACACCTGACGCCAATTTGTATGGAAATGGATTTTAACTTCGTTAAACTATTGAATTCTAGGACTTTTGTCATTACTGATAAATTTTTCTTGTTGGGGATAATGAACACTGCTAGTGCTCATTGAAAATGAAATTAATGCAGCAAACTTGAGTCCAGTGACTTGACGTCGTAAATGAGGTAAATTTTATCACGACACTTTCACTTTACCTTGGCATGCTGCAAATACATTGTTTAGGGATTATGTTAGGATTTTTTGTCAACACAGTTGGGGAATGTGAAAAACAAAAAATCCACAGGCTGTTGGGCAACAGCCTGTTTCAAACGAGGATTTTTTTCTATTAGAGCAGGCAAAGACAGAGATAGCCTAGCCCTAGGAAGATAGCCACCCATTATGCTATTTTGCAGTCTTTCCAGCCTACGCGTCCCCTCTTCGGAGTCGTTACTGCAACACGGTGAGACATGAAGAAACATGAGGGGGTGAATTCAATGCTGCCGAATCAATGCCAGGGTTTAAGGGTAGTGTGCTGAGCGCGCGGGTTCAGTCCTGGACCGAGCCTAGTAAAGTCCCGTTCGGCCGTTCAGGGTAAAAGCGTAGGAAAGTGCTGATTTGGCTTAAGGCAGGGCGATAGCTTTCCTGTCGACTTCGTCATTTTGCCAAAATGATTTTGGTGATTTGAATGACACCAGTCCCACCATAGGGTTAGAGTAATTAGTTATGGAGGAGTCCGTTTATATCAGATTTTGGAGTGCCTTATGTTGTTTCTTAACTATGGTTATGTTGCTCATTTGGTGTCATTTTGTCGTACTTTTGTTGCAGTATTTCAAGCAGGGTTGATAAAAATCCAAGATTGAAAAAAAACGGGTGGGTAACACAAAAGTAGAGGCTGGGTGGGTTGAAAACCTGGGTTTTTAAATTCAAGTGACGTCATCGTACTTAGCGAGTTATTCGTATGTATAAGGACATTCCTGCCACACTAATGCTACACAACTCGCTGATTTCGACCACAAATCGGCCGTCTGAGGTGTTTTCGTAATGGTGGCGATGCACGCAAGAAGTACTGGGAGCAATTGGGACACGTTGCCGGCATGGTGATTTCCAATGTGAAGAAGCATTCTTACATTTACGCAACAGTCTCATCCTACATGTCTTATTAATAGCATTCTTCCTTTTTTTGCCAAACCCAAATTGCCCGCCTTTCGAGGTCGCTGGGTGGGTGGGTCGGAATAAAAATCCATTGCAATAAAAACCCAAACCCAGAAAAAACAACCCTGATTGCAAGACCCCGCCCTCTTACGTTGTCCTATGGCGTCACAACCGGTACTTCTTGTCGGAGTCTCACGAGCGCTGCCTAGTCCTCCAGGCCATCTCCCATTTCCCGCAACTGGTTTCCTCCTATCTCCTTCCCCACACCATCGGTGCAGCCGTCTACACCGATCTCCGCCTCGTTCTTGAAGTTTACGGAGCTTCACGTGCTTGGACTATGGCAGCAATGGACGGAGCTGCCGCCAGAGGACGTCTCTGCATTGTCCAGTGGCTCTTCGACCACCGATCAGAAGGCTGTTCCTCCTCTGCCTTCACCGGTGCAGCAGCCGATGGCCATTCCCGTGTCCTCAAGTGGCTCATCAAATTCTACCCATTCCTATACGACCCTTTGCAGTGTCTAACTGCAGCTGCGGGGACTGGACAACTCACTGTGGTGAAACAGCAGCGCGATCAAGTGAATATATACGCCATGGTGCCAGCTTTGGAAGCTGCGGCGGCCAATGGCTACACTGACGTGCTGGAAGCTTTGAGGCCTTGGCCGTTTAACATGGACGGACCTTTGATGCAGCAGTGGCTAATGGACTAGTCGAGGTGATTCATTATTTTGTTGCCAGAGGGGTAACTAGCGGAATGGATTCGTTAAGTACTGCAGCAAAACTCGGACTCTGTGAGATAGTCGCGTTGTTGCTTCCAATGTCTAGCTCAATCGATGCTAACGTCGCATTGAGGGAGGCAGCCGATCATGGACAGACCGACGTTATCGAGCTGCTACTGAACACGCACCAGTTTGACATGGATTGGATTTTGTATGCTCTGGGGGAGGGGGCAAAGAACGAATATTGCGACGTAGTTAAAAAAATTACTGCTGGACCAGTGTACTATCTACGGTTCAGTTAAGGACATTCGGGCGGATGCTTACAGTGCCCCAACGATACTAGTGACTATAGACACGGCCTGCTGCTCCGCAGCAAAACGTGGAAGCGTCGAGATGGTCAAGTTACTCGTTGGAAAATGTATTTCTGAAATACTTGGTAATGAATTAGAAGAAGCAGCTTGTGGCGGCAACCGCGAACTGGTGCAGACTAATCTTACTGAGTGCGAGACAAGATCCGGGAAGGATTTGTGGTATTTCTCCAATGTTGGAAGGGCGTTGCAGAGTGCAGTGTCTTGTGGCGACTTGGAAATGTCAAAATTGTTGGTTGGCAAGTGTTGCCCCTATAGTGCAGGCCTGGGGTTGAAAGCCGCTGTTGAACACAACGACACGGATATGCTGTAGTTAGCTGCGCCAATGGCTGAAGCTTACCCTTACAAGGTTAATGCACTAGTAAGAGCCGCCGAGAAAGATCAAGCTGCGGTGGTGGAGACTCTGGTGAATTACAGTGACCAAATTACGATTGAAGCAGCATTGCTGAGGCTTTCCTCTAATGGAGATATTGTCGCAACAAAATTATTGCTGAGAAACTTTGGCGCCGCTTCCTACAAGCACTTATTAATCAATGCAGACGAGAACGATATGGTCAAAGTAGTCGAGATATTGCTGGAGCAGATTGACCCAAACAGTGTCGATTGGGCTCTAACTACCGCTTCTGCAAAAGGCTGCATTGGAACGGTGAAAACTTTGCTTCACAAGTGTGATTCAGTGGCTATTGGTTGGGCGCTTGGCTTGGCAGTTTCGAAGCACGAGTTGGCAATAATTGACGTGCTACGAAGGCGATGTGATTCCACCAGTATCAGCGATGCGATAGCAAGCGCAAAGTCAATTGGATACTCTGATGTGGTTCAATTGCTAGAGTGCAAGAGACCACGATTGGCCTAGTTTTGACACGAAAGCTTATAGGAGAATGATGACACGCCACTATTGCTTTTGCTGGTGGTGGTGTAGGTATAGAGGTGTAGCCTCACCGCTTAGATGGCGAAAAAAATTGAAAAAATAACTCTTGATTTCACCGGTTTGTTAATACTGTAATTCAACGTCTTAAGATGATGAAACCTATATTGTTTGTGCGTGAATCAGCTGATGCATGCAACGATCCTTCTTATGATGCGACTGGCGTGACTAAAAGATTGGTAATTTAAGACAAACTTTTGCTAAGGATTTCATTGCCACGATAGGAACTTAAATATGCACAGTACATGCTTGTAAAAAAGACCGTACTTCAGAGAAGTAATAAAGCTTGCGGATTTTAATACGAACAAATAGCAAGCGGCACGTTCCACATCGTAGGTATTGAGCACAGACAGTGTCCGTCAATGTAGAAGTATTAAATAATAACGTGCTATCTTATTGTTTTTTTTATTTGCACCTAGGAGCGAGTGAAACCTTGTACATGTATACTTGAGCGAGACTCAACGGAGACGTGGGTCTGTGCAGTGCACAGTGTGCACACCTCGCAATGGCTGTCAACATCGCCAAAGCTCTACACTCGTCTCTCAGCCTTCCAATCGGGCACAGTATACTGTCATTTAAAAAGCATAACATGGATACTCCTGATGTACCCTTGTATCAGACTCTTGTAACAAGAGGATGGAAGGGAGTCGCCGACAGAATTCCGGTTCTTCATCTGTTGCACCGCATCAAATGACTTGTTGTTTGTTGTCTCCGACAGAAGTAAAACCCAGTTTACCTGCACTACAGTATCAAAGTTTAAACTTCAGCGATGCTACAACTGCAAATCCCTCGTCACCTCTGATCGCCGGCTTGAACCGCGTGAGTGGCAGAGTGGCACGCGCTTCCAGTGGCCACGCCGTCATCTTAAGCCGATGGGTCTCAGCACTTTGCTTTTCGCGTCCAGTGAGTCAGACGCGGGGGCTGTAAACCCGCAGCTCGACTACAAGGTACATTGCTAAAGTGCTCGATCCGCATGTGACAGACATTTCGACTAGCGATTGGGATCAGATTGTTATCAAAGACCATACGACTCATGCGGACTCTGTATGTAAATGGACAGATATGTACAGAACTTTTCCTGGAGCAACTCAACCAAACTGTTACCAGTACAGCACCGCAGACCAACAAGTCGACACGAGCTGGAATACACATGTTACAGATGAACAGCAGGAACGACGGACCTCTGCACAAGCAACGGGAGTTCTCAATAACGCACCTACTGCGTCAGATGAAGTTTCCACTGAGTACTTGACGTCACCGCCACTCGCTAGTTTCTCAGTTCTACTAAAGGACGATGGAGAATTTAGAGACAGCGAGGATCTCGGTTCTCGCGTTCCATCGGAAAAAGATATCTATACTACCGGACTAGACACGTCCATGGCGAAACTAGCGATGCAAGATGCGATGGAACTTGTCAGCTTTAAACTGGGACAACAAGCAATCCCTAGGACGACAACGCGGCATGAGGCTGCTGCTCCGGAATCAATTCAATCTGAAAAACCAGCAGCGCCGCAGTTACAGACTCTAGACTGTCCAAGTTTTTCGAGCAGTGACGATGACGACATGATACCTTTTAGTAGAATTCCCACGATGAACAGGTATGGATGTTCATACCTGAGAGCTAAACTATAATTGCTGCGTTGGTTTTCGTTATCTTCTCTGACACTTTGTGTGCTGTAGCTTCTATTCAACTCGTGGGGAACGCGCTACCGCTGAAAATGATCGTGGTTTCCGCAAGAAGTCACGAGAAAAAATGCGACGACATGAGGTGAATATCAAGGTATTTCGTCGTTTTAACTTTTCTGTAATTATGAAATATGCTGAGCTAACGAAGTTGTTGTGTGAATTCTAGTTCGAAATGCTCGTTAACGTTCTAGGGCTCGCCGGTCGCACTCGCAAGAAAAATATTCTGCACGAAGCTGCATCTGCAATCAAAGGCCTGAAAAGAGAATGCAACCAGCTGCGTCGTGATCGGGATCGACTTCAACAAGAATTGAACTATTTGGCTACCTATCTACAGAGCACGGAAAGTGAACCGACGTACGTAGCTTCATAAAATATAGATACACCAACCAAGCCAAGGTAAAGTTAGTTGCATCAGTAGCAACTGGAAACAACTGGAAAAGTAAATTTAAGCAAATGCGAAGTTTAGTAATAAATGGACTACTATACAGTAGTATATATGGTAAGCGGCTACAATAATCTTTGCCATCGGATAGCGATCCAAGTTTTTTTGCTTATTTAGGGCTAAGATAAGTGCTACGGGAGTGTTATAATAGCACCTCCGATTGGCAGATTAGCTCTGCTTCCCATTTACTACCATCAAGTTTCTTCTACATGTAATTCTGATCGTAGCGAACAATGTATTATATCTAAGGCGAGCGGAATAAAAGTAGAACGGATCTTCGCGTGCATCTCCAATCCGGATTTCCACCGAGTAATATTTAATTTATGAATTTACTAATGTAAATGGCGAGGATGACACCAAAGACTGAACCCAGGAACCCTGCTTCGTTGGAGCTTGCTTTCATGGAAGCAACCTAGTAAGTCACTCTTGCATCTTAATCGCAAAATTTGAGGCGACATCTATTAAATTCATCTACATGTATAAGTTAGTATGTGTTTTGTGTAAAGGTACCGGTATGAGCTCTAATAAATACTAACTCGCCACAGGAAATCCTACGTTGGATTCCCAACCTTCGAAGTTCAATTGCTTGAATTGTTAATTTCAGAGCTTCTTCGGGCGAGGCACGACTTTGTTTTGTGTAAAGGTATAAAATCTGATGAATATGGAAAGCACCTACAGTTCATTTTGAGGCTAAGGCAAAGCTTGAGCATCTACCGTATGTAGACCAACATATGGAACGTTTGATCAACCGATTTTGTTCGTAGTTATGTTATCAGAGAGTATTTGCTCACGTATTTTACGAATTGTTGAGAGTGGTTTATCGAAGGGAGACATTTTCAGTTAATCGAAAAAAGTAAAAGTTGCAAGAAAACCTTTTGCTCGCGTATAATCCAGTTAAGTACGTGTATCATTCCACAAACAAGTTTCAAAGGAAACACGCTGCGTTCAAAAAGAAACAAGAACTACAACCGTGATGCCGTCGGAAAGAGAGTATGGAGAGCGCCCTCAAGGGAGTTTCGCTCAACGTCTGCGATCCACAGCAGCGATCGTGCTTTCAGACCTACGATAATGAGAAGCTGATGCTCATTGCAGCTCGCCGAAAGCCTTTTGCAGCACCCCACGGCCATGGGGAGGAAGAATGGCAAAAAGTTGCAGATCAGCTCAATGCCTTAGTTGGGGCCTCGTTCTTGATGGGGGCATATCGCGATAAGGTGACTTCACTGGTCAAGAAATACAAGCACGCTTCAGCAGCTAGTCATCGAGCGAGTGGTGTTACTGAATCTCACACCCAGCTTGACGACTACATTGAAGCTTACTTACAGCTCAAGACAGCATTTGACCTGAAGAAGCAGCAAGACTCCGACAAGGCGAAGGCGAAGGCAAAGAGGATTGCTGCAGCCTGCGCCAAGGCCATGCGCAAGGCTTCGCTGAGGTAAGCATTATTACACTTATCACTGTATAACTGGCTAATACATGTTTGTGCGTCAATATTTTAGAGTTAAACGGCGCAAAATCGACCAAACTACGGATGTTGTACGACGTGAAGAGATGTCAACAGCTGGTGAAGCTCAAGGTGGCGCTGGGGAATCCTACGCCAGTGAAAAGCAGCGACGGCAATAGTCATGTCGATGTTGTGGACGCTCGCACCGTTGAGCGTGGCGAGCTTCTCAGTATTCTGGGCAGCGCCTACAGCAGCGATGAGGGGAGGAGAGGGAGGACAACAGGGACGACCCCTCTCCAGAAGATGAAAACGCTGAAGAGGACGACCAAGTCGACGAAAGTAGCGATGAGGACGACCGAGTCGACGAAAGTAGCGATGAGGACGACCAAGTCAACGTAAGTAGCGATGAGGACGAGCAGCAGCATGTGGACAGAACTCGTCTTTGGGCGGGCGAGATTTGGGCCCTAGAAGAACGACTGATGGGCAAGGAGAGAAAGGCTCAAGCAGCTCGTGCTCAAAATTTTACACGTGTTATTGAAGCATTGGTCAACCAGGCACAACTGTTGCTCCAGTATATTGACAACGCGAACCAAGGCTTTTCCGACTCAAACTATATCGCTTAAGTGTGTTGGAGCTAGGATGCATGCATTTTTTTTTAATTATAGCTAGCACATCATGCGCTAGCTAAAGCGTTTTGCAAAAAATTAAAATAAAATGGAATCGTACATCAGGATTCACCGACATCTACTAGCGGTCGCAAGTCTTGGCGAATAGGAGCACAATACTCTTCAAAACTTGGTGGTGGCACGTCAAAATAGCTGCTGATGACATTCTGGTGCTTCGAAATCATGACGCAGTTTGCCAGAATTGCTGATAACTCAAAGAGCATATCGACCGGTACGCTTCCGATGTTCATCTTGCGTTTGAAGTCTGTAAGAGCCCACTCATTGATTATTTCTCCAAAGCCAATTCCACGGCTATTTATACCGAGCTCATCGACGCATTCACGATGTGTTCGGCTTCAGTTGTATTCACTCTGTCAAACGGAGAAGCGAAGACATCCGTCTGCCCATACGCAGGATAGCCATAGAAAAGGTACCCGTGGTAGCTTTTATTGTGTCTTTAAGACCTGATGCCTCCACAAAGTCAGATCGTGGCTTCGACCCTCAGCAGGACCGAAGCGATGCGCAATAATCCCATCGGACGTGACGACCGATTGGTATTTGACTCCACGGTAGCGCTTGTGACCGCTATCCATGGAGCTCTGCTCGGTTCCATTTGAAGATCGGCAAATACGGCGCACTGTGCCGTCAATAAAACCCCACACTTTTCGCAACTCCCCGCCTTTTGCCCGAATTGCCGACGCAAAATCTGGCAGACGATAACTAATTCGATCCGAATCTCCTTCTAACAAGGGCGCGCATCTTGTTGTGATATACTCGCACACGTTTTAGAAAATCGAGCTTAGATAACTGTCGGGCCGTCCATATTGTTTTTAGAGTTCTCTCCAACGCAACGGACATCCCATTCGTTCGAGCGCGATATACAGTCCTTCTATTCCGGAACATCGATACCCCTCCTCAGTAGAAAAACATGGAGGTACTTGGAATTTCGAGAGTAAAAGCGCGAGATGAAACTTGCGAAATCGATAGCGATCTAGACAGTCCTTTTCAGAGATGTGGTTGATTTTGAAGCGTACATTTGCAACACAGCCACGAAAAATGAGTTTTTCTTCTTCACGTTACTGTATTGCAAGTGTACATGCTACCGCTCGAAGTAGCATACTCCACCGTCGGTATCGAAGTCGTCTTCGATGGAGCACCCACAAGTCGATGCTGGTTTTAGGAGTCTGACATAGAATTTTGTGTGCTGCCTCCTCGATGTGCTCTTTGCACTCCTCCGATAGCATCTCACCATCATATGCCATCGATTCTTTACTGTAGTGGTTCGTATTTTCGCTTAGGATCTCCTCTTGAGATTCGCCACATCTATCAAGGCCCGAAGCCACAAACTCGGTTTCGTTTGGGGCACTAGCCAGACGACCTTGCTGAGAGCTGCGGTCATTGTCCGCGAAGTAATCATCGTTATCCAAATCGTATGAATAGTAATCCGCCGGTCTGCGCACAGATTCTCCGTCGTGATACTGCTGATGGCCCAGGTGGAAGGCCGCTCTGTATCGGAACGGAGGTGGCACGAAAACAAAATTTGTTGCTAGCTGATCGGAGAATGGATGACGCTGTGTGTTTTCTGCGCTTCGAAGTCCAAGGCCACCCTCTTCATCAAGTACAAAACAGCGGCCGGAGGTCGACCTGAGGAACTGTCGTCTGGAAGTTGAACCGAGGGATTAGACACTGTCCACCACCGGATACAACCAATTGCGGCTTAAAATCCGGACGCGATATAAATGGGGACTGGTTATACTGAGTACCCCGCCAGTCGGTGGCTCCTGCTGCAGCGCTTGGGGGCGCATCTCCGCAGGGAGGCTGCAAATGGCCCTGATGTTCATGCGTTGTCTTTGGAACGACTGTGAACTTTAATTTTGCCGGTACATTCTACTCGCATTCAGAGGTTTCGTATGATACGCAATTTGCAGCGTGTAACGTAGAATACGATATCAAAAATACGATGTCCGTGGATTAGCAATCAGCCCTACCCTAGCTAATTTGTTTTTGGCAATAGTACTCTGCTGTTTTGCAGAGTACTATTGCCAAAAACCATTAGGGCACAGACGGGTTTCGCAGGCTTCGGGGAAACTAACCTCCTGCTTTTGTTAGTGTTTGCATACAACTCGTCCTAGCAATATCTTCGTGGCTGTTTTAGTTGACTGCAGGTCTTCGACATCGGCGATGTCATCGCATATTCATGAAAAAAATGTTGAATGGTTATCTTCATCGTTGATGCCTCGTTGCCTTGGTACGAGAATTCGGGTGCAATTTCGCGCGTGTCTTGATCGTAGTACGTTTTAAGGAGACGTCGTTAACGTGTAAGGTACAGGACCCCCATGGGAAAAAATTGTTGGCTCCACTGGAATTTTCGATCAAGTCTATTTTCTCGGATCCGTGAACGTCATTCGGCCGGCTTCCTTCTTGTCGTCGCTAGCCATCGCTCTCGATGGCGTCAAACAGCGGTATCCCCGCACTGGACACAACTCGGCAAATGTAGCCATGTCGGATGTTTGCGTCTTTTCATGATCAAGCGTGCACCACGCCCGGTCGCGTACCGCATGCCAGCTACAAGAGACTACCCAGTAAGTCGCAGACGATCTAGTATTCTCTAAAACTTAAATTTATTTCAGTCACCTGATATCCGACTTTCCTCGCATGTTTTATTTATGATGCTATAGCTGTACCATCTTAACGTCAATAAAGTTGTTGGTCTAACCTGAGGGAGAGATTGAGCCACAGGACGAACCTAGCAAGCGTCAGCGCCTGTTGCAGCTCAGCGGCTACATGATCGAGGTACTGGACCCGGCTGCCCTGTCCATGACTTTTTTTAGCTGAAAAATAGCGTAAAACGTGAGCAAATACCCTCTATTACTGCATCCCGATGTGGCCGATAAAAAAAACGAATTGACGGAGCTATATTCTGCATACATTAAGTTCCTGAGGGTGTGACCAGCCGCAAAACCAAGAACAACAAAAAAGACGAAGCATTTTTTATTCATCGCATAATATGTACCTTACAGTATTCGATTTGAATCCATTTTAGGGTAAATCTGATTTTGACTGTAAATCCACAACCATTCTTTTTTATAACAAAACAAATTTAAAGAGGTGGTAGTGAAAGTGTTAAAACTCTAAAAAGTTGAGCGCATTAGAGTTAAGATGGTACAGTAGTGAAACAGCCATCTCTACTATCACTTTGACGATAATACCATCATTATTATTCATAGCTCTTTCACCCAACTCTTTCCCCTCCGCCCATTCCCTCTATATTAAATATTTTAGCTCTATTTAATTATTAAAATAAATAATGCACTAGGATTTATTACTTTTTATAAGTAGTTTTAAAAGGATTAAATCCTTTTTTATCGTTCTGGGAATAAAGATTAATTCTCCATTTCACAACTGCACTTAGGCAGCATTTGTTCCAGAATTAGATCTGTACCAGATATGGCGAACGACAACATGGCCGATCCTCCGCAGCTCCTACTCGTCCGGCACGCGCTACCGCCGTTGATCGGAGTTCTTCCACACGTGACCCAGCTCATCACCGACCTGTTGACCCCCTCCACCATTGATGCCGCTGTGTACAACCAGCTGTAGTGTGTGGTCCAAGTGTACGAGCCCTTCCGCCCTTACACTGTCGGAGCTATGGACGGCGCTGCTGCCAAAGGATACCTTAATATACTGGAGAGACTCCGCACAGAGCGATCGGAGGGATGCTCCAGTGCCACTTTTACTGGAGCAGTGGCTAACGGCCATTTCTCCGTGCTTCGGTGGCTTCATACGTCCTACCCGAGTCTCCGTGACGAAGTAGCAGAAGCCACTGCTGCTGCCGAGCATGGGCATGTTCTGATCGTATCCTTCCTGGTGAGGAATGCACACGGACCACATTTTCAGCGCAATCAAGTTGAACCGGCAATAGTCGCCGCCCCTGCGAATAGCCACGTCGCAGTTGTTGAGGTTTTGCTGCAAGAGTGTGTTGTCGCTACCAGGCCATCGTCGCAGCTGCAGGGAATGGCCATGTTCCCGTTCTGCGGACTATCATCGAGCAGAGTTACCAGAATTTCACACCGAACGTAACAGAGGCATTGGAGAGCGCCATCAGAGGTGGTCCATTGAATTTCTGTCTCGTCTGGATACGAAATATTCGATCGAAGAGGCGGTCAAGAACACGGTGCAGACGACTAGTCCGGAATTGTTTCGGTCGATACTGGCAAGGTGTGAGTTTGATGACTTATAAAGGAATCTTTTAAAACGATGACTTTCTGATTGCAGGACTCTTAAAAAAAGCAGCGAAACACAAAATTGCTAAGAAATTGTTGAAGTCCTGCTAGAAGTGATTCCCCCGATGAAGAGATCGTTTAGTATATGGGATGACAAGAATGGCATCCACCTGATCCGTGACGTCCTTCACCTCGCTTTGATGGGAGCAGTACGTAGCAGCTCTTTTCGGATGATTAAGATGCTGCTGCCAAATGCGGCTCGTTGGTGTGTGACATACTGATCTTAGCAGTACACAACAAACAATGGGAAGCTGCACATTTCCTGCTGAAGGAGTGTGAGGAGCAATATCTTTAGGACCCGCGCGTGAAACAATGCGCATATATTTTGTTGAGAAAAGCTGCGGCTGATGAGATTTGGCGATGTTGACACAAGAGAAGCACTGAAGACATCGGACAAAAAGAATTCGCTGGAGATCCTGAGCCTCCTTGCCGAGAAATTCGATCCAGCTATCGTTGTGAAGGGCTTCATAGCTGCAGCTGCCAGAGATCAGACGGACATGGTAAACGTTTTTTTATCTGTTGTTGATCAAACGTCCATTGAGAAGGCTGCGCTAGAAGCAGCCATTCGTGGTAAAGTGGCCGTCGCCCAGATGTTGCTAAGGCATTGTGATCCTCACGCATACAAGGATATCTTTCAGAAGGCAGCAACAAGTGATAGCGTTGGGGTGCTTAACTTGCTGCTAGATCAGATGGACGTATGTAGCATCAACCGAGCGTTGACGTCTGCTGCGGCAAGAGGATATGTGGAGGTTGTAAGGCATTGCTGGATAAGAGCGATGCATCGGCGATTGCATACGCGCTGGAAATTGCGGCACTGGAGGGAAACTCTGTGTTGGTGCGTTTGCCACGCCCTCGGTGCGATTCAGTTGGAATTAGCAATGCTTTGGCAAAAGCGCGAAGTGTCGGTCGCGACGAAGTTGTAGCACTTTTGTGCTGCAAGAAGCCTCGGCTGCAGTGATGACAGCGAGTAGATGATTTCCTGAAAGTAAAAGTTGCTGGATGACAGACATAGCGAAGAATGCGGGGCGACATATATAATACTGTCTTAATAGATGTGCGAGCTGTATGTTAATTCTCCTTTGTACCGCTGAAAGCGCTTTCTGGAGCTAATCACAGGAACCACTGCATTGAATGCTATCGTTCTATACATGCCAGTAGCGAAGAATACTACAGCTCTCTATTGTCGGCCACGTCAAAAGAAGCATCGGCGTCATGTTCTCCACGTCACTTCAATCTGGGACTAATCCTTGTTGCGCATCACTTAAACCGTAATCGTTGAATGCGTTGATTACGATGAAGAGAAGCCCAAGGTTCTAGACAGTTAAACGAGCTACTTTGCGTTCTAACTTACCAGCACTTGTCTACTCTCGCTTTCTACACCCTGACCTGCACCGAGGATCAAATGGAGTACCCTCTGTTTCAATGCGTCAAGCTGGCACATTCACCCAAATTTGAGCAGCTGCCGCATGTCCTTCAGTTCGTCAGCGATCTACTGCTACCGACAGCAATAGATGGTGCTATCTACAACGACCTCACCCGCGTGGTCAAGGACTACGAAGCTTTTCTTCCTTCCACGGTCGGAGCTATGGACGGCGCCGCAACCAGAGGGCGTGTCGACATTCTCCAAAGACTGCAAAACACTCGACGCGAAGGCTGTTCGTCCGCTGCATTCGTCGGCGCAGCTGCCCATGGTCATCTGGAGGTGCTGTGGTGGCTTGGTGAGTTCTACGCAGGATTGGCTTGGTGAGTTCTACGCAGGATTGGCTCGGCCACCAGAAATGGTCAAAGCCGCCGCTCACAACGGCCACGCACGCGTTGTGGAACTCTTGTGGAGACGGTTAAATGAGGAAGAACTGGAGTCTGCGTTAAAAGCAGCCAGTCCTAACAACCCAAGTGAAGTGGCTGGACTACTACGTTTAAGGCTTACTTTGAGCTAAGTAAAAAAGTATTTGTTACAGCTCAATATCGCCAGACCACATTTTACTATCTAAAAGCGCAACTTCAAAACTTCAACTCAAAACAAAAGCAACATAACTTTTTTAAAGTTGCATCTATACCGTCATGGTATAATAATAAGTGGAAGTGTCAATTCGGGGCCGGAATGCCAGTTAGGGGCAGGTTCATTTGGCCAATGAAAGACTCGAAGTATGCATTTATCAATTGTGATTGGTCACTTATAGGGTACCATATAAGAGACAGGGCAAGATCAATAGTGAAATCAAGTCACTGAAACCGGCCACGAATTGACACGACCATCACTCCTAATTTTATTTTTTAATTGGATCTATTGTGATTTGTCCATTGGCTAGAAGTTTCAGAAATAGCCAGCAAAAGCTACAAATACGACAGCTTTCGATTGGTACCCTTGGTGCCGCTTTGCTTGTATTAGATGAAAGATACAAGTAAAGTTAGAAATGTGCGTTTGAACCGGCTTCGAATTGACACTTCCCCTTAATAAAAGCTTTATTATAAAACGACAGTCGACGAAAACGAGATAGTGTCGCCTCCTGCGCTTCTCGCCGTCTCCACCTCGCTCTCCCCGTTCCAGGAGCTGCCTCACGTCGCCGACCTTGTCTCCTCCTTCCTACTACCTCGCACCATCGATAGCGCCGTCTACAATGAACTCCACCGCGTCCTCCAAGTTTACCAACACTCTCGTCCACAGACTGCCAGAGCGATGGATGGCGCTGCAGCTCTCGGGAACTTGAGCCTCCTCAAACGACTACATTCGGACAGACATGAGGGCTGCTCCAGTGGTGCTTTCATCAATGCAGCAGCCAACCGTCATATCAATGTACTGGTCTGGCTTTACGAATTCTATCCACAGGTGGCCAACCCAGCCGAGGAAATCGTAAAAGCTGCGAAATGTGGTCATACTGGCGTTGTATGTTTCCTTCACGTCAAAGTGAGGAGAGAGCAGGTAGAACCGGCTCTTGAGGCTGCAGCCGCCAATGGACACATAACAGTTCTGGAGGCGCTGTTAAACCGACCGTATAGTATGAGGAAATCTGTACTCGCAGCAGCGGAGAATGGCCAGACACAAGTGGTGCAATTTTACTGGATAGAGGGTATAGCGACAAGTATGTGTTTGTAAATCCGGCCTTAATTAAGACTGCGCAGGGAGGGCATTGTGACGTTGTGGAGCTATTGGTTGACAGAAGCGATGACTACACCATTGGCGAGGCATTGACAACCGCAGCGGCGGACGGACAGCAAGAAGTGGTTCAGTTGTTACTGGATCGAAAGGAAATTGACAAGCTGGTAATTGCTGGAGCACTGGAAATGGCTGTGAGGAAGGACAAATGCTCTGTGGTGGCACAATTGGTGTATCAGTTCAAGTGCAAAGATGAGGGCCGTCATGGTGAAGACCAAATTTTGAGACATCAAAATGTGCGGTCTGCAAATGCTATTAGCGATCGATTTCGTGAGGCTGTTGAAAAGGGCCGTGTCGGTATCGTTTAGTTGCTGGTTGACAATTTTTCCAGTCCACTGGGCATGCGTTGATTCTAGCAGCGCGGTATGCCGAAGTGGAAATCCTGGCGTTTCTTCTTGGCGTTTGTCAGGAACGCCAGCTGCAGGGTTTGTCTTTCAATGACAGTATCACTTCTGTAATCGAGATAGCAGCGCGAAGTCGCAACATCGAGATGGCTACATTGTTTACGGCTAAATGGAAACGATGAACACTGGTGGCGCCTTAACGCAGACAGTGGAAAACGACGACGTGGAAATGCTCCGAATTCTCAGCGAGAAAGTAATTCCGTCTCGTTCAAGGTGCTTTGGTGAGAGCGGCAGTACTGAATCGCGTGAAAATGTTGGAGATTTCACTTGGGAGTTCGGATACGATTGAGCTGGCATTGATCAAAGTGGATGCTGTTGGTTCATCTACAATGGTGGTACTGTTACTGGGAAAATGTGACCCTAGAGCGTACAGTCGTATCTTTGACAATGCTGCTCGCGAGGTCTTGTTGGTCATGTCCAGCTGCTATTGTACTCCGCATAATTCGTGATACCAAGCTTTAGCACGCAATATAAAGACCTTACTAAAGGAAAACCTATATCGATAGTTAGATATATAGGGTTTTCACGCCCGCTGAGTCCGAAAATGAGGTCAGATTTAGCTAATTCGCATTCGTTTTGACGCTATAGGCCGCCAAACAGAAGTATTCCGGAGCCACGAAAAGCTCGTGACCAGATCTGTCCTCGCTATGTATTATTAGAGATCTGTTATTGGTTAATAATGGAAAACATGTGATTTTCAGGAGAAAGACGCGGTGGAGCTGTCAATCGTCACGTCAAATCGCAATGAAACAAATCAACATCAAGCAGGGATCTCAATTGAAAAGTATTCATTTATGAAGGTGTTAAATCTTATTCAGACTTGGTATAAGCGTCCTCTTTCTTTTGCACATGGCGATAAACCTTCAGCCACTCGTCATCGCAGTCACGCAGACCCTGGAGAACCTTCTTGACGACATCAGCTCCGTTTTTCGGGGGAGCCCGAGCAATGCGGCCCTTGACAATGCCCCATATCAGCTCCATGGGCTGTTGTGTTGGGTGGTATGGGGGAGTGAAGAAGACAAGATGGTCGTATCTGGTGGCAATTTCCGTCACTTGGTATCGTTTTGGCGGTCGGAAGTACTCGACCAGCTCCAACAGAATACGAATAATCGTTTTTGGATTGAAAACCATTTCAGCTACACACAAAATTCAATGTTAGAAAAAAAAGAAGTAAAAAGAAACAAATAAAACCGTTTTACCGTAGCCATTCTTGAATGTCGGCCTTCAGCCATCCAGATTTTCGTGGGCTGGGGTTGATTTGGCGCTTGTGGTACGACGCGCCATCTAAATAGATGTTACAGCCTCCATACTGCTGTAGGGTCTTGCAAAGATTCTCGAACCAGCGCTCAAATTGGACAGCATCAAAGTTCCCATGATAATCGTCGTCCTCCAGATTTTCTAGCGTTTGCGAGATGAATCCCATACTTCGATGGAGCCCTCGACGAACCCTCCGCTTATCACTGCGCCTTTGGTTTTGATAATACCTGCAGCAAAAATGCAAGCCCTAAAAGTAAAAATATTTTTGTAAAAAACTATTAGATGAAACTAGGACAGAAAAAACCTTTAGGAAAAAACAATTTACCGTGCTCCTCGTCCGGTCTTACCGTAGCGAATCTTATCTGCTGTCAACCACGTCTTACCTGTGACATGGTTGACATTGCAGTAAGACTCGTCTAGGTAGACTTCAGGCCTGTTCACACGTAAACGGACGCTTCGCTGTTTGACGCGCATTTGTCCACGCACGGCGACGCGATTCGCGACCTTTTTCTCCAAGTAAGTACGTCGAAAGGTAACGTTACCTGGCGCTTCAGCGTAAATGTGGCGCTTTTCTCCTCTTAAATGGTGAAATCCGAGCTCATAGAGGACGCGGGTCATTGTGTCTACCTTTAGAGTAGTGCCAAACACGTCCGCAATCTCCTCACAACTATGCTTTGCCGTAATAGGCTGGCCAGCAAGGTTTTGCTCAACAACAAAGTTCCGAATTGTTGGAGCGATTGCATTTAGGTCATACAAACGAGGACGACCTCTGTTGTTCGGGATAGGCTGCAGTAAGGTCTGCACAGAAATATATAAAATGTTAGGGGTGATTGATATATAACTGTTATATAACAAAAGCGGCTGGTTTACCTCAAAGTTGGTCTCATGGCGGGCGTTTTAGTGCGCCATTACGCGCGCTACCGTCTCAGGTGAGACGCCAAGGCACTCAGCAACAAGTTATCTCGTGCGCTTTCCGTCGAATATGCCTTCTTCTTTCTGTTTGGCGAAGAAACCGTAGCTCATCACCATAACTTTTCTCAGCACAGGTGAGCTCGTGGTGTTTGGCTTACATTTTTGCAAAATGAACGCCAGATAGAAATATAAAAGAAGGTGTCGTCGATCAAGGAGGCTCTGAGCCATCCATTGCGGTCTTTATGCACGTATACGGTACCTACAGGCTTCATATCAACAGTTAATCTAACCGGTTAAAATAACCGGTGTCACGAATTATGCGGAGTACAATAGTCGACAAGATGAATTTACATAATATTCGTTGCGCGTTGATTTCAGCGGCAATTGGCGGCCATGCGGAAGTGGTGAAAGCATTGAAGGAGAAGTGACGCGACTGGAATCACGTGTGCTTTCGAAATGACTATAGTACGAGACCAAGTAAATGCCGTTGAACTGCTTCGCGACCGATCTAATCCTGATAGCATCAACTTCGCTCTATCGGCTGGCTGGCGACGCAGATGTGGTGGGACTGCTGCGAAGTAAGCTCAAATGAAAGTGTATACAGGTTAGGATACTCAACCTGCAAAATCGCAATGTGTAGAAATTCAAGTTGCACTTTTTTCTAATTAAATTTAAATCCTGAATTCGGGACGAGGTGTGAAGAGAACATTACAATTAAATCCCACACGCATGGCGCCGTTGCCGGCACTGCTAAGCGTGCAGCTGGCACTACCACCTCAGTTACAGGCGATCATACCCGTAACGACGCTGATTAGCGAGCTGCTGATACCCAAGACCATCGACGCGGCTGTTTACAATGATCTGAGACGGATTGTTGAAACCTACGGCAACATTCTCCCTTGGACAGTTGGAGCTATGGATGGCGCTGCTGCAAGAGGGAGAATCGACATTCTCAAGATTCTACGTGCTACCCGCAATGAAGGCTGCTCTTCTGCAGCCTTTATTGGAGCCGCACGCGGCAACCATGTGAAAGTTTTGAAATGACTGCATACTTACTACGGAAGTTTTAGTGACAAAAGAGAAGAAATCAAGGCAGCCGCGTGTCGCGATCATACTCGCGTTATAAATTATCTACTGGCAGAAGTGGACGTGGAGAGGCTAGATGTACTGGATTCCTTGGAAATCGCTGCTGAAAACGGCCACGTTGCGGTGTTGGCAACGCTCCTTCATATGGCTCGGTAGACGATCTCGACGAAGCGTTTGTTGCTGCAGCAGCTCACGGTCAAGCTAGAGTAGTGCAATTTATGCTGGAGTGCTGTCCGAGAAGTGAAATCTGTTATGACGAAGCGTTTCGAGCACAGTGCGATGTGACCATCTCGATATCGTTAAGCTACTGAATGGCATGGCTTACGAGGCTGCTAAAGGGCTTGCTCTACTGGATGCAGCTGTGCTGAACTGTAGAGATGTGGTCATGTGGATGCTCGAAGAATTTAAGATACATCCCTGCATCATCGCAATCGCCACGAGAGCGGCAGCCGACAACGACCACTACGAATTGGTTGAGCTACTGCTGCAAAAATGCGATTCGGATCCTGACGTGCGAGCGTATGCACTGGATGGCATCATTTCGGTCGCTATTGGTGAAGCTGTGGTAACTGGTCGTGTCGACATGGTGAGGCTGCTGATGAGCTTTGACAATTTCTCCGCTTATGTGGAATTTGAACGTGCCATTGATAGTAACCAGTTGGAAGTCGCGAAGGTGATTCTGACAATGCCTCGTGACATCAAGTTTTTTGAACAAGCCTTTGTGAACGCAAATATCGCTAAAGCTGCTGAAAAAGCAGCCGCCGTCGGAGATGTGGAGCTGGCGAATCTACTTCTCGATCGTTTAGACGAGTTCGATGCTGGATGCGCACTGGACACTGCGGTAGCAAATCGACACCTAAGTATCGTGAAAGTGTCGACAAGAGCAAACCGGCGAATAAAGTGAACGCTCTAGTGGGTGCAGCAATTGCTGATGAAGGCGAGTCATGAAGTGTTTATTGGCACACAGTAGCCAAGACATTATCGAACAAGCAACAGAGAGAGCTGGGTTGGATCTACTTAGCCTCAGCCTGAAAAATTACGATTCCGTTGCGAGTATCTTCCAACTCGCCGCCGAAAGTAATTTGGTTCAGGTGGTTCAGCTGCTTAGTAAGCGCGTGGACTCACGCAATATTAACCGTGAGCTAATACGAGCGGCTACGAAAGCGAACGTCAATATGGTTCGGGCGCTTCTGGATGATGTGGATTTGTCAACGGTGACGTATGCTCTCGAGGCAGCAGCAATGCAAAGACACGTTCACGTCGCTAGTTTGTTGCGAGACCGTTGTGACCCAATCGGCATCCAATTAGCGATGGCTAAAGCTGAAGCACTTGGCTACGACGATGTCGCGAAACTGTTGAGCAGAAAGCGAGCTCGGTCGGAGTGAACGCAAGCTATGCGTGCTGATTATTGAGCCGTTTATTGGTAGTGCTGTGTAGTTCGTTATTGGTAGAAGGCAAAATTGTTAATGAACTTAAAGTTGTCGAACTCACACAACTTCCTCTAGAACTTATCCTACTCTGCCTAGCCCAATAATTGGGCACATGCAAGTGGCCCCGAACGCCACACATTGAACTAAGGGCAGATTGGCACGCAATCGTTGCTGACACCGACAGCCTACCTGCATCTCCAACTCGATCGCTTCCTGCTGGCCAACCACATTTCCGAACGGGCATCAACGATAACGTGCTGGGTCATGCCGCCGATCATCTCGCACTCCTTGATGACGGCCTTGCAGATGCCGCCATCGACACGCCTGCATCACCACCGTACACAGTCGGCTCGTCAGCTTGACAAACCACCACATGTTGTGACTTCAATTCATATTTTAGATTCACTATACTTCGAAGTAGTTATTTTCTTGCTAGTACATTTCTAGGCGTGGTCTGGCCTTCGTCTCGTCCTCTAGAGTGCCCAGAAACTGTGAAAGTGGTGTTACACGCAATTCCCCTTGGTAACGCAGCTTTGGGCTTGAAAGAGTTGGTGATTTTGGCACATGTTCCCAGCTTTTGCTGTACGAAGCAAATATATGCGCTTTTGAAGCACTTGGACATGGATATGCTTTTCCCTGGTATTTAAAACTGGTATCAGCTACAACTCAAAAATTAGCTGTTAAATAGATGAGGGTAAATTTAAATTCACTTATTGAACGGGACACAAACTTGACTTGCTTGTTAATGAGATACAGAAAAACAAGTCATTCCAACCGGGCTCTCTTGCTGCACAGAAGTGCAATAACTTCGTCGCAACCGACACTCCGCGCTCTCGTTAGAGCATTTCTGATTCCAACGGGATCACACCGAAGTCGTAGCAAATCTACCACCGCAACACGCCCCTCCAAAGCGGCGACTTCTAACGCGTACGAAATCGCAGATGCATCGCTCTTATCCAGCAATGCCTCAACAATTTCCATGTAGCCTCTTGCTGCAGCAGACGTCAACGCTCGGTTGATGCTAGACGAGTCAACCCGGTCTACCAGTAGGTTTAGCATACCAACGCTATTACTTGTAGCTGCTTTCTGGAAAATACGCTTGTATGCATCAGGCTTGCAATGCTGCAGCAGCAACTGACAGACGGCCACTTTTCCAGAAGAGGTTGCCTTTTCCAAAGCCTGCCCAATACATTCTTCGTCGATATGAGGTAGAAGAGCCAGCGAATTGTTATCAATCGCTGTCTCCAACGCATCTCCTAGTTCAACATCGCCACATTTTATTAAAATCGAAAGTGCCAACGTAAGATCATCGTCTGGAGCAGCTTGTTCCAACATTGGTCGAATATTCATCTCCCAGTCCAATCAAGAAGTCAATGGCATCCAAATGGCCACCTCTCAGCGCGCTTTCCAATGCTGTGGTTACCGTTGGTGTGAAGTGCTGGTAGCTCTGGGTGATAATAGCTTGTAGAACGGGGACATGCCCATTCTCAGCAGCTGCAACAAGCGCCTCTTTAGCCCTCAACGAGACTTGCAGCAGAAGCTCAACGACTGCGACGTGGCCGTTGGCAGCAGTGGCGATTAAGGCTGAGTCGAACGGACTCTGAAACAATTGTATCCGCGCACTCCTGGGCGATCTGAAGTTGTCCGTGCGCGGCAGCAGCTGCGGCTTCTGCCTCGTCGTCACGAAGACGCGGGTAAATTTGTGGAGCCATCGGAGCACGATCAAATGGCCGTTAGCTGCTGCTCCAGTGAATGCGGCCCTGGAGCATCCCTCCGATCGCTCTGAGCGAAGTCTCTCCAGTATAGTACCGTAAAAGTCGGCTCCAGTGCGACACCATTTTTTGGTCAAAATTAAGTCAGTATTAAAACCTCATTAAGGTTTTAGTAATGAGCCTTTTCGATGCCACCCGTCCCGCACAGACGGGGATCCTGTTTTAGAGATCTGTTCTGAGCGATGTGTCACCACTATATTTGGATACGTCGCACTGGAACCGTTTGTCGCACTGGGGCCGACTTTTACGGTAATGTATCCTTTGGTAGCAGCGCCGTCCATAGCCCCGACAGTGTAAGGGCGGAACGGCTCGTACACTATGATCACACGTTGTAGCCGGCTGTACACGGCGGCATCGATGGTGGAGGGGATCAGCAGGTCGCTGATGAGCTGGGTCACGTGTGGAAGAACTCCGAGCAACGGCGGCAGCAAGCGCCGGACGAGTAGGAGCGGCGGAGGATCAGCCATGTTTCCGCTGTTGTCAGCAGCTTTAACCCATATCTGGAACGGTTCTAATTCTGGAACAAAAGGTGACTTAGGTGATGGTTACTAGTACCTAACTCTTTAACCATGTTGTCCCCGCCTAATCTGGAATTGCTATCAGCAATGTACCTTGCAGAGATTATGGGTGGGTGGAGCAGAGATTTGTTGCACACGACAGCATGAACTGATCTAAAGAAGATATTTGGGGATAGTAACATGCGCACTTGCCATATCGTGAGAAGCGAGAAGCAAGAGTTCAGATTAACAAAGTACATTTGGCATCTATAACAGACCTGTGCGAATCTTGCAACCTTGCAGTTTTAATTGGTCCCACCTTTCCAGATTAGGCGGGGATGACTGTATTAGCTCTTTTCTAAACAACGCGTTTTAAAGAGAAGTACAGTACTTAGATACAGTACTGTACCCTAGAAGGTCAACAGCTCAATAGATGACTTTTAAAAAAATAATATTGACACTCAATTTTGAGCCTTTCAGACGCAGTATGTACTAAGCAAGACGTCTTGGAGAGCTGTCGACAGAGAGCTGGATGAAATGAACGTTCAGCCTGATCACCTACTTGTAAGCTGACCAGTAGTGGTAACGAGGCTCCGAAAGTTCTCTATACGTTGCGTAGATTTTAGTTTCTAATTGCCAGCGTCCAGGTTCTTACAGTACCGGTATTCACCAGTTACCCTCATTATGCCTCGTTCTACACACAAGCATTGGTCATAGGGTGAACGGTAGGCTCTGAGGTAGTAGGCGTTGTCGTGGGGATCGAAGTAGCTGCTGATCCGGCACTAGCAGCGGAGCTGGGTGAACCCGGAGCCACGTATGGAAGCAGAGTGATCGGTTCATCACCCGAGCAGACCGAAAACGTCGAAGTAGCCGTTGCGTTGGCACAGTCGATCTGTGTCGTGGGGCCTTCACCGCCGATATCCGTGGGTTTCTCGTAACACGTGCGGATGACCAAAAAGCTGGTTCTGTCCGTCTACAGCCGAGCAGAACACCATCACCTTGTGGTCATGCAGTGCTTCAATCTCGGCCAAGGTGGTCTGAGGGGTATCAAGCGCCGCCCAGGCGTTGATCTGCTCGGTCGAAGCACTGATACGAACCGCCGTGTTCAGCGTCGCCTCAAAGTACGTGACAGTTGCAGCCTCAAGATCAGCACCTTGAGCGGCGTAGCAGAGTCCGTGCTTCTGGAACTCGTGGTCGTAGATATCACACAGCGTGTCGTACGTCGACTCAGTCGACGCATCAATCCACTTTTCGCCCATTTCGGCCAGAGGCGCCGCCTGATTCTCAGAAAACTTGACGGCGTTGTTCTCCTCGTTCATTATCGAGCTTGAGAAACTCCACTTTGTACAGAACGCATGTCAAACCGCTGGGACGATGTTCTTTTGCCGGCTTTGAGTCACTTTACGAGGTCAATGGTCATTCAGACGTTCCATTCGACTACGTGGTCCCAAGAGGTGACAAGATGTGGCCCTATGCCACATTGGGGGTGCCTTTGGGGAGAGTTGTCAGCTCAATTCGTAGCCGGAATGAGTATGCAATGCATGTGGCTGCATCGATGGAAGAGTTGAACCGGATTGATTTCTGCTCTACGACTGTTGCTGAGCGCGATTGGACGGAGAAGGTCTTGCCCTCATTGGCAATATACCGTCAAGAATTTGGTGACTGCCTCGTCAGTCAAAAGTTTGTCGTGCCGTCACAGTCTCCGTGGCCACAGAAGGCGTGGGGTATGCCCCTTGGAATCGTTGTCAATACGATTCGAACACAGAGCAGCTATAGCGCACAATCCACTAGAGATAGATTCTCGATTTGTTGGATTTTACGTGGGATGTTCCTGACTTCAACTGGACCAAACGCATCATGCCTACCCTGAAAATGTATGGGGGCCAGAATGGACATTGCAGAATTCGTACAAGTTTTGTGGTGCCGTCGCAGTCTCCGTGGCCAGAAGACGCGTGGGGAATGAATATCGGACGAACGGTCACCGATATGCGGGTGAAAGGGACGTTCTTCGTCCGCGCAGGCCGCAATGCTCAGTTGTTGGATGAGTTGGGTCTTAACTTGAAGCTGTCAGTAAAGGCATTGACAAACATGTCTCTCCATTGCTAGAAGCGTTTGCGAGTGTGCACGGGCCAAGATATTCCGGACAACTTTGTTATTCCGTCGGAAGACCCGTTGCCTGAAAAGGTGTGGGGTGTTCATTTGGGTTTGATTGTGGCTCGCAACCCACACCATATCTCCTGATACCACGTCTTTAAGGATTTAATGGCAAAAATGGAAATGTGCCAGATGCCAGCACTCTGTTTTTTTAGAAATGGGTCATTGCACTGATGACGACCGCTATCTCAAACTGGAATAGTGCTACTTGACCAAGAAACAAAATGGTACTTCATAGGTTGTCGTTAGGCTGCTAATTGACACTAATGCACCTGACGGAGAAAGGAAAAGAAATAGAATGGTTGACGAGAAAGTTTCATGTGGGGAGCTGGAGCTTCCTTCCACAGAGCACACCTTCGTCAAAATGACTATATCACTGGTGCAATTGTGTCAGAGTTCAATAGTATTGCCACTTTACTTCAAAGTTACAAGACGCAAAGTAATCAAGAAGGAGAGCTTGAACGCAAACGAGTAATATAGACAACCTTGCACTTTTGTTCGCTGATTGAGAGCATTAATTTATTTGTGCAACTGAACGTTAAAGCGATCAAGACGAAGAACGTCTTTATCGTATAATTACGACTCGCTGAATGCAACTTTTTCTTCGTATAATGAATCACATTTCATTGTTGTGGCTTGTTCGAGCAGTTTATATCTCAAGTTTCTGTTGACTGAATATCGATCCGAGCGTCGTGCTCTCGTTTCACTGACCGGACTCGGACTTGCAATATGTTACCAAACGACATTTCTTCACAACGCTCTTCACAGTCGCTGCAGCCCGACGTGAAAGACGCTGAAGAGTTGCGTGTGCTCTGATCTGAGCTACATCGCGACGACACCGCCATCGCCATTGAAATTTCCGGCATTTTGGAGTTGTTGCCCAAGATGAACGTGGCGAAATCGCAACAAACGTCGTGCACTAGAACGTTGCAGCCTTGGTTACCTCTGTTCACCAGTGAAGCTTGAAGCGTTCGTAATATTCGGATGAGGGACTGCCGGCGCGCTTCTGTTGTGCGTGCTGCGTTGGGGGCGAGGAACTTGGGCTTGGGGAAATGGTTCTTGATGACTGAACGGAGCCACTTGCACTCGGCGGGACATACGTGATTCGGCCTCAGTCTACGCAACAGCTGCTTGCGGAGGCGACGATAGCCGTCGAATGGATGGCTTACCGTCCACTCGATCTCTGTGTCTTGACAGCAAGGCGGAGTATACGTGGCGTGCACTTCGTAGTGCACACATCTGCCGCTTGGGACGGTCTGCATGTTGAGCTCAAGGTGCTCGAACCACGCTGTGGCATTGGGGAGCTCTATTGACGATGAGCGTTTGCGGTTGTAACCCGAGAAGTTGATGATCGGCGTGCTACACGTTGAAGCGACAGCCATGATTTCGTGAATTAATTGGTCCGACCTGAAGGTGGCAAAAGTGATAATGAGAGTCGGGCGCGGCGGGTCGGACGTGCTGGGACATTCATCCATTTTGTCCATTCCCTTGTTGTGAGTTGAATAAAAAAAAACTAAAAGAAGTGGGTGGTAATTAAATTGAAAGATCAAGATAAAAAACACAATGCTTTTTTGCTTTTGGAACATTCGGCAATCAATGGGCGCCAAGAAAGGAGGCCCTGAAAATACTTGTTCAAGATAAAAATATTACAGCGCATCCTTCCGTTGGCTGAGGTTTTCTCAGAAAGTGCTTTCGTCGGACTGTAGGTCGGTCGGTCACCACAGTAACGATTGGAGCTTCAACGGATTTAACAATTTTTTCATGGTTCTGGGCGAGCAACGGCGTAATAAAAAAATGATGCAAAGAAGCATGGAGAGCGCTAGAATAATGTTTAGTTGGGGGCAGCACTGGGGGCAGCACCCCTGAGTACTTCACCTAACATTCGGGTGAATGCGAAAAGCCCAATAGTTTGATCTTTTGAGCCTGACATCCAATGTTCCAGCGATTGCCTTGGAATCGCTAAGAAGACACAGAAAATATATAGGAAATATTTGGTTGACGAATAGATAAACAGGTCTTTCCTGGATATGGGCGACGAATTGTTTTGGCTGGGCAGAAGTATTGTCACAAATACCAAAATGCCAGTGAATGCATTGCCAAAATCGCGGCGAATATTGTCACCAGTATTGTCACCCTTCTCGAAGCAACTGACATTCACAGTGTCGGCTACATGTATCGTCGGAAAAATAACGAATACAGCATATTGCAAATGTGTGACTGAGCGGATGTCTGAGTCTTTCCTTCTTTTTGCTTCTATTTACTATTTCTGATCGACCTCTCTTGCCGTTGGTTCAGCACTACATCATCGTACAATTTTACCCTGGCTAATGTACTGAAGCTAACCGTCGAGCATGGAAAACCGTTGAGCTTCCGACCGACCGATCGACCGGTCCATCTACCACAACCACAGCCACCTCAACCGCTGACTGCAGCCATTCTTTTTTGGCCTGGCCAATTGGCGTCGTGTGTTCCATTTAAGTTTTACTACCAGCACTCCTTCGTGAACATACATTAAAACGCTACTTAAACGAGAAGTGAGGAAGGAAACATCAGTTTTCCAACTGCCCTTAAGCTGTAAAGATGGCGCCCTCGACTAAGGTGAAGCTCGTGTCGATGGACGGCGAGGCATTCGAGGTTGACACGCCCGTGGCTGTGATGAGTGAGCTAGTAAAGACGCTGGTGGCGGACGACCAAGAGGAGGGTGATGAGGTGCAGGAGATTCCCCTGCCTAATGTTAAGAGCCACGTATTGGCTAAGGTCGTTGAGTTCTGCCGACACCACAAGGACGAGCCCATGGCCGAGATTCATAAACCTCTTAAGAGTAATGTTCTCAGCGAGTCAGTAGATGAATGGGACGCAAAGTTCGTGGACCTGGAGGACCAAGAGCTGCTGTTCGAGCTCATTCTGGCCGCCAACTACATGGACATCAAGAGTTTATTGGACTTGTCTTGCGCCAAGGTGGCGAGTATGATTAAGGGAAAGACGCCAGAAGAGATCAGAGCTACCTTCGGCATCACTGAGGAGTTTACGGAAGAGGAACAACAGAGGATTCTTGAGGAGAACAAGTGGATTGAGGATGTGTAAGGTCGGTCTTTAGCTCGAAAAGGTTTTGACTCGGAAGGTATTATGAATGGAGTTTCAACATCAAAACCTTACAAAGCACGGATTGCTTCTTACCTTTCTGGCCTCACTTGCCTTCTTCGGTTAAGCTATCCAGCCCACTTTTGGTATGTGCAGCGCGTTGAAGCCGTAACTGGCAAATTCCAGGTACTAACTCGTTTCGATGTTGAATAGAAGAGTTAGCGCACATCATTTTCTAAACTGTGCTTAGCGAGACTTTTCTTATTCATTTTAGACCAAGCAACGTTGTAAGCTGTTAGTTGCAATCCAGCACGGCCTTTACACGTTCAGGCATGAACGTTGCCGCCCAATTTACTACATTTAGCATGTGCTCCCCCGCTCCAACTTGGAATTCAAGCGAATGCATGTCCGTAACCAGGGCTCGTACGGAGTACCATTCGAAAGCTGAGTATTTAGGCTATCTCGACATTTTTTACACCTAAACCGGAGCGGTTTGAGCAGCTCAAACCCTTATTTGCGTGAGGCGACTGTTCAGAGTGACCCAAGCAGTTGTCCGCCACATCGCCTTATCTTGGTTTTGTAGAAGCCAGAATTTAGAGCGTGTTCACTACACACCTGGAGATGGAGATCTTCATATCGTATAGGATAAAAGCAGAAAGCCATTGGTTAAAATCTAATGCCAACAACAACACAACTCGAGATAAAATTAGGATTCTTCTCTACCTCTTTGAGGTGGAGGAGGGCGCTATCTAGAGATCGTCCCGTCCTTGTACAAAAAGATGTTTGCCGATTTCAATCTGACTTTATTTTGTGAATTGGATAACACAGATAGTTGTTATATTCCCAAAATTGCGTTGAAGTCGGAATTCAGCAGCAAATACGAGAAGTGCTCGATCACTGCGAAAGTAGGAGCATAGCTGTGTGACTGCGAATCATGCAAAGGCTTGAACTAAGGCAAGAATGCTTGCATTTAGAATTTGGTCGGTGATAAAGCATTTAATTGGTTTAAATAGCATAACTGGATCATGCTAATTGGATAAAAAGGTGCTGGAGATGGAGACACCGCGAACAACGTAGAGATGGAGATTGCCGCAAATCTCCATCTCCAGGTGTGTAGTGAACACGCTCTTACTGTTATTACTCCGAGAAGTACGAGGGTAGGGTTGACCGACCATTAATATTGCGAGTTCTAGTCAAAATTGGATTGACCGGTACTTTCAACCTCCAGACTGGAGATTCGGCTCTCTGGAGTCCAGAGAGCCGAATCTCTGCCAATCGCACAAGCCCTTGATGGCTGGGGATTCCCACTAAGTACGAGTCCTGAGAGCCAAGAAAACATGGTTTCATGTGGCGCGATTTTCTTGTGACTTTTGTATGTGAAAGACTTCGACACATTTGCTTTACCGCCCAGAATACTCATTCCCCAAAATTCGTCGGACAATGAAGCCATTTTTGGGGTTAGAGTCGGACACAGTGTCTGACATTTTCTGAAAAAACAAATTCTGTTCCCTATATAAATGTATCGGGATGGGAGCAAATCACGATTCCCACAGAAAACGTCGGACAAAAATCTGATATCTTGATGCATGTTAAGAGTAAATTATCGCCCACAATACCCGTTACCTAGTAGCTCATAGGACTTATTTATATCTGGCATGACTACATGAAATGTACTGCAGCTACGCACTTCTACAGAATTAGCGGTAGCTTCTAAGGAGCTTGCTAGCGAGGCCTTAAGCCTGGTCTTTTGACCTTCAGTCTGGCCTAAATATCATCCATTCCAAAAATGTAATTTGTCTTAGTGCGTTGACATACTTTCATCTGTGTAGTCAAACCAAACAGGGGCATATACAATAATTTGGGAGGTAGATTACAACGGTATCGACTCGGAACTGTAATGTTGAAAACAGAGGCAAGCAATTAGCGATAGAATTTGTTGAATCCACGTGTACCTATGCCGAGCTTTCAGATTTCGTGCTCGAGCGAGGTTGGAGGGTGCCCAGACCCGCTGCATGTGAAACTAAATCGGTCCACAACTCGCAGCATGTCAGAGATCAACAGCCCACAACGCCTGCTGGCTGCGATTGAGTCTCATTCAGCTTTGTCGATTCCTCGAGAACGTCGGACTTTATTACAGTGCGGGGTATCCCTGTATATTCCTAATTAGATATTATGACAATTTGCAATGGCGGCGTGCGTAGCTGGATGCACTGTGCATCCTCCGTCTACGACTAAGCTGACGAGACCAATCCATAGACGTCGTACGGTTAAGACTGTCACAATTGATACAGATTTGCAAATGTCTGCCAGAAGTCCGACGAATTCCGTCTAAGAATACTCAATTTTAGGCGGAATTCACAATACCGTTAAAATAAAAGAAGCCCCTGCTCATGCTGCTGTGGTCCTCAGGTCGTTTACGGAGCTGCCATGGACAGAGAAGGCGTGGGGTATGCCCCTTGGAAAGATTGTCAGTTCGATTCGATAACATAAAAGCTATAAAGCACAAGCGGCCAGAGATAAGGAGATCCTCAACTCACTGGACTTCACTAGGGATGTCGTTGATTTCTTGTGGATTGAACGAATTGCGCCCGACGTGAAAATTTACGGAGCCCAAAATGGATATTGCAGGATTCCTCACAAGTTCGTGGTGCCACCACAATTCCGTGGCCGGAAAAGCGTGGGGCATGAATCTGTGGAAGACTCTCGTAGATATTCTTGGGAAAGGGATGTACTTCGCTCAAGTTGGTCGCGATGCGAAGTGGTTGGATACGCTTTGCCTCAATTTAAAGCTTTCAGCAAAGAGTTTCGCCTTACGTGTCTCTCCATTGCTGAACACGTATGCGAGTGTGAATGGGCACCGCGATATTCCGGTCGACTTTGTCATTCCTTTTCGGAAGACCCGTGGCCTAAAAAGATGTGGGGAGTTCATTTGGGTTTGATTGTGGCTCGCAACTTGCAACATATCCGTTGAAATGCCAGTAGTTCAGTAGTTTAGAGAAAGTGGCGCGACTAACATCTAAGGCAAATATTGTGCGTCGATAAAGAGAAAACACCTTTGATTGAACCGATAGCAAACTTTGCATTAAGGTGGCACAACGATTTTCTATTCAACGTACAGGCTTCAAAATATAGAAGCTCATCAGCACCTGTTGGCAGAGCTTCACAAAAGAATTATGAAAAACCTTCACCTTCGTGCTGACACCACGAGTTAGCTTAATGCTAAACTTTTGCGCGGGCCGTTTCTGAAGGCTCTGTAGACAGCTGCATTTTTTTTTTCATTCTCAGCCTTTAGGCTTATTGACGCGGCGTTACGTAGCTGTTCTTTGTCATGTCTTCGAATAGTGGACACACACGCATTGAACCTGTTTACTTCTTGCTGGACGCGATCTCGATCCCGACCAGTAATTGCCAAAATCTTATAAGCCGGTACAGCTTCGTGTAAAATAAAACAACCTTTTTGCGAACGCGATTACCTGTATTGCTCTCCAGCAAGTCTAAACGAATTTCGAGCTCAACTTTACATGCAACTACAGTTGAAAGTTTGCTTTGACTACATGTTGTCGTCACGAGATATTAATATTTATTTCCGAACAGGGTCACTGCATGCCTCTGTTTCTTGTGCGAGTATTTTTAGTGGTCTCCGTATGTCTGCATGCGAGCGAGCTCTTATCCATGATCATTGTTGACCTACGCTCAAGGACGAAACAACGCTGCAATTTGACTGAGGTGGGCACGGAGCTACGATGTGGACGTCAGTGACTCAAGGCCAGATTGATCAACTCGCGAAAGAAGCTTTCTTACCGATAGTATTGCTGCTCAACTACACATTATTGGTATACCTCACGATGTTCTATTGGAAGCGACGAAGAGAGCGACGCGTCATGTTGCTTCTATTTGTCGGGACTCTCGGCACCGTCGTGACTATTCCTTTTGCTAGACCAGAACAAGGATTCGTGGAGACAGTCAACGACATCTCGGAAGCCTGTTGCGTCTTGACGTTTCTACTACAAATTACAATTATTGGGTACGACCTCAACAAAAAGTTCAAAATGCGCTCCGTCATGTACCTCACGTACGTTGCTGAGCTGCTGATCTTAGCGGATCTGGTCTCCATCCTGCTCTCATGCATCGTGGTGTTTGACTCCGAATTTATGACCGAGGAGACAGGCCAAGCGATATCCAACGTGGCAGAGAACGCGAATTTAGCCTTCATCTTCGTCTTCCGCTTTTATTATATTGGTATATCCCGTGGTTGGAGGAGTATCTGGAAGACGAGAAAGTTCGAGGTGGGCTGTTATTTGCTCTTCGCCACGCACGAAATGCCGTTTGACGTCTTGTCTAGTGCTAGTGGACTTAACTGGGAGTTCGCCCAGGCTATTTGGCATCGATCAACACTGACAGCGTGTCTGTTTACTACGGCGCGTAGCAAGATCAAGTCAGCTGGCAACACGGCAACTAGAACCAACGCCAGCTCAGCCAACAGTGGGAGGGAGAAATGGAACAATGAAACCGTGTTTAAGAACTCGCGAGGGAATTTGAAGCGCATTTTGGACGGAAAAGTGCTGCCTACTTTCGACATTATTCGCAAGTCGGCTGGGAGATCGGGGCGTTCAAGCGGCCGACGCAGCTTTACTGGCCTGCAAACGCTTACAGTCGCTTCGATGAAGCCGCTCGACAACAAAGAAACATGAAATATTGTCAATTTCTTTTGAAGAGATCACGTGTCTAGAAAAGCAAGACTTAATATTAATTTGTCACATTTTTTTAGTGAAGGAGATAGGAGTTTCTACCATAAACAACCTGTACACTTGGGGACAATGTTTCAGTTTCTGCATCAACTGATTCTTCACTTAGACTGCATGTAGTTTCATGGGGAAGCTTCGAGCAAACGCATCCACACTTCGCTCTTCCAGTCGCGACCAAATTCTCGTTCATGACACGAACAGCGTTTGCCCAAGAAAGTTCCCAGCAGCACATCACAAGGCCAACACGACCATGCAAGATGTCAATCTCACAATGGAACACATGCAAACGACGGACAACACTCGTAGCATCCCCACCAATCCGACGATTCGCATTTCTCGTTAGAAACTCGTCGAATCGCGCAGTTAACTGCCCGAACGCCCCCTTCGTATCATTTGGAGGTGTTGTGCCTTCACAGCCAAGTTCATCTAGCCGATTCCGAGTGATGAACAGCCGTTTCAATACGTTTTCGCTCATGGAGACAGCTTCACCCATGTGGAAACACAACTCGGCCAGATTTCCCAACGGAGCGGGGGCTGACTCGCTCGTTTCGACGACTGAATTGCTCTCATGATCATCACAGGAATCTTCGGAAATTGTCGTCTGAGAAAGACCACTGGAAGACAAGATACTCTTCATTCTATCGTCTCGCTCGAAGGACTTGATGTTCACGTATACTCCAAGGAAATTGTACAATTCACGAAGCAGAAATGGACGGATCTTCAAAAGTTCAGTTATGTACGCTTGCAGTTCTCGTCGTCTCTGTTGGAGCACATGTGGTCTGTAATTGCGGACGAAGTGTTTCGCAGGGAAGCGTAGATGCTTGACGCGAGCTCCGATGCTCTTGTGGAGCTCTCGGATTTCAGAATAGCGTTTCTTGATCACCCATTGAAGCCCGCTGTGTAGTTGAACTTGGATGTTGTAGATTACAGCCACAGAACCGATCTCGATGCCATTTTCAGGGAGTGTAACTCCAGCGATGAGCACACGAGGTTCCCAGTTGCCCAGTCCTGCGAACTCATTTTACTTCACGTTGGTTGCTACGGAGGTAGTTGGCATGTTGCCGACATCAGCAGGGACATCTTGGACGGATTTGTCGTTGTCGTTGTCGTTTGACATGTTTTTCAGTTGTGAGCTTTCACACGCAAACACTTACAAGTGGAGGTGAGCTTTTCCTACGGTAAATATGTTTAGTTCAACTTACCGACGACGACGGTAAAATTTTCACCGTTTAACTAACGGTGCCAATACTCTCCTACTTGCTCAGTCCCATAGATTTATTCACTACTGGCGATTTCGCATATTGAGAAATTTCTCGATTGTCTGCGAATTAACAAAAACGGTGGCAGCAATTTTTTTTTGGCTTCTACGAACCTACCAATGCTATGTCAGATCCGGACACTGGTAGTAAGTAGCCATGGCACTTGCAATTGAATGGTTCTGCAGTGGAACGTGATTTTCCTCCTAGTGACACTGTGGTGGTCTTGGCTTCTCAACGAGATGAGATTTCTTATAATTCACCTAAGGAGTCTTAGTGTTATGTATGGCGTTGTTAACTTCGTAGCAGTTAGGTGGAGTTTCCTGTATCATCTCAGGGTGAGCTCGCACCGGTTTCATACTGAAACATTACCTCCGTTCGGAGATTTCCAAGATGAGGATACCTAGATGAGATTAGTTCAGGATGCTATTGTCTGAATCACATCGATACTTTCTTCGAGCGACGCGATACTGTATCACCGATACCCTAAGTACTTGCGATGCCGATCATTTCGGCCAGCCAAAGCGAGTTAATAAGTGCTAGTAGCTGTTAGTAAGTCGCGTGTGCTACTTTGTAGTGCTGTGGTTTGTCATTTCTAAGCTGCATTTTTGCGTTGGGCGTAATAACTCTTAGTGCTAAATTGGTCTAAATTTGGGATTTTTTTGCAACGGTATTCGGAGGCAGAGCCATTTTTTTTAACAAAATTAAAACTGAAAAAGCATTCATAATCACCGCTCCGTACCCGAACCATCAGTCTGTCTCTTTGAGCCGATGTCGCTGCAGCAGCATCAAAGGCAGCAGCCTCCTGCCTCAGCTGAGCTAGAAACAAACGCGAAGAAGGTTTTATGTCCTAAAGTAGTCCTAAATTTTGATTTAATTTTACTATGGCCAACTAAGGCAAGCGCGTGGGGTTGTTGCCTTCTTCGTTTGGGGCGGCATGCTGAAGAGGTTGATCTCGGCCTATTCTGTCCCGCATGTCTGCATTCTTGGCCATGCGTCCCTTAGCTTGGACTACTCGCGCATACAAAGCGACATCCGTATTCTCCAGTCTCGCCTTCTTTTGCCTATAAATCCCAACCATTGAGCCCCCCTCCGCCCAACTTGCTTCACTTACGGTGCCATCGTCTTGAGTATCGTAAGGAAATGGGCCAGCCCCTGCCTGAATGATCTCAGAGCTCGCTTCACGCACTCGTTTGTTTGGCGGCGACCACTTGTCGGGTATCCCCGAGCGCCAGATTTTCCATTTGTCGGATTTGCTCAAAATATTCCAGCACTGCATGAAGCGGAATTTACCGTTCATTCTGTCAGACTCATACAGCTCGATAGTTTGATGTGCAATATCCGTAGCAGAGCACTCCTGCTCAGATACTTCGGCACGACACCCGCTATGTATTTAGAAACAGCGGACGAGATAGTCGAGAACTTCGAGCTGAGAGAGGTCGTCGGTCTCTCAGTCACGAAAGCATTTTGTTCCCGAAAAAGTGTGTCAAATACTGGCTCGACTTTGGCGTAGAAACTCGGCGTCTTAGCTTATTCGGATACCTACTTCCTCGCTGCCGACGCCTCACACAGTGCCTTATCTTCCGCCTTCTGTAGTTGACTCCTCGATTCATGTCAGCTCTATTTTGATCGCCAAAAAAGGCTGCTCGAATCTAAGTTTTTTTTTAAAGAGAATCAGCCTGATCAAGGTACTTTAGCACCTCGTACGAAAACCTATGCTGCGCTATATTTTAAGGATTGCTAAGAATAGTTCACTATTCCTTTCTGTCACGACACGAAACAAGTCTTCTCACATATGCAGCAAGAAACTCGCGTCATCTTGCGGCGTATACGTAAAATCTCTGCGGCATTTCAGGCAGAACTTCGAGGCCACTATTCGGTGGAGCATGTGCGCAAATTATACTAATTTCATAAAAAATTGACCTTTTTTTACTACAGCCGAACTACTTCGACCGTGGGGGCGATATCAGTAAGTGTACTGTCGCCATTCCCATGTCTTTTAGTCCTTACTTGAATCGACTGAGCGCCGTTGGCTCCGCCTGAGAATGGATCAAGAGCAAACTACTTGTTTTGGTGCCGCGATTTCTTGACTATCGCGTTGATGACGCGCGTAATTCTCGAACAATTTCGAATTAGTGTTCCAGGCTACATGTCGGCTCCGTACAAGTTGTTCTCATGCCTGTTATCTCTAGTGGAGGGGCGGTAGCATTTATGATCACTATGTCCAGTATCATTGGTTTCCCCCTTCCTTTCGCTCTTGTTGTTGGGATACCGGTATGGTTCGTGGTGCTCGTTGTGTGCTTTGTGGGTTTCTTCGGTCGAATCTTGAGGCGGGATCCGGTGCTGCTACGGGAGTTACTCAGATCTATCGTGGTTCTCAACTGTCAAGTACTGCTCACATTTGTCTACCCAGCATATCTCTACGGATTTGTAAGCGTCGAGCCAGCAAATCAGAAATTCTACGTGATGCTTCCCATCATCAAGATAATCGCCAAGAATTGGATCAGCTACTGTTTGGGCAACAAATTCGACTTATTACCACAGATTATGATATTCAATGTGGACGTCTTCAACGCGCTGTATGTGTCAAGCTCGATGCAAGCCTCTCAGTCCATTATGACTGTTGTTCAAATGGTTGCGTTAAATGCACTTCTCGCATGGGTATCGATCTCGGACATCCAGCATTTCATGAAGACGATCTATGTTCTCAGACGGAAGATCCCGGTGCAGCACCCGTTAAAGAAAGCCAGCTTTCTAGACATTGCTATACAAATAATCGAAGAAGCCCCACGCCACAGATCTCCTCGCCCATCGTCGATATAGATTGGCACATGCTGTCCGACGTCTGAGTACTAGCCCCGTGATTGTAGGAGGCCCCCTTTCTGCTAAAGCCAACGAAAGCGCTTCGTCAAATCGACAGGTGCTTCCTGTTGATCCTCCAATCCCCCTGAAGCTGTAGCAAGTTGCTGCTACTAGCAACGAGCACAACAAGGAATTCATCTCCCAAGCCAGAATCTGATAAAACCTCTCTGGTGCAGATTTTCTCGGCAAAAGAACAACAAAGATTCCTTCAACACAGTGCGAGCGTGTTATTTACGACTGAGTTTGTTTTCTTAGTCGAGTACACCGAAGTCATCGTTCCATTCATCTACAATACGTTGTTGTGTTTTTCTTCATCAATGTTAAAGTAAACGTCGTTTGTGGTTGTGTCAGCGATGTACACAACTGGGATGTTCTATTTGCCAAACCACCACTACTACCCACAGCACCAATCATTTGACGAGACTGGGTTGGCAAGTAATCTTGGGAATATCGTCACATTTGGATTCATAGAGCTCGATTCACTGCTGGTGATCGGGTCTGTAATTAAACGAATGCTCCGGATTTCGATGTTGCATCTGCTTGTATTTGTACTGGACTAAAGCTGGCGCATGGTGTAAGCAAATCTGTTTTTATGGATATGCTACACCATTCAAAACTCGCTAGAACACAGCGGTACGTCGATAAATATGGTTAGTGAAGACACGATGCGCCCTAACGTTCCATGATGTGTTCAGGGGCCGATTTCAGCTTCGCGTTTTCCTGGCTTAGAACTCCTACAGCGAAGTAACACAGTCATCGGAACTTCTTACTTTTACGCTGTCATCGCGGGTTGTTGATTGGAACGTTTGACACAACTAAAACTCATGTAGTTAATTATACTTCTTTGCAAAATAATATTGGATACGTCTCCATTTATTCTATTCCAAATCGAGTTTCTGTGATCAGTGCACACTTTTCCTCGTGGGAGTTTGCAGACTAAGTAATGCCCGCCCTCATCGAAGAAATCTTCTGGTATCCTCCATAAGTTTCTTACCAGTAGTCGCAGGTTTCATGTTGCCGTCCGTTTTCCACTTGAGGTCGTCGTTTGCATGGGAAACGGATAGTCGCATGAGCTTCCAATTACTACATCGACATTTAAAAACATTTAGCACCTTTAACATCGCCAATATTTGCAGTGTACGCGAGAACGACATTGGATTTTGTGACTTCGTAATAGAGACTTCGATACGGATGACCAAACCTGCGAAGGTACTACTTGTTAATAACCAAGAAATATTAGGAGAAAAAACAACATAGCGCATGACAACATAGAAGCTGGATAAACACAACTGAATTATTTCCATCAAGTACAAGTCGACCAGTAACAATGAGTTCAGTCTGTCAATGCCCGAAGCAAAATCGCTGATTCAAGACCCCTTTATAAGTAAAGTATTTATAGAAGTGAGGGTCTCAATATAGTATTGATATACTTGGGCATTCGAGTCGTACTCACTTCACTTTCAACTGATGTGACTTTGAGTTTACTGCACGATATTGAATTCAGAGGTGCAAAAAGAAAACTACTCAAGTAACCTTTTGCCAATTATTGTTCGGCGATAGAAATTTACCTCAGATGACATTCCGCTGAGCGGCAGCTCTCGACGTGGTCTCTCGTACTCGACCACTGGTACTGTTACGCCAAATGTAGTATTCAAATGTCTGTTGTCTCCAAAAAATAGTGTATCACTGGTCATACGTGCAAATTTTGAAGCTGGGGTGCGGTCAGGATCTCTCCTCGTAACCACGGAATCAAAGTCACTACAGCTGAATTTTTTTTAGCATTAAACACAAGCGAGATTGACCGCCAAGGAAAGTGTAAAAACAATGATCGAAAGTGCTTCGTCGACCAGGTAGTCGATACATAACAGCAACTTGATCTAGGTCTAAAACTAAACAAAGAAAAATAAGATAAAATATTCTAATTGTTTATTTAGCGTATTTTCATACAAAATCTATTGGTATTGATGAATCGAGCAGATGAAATTTCATCATTACGGAAGCAGTTGTTCGGGTCCTACGGAATTCTTCGGAGCTCCGAAGCAAGAAGGTTGACGGGTTTGTGAGAAAACTGACGACGTCATCCCAACTCCGCCGCCAGTTGGAAGTTGGAGTCGCTCTAAGTAAAGGGTCATGGGATGCACAAAGGCATCGACACTTTACATTTTGATCCAATGATAAAAATTGTGTGAAGATAAAACCGTGATGCGTATTTTCGAGTAGGTTTATAGATTTGCACCGACCACAGCTCTTGCTATCAAGGAAACATGCTACCTGAACTCCAAAGTACGAGAAGTTGCAGTGATGTGTTTGTTTACCAGGGAAGCTCAACGGCTGGATACTGTTTGTCGGCGTTGAAAAACTTGCCAGTGTCCTCCAGCGACAGCTTCGCCACGATCTCCGCCATAGATTCCGCTGATTCAGAGGGTTTCAGGTAGCCCTGGTGCTCGTTCATGTCTGTGGCCACATATCCAGGGTTCAGAGTCACCAATCCGATGTTTTTCTCGCGTAGGCTGACAGCCATGGAGCGAGTGACCATGTTGAGAGCAGCCTTGGATGGAGCATATCCGAACGCTTTACTGAAAAAGCTTTCCATCTCAGCCGTGTTGCTGCCGATACTTCCCAGAAGAGATGTCACCTGAGCGACACAGGCAAAACCATTCTTCTTGGCCGCAAGCTCCAAGTTCGGTAGTAGCGCACGAGTCGTGAGGAATGGACCGACTGCGTTTACTTCGAACTGACGCATGAATTCCTCCTTCGTGGCCGATTCAAACGTGTCGGGGGCCCAAATCCCGGCGTTGTTGATGAGAAGATCAATTGGCACGCCTTCTAGTTGTCGTGCAGCATCGAGGATCGAGGCTTCGTTGCTTGTGTCCAGCGTCACCAATTTGAAAGGAGATAAAGAGTTGAGCTACACATGCAGAATGAGAAGTAATTTAGCCTTGAATGGGAAATAGAGCTGTAACAACGAAGTACCTGGTCGGTGTTGCTGTTAGGACGGGCCGTTCCGATGACGTTCCAATTCGCCTTGGTGTAATGCTCGGCTAGTGAGAGACCAATACTGCGCGTACTGCCCGTGATGAGGACTGTTTTCTTGGTGTTCGCCATGATACGAGGAGGGAAGAAGTCGCTGTTGACAGGGGCTTGTTGCAATCGGAGCTTTTTTGGAAATGAGGTGACCGTAACCCAAGCACCAGCGTACAGGTCGACTGACTACGAAATTGTTGGCGTGATCATCGAAGTCAACACGTCGCCGAATGATGGAACAGACTGTGCCGAACAAAATGCGTCATTAAACTGTATAAGTTAATAACCTGAAAGATATAGTGAGCTATTGGGCTCGACTCGACTCATCCGAATAACGCAGGAGGGGGGAAATATACTGAGGCAACACTAGAGAAAGTGAGGCGCTGGAGCGGACCGCTGGATCAAGGGCCTTGAGTGGCTGGAAGTGACACCGGCTACAAGTAAAGAGCTTCCAATTCTCCGTCGCGTAAAACACGAAGTTCAAATCACAATCACAATGTTTGGAAATTGATGGAATGTCACGACTACCGATAAAGAGCTGCAAGACGGCCCCAACTTGTTCTTGTGGATATTACTCTCATTATTGGTCTTGTAGAAGTCGGGGAGCAACTGCTTGTACTGTACAGTGCTCCCCCTCGTTAGCCGTCACGGGGTCTTGTTCAAGATTATAGAGGCTTCTTCAAATCACTGAAGCGGATTAGACCCTATCGGTTAGAAAGGGATATAAGGAGGTAGTGGGTGCGGCTAACGAGGGGTAGCACTGTACATGGTGTTGTGAATCACACATTACGCACAGTGTGAGTGGTGGCAACGTCTGCTTCCAATCATGTACCGACTGTAAACACAACTTTGGGGCCTGTAAGCACAATAATGACTGTCAATCAATATTTCTTTTTTTTCTACACCTATGGAAATTGTTTAGTGCAAATAAAACGGACTACATGTAACTTCATGTACTACCAACACACAACTCCTCGATTTGCCAGAATTGTGGGCAGGGGTTAATAGTGGATTAATTCGACACCAATATGGTGTGGCGCACAGAAAAATTAGGTATCGATCTCTTACATTTTCCAAATAAAAAAAGCTGTAAAAATACGCATCAGAAATGAAAAATCACCACGTTTTACAGTTGTTTTGATTAAAATAAACAGGTAATTCGGAAATTGTCACATAAACAGGATAACGGCTTAAAACGGCAATTAACAACTATTTCATGTTAAGGAAAAAAACAGTATGGCCGTCATTCTGCTCTGTCGGCAAGCTGTTATTAACGAAAGTAACTACGGCCGTGGGCCTTAAGAGCTCAGACCAAAAAAGATGAAGTGATTCTTGCAGTCAAGAATCACTCCAGTTTTTCGATATCTTTTAAGGAAGAAGCGGTGAGGTCGGTTCGGTGCTCCCACGCAATGTCAACCGCAGGATCAAACTAGCAGCCCTACTTCAGGGCTGCTAGTTTGATCCTGCCTTCTTTGGAGTGCAAGATCACGTTGGCAATGGACCCAACACACCCACCTATAGTCCAGCTGTTACGTGTGACACGCGAGCCAACCCAGGTCGAGCAGTGTCTTGCCACTCACCTTGGCGGGTACCGCTTTGGTCGTATTCTCACTGGAATGGGCAAATGGGTCCACCATAAAGAGCCTCGTGGTGTTTGTACACGTCCTTAGTGTCGTCGTGACAGTAAGACACGTTCACTGCCAATGTATCTGAAACGTAATCAGCGCTCGACTTCCTGTCAGCGCTGTAGCTATTGTGCCTTTCAACTCTTTTGGCAAATCGGGCAATGAAACGTTACCCAAAGAAGTAGGGGTAGGTTGGCATGTCCGTTTTAAAAGGGAGATTAGTGCGATTTATTTGATGCTTTTAACATCGATAATATTTATATCCAATTAATTAAGCCAGTGTGCCATTTTTACACAATCGCAGAGATACAATTTACACTGCTCCGAAGGGACCAAAAGACTAGTCACAAGACAGGAGAAGGCTCGAATGGCTGACAATCACCAAGCTATTCGAGGCTTTCTTCCCTACAAAACACTTTGAGATGACCTACTCAATCGATTTGCGCTGGAGAGGCATTGTACTTATGTATGTCTACTCATTCGATGTTGCGACAGTGGCAAGTGTTCTCGGTTTTTCTGAGAGGAGCTTTGGCCGCTGGCACAACCGGTTCCGCAAGACCGGAAACGTTGTTAAGAATGAACCAAGGATCAAGACGTCACGATGGCCAAGTGATGTGTGCGAGTTCGTGCGGCAATTTGTAAAAGACCACCCCTGCATCTATTTCGAGGAACTACGGCTGGAGCTTCGAGCTCACTACTAGGACACAATAAATCTTTCAGATTCGACTATCTGTCGGGCCCTTCGTTTCGACCTTAACCTTACAAGAAAAGTGCTCACAAAGCGGGCACGGAAATGCGTTCCCCGTGAACGCCGTGAATATGTCTCGCGACTCCTCCCGTACTATAGTGGACCGGACCAACTCGTCGTCATTAACGAAACGTCCAAGGATGGCAGGTAAAATGTGTAAAAATATTTAGATACATTGTGCATTAATAATTTTATAACGTTTGTGTGACTCTTAATTATGTAGATCTGTTATTCGGCGCTACGGATGGTCGGCGCGGAATACCCCTGCTCACGTTACTAATACATTTCAGCCGTGGAAAGAGAGTTTCAATTTTGACTGCTATGGACGTAACTGTTTTTTTGGATGGGGAAATGTGGAGGGGACATTCACACGTTTAGAGTTCCACAATGTCTTCAGGAAAAAGATCCTCCCGTTTCTCAATCCATGGCCATTACCGCGATCTATTGTTATCTTGGATAATGCCAAGATACACATGTACAAGGAATTGCAAGCTATGATACACGCTACTGGAGCCCTCTTGTTCTTTTTGCCCCCGTACTCACCTGATCTAAATCCCATTGAGGTGGGGTTTTCGCTTTTAAAACGGTGGATCCAACGACATGCTCATATGGCATTTCAGGGAGACCCTATTGCAGTATTACAAGTTGCAATGTACAAGTGTACGAGGCAAAAAGAAGCAATTGGGGAAAATTTGTATGGCCATTGTGGATATAATCCAAATGAGATACTGATAAAAAAAAACTAAGCATTGATAACAGCATATAGATTCTATTGCTCCATAGGCTCGTCAACGTCGTCCATGTGTTCTTCATCTTCGATATTAGTTGCAGGAGCCGGTGTGTCGGTATTCACGGGTAGCCTGAACGGGGGGCGCAAGCTATAACTCGGTAGCTCGAGCGCGTCACGAAGATCTCCAACGTTTACTTGCATGGGCACCACCACACCGTGAATTTTGATCCGCACAGCCCGGTACTCGCATCCACTTTGCTGCTGCTATTCTGTCATTGCAGCATTGATGGCTGCTTGCTGGATATCAATGTGCTATAGTTGGCGGAAAGTAACACTGTCTGGTACAGCTAAAGGACTCCCTTCAGGTAGCCGAGCTTACGTGACGGCCATGTATCGCTCAGTCGCTGGCCCAGCGTCAACTTGCTGCTCTCTCAGGAATGCTGCCACACGCGGCATCTACTCCTGAATTCGGGCAGCGCTTGCACGGCGGAGAGATGTCCGCGCCTCGGGCTTCGGCACGTAGACAAACAGCTCCAACTTAAACCCGGCCTGTCCATTCCGTCTCCGCCTTGCCCTCATCCAGACTTCATTCAACTGAGCTAGAAGTGCCGCAGTCTCTTGGCAAACTACTTCGAACTGCTTCTGCTTGGCATTGTTGCTGGGCTTCAGATAGATGTCGAAGCCTGGTCTCAACTGGTCGGGTAGTTTACTCTCGAAATGCTCCAGAACACTTGCTCTCAGACGGCTATACTTCTCTGATACGTATACAGAAATGCCGGGCACGGAAGTACTTTGTCGCGACAGGCGTCGAAGGGCTCATCATTCTTGATACTGAGCCGACAAGTAAGTAAATCGGTAGTGGGATGCTCTCCTTTACAGGCACGATATCGCTCACGCTGCACCGTATATGTCGCTCCACACAGACTGTCCGACTTGACGCTCCTCGTTGCACACGGTTCCCTGGTTGATGGAGAAATGCTTTCTGCACGGCTGGAATGTTCGAAACTGCATCTTCTCAACTCCTGAACATGCTATCGCATCACATCATACGACCTGTGGATTGCTGTCTCTGCTTATTCGGGCTGCGCTACTTATACCATGGCTTCTCTCTGCTTCATATCACAGCAGCAACACAATACGGCCCCTTTAATCGTATACCAAATCCACCGTACACTTACCCTCGTCCTGGGGATCGCAGCTCTGGGCGCTTATTCACCGTCCTGCTGCTCTTATCCAACGGCGACTTGTAATGACGCCAGCGCTGACCGTACGACACACACACGCGTACACCAAATAATACCACCGGGAGGAATTGAACCTCCGTCCCCCGCAATCGGGACTCTTCCACTGAGCTGCGCTGGTGCTGGAGCGTAAACGCAGTGTGTCGAGATGGCCGCGATTGTAGCTTGATCCGTGTGCCCCCGCCCGTTGCTTGCTCCTGAGCCGACAAAACTGTGAATGGGACACGTGTGTTTGTGTCGGCTATCCAGTAATCTATTTTATCCAATCAGGTTAATAATAATTAAAGCAAGTTTTACTGCCCATGGTTACAAATTAGAAAGTCCCGTCTTTCTCGGAACTTTCTTCGGAGCTATCTTCAAAGAGTGGCAAAACGACAGAAAGGCACAATACGACTACTCGTAGCATTAACAGAATTAAGTATTATAAACCTATACACTTCAATTAGAGTTATATTATTGGTTGAAACTGTGCAAAATCTAGGACGCTAGCTATAAACTCAAGCTGTAGGCGCATAATGCTATTTCCCAGCCGTTTCTTGCATACAAGGGTCAATAGAAGCTTTGCCCAGACTTTCAGGCTAAGCCGTGTCGCAAAAGGTAAAAAAAAATTGTAAAGTTACACAAAAAGCGTCTTTGACGGTCGACCACTGTTACATGTATTGCAGCTCCTGGATTTCATAAACAAAATGCCAGGCAATAAAGTTGCGATTTTTAACCACACTGCTTCTCTCAATCATTTGGATATCACCTACGTATTGGTTACCGGCGAAATATACACCGAATAATCAGACCCCATTCCGGCAAGTGACTGTTCAATCAGGCGCGTCGCTTCACTGTAGCACCAGCTTCATGGGTTACCAGTATATCGTTTTTGATACCATGGCCTCGCCATCAAGCGCCAGAGTCCCAGTGGGCAGCAGCACGAAGCAGATTCATGGCAGCAAGCGAGACGCCACCGGTCGGTCTCGGATCATCGGCGCATCGTCAATATCGCATTCCAGTCGACGCGTGAATGGGAGCGTCGCCAATGTGAACGGAGGAGCCACCGGCCACTCGACTCGCGTGTATTTGGATGGACAGGACGTCACGCCGCAGTCTTTACTAGTGAGTCGCATCAAGTCAACGACAGAGTCCAAAGGCAGAGGCAAAGGAGGGCGAGGCCCTCGCTCCAGAGCTCACGCCGTCGGCGCGTCAACTGTCGGGGCCTCGATGGCCGGCGCTAGTTTTCTCTTCAGCACTGCGTCGGCCTCTTCGGCCGACAATGACTCAGACAATGAGAGTTCGTCCTCTATTGTAGGTACAACAGGAAACAAGGGCGTGAAAGCTCCTCGAAAAGAGCCTAAACCGAATATCGGAGACCATCAAACTGCCAATTCAGCGACCCCTTCTTCGAATCAGGAGGAGGATGACAACACCCGAACGTCTGCGACAGCTGGTCCGACTGACAGTGAAGACCATGAAGAAGGCAAGGACGAAGCCACGGACCCTCTGGGGCTTGCTCAAGACGGTCCTCTGCTGGCTGGTAGGAAGTCCGTGACAGTCTCAACTGGAATATCTCCAGGTATGCGCCGGCCGGTCACGGTGAGGCTTGGTGAAACTGCGACGGAAATGCTGTTTGAGTTACGGAGTGTTTGTGTGGCCCTCGATGCGCCTGACCATAACGCTGTAGCAGCGAGAAACAAACGTTATCAATCGATCTGTGCGCAGAAGAAAGGAAGTGACAAGTACGTGCAAGGTCGAACGCAGACTCTGCAGCTTGCGCAGAAGGCCAAAGAGGTCATGACCGCGCCACCAGCTACGCGTGACGCTGCGTGTGTAGCCACGGACTGGGATATCTACGACTGTGGCAAGGCTGAGGATGTGACCAATGCTGAAGATGAGGTTGGTGGAGCCGTTCCGAACGGGGTTTCTCAGTCTCAAACGTCAAGTGAAGGACAGTCGAAAGGAGAAGCAACGCCAGTGTCTACGGGGGCAGAACCCAGCGGTGCGGGTGTCGGGGACGTTCAGCTTAAACAACAAGTGGAAGAGATCGTCGGAGCCACGTTAGCCTCCCCTGGTTGTGTACTGGACGTGGATGGCGATATCGTCGAAGATCTACGCGCAAGACAGCACCACGCTTCTAGACCAAGTCGCAAGACGCGAGACAGACACGGCTATAGCAGTAATTACAGTCAAAAGTCTCGGATGTTCGACAGCCAGCGCTCCACTGCAGTAACAACCGCGAACGTGTCAGGGAATTCCAACGCGTCGGTCGTTCCAGGCGACCAAAGCGGCGGCAATATTTCAGCTGGAGCCTCGCAAGACTTTGCCGGTTTAACCGCTGAAGGTGCAAGTTCGGGCAGTGCCGCGACCAATTCTCAAGTTGGTATGAGCGTAGCCAACGCGTCACGCGGCGTTCTGAGTGGTGCAGTAAATGGAAGTGGCGACCAGAAGGCCAACAACGTGTACGCGCGAGCCAATACGAACGTGGATCTGGGCGAGATCATTGCTCGTCAACGAACGTCGCACGTCTTGGGCTCCTCCTCTCTCACTCTAATGGCTAGCGTCGTGGAGCGTGCAGTCCAGCAGAATGTGTATCACGAACAACACGTCAGGTATCGAGACTTCCCGATGCTCGAGACGGAGGCACCAGTAACCGGGCCTCCGAATGTCATCGTACCAGCACTAGACATGGGCTTCCCCGGTTCTACTGGTTCTGGGCGTTCAAACTCGTTTTCGATCGGTTCAAAGAGCATCGAAGAGCTCGAGAAACTCTGGACTTTCAGTTGCGAACTGACTCAAAACAGGACAGTGTCGTGTCTCGCGTGGAACACAGCGAATGAAGATCTACTAGCAGTATCCTACGCACGCAACGAACAGTCGATTCAAACGGAAGTATCTGCGTCTCCAGACAATGGTACGTACAGTGTCCAAGCATCCGGTACAGTTAATCCAGTATCTCGACCCGGACACAATGCCCAATCTGTAGCAACTACTGGAACTACCGGTACTGAAAGAGACGGCTTGGTTCTCTTCTGGTCGCTCACAAATCCGGAATATCCCGAACGGATCTACCAACTGCCCGTGGGTGTAACATCCATCGACTTCAGTACTGCGCATCCGTACCTCCTAGCGGTTGGTTTCGCCGACGGTGTTGTGTCCATCTACGACACCCGGAAAGACGATTCGACTTCTTCTGTTCCTTCTTCAAACTCCACGTCTTTAGGTGCGACAGCGACGCCAACCGTGAGGCATGTTCCTGTTCCGATCGCTACCAGTTCAGGTCAGAGTGGGAAACATCTCGACGCGGTGTGGCAAGTCAAATGGGTGGTACATGGAGGCAGCGAAAGCGTTGTTAGTGTGTCTGCAGATGGCCGCGTGGTCGAATGGAGTCTCAAGAAAGGACTGAGTTACAGTGATCTCATGACCCTAAAACGAGCACCAAACCCGCTTCTAGGAGGCCCTGGCACTGCTGCGACTGGGATGAATGGGGCCGGAGGAGGCACGGATGGGGTCATTTCACGACAGGCTAGTGGTCGAAGTCTGGCCTTTGCCAGTCAAGGTGATCCATCTGTATACTACGTGGGTACGGAGGACGGATTGGTACACAAGTGCTCGGTATCGTACAATGAGCAGTACTTGCAGACGTATACAGGACATACTGGTCCGGTTTACCAGTTGCTGGTATCTCCGTTCTGTAGTGACCTCTTTCTCTCGTGCTCGGGTGACTGGAGTCTCAAGTTATGGCATCAAGCTGATCCTCACGGGGAGGCGACACTTACTTTCCACTCGGTGGACCTGGCCAAGGCGGTGCTTGGAGCGTCCTGGAGTCCGAGTGACGCTGGGGTGTTCGCTGCCGTGGCCGAAGACGGTCGCATCGAGCTGTGGGACCTCATTCAGTCCACTCTGGACCCGATTGTACGCCATTTTCCCAAGAAATACATTTCCGTGCCTGTCCCTGTGCCTCAACCGACTGAAGGCGATGCGTTGGATTCGAGTACCAGAGATTTGACTCCAAAAGAGGGCGACAACGATGAAACGTATCGAGATCCGAACGCAGTGGAGGTCCCAGCCACGACGATGGTCGAAGTGCCGCTGGAGTGCACGACAGTTGCGTTCGCACCGAAAGCGCCCGTGCTGATTGTTGGAGACTCGACAGGAGACGTGACCGTGTATCGAGTTCCCGCTCAAGTCTCCAAAAGTGCAACCTGCAATGGTGAAACATCCGATACAGCGTCATATATTGAGGATCAGGCAGCTCGATTACTGCGCACTATTCGCTCAAATAAACACGAGTAAAAGACACAAGTACAATAAGGGAAATGTAGCCATCAGGCCAAAATATGTGATCCCGTTCAAAGACTCATTCAGTCAAAGTTTCAGTATGTCCGGATTTCAGCCTTCAAAATGCTGCTCAACGACATTTGACATGAAAAAATAGTTGCTCGCATTGAACTTAAAATTGGTCGAACACTTCGAAGGCAGCTCGATCTTCACCATACAGAATGACAGCGTCGTCAACGGGTGAGTCCGGGTACTCATCGAAATGCGTGTGGTCGCCTGGTCCCCCCACTGGCGGTAGGTATGGCGGCGTCTCTGAACGTGCGAGCACCGAATCCCAGTCCACTCTACCGAAATATTTATGTTTCTTTACGTCTTCCGATCCACCTCGTAAGCAGCCTGCAAACATACGTAAATAGACAAAACAAATCGTGAGTTTCTAAACGTACGAATCCAACGTCAGTTCATTTCTAAACGTACCGAGTCGCTTGGTGCGGTCCTGCGATAAGAGCTTCTTGATTAGGTCCTTGGCCTTGGAGTCTATGTGCTTAGGGAAATCCACCTTGCCGTCCAGGATCTTCTGATAAATACCGAACGGGTTCTCGTCGTAGAAGGGCGGGTAACCCGCCAGCATCTCGTAGATCAGCACGCCGAGCGCCCACCAGTCCACGGACTTGCCGTGTCCTTTGCTCTGAATAATCTCCGGAGCGAGATACTCGGGTGTGCCGCATAGTGTCCACGTCTTGTCCTCGACGATCTTGGCAAAGCCAAAGTCTGTGATCTTGAGGTACCCCTCAGATGTGATGAGCAGATTCTCGGGCTTTAAGTCTCTGTAGATAATGTGTTGTGCATGGAGATACGCCAATGCGGTGACCAATTGCGCTGCGTAGTAGCAAGCCACATGGTCCGGGAAGCGGCCTTGCCGTCGCAAGTAGGAGAAGAGTTCTCCACCTTGCACATATTCGAGAACAAGATACAGTCTCCGTTCGTCCTGGAAATGGCCCAGATAATTGACAATAAACGGATGCTGGATCCTGCTCAGGATCTCCACTTCGCATTTGATGTGGTGCAGTTGTTGTAGTCGTAGGATTTCGCTCTTCTTGAGGATCTTGAGGGCGTGGAAGGACCCCACGCCTTTGAGTTGCACCAGACGTACGCGGCCAAAAGTGCCCGTGCCTAGCGTTGCCAGAAGATCAAAATCGTCCAATGAGTAGGCTCGCCGTACGCGTGGGGCATCTACGGGTGCAGCAGGGGAGATGGCATTGATGGGAGCCTCCTTCTCGTCGACTACGGGGCCGGCCGTCTTCTTGCGGAACATTGCGGCGCTATTGTCGACTTGGGAGTTGGACCAATACCGCACGGCTGTTGGGTGGTTTTTGGGCGGTTATGTGGCCGTGTTTGGGACGGTGGCAGGCAAGAGCGCAAGTGACGCTAGGCGCTGGAGCACCTCTGGAGCTCTCCGACGCTTCGGTTAGATCCTGGCACAGCGACGGTAGCGAACGGTAGTACCGAGCTTGAAAATCAGGTTCCGTTCTGGCCATTTAGAGGAGAGTAAAGAGAAAATAGGAATAGTAATTGGATAAAAAAGAATTCGAAGAGGTGTACCGGTATCGTACCGTCTGCCTCTGAAGAACGCGCGGAGAAGTGACGAAATGTGTAGCAATGAAAGATATTAATAGCGTACGGCAACGCCACTCGTATCAAGATTCAGATAAGCTCGATTCCAAAGAGATAATTACCAACAGAGGAACATAGCGTTTTTAGATTAGATGGTGCTTAAAGTATATCTCCTCGATTCCAGTATCGTAGACTCCAGTATCACCTTTTTAGGTTTAAGAAAAAACACTATTTGCCGTCTGCCAGAATCTGCAAGTTTTTTTTAATCAAAACTGCCGGTGGCATAACCGCACATAGCTTATGTGACATAAGTATCTTCGTCTATGTTGCGATCCTCTTTGTGAATATGAGGCCTCGCCGCACACTTGATGCTGCCTCATCTCGCGAAAATAGCGAGCGCATTTCCTACGTAAATGGACAATTGTGTATTCCTGGAACACACGGAATAGTCTGTGAAAGCCCGCCGAACACGCCGCTTCGACGGAGCAAGGACACATTGAAAAGCGATCTTGGGGCACTCAGGTTGCACGAGATCGCTTGCCCGCCTGCACTTGTTATCGGGTTCAAACAGCACGGTCTCCACTCGTGTGATTACATTGCTGCCGTGCTGGGATGGCGGTTCTTGCTGCGCCAAGTTTTCACATGTCATACGTGCAGCCGCATCTCATGTAACGTGTTTGCAACAAGCTGTACCTCAGGTCGTCACAGCATCCGACTCAGACGCGACGATGATAACAAGCTCGAGTTCGCGTGTTCCGTTCCATTGCCAATTGCATCGTTCGCTGTGGGTAGACTGGTGTACTGTACATGCATAAAACGCATGGAAGCAAAGCATTTGGACTGCGTTGTTGGACAGTCGAAATCTCATGTTACCGAACCATTCGTCTTGTGGCATTGCAAATTCTGCATTACTCCAAATAATATAAAGGCACTTGCGGCCAGTCACTCACAGCCAAAAGGAACCATCTAAGCCTCCTCGAATCTACAGTCCATCTGCGGTAGACTTGTTTCAGCGTAACGCCACGTACACTATGTACACTCACTAACGATCATCAGATCTCGGTGCTCTTGTCACTGCGGCTCGAGTCCACTGGACCTGCAGCGACGCGAGGAGCGTCCGATTGGTTTGTCAGACGTGACGATGAGCGACTCCGATCACTGCCGCCAGTATGTCGGAGCTCACCGGACAAGGCGGAGAAGGCTGACGACGATCGGGTCATCCGGGACAGCCCAGAGGCTCCGCTAGCAGTGCTTCCAAAGCTCGATAGGTTGGTCGCTGACCACCCGCTTAACGTCGTGTCACGCGTGTTACGCGACGGCTGTCGCTCGGTGTCTGAAGCCAATACAGAGCTCCACGATCCACTAATCTCACTGCCGCTTGTCACGGATGAGCCGGCCGAATACATCGCAGACACGCGCACGTTCCCCGTGTCTAACTCGCCACTGAAGCTCTGCATGGTAGGCACTCGACTTCGTATGCAAATGTCCCCCAACGGATCGCAATGGTTGGCCACCATCCTGTTACCGCGGAGAGAAGGCACTTCGTCTGCACTTTCACCGCTGATAGAAGACGCTCCGTCGTACGTGGGAGGCGGCACTGCGACCATGAGTGCTGTACCGTTGTAGCCACTTTCCATGAAGGAATCGTCTTGCATGAAGGTCGGCGATAGTCTCGAGATAGAGCGCATGTCCATGTCGTAGCCGTACGGTAGTGGGCTCTCGTCGTCGTCTTCGGTATACTTTTTACGGCTAATAGCCACAAACATGACCAGAAGACCCATGATGCCTGCAATCACGCCGACAATCGCGACGATGGAGCCTGTGCCTAAACTGTAGTACGTGGCGGCGCTGGTGTTGACGTCGGACACGCCACCAGGTTTCAGAAGTCCTTCAATGCCGTTATTAGTGACTCCACTACTAGCGCTGGCACTCGATTTCTCGTCCGAACCGTCCTTGTTGCTGGTTGCTCTGCTGTCGGGACTGTCGTCTCCGCTGCTGCTGTGTGTCTCCTTTTTCTTCTTGTCTTTCCTCGGTTTGCCTCCTTGAGAGTTTGAGCTCTCGATGTCCATGGCGTCGGATCCGTCCAAACTCACATCTGCACTCGAGCTGGCGTGGACTTGACCTGGTTTCATGCCCTCACTCTCTTCGCTGCCACTTACTGTCACTGTTTCGTTAGTGCTGCTGGAGCCGGAGGACGCTGTCCATGACGCTGGTGACTCAGGTGATGCTACTGCATCTGTAGAAGGGGTGTCTACTGGTGTGCTGTCTGTTCCCATGGCCGGGGCTTCTGTTATCGGCACAACTGTGCTCTCCTCTGAAGCGATCACCACTGCGTCTGTGGACGTTGATCCTGCTGCTGCCGGAGCGTCGGTCTCGTCAATAACGCCGCGATCTGGTGCTGTGTCTACTACTGAACTACTGTGAGTGGCGGGGGCTGGCGTTTCTGCTGCAGGTGCTGGCTCAGGAGCTGGCATTTCTGTTATTGGTGCCGGCGTGTATACTGCTTGCGCTGGCTCAGGTGCTTGTGTTTCTGTTACTGGTGCCGGCGTGTATACTGCTGGCGCTGGCTCAGGTGCTTTTGTTTCTGTTACTGGTGCCGGCGCTGTAGTAGGCTCCGTCGTGACAGGAGTCACCGTCAAAGCGGGGATACTTACAGGAACTGGCGTTGGCACTGACACCGGGGCCTCAGCCGCCACCGGTAAAGGAGCATCAGTAGCCACTGGAGCCTGTGTTCCTATTGAAATCGTCACTGGAGCTTCTGTCGGGGGTTGCGTACTAGGCGCTGGCGCTGCCGTCGGCGCTACGCTCTCTGTCCGGCTATCCGCTGTCGACTCTGCTCCTGTTTCGTCGTCACTGAACGGCCGTGGCGTCGGTCTCTTCGTCATGGACACCGCGTGTGCGACTCCGCTACGTCTCGTTGCTATTGGAGCTGTCGGAGCCAACGTTGCTTCCTCCTTATCTTCTAACCCCGATATTGTCACTGACACGCCCGCCGACGGCGCTGTCGTAGTCTCGGAGTCTGCAATAGCTGTTGGTGACTCGCTCTCGTCGTTAAGTGTCACACCTCCCTCGTCCTCATTGCTCGTCGTGTGTTTCTCCGCTATTTCATCGTCTGTATTGGATGCGCCTCCTATTGTGATCGAAATGGACGTCGACGGACTGTTTGTCGTCTCATCCGCCCGCGTGACGCCTCCCAGAACTGTGGACGCCAAGCTCGAGACGATAGTATTGGCTGTATCCACGGCCTCATTGGCCACCTCGGTTATTGTGTCTGTCACTGCGTTGTGCGCCTCGTCGAACGTGATAAGGCGGCGGTCCCTGAGCGCCGCGCAATGCGCCGCCGCGGCCACCATCGCGCCGAACGCCAACATCGCGCGTCTTCTTCTGCGCGCCATGGCTGCCCCGGGCCAGCTCCACGGCGGCGTGGACTCTGCTGCGAGATGGCGGGGCGTGGTGGAGTGGACGTCGCCCCCTACTGCTTTTTGAGTACCTGCGTCTTGGTGGGGTGGCCGATATTGAGGGAGCAGCTTGGCGATACGTCGTAACTGTGCCTCTGCGCTGACTAGCTAAGTGTTTACAGAGGTGTGTTTACCTGATTTTGTAGCATTTCGAAAAGATGATAGGTGTGATTTGCAATATTTATAATATTTCAAGGGGTCTCTAACCTATCCCGGTTAATTGCAAGCAGAAGGGGCTGATATTTTGGCCCCGTCTCTGAGGAGCGTAATGGCGACTTGGCAAAGGAATGTCGTCCTACACCGCAAGTTGCCGACGCAACGCCTTTGCAAGAGCTGTAGCGTGTGCATTGCAGTGCAATGCATCGACTTCAACCAAGCAGCGATATTTCGCGGTGGGTTTAGCGGAGATCGTCCACGACAACTACGTCTGATAGGTAATATAATAATGAAAAACGTTGATAAGATGAAAAGAAGTGCCGATAATGCATGTTGCTAGTGCTTATATTTTAAGTAATAGCACCAGGGCAATAGATGGCAAATTTTTGCCATCTATTGTCCTGGTCATCAATCTCCAGGCGGGATGACCAGCGATACGAACAACTAACGTTATTTTTACTACTTCTGAAATATTATAATACAAACTGCTTTGTGGGGATATTTTTTTGTGGGACGAATATCCCAATCGGTCGATGTATCTAACTTATTGTTGAAGGCGTATCGGTAGGTAGGTTTTCTACTATCGGTCCTGCGTTCACTTTGTGTATCAAGTGTGGTTTTTGACCAGAACCTCCAAGATTCCGGTCAAACAGTGAAACGGGGCCTGTGCATTTCAGTTCTACACAAGGTTCAACGCGACATCCAAAAACGCATCCGATCACAAGGAATTCATCTTTCGGGACTTTAATCGAGAGAACCTTGCGGAAAACGAAGTACTCTGTTCCGTCTTCCTCAACCATTTTCAATACGCCAAATGCCTTAAGAGCTTCAATTTTGTAGTACAGTTTACCGTTGTGCCAGGAGTATCCCCCCAGCATGATCATTTTGCAGCGTACACCTAACGTTGTATCAACACAGCAAGGTGCTGTCAATACTGCGCAACTTCGATGATGCCATAGAACATACGTACAGGACAGTACAATACGAACAGACGTGATAAAGGCGGCGAGACCAAGCACGAGGATTCCGTGGCCAACCAAACTCCAAACGTAATACGAAACCGCGAGAGCCGCTGGTCGTGATTCTTTCAAACTCGATCGATTGACCCATGTGAGATAGTAATTAAACAATCCCGCACTCATGAGTTCCCCAAACAGCGAGGTTTCGTAGCTGAACAAGAGCCTTTTCGCAAAAAGCCGCGCTTTTTCACCCAACCATTTCTTGCTTTCAAGCATTTCGAACAGCAGTAAAAGTACCCCCGACAAATTGTAGCCCAGCGAGATGTACTGGAGCTTAGCAGTATATCCATCGAGAGCGATCAGTAGAAATAAATCACTCATGACGCCTTCGATCAGCATATACAGTATCACCACTCGGAACAGGTTGGAAGAGTTGTGGGCGGAAAGCCGCATACTTTCCTGCATGAAAACTGCGGCAGCTTTTCTCGATAGAGTTTCCTGCAAGCGAAAACACCGTATCCCATAGCGGTTGCACAAAATGTAGCTTCTACGGAGTAGAATGATGCGATATATAATCCACATCAGCCCAAAAATCCCGTACCAATACGACTGCCGATAGGAATACTCTCCTGTGTCATGCGCCAACGCTGATAAATTACTGTCAAAGGTTCCAAGTCCTCGAACACGAACATATGCAGTCTTGTCCAGCTTACAATATGTCCCCGTGGCTTCTTCATAGAATGCAAAGTATCCGATACTTCCGTGGTAAAAATAATGTTCGAAGGCGTAGCTTTCGTTCGCGCAGCGTGTAGGTGTTGTCGATGATGGTTGAACAGTTTGTGTCCCCAGAACAAAAGACCCATGAACATTGTACTGTGGTATCACAAAATGGCAGATTTGCCCATGCTCCACAGAATAGTAGTGCGTCATCGCAATATTCCACAACGCATTTGCTATAAAGAGCCATTCAACGGGACAGTACTCGTCGATATTCGCTGTCTCTCTCGACGCATCCGCTGGAATTACAAAATCTTCGGTCAATTTGTGGGCTGTTACAAGTTTCGCGTAATTTCTCCCCTGTAAAACCAGCGGAAGTATTCCAAAGCTAAACCAAATCATCATCAGCATTCGCTTTGCATTCGTCCGACTTGAAAGGGCTGCTGACAGTTTGGTGATGCTGTGCACCTTAGCCAGTTTTCGTCGTGGGAATACAGGACCCGCCCGTTTAGTCTCGCTTGATTTCATTGTCATCGTATTTGTGCCCGAGACGAGTAAAATGACAAACTGAAACAGACGCTGGAGTGGAGTGGACTAGAGAGCATATATTTATGTTTAGCTAACTTTAGAAAGTCGTGAAAATGATGTCGACTTTGGAAATGTTGTCTTGTAGTCATCATGGATGAGTTTCTCAGTGAGAATTTATAACGCTGTTGTTCAACTTGGTCAAGCACACCGGCGGAATTATCATTAAAAAAAATTCACAGGTCGAAGATCTGTGCTTAGCCGCAATGTAACTTACCAAACAAAGTTGTGCTTCGCCCGAAGAAGGTCTGAAATTTATGATCCCTATGCCTTTTCAATGTTAACGATTTCCTACCTTTTAGCTAGACAAAACCTATTAACGTTTGTGAAGGTCGGGATTTCTCGACAAAAATCTATTAGCGTTGTGAAGGTTGGGATTTTCTGTTGTGACGCATCTCCTGCGGCTCTCTGCATAGCACTTTCATTTTACTACAGTTACCGCATACAAGTACTTCGTATATGCTACAGTGCGCGCCATCAATATGTTTAAGTTCGGCATTTTTTTAGCACTGAAACTGGATCGGTGGCTATTGATATTTTTTTGCGGACGACTTGCGCAAACGTCTGTGCGCATACGTGCTCTTAGCTTTCTACTAGGTTATATAGGCCATGCGGCACACCAAAAAATACGCGGCTTGTTCCGCTCTTTACCTTGGTGGCCTTTGAGAAGCAAGTCGAGCTTGAGCATTGCTCAATGAGCAGTGGTCCCGACGTTGTAAGGTTGACCCGGTTGGGATATTTAGGAAGATCTGCAACGAAAACCTGAGTGCTTGGTGAGGAAACGTGAAGGACACACGTACCGATCTGACTGACACGCAAACTCATGGCCGATTGTGAAACAGACTAGCAGCAAAGGGGCATGCCATGAGCGTCTTTCTGCTCGCATGGGCAATGCCCCAACCCTCCAACCGAACGGCCGAGTCGGATTTAGGTGGGCAGAATGTGTTCTGAAGGTAAGGCGACTGTGAGATAACATGAAAAATGAATGTGTGCTGAATGTAGGAGCAGTGGAGGGCTGACGTGTCCCAGACACGAATCAGTCCGTCGAAGATCAGCAGCCTCGCCACTAGGGCGCTGCACCCCTCGCTCGCAAAGCAACCATGCCGGGGCTGAGTGCGTCAGAGCTGCATCCTGCGAGTCTGTACACTGGTGATACGATCGAGTATTACTCGATGGCCTTTGTCGCTGGCGACCCACAAGGACATAGGACGTCAGTTGTCCTGCGAGTTCACCAGGACGTCGATGACAAGTATCCGATAGACGTGGACACGGACGAGTTGATCCCCCGTGCAATGATGGTGAGGCATACGGTTGACCGGTGGGGTAACCGCTTCAAGCCTGCCTACGCAAATTGGCGCAGACTTCGGTCGTACACACTTATCCCTGGGGAGTGCAATGCACCAAGGAGATCCGTCGCCTTCCGTAAGGCAATTGCTGGCGCAATCAATGGTGCGATACAATCAGTGAGAGAAGGGCAAGGGGGAGGATGCGAGGAGATTGTACCGGAGAGCTCACAGTCCGAGCCCGAGGCAGACCATGGACGTACTGAATTATCTACGCAGTCATCCACCAGCGCCGTGGTCGACCTGACGGCGCTGGACGACAGTGTGGAAGCAATACCACATTCAGATCTAGATGGTGGGTGCGAGGATTTGCCTGTTCCTACGGTGCAGGCACCTAGTTTTGAGCCAGCATGTTCGGCCAGTGAGGAAATGCAGTCCGGCGTGTCAGCAGCAGCCGCCACGAGTCCAGACGACGGCGAGAAAGACACTTCACCACCAGACGAGGAACCTCCGCCCGAGGGGATAGCTGAAACCGCCCCCGCACCGGTGGGGGTGTCACCGAGTGAACAGGACGTGGTGGACGCGCTAGTGTTTATGCTCTCCATGCCGACCAGGCACCAGAGAGACAAGATTCGTCACCAGGCTAAGAAGAGGCCCGGTACGTGGTGCACGCCTCGTTCGAGGAAACGCCGCCACCAGGTCAAGTGCTCTGTGACGCACAGCGGATCTCAGCTGCGCCACGTGTCCTCGGTGAAGGTGCAGAAGATGAAGGACCTGTTGAATATCCCCGGCGTGAGGAGCCGTCTACTTAGCCTACACGAACGACGACCTGTATTCAAAGGGCCTGCAGTTGAGGCCCGCCCGCTGCTGGCTGAGCAAAACTGGCCTGAAGCTGTCCTACAGATAGATGCGTGCATCACGAATGGAATCAGGTTTCCCAATCTAGGCGCCTACGACAAATGCAGATGTGAAGGAGGTTGCTTTTGGGATAGCTGCGACAATGTCGACGCCGCGGTCTTCTGCACGCGGTCTTCGTGCAACCTCGGAGCGCGCTGCAGCAATGCCTCTATTACCAGATCTACTCTCAAACTATTTGACACGGGTCGTGTCGGACTTGGCGTGTACACCACTATCGACTTGGACGTGGGCGACGTCGTGGGTGAGTACGCAGGCGAGTTTAGTGAATGGGAAGGGCAACGTAACGGCCAGCTGGACCAGGCCTTGAAACACAACAGTGGCTACACGCTACTGTAAAATGCCAAATCAACTAAAAAGAAGTTTGTGTACGTTGAGGCGGTCAAGTGCGGATCTATTACAAGATTATCAGCCACGCGTGCAAACCAAACGCGGCTTTCGTGGAGATGCAGAACCGCAGACAGGTCAAGGAGATTAAAATGATCAAGGACGTGAAGGCCGGCGCAAAGATCACCGTACACTACGGGAATGAGCGGTGCTTCGTGTGCGCCTGCGACGACTGCTGGAGCCACCGTTCGGAGAACATCGAGATTGCTTCTGGAAGCGAGTAGGGTAGGCCGAAAGCCGCGGACACCGCAGCGTAACGAAATGTGAAGAGTGAGGAAAAAACAATTAAGAATGATAGTGACAGCATTTATCTCTCGCTGGATTCTCTTTTATGGGTTCAATGAGTGTTTTTAGTTCCACAACTTACTAGTATCTTATCTAGCCTTATGGAGTCGTGCATCGTCATGGTTGCAGTCCATTTACATACTTGAGTGCGAGGAAAAGTGGGTACAACAACGCCCGCTACTGTTTAGGCTCGAGATAAGTTCATTGCAAACTCCATTCGCGGTGCCGAGGTACTCCAGCTAATGTATATTAACAAGCACTCATACCCTCACTGCTCATGTCGGGTTATTAACCCCTTAGTTCCCGGACCTATTCACGAGGGTATATTTTTGCCCTGTCCCATTTATTAATATATAGTGATTTGTATGTGGCATCGCTAAAGTACGTTGAGTTAGTGTGTGGATATGCGATGGGGACATGCTGTATAGTTGGGCCATATCCAACATTACACCTTGTAATGTGGTCTATTGCGCTTCGGCGATTCAGTTATGTAGGTATAACTAACATCACGTAAGTCCTTTTTATTAGTTCGTCCATTTTTTGAATCGTTGCATACGTCCAGCAGGAGGGGTCTACTCCATTATAGCCAATGAAATTTGCGAATGTGATACGTTTCAATTGATTGCAAACTAATCCCACTCGTTTCAATTGATTGTAAACTGACTAGCTACCTCCCATCGCACGTAAACAGAACACTAAGCTAATCCTCATTACCATTGCTTTCCACGGTGCCGCCACTTGCACCCGTGTCGCCTCCCTCACCTCCGTCGCTGCCAGCAGCGCCTTGCGAGCTGCGTTTCCGCTTCGTGACGCCGGTGGTCTCTCGCGAGGCTTGTGCTCGAGCAGCAGTGTGGGAGGAATTTCGCTCCCATTCTTCCAGTCCATGTGCCAAATACGAAAGCACGTATCTCTGCCGTCACGCCCAACGTTGCACATACATTTGCTACAAAACACATCATCCGTTAGAATATCAACCATCGCATACCAGCCCTCTAGCGACTTACCGTTTGTTGCCGTTTGAGCATTCCCGGCAGAAATACTTCGTGAACTTTCGGGGCTTCACCTTGTACAGAGCGCACTCTTTGCAGGAGCGATGGCGGCGCTTCACCCCTTGCTCGCTGTCCACCGTGTCCGGATTCTCCTCGAGCCTGTGTCCACCCAGAGCCTGAATTGCGTCTGTCGGCGCTTGCTGCACCGATCCAGCTCTTACTGGGGACGCGGCCGTTCGTTCCCTCGCGGTTGTTGCTTGCTGGAATTCAAGACATCAACATATCACCAGGTTATGTTGGATGTTAGAGCCAGAAAGAAACTCTTATGTTGGGTCGCCAACATACGCACCTCAATAACTGCAAAAGCTTCCTCCGACTCTATCGCGAGTAGTTGCTCCATCAATGTCTAAAAAAAAACGCAAAGTGACGAGCACGCCGCATGTTGTTCACCTTCCGGAAATAGCGGTACACAATAAAAGCGTTGACGGCTGCCATATCAAACATCCTGAAAAATAGAGTCCTGTAGTACTTGCCACTCTTGTAGGCTAGTTGGACGCTGTAACGCTGCATTCGCAGCTGATCATGGACGTCCACACCGCCCATCCAGCGGTGATAATCCCGCACGAGTTCAGATGCTGGGACTGGTTTGACCTCCCCTTGAATGCGCCGCACTACAATGCCAAAGAAACACAGATAGTAGCACAACAATCGTAAGTCGTAATAAAGTGATACATACTGACTACACCAGGCTTTCGGCTGCCACCGGTCGACAGCATGTGTATTGGGTGACGGTCCATCCACATGACTGCAGTCAACTGAGGGAAGCTCTTGTTTTCTGCCAACTTTGTGGTGCCCTGTGATGGCACCGCGACCTTTCTCTTGTTGACTGTTCTCGTTTTCATTTTTTTGACGACGTCCTTTGCGTACCCTGATGTGCCCGTCTGAATTGTGCCAGTCAGGTACATACGGCGATGCAACAACTCTAACGCCAGCTTCACAGACGTGTAGAAGCGGCTGTTATCACTAGGCGTCAGGGAGAAGTCGGTGAAGGCGGACAAAGCGCGTTCATATTTCGCAAAACAGCAGCCTCGCCCGTGTTGTTGTCTTTTGGTAGCGGAGTGCGAAGATGTGCCTTGGCACCGCAGTAGACTTCGATAATGTAGGCAAATAATACACTAAGTTAACATTATGTTGAGCAAACGTGCAAGGCTAAAATCTTATGTTGAATGACATCCAACATAAGGACTTTAGCCACAAAAAAAAACCGTGGTGAGCTCAAACTCACCACGGTCGCTGGACATACCTCATGCAGTACGCTGTCTTGGCGCACGCAGCGACAAATACCTTGGTGCCCCACTTATGGTGTTTGTCTTTGTTGAACTGCCGAGTAGGATTGTATCTGGATCGAGACGGCAGAGTGGCTTCGTCGAAGCTAATGACAGGGGGCGGGCGGTATCCTCGGGCAAATGTCCGTTGTAGTACATCCACAACTGGGCGTATCTTCCAAGCACGATCCACGCATGCCTGTGAAGACTTGTTGTTCGAAAAGTGTAGGTAGCCCATTATGTGAAGAAAAAAATGATTCTTACTCATGAAGAGCCCAAACCGGTTCGAAGACAATGCCCCCACCTTCTTCACCGACCAGTGTCCTGCGATGCTCTTCCAGACTGGGGCAAGCATCCTCGCTATCAGCAGGTTCATGACCCGAAGCACCTCCCACGCTTCAATGTCCGGCACATCTCCAAGTCGCCGCTGAATATCAGCCAGAGTTTCCACTTCTGCTTTTGACCGGCGCTGCTGTGCCCGGATAGCACGTGCGCGTTGAGGAATCGACTGCGCGTGGTAACAGTTGCTTTCTATAGCAATCTGACGCCAGAGTTTTGGCGGCATGAAGTAAAACAGGAGCGCCAAAGGGTCTTCCGCGACAGATAGGACACTCTGGCTCGGACCAAACGGACCATCGTACAGATCACAGTACGTCGGATCTGGGTCAAACTTTCCTGAGTCTGGAAGCAAGTTCAATATGATAACAATATGTTAGTTCTTATGTTGGATTTACAATCAAGTATAAAAGCTTATGTTGGATAACATCAACATAAACGTACCATACTCGTCTTCAACGGTTTGATAGCAGCGCTATCTTTTGCGATTGAAGACCACACCGACGCAGGCAATTCCTCCTGCTCAGCATCCGAATTCTCACCAGTCAGCTCGCCGATGCTCCAATCTTCCTCCCACATTTCACCACCGTCGTCAACAGCATCATCATCTCCCTCTTCCTCTTCTGGCTCTTCACGCACATCAGGTTCTTCGTCAGAGTTCAGGTCAGTACATAATTCAGCGCCAGTGGTCATCAAATTCGGGTCTCCATCGATAACACAAGCTGAGAACATGGGTGCGGTCCCACCAGTGTTGTTTTCGACGACTGGTAACGCCTATAAGTACACAAAGCATAGTTCATGTTAGTCTTATGTAGGAATCCGCCAGCCAAAGTGAGCCTTATGCTGGAAGAACCAGCATTACGTACCATGTCCTCATCGCCGTTGTCCTCTAGAATTCGCCGGCGGGGGTTTCTTGAGGCTGCCGGACTAGCCGACGCCACAGTACGAGAACTCCCTTCGTCGGTAACCCTCTCCGCGATCGCCGAGACAATACCGCCCACCACAGCCGCAACCTCCTCATTGGCAGCACACGTGTCTTGTCCGGGGGTGGTTGCCGGATCGTCCGGAGTCGATCTCACTCCGTCCCCCTCATCAGCCGCTCGCCACATTCTCGGCACTTGGTACGGAGCCTGCTTCTTTCCCGATGCCTTGGTTTTTCGGCCGGACACTTTCGCCTCCGCAGGGGGCTGCTTTTCTCGTGTAGCGCCTTTCGCCTCCTCCGCAGGAACCTCTTTCTCTTGCACCTCGCAAGGCTTCTCCTTCGCTGTAGCCTTCGCCGCTGCCTCCTTCTGAGCTCGGGCCCTGGTACGTGTACCCGACTTCTCCTTGGCAGTCTCTCGTCGTAAACGCCGCTCCCGGCGATTGGCCTCCGCGCATTGCTCTTTCTCCTCCGCCGTCAAAACGTGGCGGGGTGACTTTCCGACTGGGCCGACCATTCCTCTCTCCGCGGCTTTTTCTCGAATAAGGAAATTAGCTCGTGTCGGCCACCAATGTTGGTGGGTGCAAGTACCTGTCTCTGATTCCTTCAACCAAATCATTAGAAAAGTAAATCTAAGCCTGTGCATTTGCCCTTTTCGCACACAATAAAATATTGTAGTTTTTGTATGCCACAAAGGTCAATACAAACTCTCAGTCAAATCCCTCTTATGTTGAGCCGTACAATATAGCATAGATGCTGCGAAAAAAGTGAATTAGGGTATACACATCTCATGTTGTACCGTACAACATAAGGAAACTAAGGGGTTATGCCGTGTTAAGATGCCTCACAACATATCCTGCTCGTACAAGGACCGCTGGGTCACTCATAACTGAGTACCGGTCCAGCATTCCGTGGGCGACCAGCATTGGTCACTTCTTGGCCATCTTCGCGACGACGTTTGTTCCGATTCACTAGCCTCTCGCGGCCTTGGGTGTCCACGTGTGCGGACATTCTCAGCGCAAACAGGACGTGGACGCAGGTCACGAAAACAAAGCAGTAGTTACAGGAACACCACTGGGTCTCAATATTTACTGACCAGCCGCCCCATGGCTGGTCCTGCACTTCCATCCTTGCATAGTTCACCCCCTTTTGGGCAGAGACTGCTATCCCCTCCTCCGAGCGTTTGTTTGGAGCAACCACAATACGTGGTGCAAGTAGACATCTCACCCTCACTATAATTCCTCCTCCAGTGCACGCAAAATCCGTAGATTCACCAATCCCAATGGTGATGTAGTTTGCTTTGTACAGTTCCCTCACACGCCGTATGAGAGTTGCGGGCGGAGCTACCCCAAACTGGAAAGAACGTGTGCTCAGTGACTGGTCTTCGACACAGGCGCTGAGCTCTCGCAATAGTGTCCCCATTTTCAACCTCCGTCTCAGCGTGTAATCCCTTTTTAGAGTTGCATTGAAATGTTTCAGCCGGGTTGTAAGTGGTCGCGTGGCCACTTGGGGTAGCAAAAGCCTGCCACGTTGAGAACGGGCCGGACAGCCATTGAGCTTGCATTTACTTCTCGAATATCAGGAGACGCGAATCCTTCTTCCACGCTAATACAATCTTATCTCGCGCTCGAATATAGTCGTGTTGAGCGCGAGCAAAGTGTAGTTCGTACACGTCGCGCAGGACCCGAGCTGATAGAAGCGAGGGGAACGGCTTAATCGCCGTCTGCACCTTTTCCATAACGTGGAAAAAACACATTAAAAAAATTAATCGTGGGTTCCAACCAAAAACGGAGTGCAGCGCGTTGCATTGCGCTTTGTCTCCATCAGCCATTGCATATTGAACCACCAACTCCTCCCCCGTGAACCAAATATAGAGCCTACGGAGGGACATCAACACGGCTTCAAAAACCACCTGCGTCTCTTGAGAGACAACGTAAAGCGCCACTAGATGGAAACCACGCGAACGGTCGCTTACACCCACGACAACAACCGGGTATCCAACGCAGTTTATTCTGAATGTGCAATCCACATGCAAAACAATACTCTCAGGCGGTAGCATCATGCGCATCATCAGCGCTTTCGTCGTAAAACCAACAATGAATGGTATCTCGTCTGAACCGTTTCCAACGGCCAGATTGCCGTCGCGGTCGTACTCCCACCCAAAAGAAAATGCCTGCGTCATTTCCTCACCACCGTGGTAGGCATAAGCGTGGACCCACGCCTTCAGCTCCTTCAGGTGATCGTGATTTTCTAGGTACGTTCTAGAGTGTAATTCACAAAGTTTTGAACGGTTTGAAGGGAAGGTAGGTCCACCAGAGAGGTGGCGAACTTGTGGGAGAGCGCCAAGCGAATGCGCATGGGCTGCAGATGCTGGTCCACCAGCTCTTGGCAAAACTCCTTCTGTGCCGAGGTAAGCTTTTTCTTCTTCGGCCCGGCCGCAGTAGATAGATGCTCGATGTACTCGTAGATACAAGCCCTTTTAGTATGAAGGCAGGTAACCCCTTTCCCTCGCCATGGGCATTTCTGATCGCCCGCCTCGGCGCATGTCTCCGAGCTGCACTCGAGAAGACGGTAGCGCATCTTGTGCTCTGAGTCGACGCACAACGTACACGCGAGCGTATTGCTCTTTGTGATATCGAACGCTTTAAACGCGCCCAATACCACGTCGACTTGGGGCTCCTCGACGTGGAGCGCAGTCTCTTTCCAGGGGATACGTATCGGCATGTTTGCTCTAGTTCCTGCCGTCCGAATGACCCCCTTCCACCACACCGCAAAATGTTGCGTGAGACAGATGCTCACAGCGGATGATGGTTGGCTAAAAGTGAGTGACCCCTCCTCGTTTGTGCTGATCAACAAAACCTGAACAATTGATCTAGTGCAACGATTTGTTGTGTGCAGCCGCAGCACTATGCTGTGATACACCACGTTTGATGTGCCTACGCGGACTCTATGTGCCGTCCCTGGACTCTTTGCTACCAACCACGCGTTCTCGTGCTTGGTGCCCCGATCTGGACTACTCGAGCGGCACGTACCGGTTACTAAGGTAGCAGACGGCATACGGAGCGATTTAAATACTTCGAAGTATAAAACGACCGCCATTTGGTAATGGCAAATCCCATGAGAGTGAGGAAATCCGAAAGGATAAAAGAGCTGGTGTTCACAATACATGTTAGCTTCAGAGATCATGTACCCGATTTTGGAAAACTCCTTTAATAAATATACCTAGAATATTAAATTGCAGAACAATTGCTGTTTTAGTATGTACCCGTTTTCTCTGAAATTTATTTCAGAGCTAAGGGGGACCGGTTGGTGTTTCAATGTCCGTAAAAAATTTTTTTTTTAAAAAAAAAAAAAATTATACCCCGGGTATTTATACTAAAACAATTCGATAAATTCATGAAAAGTAATACACAAATACAGTGAGACAGTACCATGATGGTCATGGACATCTATACCTGTGCTGAGTTAATAAACTATACAAATGTTACCTGTGTCGTCACCATCGCGCTTAAGTACGCTTATTTTAATATGAAATGTTGCACGAACTATTCGCGTAAATAAATACCTGTCTGAATGGCGGGTAAATGCAGGTGATAAGTTTTCTTAGATGTCGTTATGTTCCTGTCACTCACAGTGTGAGCTACACACTGAGTGTGGAAGCCCAGATATTATGTATACACTTTTTGCCTACAATCTTACACACGCTCGTTGTAGTTCTAGCCCTAATACAAAGTCCAATACAAGTGAATAAGATGCATTTCATACAAATAAAATCTATAAACCATCATCACTAGAGAGTTGGGCTGGTAGTGCATTTAACGCTCCCTGTCATTACATGTACAGTTTCAGTTTTAACAGATAAAATTAAACGCGGTTATATTTTTATAATTTAATATATATGCTTGTAATTTTAATCTACTAAGAGAGGTATTAATATTTGAGAGCTTAATATATGAGAGGATGTCACATTCAATCCATCGAGAAGTCTCTCTCTGAGGGTCGCTCCTAATCAGAAGCCTTAAATTTGTGCGATGACATGGCACAAATTTGGCCCACGTCGGCTGCAAAGAAAGACGAAGTGCCATGGATGCCAAAATCCTGGTGCCATCCAAAGAGCCATTGCCACAGTGTCACCTTCTAAATTTTACAGTCAAACAAGAATATATATATGGTTCACAACCGGAAATGGAGTCACGACTAGCTCTTCTCGTCGTGCTCTTACTCTTGCTTATCCTAATCGTGGCGTTGCCCGTCGACATTCGATGCCAGTGTCTCCAGCGGACGCGTATCGACTGGAAAGAGCGAGCCCAGCTGTTAATTGACGAAGGCCAATTCAAGAAGTGCTACAAGATATCTTACCCCTCTATTATGGCTCTTGCTGTAAAGTTAGAGCCTTACCTCGCCGCCGACGAGAAGCAGTCGCGCAACCGAACTGAAACCGACCCCATCACGCGCATTAACAAGCTACAGATGTGCTGGCTTAGCGGTGGCTCCTACCACGACATTCGCTCGAACAGCGGTGTAAGCGTTGGAGCGTTCTACGCGTGTATCCACCAGGTAGTTGATGCGATAATCTCTCACCCTGATCTACAGCTACAGTTTCCAGAAACGGTGCCAGCACAACGACATGCGGCAAAGGTATTCAAGCGTTTGGGCAATTCTGGTGTTATGAGAGGATGTATAGGCGCTATAGACGGGTGGTTGTGCCCCATTCGTGTTCCACGAAAAGCCGAAGTAACGCGTGTGCGTGAATTTTTTTCTATGGGCATTATCAAAGGCATGGCGTGAATGTCCAAGCCTGCTGTGAATATCTTAGCCGATTTATCGCTGTATCCTGCTCAAGTCCAGGAGGAACAGGTGATGTCGTTGCATATCTTGAGTGGAAACTCTTGCTGGTAGTAAATAATCTCCCAACCGGGCTGTATGTTGTTGGCGACAATACCAACTCGAACCGTCTGCTAACACCATTCCCACGGCCCCAGATATCCACATCCGCTCACGATAGCAATAACTTCCCATTTAAGCCAACTACGGATCCGTATTGAGATGGCATTCGGCCTTCTGGTATGCAAGTGGCAAATTTTTAAGGCTCCACTGGAGATTGGGTTTAAACGGGTGCCTCCTACAATACTAGCGGCGTGCATTCTATATAACTGGTGTATTAACCAGAGCCTTTACGAGAATGGAAGCTACACAATCGAAGAAGACAAAGATTTAGTCAAAGGAGTTGAACAAGCAAGGGCTGCACAGGAATCGCCACTAGATTTAACCATGGACCCTGTGGACTCTTCGCGCTATCAACGTCTGTACGAGTCATCAGACTTGTCCATCGACCCCAACACCTACCACAATTCTGAGTGGGTTCGTGATGCAGTTGTCGAGATGCTTGAGCGGGAGCCAATATTGCGTCCACGTCGCAACAGAGTCCGAAGAGAGCACGAAGAGAATGAAACCCAATAATTGAAGCGTCTCACATCTCATGTTTTCTTAAGTATGAAGCGTTTGCATCCCGCACCTACCGTGTCATTCATCCTATGTGATGCAATTGAATGATCCGATGCTAGTAGTCGTAGCTACTTCCCCGCAGTCATTACTCCAAACCCTCCAATTGGTCTTCGTAGTGCTGCAAACGCAGCTGGTACATGCGAAGGCTCTTGGCTAGCCCTGGGTCGGCAACACCTTCAATCTCGGACCTGCGTAGGCAGTTCTTCACTTGCTCAATAAGCTGATGCAGCTTCGCGATGCGATCGATGAGCAGGTCCTCGTTTTGGTTCTCACACTGAGCAACTTTGGCTGCAGGTTTTCTTCGTCAATGGATGACTGCACAGCACGTTTAACAGCGTCGTATCCCCTAAGGTGGCGAATCTGGTCCGACTTGCTAATCGTTCCTTTAAGGCGAATCTTGGGCTCAGTACACTCCTTTCTCAGCGCAACTACTGTCCACGCGTCATAGTCATTGCAGGTGGGAGGCACGACACTTCCTGGCTGTTTCACAGTCCAGTTAGTTTAGTCACACGTTCGGGCGGTGTGGCAGTCCTGCCGAATTCGTTCATCGTGAGGGACCGAAAGGCTGGCGCTTGTTCTTCGTATTGTGGTTGGGGCTCTTCGTCGGAGCTTAGCATGGCGAGAAGCTCAGCGTTAGTGCGCGAGTTGGTGGCGACTCGTGCAGACGGCGTTAACGGTGCTCTCAACTCGGTAACGAATGAATCAGGCAAGGTATTCTCAGGCACTGTCGTCAGGCCCTGGGCAGCAGCATGTCCTGCTACTGAAGTTTTTTTAGAGCCCATCGGTACGATCTCAGTTGTTGTAGCGGTGCGCACTGCTTCGACCGGGGAGCTCTTAGCGAGATTTGTCGGTACCAAGTGCATCACAGCAGAAGCAGCAGCTATAAAAGTCCCCAGTTGGCTCTCAAGGGCTGTGTTGGCTTGGTGGTGACAGTGTGGTAGCCCTACCGGCGTTTTCACCGTAGGACCGGAAGGTACTGCCTGCGTTGTTGCTGTAACAACAGCAGGAGGAGCTACTGGACGACTCGCAGATACAGTCTTGGTTCTCTTGCCCGGGCTCGTGGAGCTCTTCGCGCGTTTCGATATCCTTGACTGAAGAGAAAATGTTTTTTTTTTCACTTTTAAAAAGGAAATTTATCTTACTGAGGCGAACATTTAACTTATGGCACTTTTGTGGCAATTTTCTTTTCTAACGAGATTGTGCCATTAGTGCCACCAACAGTGGCAGCATGGCTGTGGCATGGCACGCCATGGCACTGGTTAAGAACCACCCTAATCAGGGTGGTTCTCACAACTGCAAATTATCAGTTGGCTCACCTGCTGTGACGGCCCCGCCCTATTTCGGGCCATACTCCGTCGCCGCGGTGGTGGGCGAGCTGTTGCGGCTGTTCCTTGCGACTTATCTTCTTGTCTACACATCTACGTATCTACGAATTAACGCGTCAACGCACTAACTCACCGATTTCTGGTTTGTGCACGTGGTATACATAGTTGTTTCTCTCTGCAAAAGATATGCATTAACCTGATTTCCGGATAACTATGTGCCAGTCACCCTGCTGCAGGATTTGGTTAGGTTGTCTGTAGTGTACAAGCAAAAACGTACATGTTGAATTTCGGGGCCGTGAATGTGGCAATCGACGTGGCACGATGCTGAGTTTTCAAGCCCACGCAGCAACCACCACCGTTGCCAACCGACGGGCTTCGTCGGCATGCGCACGATGTTCCTGCGATGGAGGACGATCTGGCCAAGCACCTGCAAGCACTTTAACACGCACATGTTTTCGCTATCTTCAAACAGCGTATTTGAAGCAGGGTCTCAAAGAAGCACTGACTAACCCTTATACTATTTGCAAAGTGGCGTCATTTGAGTGCCATCATGAATATAATGTTTCCCACCGAGTCCTAATACCGTATCGAGCTTGTCTTGTGATTTATCCGCTTGTTCGTAACATGAGATATAGCTGTTAATGCTCGTTTTAAGCCATCATCCTGTTTATGTGGCCGTTTCCAAATATCCTGTTTATTTTAATAGACAAACTGTAAAACGTGGTGATTTTTCATTTCTGATGCGAAACGAGGATTTTACACCTTTTTTCATTTGAAAAGTGTAAGAGTTCGATACCTAATTTTTTGTCACCACACCATATTGGTGTCGAATTAATCGCTATTGGGCTGTACGTACTACTATTCGTAGTACTACCAGGAATATGTTGTTAGCTACAACAGTTCACGTTATTTTTATTCAAGGTCATGAAATGCTGTAAGGCTCTTATGTACAACAGCTTATTACACCACATGTAGTATACTTACCAGTTGTAAAAAAACATAAAACTACATTCTTATTTCAAAGTACAAAGTACTTTTTTTAAAAAAGTATTCTTCGAAGTAAATTATATAGAAAGAGCAAAATGACAGTGCCACGGTTTTTAAGGATTTTTGTAGTATTAGTAGTAAGCTCCGCCTAGTAGCATTCTCGTCTAGCATGCTTCTTTTGCTCAAAACTCACAGGCTGGCACCTCGCTAAAAATGTAACACTTTCAATTAGTACGATCAGATCTTCACGTAACCTAAATATTATTTACATTTTATTTAGTATGTGTACATCACCTACCGCTTGCTGGCTATTTTCCCGCAAGAACACAGTCTTTAAGGTACGTCGAGAACTTCCTTGCTGGAGTCGAAGCTTTCGCGATCGCATGGTTCCCAGTCCGACGACTTTGTATCCACACTCTCATCTTGCTCTAGTTTAACAATACGACGAAGAACGAGAGCGACCTCCATCGGATCAATTGCCGAATGAGTCAGCACAGCTTCAACTCCACATGTACAAATAAACGTGTTTGTTGTCTCGGCGAGGAAATTCTCCACGTCGTCTGCGGTCAGCACGGCCAGTAGCTTTGCTGGGTTGCACATATCGAACAGAGTACCGAAGTTATAAGCCGAGCCTCCGCACAGAACCAGCGCCACAGAAAGGAGAGAAATATACCGCTGACACGTGTGCTGCTCGATCGTGCTCAGCTTCGTTTCTTCTCGTAGCAAGTTAAACTGCTTATAAACCAACGCAGTGTTCCGTTCAGCTTTCCTGACCGAACACGCCGCCTCTAGCAATGAACGCTTGATTTCTCGATCCCAGACGGACGTTTCTCTCTTCACTTTGGTCGCTTTGAGGTCCCATTTCATCTGCTCCACCTCAACAATAAAATTCTCGCGTCTGCACTCCCGAAGAGCCATCTGGAAAAAAGTAGCTGCTTGGTTATCAACTATAAGTTTTGCTCGAATGACTTCGTCGAACGCTTCCGAGAGTATCGTGTGCATCTCAGCGTCACTCAGCGCTCTGAATCCCAAGCCAAAAACGACTTGAAGGTCATACACGCTGGTCATCAGACCCAGCAGTTGCCGCAGTCTCGTCACCGTTATTTTACTACAAGTACTCAAAATTAACGTCGCTCGCTCCCAAAATGCGCGCTGTTTAATGTGTTCCCGTAGTAACCACGAAACTTTACTGTTTTTGTCAATTTCCACTGCAAAATCAAACGCTGTTCTGGCATCCGAAGATAATACCAAAGGGTTGCAGCCACAGTCGACGAGAAGGTACCGTACAAGAGCGAAATTGGTCTGAGACGCAGCCAAGTGCAGCGGTGTCCAGCCATTACTAAGCCGTAGATCTCGGATCCACTTGGACGTCGTGTCTTCTACTAACTGCTTCAATAGTGTTACATCCCCTGAGTCCATCAATAACGCCAATACTCCTCTACCAAAGTCTGCACCGAGATTTCTCAGCTCTTCTCGCCACGTTTGGTCGTCACTTTTCTCAACTCCACGCTCGACAGCTTTGTGCTTCTCTACCATCTCCACAAGAGTGTCTGAAGCCAAGGACATCTGCAGAATTATCGTTACTGCCTCTGTATGTTTCAGTTGGATAGCTGCGTCAATACTCGACACTTTGGCAGCTCTGTTGCCCGTCATTTGCTCCCGTAGACAAGCCGCTATGGCCTCTGCGTTCATAGCTCCAATAGCTCCTTTTAGACTTGAGTAGGCGCTTAAAAGCTGCTCGAATTCTTGACAATTCGATCCAGCGCGAACGTAGTCCATAGCGATCTTAGCAGAGTCGCTCTCGGCCATGGGATCGGCTCCATGGGCTAAGAGAGCCTCTGTGACGTCCAGCATATCCCTGTTAATTGCGCATTGTAGCGGAGTGCGACCAAAGAGCCCTACGTGGTTCGCACAGGCTCCATGTCGAACCAATGCGAGGGCCGTGGCTTCTCTCTTCTCGTCGATCGCTGCATGCAGCGCCGTGAGGTCGTTGGAGTTGGTCAATTCGAGGTCCGCTCCGTGCGCTATGAGCAGCTCCAGGATGTCCACGACGTTGTACCGTGCGGCCTCGATCAGTGGCGTGTTGTGGAAGCCTCTGCGCTCGTTCACGTCGTCGCCCAGTTCCAAGCGACGACGAACGCCGTCGAGGTCCCCCCTTCGCACAAAATCAGTGATGGTGTCACGAGAGAAAATCCCCATTTATATAAAGGTCTGGCCAAGAGGCGGTGAAACGAAAAGTGTTAGGAAGTTTCCAGGCATCGAGACGAGCCGCGTGTTCTCAGTCATTCGGTCGCAATATCACACACATACACTTGTGTGCTGGTTTGAGAAAATGCAAGCGAGCCATCGATGATCGATTCGATCGTCATGATGTGCAACACGTCTATTTGTATGCGGAAGTGTGTGGTGCTCAACGCGGAAGCGTGCTTGTAAATGGATACAGCAGACATGGCATGCTGGACATGCACTTGGCAGATTGCCAAGGCAGTTGAGGCGCGACGTATCGACGAGGTTATTGTTCCGACTCATGAATCATAAGCGACCGACCGCGCATATGGGACTTTGGCCTGCTTCCTCGCAACGCTTGGAGACGGTGTCTTTTGTGGAAGAAGTCTTCTTCAAACCAAAAAGCTCGCCGCGCTGATATCGTGGATTCCACGATACACGCCCTCCTCTCCGAGAGGCTCTCGGTCAGCGAGAGAATTCTCGTCGAGAGAACCAGTCGAACAAGGTGCATTGTTATCGCTATAACTGTTCTATCAGTGAAACCATTTTTGAAACCTCATGCGATCTGCGTTGCAACCGCTTAAAAACGAAACATCAATACTCGCCAAATGGGACGAAAAGATAGCCTAAGTGCATCGCTGTCCGCACTTTGATCCATCCGCCTCTCGACGTTCATGGCGTCGGCCACAAAAACGTCAAGTGACAAGAAGAAATCTAAGAAGAATGGCGAGACGACTTCACGGAGCAAAGATAAAGAACGCAAGAGCAAGAGTAAAGATCGAAAGTCTTCCAAGAGAGAGAAACCGGTTGCAACCCCAGCGCCTGTTGCTACACCGTCCGCCACTACACCTCCGGTAGTTCACGACCCGGACGCTATCCAGTTATTCCGTCGATACGATCGGAATCGATCGGGAGTTCTCACGAGACTCGACTTCTTGCAGCTCTTGAAAGACTACGCTAATCCATCGAGCAGCAGGTGGGGGGCATCTCTAACGAGGCCACCTCTGTCTCTAACGGACACTAGTGGTATCCCGTTAGGGTATCAACGTGCCGATAGAAACTCAGAATTTGAGGCAGGACAGTTATTCGAGCGATACGACAGAGATCATACAGGAGCACTAACCTTGGATACTTTCCATGTCTTTTTTGCCGACTTCAAGCCGCAACTACGAGCATTCGTGGAGGAGTCGAACTACCAGCCACTTTCTCCATTAGTGTCATTGGAACCTTTTCAAGAAGAAAAATCTGTGCCAGTGTCTGCAAACGTTCAAGATGCTGCAACAGGTACAGAGATGCCCCCTAGTCCAAAGACGATACGAGCCAAATACCGAGCAGCGTTGTGGAAGTTGAGGGAAATCTGTAAAGAAGAGTTAACCGGTCAGCGAGAGCGTCTTGTGCTGCATATGAAGGCTATACGGGAAGAAATGACGCATCGCCAACACCGTAGAAACAGAAATGACAACAGCAGCAGCTGGACGAAGCGGAGACCGAGAACGTCGTCGTTTCCAGATTTTAACGGCAATAGTGAAGACGCGCCGGAGACTGATGACACTAAGCAATACGAAGCTATGGAAGACGACTTGGACCGATTGGACGAGGTTATCGGATACGTACGACGTCACCTGAACAAAGGTGCGACTCGTGTCAATGATCTAGAAGATATTACTCTAACCATACAACTTGTGTGTTATAGGAAGCGATATCTCACAGCGGGAGATGCAAAACTTTCTCGAACAAGTTGACAAGATTGAGGAAGAGGCCGAATATCTCGCCATGAAGGACTATGATGATATCGCTCAATCTAAGGAGAACGAACGGCTTTCTCTAAATTCTTCACCACCAACGTCAGCTCCTGTCCAACCGACCTCGACGCCGTCGTCGCAGCACCAGAAACAAACAGAGCTGGAGAGTCTTCTGAGAGTGAAAGATCAAATGATCTACCAGTTGCTGCAGGAGCGTACAGCCATGCGCAAGGAGCGTGCAGCAGTTGAGGCCAGTCTGAAGAAACTCAGTGATGTCAGCACACGAGAGATGAAGAAGTGGGCACGACTCACTGACGAAATGCAAGCCGAAATCGAGCAACTTCGTTCCCAGTTGCGCTATCACAACATCATGGAACGAGGCCAAGAACCGAGAAATAATAAATACGCTTAGCTAGAATTGCTTAAACTCGATCGCTTGTATCATTATGTTTACGGATATTCCTGAACAAGCAGCAATTCGGTCGTGGCAGCCGTACCCCTTCTCTTCGTCATAATTTCGTCTACAGGTTTCTCACATTGAGGCTGGAATATACTAATCATTTCGACATCGGGGGACGGTGGTGCAGGTACTTCGGGTACTTCAGACACTTCAGGTAAATGTAACTCGTTTCGCAAAATCTCTTCGCGAGATGTGGCCAAACCCAGCAACGATTTCAGCTGCTTGCGAGCGCCTGCACGTCCCTGGAGCACGAGATCTCTGGCTTCCAATGGGTCGATTCGTTGTAACTGAGCCAGCAACTCCATGATGAACTTGTAAATGTACGAGTACGGTAGATCCGCATTAATCCGCTCTGCGTTGGCCACCACATCATCCAATTTCACAGCAGGCACAGCAGTGGACGTCTCGGTTGAGTCTCCACGTCCTCTCTGGAAGTTAATCACTAGCGCTTCGAGCATGGCACGGTCAGGAGCCGCAGTGTTTGGACTCGTCCACTCCAGCTTATTTCGTTCGCGATACTGCGGGAAGTCTTGAAGTAATTTTTCATAGGGTTGATGATCCAATCGATAGAGTTGGGTTAGAGTTAGTGCCACGCACGTCTCGAGACGAGAGACACCGTAAAGCAGCGCTAACTCGCCGAAAAACTCGCCACGCTCACGAATGGACTCGCCGGACTCTATCTTGACCAGGACTCGACCTTGGGCGATGAAGTACATGCTGCGGTCAACATCCCCTTTCATGGCCACTTCCTCACCTTCGGAGCAGACCACATACTGCAAGCATACCAGTAATCCACGTAAGAATTGCTCATCCAATGAACGGAACGCAGTGACTCGTGCTGCGAACCCCCGGAGAGTTGCTAACACGACGTCTTCTTGCAGCGTATGGGAGACGTGAGCCACCGCAGCAAACTCCATTTCGCCTCTACGCCGACGCCACACTCGTGCGTAGTAGGATTTGATCTGTCGCTTGAGCTTTTTGGGCACTTCATTCTCCACTAAATAGTGCTGCAATTCGCCCAAAGCCTGCTCAAACGCAGCCTCACGACGTGCTTGTGCATTCAGGAGTTCACCCTGAGCTCCAACTAGTGCTCCATAAATGTAGATACTCCATAGCGTTATTGCTATCTCCGCTACTAACTCCAATGGGTTCATGGATAAAATGTCACCGTTAAAGAGCGTTGAGATACACTCCATTGAGAACAGCAGCGAGCGTAGATACTTGCGTGTCAGTGATACACTCTCCAAGTAAAACGTCGTGGCAGTCTCGCTTAGCATTCGTGCAGTATGTTCAACTTCTGTGGATCCGTCGGAAATGAACGTTAGCATGCCTGATGTAGACAGCCACGATGTTCCGTAGTGGTGGAAGCCAAGCTCACTGGTGACAAACCAGATACACGCTAGGAGATGACCCATTGTGACGTATGACGCCAATCCTTTCAAGAAATACAGGAAAGCTTCGTTCGCTAGAATCTTGCGGTCGTAGATTATATACTGGAAAAGCTGTTCAGATAACGCCTCGGTTCTTTGTGCAAGCAGCAAACGGTTCATCCGCAGTAAAAAGCGAGTCGCCCACCAAGACGCATTAGCTGCATGTTCATCAGCCACCGTGGTTGATACAGGCACCCGTATGTCGACTGCGAATAGTAATAATTCCAGGGGTAACATGGCCAAAATATCGGAGCGAAGCGCTGGATTCGACGCCAAAACTCGTCTCCAGCCGCCTTGATGTGTGCTAGCTAAACGGGCACCGACACTGTGGACAGTGAGTGAAGCGTAACGAATCTTGTACCCGACATCGAAGACGCACAGCATATCCAAGAAGACCTCAAAGGCTGACCAAGACCGTAAAAAAGCTCTAGAAAGCTCGGTAAGATCCGTCGCGAAGCAGAGCTTGAAAGGGGTGACGGCCAAGTGGTAGATTGCTATCATAAGCATGCCAATGTCCCAGAGTCTGCCCAACTCTTTGATCCGTTTGATGAATTCTCGAGATCTTGGATCGATGGTCTCAGTCTGGTCGCTGGGCAGCTGGATCCTCCCTATCAAGGACGGACGCTGGGCATTGCTCGTCCGGCGACCGATATCCAGTAGCTGCAACGTGCTCCGGAACGACGTACTCATCCATCTGGAATCGTTTATACGTCGTGGTACAGACAGTGTACGCGCGTCTTGATTGCGATTTTTCCAGCGCCTGTACCGATGATACCATTGAAGCTGTGTCGTGTACTGAGGGCGTTGACAACGCTGGATGATCTCAAAGTCAATACTTGCTCGGCTGGTGTATCCCACGTGGGTTTTCATGTTTCTATCACCTTCCTTGTGCAATTCCTCGAAATATTTACTCCCAAACAACGGCAGCGAGCGACTTCGAACCAGTTTGATGTGTTGATTCCCCACTGCTGGAGCTCCAGAATACTGCTGATTGTTAGCGTCTTGAAGCGCAACAGTGGAGAACCGACGTCTAGGATCCTTTCCACCCAAGCCAATGCTCTGAGCTACCATGGATATCCTAGTTGCGCCGCCAAGTCCAAAGTTTCGACGGGCAGGCCGACTGTGGTTATTTGGTTTATCGGGTGAATACTCGGACTGACGTCTGGTTAACCTTTTCGAATGATAAACTCTGGAGTGTGACCGGTGCTCACCGCTAGCACTCGGCGCTATCGTGACATGTAGAGACGCAGTCTCGGGTGGAATGAGCTCGTCCATCAATTTACGGACAGTGTATTGCACTGAGACCAAGATCTTGAAGCTTGCCCAGCTCTCGGTCTCCAGACGACGCACCTGTTTGGTAAGTAAACTATCGCGCACCAGTTTGTTGACGGGATTCAGATCGACAATGAACTGGAGAACGTAGATATCCTTCTTACTGTTGCCGGTCTGATGAACAGGAGCAACGACGTCGCCCACCGTACTGCGACTCATTTCACTCGAATTACCCCGGGTTTTACGCGACAGACTCTGACGAGTACTGCGAGTTGATACTGCCGAGGAAATCCTGCGCCGTACATGCAGAGCAGCCAAAGCTTGGTGGAATTTACTGGCCAGTTCATCCGCTTTAAGTAAAATGTACCGCGTCTTCTTCTCGAGCAGCTGAACCTCCGAGAACAGCGTCATGTGACCAGTAGCTTTCTTCGTTAGCAACGGTATGACAGACGGTGAGCCTGACAATCTTGCTTGTGCTCCTCTATTCCCAGTTGTAACCTGCTGCGTCTCACGAGTAAATAGAAGACGTCTGGTCTTCTTGGCGGTACGTACGCTAGCTCTCTGGTAGCGAAGGAGGCGACCGTGAACCCAGTCGAGAATGGAGTACAACGCATGCTTCTGCACTTGAGTATCCGATAGATCACCGTCTGTAGTCCAGAGTTCTCTCCAGTCGTGTTTGGTAACGTAAAGCACTTCACACGACGTCGTCGCCTTCACCGTCGCCAGTCTTCGTTGACCCGAGAGGAAGAACGCAACCTCACCGAACAAAGCTCCTTCCATAAGTATAGCTACACTAGTCGCTGAGCTGGCCCAGAAGACAGCCGCCACTCCTTTCCGCAACGTACACAATCGACTCCCATACGTTCCCTCCACTAGGATATTATCGCCTGGAATGAAGAGCTCGGACTGCAATCGCAGCGCCAAATTATTGATCTGCGACGGTGTAAGGAAGCGGCTAATCGGAAGCAGCGAGATGGAGCGTCCGTAGATCTCCAGCATGAGCTTGAGTCGAAGATTGGCTGATAAATCGTGGACTGTACTATGCAAGTCCAGTCCTTCAGTGTGTTCGAACTGCATCTGAAAGAAAAATCCAACACGATCCCGTAGCGTAGCCGGGAGCTCGTGCTCCTTGGCGAAGCTCTCAAAACTCGCAATCCGGTTCTTGTACTGCTTGGATTCTTTCCCAAGTTCCAAGATAAGCTCAGAGATTTCGCCTACGATGTGGCCGATGATGAAGGTGCAGACCAAACACGTGATACTCGTCCAAAGCGTGCCTGCAGTGTCTCGAGGAACGCTCTCTCTGGACCCCACAAGCAGCAGCGTCGTAATGGCCCAGTAGAACGTTTTCGCGTAGAGTATTGGCACCGAGTGATGATACTCGTGTAGTAGATGATCGTGAGCCATCCAGCACTGCTCCACATGCTCACACTCGTGCTCCGATATCAACAAGAAGACACACCCGACGAAGTGAGCGGTCAGCACCAGAATGATCATCAGCTTAGCAGGACTCAGATACGCTGACACATTGTGAGACGCAAAATGTTGCTGAATCTGGACGATAACGTCGTCCAAATACACAAAGAGGTCGACACATCGGACAAGTCGAGGCAGTCGACACAGACTGGCAGTCATGGAGCCACTAGCGAGTGGAGCATACAGCGGCAAGGACGCTAACAAGTCCCATTTGAACGTCGAGCTGTGAAGATAATGCGTATCCCTCTCTTGTCTGTTGAGCAGATTCTCGAAACCTACTTCAGAACATCCGAAGTAGTACAGGCGTAAGTAAATATCCAACGCAAAGCAGAAGTCACACGCGAGATCAGCGACCCACACGACGGTGCTTGTGCCGCTAGACAAGTGGAGATGCGAGTGGAAACAGATCCGGAATATGATGAAGAAGGCGTTGTAGATATTCCAGCACGTGATGGCTGCGTTCCAGGTGCTCGTGAACGTCGTGCGCGTCGTGTCAGCATCGCGTGCCACAACTTTTCCGCTTTTCCCGTGGCTAGTACCGGTTACCACCGAATCGTGCTGGAAGAAGAGCGTCGTTGTCTGCATCATATGCGGCTGCAGTTTCAATCTCTCGAGGTTGTTTACCACTCTCCGCATCCTTTTCTGCTGATCCAGCCACAATATCTGGGCCTCCTCTTCCACGTCGCTTAGATCACTAGCGAATTTGCGCTGAATAACGTCGAATTCCTCGCGACTCATGACCGATGCGTTCACCAGTGAAGCAGCAGTGAGTGTAGCTGTATACGTTTTTCTCAGTAGAAATTCACTGACACCATAGCAGTCTCCTTGATGCAGCGCACGTATCGGCACTTTACGTACGTGGTAAAATACATTGACTTTACTTCCGTGCAGGAACACAAAAAACTCTCGACATATATCCCCTTCGAGGCAGATAGTCTCGCCGTGCTGGAAGCTGCGATGACGGAATTTTCCAGTGATCTCGTGAAGGAATTCCACACTAGCTGAGTCGAAGAGAGAGACACTTTTCACGGCGTCCGAATGCAATAGAGACGAGATCTGGTAGCACAGTTGGTCAGGTAAGTGTGATAATAACTGAGACTCATACGCGCGTTTGTGCTCCACGAACTGATGATGGTAGAATCGTCGGATCTCTGCACTCAACTTTTCAGAGATGTCCATGCGCTCCAAGATACTGTTGAGCGTGTTAAGCTTCTCGACGTGATGATGTCGCGTCGCCATCACGTTGGAAATGGTGCTTGACATGGCCCCCACGACGCCAAAGTTGATGATACCGCCTAGAAAAACCCAAAACGCAGCAAAATAGCTCTCCGCAGTCGAGTAGGCAACGATGTCTCCATACCCCACAGCTGTGAGAGTCACGATAGCCCAGTAGACAGACCGAAGATAAGCGAACGAGGACTTGTACATAGTAGACGGGTCTTGAAGAGGAAATACGGCACCGATGTGGGCGTAGCAGTCGTATTTTACCCACGAACAATTCTGGAACTGAGTAGCGTGTCCAAGACAATCTGCCCGCGATAGATCAGCCATAACTTGTTCGTTATAGTCTTCAGACGTCGTTCCTCGAGCAACCCAAGCCATCTCGAACCAGACACAGCCAACGATATGGAGCATCAGACTCACACCCAGCAGCAGTGAGATAACGAGATGAGTTTTCGAGCTGATACTGTGATAATCGCTGATATTTCGCAACAAGCTGGGCAGCTCTCGCACCCGTAACAGTCGAAGTAAACGTAGCAGAGATAGACGTCCTCGAATAGGATCGGTAGACAACGAATCGAGCACAATTCCAACGGGCAGCCACGCCAAGAGATCGAGGTAAAAGCCACTAGCGTGATACGCAGCGAAGATCATATCCGGCTGGACCACTTCCAGCATCACGCTTTGGTCCAAGTACGCGAAATAGCGAGAGCGAAGCACCAGATCAGCCGCGAAAAACACCTCAGCCATCAGCGTAAACGCATAACGCAAGCCAAACTCGGGCTCCTCGGCGAACATGTTTTGGTCGTCAGGCATGGCAATAAACACTGAGAAGAAGGGGACCTCGAACGCTACGTAGACGGTCACGATCATACGCAAGGTATCCCAATACACACGAAACACCGAGCCTGGCAACTGCCAGCTCACGCCACGTCTTCTATCACCGGAATGAACTGCCTCAACAACGCTATGGGAACTCCCACTATGCGAGTTCCTTCGTCCGTTCTCGTGGCCGCCACGTAGACCCAGCAGCTTCTTGGTCTTCTGCAGCTGCGTCGAGTACTTGATCAGCGTCTCCGTCATTCGCTCTCGCACTTCTGGCTCGCTTCCCCGATGGAAATGCGTCACAGCTTCATCAAACTTGGCCTTAGCAAGCACATAGAGCTCGCAGAAGGTCTTGGCCACTGCCTTTTCCTCGTATTTCTCTGGTAGTAGTAGACAGCTATCTGCGAAAAAGTCTCCGGTCTGACACTCCTTAGCGTTAGAGCCGTTGAACGCCGAGAGCACCACTGTACCGCGGATAACAAAAAACATCTGAGCGTTGAATTTAGGCTCCGTGATCTGATCAGCCGGCGAGTACACGCGACGCACAAGTGCCAGAGCGAGTAAGTTGATGAACTCGACGCTCTCTTTCATCAGGAAACACACTTGCTTGACACGACTCGCCTTGAGCGTAGAAATCACCTTCGCCTGCAAGTGTTTGGGCATCAAATGTAGAGCTTCCTCGCTGTCAAGACTGTGGTGGGTACTCCACGAGTAGCTGAAGTATGCGATGACCTGGCGACGCACAGCACGTGTGATGTTCTGAGAGCGCATATACTCACGAGCGTTGTCCACGTGGGTCGCAAAGGCAGCGTATCGTGCATTCCGAAAGCGGAAAATAAAGAGAAATGTTGCTAGAAGGGAAGACCCGAAAAGCGCGCCCATGAGCGTCACAGCCAACGCGTATACCGTCTCTCCATCCGACACTGGAGTCACATCGTCATACCCTAGCAACACCATCGTCCGCGATGCCCAGTACAGCGTACGGGCGTATTTGCGAGCTACCGTGGCCCCAGAAAGTCGGTCTCGGATGGCCCAACTCGTCTCCACATTTTCGTTGCAAGCCTCGAGAGCGACGCCGCACTGCGCGTGTGCGATTAGCATGTACCCACACGCCACGTAGTGACACAAACCTGCACACAGGCCGATATTCCTTACCAAACTGTCGATTCCTGTCGACGAGAGATGCTGAACCCAAGACCGATCCGAATAAATGTTAGCGATCCGCTCAAAGCATTGTCGCAATCGATAAATCCTCCCGAGTTTCGTAAGTCGAGCCAAATGCAACGTGTTGTACTCTCCAGTCGAAAGAGGTATTACCTCAGTAGGCAGCAGTCCTATGATCTCCATTATTAACTCGATATTCCGCATCAAAACAACATTGGAATCGTCCGATCCAGCCCCAGGAATCGACGACAATGGCCCGATCGAGGCGATCGTCCACTTGGCTTTGCCTCGTCGCAGTCCGCTAGACGGAGTGCGGGTCAGAATCTTTGGCGTTTTTAATCGATTCGCATCTCGTGCCAATTTCTTGTTTAATTCAAAACTCACAGACGCCGAGAGCTGCGAGAACGCGTCCTTCCAGATCTGATAAAAGCTCACGAATTCCATCAACCCGATGACGTCTGCGACGACGTCTAGTATCGTAAAGATGCTCAGCTCTTTGGTCCATTTATGGCTTACATTTGAGTCTAAAGGCTCGTAGTAGAACGCAATGCGGAATGGTATTGTGAAGAAAAGATAGAGCACGACGTAGAGGCTGATGAGTACGCGTAGAGTCTCTCGCGTAGTCCACGGTAGTTTCTTGTATAGTTTGATAACAGGACGACAAACGCGACGGTAGAGCCGTCGATATGCTCGGATGAGTTGTTTACTGGATAACCTTGAACGGCGTTTGAAGGTAGAACGCTTGGAGATTTGGAACTCGCCGCTCTTGGGTAGAATGAGTTGGTCTTCGGTTGCGACCTCCAGTTCATGTTCATGGAGATTTGCATCGTCCGCAGTCGCCGCGTAAACTTTGCGATGAGGCATCGTCAACAAACCATCAAGTGGCCGAGAGAAGGCGGCAATACAAATCTACCACAAGCCGGTGGTTTCGATACCGCCATTCTTGCCATTTTTAGTCTTTAGTTTGTGGACGTGAGTCAGAAGTTTAGTCTTGCCCCATTAATGTACAGCATCCACAAACGTTCTAATGCCACAACACATGCATGTGGTCCACTTCGTCCTTCTTCCACAAATTACGTTGCGCATCGCGTTCTTCGCGCAACTTAGTCATTTCCCCCTTGCCCTCACTCAGTTGACGTTTTTTCGCCCGCAATGGACTCGTCCAAGCGCGTGGCGGACGCCAAGGCGCCATCGTCGGAGCTCAAGCGTCTGGCCAAGTTCTTTGCTTCCGACCGACCGCCGCGCAAGCGTCTACGTACGCTATTGGACTTCCTGAAGCACACGCCGGGCGCTGATGGCGCGTCAGGAGGCAACATCGCCGTCGCAGTACAGTCGCTTCTCTCTGGCACTTCCAAGGACACTACAGGCGGCGGGAGCGGACCGGAACACGCCGCTGCTATCGCTGACTTCTGGGCCGATGCCAACAACTCCACACTCGTGTTTGGCGTCGTTAGCGACTGCGTTACGGAGCTCGAGACGCTCTACGCGCCCCATGAGAATGCGTTCCGGAAGCAGCGCCGCAAGCCGCTTGAGGCTGAAGACTGGAGCGAGGTGTTTGAAGGTCTGGAGGTGCTACTACGCAATAACTCGGCCAGATTGCGAGAAGGATGGAACAATAATGGGCTCACGATGCTGTTCGCCAAGTTATTAAAGCGAGACAACCACGCTATGATCAAGAAATACGCATTCCGGTGTCTGGCACTGTATACAGACGCCACAAGGAACATCCAGCAACTGGCAACGATGCCCTCAACCAGTACGTCGAGCTTCCAGGCCTCCAGAGCAGGCAGTATCCGCCTTATGAGCGACGGGATTGAGATTGACATCGATGAAGACGAAGACGACAGGGGAACCGCCATGCTGTCACATACGATGCCCAACAGGAAGAACATGCACCTGGAACTATTAAGAGAGAGCGTGGATTTCTCCCCCTACGGAGGAGGCAGCATCATGCTGCCGGATAAATTCTTGAATGAAGGAGTGCACGTGGAAGGCTGGATGAGACCTACGCCCACTCAGGCAGAGGAACCGGTGGATATGTTGAAGTTCTTGATGGATTTGAGCTTGGAGAGAGAAGATGCCCACGGTAAGTTGTCGGCCACGGGAAAGCCCAGCGGGAGCAGTGACAGGTTCATCTTTTGGGCGGAATTGATCATGAAATTCTACATGCCGCTGCTGTACCCGAAGGTGTGTCTGAAGGTCAAGCTGAAAGAGGAAGGAGACACGCTGGGATTCTTCCACCATTGCCCTGGCAGCTTCCAGCGCGTGGTAGCACGTTGGGTGTACAAGTTGAGATCAAAGGAGGACTACATGGAGGTGCTCTGGTCGCGGCGTGAGTTCTCGGAAGTGATTATGGAGACGATTCGTCAGAGGTTTGCGTACCGCGACACGGAGCTGGTGGTGGATGCCATCAAGTTCTACTCCGGCATCTGCACTGGCGCGCAGTACGTTCCGTCGGGGATGAAGTCGCAAATGAACGAAAGCTCTCGTGCCATGATCTCGCACGTCTCGCAGCTGTTTCATCCTTCCGTGCAGTTGGACGACTCCAAGATTTTGCTGCATTGTATCGAATTACTGGAGTTGGTTTCTCAACGACGACTGGATGACTACACATCGACATACCTGCGGAAATTTGTGCTATCTACGATCGATAACTGCGTCATGCTGCGAGATCCAGCAAACCGCCCCGTGCTCACGGCGATGCTGTCGATTGTGCTGCACGTGTGGATGCACTCTGCAGTAGTAATAAAAGCCACAGGTGCGCAGGTATGGATGGAACTGACTATTGCGATTCGGAGATGGCTGGTTAATCCCGCCGACGCGAAGACCGTGGGTGTCGCGATGATTAACTGCTGGAAGCGCGAGCTTCGCTTCACGAGCTGTCTGCTTATGTATGTCATGGACAAAGGGTACTCGTATCTGAAGGTCACGCCGGAAGGTGCGAAGCTGTTAGCCCAGGACGGGAAGGACGACAAGTCTCAAGGCAGTGGTAAAACGTTGCGGGAGCTGAAGCAAGGATACCTTCAATCCTCAGCCAACTTCCTTATGATGACGGTGGTCGACGTGTCGGACGCCACGCTGCTGCTGGATCGTGTACTGCATCTCATCCCCCCGCCGACAGTAGCAGTTTTGACACCGTCGATGCATTTGAGCTTGACAGAAGGTATGCTGCAGCTTGTGGAGCTCTGGATTGACTCAGCAATTGGAGCTCAACGCAATCAACCGTCCGAGTTGCAGCAAATCAGTCCATCTACTGTTCTAGCGTTGTTCGGCGAGTGGTTCTTGCCTGCATGTGAGCTGGAAGCTTCGGATTTCCAGAATTCCCGTTGCATCGCCATCGTGGCACTCTGCAAGCTTTGCTCAGTGCGCTGCATCAATGCGCTTACCCCTAGTCATCTCACCGTCGTCGCCCGTGTCCTATTCAAAGGTATTACCTCTCCTTCTGGAGTGGTTGTGTCTACTGTGTTGCAGAAATCTTCGGTGCTGTTCTCCATGAATCTCGAGGGTCTGAACATCCTCGTGCCTGCCTATTTGTACGCGGTTGACGAGATAATTATCGGGAATATCTGGAGCCGAGCTGAAAAATCCAAGGTGAAATCGTCTGAGTGGAACAATGAACTGAACGCGGCGTTGGACGTTGTGTTTGCTGTTCTCGAACTGCCCAAGCGGTTCCCAGACCAGGATTTTGTGCGCTGGAAACAGAAGATCATGGGCGTGTGCGGTATCGACGAGCTCCCGTTGATGCAGGATATCATTGGCGAGATACCAGAGACATTGGACGATTTCCACGTCATTGTTGGTCGCATTCTCGTGCGTATCGCCCAGCTTCCGTTCACAGATGTGGTTGACATTAAAAAGCGCGCTTTGTGGGGGTTATACTGTCTCGTGGTTATGAATTTGCAGTCGGACAACACTGGAGAACACGTGATCGACCCCATTCACCTGTCCGAGTGGGTTGTTCATCTCGTGGATGTGTGTCAGAACATGGATTTCTCCATTTCCATGGCCGCGCTCACAATTCTGCAGGATATGTCGGACTACCACGAGGAGATTAACGCGTTTGAACCGTCTCTTGTGGCGCGAATCGTGATGACGCTCGCTGTGTTCGCGCAGCAGCAGGTGGAAGAGGCCTCCATTGAAGTACAGGCAGCGATGGAACGCATGGGTGCAGCGGATACGTCAAGCGAAGGCAACGGGTCAGGCACCAAGTCTGCTTCTTTTACTGGATCCAGTCTCACAAGCGGCACGAGTCTCTCGAGTTCGGCAGTGCGCCGCGGGAGCGATAACTTAAGGGCCAGTCGAGTGGAGACTAGTTCCGCAGACAATACGGATGCCTTCAGTAAGCTGAAAAGCAAGCTGAAGCCTGGTCGGAATGCGCCTTCGTCTGCTCCCTCAGCCTCGATGAATAGCCCAGTGAATCCGCCAGCGAATTCTGCTGCTGCCCAACGAGAACAGGAGATCCCGGCGCTTCGGTTGATCGTCCAGAAGACGAGTGCGATATTCGAGTGTCTGCGCTTCTGGATCATGCACCGCACCGAGGTGCTTCAAGATGCGGACGTCAAGAAGTTGATCTTCAGTGCCATCGAAGCCGCGTTGGTAGGAACGCTGCCCGATGGCGAGTGGCAGCGTGAGGTTGAGCGTGCGCGTACTCTCGAAAGACGCATGTCCATGCCGCTGTTGTTCTTGGGGCTGCAGATGCGCGCGTCGCTGGACAATGAGCCTGGTCATGTGTGGTTGAAATGCTTTGAGGAGACTGCAGTGGCTGCCGAGGGATTATTGATGCACTTGCTCCACCACATCAACGGGTTCCCGTCACCTGCAGGCGTCGATCAGATGATATCCGATTGCTCCGAGTTGAATGAGCTGGACGCTGCGCGCGATAAAGGCGATAAGGACTCGCCGCCTGCTGCTTTGAGCTTCGTGTTTATGGATTCCATCGTGTTTAGCGTCGTCGGCAGTCTTGATTCGCCGTGTGCGCGGTTCATTGTCCGAGATATGACTGGACTGTTCACGTGGGAAATCACGCCCGCTGTTATTGCCCGCAACGGTGTAGGAACAGGCTCAAGATCTGCCAGTAACAGTGCCCCAATGGAGAGAGAGCTGACGCTGCAGACGGATACACTTAGCTCCGAGTCTTTGGCACTGCATCGACCCACTAGTGGTGTACAAGTGGAGTTTAAACACGCGGACGAAGCTGGAGGGAACTGTAAGACTTGTGGTGGAGAGAAACCAAGGACGAAGTCTGCGTCATCTGACGCGAAGAATGGACGTAGCTCCGGTATCAAGCTCGAGGCTCGTCAAGTATCTTGGGAGCACGAGCAAAACGTCCTTTCTAACAACGTGTGTCTGATCAAGAGCAGCTACGTTTTCCACGAAGATGGAAGCGGTTCCTCTGCTAGTAAAGATAACGGAGATTCAAAGAAAAAGGACAAGGCGAGGACGTCAGAGGTCGAGAAGATGCCAGGAAGCGGGAACAAAGACGACCGACAGGAGCGTCTGGAACGCATCGCAAAGCAGCACGAAGAACGCAACAACACAGGAGCGTCAGCACAATCCACCCCAGAGCCACAGAAGGTTGTCTGCCACTGTCCACCGCAAACTGAATCCAAGTTCAAGCGTCGCACCACGACAACAATCTGCGGTCTGTTCGACATGTCGATCAACGAGCCTAATGTGGGCAGCTTAGACGACGAGCGCTGCCTGCTGGATCTGGTGCTGGACAGTATTCCGATGGTGTTTCGGGATTGCGGTGGCGACACGACGGACAAGACGCTGCTGGGCGGCCGCTATTCGATGATGCGCTACAACCTGATGGACTTGGCGCCTTCGACTAACCCGCTACTGATGGACTCGGCCGAAGTGCCTGGGTTTTCGTTTCTGCAGCGCCTCATTCACGACGAAGAATGCTACGCTCAGCTTAAGAGCTTCTTATCAAAAGACGAACATCCTGAAGGCAAGGAGCTGGTGGATTTTTGCGACGCAGTGAAGAAGTACGAGCGCTCGTCGGTTCCAACGGACCGTCTCGGTCAGGCCAGTGTCATCTACTGGGAGTTTTTGACGCCGGAAGGAGGGAAGAAGCTCATCTTCCCTCCTGCTGTTGCATCGGATATCCAGACTCAAATCCACAAGGCTCAAGCTGCACTGCGAGATGCGAGAGCGGCTCCTGTAGAGGATTCGCCCGAGCCATCGTTCTGTCTTCCAGGCTCACTATTCCAGCACGCTATGACGTTTGTGGAGTACGAAGGGTTCGAGAAATCGGGACTGCTGGACAAGTACGTGGCTGCGTTGGATCAACCTCCTGCTCCTTCAACAACAGGAGGCAAAAGCAGCTCGAGTACACCATCAATCCCACCGCAACTCGCGCTGTTCGACTCCTTCTCGATCATGGAAGTTAATGCGCGGGTATCGCACTTGGCTCTGCACAAGCGAAATTCAGATGAACAGCTCGTGCGAATGACGAAGCCAGGTGTGACAGGAGGCAGCCGGTCGATTGAATTGTCCAATGGCAGTCTGAAGAGCACTCGTGTGAGTGCTTTGGACATCTGCCGACTTTTCTTGTCCCAGGCTGGCTTGCTGCCTTCTCCCGATGGCGACTCGAACAAAAAACTGGCACTGAAGTTGCTTGAGCATGGACCGAAGCTGGAGCGATCGCTGAAGCACTTGGACAAGAGTCCGACGCGAGAAACTATGAAGATCGGAGTGATTTACGTGGGCAAGAAGCAGCACACACAACAGGAACTCCTTCACAACGAGAAGGGCAGTCGAGCCTACGAACTGTTCTTGGCTCAGCTGGGCTGGAAGGTGGATATGCAGAAGCATCGTGGCTTTGTCGGTGGCTTGGACACCAACCCCAAAAGTCTTTCCAATGGGAAATCGACGCTGTACTACGCGAGCTCTCACAGCGAAGTGATATACCACGTGGTTACCATGATGCCCACCAAGCCGTCAGATCTACAGCAGATTGATAAGAAGCGGCACGTGGGTAACGACTACGTGCACATCGTCTGGAGCGACAACGCCACCCAGAATTATGACCCATCGACTATTACAAGCCACTTCAACGACGTGCAGATAGTGATTTATCCGTTGCGAAAGGCTCAGCGCGGTCTATTCCTCATCAAGATTCATACTAAGGACAAGGTTCCCCCATTCGGACCACTGCAGTCAGGTATGGTGGTGCACCAGGTCGACCTTGCACGGCTCGTGCGCCAGACGGCTATGAACGCGAACCGAGTGTGTCGCTCTCAGGTACGACCAGTACTTGCGGCTCTAGTTTTTGTTTCGATGGCTTTCTAACTTTTCTGTTGACTGACTGTAGACAATGTTGTATATCCGGCCGTACCCGACACGGAAGAAGCTCGTGGACGAAATTGTCGAACGATATGCCGTCGAGTACAAGGAGAGTCAACTGCTCACGATGCTGTTTGGCAACTCCTCGTCGACGCCTGCAGCAGCGCCGACACCGTCGGGTGCAGCTGAATAAACGGCGGACTACTCAGCATGCGTAGAAGACCGAGTGGTTGTTAAAACTATGTGGATTTTCTGTTTTCCATGCTTGTTGCGTTGTATTTTTTGGCTTCTGCAGTGTCAGTTACGTTGGTGAGTTTGTAGCGAGCAAAAGGATGACACAGTCGCAGCTACGATACTTTTCAGCTTGTTTTTGGTTATAAAAAGTATAACTTCAGATGTACTTGTGTACATGAACGTGGAATGCGTTTAGTAAGTTACTGTTCACGACTGTTAAATATTACTACATGCACTATAGTGTGGTACCAGCAAGAGTGGGGAGATCTTTTCACGTGCATTGTTCACCCGATCATTCAGCAGTTGTTGAACGCTTTCAACAGACGTGATGGTGGGCTTCTACCGGTCGTGAAGGATAAAGTTGTATCTGCATCGAAGACAGCAATGATCGGCGTCGTGAACAGCGACACTCTCCAAACTCGTCTATCCATCAAGAATCCTTTCGTTGATATTTGGATTCGCTGCAACAGCCCCGCAGCGTTCCATCCAAGTCAAGTGAGGTGATAACAGTGGTGTTTTGGATCAAGTATTAATATTACATCTTGAAAACTGAACAAAGAGCGTAGAAAATACATGGTAGCTTGTGAGGGATACATTAGCAAGTATTGACTTTGAGAGAGATAATCCAGCGTTGTCAACGCCCTCAGTACACGATTGGTATCATCGGTAGAGGCGCTGGAAAAATCGCACGCGTAAGCTATCAGTACACCCATAAACGACGCCTGATGGATGAGTATTCGTTTCGGAGCACGTTGCAGCTACTAGATATCGGTCGCCGGACGAGCAGTGACCAGCGTCCGTCCTTGATAGGGTGCGCTAGTTTACTGTGTACCTCATGGTAGGTAGATGGAAACAGTATCATTAGAATACAAAAGGTAGATGTTGGTATACATGTTTCTTTATCCTCGCTCGACTTCTTAATACCTCATTCACTACTGCTCTCTTCATACTCTTCGATATTCACGATATCACCGTCATCGTGACCAGAATCAAACGAATAACTGCTGCCACTGATGGTGCTCGCTCTGGACCGCGGTTTCACTTTCGTGTTTTTAACTCTGACCGAATGTCTTAAGGCTACCGGAAATGGCCGTTTTTCGGACAACGGTCGAAAAAGAGATCTTTAAATATTGTTTGGATGCAGTAAATTCTCCGTCACCCTATGGATTTGTAACAAAACTTCTGCGTTTCGTTCTGCGTTTGGCGCATACTAGTTCTTTGTACCCACTAGTGGCCCACCATACAAAACACTGTTATTTGGAGAGTAATCGCGCGGCTGTTCAGAACTTGTATGCGTCAGACGCAGAAACTAATCAATAGCATAATGCCTACCTAATGACATTCATGGCGTCAGGGTCTTCTACAGCGCTTCCGCTAACGAAAAGTGCAGATGCAACATAGATAAAAAGAGGAACAGGATGGAAAAGACTCAGTAAACAATTTTATTGCCTACATATGCGACTAGGTACCCGTGTTACGACGATTTCCACGAATCTCTTGCAAGACACTGGACCATTTCAGCTGGTGTTTTCGACGCTGTCGATTTTTAGCCGTAACATCACGGATCGGAAGCTCTGGTAATACATCCAAGAGCATCGTGCGTGCTTGTGCCACTGTCGGACGTTCAGTCCAACTAGAGTTGTTAATGACTTCAGTTTGTACTTCCGTCATCATACATCGATAATGAAAAAGTCGTTTGCGTTTTTTGCTATCTGAAAAAGCGTGCCACTGTAAAAATCGATAGGGACCATATAGACCGGACGGGTCCCCACAGCACCAGTGCTCCCAGGCGCATTCTAGTGTCATATTTGGGATCATAAAATCGGAAGGCACGCGAGTTAACCGTGAACCTGTTGCACTTAACCTTGTGATCGGTGTTTGAGGCTGCTCAGTAGATTCGACAGTATTTTCACGCTGTGGAACAGAAACATTTCGAGCTGAATGAACCAAATCTACAAATCCACAGTTGTTGAGAGCTCGAGTGATGCTAGCTTCGAGATTCTCAGCAGAAAAAAATGCATTAAACTGAGTCGGCATTTCACTTCTCATTAGTGATACCACGGCAGGTGCCACAGCAGTAACAGACATTGTCAATTGCAGTTCGGCTTGGTAATTAATAGCTACCAGCAAATGGACATGAGGCGGGACGCCCGCTGGCCTGAGCCGGTCCGTCGCCTTCGCAGTTCGGCAAATAACACGCTCTTTTAGACAAGCGATGAGATCAGCGTTTCCAAACAGAGCATTTTGACGGAGTGGGTGTTTTGAGTGTAGCGTTTGGAGTAAAAACTCGTGGTGATACACAAGTGAAGCTAGTAGAAAGCTTCCTGTACGAAATAAATGAGTTGGAATGCGTGAAAAGCAAAGATCGACAGCACTTCGAATTGGTTCATCAATTTCCGAAAAAAAGGCGGCAGAATAGCAAATCCAGGTTCTTCAAAAGGAAGCCCAGCCACATATCGACCCACAATCATATTACCAGCAGCCTCATAGCGGATATAGGTGTCTTGTACACCAGGTAGAGTCCACCCTGCCCTAAGGCAAATTGAAGCAGCCCCATTAGCAGAAGAAGATACATAGGTAGCCGATCCCTTCCGCGCGGAATGTGTGCCAATATCGGAAGGTGTCAACCCTTCAACTTCGAATACATTAGTCATTGACGGCTCCGACGTGACTCTTTTTAATACTTTTGCAAATCGACCGTACTGGTTGCTGCCTGGAAACAACTGCGACTCATTCAATCCACACACTGCTGCGTAGATTCCAAGCGATAAAATAGGGCATATCTCGGGATAAAGGGATTGGCATAAATATGCCGGGCGTTACGGGGGCGCGTTCCGTCCTGGTCGTTTTTCATATGACCAAAGCGAATTGCAAGTGCATCTCCTTCCCAGCTGATATGTCCGGTGTGAATCGATGTGGTATTGCCGGCGCGACACATGAGATTCCAACTTAGTACTAAAAACGCATGCGAAAACACGAAACTCATCGTTTTCGTGGCCCATCATCGAAGTACACAACGACCGTAGCACGGAGAAAGACAAGGGATCCTTCCCTTCCGTAAGTTTCACCCCACTGTTGTGGTTGCGTTTGGCCACAGTCCGTTTTAGGCCCTTAAGAAATACAGTCAAATCGGCGGCAAACTCCACGTCATTCGAACGCCAATATCCGCGATACAGATGAAATAGTGCCGAGCGCATCGAGTTATATACTGATATACCAGGTTTCTTCCCATTTCGGCTCTATAAAGACAGCGGGAACTCCTCAAAGCCACCAGAGCGATGCAAGTCGTACTGGATAGGGACACCTTTGGGGTTTGACGCATAAATCGAAGAGCAGCATCGACCTTCAGCGAGGCTACGCCAGCTGCATCATAATCAAAATCCTCATTCTGCAGCGCACGTAGCAATTCGTCGCCCAAGATGTTTCACTTGAAGCTGTACAACCAAGCTACATAGCGGTTAATCCCGCGCATGTACATTGCGACTGTCTTTGTCCCGATAATATTGTTCTTAATAGCCTCAACCTGGGTCGGAAGGTCGCCTGGGTCATCAACAGTCTCCACATCTTCCACATCCGGATCAAAGAGCCTTTGTATTAGTACTATCAAGAAGCACCGAGGGCAGTGCTTCCCATTTTTCAGATCGTTTTGACATCTCCCAGTGCTTTTACTGTCTTTTGATAATTCCTAGGTTGGCAAAGAGGGTAAACGACGCAATACGACCCGAGAGTGATAGTTCATCGTACTCTCACCGCGCCGCACTTGCGGCCCGAGAACACTTAGTATGCGTGCATTGTGCGTACTTGAGCCACACAACGTGCCTAAGAAAGATAAAATCCAAAATTTTGCTTCAATGATCGAGGAATGTACGCATGTCGCTGGAGGGGAGATAATATACACAATGTTGCTAGAGTGGCTAGATAAACAATATTTTGCAGGTATAATATCAAATTAGAGTATATATTATCAAAAAGGTTTTTTCTATGGGTCAACATTCACAGATAATATTAAATAAACTGAGGGGATATAAAATACGAGATAAGCGTCGCGATTTTTCTTACCCACTGCAATCGGTTACGGGAGGGTATATAAGTTTAGCATATTCTGACCACCATTGCGATCACTGGATGGACTCTGGATATAAAATCCAGAAAATACTGTACGAAACAGCCTTTTCACGTGGAGTTTACTTTCAGGTTGAGGTGGGATATTGCCAGAGGTGTTGCAGTTGACTTTTATTAAGGTTGTACATTTTTTGCATTGATAAATAGATGCTGCCACAACGTTTCATTGTGCCACCACAATTTTTTGTTGTCGCTATTTCATTTTACTCTGAACAGCAATTCAATGGCACTGCCAAACTCTCTTTCAAAAGAATTACCAGAAACAAAGAAAACAAATGATTATCAACAATAAAAAGTTTCAAGCACATACAACATACAGCGGTTATCCTCAACAATTTAGTGCTGGCAAGCTAATGGGTACAATCTAACTTAGATAGATTGTCCATTCGGGTGGCAAGCAACCGCCTCGTCAGCCAAATTGGCCAGAGAGTCCGGTAACATTTGTTGGGCTATACTTTTAGTATCCTGTTGTTGTTCCTTCTTCAGGGACAACAAAATCCACAACATTCGTAGCTGGAACTGGCAATGTTGTTATTTGTGATGGTGTTTATGATTGACGCTGCACAAGGTCATTTAATTGAGGTTGTGGCTTGTTTTCGAGAAGACAGAGGTGTCGACATTTCTATGTCACCAATTACGAGTCATTACTAGTCTAGTAATGACTCATTCGATGGGCCCAAAGAATGTACAATTGGTCAAAACAGGGCAAACTGTTTTTTGCCCAAACCCGATTTTTTAGGGAAATTAACTTAGCTTGCCCCTATAATAGATGCACCCCTGTGTAGCAGAACAATACATGTATGTTTCCCTGTCAGGAAACGGTGAATTGTGCGATATTCGGAAGTGTTTTTTTGTCAGCCATGTTCATTTATCTCGTAAGAACACGATGCCCTGCTTACAGCCCTAAAAATCATGAGCGAGGAAATGGCCATCATCACTTGACCCCTCAGGACTCGGTTGCATATTATGACCGGTGCCACGACTTGTGTAGCAAAGCAAACGCCGATGCCCGCGATGACAGGCCCTGCGCCTTTTTTCATTAGCGACCGTACTTGCGGTGAGTGCTTACGCCCGTATCTCACCGAGGTAACGAAATGCTCGCAGTTATTCGTGATAGGCGAATACTCCCTTTCTCCAACTCTCGCCTGGGCACGCTGGAGAATCACCTCGCGAGGAAGAGGTTCGAAACCCATCCACTCGTCGAGTTCGTCGGTGCAACGCTGGGGAGGTGGAAACCCTGCCAGATCCACCACTTGGCGAATGGTGTCAATGCGCACAGACAAGTTCCTCCAATTCTCTGACCCGGACCAGTAGTGCACTACGCGCCCATCGCCGACACACAGAGCAAGATGATCGTAAGGACCTCGAAATCGCAGCACGTTCCCGATGTCAAACTCCTCCATGGCACTTTTCTAAATGAGAACTTCATCGTGAATATCTCAGACGCATTCGCGCTCGGATTCCATCATTATTCGTATTTCGTCAAGTCTTCCCACTGTGGACTTCAGCAAATTCCTTGCTTTGGGCTCTACCCTCAACGAAAATTCTGGTACTTATTCGATTAGTAAAAGTACTTCTCAGTGCACACAAACTGGGCAAGCACAAGTAATTCGCTGACAACTGTCTGTAAGCACATTCGCGGAAACTCGTCGCCTGTCACTTTTTGCAGCAATTGCTAGAATAATTCTAAGCAAGTACATCCATTTTTTCTCGTTAACCATAGACGGTACAAACTGTGTGCGATCGGACTCGATCATGTTCTCATGCTCAAATGTGCGCTGGAGATTCATACTAAAACAACCGTGTTGTACACGAGAAGCTCTGGATTTTACGTGCAAGTCGTCCGAACGATAAACAGGACTAAGGCTTATGAAATCGTCCTTTCTTAGAAAGACAGCCTAGATTATTAATACTGATGGGATACTCCAGTTTCAGTGGAATAAATGTCGTTCAAGAGGAACTACTTGGAAGTATTGCATTTTTGTCAAAAATCACAGTATTTCTATTTTTCCAAGGATAACATGAGGGGAAATCCCAAAATACGTCCGTATAATTGAAATATTGTCAAAACGGATCCGTTATAAAACGTTATTTAGGATCCGAGTGAAAATACTAAAGTCTGCTCGAGCACAGTGATTTTTGGATCCGAGTGAAAATACTGAAGTCTGCTCGAGCACAGTGATAGCTCTCGATTCAAAACGTATCTTAGGCTAATAGAACACGCCAGCGTCATCGCTACAGTTTATGTTTAGCATACAAGCGCTTCATTAACGCTCCTTTATTGAGCCTATCTGCTAAGGAAAGAAACACCAGCCTAAAGTGGTCGTTTTCAGCGATATACGCTTGCCAGGGACGCTTTGGAGGACATAAAGTGTTTTGACAATATCTCAATTATACGGACGTATTTCGACTTTTTCCCTAATATGAAGTAAAAGCTATAATTTAGCTTTAGAATACATTTCTTATTGTAAACAAGGCATTTAAGGGGAAAGTCCGTAAAAAATCAAAACATTTGATAACCTACCCAGCAGAGGCGGCTTGATGAGATGTTAACCGTAAATTAGTGGATATATTTTGCCTGCAGAAGTGTAAGAAGGCTCTCCAACGCGTACCTGGTGGCGTATATCATTGAAAACGACCACTTCAGCCTGTTATTTAATATTTTTTTCCTAAGCAGACAGGCTCAACAAAGGAGAGTCAGTGAAGTGCCCGTATGCCAATCATAAACTATAGTGATGGCACTGGCGTGTTCTATTAATCTTATACATGTATAGGTTTTGAATCTAGAGCTATCCCAGTGCTTGAACAGACTGCAGTATTTTCACTTGGGTCGTAAATAACGTTATAAAACGGATCCACTTTGACAATATTTCAGTTAAGCGGACGTATTTTGAGATTTCCCAATATTTACATGTTTCGTTATTTTCATATATGTATGGTATAGCCTATAACGTTATTATACTAAATGAAAGGTCAATGGAGCTCGCACTCTGTGGATGCGCAGATGTCGTGCGAGATGCAGACCCGCTGATATACGAAACGAAGGACACGGTCTAGCATGAGAGACCATCCTTGCTGAAGCCGAAGTGGCGTCGAGAAAGGGCAAGCTTTATTGCACGCGTTGTAACCGGAGCAACCTAAAACCGCGTCCGAACTGTTTCACGTGCCTCTCTGGGCGGTCATGGATGAATTTTCATTTCGAATCTATAGCCCAATAATGAGCGGACAACCGAGACGTCAATCACTGGTACGGGATGGCGGTGGAGGTGGCAGCGGAAGCGGGAGCTTCTATGGGTACATCGGCGAGCTGCGCAACGCCTTCGACCCCGATTCCGGACTCCTTAAGAGCTGGCACCAGCTTCTGCTCGGTTGTCTGCTGTACCAAGCGCTGGTACTGCCATTCGTCGTGACTTTTGCAGCTAAAACCTCGCTCCCGTCGTCTACTGCGGCATTTCGTGTCTTCTACGCAGTAGAATTTCTATTCTTCGCCGACTTTTACGTAAAGCTCAACACTGGCTTCTACGAGGCTGGCAACGTCCATCGAGACAAACGCAAAGCTCGAGCCAAATATCTAAAGTCTCTTAAATTCTTCCTCGACGTTCTAGCCATCATTCCTCTGTCTCTCATCCCCCCTGCCACCAGCACAACAACATTCCAACAAGGAATCGGATGGCCAGGCTGGCTGGAGTTCCACAAGCTCCTTCGAATCTGGCGAGTACCTGGATATTTGTCCAATCTGGATGATATGTATGCGAAATACTTTCGAGCGCTCAAGTGGCTGAAGGTTTTGGTAGCCACAGCGTTCGTAGCTCACGTCATAGCGTGTATACGCTTCGCATTCGGCTGGAGAGACCCCAGTACACAGATATCGGACGTTTGGCTGCCTCTTAAGAGTGAACCACTAGGTATACAGTACGTACAAGCTCTGTTCTGGAGTGTGGGGCTACTCACTGGGTCCTTTGAGGGCGCGTTGCCTCGGTACAACTCGGAGTTCGCGTTCACACTGGCGGTGATATTGCTAGGCTTTATCCTCTTTATCTACGCTTGCTCCACTCTATTCATGTTGTCTAAGTCGGAGAGTAACCAGACGGTATTGGCTCAAGCGCGTATCAATCAACTGCGGCATTTGCTGACGTTCCATCGTGTACCGGAGACGCTACAGATGGAGGCAGTGGAGTATCTTAAGCGTCATTATACCGACGCTGAGTCGAATGATCGAGAGGTGGTGAAGCTGCTGTGTCCGTCCATTACCAAGGATATCCAAGTGGAGTTATTGAGAGATATGGTCGGGCGCATCCCGCTCTTCCGTGGCTGCAATCAGCAGTTCATTGTGGCGCTTACCAGTTTGTTAGAGATGAGGAGTTTCCCTGCCCACGTCACGCTGTTTGAAGCTGGAGACAAAGGAGACTACATGTACGTGGTGAACTCAGGAGTTCTACACATCTTGGTCAACGGAGTGAAGGTACGAGAGCTACGACAGGGAAGTTTCTTCGGTGAAGTGTCGGTATTCTCTAAGCGACCGCGGTCTGCTGCTGTCGTGACGACGTCGTATTGCACGCTCTATCGCTTGTCAAGGTTCCATACTGAGCGCGTTCTTGAGGGCTACCCAGACTACGCAGCAGAGATCGCCTCGACCATCGACGAGATGGTCAATGAACGAGAAACAGCCGAATCCTCGCATGGAGGAGGCGAAGAGTATATGCTGACGACGCTGTATCACCTGTCCTACAAGTCTCCGATGAAAAAGAAGCGTCCGTCATTACGAGATCGAGCGAAGAAAGCGCGATCGTCTCTGGTACGTAGCAAGTCAACACGAGCCTTATCCTCATCGCGACACTCGGAACTTGACGGAGGGAACATCTCGATGAACGAGAAACGTGCCATTAACTTCACTCCTGTTCCGATTGAAGCTCAGATTATCACCAAGAAATCTCCTTCCAAGCTGGTGCGTAGCCAATCAGCCTACACTCATCGGGTGTCGAATGGAACGAACTGGTGTCCTTCACGCGCTCCAAGTTTGAAAACGTCAACTGCCGCACATCCCGACTCAATGCAAGGATTCTACGACAATTTATCTCGACGTCGTGGCTCGCAACAATTGGCTGAAGAAGCCTTCTCTCGCGTGTTTTGTCGTCTTCTGATGCGACGAGTGATCGACCACACGTCTCGGTGGCGGAAGTACTGGCTCGTCATCCTCCAAGTGCATTTAGCTGCAAACTGCTACATCATATCACTGCTGCTATCGTTCCCGATCCTGGATTGTCCGATGATCAACCGTGGAGCACAAGCTGGATATGTTCTGATGGATATTCTCTTAGCTGTCGACATTTATCTAAACTTCCACTTGACCTACACAACTGGCCGCAAGAAAGTCACAGATCCTTCGCTTCTAGCGAAACATTATCTGCGTGGTTCTTTCGTTCCGGACGTGCTGTGCTGTATACCCTATCGACTGCTGGTGCCACTCAGTGGTTCGACGATTCTGATGACCCACCCTGCGTTACTGCGACTACCAGTGTTGCTACGTGTCTGGCAAATTAAAGAGTGGGAAAACTCCTTCCGTCTCAGCCGTAATGGCTGGTTTCTAGTTGCTGGGATGGTCTATTTTCTGGTACTTCATCTGGTGGCATGCGCGTACTTCAGTCTCACGTATGTGGAAGGCTTCGGAGATAATGGAGACGAATCCTGGCTACCATCCAGCGAGTTAAGTGTTCGACTGTGTGTGGATCACTCGGATGGAGCGATGTATTACTACGAAAACGGCCACACCAACACGTCCTATACTCCAGCAGAAGCTCACGCTGTCGCGGGGGTCCAGTACACGCGCGCTCTTTACTTTGGCGCCACGATGCTAACCACTCTGGGCAAAACTATCGAGCCGTCATCAGTACTGCAGTATTCGGTAGCATTAGTATTGATGCTAGGCGGGTTTCTCTCGATGGCAGTGATGGCTGACACGATGCAGAAACGGATCACAGCTTTGGCCTTCGAGCAGAAGGAGTTCTTAGTGACACGCACGCGTGTTCAGCGCTTCATCAAGTCTCGCACGGTCCCTCCAGGAGTTCACCAACAGGTCAAGTCTTTCCTGGACTTCTGGTGGTCTTGTCACCGTGGAGCTGTGGCTAGCGACCTACTAAACGATCTTCCGGAGACGATCAAACGTCCAGTATTGCGGAGTATGTGCCAGTCAGCGCTACGAACTCTGTCGCTCCTGGCAGACGTCCGACCTTCGTTGGATGCACTGGAACAGATGTTCATTGACAACGTCCGCTTCATTCTGTATGGACAAGGAGAGGTCATCTACAGACAGGGAGACTACGCCAGTGGCCTCTTTTTTCTTTTAGAGGGCGAGTTAATTATCATCGTCGATGGTGGCGCCCCTCGCTCAATAGTCAAAGGTGGGTTTATTGGCACTGCTGCGCTGAATCTAAGCGAGACGTCCGTAAGCTACGCAGAGCGCGTGACAGCAGCTAGCGGCTGCATTTTGCTTTTCCTGTCGCGTGACCATCTGAACGGTATGCACAAGGTCTTTCCGACGTTTTCAATGGCTCTTCGAGCCTTAGAAAAAAGACTGGAAGAAGCCAAATTGGCGCGAGTGCAGCAAGACTTCCAGAACCGTGAACGCTCCTTCAGTGGAGGCGTCAAGCCGGTATCTGTTAATAACCAGAAGCGAACGTTGGAGACGAGAGTGCTGCAGTATCTGGGCCTCGGTGACGTTGTTTTCGATCCTGATGAAACCAGTTCCGAAATTTGGGATATCTGGATTCTTACGTTGACTATTGCTTCGTATATTAAAGTGGTGGGCGAGATTACGACTGGAGTGGACGCTACTGGGGTTGTGAAGTCCGAGGTTATAGCTGTCGTCTTTGAATTTTTCTTCGCAGTGGATTTTTACTTTCATTCTCGACTTGGATACTACGAGTACGGCAACAAAATTATGGACATTTTTACAATACGCACGGAATTTTTCCGCTCTCGGCTATGCTGGTGTGATACACTCGCACTCATTCCATTTTACGTCGTGAACTGGATGGTCGGTTTCAAGAATCGCTATGAAATTCTTAGTATTAACAAATTATTTCGTTTACTTCGTGCGAGGAAAACCTTCGCTAAATTGGAGGAAAAGCACTTGAGTCGTACGCTACAACTGCGATTGGTTAAGTTAGTGCTGTTGTCCTTCATACTAACGCATCTGTTTGGCTGCATCTGGTTCAATTTCAAAAGTTCTTCGAAAGAAAAAACGTGGTGGCCTTCTTCATCTTTAAAGACGGCAGATAAACATGTCCAGTACTCGGCCCTGCTGTTCTGGGCGTTTGGACTCATGTCGAATTCATATGCTGGAGAACTCCCGAAGACCGAGGCTCAATGTATTTTCACAATATTTGTTCTCCTCACTGGCGCATTCCTGTTCGCTTACGTGATTGGAAGTATTTCCGAAGTCGTGGAACTTATCGACGCCAACTCCCGCGACTTCAACGCCAAGATCAGCTCCCTGCGGCTGCTACTGGCGCACTTCCGCCTCCCATCCACGATCCAGGAACAGCTGAAAACTTACTTTTTTTTTAAACGGTACCACACCATTACTCAAGAGTATCTTCTGGAGCGATGTCTACCACCGTCTCTGCTTACAGAAATCCGTCTTGTTCACCTCCAACCTATGATCTCCAAAGTAGGGTTCCTAGCTGGAATGGAAGAATCGGTGACGCGGATGCTCGTGTCACAGTTCGTCCAAGCACTCACAGTTAAAGACCAGTTCGTATTCCGTTTAGGCGAAGAAGGGAGCGACATGTTCTTTGTGTTTACGGGGATCATTGACGTGCTAGTACCGCTCGAGACAGTGCACCACCGTCAGTCGCATGACGAGAGGATCAACGCTTTGGGTTCTCCGTCTCGATCCTCGTTCCACACGGTTTACCCTACTCTTGATCCGTCCAAGTTACAGTCCAAAGGCCAGTTAAAGAAGGTAAACGAACTCACTTCAGGCAGCTACTTCGGTGAAGTGGCGCTCTTCACGAGTAAACCACGCAGTGCTCACGCTCGATGCAAGACTTCTTGTGTGCTCTATCGCCTGTCTCGACGCTCGCTTGAGCTTGTGTTCGAACGGTATCCGGACTGGAAGCGTAAAGTTCTCAAGATCGTCAACATCCAACAAGAACAACAACTGCTACGTAACTTGTACATGGAGGAGCAGATGGACATCGCTGCGAACGCTCCGAAGAAAGCGATGAGTCATGTTGACGTTCTTGGTAATTCCGCCAGTCTAAGCAGCTCAGCTGCTAGTTTCTCGGATAAAATACCGCAACATAGAACGAGAACGGCAGCTACTCGACCGCTAGGGACGTTGAAAGCGGCTGGGTCCTTCTTCTCTTCGTACAAAGTGCAATGTTCTGTATCCACCGAGACTGCAGTCACCTTACAATCCGCTCAACAAAAGAAGGACGTGATTTGGGTGGATCTGTTGCTGCAATGTACGGATGCTCAGAGCGCATTCCACATCCAATGGTTGATGATAATTGCAGTCGGTACCATCTACATGGCGCTGATGATTCCGTATCGCAATGCGTTCGATGTGTTGGAAAGATTAAGCCCAATGCCCATTGTCGCTCGGACGCTGGAACTGACATGTGAAGTCTTGTTTGGGTGGGATATTTGGGTCAATTGGAACCTCAAGGATGGACTGGAGTCGATGGAACTGTACGAGAACAGGCAGCGCGACGCATACCAGAGGGAACGGCTTTGGATCGATGTGATCGCAGCCATCCCGATCGACCATTTCCTAGCGGATTTTTACCTATCGCCACTGCTGAATTTGAATCGATGTCTGAAACTTTTCAATTTTCCGCACTATATGAGGGAAATTAACCGTCGCAGTGTGTCGTACGAGAAGAATCGCCTGTGCACACTGTGGGTCTTGCTGTTTGTCCTCACGCACTGGTGTGCATGCGCCTATTTCTCCATAGCATCCTCCACTAACAAGGCAGTAACACCGGATGATTGGGATAGCTGGAGTCCGGCACGTAACGCTACGAATATACCCTGGACAGACCCTCCACGGGACTTGCTGATGCTTAGCTTCCTGCGTGGAATATTCTTCGCATCTACTGCGTTTATCAAGAAAGGAATCGTGTTTGAACCTACGAATTATATCGACTACACATTCACGATTTTCGTGGACTTCGTAGGGCTGGTAGTGATGGCATTTATGATTGGAGAGATGGCCAACTTGTACGTCTCGTACATCAGTAACGAGGTGCAGTTTCGAAAGAACCACATCGCTGTTGATCTGTACTTGGAACGTTGGCACATTACCGGAAAGCTGCGAGCTCGATCTCATGCATTCTTGTCTTCTTTGTGGAGTTCCCATCGTGGCGTGAGCTATCAGGCCATCTTTGATGAGATCCCGCAAGTGATCCGAACGGAGACCATCATGCACATCGCGAATCTACCGCTACGAGTGTTCATTAACAACGTCTTCCGTCCAATCGCCACTGCCCACCCTCACGACCGCGACGTTGAGGCGATTACCCGTGCTATAGCTGAACACCTGAAATACGAGGGATATCCTCGGGATGAGTGCGTGATCGTGGAAGGAAGCGTCTCGAAAGAAATGTATTTCGTTGCTAAAGGGTTTCTATTATCTACGACGAGTGGGGATCAGTTTGAAGCCTCTACTGGACGAACAGATCGGCACTATCGGAAGGGGGATTACTTCGGAGAGCATGGGTTACTGGGGTACTCTGTAGGCGTCTCGACGGTCAAAACCATGTCGGCTTGTGACTTGCTTTCGTTAAGTTCTGAAGATCTGCTGCAAGTGATTCTATCACGGCCGCTATTCCAAACAGCGCTGAGTATAGCGGTGGAAGGATATCGAGAGTTATCCAAGATAACGCGGTCGAATCGACCAACGTCTTTGACGCTTGAGGACTCGAAACGAGCAGAAGAAGACTGGGGGATTGTATTGTTTCAGCTTCTGAGAGCTCGTAAGAAAAAGTGGCTTGAGGAGGCGCTTTCTTTCGCCACTGGGGACCCCGATGAATCGTTCAACGAGCCTTGGACAACCTCATGTTTGAAACCAGGTCAGGAGGTTGGACTCGTAACGATCTCATCGCCAGCTGCTTGCGTTAAAGTGTTTGAGAAGCTTCTCAGGCTCATCGCAACGAGAGGGTTACTTGACTCGAAGAGTTTAAACCAGGTGACGACCCAGTTCCAGGACACGCTCCCTATAATGACGGCGGATCTTTCGCCACAGCGCATCGCCAGCGTGTCGGCAACCGAGAAGTCGGACACCAGGAAGACCAGTCTCGATAATCTCTCCTACCTCCATTAAGTTGTTATGCAACTAGAAGGCGCTGAATACCAAAAGTTAGTATCAAATACTTTTTCAGAATGCGTTAAATCGCTGTAAAGACGACTTAAATGCCAAACACTAAATGTCATCTGGGTGTTTGCCGATAAAACGGATAGGATTCCAGAATTAGAACGCATGTGCTATTTTCGCCGGAGTATTGACAAAGACCACTAGTTCTAAACGAAACGGACCAGCAGCGAAGCCAACTTGGACTCGCTATTCTTGCTTTCGACCTGCCGAGACTACTTGTATAGTACTTGCAGAGTCAACTGAGCTTCATGGCAAACGACAACGAAGTTCCAACGGAGGATGTGGTCGCCTCACTCGTGTGCGAAACGGACAATGTCGCTGCTTTGAAGGAGGGTCGAAGTCAGCAACCCGATGCAATCGTGGCAGCTAAAGATTCAATTCTGATGCCAAGAAAATCCGGAGTTGCCATGTCGGAATCGGCTGCTCCTAGACCGGCTGCTCCTAGACCATCCGTCGTGAACATCGTCGCGACTGAAGTTGCCACGTTCTTTGACGTGTTCGGCCTGCTCGGAGTGCCCATGATTATAATGTTTATCCTCTCAGCTGCCTGGACGTTCATGCTAGCAGTTATTCAAGTATATGCAGACGAGATGGCGAATATCATCATGAACACTACCGATTTCGATAATGGCAAATTCTGGCTCCTCCCTCAGCCAGAATCAGCGCTCATCATCTCGTCCGTGGTCTTACTTGCGCTGTTTGGGGCCGGCTACGCAGGTCTAGCCGTGATTATGATTTTCTTCTATCGTACTGGTGGTCCGAACGAGACGAACGAGAATACTTTTTCAGCTCCTAAGGCACTTGACACTCCTGAAACTTCGGTGGTCACAAAGGAAAAAGGAGATAGCCTTCTGCACCGCGTTATCACCTGGATTCGACACAAGTGTGACTTACCAACTGAGATTCGTCAACATTACTACGTAAGAACAGTTCTTACTTAAATGGCGGATTATTGTGGCTTCTGACGGTATTGTTGTATTACTGCTAGACTGCGGCACTTGATCTTCCTAAGCTCATTTTCCAGACCATCACACTCTACACGTACCTCGAAAAAGGGTTCCCGACTCAGATCATCTATACCTACTCGGTATTGCTACTCTGTAATTGGCTCGTGGCTTGTTACCGTAGTCAGCGTTATGTTGCAGACCCAGCACTGGTCATTGCTCGACTCTACTATACGTAAGTTACTTAAATTTGACTTACGCAGTGGACACATCTAACTGTTTTGTTTTGTTTGTTAGCTTTGACTTATTCTTCGCTGTGTTTGCACCGCTGGTGGTTCTCATTTTCTTCATTGAATCATTTAAATTTGACCGGGAGGCTTTTCAAACAAAGACGGAAACGATCGGTGCTGGCACGTTCGACACAGTCGCTCGTCTTTTCGGAGATCCGTCTCAAATCTCGAGTTTCTGCAGTGCCTTCCACTACTTGCAGTTCTCGTCGGGCTCCACATTATTCTACAAGTCTGCGCTCAACCTGCTCTCTTTGTACAAATGGAAGAAAATCATCATGACTTTGATCCACAACCGCCACGAACGCCAATTGGAGCGGAAGCGTAAAATTTCGGTTGGTCCGGTTCCCAGCACTTTATCGCGTACAGCAAGCATCAAAGTCGCTATTACGAAGCAGTTCACGGCGTCAAAATTGAAGCTCAAGATGGAAAAGCATTTCTGTTCCAAGCTTTTTCTGTTACTGGTATTCTTATGTGCGGGAATCGGTAACTTCGCTTACTCGATCGGAGCCATCGTGTCTACAGCAAATTTGTGCAATAAGTATGATAAATGTGCGGTAGCGAGTTACCGGTGGAACTTTGGTGAAAAATACTGCACGTGTCTCGTGTTTGCAGACCGTCAGACAGCACCGAAAACTTACGCTGAGTGGATTGATCCCGAAGACACGACGGCTAATCTGGCTGAACTGGCCCATGCTGGAGAATTGCGTATCGTACAAATTATTAACCGCGCCGTCCCTGAATTACCGGAAGAGCTGAGAAAATGCGAATATCTAGAGCAACTCATCCTCGCCTATACTAAAACTGAGGCTTTGCCGGAATGGCTATCCGAGTTCTCCCATCTCGAGTATATGTAAGTACTTGCACCTACCTATAAATGTTCTCACCATAGCCTAACGGCAGTATAATGTTAGGCATATTGAGGGTGACTTCACGAGTAGAAGACTGACCAGTATACCCGACGGGATCTTTGACAACATGCCCCACCTCTCCTTCTTGCATTTGGGTAGCATTCCTAATGTGGAGAAGTTACCGTCACTTTCATCGCTCAAGAGTTTACGCTATTTGACGTTGGCCATCATAAATTCGCTGGAGGAGATTCCTCGTTTTGACGGTCTATCAAGACTAAGCGACTTGATTATCACCAACGCTCCACGCGCTGCGACGTTGCCTTCAATGGAACCCCTGGTAAGCCTATCATCAATGGTGTTACGTCCGAAAAGTGCCGTATGCTGCAACGGATTCATATTGGGGACTTGTAACATGACCATGGCCCAGTGTTTGCCCGTAGCCAGTGATAAGTATTCCCCGACCTGCACTGATGCGCGTATTTCAGAGGAGGACAAGGCCGTTCTGGCTACATTTGGAACCTCTATCTGCCCAAACACCGTTGCTGTCGATCGGGAGGCGACTGCACCGAGTAAACACACGACGGACGAGCTTTGTGGTGGCATCACCTACAAGGAGTGTGCTCTCGATGGGAAACAAGGAATTTGCTTCAACACCCGGATGATGGTTATTAACTGTGAGACAACGTCAGGGTACATCGCTATGCGGAAGCTGCAGATCCAACGTGGTGTTGGAGATCCTTGCGATCCCGACGTGGAGGCATGGCTAGGATGCAGGTAGTTGACGAACGGTGGCCTTCTATTTTGTTTAAAAACTGGTATCCCCAGCAAAAAGACTTACTAAAGTTATAATGCTTTATTAAAATAGTTCTTACTTCTAGAACTACGTCGAAGTAATGTTCTAAGCATACACGAGAAATCCACACCACCAACAAAAACAAAAGGCGTCCACTACCGCAAGACCGTGGTAGAACTCCCTTCGTCTTCACAGGATATTATGGTGAGCCAGGTCCACGTCCAACCCTCTGTGATACATCAGAAACAACAATCGGGCAGACCTTCCATTGTCTCGAGAGCTAAACGTAAAGCGATTATATGGTGGACCCATAGTCAAGTCGGTCATCGCAGTGAGTACTTGGTCGAGCGTCTTCTAGCCTTTCGCGCCTATTACCAGCGCGCCTCTTTCGGCAGAGTCATTGCAGTGTGTTTTCTGACTCCAATTCCTGCTTGCTAGTGACATTGGCAATCGATTTGATTCCTTTAGCACCCCCATCCGAAGGCTGGCAAGGTAATCACGCACTCTGGATCAGATTATTCATTTCAACGTTCGCTATTTCATTGGGTCTTATAACACAAATTAGAAAAGTTATCACAGCCCAGCCTATATCCACTATCGGCACATTCAAAGTAGCCATCGCTACGTCGTTTTCTTACGTCGGGGTCACAATTGTAATTGCATCGTCATGGCGATTTCCGATCCCCTTTTGGCTACGTGCTCCTGGTTGGGCCCTACGTGACGATTTTCTCCTTCTTCACAGTCGTGGAAATCGGGCCGCAGTTGCTCACCGACTCGTCGATTCTGCGTCAGCAGATCAAGTCTCAACTAATGATTGTTGCTACTCAAGGACTCGTAGCAGTGGCATATCCTCTATTCAGCGCAGTGTTTAATCATCTCACGGGGCTTGAGCAGACCGCGTTTGTTATAGTGATGCCTATGATCAAATTTGTCACGAAGCAAATCATCGCCGATGCAGTAATAAATCTCAACGAATACGTCGGTCCCATCGTGGTCTTTTCAGTCGATGCTTTCAATGTTTTCTACGTTGCGATTTGCATGCAGGCAGCAGCGTCAACGGCCACGACGCTGATTATTATTTCTGCCGACAGCTTTCAGGTTGTTCTTGCTCTCCGCAGCATTTTCGGCAATAACGGGGTTGTTCACTCAACGTCAGGATGCTTACGTGGCTTAAGACTTCATATTATCTGAGTGATTTACTGCTTATGGTGCAAACGAGTCTTCGAGATTCACTAACTCGCGTGAAAAATATTCGAGTACGTGCTCCTTTTTCACTTCTGTTATCAGCTAAGAGCCGAGCTTTTCTCGATATTTTGAACAAGCGAGAATACCCCGACGAGCGCAATGGGATTCAGTCCGTCACGACGAGATATGCCCCGACCACGATCATTCACGAGTATAAAGGTGGACAGATCCAGTCTATTCGAACGATCGTGGCGGTCAAGTCTCGTCAGATTGAACCCTCTTGTCTGAACATGAAAATGTGTAAAGAACCGGAAGGCCTGATGTCATCGAACTTAACAGAAGAATCGCTGGTCAACAGTAAAACCCTCCACCTTAAAGCTACGCAGCAGTCTGTCCACGATTCTCTACAAGCGCTTTTCCATTCGGAGTATGTCTTGATGGGCGAGTACATCGAGTTCATGCTGCCACTACTCTAACCACTATACCTCGCCGTGCTGTCCCATCTGCCCATTGCAGCTTATTATCCACATACGTCGACGATGACAACTACTAAACTGCATGCAACGCTAGCGAGTATATTAGCGTTTTCCGTGGTTGAGTTCGTCGCGTTTATCGGTCTTCTTCTAATGTTGAAGCGAAAATTCGGATTCACACCTCTGTACCAGTTGGCGTTTGTTTTGGAGACACAAGCGAGTACCCTACAAGGGCATTTATTTGTTTGGACCCCGTTTATACTGCAGCTAACGCTAGTGCATTTATAATATTTTGGACGCCCTGCTACAGTACAGTTGATGCAGATATTGATCTTTTGTCCCTTCCAGGCGTGGACTCAGTTTTCAATTTGTGTGACTTTGCTTACTTCTTTGTGATTTGTGAAAGAAATACGAAGTAGTCATTTCCTGCCCATCAATCTCGGATAAAAGAAAATCGTCTTCACAATCCAAAGCGACGTTCGAGAGCAACAGTGACCGGATGGGCTTCGAATTCAGTTTTACGAGAATTGAGGATGTGTGGTTTCCAAAGAAAATATCAGCATTAACTCACGTTTTGGTGCTCATTGATGAGCTGCTGATGTCGCCTGAGGAGGCGTTGATGAAAGCAGCTAGAACAAATCAAACGCAATAGATCGAAAGCCTCCTAGTGGACTATGATGGAGACTTGACTGATGCAATTGTATGTGCGTCGGCAAATGGTCACGCGGAGCCGGCACTTCGATTTCTGCAAAGTACCCGAGAACGGAAGAGTAAGAGATTCCGAGAGAATGACAACGATATCGAAACTGAAAAAGCGCTACAGAAAGCTGTTAAAACGGCAGCGATGCTTGGACAGCTAAACGTTTTAACCGCGTGTCTGCCGCATATCGCAGGCTCTGCCCAGGCCATGAGCAATGCTTTCAAGAACGCGACCGGGCTTCCGACTATTCAATATCTTTATAACACTGACCGTATTCCAAGGAGCCGGTGCCAGTTACCTGTTATACAGTATTTCCTGTGCAAATCGATATGATGGTTTTGACCTTCGCCGGCCAAATCCCGTTCGCGCCGACCTACAAAAAGCGTTCTGAAGCCGGATCCAAGCACCAAAACTGTGCTGCAAATGCGGATGATGGAACAAGTGGATGATCACTCGTCCCGGGCGGGACGAGCCTTGACTGCTCGTCCATAATATATGTATAAGGACGAAAGGTCCTCACATTTCAGAAAGGCTTTGTCCTTAACCGGATTATCAGGGGAATAATCGAGTGCAGCAAAGACAAATGCATCTATCTGACCGAGCAAGGCCCTCAGTTTTTTTGCCTTTAATTTATCTTGTTCTCTGATATTTTATTTCAGAGCTAGGGAGGATGAGACAAGGTATGATTTTCCTAGAACTAACGTAGAATACCGAATAGTACGCCAATTTTATAGTATGCCCTCCGAATACACACATGGTACTCTATTTCCAAACGCAAAATCAGGGACTCAAGCCAAGTTTTTTTTGGGCCCGCGTCCAAAAAAAGGGACAATTTAAAAGCATACACAAATAATGGGCAAACGTATTTATTAAGTAAAAATAATCGGATTGTGCAATAAAATAAATAAAAAACTTTATAAGTTGAAGAATGGACGAGAATAAAAAACAAAGGTTTATTATAAAGTATGAATCATTGCTCGTGCCTTCTAATATCCACTTTAAGCGGCAGCGGATGATCTTGTTGCTCTACGAGCACGTTGGGTAGATGTCGTCCTAGTCGTACGCTGTGTTCCCCGCCTTTGGTGTCTTCCTCGACGAGCTTGGCCCCGCTGCTGGCGCTGTGCTCCCACTTGTTGTCGCCATTGGGCCCCTTGGCGGGTGAGTTGAACAGGTACAGGGAGAACAACTGCACCTTGTTGCGGTGCAACAGCTCGTCGATTGGTGATATCATTTAGTAGTCGAACATAGCGCTGAGAGAGACCATCAATGGTACGAACAAAGACGGTCAAACTGTGGTGAACGGATGAATTTGCAGCGTTCAACTCGCGGTTGAAGCTCTCTAGCGGGTTGTTCCTTCGACTAACAACTTCCAAATCCTTTTCAGGGACATTCCACACATCAACAGGAAATAGGACCAGCCCCGTTCGTCGAAAGTAGGCTCAGAAACTGGTCCACCGCTCTGCTGATAACCGTACACCTTCCGGACTTGTCTCTTGGCACATATCAGCCCCGCCAGGTCTACGTCGGCTGGCGGAATCACGGTGAGCATATCGATAATGCCCACTTCCATGGCAATATTTATTTCTTGCCGGGTGAAGTATAATGCCACCATACGTCGCCGTATAGCCTGCTTCCGATTTAATAGGCACCCAATTACTCGTGCAGTTGGAAAGTGCTCGCCTACCGAGTCGATAAGCGCTTGCTCAAAGTCGGCTACCACTCGAGCTGGTTGAAGCTGTTGACCACTCGCATTCGCGATGAACCCAAACATTCTGATGTATGTTGAAGTTGTCCTGTTGGCCGTGAGTGTGTATACCACCGGAACGAGAACACGACTGGCCGCATCTCGCACCATTAGTATCACACACTGGTGAAATGAACGAGGCACCGACCGGAATGTTCCATCAACAAAAAGTTGAGATCCCGGGTAGCGAAGAAGATCCAGAAGACGTGGATGATCACAGCCGATGACATTTTGAAGCTGCCCGTTATCGTAGTAGACATGATGATACTGAAAAAATGCAGGTCGGCCCCTGCGACTAGTGCAAGCGGTGGAACTTCAATCACTCCGTGAACATCCCCACCGAGATGGATTCGCCGAGTTCTGTGAACACGCCCCATCACTTGCATCCGCGTCAAGCCTTGCACTACCACGCCATCATCGCGTTCAAAGAAGCGATTTCGGATGAGCTCCCAACTTTGCTGTGCTGTCAATGCTTGGTTCGTTGTCGCCAATTGGCCAGTCATATTCTCCATTTCGTGCGCCACATCTACAGTTGTTGCTGGCGCGACTACTTCAGCCCGACATGAATGAGCCACAAAATCGACGTAGACCGACAGCCCGGTATTGAAATGAACCTTTACCTTGCAACCCGTTTGACGGTAGATGCTGCAGCGATAAGCGACGCGCCTAGAGGATTGTCGAGCTCGCGTATACTGATATCCGCCAAGATTGATTACTGTTGAGTATCGCTGGTCATTGTGATCTAACAATTCGTGACCACTTTTATTCCCTGTACCTTGAGATGTGGCCACTGCTGCATCTCGGTGTGTACCTTCAAGATCACGCACCCCTCTCACTACTTCTTCCTCATCGTCAATGGCTGCATCATCAGCGCCGGGGTCGGCAAGGTCGGGAACTTCATCACCGGCATCTTCAACATTATCGCCTTGGTCATGGAAAGCCAAGCGGATTTGCAGAGGCCTGCCAGATTCAACAAGGGCGCCCGAGCCTCCGTTGTTGACTCGGTTATTGGGGTGGAGAATCTCAACCCATATCTCCGCATTCCCTCTAGAGTGTCTTCGCCAAAAAGTTGTGGGCTTCTTCCCGCCCGACTAATAGCTGGGCTTCCTCATTTTGGGGCTCGCTACGTTCAATCGATGCCCAAAATCGTTGTTGTGGTCGTCGCAACCGCCATATGAGTCGTACCCAAAGTCAGTGTTGGGACTCCGACTCATAGAGGTAGCTAGCGTCAGGTGATGTGCCGTCGCTTATGATGTCGAATGGGGGTGTTGGGCTAGAGGGGGGGGGGGGGTTACGGGGTTACACGGAAGTGGCTACATGTAGCCACTTGGATACGAAGAAGGTTTTCCACGTTGGTGTGCGATACACCAATGGGTACATTTGGCAGACTACTGGTCTGCATGCATTTAGAGCTTCCATTGGTTGAAAATAAACATCTTCAACCAATTAGGATAGCAGGATTCTGTCAACCATCCGTTGGCAAATACCTTTCATTTAGAATATCACTTTAGGAGGAAAACCCAAACGAAACAAATAAACAGTTCTCAATTTTACCGTAAATCGGCTTGCTTTCCTTATTTAAGTAAATCTATACTTTCGGACGAAAGTATAGTTAATCTAAGTGAAGCGCACCTTACACTTCCTCTGCGCGTGCGCTAATTTGTAAGCCGAAGTAGTGGGCACACAGTAGGCCCATTACACCTGGTAGCACTTCGTAGTCCGTCCAACGACCGACAACCTGACGAGTTTGTATGGAATACGAACACGGGGCGGAAAACCAACCCATGGACGGTAATCCTTCCATGAGTAGCCCGAATATGTCTGCAACGCACGTTGCGCATGCAGACTGCCCCCACCTGGCGGATCCAGAGTGGGAAGCTCTCCAAAAACTGTCAACAGTCATTGGAGAGGCAGCCGTAGCGACTATGCTACGTACGCTGTCGCCGACAGAGCAACACGGTGTTGCTCTGGGATTCATCGTGAAGGAGCAGCGCGATGATGCTGCTCGTCGTCGGGGACGACACCGCGCGTGCAGTCGTTGAAACTGCACGTGAGCAGTTATGTGGGAAAAGAGGGTGAACCACTTCTCCGATGGCTTGTCGAAGTCGACACTGCCATAACGGCCCGACGTATCGTCGACGAGCCATCGAAGGTTGCGTTCGCCATGTCATGTTTTGGCGGACGAGCGAGGAGCTGGGCGTATGGACACCGGCTCACTGATCCTACGTGCTTTAGCACGTACGCGGTATTCAAGGAGGAGCTCAGACAAGCGTTTGAGCCCCCAAATAATTAGTTCCGGTCGAGAGCTGAGTTTTTCGACCTGCAGCAAGGTAAGCATGACGTGCATGCTTACGCCCAACGTGTACGGTACTTGGTCTCGAACATCGTGACCAACCCGATAGACGAGGCGACAAAGGTCGTCACGTTCATGAAGGGCTTGAAGGATGGGCCCATCAAGACCTATCTCTTCCGAGAGTACCCGAGTACTTTCGAGGCTGCTATCACTCTTGCGATGCAAGAGGAGTTTAGTCTGAAGCAGGCTAAGCTGCATACGAACGTACCGAGAATGGCACGTCCGATGACGATAGCGGAAGGTCCGGAGCCTATGGACCTTTCGAACGCTTCTGCTGTTGGACGCCACCAGCGTAACGGAGGTTCAAGTGTGGTGTTACCGATGCGGCAACACCGGGCACTTTGCGCGTGAGTGCACAGCGCCTGTGCACTCGGCCAGGGACCGACGTGGCGATGCCGGGCATCGCCGCGAACGATAAAAAAACGCGCGGAACCAGTAGGCGCGGGGCGCCCTACTGATATTGCAGTCACGCGTGTCTATAACGGACACGCGACACTGAGGACTGCAGCCCCCAGCGAGAGCGGTTCTCGCTGCAAGAAGCAAGATGACAAGCCAAATCTTGTCATCCTGAAGGTGAGGTCGAAGAGAGCAGGCTCTCTTCGTGCATTGGTTGACTCAGGTGCGTCGAACAACTTTGTTCGACTGGAAAGTCCTCCGAAGCTGAGCTTCGAGGAAGTTAAAACACCTCGAAGTGTCTTGGAGGTGCGGTTGGCAACGGGTGCTAATGTGCGAGCAGAGAAGCGCGTCGTACGCGTGCGCTTCTCGTACAAATACCGGGTGTTTGTGGAGGATCTTATCGTCCTGGATCTGGACGATGAGTTTTACTTGGTATTGGGCATGCCGTGGCTCGCACGGCATGATCCAGTGATCAACTGGAATAAGTGTACTCTTGTACACTTCGGACGCAACGCGACAGAGAGCGAAGGCCCTGTCAGTGTAGTGCATACACTCATCGGTGTATCCGATCACTCCGTTGAGACAGCACCCAACAACGGTGCAGCTTTCGGTGCCCATACACAAGTCGCAACGACTGAGGCAGTCGTTGAGTCTGTCTCAAATCAGAAATCAGATTTGAGGTACGTTCCTACTTCAATGATCGTATCAACTCTGGGAGTCGATCGACCAGGTATTGAAGAACTTCAAGCCACAGACAGGGTCTGTGACGGTGGCGCGTCGGTCCCGGGGACTGACGCATCAGATATGCAAGGGACTCCAGCTACATACAATAGCTGTGATGTCGGCGTGTCAGCTCCGGGAGTTGACACGGCCGTGATTGGTTCAAAAATCACGGATGGCTCCGCCGAATGGCGTCGAGGTGACAACGACGTGTCGACTCCGGGAGTCGTCACAAACTCGATATTAACATCGAGAGGGGTCTCCGCCTAAAGGCATCGAGGTGATGATAGTGCGTCAGCTCCAGAAGCTGACGACGCGGCAAGCAGTGCTGGCGGTTGCAAACGTCCAGCACTGAAAACGCTTGCGTGCTCGCGTGCAGCCGGGCTGCACGACGAAGCGGAATGTAATTAAGCCGGGTTTGATCATTCGCGTCCGCGGAAAGAATCCGCCGACGGTTACAAGAACAACGGAAATCCGTCCAAGGCTGGGCCTGGACGAGGAACACGTGAAGACGGGCTTCACAAGAAAAGACGGCGCAAGCTGCGCAAGTCTCGGTCTGGGACCGATACGATACAAGAAATGTCTGCCGGGCAGACATCGGAGATGACGTCGTGGGTCGAGACCTTGAACGTCTTGATGCGGGCCCGTACTGGTCTCCAGTACCGGTCGATGCCACTGGACAATCCTCCGACGAGTGCGTCGGAGCTGACGTCGCTTCCAGTCATGAGCTGGATGCGCTTTGCGAAGAACCTGTACGATGGACGCGCCGAGCAGATATACATCCTTTCGGATATCGAAAGGGCGAAGAGCGAGGCGGTGGAGTTTGAGGCAACTCCACGCTGCGAGTACCGCGAGAGTAAGGACACTCTCACCGCAACGGCGAAGAAGCAGCGCTTTGAGGAGCAGAGCTGGGACTCACTGAAGTCGAGTCCCTTCTACGATATTCTGCTGGAGCACAAGGATGTGCTCCCGGATGAGATTCCTGCGGAAATTCCGCAGGACAAGGGCATACAGCACGAGATCGATCTCGTGCCGGGTACGAAATACTGTGTGACGCGGCAGTGGCCACTGCCGCGAGATCAAGTGAAGGCGATCGACGACTTCTTTGAAAGTCGTCGCAAGGCAGGGCAAGTGCGGGAGTCAAAGTCCCCGCTCAGTGCTCCAACGTTCTGTATCAAGAAGCCACAGGGCGGGTGGCGCATTGTTCATGCGTACAACAAGCTGAACGATGCGACGATACCGGCGCAGACGCCGATACCACGGAAAGATGTTATCATCGATTCTATGGCCAAGAGCACTATCTATAGTACTCTTGATCTGCACGACGGGTTCTATCAGATCCTGATGCGTGAGAGAGATATCCCTCTCACCGCGGTAAGCACTCCAAGCGGTATGCTTTGGGAGTTGCTCGTAATGCCACAGGGACTGAAGAACGCCCCTGCAACCTTCAATAGATGTGTGACGCATCTATTGCGCTCAGTGCGTGACTTCGCACCGAGCTACTTCGACGACGTGTTCGTTCCCAGGCGGGTTGTGAATGGGAAGACTGACGTTGAGGTGCACAGGGAGCACCCCCGTCAACTGCTAGGGCTTATGCGAAAAACATAAGCTCTATGCAAACCTGAAGAAGTGCATCTGCGGGGCGACCGAGATACCCGTTCTTGGGTCTCTCGTCGGGAAGAACGGCGTACGCCCTGACCCAGAACATGTCGACGCGTTGTCGCGTCGACCTGATTACGCTGTCAAGACAGCCGACGCCAAACGGATTGGCGTCGAACGAGTGAGTGTTCCGTCGTCGTCATTGATTGACGACGTGAAGAACGCGTATGCGAGCGACACAGACGCGAAACAATTGCTGGACTATGTCTCAGCACCTTCCGACACGGCACGTCGGAAGTTGGCGCCACATCTGCAAGCTCGTGCACACCAATATATATCGCGTGCGTGAAGGAGTGTTGCTATACAGCGCAGTGGACGACGATGCGGATCGCATCGTCGTGCCGAATGATTATGATCTGCGTATGCGGATCATGTACGAGTAACACGATGCCCCTACGGCAGGGCGTCCGGGCCGTGAGAAGACGTACTCTCTTCTCACGAGGGACTTCTACTGGAACCACCAGTACAAGTGGGTGCGCAAGTACGTGCTTGCGAGTGTGTCAACGCGTGAAGCCTGCTGCGTTCTCGCAGGCTCCATTACGATCGCTTCCGACACCGTAGGAGTGCTGGCAGTCCATTTCTATGGACTTTATTTTCGGTCGTCGGCCAGACAACAAGCGGAGGACTGGCGTTGTGGTCTTTGTTGACCGATTCAGCAAGATGGTTCATCTTGCTGCAGTACCGGCTGCGGTTACAGCCGTGCAAACCGCACGACTGCTTGTTGACAGGGTGTTCCGACACCATGGCATGCCGCTCGACATTGTGTCGGACCGTGATCCATGCTTTACAGCGCGGTTCTGGCAAGAATTGTGTACACTTCTTGGAACACAGCTGTCGATGTCGACTGCGGATCATCCGCAGACGGACGGACAGACCGAGCGCGTGAATCGCGTGCTCGGCGATGTGCTGAAGAGCTACGCACACTCGTTCCCACATTGGAGCGACTGTTTGCCGATGGCAGAATTTGCCATCAACAACTCGGTGCATGCCTCGACCGGGCATACACCGTTTTACGCGAATGCGATACGACATCCACGCCTCCCGAGCTTGCTCGAAACGGTGGCTTCCTGCTTAAGTGGGGGAGGATCTACGGTTGCGTCGAAACAACCGCAGAAGAACACTGATACCGACGTGGTATCAGCGGTGACAACGCGTAGACAAGCGTCTAGTTCCGGGAACGAGGCGAAGCCCAAGGACACTGTGTCTGGGCAGGGCACAGACACCGCGAACAAGAAGACGTCTGTACCGGGTACAGACAGCGCGCAGGCCGGGCCTGCTGCGGAGAAGGAAGCCGTGCTGAACAAGCCATTCAGCACGCAATCACAGAACTTTGTCCAGCACCGTCAAGCCGTCATCCGGTTTGTCCAGGACGCGATAGCAGCTTCTGTAGACAGACAGGAGCTGAATGCAGACAATGTCGGCAGAGGTAACACAAATGAATTCAAACAGTGTTCATTAGTTCTGTTAGCTACATAGAACCTGTCACGACATGCAGTTTCGGACTTCGGTGCAACAAACTTGCTCCGCACTTCATCGTTCCGTTCACAGTGCCTGAACAGCATGGCAACTCATACACGTTGGACATACCGCCCAGCATGCGGCTCCACCCGACATTTTACGTCGGGCGGCTGAAGCCTTACGAGCAGCACGATCCATCTTGTCGTGATGGCTCGAGGACGACGAAGCGGCGTGAGCCTGCTTCTCGAGTGCGGCGACGCGGTCGCGCAGCCCTGCCAGCTCCGATCCAAGTGAGACTTGGATGTTTGAAGCGTTCTAAGCAGCCGCAGCGACCTGCGCCCTCTGAAGGCGCAGCTCCTGTTGCAAGGGCAGCGAGCTCCGCGCTCTGGGATTGTTCCAGAGCGACTTCACGATCGTGCAGGGCGCGAGAGCCATGTTCAACCTGGGGTTGACCGTACGGAGGGTATCTTTCCTCCCCCGCCGCCGCCACTGCGTGACGCCCACGGCTCGACACGTTGGATTGTCGAGCGGATTGTGGACTATGAAGGCTCAAAGACGAACCGAGATCAGGCTCGTCAACGTATTCGTTGGAGAATTTCCTCCCCATCGAGATACATGGGAGCCGCGGGACGCCCTGATGCAGGACGTTCCGGAAATGGTGAGAGCGTACGAGGCCCAGAACCGAGTGTAGGCATAATGCCTGCACTAAGACTGCGAGTACCACCAGCACGGGGTGCAACACGCTGCTCAAGTTGAGCACGGAGGTCTCGCAGTGGAGTGGGTACACGCACGGAAGTGTATCTGAGAAGATCGCCTTCGGTAAGGCGCACTGCGCCGTAGCGGCAGTGCGGACACGCAGTTTCAGTTGGAACTGCGCAAGAAATTCCCGCCTCCATAGCGTCATGATGGAGACGATCGATGATGACGCCTCGAGAAAGTCTCGAAGCGCTGGCATGCCGCGACAACACGCTCGCGGTAGACTCTCGCATTGTCGTTGAAGTTCACAACAAATGCGTTCCAAGATTGACATAGTGCCACCCACTTAGGCACTTTGCTTTTGCGCGAAGTCTTATTCGATGCATTCCATCGAAGCTCGTGGAAGAGTCCGATGTAGTAATCGCGCCTTTGATTCGTTGACGGATCAAAGTGCATGTCGACAGCCTCAGCGTTATCATTGATGGCGCTGCACACGTACAACCCGATCGGGTTCGGCAGCGATGTCGCGCCGGACCTGTCAGCGATCTCAGACGCGGTTGGCATCCAAGGAGCACGTACTGCAGGTGCAGCACGCGGAGAAGTAGGTGGCACCGGTACTGGTGGCTGCACCTCTTCTTCATTACGCGGACGCTTCGACCCTGGAGGCCCGGACCATCTTCATGTGGTCGCCGCGATCCAGCAGGTGGATCGGGCGTTAGTTCAGCCGACTTAGAGTCGGCAGCTGGAGACGAGGGGTCCTCGTCTTCCGTGGGAACGTCGCTAATGTCAGACCCATAGTCAATGGGTATGTCTCCATCAGTAGACAACACTGACGAGCCCTCCATGACGACTGACGGCTTGTCAGTCCTACCTTGCGCGCGTTCTGCTTCTCCAGAGCGTGATATTGAGCGACAGAAAGTTTCCCTTCTGTCGCGGGCGTGTTCGCTTGCGCGAGCGCCGAAGAGGTGGTGCCTACAGACGCAGGCACGGACGTAGCATAGTCTGCCGAAGCAGACACTTGAGCGGGCGTCTTCTTTGGTGATCTTATTGCAAAATCAGCTCGGGGTTCTCGAACGTTCGGACGGTCTCGTCAATACTTTGAATGATGTGTTAAGACTAGTGAGTCTTAGCTTAACGGGGGGATGGTGTAACGGGGTTACACGGAAGTGGCTACATGTAGCCACTTGGATACGAAGAAGGTTTTCCACGTCGGTGTGCGATACACCAATGGGTACATTTGGCAGACTACTGGTCTGCATGCATTTAGAGCTTCCATTGGTTGAAAATAAACATCTTCAACCAATTAGGATAGCAGGATTCTGTCAACCATCCGTTGGCAAATACCTTTCATTTAGAATATCACTTTAGGAGGAAAACCCAAACGAAACAAATAAACAGTTCTCAATTTTACCGTAAATCGGCTTGCTTTCCTTATTTAAGTAAATCTATACTTTCGGACGAAAGTATAGTTAATCTAAGTGAAGCGCACCTTACACTTCCTCTGCGCGTGCGCTAACTTGTAAGCCGAAGTAGTGGGCACACAGTAGGCCCATTACACGGGGGGGGGGGGGGGGGTCAACGAAGACGTAGGAAGTTGCGAGCAAATAGCGAAGTGACCTTAATATGGTGTTATTTTAGCGTAATGTTGCACATTCAGAGTGACACATTGCATTTGTACGATCTAAAAGTCACCCTATCCTAGAAGATACTTATTTAAACAATCTAAGCTCACATAGTTTAATAATACGCTGCAATACCCGCCACTTTCGCGTTGGTTTCATGAGACGATGCCCGCTCCGATTTATCTTTATCTCTATCCCAATTTTGAATTCGCCACAATTGTATTGATCCTCCGTGAACCAACGTAATGTTTAATTATCATAGCAAGCATAGCTTACAGACTACAGATAGCCAGCCTTATAGCGCACACAGCCGAAGCTTGACGAATCACTCACACTGCAATGGAATATGTCTACAAGACACAAACGACGACACATGCAGTATGAGGTTCACAGTTCTTCGATTCCCTCAATCGCCAATCCAAAGCAAATCCATACTTCTTCCATGTTTTTAGGTCGCAGAATTTCTTCACGAAATCGAAATGAGTCTAGAACGTGATCCTATGCAACTCGATCGATACTATCTAATACCCCGCACGAGTTTCCTCTATTAATCAAATTGACCAAACATACGAAGGTGTTTTATTAGATGATATCATGTTTGGAAGATAAAGTAGTTCAAATTTAAGTTTTTGTTTATAGACTTTTTGACCAAATTAGAGCTGCACCTGCTTCATAAAGGTACCAAATTTAGCAGGACCCAAAGGGGATCAGGCCCACAGGTGACCCGAAAAAAGTCTACCTTCGTCATCACTACGCCCTCAGAAGTCTGGCAGGTCTTGACTGATGACAGCAGCGTCCAATCTACCAGCGACGACTCACTCCAGGTTAAGATATGACTTAGCATAGACGACCTACCGATATACGCCACTCGTAATACAAAGCTCTCACTACTCCGCATTGTAGCCTCCAAATGGTTCTCTAATTTAGCGCACTCTATTTGATGGTACTTTATGTTATAGAGTACCCTAAATTAGGTACTTCTATTCGTAGGGAGTACTGCACAGATAACGACACCAGAAGTACATTGTTTGACCACCATCTTGCAAGTATCTGGCGCATTTCTAGCAACCCTGTATAGCGTCTTCCATGATCCGGCCTTCGGAACACTCACAGGGGCTAAAATTCGCTTGTCCTAAGCCCACCAACACCATTTTCACCAAACTAACAAGTGCTACCCCCTCTGTTTTGTCTGTTTTATCGATTCAGTCTATCCATTTCCGTTGTAGAAGCTTTGTAAGCTTTTCTTACCAATCTTACGGAAGTGCGGCTACAATTTTGACCCGACTCCAAATCGGTCTTTCGTACTTAGCGAAAACCCGGTTAAGGATTTTCCAATTTCGCTGTTTGCATCTGTTTTCTATCGTTTAAGACGGATCGTGAGCAGTGATTTGATGCGAAAACCAGAATGATCGGATCCAAAATTGTTTTTTCGGGTGTAGCTATAATTAGTACAGGGCGCGCACTGTACTATTCGGTATGCTACGTTAAAACCTGTAAATTTATTAGTTCTGAAAATATTTAAACAAAATGGCTCCTTACAAACTTAGGTGTCTCAAAAATAGATTATATATAATTTATATGCGATAGAAGAAAACCCTGAAAAACTTATAAATTTCGTGCGTGTCGTTCGAACGATCCACCCCAACTAAGTACGGTAAATTATTTGCGCAGTGATGTTGGAAGGTCAAAGTGCTTCATTTTCATATTTAAGAAATAGTAGTATAGGATTAGGGGTTATTACGATTGGAAAGTAAATATGTTTGATAAGCCAATTAAATCAGACCTTCCGATTTCAACCGTGAGCGCGGGAAGAGTGCAGACAAAGCTCACGATAGGGTTTTCCAACGCTTGGCGTGTGACGATGAGCGTGGAGACCAATAAAACAAACCTTCTAGCACTATTTTCGCCAATCATATCAAATCTTCATATCTGTCTGAAATCTTCCTGTTTTTTCAAGTAGGTTCCAGCTGAAAAAGACAGGACAAGAAGGTTTGATTTGATTTGATTGGCTGCCCAAACATACTTTCCAACCGTGATAACACACCCCTATTCTGAGACTTCAAAAGCATTACTGGTTTTAATACCTGAAATAAAAAACAAGACTACATTTGCTACGTAGTAATAGTAATACTTTAACCATTTTTCAGTATTAGGTACTAAGCATACTACCAATTGTCGTGACGATACTTTTAATAGTTCTGTTAAGATGTATTACTGGGTTTGCATGTGGAAAATATAAATATTTAAGCTCTGTGGTCAACTAGGAACTGCTGGCGTCCACCAGCAGCTCCTTGCTGACCAAATACGCTGTAAGCGTTGTGGCGCTGGTGTAAGACCGCCACTAGTAGTATTGTGCTGTTGATAGTAAACTACTAAATTAAGTTTTGAATGAAATTAAATTGTAGCACTCCTAAATGGAATTTAGCATTATGTATTGAATGATCTCCTGTTCATTGTACAATTTCGGAGGGAGGGCACGCGTCCTGCATTATAATGCGAGAACTGATGCGGCGCGCTCAAGATTCTTACTCGTAGAAAATGGAGGTGCCCCATCTGCCTTCAAATCTAAGAAGTACGAACCAAACTGACAGCATATTATATTAATCTAAATGCAAGCTAAGGAATAGTGCTTCGCTCGCAATGAAGCACTACTGTGTACTTAAGTATGGCTTAACTGTAGCTTAATAACACAAGAAACGCTAAACAACTAGAAGAGATGCACACAAAGATAGATATATATCGTGTGTGCATCACTTCAAGTTGTTTTAGAGTGCAAATACCTACTATAACTTAATTTGCTTACAACTATAGGAGTAGTACTGCAGCGCTATGAAGTTTACGCATGTAAAGTACCAATTGTTTAGCTTGTCACACTCAGGGCTTAGCAGTACTGGCACTGTTGCTATCTACTGCCAGTAATTTACTGCTGCTAAAATATAAACTACTGCAGTATTGAGTAGCTCAATTGAAGCCTTCCAAACTACTGTAGTAAAAGTACTATAGTACGATTAAGCTACTGGTGTACGACCAACTAAACATTCTCTGCCTGTTTCACATCCTGACAATTACCGAGACCCGCCATTTCCATCTTCCTGACCTCGCCGCGGTTGTGCTTCATGAGCACCTGCATCGCCGCTCGATGATTGTCCGTGCTTGTGCAAAGGAAGCTCATGACGAACGCACCCGCCGAGAATACACGCTCCTGGAAAGCGTTTGACGGACTCCCCCCCCCCCCCCCCCCCCCGCCAAACACGCGCAAGTGCTGCGGTTGGCGGGAACATTGCGGCTCCTGTTACGATACCAACTACAGACATCTACATACTTACAGAGAGCCTAGAGGTTCCAGCACACCGCATCCTCTCGCCGCACCAGAAGTACCCTGGTGATGCCCTCCGTCGTCATCTAGTCGTTCGACGCTTGTTGGACGGCAACTCGAATCCAGTTCACAGCGTGTTGGTGCCGTTTTGTAGCTCTTCGTCGGATTGGTCGTGAAGACTAGCCACTGACGTCATCACTTTCGCCAATGCTATCAAAGGCGCGCCGCACATCACCATCTCGCTTCCAGCGGATGGCACCAGGTCCAGATTGGGCGGCGTGTCCACCTCTGCGTTCGTGGTGTTGTTCGGATCGGCTGAATGCATCGCCCAAAAGACCTCTCTGTGCGCGATGCGCAGGATCTCTTTGCCCTCCCTGATGGCATTACCGATTGAAACGACCGCCGCTTCTTTCAGAAGCATTACCTGATGTGGCGGTCACTTCCAGTACAGCGGGTTTGGTGAGGCACTCCACTGTGAACGTCGTGCAGGGGTCTCATAGAAGAATAACCACCGATTCGGCTGAGCGCATGGGCAGCCGCTTCTCAACCAGGCCATTGGCCCGGTTGACGCAAATCTTGGCCTCCGCGGAGAGTGTGTCCACGTGGGCACCATGACGCGGAAACGAGTGCTCGTTGGTCTTCGGTGACTTGGAGGCTTCTAGATCGTAGATCTGGTATATGTTGGTTGCTAGTCGGTCGAGCGTAAACTTTAAAAGAACGATAAGCTCTGACGAAACTTGGTTGCTACGCTGCAGATCATTCAGCACCAGGTCGGCCAGCGAATGCGTCACACCCTCCATCTTTACCAATAACCTTCAGTCAGCAAAAGTGAGTTTGCCGAGCACCGCAGCGTCGTCGTAAGTCTCGCCGTGCTGAAAATATGCCTTGAAGGCGGAGTCGCTGATAATGGTCCGTTGGAATAGTGTGACGGACGACACAACGCGAGCGTCGCAACCGACCACGGGGCTCAAGTCTGGTAGACCGTAAAACTTTTGCACTTTGACAAGGCGTTCCACTCGCTGCGGCGAGTAGAAGTAGTTGTTCAGATTTCGCACCTTCCTGATTAGGGTCACAATTTCCGTAAATGGACCACCGACTGTACAAACGGACCGCTTTTTTCTTCTGCTCGTTCGTCTCGGGGTCCAGCACACACACCGTCTCGTAGTTCCCCCTCATACCCATACCATACTGGAGACACAGAATCAGGACGTGCATGATGCAGTCCATCGGAAGCGACTCTTCGAATAACTTCGAGACCTCCGAGCACTCGGCGTTGTGTCAGACATAGTATACTGGGCTATTGACTCGATGTCAATTCGATAGAGCGCTTCAATCCTTGACGTGATAAGCGTTTTGACCGTGGACGAAGTGTGGGACCCATTGTGCACTGTAACCAACAGCGCGATGCTGCAGAACTCTTATTTCAGATTGATGAAAATCGCCGACGAGCCGACCAGCCTCTTGCCGCTTCCGGTGATGCAGTTGTCGATTAGCACATTCATAAACGGTAAGTATTAGACAGCCTTAAACTTCTCCTTGAGTATCTGCTCCGTCAGAAGGTATAACCTCTCGAAACTCGTCTCCAGCATGTTTCAGTAAGTGCCCCACGCTAGAACTGTAGTGCTACCGGTAGCTACGTGGACGAGGTTACGGAAATCCTCCGTCATCACCGTATAGTAGGGTAGGCCTATAACATCAATAATAACAACAGTCAGCGTATTTATAAGGACTTAACCTCCATAATTGTAATATGCTTACCGCCGCTAATCAACCACCTGGCAATGCGTACATTGAGTGCCATCGGTGTAGGTTCCTTCAGGGCGTTGCAGCGCACCAAGCTTTGCAATTGCCGGCCCTTGCGACGGCGAGTAGGTGATGCGCTGAGCCAGGAACGAAGGTGCTGCTTCAAGCTGGAGTCGTGCTCTCTTGGCGCGTTTGTCCTTTTCCGCCATGCCGACAGGATGCTTGCCGTGTTTGGAAACAATGTGGTCCTTGGCATTGAAGGTGTGATGCCAACGCCGAAGACCGCTTTCCCACGCGTCCACTGCATGATTGGGTTGGCCGGTGGCGCTTGCGGCGCACAGAATGCTGATGTGCGTGAAGCGCTCTGCGTCGTCATCGTCTCCCATCGCATACGGCGTCGAAAGTATGTGGGCGGCATCCCACACGTTGTCATGCTGGTTGGTGGAAGTGGGGGGCATCCAGGGGGATTCCGTACGAGTCCACACAGGCTGGACTGCCGGGAGACAACGATTCCTCGGACGTCTGACTACAGAGTGTCTCGGTCGTGCTCACAGTAGCTTGAATGACACTTCTCTCATCGGACCACACCACAATCTCGAAGGTAATTTGCTGGTCGTCAGCAACAGCAGTCTCCGCACACTGGTTCTTGGTTTTCCAATAGGACACATACGCGATATTACAAAAGCTATTAGTTTTGAATTAATATAATACCCCCAACCATTAAGTAGTGTACCGCAGGGCGATGTTGTCCGGATTGAACAGATCGTTCAAACACCGGTGGTGGACTGGGCGGTGGCAGGTAGAGCAAGGGTCCGTACCGTAAGGCCCAGGTCCACAGAGTGGACGTAGGAGTACTTCTGTAGGCAGACGCCACTCCGGCGTCGACCCTCTTACGCTAACTGAAGAAGGGCAGGCGAGCGAGGACTCTGCTGATGATAACGACCAGTCTCAGATGTCAAGTGCTTTTTCGAAAGAAACGTCGAATGGCCGATAATCACGCCGACAGTGGGTGGAGTCGAGATGGCAATGATTCAGCAGCTTCTGACGGGGAAAGCGACGGCCACTCTGCATGTGACCTCATTAGTTCTACGACAACGGTGGAATGTATCCATCTTCCAGATTCTAAGACTGGTGGGCAGCCTATTTCACTTCAAACGCAGGACAATGCTCGGGCTGAAGGTCACTTAATCTCTCTTCTAGGGCCCTTGGTAGTCATCTTGCTGCCTTCTATCTCGGTATTGGCCGAGATCAGTCTAGGCTTGATCGCGGGCATCGGCTTCAGATTTTCGCCTTCTGACATCCGATCTTCATCCGGGGACCCATGATCCTTACTTCCCGGCACCGTTAGCGTCGATATCGCCTATGTTAAACCTCACCGGGCATGACCGATCGCATCCTGATCTCGGTCGTCCGTCGCTGATCATCACCTACCAGCACACGATTTTCTCTCGAGGTCCCCCGATCCCTGTTTTCCGGTGCTTCGAGACTCGCGGTCCGATATGCCAGATCTCATCGGTCGCGAGTTCTACTTCGTCGATCTGGGACCGATCTTGGCTCTTGAGTCTTGATGACCGTCTCTCCGTGTAGGCATCCGTAAAAAATGTTGATAGCACTTCACCACAGCATTCCTGGTAGTTCACCGTCCTGGATCCTGGAGGCTCCGCCGGTAGATTAGCAACTGATGCCAGGCATGACCGCCCTGCACTTTCGCTGCTGGGATGACCTTTTAAAAATTAGTGCGCGAGGACTGCAAAAAGTAGTTGTACTTTAGAGTTCATCATATACTGCGACTTTTAAGCTACTCCTACAATGCCTGCTTTAGCGTTGCATTCACAAAGAACTACTTTTGAGGTACGTACAGCAACAGGCAGACAATGATGTGTCCGCTGTGCCAAGTGCTGTGTAATCAGAAGGCCCGGCTTTCAGTTTAGTCTCTTTGTTTTGTGTTCAAATCTTCCCGGTATAACTGTGTTACCAGGCCTGTTGGTGTGATATTCACACTTTCCAATAGTGTTGAAAACCATCGGGTTTTGTAGTGGGACTAATCTCTTTCCTTCTTCACACTCGCCTTCGGGCGCAGTATTCGGTTTGACCCTGTGCCTGCCGGCAGAAAGGGAAGCTGCGTGGAACATGAAAGATTTCACAAAGGAGGCCTCCTGGAGTACGTCTTCCCACCGTCGACTTGCCTTACCCAGTGTGTGGTACCACGGCAAAGTGGAATGCCCACCTGCTCGTTTTGAAGTCACAGTTGCGATGGGAAACCACTGTAATTAAGAGAATAGTCGCTAAGAATATTTTGGTCGAAACGATACTTTATTTCAAAACCAGGTGTCAGGCTGATTTGCAAATTAAACTCAAAACGTATTTTTGGAGATATAACGAAATTTTAATTTGTCGTGTACGCGATGCTCATTTTGTCAATTTACGGGCGTCGCAAACACGGCCTAAACTGTCAATCAATTGTTGAATTTTCTATTAATACCCTGTTTCGGAAAGTTACAGTTTAAAAGCTGACGGCTAACCACAGTTCTTCGAGCTGTGAATTATGTTACCTCGGGTTAGTTTTCGTTCTGACTCACCATTGTATGGATACGCCTACCAAAGCAGCCACGCTGCAACCAGGTTGCGATTGGTTAACTATCGGTCCGATATAGTTTTTTTCGTGCACGTATATTTAACATTTAGTATATAAATAACCCGGACCGACAGAGAATAGTTCATTGCCGACCTGGCCCCGCTTAAAGAAATAGACTGTTGTGGCTGGTACAGCGCGAGGCTATAAGGTCATGGTTCCCATTCATCTTCAGCCGAAGAGTGTCACAAAATTTGGTCAAAACTGAATTTTCATTTTCAGTTTTGACTACGTCTGGACCAACGCAAGAAATGTTTCTAAGTCTACAATGTCAGTGACATTGTAGACTCAGGCTGCGCATGATAAAGAGCTACTCGTTGGGGCCACGATGAGTGCAATTGGCGTGACGACTGTGACCGGCGTTATGGGTGCAACGGGCGTGACGAGTGAAACCGAAGCAGAGTAAACACCGAACACTGAGTAAAGCGGAGACAACAAATTACCTGCGGCAAGCCAGAAAAGATGCGACGAGCAGGAGCGACGCGTCGGACGGGAATAACGTGAAGAAGGAGAACTTGCAGAGCTTCATGCCCAGGTAAACGTAGGTATCGGGCGGCACACTGCCGCCCGCAGGTCAATACACATTAATTTCAATCTTTCAGCCTTGTTCTCAAGTCAATTAATCCTCTAACAGGTTATAAGCCCAACGAACCACCAAGAGACCGAAGATGTCCAAGCTCCAGAAAGGAAACTCCGGTCAAATCGCAGTTCGAGTAGAGCACGATAGCGGTGGTGAACACGGTACTGTGGCGACCTGCGAAGGCGGTGTTGGGCCAGCTGTTTTTTCGGGTAGTGTACGACTGGGACGTCTCGAGGGACTCCTGAAAGATTTAGTACGTGTCCTTTGCTCAAGGACGTTGCGGAACGGAACCAGCAGAGCACGCTTTGTTTCCTCCCAGAGTCTACAGTCGCCTCAAGCTACTCGACGTCATCACGGTAATATACTTGAAACCTAAGAAAGGTATTAAAAGGTTAATGATAGCTGTAAAATCAAGGAACATTGATTAACACTTTTGTGCTACTACCCAAGCGACGTGCTTTACGCGTTTTCTACACATATTTATGTTGGATTTATTGCGCCGAATTGGGTTCGAAAGCTCAATAAGTAATTGCAGTAAGTTATTGCAAATAACTGTTACGGCTATTGGAAATTACCGAGACCTGGTCTGTATTAGCGTCTTGTTAACAATCGCAAAAAAAAAAAAAAAAAAAAAATGGAGGTTACTGCCAAAAAAGTAACTGGTACTGACAAATGTAGGCTTACCTACGAGTTGTGAACAATACGATTCAAGTAAGCAATTTCCAGAGCATCCTTCTGACCATCTGTTAGCTTGAATGAGGCCCTTAACGCTGTTACAAACCGCGTAGCGCTCATGTCCGATACATATCCTGGAATCAAATCAGTCAAATGACCCTTGCCTTTATTAAAAAGAAGGTTAAGCTGGTTCTTGGTCAGCTTTGACACCATCTCCATCATTTCATCACTCTCTTTCCCAAGAAAATCGCAAGCTATCTTCACATCTTTAGCGTTCTCCATCCATTTAAACACCCTCGATTCATCTTCATCACCATCGCCTCCTTCTTCGTCTCCAGCGGCAATATCATCCTTCTTGGGTGTCCTCAAGAATCGACTGTCGTGCCCGACAATATCATGAGCGTTTGCAATCCTTGCCACATTCGACTTGGGAAGCAGTTCACAATTTTTAAATGCCAAGGTGGTATCGATCGTCGCAACGAGAGAAGCGGCCGCTAAAATAAATACGCAGCCTAGACGCATGAATATCTTGGTTTAAGTGGGGAAATAAGTGATGGATGGTTTGCAACTTGAGAATAAAATTGCGAACTGAGCAATCACCCGTTGCTGCAGACTGCGGCCAGGCAAGAACGGACCATACTGTACGGTTTAACTTAAGCTGTATAACGTACTCCAGTACCGTAGTATATTCGGAGTGTCTGCTGCCACAGGTGGAAAACATATGATTTTCTCTACCTGTGGCACGACCTGTCAGATTATGCCACTTCACGCCACAGGCGGAGAAGTTATTTTTGGTAGGATAAATTACGGGAACTTCACAAACTTATACGATTTTGTAAGGGGCTCGGTCAGTGAAATCCTCATTTCGCGGCCATCTACATGCCCGCAAAGGAGAGAGCTTCTGACCATCGTGAAGTCGTAGTCGCACACGATGTGAAGTTGGTCAGGTCGTTTTCTAGATACCAGTGAAGATGTTCACAAATTTGGCTCGTCTTCCCTGAGGTTAATGCGTATCAAACTGGCAGGTACAGTTCCGAAATGGGGTCGTACATCACCACAATCACCAATGGGTAGAACCGAACGGGTACACAACGGTAGGTTACGGCTATGAAAATTGAGCACGGGTGCTGTTTCATTCGGCCTATTAGGTGTGGGTAGGTCTGACCAATCATCCGCTGTCGAACCTCATCTTCGTAGTACATGAAATGAACAGGAAACTTCAGGCCAGGGCTGTTCTTGACGTCGCAAAAGGCTCCGTCTCCAAACGCCCAAATATCTTCCGCCCAAAATGGTTCCTCGTCGTACGGTAAAGCCGACCTAAAATCTGCTTCTTGATAGCACCTTGGACAATAGCAGTGTCGTCGCTGTAGAACGGGCCCCGGTTAATCTGCCACTTTTTCCGAGGAGTAAGGGCTACATCTCGAATAACGAGCTCATCTGCTGCTAGTAGCATTTGATGGTTCCAGTTAACGAAAGTTGGGGAGGTCCATCTGGTACTTCACATCTCCATCCTGATCGGCGATCTTCAACTTGTTCGTTGGTCTTCTGATCAAGCCAAGATCGCTACTCGGGGGCTATTGATCATGATCCTTTGGGCCTTGATCTTCACCTTGCTGCCTTAGACCGCCGTATCAGACCATGTCGATCTGTCCAGACTGCCACCTGATCTCGCCCTTGATCTCACCCTTAGACCGCCGATCTTGATCCCCGTGAGCAGGGTCTGCGAGGGCTGGAGTCAGGCTAGGGGTAGCAAAGCAATTTGCAAAGCTAGCTAAAACTGGCAGACGCGCGCTCACCCAGTTTTAAGAAACATACCACGGTCTCGTAGCAATAGAATCTTACTTAATGACTATTGCGCAGCACTGCACGTCAGAATTCGCCGTACCCGAGGCGACGCTCGCGGGGATTTTGCACGATAGATGCACCTTTCAGTGAGGAAACTGTGGTGCGGCAAGCTGGGCACCAGTGATGCCGAGCTTGTTATCCATTGCGGTGGACCATCGGCTGCCGGCGGTGGTCTAAAGAGAGGAACGCCAGGTACCATTCTAGATCTCGACAGTAACTCGATAGTACTATTGGAGCCTCAATTTGAGTTACTGGTTACTACAGTAATAGTAGAAGTCATAACCCCCAAACTACTGGCTACTACAACAATAGTAATAGTACTATAGTACTATTTTCTACTGGAGGGGGAAATTACTGCCAAGTTAGTTGCACTTCATCTCAAAAATGTACAATTTGTGTGCCCTGTGTTGTTTGAAAGTTGACTGCAGTTCAAGCGACATTTTTGGAACGAATTAAAATCTGTGTGAGGCTGCCCATACAGCTCTTCTAGCTGTCCTCTCAAAATAAATTATTCGGAGCTACTATTGGACATAAAACCAAATATGCCACCGCCGTCCAGTTGAAGGCCGTGTTGAAGTGGAGCCGTGGACCTCAAGGTATCTGCTGGTGCGTGAGCGTCGGCAGCTGCGCCTGATCACGAGATTGGTACCGCCGAGGCGGCTACTGTGTGGTCGACATAGTAGGTGGTGGCTACATAAGGATAGGGCAGAGAGTAAGATCAATCTCACTCCCGCATTTGCATTTGTAGTCCCACTGCGCTAAGTGTCAGTGAGCCTGGCCTTGACGGTCAGCTCCCAACAGGCTTTGAGCCCAAATGACCAAAGTTAGCACTGGAGCGGATAACGACGATGCAAAGACGCCGCCGCCCGCACCGGCTACCAGCCACGAAAGGGTTGGAACGGCAGAGAGTGCCGAATAGATGAGCACCGTCACAGACCACGAAAATGGGCGGTGGCAACACGCCTGGTGACCGTTTAGCGGGCGCCGGCAACCAAAGAGTCGACGTTATGGCCAAGATGATGGATCGTATGGAAGGACTGGCAGGACGTCTGGAACGACTCAAGCAGTCGCAGAGGAAGTCGGGCAACGCGCTGGCGGGAAACAACGAACGTGGGCGTGACGTTGACCAGTCGATGACGCCTCACATGAACTTCAGTCTGTTCGCATCGCACCTCAGTAGGGGTGCACGGATGCACTTGGACTCGTTGGCGGGCTCGGCCAGCAAGCCACCGACGTCAACGCCACGGAGACGAATGGTGACTCCACAGTATTTCGGTTATCAACAGCCTGAATATGGGGTGCCCACGTAGGAGTTTCAGCACCTGTACGCCGCGGCGCAGGCAGCAAAAGGCCAAGAACCTGCGGTCCACCTCCGCAGCACCGAGGAGCCCAGCTACCACCTGAGGCTGGTCAGTATGTGGCAAAGTCGGTGAAACTTTTTACCGCCTCAGGGGGTGTACAGCGCAACCCAGCGACTTTGCTGAGCCAGCAGATACCGGGAGGGCACTGCTCTTGGTCTTCTGCACCAGTTCTACACCAGGATTCGGGTCCTTGCGCCAGGATGACAGGTCCTGCGCTAGGATAAACACGACCCGAGTGTGGAAGTAGGGGGATACAGGTAGCGAGATGACTCCCTTGGAAGGTCTTGGCGTGTGTACCTTGTGTATCCCTATCGGCTCGTTTATATATTTTCGACGGATAGGCACTCCACCAGAGTAGTTGGAAGGGTCTTGAACAATTATAACCTAACGCAGAAGGGCGGGGCAAGCGTCCACTCCAGGACAGCCTCGAACCCCCAAAGGTAATCCTGGTGTGGGTGTCCTCACCAGGATGTGGAAAACCAGAAGTGAGTACGCTAGGACACAGACAACTCGTGCACAGTATTCCAGGTGCAGCTCCGGACTGGTTGATAACCAGCAAACAGAGTTATATACAAATATGTAGTAATATGCAGCTGTCCAAATATTACAGACCCGGAGCGGGGGGGGGGGGGGGGCTCACTCACTAGGCTCACTCGAGTCTAAATTCAGGCACCTAGCAGCCTGAACACTCAAAATACAAACGCGAACCACCTCAATTAAGAGGAAGAATTCCCTGCAATCCAGGATACGATCAATCCACACAGCAGACAATACAAATTCCCAAAAGGCGACTACTTAGCACTTCAGGAATACACAGGTTAATATGAAATGGGCAAAACACTAACAGGTTAGTCACCCAACTAGGATATTAAATAGGTGGGTTACTCCAGGATATACGATCGCTGGTCACGACCTAACTGGACTTGAGTATAGGTGGAGTTCCAGCGAAGCGATCAGTCCTTCTTGATCAACTTGCCCGGAATGCGTGGGAGCGCGGCGGTGTGATTGCTTCTTCTTCGCGACGCTTGCCCTTCCTGACATATTCCACGCCAAACACTTGTGCTCAACGGGGAAAAACGAACTCTGTTTAATATTATCAATAGGTCCTAAGTCTTCTGTCTTCTTATACTTCGTACACTCATCATGCAGTTCTTCTTCAAGTCTTCGTAAATAGCTTATCTTCAGTAAGGGTATCTTGGTCCTCGTATTGGAGTCAGTTCTGGCTTCTTGTAGTCTTCATTTGGGTATGGGTTGGGTCGAATATCTTGGTCTCAGTATAGGGTGGTCTTGTTGACTCGACAGGGTCGTGTCTGAGTACGCTCCGAGTGTGGTTAAACTTCAAACTGGCGTGTCACTTGATTGCATTACCAACGTGCCATCTTGGTACATGTTCATCCAAGCACGCACTTGTTCTTGAATTGGATAAATGTTCTTCAGCAGCGATTTGTCTTGGATGATCGCTTGTTACTTCCACGAGTGCATGTCATCCAGGCGCGGATTGCTCTAAGGCTGGTACTGCGCCGTTGTCTCGGCACGGAATGCACTTGTCGCGTGTTGTAGCATAGCGGGAAGCTTGATTCACTTGAATTCATCTTGTAATCCTGGCGTGGAAACGCGTACGGCTGCATCATTGCGTATTGACCGCGTAATCCTGGCGCGGATGTGTCCAGGATTCCCTCTTGCACACTAATCGCTTGTAAGCCTGACGTGAACGCGTACATGCTTCATTATTGCGCGCTAACCGCATGTAATTCGTTCTGAATCTTGATACAGACAGCCAAGCCGGTGTTTATCCAGGCGTAGGCGGCCAAGTAGGCCGCCAAGCTGGTACACATCCTGGTATACATCCTCCAGGTTGTGCTGATTCTTAGCGTACAGTGTCGGTACGGCGTGCATCTTGGCGCTACCAGCTAACATCATCATAGTCCAGGTACACAGCAGCTTCTTGCTTGGTTTCTTGCGTCTCTATGGCGTCGAGCGCATGTTATTCTTGGATCAGAGGGATCTGGGGAGTCGTTTCGTTCTTTGTTGGGCGGAACTACAGCGAGAGGAGGTCGTCCAGGGATACATTCTCCTGGATAACTTTCCGCCAGTCCTTAGGCACTCCTCGAAAGGGAAAGCCCGGGGCCGGACCGAAGCGTCTTCTCTGGATATGCATCTCCAGGAAGCACGCTTTCCGTGCAGTTTCGAGCCCATCTGCATTCAGGCGCCAACTTCTTTCCACAATCCCACTCGTCCCAGTCTCCGTCCATGTCACACAGGTGCGGCGTCCTCCAATAAGCCAATCATCGTCCACCGTTAACTCCAAGTCGTAGTCGTGACACCACATCGTCACCGAGAAAATTCCAAACCACTTCGTTACTAGTACCAGAACGGAGGTGGCGTCCAGTACCCGGACGCAAGGCAGAAGAAGCTGGCCTTCAGGCCCTTCGTCGGCAAAGAGCTGTATGTCGATTTGGGATCTGGGATCCTCGAGTGGGGCCGCAGGTTTGAGCGACACGTTACATTGAACAATCAGCGCGCGGGTTTACGTGGCCCGAGGACGCAAAGATAGATCTATTAGGTCACTACATGTCGCGCATGGCGGAACGCTTCTACAATAGGCAGGTCAAGGCCTGATGGGGCCAGATACCCACGTTGCAGTACATCATGGAGAAGATGCTCGAGGGGTTCAAGACCAACATCACGCCCGCTCAGGCGATGAAGTTGTTCACTACACCGAAGCCTCCAGCCATGGTGCCCTCGGCGGACACCGCAGCTTGCACCACCAACGCACGCAGTCCTACTGACGGGCCTTCTTCTTCTGTTCCACTTCTCCAGTCGTTGGCTGACGCAGTTTCCACAGTCGCCGACACTCGCCTTCGTCCGCGGCTACTCTTCGGTAACCGATACAGCTCCGGCAGACACGCATGACGCTTCCCTTGCTCCGGATATCCCTGCACACGGTCAAGCTGGAGAGAGCACTGCCAACACTGGAGGAAACAAGCCAGCTCTCGATGCGTTCGCCGGGTACTTCCTGCGTCTACACGTAGTCACCGAAGAGGAGGCGGAGAAGCTCCTTAGGCGTGGGGTGGTCAGTCGGGCCATGGAGTCCTACCTGAATGCTGGGGCTCCACCTCGCCATGAGCTCTTCGAGTGACCTGAGCTGAGAGTCGCACATTCATGGTTGGTGTTCCTGCGCTACTACCGGGCATTCGTCATAGGATTTTCCTCTCCGAACGTTACGGGGGCATCACTGCGCTGGTTGGTTTCGATGACTTTTCTCCTGCTGACATTTAGCTCCTCAACGACCTCTTTGGGCCAGATGCTTATATGAACCTGCTCCGTGCTCGCCGTTTACCCCTGGATGGAGACATTCTCGAGTCCCGCCTGAATGCCATGGATTCATGGCGTGAATCTGCTTCCTTCCTGACACATTATTCCCCGGATCGCCTTGCGGAACGAGTTTTTAGCACCGCTGGTTACCTCCGACGTGGTCTGGGCGATTATCGTCGATTGCGCGAGGAACAGGAGGCTGGCGACTCAACTGTCATCCTGGAGGCGACTGACGCCAAGCGTGAACTCGACGAGTTGCGTCGGCAGTGATATCTTTGCTGCCAGAGGTGGTACGATGAATTCCAGAGATCCTTAGCCCAGAAAGGTGCTATTCAGGAAGCGGCTCGCAACGACATTCGTGCTGTCTCGGCGCATCTCCAGGATGAGATTGAAACACTCCGTCGCGAGAAAGAACGCTTGAAAGGCGAGCTCGACGATACTCGTACGCACAATTGTCCGAAGCGGCTCCATTGGATCCCTGGAAGCTCATGGATTTCTTGCACGAGCACGCAGACATCACGCACAATTGGGATTGACTCCACAATTTACTCGAGTTCTTCGCGCGCAATGAGGCTCCTCCTCAGAGTCTAGATTGGGACACGATCTTCATCGTCACGGCGATGGGCCAGCGCAAAGCGCTCGTGCCAAAGTATCCAGAGCCTCAAGAGCGGGTTACACACGAGGCTCCGCGCCAGGAACCGGTACGATCTGCAACCGAGCACTTCGTGGACCTCTCGTCTTCGCCAGAAAGCAAACCTGGTGTACTAAACGCACCTCCTCAAATCATGCAAACGCTTCATCCTACTAGGATACCGTCACTCCGAAAATGGCGAAACTCAGACGCCAGAATATCCAATGGCGTCCGTCAAACCCACAGCCAGGTTTAGGCTCCGTATGTCGTACTTCTGCTCAGGGTGGTTTCTCCAAAGAGGCTGCCCATAAGCTGCTTCCTGGTGGAGTCATCTGGAAAGAGGTTAGTCCTGATATCCGGAATGTCATGCTGGCTGGCATCACTTACGATTCTGCCTTGAAATGGATCGAGTCTGGTCGTGCAGCACATGGCTTATTCAAGCAGCCCACCCTGATCAAGATGTTGACATCTATGACGTACTGGCATGCACTCGACTCTACCCCGTGGCCCTAGTACGTCCTTGAGCATTACTTCGTGATGGACGAGGAGCGTTCGGACCGCAACCTGAATCGTGGTGATGAACCTCCACGTTGGGGCGGAGCTCTCGATCACAGTCCTGAAAATGCTGAGTACAGCTCAACGTCGGATCACAACGAGGAGCAGGAATCTGACTACCAGGCTGGTGACGATGGCCAGGAAGATACTGATGAGGATAATTACCAAGGCAATCCCGAACATCCAGGGTCCAGCGTCCCAGAAGGGTTGTTTTCTCCACTTAGCAAGCCAACACGAAGTCACTAGTATTCAGGTAGCCCGTCATCTGGACCACGCAAGCAAGCCAGGCGTAATAATCCAGGGGCACCGAAAACTTCGTCGCGTGAAATTGCAGAGTTGGTATTCGTCCAGTTGGCCACCGAAGACTTAGTGCCTTCCAGGAGCGGCTCACACAGACTGCAGTCTCCGTTAGCAGCATTGAATTGCGACCATCTCACCGCTGATCAGCTCAAGATCGCTGAAATGTCGTGCGCCGAAGCAACATCCTGGCGGGTCTCCCGTGTTTTGATGTAGCACTTTAGTGCCTCCAAGAACTCGTCGTTTCAGACTCCCGGATTCCCAGATTACGAAGTCAGCAAGAACGGCGTTGAAATCGTCAAGTTGCGTTGGTCTGTCTCCTTGCATGGCGCTATCGAAGCACAGCAACCTTGGGACCGCATGTATGCGGAGCGTATCATTGTGTTGTACTTCCATCGTCCCTCTGACCTGTCTGCGGCGGTGCTGTCGCGCTTGGACGAGTGGGTCCGGCTCATGTACCGCGACTTGGTCGCATACTAGGAAAGCGGACATTGGGTGACTATCAACCAGGATGTCGATGATGGCTTCTCCAAGGGGGTACACATGACCGGGCAACTCGTCGCAGTGCAACTCGTCGCGCTTGGAATACACTCAAGGCCCGCATGTACAAGACTCCTGATTTTTTGAAGTCCTGACGTGGGAGCCTGACTTTTGGAGCTTTCCTGAGAAGTGTTGAGCGTGGGTCTGGATAGACCCAGCCCTGAAAATCTGTGGGTATGAACTTCCCAACCTGCAGGACCAGCTCTCATTCCTGGATGGACTTGAGCCTGCTAGCATCCAGTGGGGCGGAGACTCTGACGAAAACCAGTGGTTACACCTAGTTCCTCAGCCCATTCGTGACACCCCGGTTCCACAAGCCGAGCGTGCCACCAACTACATTTCATCCGAGGAGCTCTGAAGCCGAATTCCTGGTAAGCAGCGCAGTCTCTAGTCGAGTAACGATGTAGCGCTCCAGGATAACACGTGTGATTTTCTATGTCTTCCTGGTGCATTATGTTGTTTCCCTTCTTCGCTCGTCGCTTCACGAATTCGCATCGCGTCATCACGCTCCAGGTTCGACATCCCCAACTTCGAAAAAAAACCCACAACAAGTATACTTCCAGGGCGTCCCTCACCGATGTCGTAGCTGCACTCCAATACCCCAATCACGTTAATCGCAATATGATCCAGCGGTTTCATGTCGTCCTCCTCAAGCAGAGTGATTTCTTGGTGTGGACGTCTCGGGAATAGAACCCTGGGCTTCAATCGACTTACATGCACCCAAGGATTCACCCGGTATCCTGAGTTCTCCACCTTGAGCTTGACTCGAAAGTCATCATGCATCTCCAGGATTCGGAAGGGATCATACCAGAGGTGTGCCTCAGTCCAGGTTGTACTTTAGGGATGTACAGCCATACTGCATCACCGACTTCGAAACCTGATTTCAGGCGCTCTGACAATTCGTTCCACTTCCTGGTCTGCTCTTCTGATCACCGCTTCTTGGCCGCCTTCTGGGGGGTTTCAGCACACGCTTGGGCGTAACTGTAATCACGCTGCATCTTCCAACACCACTCGTACGCGGTACGCTCCTGCATGTTCGTAGGCTTGGGTCCCAGCATTTCGGATATGGTTCCTCGATCATCCCAGCCATGTACCAAAAACAAACGGAGTGTCCATTCTGGTGGCGTCATATGAAGTATTCAGGGCGAACATCAGGCGTTCAGCATGTTCATCCCAGTCACTCTGATCGGCTTCAGCGACAAACGCCCGGATGCTGCGCACCACAGTTTGGACAGACCTCTCTTGCTGCCCGTTCGCTTTGGGACGATACGCTAGGGTCGCTCTCTGCTTGCTTCCTAGGAGTTATCGGAATCGAGTGAAAACTTCGCTCATGAAACGTGGATCCTGATCATGCCTCAGTAATGGGCTTGCCCCAAAGCATCTGAAGACACATTCCTTGAGCCGTAGTCGAATCCATGGGCTTACACATCACGAATCCAGGAAAGGCATCCTGGAACAGCAACAAGATGATATTTCCACGGTCCGATTTGGGCAAATGCGTCACGAAGCCCATCGACACCACTTCGAAAAGATAACGCGGTTCAATGTTTCCAGGAGAAGGACTAGGATTCGGGAGATACCCTTACCGCAAGCACAATTCGTACATTCCTTGACAAATGTCTCCACATCCACGCCAGTTGCAATCCGAGCGTAGCTTCTAGTAGGTCCTTGTTATTCCTTGGTGTCCTCCCTTGAAATCTTCATGTGCATAGTGCAGCATGTCATCGCGTAGCAACTCCGGTACGACCAAGCGCAGCTCATCCACTTTGTCACGAGGTCGCTCTTGTGTTGAACGATTCAGGCGATACAATACGCCCCTGGAGTCCAGGACGAAGTCATCGGCAATCTTTGTGACTTTTTGCGTTTGAGCATGCCTCAGCGATCTCACGTCGCCTCTCAGGAACCGTTTGAACAGCGCCAGGAATCCGTCTCCATCATGGTGTGCCTTGATCCTGCGCCATCGCTCTTTCTGGTAATCAAGCGGTCCTAACACCGGTTCCTGGTTTACACGACCTTGGACGTCTCGGGAGCGAGTTACTACCGCGAACACCCTTGCAGGTATGGTCAACGGCGCACACTCGGGATATCTCACCGGATCCTACCAGCGCTGAGGGTTCCCCACTGGTTCGTCTTGGCGCTCCTCAGCGACTTCCCTCGTCGCTGGTGGTTTCATGAGCTTCTCAGGAATCTTGGACACTAACTGAAGATGGGTAATCTCGCTCGAGTCTTCCACCTTCCAGGAGCGGCCAAGGACCAGAGTCTTCGACGTCAGATAGTCGACTGCCTGATTGAGCTCACGTTTAACGTGCACCAGTCGAACGGTCTTAGATTCGTCCTCGGCTAGACGGCGTTGTAGATTGGGCTGGTTGCAGTTGATCAGTCCTTGAGCTTGCTGAATTGCAATTCTGGAATCCCCAACGGTCACGAGGTCTTGAACACCTCGAGCAAGTACCATGGACTTCCCCTGCACCAGGCCACTGTATTCTGCGTCGTTCACTGTCACGTCTTCTAGGATGAAGCCTTGAGCCTCCACCACTTCCCATCCAGGAAGGCGCAACAAAACGCAGCCACAGCTTCCTTGACGTGTTGAAGTTTTGGTGGCTCCGTCGAAGCTCAGGACGTACCCTTCGAAGTCAGCTTTGAGAGCTTCCACACTGATCGGCACAGGCGGTTTGACACGCCCCTTGGCTGGAATCAATGACTCGGCCACTTCGTCCAGATGTTCTCGTGGGGTGATTCCAGCACTCAGTATCGCCGCCAGACCGTATTCCTTCATCTCGTTGAACACGCCTGATTTCCAGGTCCCAATGTGAAAGCATCAGTCCCCAACGAACGTTCCTACCGCCAGCACTTTTGGATGTCAGAAGCCACTGCAGCAATGAATACCTTGTGTACACCAGGATTCGAGGTGCTTCCTGGAGCAGGGTGCAGAATACTTCCAAAGCCCGTAGTACTGCGATGACTTCCTTCTCAGCAAGTTGATATCGCACCTCCGACTCATTAAGCACGCGTCCCGTAAATCAGACAGGGTAGATCACTCCGTCGTGTTCCTGTCCCAGGACTGCCGAAGCTGCCCAAGGATTCGCATGAGGGATGATCACAAACGGCTTTTCCGCATCAGGGTGGCGCAGCAACGGAGTCGACACGATCTTGCACTTCAGGATTTCAAAGGCTTCCTTAGCTCGAGACAGGCCCTTCCCGGCACACACCTGGTCGTCGGTCAGCTCGTAGAGTACAGCAGCGATCGCAGGCAGCCCCTCAATGTACTTATTATAATAATTGAGACTCCCCATGAAGGACTGTACCCCTCTAAGCGTAGACGGGAGCGGCAACTCCTGGACTCCTTTTGCGATCTTGGGGATGGCTCGAACTACGTCGGCGCTGATCTCGTGCGACAGATACGGGATCGTCAAAATCTCAAATTCGCTTATCGAAAGGCTTGCCGAGATGTTCCAGTAACGCAACCGGACAAAACGAGCGCTCAAATCCTCGCACAGCTGTTCCCACGTCGCGGCGCCGTGAGCAATGTCATCGATGTAAGAGCTCCGGCCCAGCACAGGTCCCATGGAGGTTGGCGCTAGGATGTTCCTCTGGAAAACAGACATCGAATCTGTCAAGGCAGGCAGCGCAGGCGTCCTCTCGCCAGGGTTTGCGCTTTCCGGGATCTTCAGCCCCAGGAACTCCATGACATCCTGGTCTACTTCAGCTTCTTCTCCAGGAGGCAAACGAACGAATCCCCAAAGGCAGTTATTGATGACAGATTGGTACACCAGGGGCGCATTCATGAGACCGAAGGGCTTCCAGACCCACTGAAAGTGTCTAAATGGGCTCACGAACGCGGAGCTCTGTTTTGGTCTCTCGGTCATCCTGATCGCCCAAAAACCGCTTGCCATATCGAGACTCATGAACCACAACGCCGACTCGAATCCAATCAGGAGGTCGTCAATCAGTGGCAGGGAATAATGCGACAGTTTGATGAAGGAGTTCACCATGCGGTAATCGATACACATCCTGATGTCTACTCCATTCTTTTTCAAGATGATCACAATCGGCGAGGCCCATGGCGAATCGGAGAACTTGATGAGCCCAGCTTCCAGAAGCTTCTTCAGGAGTTCGTAGACTTTGTGCATGAATCGTGGTGGTACTGACCTCGGACGCTGAACTATCGGCTTAGCATCTCCGACATCCAAGTCATAAACCACTCCACGAGCAGGCGCAAGTGCGGCATTGCCGTCTCCCAAGAAGATCTTGCGATGGTATTCCAGGTTGTCACGCATCTTGTTATCCATTTTCGGCGTGGACTTCCCAGGAACACCGACATCGGCTTCTTCGATCTTGCACTCTGGCGACAGGATTTGAAGTTCGGGCAACATCGTCAACTGATCACGCAACTGTGAGAGCACCTCGCTGCTTTCGTGGATGTACAATACAGGGTCCAAGTCCAGCTCAGCTTCCGTCACTCGCATGCATTGATCATACTCTGATTCCAGGCGTTGCAACGGTGTACCCGACACCACCATAGGCAGATGCTCCAGAAATTCATCTTCGTCGGAAGAGTCTCTGCTGTCTGCATCCTGGCGGAGGTCATCAACTCTGCGTAAGTCTTGGCGCTCTTCTCCCCTGGATCCTTCAACATGAATTGCATCGGTACCCTGGTCTGAAAAACTCATCAACATCTTCCCATTGCACTTCAGGTAGGCATGTAGGTCGGAAGTGTCGACACTAGTATCGCACGTGCTCGCTGGGACTTCACACTGGTCGCTGTCAGAGTACGTCGTAATCACTCCTGTGTCATCGACTCCCAGTTGAGGGGCACAGGTCAAATACACTCTCGGCATGCCTTCTGGGGATCGAGCGAGAAGCTTGGTCGGTCAAGCATATCTAGGCTTCTCGACGCCTGCAATCCAAGATACGACTGCGGCAGTCCCCCGCGAAATAGCACCGCACGTCCTCGGAGGCATCGGGCAAGTGAAGCTATGGACTCGCACAGTTGGTGAATAGTGTGTAATATCAGTACACAAACAGTATTTTACATCTTATATGCGCTGTATATACTGTTCATAAAGCATGATATACAGCACAGCGCGATAATCGCGTAATATTTATATTTATCACCTATCCCCTCCCCATCCTTCACTATCCTTATGCACAGCGTTAGTATACAAACTTTCACATATTTTGACGCTGTATATAAAACTTTGCTGACCCTAAAAACCGCCCGGTTTGAAGGGGTTAAGCTCACCTCGGGCCATGCCTTCGGTTCTTACAAGGGTTCACCTTGCGGGCGTAGCTTCTTCCATGCTACGTCCCGCGTCTTGGTCGACACGCAGTTGTCTCTCATCGACATCATGTACCTTTACGGTACTCAATCGAGGTGGGGTATACTGCCGACAACCACTATGTCAAAACGGCGTTGGTGTCTACAAGCGACACCGTGTACCTCGATGGTACTCAACCGTAGTGGAGCGCATCCCAGCACCATGCCCCTGTGGCGTTGGCGTCTGGCAATGACACCAAGTACTCACGCGGTCCTTAATCATGGTGGGGCATGCAGCCATCACCACGGTGCCATACTCGACGCGGCACCAGTTGCAATTGCGTGCGTTGCCTATACAGATACCTGGACAGTTATGTGTGCACTCGTGTACAACACTTGGGCCATAGCTCCACGGCCCATTATACCCGGCCCGTTGCGTAAATCAGTACTGCAATCGCCTTGCGTGCGGGTGAAACCCTGCACGACAGGCCGTCATGACCATGGTTGGGTACAGGGCCATGGCCCCATACACCTGGCGCGCTGTGTACAACGTACACGACAGCGGCTGTGCGAGTGAGCGAGACGTTCATCGGCCCTGCCCGTCTAGTCATCATGACGGAGGGGCCTGAGCAGCGATGCACCAGTCCCAAGCTTGCCTCCTGTTGTGGTTGCGTCAGCAACCGCCCGTGATGCCTTTTCAGCTAAGAGAAGGCTTCAGTCGCCCGTGGTGCCCACCACCACGCGAAAAATGTTAGCGATAGGAACTAGGTCCCTAACCAAAACATGGCCATATTTCCTCGACCGTTTTGGCCAGAGTACTTTGTCCGTCTTGATTTGGTTAGAGCCATCGCAGCTTTAACACGGCTGATTGTCTCTAGCCTGCACTCGATGTCCATCGACACTTGGTTCCGGAAAGAACTTGATCTTAGCTTAAGACCAGGGAGGAAATATATTTACGAGCCTCTTCCCCACTTAAACTTGAAACACTGAGTCTCCCATGATGTGTGAGAGCCACAGGCAAGCACGACGGCTGTCTGCCACGTGCGAGACCAGGGAGGAAACGTATTTTCGAGCCTCTTCCCCACTTAGACCTGAGACCACCGAATCTCTCCAGTAACTTCCGAGGCGATGGGCACGATTGGTGACACGGCTATGAGCCAAAACACATGCTCACGCCGCAGTCAGTCACCGTCCGTGCCTCCTGACGACTGTTCAAATCCGCGCCTCGCATATCACGAACACATTCCGGGTGGGGGGGACGAGACCAGGTCCGGGTGCCTCCACAGGTTGCCTGAGAGCTCCGTGTGTGGGCACACCCCAGTGCCAAGAGAGCACGGTAACGACAGCGTGCTCAGGCCGCTAAAGATCGTTCGTAATCTCCCGGGGTTCATCAACGATACCCTCCTCCTCTTCATCCGAGGAGCCGAACAGGTCGTTGTAAGAATAAGCGGTCTCCTTATCCTCGCGGAGTGGAGATATCGAAGCCACGCGCTTCTTAGAGTGCTTGGCCTCTTTGGCTGCGTCGAGCAGGAGGACTTCCATGCTGCCCAGCGTAAGCATGGGATTCCGGTGGCGACGCCCGCCGACCAGGGAGCTGCCATACATCCGAGAGGCTATTTAACTCCCGATGAGAGCTCTGGGGTTGGCCTCTTCCTGGAGAAACTCACTTTTCCTCGTGGGCATATCAGTGACCACCCTTCTAAAGGCGCTTCCGAACGCGCCCTGGTCCACAAGGAGAAGTTGTTCACCGATAACGTGGAGGACCCGGTGCGTACTTCTCGCGCGGCACCGGGTCCCTAGGGCTCGTAAGAATCTCATAACCCAATCGTTATTGGCGCTGCTTACTCAACTCCTCTAGGACGCCCTAGTTCATAACAGAGGAGGAGCTCAACTCTTCCCGAGAGGCCTCTTGTTGGATGAGTACCATCTCGTCAATCTCGCCAGCCTTGAGGTTGGCCAGGAAACCTTCCGCCGGCATTTCCTCTAGAATCAGTATCTCTGACACCTCTGGCGACGGCTCCAAATGGATGCCAAATGCCTTGACGGGTAAACAGGTCTCGCCGTCGAAGATGGGACAACACTCTTCCACCGACCACGTCGAAGGGGCCCAAGCCCTGGACTCCGAGTCGCTGCGAGCGACTCCAGTCTGAATACTATTCAGATTCGACTTGCGGTGATGTCAGCGTCACCGACGGCGACCGCAACGTGGCACTCCGTTACACACGTCGTGTGATGTCTCCCTGGCGACATCTGAGGCGCTCAAGGCCTCGTGCACTTCGCCGGTATGGACAGAAGGCATCCAGTCTTCGCGTTAGCAGTTTGGGTGACTAGAAGTCGAACAAGGTACCCACGTCAGGTGAGGTCACATTAACCTCATCACTTAGAGCCATTGGCTCGATGCGGAACTTTATTAACCGCGGTGGCTGTGGAACTAAGTTACCCTCCTTGGTTGCGGAACTGCGTTACCCGCCTTGATGTGTGGAACTGTATTACCCACACAAGAAGCGCATCTCGCGTCTTCCTCTTCAGTTATAGTCTGGGCGACTGTGTGTGGTACTGTGCTACCCACACAGGAAGCGTGTCTCGTGTCTTCCTCTTCAGTTATAGTCTGGGCGACTGCGTGCGTCTACCTACACTGGAAACGCAAACGGCTTCTTCCTTTTCAGTTAAGGTCTGGGCGACCGTGTGTGGACCTAAGTTACCCACCTGGTTTAGCGCTAACTAGAAGGTTGGGCTGGTAGTGTGAAACCCAACTCCTATACAGCATAAGCAGATTTAAAAGTAATTTTCAAATATGCTTACCTTTTACGTTATAATAAAAAAAATAATTTATAACAAACACTGCCTACTTGTGCATGTACTTGTGCATGTTGGCTCCCATCAAGTCGGCGAAACGACTTGATGGAAGCTTTTAGAAAAGTAAGCTAATGTTGAATTCAGTCGTATTGGTAGTCAATTCTTAGCAATACGCGGTTTTCTCACCGCTCAGCTCACTCCAACTTTTTCGGTCGCTGTGGTAGGCACTCTTCCCTCATCGGGCACCTTTCGCTACTGCGCGGCGAATTGGTAGGTGCACAGTGCTGGCGACAAAAATCGAAGAGCTCTCATTTAAGGCGACGACGAGTTAACTGAACGTGAGCGTACCAGAGCAGCTAGTTGTGAAAGGTTTGGAGGCGCTCGCCGCTCTTGAGAAGGACTACACGTTTACTACATGCGCTGACTGTTTTCATGGAGGTGAAGCCGCTGAATTTTCAGCTGAAAACGTTTGCTCTCATGTTCATTGAGCACCGTCGTGGTCGAAGCCGAGTCGGCTAAGCGTCTCTTTTGACCCATTTCCATATTTGTTACACTTTGTCTCGCCAGAAAAGGGGTGGCAGCAATGCCTCATTCGCATTTCCTGCCCTCTGCGCATTGCCCCATGTAGTGACAGCGTGAATTTATATGTAGACCAAAACATACCGTTGCATGGTTGAAGCAAGTAGCCTGCGCTCCATCATTTTATTCTATACAATGGCACAACACCGCCTAACCGAGTACTTTTGAAGTGCATTTAAACACTTTTGAAAACGTGCATGAAGAACCTACGCAACTAATTGACCTTTTGAACCCAATATCCCAGCCAAAATGAGCAATTATTGCTGTCATTTGCCTCCACGAATGTATAGCTCTTCACAAGCCATGCACAATACAGGATTTAATACCAGATACAGCTAGAAATTGTATGCCTGTAAACTATGCCACATTAGCTATTTTTGCGAATTAATCCTGGTTGGGCTGTACGTACTACTCGCAGGTAGCATAATCACTGTCGAAGCCCATACGGCGCGATGGCCTTCGGCGTTGGACGCTGCTGGCAGCAGGTCCACACGCCGCGGTAAAGACCCATGCTCATGGCATTGCCGCAGCGGGGCATGGCCTTGCTGTACATGGAGCTGAAACCGAATCAACAGCTCCGCGATGCTACTGCGTCCTGGCGGCCTCTTTCAGATGCCCAAGGCATGACAGAGGTGGGAACATGACTCACCAATGCTCCGTCATAAACCTGGGCGGGCAGGCCATTGTACCTTGCCTAACCAAACGACAGGGTCTGTGCCTGATGTTCTGCACAGTCATGTTGTTCATGGCGAGAACTTCGAGCGACACCGTGGTGCGCGAGTTCATCGAACACAAACATTCAGGTCCGTCGAGGACCATTGGTACTTTCTTCACCGTACCACAGGCTAGTCCACCAAAGACCAGCCCACGACTCACTCTGACGTAGTGTGCAGTCAGGTATCGCTATGCCAAGCGGCATCCCGGCGGCGTGTCAACACCCCCGAACTTACCAAACGTTCAAGGGATACTGTACCCCCGTACACCACGTGTACTACCAGCAGCCCACCACTGGTCTTCACCAGTTTGAGAGAGCCATGTCTCTCTGGCTAAGCCTCGTGGTGCGCACAACCTGCACACCCGTCACGATAACTAAGAGCACTTCAGTAGGGCATGCTGCCTCAACTGATGGTAGGGTAGCCCTCGTCCACCTGACCGTGACCTACGCCACCGGCCCTGGGACCCACGGGCTATCTCCTTCTTGAAGACTGATGAGGGGCAAACATGCTGGTAGTGTCCATGTCCGCTGCATCCGTAGCAGAGGACCAAGCTCTCGACTGAGCATAAGTCCATGGGCTCAGGCTCGCTGTTCGCATCGTTGTCTACGGGCTGCACAACAGCAGGAGAAACACCCGAACTACGGTTCTGCTCCGGTTGGCGAGGTACACCAGCCTGGTCTTGGCGGTGTTCCACCTCCCGAGGAATACCAGCCTGCTGGTGACTGTAATATTCTTGGAGGGCGATTCGAATTGCCTCCTCCATAGTTGTCGCATGCACGCGAAATAGCTGCGTGTGTACAGGACCAACCTTCAGTCCGTCCATGAAGACTGTTGTCTTAATGTCTTCATGTAGTGGTTTCCCTGCCAGCGATGCCGTCAACGTGCCCATCTCCTGCACGTACTCGTGCAGTTCGCATTTCTCCTGGCGGAACTCGTTGTTCGCCGGTTGGAAGGTGGCGCACAACTGATCACACAGGTGCGCCCAGGGTGCGATGCATCCGGGAGATGTTGTCTCCCTGGTATATGCCCAGTTCTTTGCACGTCCGTTAAGGTTGAACAGGGCAAACGCCACACGAAGTGGCTTGTCCGAGATGAGACCCGCCTTCATGGCGATCCCAACCTCTCGGACCCAAAAGCGGAGGTTATTACCTTCCTTCCCCTCAAACGCGGGGACCTTCAGCCTTATGAGCTTAGGTCTGGCTGCCTGGGAAGCTGCCATTGAAGCCTCCAAGCTCCCGCGGACGTCCGCGATGAGACCACGCTCGTAGGTCTCAAACACTGTCGCGCGCCCGTGTTGCTCGGCAGGCGTCGCCACCGCCAAGCTGCGTAGGGCATCTTGCCCAAATATGCCTCCCATCATTCAAACGGACTCGTACTGTAAGTCTTCCAAGTGAGGAAACTCACTTTGCTCTATCGTTGCGCAAACGTCGAGCTCACAGAGGGTTCAGATAGATCAATCTACCCGCGAAGGAGTAGGATTGACTACGAGTACTACAAAGTGCGACGGGGTCGCACAGTACCGTGCGCAGAGGAAGTGCTTGCTGGTATTTACTACCCAGGTGAACCTCAGTTCACGTGTTCCCGGCCTTAAATGGGGCGGTTTGCTACTTAGACGAGTAGATTGAAGACTGATGTATTTGTAGGTAAGCTTAGCGTGAGTTCTCATACAAACTACAAATCGCCTATAGTAAAGCTATGTAGATATCCAACGGTTGGCTCAGCGAGCCTCTGGTACCATGTACCATGTACCAGTAAGAGTGACACGTCACTCTCCATGTAACTAAGGTACACTTGGGTTGTACCCCGTTACATGGCATCTTTATTTATTCGCTACTTCACGGATATATTTATAGTTGGTTGGCCTTCTATTTTGTTTTATCTAACTTTTTTCTAAGGAAGCACATGAATATATTAGTGCCGTTTTGAGCTGGCACATTTTTTAATAGCCAATTTATACTTCGTCCTGTATGCCCTGGCGCTTGAATGCATCTCCTGCGCTTCTCAGCATATACTCGCTGTTTACTAACATCGAGTATTGCTAGATAAGGAAGACTTAAAATATGCCTCGTTTTTGGCTGCGGCTGACTACAGTACACTATTTCCTCGGGGCGAATTGGCTCTGTCGTTTTATTTTTTTAAAGCGGTCAGAGCGGTGTTCAGTTCGACCACTAACGACGAAATTCTATGATGAAAACCGGTCGATTAGGAGTTAACCATCCCTGCTGCTAGATTAAACACGGCAGATGCTCGAGCTTCGCCTTAGCCTCGCTAGAAACTCCGGGCGATTTTTTTTACAATTTTATCCAATAGTATACTTACGTGAATTTGATTCTATCTGCACGATCAAGGCGTGAGAGTAATTACTGCTACCTACCGTAGGCTCCCCTACTGTCGTCGGGGCGGAGACTGCAGGCAGCATCGGCCTGTTGGGAGCTGACCGTCGAGGCCAGGTTCACCGACAATGTCCTATCATTATGTTGTCACCTCCTACTCTGTCGACTACACTGTAGCCGCCTCAGCAGTACCAATCTCGTGATCAGGCGCAGCTGCCGACGCTCACGCATCAGCAGACACTTTGAGGTACACGGCTCCACTTCAACACTCCTCCTCGTCGGTCGATGCGACCCCGCAAGATCCCTTAAACCGCTTCCCCACAGGCCAACTAGAGCTCGCAGCTTGTCCTACCTCGGCGCCTGTAACACCTTGGTGAGCACGTACGCAGGCATGCTCTTGCTTTCGCAGTACACCGGTCTCAACAATCCACACTTCGTGAAGTGCACCACGAACTTGATGCGTATATCAATGTGCTTGGCCTGTGACGAGGCCTTCTCTCCGTCCGGCTGCTTGAGACAGGATGATTTTCAACCTTCAACAGCATCAGCTCAGACAACGCAACTCCGAGCTCGATCAACAGCTCTCGAATGCCGAGCAGCTCTTGACACACCACTGAAGCAGCGGCGTACTCGGCTTCCATGGTCGATAACGTCACGCCGCCCTGCTCCCTGCATACCCAGCCGACAGCCATTCCATACACGGTGACGAAACCACTTGTCGGATCTTCCTGTCGCCTTTATGCGCTCCGGAGTCTGTGTCACTGTACTCGACGATCTCCAGTGGCTCGCACGCATCACCAGTGCCCTGCATCCTCAGATGCAGACCCCTCGTCCCAGCCAAGTATCTCATGATCCTCTTGGCCAAACACCAGTTTTTAACAGCCGGGCGATGCGTGCGTCTCGATGCCTTGTGCACCGCAAACGCGATGTCCGGCCTCGTACAGCGTGCCAACCCTAACAAGCTTTCAACTGCAGATTGGAACTTCGACACCGTGACGATACCTTCGCTCCTAGATATCGGCAGCAGCTCCGCATCGTTCTCTTCACACTCGCTCTACTCGTCACCAAAAGAAGCCCGCACCACGTGGGCGAGCTCCATGTCGTATTCGTTTAGCATGTCCACGATGTGACCTCTTATTCCAGATAGCACCCGTTCTCGTCATCGTAAACGACGCCCATTCGCAGAACTTATGTGCTCTGACCAGGTCCTTAATCGAGCGCGAAGCCAGCTCCCCGACGAACGCATCCACGGCTGCCTATTCGGTCCCAGTGACCAATAAGTCGTCGACGTACACTCCGATCACGACGAGCACACCGTCCTTGGGCCGGAAGTAAACGCATATGCCGACCAGACTCTGGGAGAAGCCGATCTCTACCAGCTTCGCGTGGAACAGCCTACTCCAGAGCATACCGTTCTGCTTCAAACCATACAGCGCCTTGCGCAATTTCAAAACGACTTCGTCCGCACTCGTAACTCCCAGGCGACGCATCACCTCCTCCGGAATCACCATACCCTGCGGTATTCTAATAAAGATGTCCAGCCCCGGTTCCTTCTCGGCCTTGACGTACGCGTTCGGTACGACTCCGTGCTTCTCAGACACGCGCCACTTCCGAGCAAGCACCAGAATCATCTTCACGCTCCTCATCGCGATGACGGCGGCGAGCGTGATGCCGTAATTGACACCGAACTCCTGGTCGTCGCCACAGGTCACCAAGCGCGCTTTCAGCCGCTCGATGAACCCCTCCGCGTCCCGTTTGGTCTTGCAGACATACTTCGTGTGTAGTACACGCACTCAACGCCGGAGCTGCACTATCTCCCAAATGCCGTTCGCCTCCAGAACACACAGCACCTCGGCAATAGCTTTCACCCATTTCAAACGGAGACGGGTACGCATAGCCTCCCCATAGTTAAGAGGTTCAACCTCGACGATACTGTTTGCCAGCTTGCCTCCGGTCTTCTACTGTCCCGCGGACTCGTCCACGTCTCTCGCAGGCTTCTTACCCACCGACCTCGCTAATTTCCAATCCCGCGTCCAATTTTTCTTCTTCTTAGACTTCTTGCCGCACTTCTTTGCGGTCTTCGTGCTGCCACTTGTAGCTCTGGTACCCGGAGCGTCACCGGCCACAGCAGGCGATGTATCCTCGCTCTGGTCCCCCTCCTCAGCCTCGGCTGAGTCCTCCTGCAGGTACAGGAGCTGAACCTGCTCGCTCTGAGCCTTATCCAAGGTCTTAACATTCTTCACGTGCGCCACCACCTTATCCTTCGGCAAGTAAACTCAATAGTCTTTCATTTCTTCGCCCACGCCGACAATCATCCCCTGTAGGGCGCGATGAGAGAAGTTCTCATTTCGTGGGTCACGGTACACCGTGCACGGTGATCCGAAAACCACAATCTCGCCCAGCTGAGGCGTCTGCTTGGTCAACACCTTCGACGGAGATGCCCGACCCGGGTTCGAGCTCGTTGGGGATCTATTCAGAATGTACGCGGCGTACTGCACCACGTCCCCCCCCAAGCTTAAAGACAGTCCACACGTAAATATCATGCACCTGGTCATATTCACGATCGTCCTGCGCATTTGCTCCACCTTGCCGTTGCTCCCTTGGATATTAGCCTCGCTCTTGTGTATGGCCACACCCGTGCTCTTACAGACGAGATCTATGTTCTCGTACTCTTCACCCGAATCCGTCCTCAACACATGGATCTTACAGTCGAATCTCTTCTCGAAGTACGCGAGAAAATGCTCGAACGGTTTCGCCGCAGCGTCGTTCGTACGAGCTAAGAACACTCTACAGTAGTTGCTCTTTTGGTCCACAAAATTCACCACGTATCGATTTCCGAGCCGGTCTCTTGGCGTCATCGGCTCCTTCAGGTCGGAGCAGATGACGCCTCCAACCTTGTCCACTGGCGAGTGCTCGCCTGTGTCCTTCTTTGACTGCTGATTCTTGGATTGCTTGCCCTGCAAACAGGTCAGGCAATTCACTCTACGGTGGTCGGTCAACTCGATACCCGAACTTGGGTCGCGAGCCAGACGCTCGAGCGCGTGTTAGTTTAGGTGACCCAAGCACTCGTAGAACTCCACAAGGCTGCCCTTCCGTACAGCGCTCGACTGGCTGTCCGACGCTTTCGCCTCCAGGTCCAGCGCGGCCATAATTACGTCGGGCGCATCCTCACTCGATTGCTCCACACTGTTACACACATCTAACACCTTACCACGCATCTGAACGTCGAACGCAACCTCGATGCCGTCCTTGGCTGCCACTACACGCCTGCTGTTTCTGTACGACAGCGTGCACCCCTTATCATCCAATTTCCCATACGAGATGAGGTTATGCATGCCGCCCGGCGCATAATACACATCGGTCAACTTGACCAAAACTTCTCTTTGTCCCACGCGGTGACACGCAACATCAACGTGTCCCTCTTCGTCGCGTGTAATGGCTCTCCGTTTGTTTGGAGACAATCGTCGTCACAGTTCTCGACGTCCTCGAGCCACGACTCGTTCACCACCAAGTGCCTACTCGTCCCACTGTCGAGAATCCAGACGGCCTTGTCCTCGGCCGATGCATCGCCTACGGCAAGCGTCCAGTCGGGCTTCTTGTTGCCCCGCGCGCGCTTTGGACACGCGGCGCGCAGGTGCCCAACCTTGTTGCACTCGTGGTACGTGCGTGTCTCCTTCTTGTCATCCTCGATGGTCGCGACGACTTCCCATCCTAAATTGCGACTCCTTGGCTCCTGTTCCCACGATTGGACGGAGTGTGTAAGCTCCTCAGGTTGTTGTAGGTAGTCATTTCTAGTACCATCCGCTTTCGCCATCAGCAGAGTACGCAAGTTCGCAGACGCGTACTGGACAAGTTGTTGAGCACAAGGTAGTCGGTTCCGCCGCCACTTGCCTCTGATACCGCCACCAAGTACATGTTATGCCCAGACCACGAGCGCTTACTGTCCTTCGGTGCAGTGAACAACTTCATCGCCTGAGCGGGCGTGATGTTGGTCTTGAACCCCTCGAGCATCTTCTCCATGATGTACTGCAACGTGGGTATCTGGCCCCATCAGGCCTTGACCTGCCTATTGTAGAAGCGTTCCGCCATGCGCGACATGTAGTGACCTAATAGATCTATCTTTGCGTCCTCGGGCCACGTAAACCCGCGCGCTGATTGTTCAATGTAACGTGTCGCTCGAACCTGCGGCCCCACTCGAGGATCCCAGATCCCAAATCGACATACAGCTCTTTGCCGACGAAGGGCCTGAAGGCCAGCTTCTTCTGCCTTGCGTCCGGGTACTGGACGCCACCTCCGTTCTGGTACTAGTAACGAAGTGGTTTGGAATTTTCTCGGTGACGATGTGGTGTCACGACTACGACTTGGAGTTAACGGTGGACGATGATTGGCTTATTGGAGGACGCCGCACCTGTGTGACATGGACGGAGACTGGGACGAGTGGGATTGTGGAAAGAAGTTGGCGCCTGAATGCAGATGGGCTCGAAACTGCACGGAAAGCGTGCTTCCTGGAGATGCATATCCAGAGAAGACGCTTCGGTCCGGCCCCGGGCTTTCCCTTTCGAGGAGTGCCTAAGGACTGGCGGAAAGTTATCCAGGAGAATGTATCCCTGGACGACCTCCTCTCGCTGTAGTTCCGCCCAACAAAGAACGAAACGACTCCCCAGATCCCTCTGATCCAAGAATAACATGCGCTCGACGCCATAGAGACGCAAGAAACCAAGCAAGAAGCTGCTGTGTACCTGGACTATGATGATGTTAGCTGGTAGCGCCAAGATGCACGCCGTACCGACACTGTACGCTAAGAATCAGCACAACCTGGAGGATGTATACCAGGATGTGTACCAGCTTGGCGGCCTACTTGGCCGCCTACGCCTGGATAAACACCGGCTTGGCTGTCTGTATCAAGATTCAGAACGAATTACATGCGGTTAGCGCGCAATAATGAAGCATGTACGCGTTCACGTCAGGCTTACAAGCGATTAGTGTGCAAGAGGGAATCCTGGACACATCCGCGCCAGGATTACGCGGTCAATACGCAATGATGCAGCCGTACGCGTTTCCACGCCAGGATTACAAGATGAATTCAAGTGAATCAAGCTTCCCGCTATGCTACAACACGCGACAAGTGCATTCCGTGCCGAGACAACGGCGCAGTACCAGCCTTAGAGCAATCCGCGCCTGGATGACATGCACTCGTGGAAGTAACAAGCGATCATCCAAGACAAATCGCTGCTGAAGAACATTTATCCAATTCAAGAACAAGTGCGTGCTTGGATGAACATGTACCAAGATGGCACGTTGGTAATGCAATCAAGTGACACGCCAGTTTGAAGTTTAACCACACTCGGAGCGTACTCAGACACGACCCTGTCGAGTCAACAAGACCACCCTATACTGAGACCAAGATATTCGACCCAACCCATACCCAAATGAAGACTACAAGAAGCCAGAACTGACTCCAATACGAGGACCAAGATACCCTTACTGAAGATAAGCTATTTACGAAGACTTGAAGAAGAACTGCATGATAAGTGTACGAAGTATAAGAAGACAGAAGACTTAGGACCTATTGATAATATTAAACAGAGTTCGTTTTTCCCCGTTGAGCACAAGTGTTTGGCGTGGAATATGTCAGGAAGGGCAAGCGTCGCGAAGAAGAAGCAATCACACCGCCGCGCTCCCACGCATTCCGGGCAAGTTGATCAAGAAGGACTGATCGCTTCGCTGGAACTCCACCTATACTCAAGTCCAGTTAGGTCGTGACCAGCGATCGTATATCCTGGAGTAACCCACCTATTTAATATCCTAGTTGGGTGACTAACCTGTTAGTGTTTTGCCCATTTCATATTAACCTGTGTATTCCTGAAGTGCTAAGTAGTCGCCTTTTGGGAATTTGTATTGTCTGCTGTGTGGATTGATCGTATCCTAGATTGCAGGGAATTCTTCCTCTTAATTGAGGTGGTTCGCGTTTGTATTTTGAGTGTTCAGGCTGCTAGGTGCCTGAATTTAGACTCGAGTGAGCCTAGTGAGTGAGCCCCCCCCCCCCCCCCGCTCCGGGTCTGTAATATTTGGACAGCTGCATATTACTACATAATTGTATATAACTCTGTTTGCTGGTTATCAACCAGTCCGGAGCTGCACCTGGAATACTGTGCACGAGTTGTCTGTGTCCTAGCGTACTCACTTCTGGTTTTCCACATCCTGGTGAGGACACCCACACCAGGATTACCTTTGGGGGTTCGAGGCTGTCCTGGAGTGGACGCTTGCCCCGCCCTTCTGCGTTAGGTTATAATTGTTCAAGACCCTTCCAACTACTCTGGTGGAGTGCCTATCCGTCGAAAATATATAAACGAGCCGATAGGGATACACAAGGTACACACGCCAAGACCTTCCAAGGGAGTCATCTCGCTACCTGTATCCCCCTACTTCCACACTCGGGTCGTGTTTATCCTAGCGCAGGACCTGTCATCCTGGCGCAAGGACCCGAATCCTGGTGTAGAACTGGTGCAGAAGACCAAGAGCAGTGCCCTCCCGGTATCTACTGGCTCAGCAAAGTCGCTGGGTTGCGCTGTACACCCCCTGAGGCGGTAAAAAGTTTCACCGACTTCGCCACAGGTGGTGCGCGTGCCCGGATTTGATTGCCGGGGATTTCACCGGAGTATCAAGAGTTGAAGAAGTGCTGAAGTGAGCGTCCTTTCACGCAGACTCAAATGCCTGAAGGACGTGCGAAGAAGACCGGTTGTGGTGCGCGTGGTTGGGGTATTGCGTCTCGGCAATCACGACGGGTGCAAGGACTGGAGCCTGAAGAGCATAAAGACCTGGACACTGTTGTTCGGGAAGCTCGGATGGCTAGGAAAGCTGCTCAGGAAGATAGAGAAGCAGAAGCTGCTGATGTCGAAGTGTCTTCGGATCTAGATCAACCTCTTGTCGAGCCGCCGGCCCAGGATGTCGAAGTCATTCCTGGTGCCCACGAGTCAGTGAATGTGAATTCTGGAGAAGAAATGCGTCGCGTCAAGGAGGAATGTGCCCGCGAGGGTGACATTCAGGTGTCTGAGGGGGGGCGCCAATTTGGTTGAGCCCCCGGAGGTGGTTGACTTAGTCTCTAAGTCTACTTCTTCAGATGAAGTAAGGTCGCTGGACGATTCAGTTGTCGAGATAAAACGAGACTCCACTAGTGTGAAAGTCGACGTCGGGAACCAAGAGAAAATCGTGGATACTCCAAGTATCAGTCAAGGGGCTGATCCTGAAGTGCCACCTGAAGGTGGTGGGATTGGAGACGTTCCGCCGGCAACCATGATGGATTTGACATCCACTAGTGGCCCGACTGACGAGGAGTATGCCATGATGTACGCGCACCGCGAAGTTCGTCGTTGGAGCGAAGAGCACCCTGGAAGTGTCCGCCCGCCTATCGTCGAATATGCCTGGACCGACCCGAAGCCTGACGTGACTGCGTGGAACAATGCCGTGCTGAGCACGTCGGATTACCTGGGTTGGAGGACATCTCTCGAGAATCTCGATGAATCCTGGATTGCGGAGCTGAAACCCCGAAGGACGCAAGTTGCTCTAGCAGTAGATCTGGCGGCAGTGTCGATTTCGCCAGTAATCTTGACTTCCTCGTAGTGCGTTGCGATTCTGCAGTCTCTGCTTTTTCAAGCTAGATTCGTGTTCGTGAACGTTATCCCTGAATGGCGTCAAGCTCGAGTCTCCAATGTTCCGCATGATCTGGTTCGCACCGTGGTGGAGGAAGTTCGGAGCTTCCTGGGTGTAGAACTCCTCGCGCTAAAGCAGGTATCGGTTGGAATTCCAGTTCGAGTTACGACTGTGATCGAGGAAGACATTGTTCACCAGGAAGATGAAGTACCAAAGCTTGAGTATCATGCTGAAGACACGGATGGTGATCTATTGATAAATAGTACGACGTTGACCTACTAGGACGTGAGTTCGTCTTGAGGTTCCGGGCGACCGGTCTCAGGATGACGCAGCCCGCACGGGTCGGCAGACAGCGAGCCTAACGCTAAACGAGCTCAGCATCGGCCCCCGCGCTTGGATGCTCCGTCTACTCCGTGTGCCTTGTCGACGCCGTCGTTAACGTCATTGCCCCAGTACCAGTCCTCAGCGAATGAGGGAAACCGAAGTGCTGAGACTATGAGCATAAGCTCTGGAGCACCGTCCTCCCAGATGCCAAGCGTAGTCGGAACTTCCGGGACTTCTAACGACAACAGCACACCAGGACCGTCGACTTCTAGAGGCAGTTCGTCTTCGTCGTCGATGATGTCGTTCGGGCGCGGTGCTTCTAGACATATGTCGCTCGGAGCAGGCAGCTTGGTCTATGTTGCTCGAGGATCCGGAAGCCTCGCGGCTGAGGGAGACTTTGGCATGCTGGTTACCAGGACCGTAGTTCCTACGCACTAAGGATTGCCGCCCCAAGACGACGTCGAAATAACAGAAACACGCGAGGATATCCTTTGTGTCGCACCGAAAACTAGTCGCGATTCGAAGTCAGGAATGGCACCCAGGAGTGGGGGTCAAGCGCCTTTGCCTGATGACTCTGACCACAGTGACGACGAGGTACGGAGCCAGCATCGAAGCGAGAGAAGCAGTCTTCACTCACAGCGCTCTTCGGCTTCCAAGCGGACGAGTGTGTCGAGTAGACATTCCGGGGCACAATCCAGTCGCTCATCGTCTGTGACGTCTGGGCCCGCTCAACTCGAGCTGAATGCCTTGCGGGAACAGCAGGAGAGGCAATCCAGAATGGAACAAGAGCAACGGGAGTTTCGCGCGCGAGAACAACTTGCCGCCCTCAAACGTGAACGTATCCGCGACCAACGAAGTTGGAAGCGCGTCGCCAGCTCCAGGAGCTGATTGATCGACTCATCCAAGCGGAGTCTGCAATGCTGGGGGCTGTACGCCGGGCGCATGAACTTGAGGCGACATCGAGGACCTCCAGATCTGTCAAGCTAGAGGCTGCGCGCCAGGATGAACCTGTTGTTGACACTGCAGAAGTCGCGAGTCAGGAGCATGCACGCCTGGAGTCGTTGTTCACAGAGAGGTGGCAGACACGAGAAGCGGAGGCCGACGCTGCGCGAACACAATGTACTCAAGGCATGATGGAGTCGTGGTAGCGCGAGAAGCTCGCCTTGGAGCAGAGGATCCAATCTGCCTAGGCTGAGCGAGATCGCGACCGAGACGCATCCAACAACATGCAGAAGTTTCAAGCCGGTCAATTTCGCGACCTTCGCGCAACCTTGTCCCAAGTTCAAGCCGCACGTCCAGTAGTCGCCCCCCAATCAGCAACCCAGGATACAGCTGTTCGCTCATGTATCCCTCAAGTAGCAACTAAGAATCCATTGACCGTTACAAATGCCGCCGGTGTCACAGACAGCAGACGTCAGACAAAGAACACAGGCGAAGCTGCGTCGACACGGCCCATAACGAGCGTCCAGCAAGCGCATCGCATCAAGACGCGCAATAGCGTCAAGGAAGATCATGGGGCGTCCGACAGTAGACCACCGCGCGAAGAATGCACGAGTGAATCGAAATCCAAGACGAGGGCCTCTAGGAGCACATCTTCTAAGTCTGAATCTGCTAGTCGTCGCGAATCCAAGCGCTCGGCGCCATGGCGACATGAACTCAAGCGCTCGACGCGAAGGGACAACAGCCCGTCAAGCTCCGACTCGAGTCCAAGCTCTAGTGACTCGGATGACTCTGATTCAGATAGTTCGTCATCGAGTTCGGATGGCGATGTGAATGCAAGTGGCAACCTGGCCACTGTGAAGGAAGGCTCCACGCTACTGACGTTCAGACCCTACGTCAACTCGAACAACCTCAAGTAGTTCGACACGAAGGCACCCCTGCGTGAACGTACTCGATGGTGGGAGCAATTCGTCAACATGGCATCCCAGGCTGGCTGGTCGAGCAGGATGCGCATTCAGGAGCTTAAGCTTAAGCTTCCTGGAGCAGCGCGAGACTGCTTCAATCAGCTACCCAAGAGTGTATGACGTGACTGGAAGGAGCTGTCGTCGGTATTCAGGAAGAAGTTCTGCAAGGCTCGCACATCGTACTCGGAACGCCACTACACGATGGAAATAAGGTCGTCAGAGAGCGCATTGGACTTCTTCTACCGCCTGAATTCAGCAGCCGGCAAGGCAGACATCGATGTTCACAGCTCGGGAAAGAAGTTGGAGAAACACGTCAGGCGTTTCATCACGAAGCTTCGTAACAACCGCCAGAAGTCCTCGTTGCAAGGACAGTGCTTCAAGAGTCTCTCGGATCCAGAGTATATCTTGGAACAGGATTAAGATGTGTGGGCTCGGGAGGATCAGAATGCGAGAGTGTCCAGGAATCGCGACCCCCGCGCGGACAATATTCCCCAGGGGCGCTTCAAACCCAGGACCACAGGACGGGCGTACGTCGCCCAAGATGCCGAGACGGAACTCAAGGATAGCAATGGCGCGTCGACGTCATTCCAAGAACGCGAAGTGTCGGATGCGCCCGCGCGCCTGGAAGTCGATGATGCGGATTATGTGCAAGAGATTCACCCTGACGCCACGGTTGCAACTGATAGCTGGGACCCTGAATCGACCCAAGCACTTGTGGAGGAAGTTTTTCGAGCAATGGACAACGTGGGGTGGAAGCCACCACCGCGTCCAGGAGACCCAAATCCTGGCGCGTATCAGCAACCACGTGAGAACACGAGCTGGAAAGTGTTCTGCGAGAAGTGCAAACGATGGGGACATCCTGAAGAGCGATGCTGGAAAGACTTCACATGTGGACGTTGTGGAGAAAGACGCCATCCGCTTGACAAGTGTGGTGTGAATTATTGCATGGCATGTAACAAGTTTCATCGTGGAAGACCTTGCGAAGAGATGAAGACTCTCGAAACCGCACGCAGAGACGCACTCGATAGCCTGCCATCACACATCTTAGAGAAACTCCTAGATGGCAAGGTATACTTTGGAGAGCAGTCAAACCAATGAGCCCGCTGGGTGGGGATCCAAAACGTGCCGGGCAGGTGAAGACCCCAGAGATGTGCGTCCTAGCGTATGTAGGACCTGAACAAAGAGAGAAGACCCAAGATAACTAACAATGCATGAAAACTTTGGCCTGTGACGATGTTGACTTTCCGAATCCTGGAGCAAACGTGGATGACCTTGTAGAATTCAGGCTCAATCCTGGAGAGCGATACGGATGGTGGGACGACCACGACCCAGAGGCAAGGAAGCGAGGCGTTGTTATGGTGCATGGGGCTGTGAATGATCATCGAACGAAGATACTCCTGGATACAGGAGCCTCTGTGTGTCTCGTGAGTCTGGACTTAGCGCGTAAGATCCGACTCAGACTACAATCACACAAGAGGACCAAGGTCTCCGGAATGGGAGATATTCCGACATACAACACAGCCAGTGCCCAGGTGAAGGTTACTTTGGGACACAGAGTCGTCTATAGCCTGGATGTCTGGGTCGCCAACATCGGAGAAGGGATCGAGGTGCTTCTCGCGATGAACTTCATGTTCGCAGCAGGGATCCGACTGTGTCTGAGAGAAGGACTCGTACAAATACCAGATGAGAAAAATGTCATAATATGCGGCTGGTCCCCCCATGATTATCGTGGTGTGGATCTACCTGTCGAACCTTTTGAGTCTTTGTATTTGGAACCTGGACTTAGTACTACGATTCGTCTGAGATACAGGCAAACAAACCCGCAGCGTGAGGTCGTATGGGCAGGTCGCAGTGATCGATGGATGACGCAGATCATCTATGCGGCGAGATCCTGGCCGGTTGCAGTACGAGTGGTGAATATGTTCGGCAAGACGGTCAAGATCGACGCTTGGACGTCAGTGGCTCGGATTATGGAGTACGGTTTCTTTCCGCGACCGGAGAGCGGACGATTTGTTCGACCAGGATCCAGGGTCTACAAGGAGTGGCAAGCTGTCATCCAGGAGAAGGCGCTATCACGAAAAGCTATGCAAGATATCATAGCGAAACGAGATGCTGAATGGTTGAAGATGTCTCCTAGGTCTGGAATCACCGCCCCGTTCGCGTACGTGGTGTGCCAGACCTCCCAACAGCTTGTTCACCTCGCCATCGAGCTGTGTCCTGGGCTTCATGCACACATTCCGGTCGTCGAAACATGCATCGCAGAAGTACGTCGTCGTCCCGCCGCATTTTCCGCCCTTGCACTGCAGTGTGCATACCTTGCAGTTCCTACTCGAGAAATGCAGATTGCGTTAGATTTCCATTGAAGCGATCGCGTGAAATGTAGTTTCCAAATGCACCTCTTGAAATTCCTCCTTCATCACATTGTTTCCAGTGATTAGATATCTTTTCTCGGTTGGGCTGGATTGCGCGAGCTGACAGCAGCTCAATGAACACGCGCAAATCATGGGGAAGAACAGGCTTCACAGCCATCAGGCTCATCCGAACATCACCTTTGGTCCGTACTGGGGTCGTGTCCTCAGGGCGCCACCGCAACATCTTTTTCCTACGCTCGATGTATGCATCCACCCGAGCTTCCAACTGTTCGTGCTTGTAGTTATTGCAGCACACAGCGATGTGCTGCCAGAGAGCCACTGGCATGAAAAAAAGAAGAAGAGTGTTAACGGAGAATCACAACACTTTATTTCTTCTGGGGAGGTCCGCATGGCTCCTTACATAGATCTGGGTAGCTATTTGTTTCATCAACCTGCTCGTATGGAGTCTGGAGGTAGTCAAACACTTCAGGAGATTCCGGCTCAGACCACCCATTCGTACTGTGTTCGCGGAGCTTGTCTAAGTTCTCGCCGACGACATCCCCAGCCAACACCTTGTCAGTGCCCCCCCCCCCCAGCGACTGCAAAAACTTCTCGGCAAAATGCCTTTCTGTAATCGCTTCGAGTGGGTTTAGATCTTCGGGCTCTTCTTCGACTTCATCTTCAACCTCGCCAAAGTCCTTGTCCTCGTCGTACATGGCTTCGTCAACAACATCGTCTTGCTCCGGTTCATCTCCAGAGTGAAGACCACCATAATCGTCCGGGTTATCATCTTCGTCGACGTGGTTGAGATCGATGTCGGTATCACTGGCCATCAGGTTACTTTCTGTAGCGCATTGGATACAATTCATATAATACAGCGTAGGTGGGATGTGTATACAGCACACATAAACATTATTATACAGCAGTAGAAAAACATACCTTCTGATTCATGGTTTGATGCGACCTAGTCCTGAAACGTCGCTTATACAGATGTGGTGTAGCGGGATCAGCAAAATCTTGCGAGCGTGCGATCCAACTTCCACTAAGCCCGGACACCGACTAACGGAGGGGGTCCCCCGATGATCCGTGATCTTGTGCTGAACTTTGCTCACCTTGTGTACCCGACGGTAGGGCTGGATCTTGCTCTTCCAGTGACTTCGTGAAGGTCCAAGTGGTGAAGGCTTGAACGTCTTGGCAAGACGTCGGGGATGGGGTGGAGCAGCGCGAAAACTCTTCGCTCTGATGCAGATATAGTCCAGATCCGAAGCGGTTGCTCGGGCTTGGATCTGGCGGTCTGGATCTGGATCCGGCCGTGGGGTTGCCTTGATGGGGGGTGTTTGACTCTACGGTCTTCCTTTACACTTGCTTGCCGCTTCCTATAGCGGGATCTTGGGGTGGTTGTGACTTGAAGGATCTCCCGGCCAAGCAATGAACTTCGGTCGATCTGGGATCTGCACTTGAGGGTAGATCACTAGGTGGTTCGATCTGGCGCTTATATCACCAGATATTAATAACCGACACTAGATCAACTAACCGTAGACTTGCTAACACTGCGAGCGGCTTGTTCCTCTTTTTCGCCGCAAGGAAGGCACTTGTTCTCTCTGATGCAAATTCAGGTCTGACTTATGGTTTAAGTATGGTCCCATCCTACGTCACTATCCTCCCAGCTGCCCAACGACCACCTGTCACCGCCTTTACGTCCTTCGCACTCTTACCCATCTCGAGGTACCTTCTTCAACGTGGGTTCGCCATCATCCTATCGTAGATCTTGAGATCGTCCTCGATCGCCATATCGGGATCCGGAGTCCGAGATCGGGATCCAGATCGCCGTCAGCTTGGGTCCAGATTCGCTCTTCTTCCTTGGGCCTCTAGCCTCACGCTGCTGCTTGATTTGGTACCGCACCCGCTTTATGTCCGTCGGGGAGGTACGCCACTTGCATCCATAGTCCTTTGGTGTCTGATTGGAGATCGCCTCTCCTGTCCCACCGGATCTCCAGTGGTCACTCTGCGGAGAAATGACCGTGTCCATCAGGTCACGATCCATCTTTCTCTCTCCTTTCTCAGAATCCACTTCACCACACAGATCATATAGTACAGCGTAAGTTTGATGTATATACAGTGCAGGAAATCAGTATAAAACAGCATAAGCAAGATGCATACCTTCTAATCCATCGACGGATGCGACCGCATCTTCGCAATCAGCTGCATCTTCGTCTTCGCCGGATGACCCGAAGAGCGAGCGTTTTTCACGCGGCAACAAAAGATACTCGCCTTCTTCGTCATCTTCGGCTGCAGCTTCGACTTGAGCTGCGTCGGAGACGATATCTGCGCAATTAGAGTCGTACGGATAAATGAGCGCACAGTAAATAACCCTACAGTAATTTCGGCACACGGATACAACGCACAACTAGTTGCCGAAGGCGCCACAGTGGTAGGTACGGGCTCCGCGGTCGCATTCACTTCGTCGTCGGTTGGCACAGGCGGCTCTAAACAGCATAAAAACATAGATAATCACGTTATCATTACGTACACATAGCAGCGCACAGCAGGAAGTATATACCTTGCGCTACGCACGCTGAGCTGAGTGCTTGAGCTGCCTCCCGCGAATGAACTGTAAGAAAGACAAATAGAAAATGTTATTTGAATCGTCCTTTTTAAGCATTACAATAAAACATACGTACGAGAGGCATAAAGAGAATACACGCGCTCCTCACCCAAATAGTAGTCCGTCCCTTCAACTCCGTTGAGGTCGCCATTGGGGGGTACGAACTTCCATCGTGGGAGCTAGTGGGTCCAGCCACCTGCCTTGAGCTCACTCCAAACTGACCTCCACGTGTAGGTTCCTCCTTGTGCCACGCGCTTGGCACGTCGTTTATCGCGAGCGCCAGCCATCTTTCTCCGGTTCGTCGATTTCGAAAGTGAGACTGAAAAACGGGGGAAGAACGGCAGCCACTAAAACAAAAACCTTGAAAAGATTGTGGCTAGTGTGGCAATTGTGTAAACACCTGCGAAAATGAATTTTATAAAAAGTTGGACAAAAACTGCGAGATTTCACATACAAAAGTCAAGTGTAAAACAAACTTAAGCTGTATATATACAACTTAGATTTGTAATTTATCCGACCGATTGGCTAACACATCTTATACAGCGCACCGGGTTGAAGGGATTAAAGCTTCCTCCGTTGTTGGGCAGGTGTTGTCCTTGTTGGTGTCGCCCTCGTGGGAGACACCATGTTCGGACGCGTTCGCAAAAACTGTCGTGTCCTCCGGTGCGAGCTGTGGGCGAATGGTACACGATCGGATACTATTGCACCCCGTGCCAATGTACTGTGCGCGCTCTAACACAGGAGGTAAGGCAGCTCTGAGTGTTGGTTTGTGTCCAACACAGTTGTGAGAGCGGGGATGCAGGTCCCAGTTTGCTTTTGAGAGCGCAAGTTACTGTGGGTGTGACTGAGAGCCGCGCCAGCTCCGTGGCAGCTCGGTATGAGAATTTCACCTTTGGGTGTTTTAATTCTCTCACTTCTGATTGGAGAATCAGGTGATTCTCAGCTAAGTGTGTGGGGGGGTAACGGGGTACAACCCAAGTGTACCCTATTTACATGAAGAGTGACGTGTCACTCTTACTGGTACATGGTACATGGTACCAGATGCTCGCTGAGCCAACCGATAGATTTCTACATAGCTTTACTATGTAGATTAGTAGTTTGTATGAGAACTCACGCTAAGCTTACCTATAAATACATCAGTCTTCAATCTACTCGTCTAAATAGCAAACCGTCCTCTTTAAGGCCGGGAACACGTGAACTGAGTTCACCTGGGTAGTAAATACCCGCAAGCACTTCTTCTACGCAAGGTGCTGTGTGACCCCGTCACATGCCACGTACTGCCACTTACAGTTAGTTATACGGCTTTAAGGTCCTAGTCCAGGTGGGGGAACGCGTTCTCAAATATTAACGATGTAAAATCAGTGATTGGTCAGTTTTTCGATGGTTAGGGCAGTTCGTGTGCTAGCCCCAGAACACCAACTTGAGGTGTTCTGAAATCAAGTAATTTCAGAGCACGAACTAGCAAGTTGTATTTTCTTTGAGCTCACAAAGTAACTTTTAGCCAATCATATACTTAAAATTCAAGTTCAGAACGTGTTCCCCCACTTGGACCAGGGCCTAACAGTACCGTTACATGTATGACATTTGCACTTTCCTTTATCAAGTAGATTGAAAAGTAATGGTTTATTGCTGCAGTTGCATACAGCTTAACGTTCAAATTCATTCCACCTACGTAAATTAAATGTTAATTAAAACATGCTTCTCAAAATTCTGAGCTTCTTCGTGCACATCACGTCGGGGGTATATATAATATACAATAAATAATATTTAATGTATTTTGCTATTAAAACTATGTTTCAGTTTCAAACACGGCACTGCTACCTATATTCGTGCTGCAGTAGCGGAATAATAAAGATATCAGGTACTGCCACTTAGTTATACGGCTTAACAGTACTTACCGTTTTTAGATTTACACTGGTAGATTTAAAACTAATGATTTAACGATACAGGTGCAGACAGCTTTCTTATCGATATCGATACAGACAGCTTTCAAATTTATTCTCGAAGAATGTCCTTCGTACCCTACTGCTTAAGCGAGGTTGCAAAAATGTAACACTTGGGACGAGTTTTATCGTCACCTTGCGTGAGAAAAAGTTAGCTTAAACCTATGTGAATTAAATGTTAAAATAAAACAGAACTTCTTCGTACACAGCACGACTTCTACGGTGTATCGAAAATGCTGGGGGATGTCCCACCACCGATGTGCACCGTTTGTAACTGTTGGTGATCGTTTGTGACCGCCCTGCCTCGCCTTAGTGTCTCGGTTCCCCTCGATGAAACTTACAAGCAGACAGATAGTCAAGAACCGACAGTGCTAAGGCAGACATCGCAGCACACACAACGTAAGTGCGTCTGAAGTGGTCAACCTAGTTAATCATCCGTTGACGAATGTGAAATGTGAATGCCTAGGCGCGCCTTGACCGCACAGATACCCTGTAGTTCGAGCGGAGCAAAACCTAGAAGCTTTCCAGCGCTGAGGTGCATCAAGACGGACATCAACGCAACGTTGATCGGTAACACCGAGCTGAAAGCTGGTATAACAATGATAGCATGCTAAATTCTCTCACAGAGGTAACGTACTGTTGCAAATCATGCAGTGGTGTACTGCGAGGCCGCTCGGCTCGCATACACGCCGGATTGCTACTGCTATTGCCACATCTCTTTCTCTTCTGCTGACAGCTTGAACAGGAAGTAACACGGCTTCTTTTTTTTTTAAGACTGGCGGTTGCTGCTGAACAGTGACTTTGACGGCGCTCTGCTCTTTCCGTACACGACGTTCTTTGAGCCTGCACCGAAGTACATTCGCACTCAGCTTGGCCTCGGGATACTTCTTCGTAAAACCACTGCGTAGATACTCCCACTTACCAGAAATTTTGGAAATAGAGTTGGCTAGTGTTTTGAAATACTCCGTATCCTGTTCCGTGAGCAACGTAGATGACTGTTCCAGTACAAATGCGGACTGGGGCAGATTTGACAGTACAGTGAGTTCACTGGGATTCTTATGTTCATTTTCAGGTGAATCCATTGCGACGGAGCTCGCACTGGCGGGTACTTGTGCTGGACTCGCAGGTACGCACTTTACTCCATTTGGCACCGGATCAGACGCCTCCTGTGCTCCTGAGTCTTGCTGGGACGGCACGTCTTCACAGTTTTGCACTCTGATGTCACCAGCAAAGCGGGGATTAGAGTGTACTACGTGACAGGCAGCATCCACTGGCACATGTGATTCAGTATCCAAGTTTTCAGGAGTGTAGTGGCTCTGGAGATCAATATCTTCTCCTCGTTTTGTGAGCTGTTCCAAAGCTCCAGGTGGAACATGAAGTTTGATCTTGAGGGACATTTCTCTGTTGTCACACGCTTAATTGCTTCCCACCTAAGGCACAGCTTGTGCTCGCTTTTGGGCCAGATACCGTCACAAATACAGCTAGCAAAGCTAGATATGCGACCGAATAACTTCTTCTTACCAATAAAAAGTTTCGATGAGCGAATCAATGTGAAGAGCTGGATTTGTAAAGCTTGCTCACTGGCGTTAGTGTCGGACTTTTTAGGTCGAGTGTACTCAAATCCGAAAAACTTTTTCTGGTTTTTTTTTTCATTTCGTCAGACTTGCCGCGGTAATACGGGAGGAGCGAGCATTATTCGGAGGTTGCATCTTAACTGGTGGATGTATTGCCAGCTCCATCGTCAATGACCTTCAACTTTCCCAAGATTGTAGTGTACCTACGCTGTCGGAGCTTGAAGCTGCTGTTGGTACTTGCGGTGGCAGCAATGTTAAACATCGTGAGTGTCGTCACCAGTGGAGACGAAGACCATATGCGCCCATCGCGGGCTTGCTCTTTTTCGAATTTGACGCAGTAGCTCGTACTCCTCCATCGTGAAACCAAACGACGACTCTGAGTCATATGGCTCCAAGCGCAACAACGACATGAACTGAGCGCGCGATAGGCGGTGGCTCTTTGTACTGATTGCATTTAAGAGAAGCAATTCTCTGATAGTTGACCAGTGTCGTCGTGGTCGGTCGAGTGCAGCTTCGACACTCTCAGGTACTACGCGGGCACACTCAAACATTCTTAGCCACTTCAAAAAATCAAAGTCCAGCGACGAAGCAGAACGATTTTGCGGGTGTTCAATCTGACCGGAAAGGATGTGTTTAACAAAGGCAAGTTGGGGGGAATCCACTAAGCTGCCTTGGTTCAACATGGCTGCCTGTGCCAGCGTCACAAAATTGATATCACCGAAGAAAGCATTTCTCCCGAACTCGGCACCCACCCGGAGATTGTGCTGTACGATGTACACATCTAAAATTCGTAGACCAACCTCAACTGATAAGCTGCGGTTTAGCAACTTTCTGAGCCCGGAATGGAAGCCTTCCAGTTGACTTGTGGCTACAATCCGTGTCGTTAAATGCCCCTCAGCGTAATCGTTATTCTCTACAAACAAATCACCACTCTGGATCTGAGCAGCGTGAATGTCGATACAGCCGTGCCAGATCGATTCCGAACAAGAGATGTCGCTGAGCGAAACGAGTTTGGTGACGCGGCGAAATGCTGCCTCCAGCTCCAGTGGGGGGGGGCCTATTTGCGCTCCACAGTGTACATGGCGTTCATCAACTGCTTCGAAATCCACTTCTTTTTCGCTTCGCATGTTAGCTTCTCTTTTGACCAGCATCATCACATGACACGGGTCCTGCTCCACGTGGACACCACTGCCAAACGTTCGGTGCACCATCCCGCGAACACTGTTCACATTATCGCTCACCAAGTAAACGGGCCTATCGTCCGCGGGTTTCAAAGTCGGCTTAATAGTCTCAAGTAATGCAGCGGTCTCCACATTGTTCTCCGATTTCGCCAGACGACGACCAACAATCTGACCAATCTCGTTCTGCACCAGTAAAAGCAGCTTAGCGTCGGAAATACTTGTACGCTGTCCCGATCCCTCCCACAACTTTAGCTTTTTACAAAACTTCGCAGAGTGATCCACGCGTAGAACCTTTCGTACCGTTAAATTCTGCATGCGGAGCTCACAGAGCGATCCGTACATTGATGTAGCCTTCATCCAGGCGGTCGTGAGCACCTTGCTGTCCACGACAGCGTGTTGTGAGCAGTAGTCAGTGACAGTTGGAAGTATTGGTGCCATATAGTCAGGATTAGACGCTCTCAGACGACGGGCACGATCTGCAGACAATGTGTAGAGCTTGTAATAGCGATTTTGGCGGCGACGACGAACATTTGCGATCGTGTTGCTGAGTCCGTTTGGTGACATCATCCCGTCATGAACAAATTTTAGAAGAGCTCTGGAATAGCCCGTCTTGGCACCTAGTATGAACGAGAAGTGCATTATAGCTTCCACGTTAGACTTCAGATACTCGGGGGAGATAGTTGAAAAACAAGTTCGCGAGTTTCCAGCGCACTGGTACTTAATATAAAGTAAGTCCAGTCTCCCGTCGATGTCGTCGACAACACGATTCCGATACTCCTTCACACGCGGCGTGCAGCTACACCCCTCAACAACACACTGAGGCTTCTGCTGATGGCATACTGCCTCGGGGACCCACACCATGACTGGGTACTCGAACGGGCCTACGACTGGGGACAGCTGATCCCAGTGTTGTTTGAGCTCAGGATAGACCACTTGAGGGGGGAAGGCACGCTTAGCAAGACCTTCCTGGATCAGACGCTTTCTCTCCATTGCGAAATTTGTTAGTGGCTATTTCAAGTCAGTGACAGGTCTCTTACCGGTATCGGAGTCTAAAGGTCCTTGTCTGGGGCCTGGCGGCCCCAACATCACCGATAAGTCACTTCTACATGTTAAATTGTGAAAGGGCGCAATTCAAAAAGAAAAACTGTCATGGATTCCCATTAGGGAGTTTAAGAACACTTTGCATCTGTATAATGCAGTGTAGTTTGCATTTTGTAAAACGAACCTACCAATCGGTATTAAAAGGATTATATTTACTTAAAGGGTTTTGTGTAAATACACATCAATGCGTAAAGATCGCTGGCCCCTGCGACAAGTTGCAGCTACAAAATGATTCTTATTTTGTTGAGTCAGCCTCCGCGGCTACAATCTCATCGTGTTTTGTAGCTACAAAATCGCTAGCGTAGTGCCATAATGGCGGCACAGCGACCGCAAACTGCAAAATACACTGCAAAGTGCAAATACAAGGTGTCTCTTAAACTCCCTATTATCAAAAAAATCCTGCCTTACATTCTTTTATTTTATTTTTTTTAATTTTTGCTTTTTGTTTTTCTAAGAAAAGAAAGATCATTTTTAAATTGTTTTTTAAAAGCCTCTGCGTAAATTGTCAACCCTGGTCCGCCTCTGTAAGACCGTCCGCTATAAATACAGAGACCAATATGAAACTCCCTAGACTCCCTCCGAAAGCGTCATTTCCCCCTGTTAACTTAATGGCTCGTAGTCATGAAGGTCTATGCATCAGGCGTTAGTGGTGGACCCACGCTCACTAGCAATGGGCCGTCGGTGGTGACTCGAGGCTTCCGCCCCAAGCCCGCACCTTCCCGTCACCTCCGACGATGGTCCTTTGGTCCATTTGAGGCCGCATACAAGAAACTCCCGTGGACCACACGACAGACCATCCGCTCGAGCGTCAGTCTCTGCGCTGTTCTCTACGTTTTCTTTACGATTCCCTTCCGTATCGCCTTCTACTACGACCCATTCAATAACGGAGAGTCCATCACTCTCGGCTGGACACAAGAACTCAGCATCTTCGCTGGAATGGATGCGCTCGCCGACCTAATCGGACTATTGGAGTTTTTACGCTTTTACCACTTGCAGAAAAGAGTTTTCGGACCGAGATTCGCCAGTTTCGACGTGAGTAAAACCAACAGTTTGCATCAGTCCACGAGGCAGCTCATGCGTTCATCGTCGTTCAATACTCCGCACCACGCGAAGACCAAATGGACGTTGGCTTCTCTGAATGGCAACACTATGGACGACACAATTTCTAATCGAAATTTTGTGAGAACTAAGAAAATTCAGTTAATCCTGGAAGTGGTGGCACTGCTACCCGTGGAGATAATACCGTATACCACAGGTGTATACAATGCACTGCATTTAGTGCGGATTACCAAGCTCTGTCGTCTGTATAAACTGCGCCACTGTTTAGAGCGATTCGCGAGTATTTACTCGGATCGGACGTGGGTGCAGCATTTATCCTCTACAGGTATCGCCAGTCTAGTGAAGAATATTGGTCTGTGTGCTGGTCTGTGTCATTATGTCGCGTGTGGGTACATGCTGCTGGCACATGCGCAGTGTGGAGTTTCTCTCGAGGCATGTGACGAGCACATAGAGACGAGCTGGGCGGTTCGAGATCGACTTTTTGGCGCGTCTGTTGCTCATAAATATGCTCGTACACTGTACTGGGCGTCAAGAACGATGGTGTTACTGGGCTACGATGACGTGACGCCAGTGTCAGACGCCGAGACAATCTACGCTCTAGCCGTGACGCTAATAGGTGCGTTATTCGGATCGTCCTTGCTGGCAACGTTTCTCTTCATCTTTAGGTTCCGAAATGCACGCTACGCTGCCTTCTCCACCCACGTGGACAACGCTCGAGAGTATATGCGCTCCCAAAACATCCCTCGTGCCGTGCGACGTCAAGTGATCGCATACTTCAGCTACGCGTGGACCACCCACCATAGTCTGGACAGCGAAGAAGCGCTGCATTTGATGCCCAAACATCTTCAGTCCAAGGTTGTCTCGACTCTGAAAGCGAGTCGAATCAAGCAGGTTTGCTTCCTCGCAAAAGAGAACGTCGAGTTTATCAACCTCCTGGCTGCTGCTCTTGTTCGAAGGGTATACTCACCGGCAGATCCGATTATTGAACCCAAATTTAACGCCCAAATGTTCTTCGTCATCCGCGGCACAGTGGTGCTTTCGTCTTTCAATGGATCGAACTCGAAAGAATGCCAAACGGGAGATTTCTTCGCGGATTCCTGCCTTCTGTCCCCAGAGACATTCGAAGAGAAGGCTGTTGCTAAGACTTTCTGTGAGTTGTACGTGCTGGCTAAGAGCAAATATGACGATGCGATGAGCACCTTTTACAGGGATGATGCGTGCGAAGTACGAGCTGGGATGGCTGAGTCGCTTGAGAAATACACGACGCAGCTACGGAAAACGAAGAAGCTGTTGGGAGCTCGAAACAGAGCCGGCAGTACTCGACGCGTTGGCAATCCACAGGCCTCGGAGAGTTCACATAACAGAAGACGAGGTGTTGACTGGAGGCTGCCGGGATCGGTTTTTCGGATTCGCTGGGACGCAGTACGTTTACTATCGATCATCTTCATTGCGTTCGAAGTCCCGTACTTCTCAGTGTTCATCTCAATGACCAACGAGCAGCATATGTTCGTGGAACAGCCTGAGTTTGGCTTAAGGTACTCGCTCGCACTGTTGATTGAAGTGCTGTTCGGTGTGGATCTGGTCTTACGCTCTCGGTATTTCGCACACTTGGACCCTATCGTAATGCTTCCGGTTGAAGATCCGCAGCTCATTTTCTCAGCGTACAAAGCGAATGGCTTCTACCTCGATTTAATAGCGTGGATGCCAATGGGGGTTATGCTAGAGTCATTAGCGACGGCGTCGGACCAGGGATACTCGTGGATGTTCCGGTTACTTCGTCTCCTACGACTGCGTAAGGTCCCGGAGTTACTGTGGAGTATTTGCGACTATTACAGCGTGAGTTCTAAAGCTCATCTGGTCATTTCTTTACTATTAGGAGTCACCTTTATGCTTCACGTTGTGGGATGTATATGGTTTGAAATGGCCTGGATGTCGGAAATTGGGACCACTGTGCATGCGGAAAAACGCGTTTTATTGGAATTGTCGCGTCCCGAATGTTTAAAACATTCAACGCTGTTCGATAACTGTTCGTGGGTGACTTTCGACTGCTACGCTCATATCGGCGACCTCTTCCCAGCCGAGGAACCAGATTCAATGTACCAGGCGTCGTTCGCGTACATGCGGTCAGTATACTGGGCCATTGTGACGCTGACTGCTGTCGGCTATGGTGACATTGTAGCGTATTCCACTGCTGAGAGTTTCTTCGCTGCATTCTGGATATTCGTCGGTGGAATTATTAATTTTGGAGTGGTGGGGGCCATGTCGAGTACGATTTCGAACGCGATGGCCCCTCATCATCATCATATGGAGAAGCTCAACTCACTGAACAGCGTTCTGGAGCGCATGGACATCTCGGAGAAACTTAGCGCCGAGATTCGTCGCTTTTACCACCATGCGTTTACTGGACGAAAACAGGCTTACGAGTCCCAATTACTCTCGCATTTACCAGATCAATTGTGTTACCAGATTTCCTCTTTATTGCATTCCGAGTCCGTAAAAAGCGTGACTCTGTTCGACTCGGCCAGTATTGAATTCCTTAAAGAAGTGACCGGTAAATTCCGGCATCGGATCTATCAGAACGGCGACTCTATCTGTCTCGAAGGGGATATATGTAGAGAGTTTTTCGTGTTCCTACATGGCAGTAAAGTCAACGTGTTCTTTAGATCTAGAAAGGTGCCAATTCGTGCTCTCCAGGAAGGCGACAGCTTCGGAGTTCTCGCTTTCTTGTTGCGTCGGGCCCACCCTGCTACCCTCACTGCAGCCTCGCTAGTACACGCTTCCGTCATGACTCGAGAGCAGTTTGACGTTATCCAACGTAAATTTGACGACGATCTGAAAGATATGAAGGCCGAGGCGGAGACGCTCTGGATCGACCAACAGAGGAACATGCGACGCATCGTACGCAATTTCGAGAGGCTCAAGCTTCAGCCACACATGATGTCGACATCGACTCTGTTTTACCAGGGCGATACGTCCACAACGAATCCAGTTGGCACAACGAAAGAAAGCAAAGTGGTGCGGGACGTCAACGCGACACGCGAAGTGCTTTCAAGTCTCTGGAAGACGATCGTCATTTGTTGCAACGTGTACAACACCATCTTCGTCATCGTCCGCATCTGTTTCCACTCTCATCTTCACTTTTCTACTGGCATGAATACTGCAGTATGGGTCGCAGATATTTGCTGTGATATTTGCTTCGCTCTGGATATTTACTTGCGGTTGTATTACTTCGAGTGTCCTGATGTCGGGTTGCAGAATCTAATAGAACGGAGAGAGATGGACAAGCAGTATCGTCGGAGCTCCACACTGAAGTGGGATATCTTAGCGTCCTTGCCAATCTACACGCCGTGCGCTAGCGGATCCTTGGTTGCCAATCTGTGTAGATTACCACGTCTTATTAGGTGTGTCGATCTGTGGACGTACCTCGACGACGCCATCATTCTCATCCAGCAGCATTTCGCGTCCCACAACGTATCGGCCTATCTCAGTCCTATGAAACTTATGATCATCTTAGTGCTGGTCGCTCACTATGTGGGTTGCATCTTCTTTTGGATCTCAGAGCACGAATGTGAGCACGTTGAACGCTGTTGGATGGAGCACGACCACATGCTGCATCAGTATCACCACTCAGTACCGATGTTGTACGCAAAGTCTTTTTACTGGGCTATTACGACGCTCCTGCTGGTGGGGTCTCGTGAGAGCGTCCCTCGTGATACTGCGGGCACGTTATGGACAGGCTTTACTTGTTTGTGTTGTACGTTCATTATCGGACACATCGTGGGTGAAATTTCGGAACTTATCCTCGAACTGGGGAAAGAAGTCAAACAGTATAAGAGTCGAATCGCGAGTTTTGATGGCTTTGCAAAGGAGCATGAATTATCTGATGCGTTGAGGAAACGTGTAGGTTTTTTCTTCCGTGAACAATTCGAGCATACAAAGGGGATGGATCTGCACCACACGGTTCATGATTTGTCGGCTAATTTACGACTTAAACTTATGCTCGAAATCTACGGTCATGCCATCTCGTTACTGCCGATAAGTCGGTTCCTCACGTCGGCACAGATCAACAATTTAGCACTCCGACTCCGATCCGAAATATTCATTCCAGGCGATAACATTTTAGTCGAGGGAACGTTTGGGAGTCGTCTGTGCACTCTTCGAAGAGGACTAGCTGCCGCCTTCTGGACCACCTCAGTTACAAGCGTGGCTATCCTGATGGAAGGCGCGTTGTTTGGCGAAGTTGCGTTCTTTCTATCCGGTCAACGGAGACTCGCAACAGTGCGTGCAACTACGGCGTGTGAAGTGCTTTTCGTCACTATACACGATTGGCAAGAACTGTGGACATCTACCGGCGATATGTCGGATATTCAGATCCAGAAACACGCGCAGTACGCCATTTTCAACTGGGTTCACATCCGTCTGCTAAGATACCAACGAGCTAGTCTGCGTACTGCTAGTAAGGCCAAACGTCTACTATCTTCTCGTCATACGTTGCAATCGACGGCAGCAGCGGCTGCAGGGACCGCTAAAGCAAAAACCAGGTTATCTGCTGTGTTATTAAACCACCGAGAGAGCAGCGACGTGGGTGTTTCGACGTTACCCCCGCTCACTCCACCAAAATACGCTTCGTCAACGTCATTTGTGGACTCCAGACGGTCCTCTGTGGCCTCGGAAATGCAAATTTTAGAGAAGAAAACCAAATATCTTCAAGCGAAAACTGACAAGTGTGTTAAGAAATTCCATACAGCGATCGAAGCTCTACATACTCATCGACGGTCTGCTTCTATTATGTCAGGACGAAGTCTTCGCAGTAGCGTCTCACACAGCAGAAGTAGAGGCAACTCCAGTGGGGTATCCGGTGTGTACCGAAGTATGATAGGGGATAGTGTTGCACCCATCGCACGGAACAACAGTGTTACCACATTGGATATTCGTCTAGTGCAGTTTATGATCGACACGAATCCGATCAATAAGTACGTCCGCGATATTCTATCGGACGAGCATATCCGAGGGATCGAGAAGGAGTGCTGGACGCGTTCCAAGCTGCTTGCAGTAGCTCAATACGGAGTGAATAGACTGTTAGAAGAACTTGCCCCAAGCGATACGATCTTCACACAAGGATCCGACGCCTCTGGTTCAGCAGACCAACGATCTCCAGTCAACATTCAGCCAGCAAGAAACAACAAACTTCATCGCACGCGTTCATTACGACAAGATGAAAATTCAAGTCGAAGACGTAGCATCGATGAGCTGGTGACGGCAGCGTCAAGCAGAAGAGGGAGTGGACCAAAAGCAGCCAAGAAGTGGAAAGCAATCGCAGTTGCAGCCGCCCCGAGACTCAGTTCTCTATTCTCCAAAGAAAACGTCGGTGGTTTACGAGGTCGCAGGCCGTCAAATCAAGCCCACAACGTGCCGAAATCAGAGCAAGCTGCGAGGCTTTCGCGAATGGTGCGTTGTCATTCGTTGCCGCAGTTCGGACGCGAGTTCTTCGATGAAATGCGTCGAGATGATACAAGCCACTTGGCTGTCAACAACACGCAGCCAGGTATTGACTTTGAGACTCTGCAGCGCTGTCAACGGCCTCAGCATTCAATGCAGCTGCGATTATTCCATCGATATCGAGCGTGGAAGGACCGTAAGAAAGCCGCGGTTCTACCCGAGCACACAAAATCGAATGATACCTTCCGAACTGCTTCGATCGGTTCTAGACTCCAGCTAGCCAGCCAACAAGCTCTCCAGATGGCCAAGACTGAGCTCAAGGAGAAGAAATTTATCAAAGATGTTCAACTAGTGGAGAAATTCTGGGACCTAGTGATGCTTCTGGTGGCCATTTACCATTTGATCATCACTCCTTTCAAGGTGTGCTTTTCGCCTGACCTGGCTGAATTATCCGATGCAGCGCTGCGTGGATGGTCTGGATTTGAGATTTTCATGGATTTACTGTGCTTACTCGACGTGAGTTATAAACTCTGGTATAGCGCTACAACACACGAAAGCGGCGTCTCGACACTGTCAGCCTCACGAAAGCCTGGAATTCGACGAGCGCTGGCGTCAAATCCAGCGTTACGAACTGATATCGTTGCAATGCTTCCACTGGAATTGCTACTATTTGCTAATGACGTACGAATGCCACTTACACACGACTCGGCTCATGTTTCCTGGTGGACGTCGAGATGGATTTTACGACTGAATCGTATGCTTCTTGCCAGTCGAATCGAACCCCTAACGGAGCATATATTCCAGTTTCTAATTTATGATCGCGAGATTCAAGTTGACGAAGAAATTCTTTGCTTTATGAAAAGATTATCATCCTATCTGACAATGGGGCACCTCTTAGCGTGTATCTGGTTTATCACGAGCTACGTGGGTCTACATCATTATGGAACGTCATGGCTCTCGACGTCGGGCATGTTAACGTATATCAAAGAGGTCGAACACGTCGAAGAAGCGGAGCGGAGGCTGAGTGAAGCGGTCGGTTCCTTTTCGTTAGAGACGGTCGCTCTATCTCGTAAATATCTTCGCTCCTTGCTCTTCTCCTTAGAGTGTATTTCGACACTCTTTTACGGCGACATTCTCTCAATGAATCCATTAGAGTTGGTAGCAGAGATCGCAATCACACTGTGGGCCATATACATCTATGGTGCACTTGTCGGTGCACAAGGAGAACTCTTGGATGCACGTGCTAAGCGTGAAGCTGCGTTCGAACAAATTTTAGGAGAACTCCATCATTATCTGGTCCAGAATGAGGTACCCAAAGGGATCAAGCGACAGATTAAGGTGTACTATGCGCGTCTGTGGGCTCGTCGTAAGGGAGAATCTGAATTTGCTGCGGTGGCGCACGTCTCGAGGTCCTTGTATGAGGACGTAGTGTTGGCTACATTGCGTGGTTTCGCAGCACAAGTGACAGCGTTCCGAGAACTTGACGACCAGTTCCTTCGAGCGTTGCTAGTCTGTCTACATTACGTCGTGTGTTCTGAACGAGAGGAGGTTTTTGTGATCGGAGACATGGATCGTAGCATGTATTTCATTGCTCAAGGACGAGTTGCAGTCAAAATGGGCAACAGTGAAACGATTCGCGAACCTGGCGAGTTTTTTGGGGAGCTGGCGCTGCTTTACGGTATTTCTCGATTAGAGACGTGCGTGGCTGTTACCGTAACGGAGATGTATCGGTTAGATCATGAGCCTTACGAACGTTTACTACTTGAATTCCCAGAGTATCGTGCACGAAACAAACTTTCATGGACCACTATATCGACTGGATCAAGTCGTGAACGCTCGATCATCGAGGAAGCTCTGCGTTGTTTCAAACAGTATGGGAAGTCTAGAAATTCTGGATTCCAAGGACCTTCGAGTCAAATACCGATGCTTTTGAATACGGAAACTATCGCGGTTAATGCTGAGCGTATCGATGCGCAATTGCCACACTCGTATATCTACCGCTCCGCCATGGAATTACTGTCGAGACTGAACAAAGTGGACCCGTTGGAGGCGAAGGATTTGTATCTAAAAAGTCGATACGGAGCTCGTAGACAGCTCAAGACTGTGCTGGGTATTGCCACTGCACGACCGGAACCGGAGGAGGATGTCGTACGCAGTTTCCACAGTTCACCTGCAACGTTACGGGAAAATAGTGTTCATGAACACCACAGTGATAGTTTGGAACACTTGGAAGCGGTAGTAGCAGAATTATCAAGACCCACAGACCACCAAAGAACTGAAACGATGAAGAAGGCTCTCGAAAGAGCTTCAGCACAATAATTGGGCGTAGCCCCATTATGGTGGGCTTGCTTGCAGCGTTTTCAGCGTCCCTGACTTTTATCGCGCAGCTTCAACGAACTTATCGCATTTGACTACCTTTCTCTCTGCGACATTGACTGGGGCTAGGGCGGCTCGCTAAACAGAGGACCTGGGACCTGCGATCAGCCGTGGTGTCCCTCATGGGTATGACTTTAAAAACATAGCGAATTAAGGATTTTATTCCTGAAGAGCTTATTTATATAACTGTTCTAATGTGACAACTTCCTTAAACACCCCCCAATCTGGGATAGGAAGTATATTTAGGGGTAGTTAGCGACTGCGTGGTTTGATTCGTTATTATTTGCTGGGGTAGGCCATGGAAAAGTTGCAGTGCTCACTGGATTCGACGATATTTATCGAGATTAGGTGGGGCAAGGCGAGATCAGCCCGTGTTCCGGCCGTGACAATGTAGAGGCCGGCTCATATCAACCGCTCTGGCATACAGAAGGCTACGAGTGAGACAATATGCTTGCGGGACTCAGCAACTACACATTCAGGGACCACGAAAATGCAAATATTAGGCTAGTATTGCTTCTAACCAAAGTTGTGCTTTGCCGGAACCTCTGTTTCGTCACATCTCCTGCGGTTCGAATCTTTGGCTGTAATAAGGCGCAAGTCCATTTAGAGAATCTCTTTGTCCTTAAATAGGTATTGCGAATGCGTGAACATGCTTGCCAGATGCAGGAGCTCGAACCTTTTGGTAAGCACAGATTTGACAACCAAGGCAGCCAGTGAATTGTATCACAGGCAGTTCATTTGGACCCTTCTCGAATTTAAGGTGTTAGATTATACGAATGTCAGGTTGTGAAATAAATTTCAGAGAGCTTCGCTGACAGATATAACTCAAAATAACATGGACTTGTTAAACGCCGGACCCCGAATATGTTACCGTAATTAGCTGAGGTGGAAGGTTATATCCGTTATATCCCTATCAGACCCTTCCACAGTAGCACTAAATTTCAGAAAACATAATTTTGTTTATTAGATAAAATACATTTGTTTATACCCTTTTCTAAGGGAGATCTATCTGAAGTTGGAGATCTCGTTTACGGTAAAAACAGCATGCAATGAACAACACTGAGATAAGCTCGTATTCGAAGGTGACATTGTTTCATTTTTATAAACGCAGCTTTACTTTGACAGTTTTAAGAGTTCTATACGATAACTTGATTCCACTAAACGTATGATTCCAGTTCCATGCTGGAACTCCCAGCCACCCCTTCGGGCGTCGCTCGACACGCGAGACCAGCGCGTTTGAGAGCATGGCATTCAGTTTACTTACTGCAAGGCATCATGCTATCGACTTTCGTGACAACACAGCGATGGAACTTGTATTCCGCTCAACTTAGTAGAAGTACATTTAGTGTTCTAACAAAAACAAACTGTAAATCGAACCCGAAGCTCTGGTTTTAAAAAATTATTTAGTGCATTCACTACTCAGCTATACACAGGTCAGGGGGGCGAGCCGGAAACTGTGCGTTGCACATTACTGGCAGCCCCTTTCCGACAACAAATTGGCGGACCTCTAGTATTATTATAAGCTCGAGTTTTTTTTATTGGTAAAAGTAAAGTTCGCGTTTTTACACTTACTTATTTTCTTCTCTTCGGTGTTTTCGTATCATTTCTGAGTGCTCTGGTTGTCCATTACCGTCCACAGGTGTCACACATCGCAACAAATGTTTGCGTGCTCCATCCCGACATTTGAGAATCAGATCTTTCGCCTCCAGAGGATGCAGTGACTGCAGGTTCGCTAGCATTTTCATTGAGGAATTGAGTACAAAAGAAAACTGCAATCTGGACTCCATATTCTCGACTGTGGGAAGCACCACTTTGGCGATACTTGGTCTGGAAGCAAGCGTTCTGTGCAGTCGAGGTGGGAACTGAGACACAACTCGATCAGCCTCAGCAAACGTCGTCCACGCCAGTTTGTTTCGAGCTCGATACTCTGGATACTCAAGTAGCAAACGCTCATACGGTTCGTGATCTAGTCGGTACAACTCCGTCACAGTAAGAGCGACGCACGTCTCGAGTCGTGAGATGCCGTAAAGCAACGTCAACTCCCCGAAATATTCTCCACGCTCTCGAGTAACATCCGATGCATCTGTCTTGACTAGAACTCGACCTTGAGCGATAAAGTACATGCTTCTATCAACATCCCCCTTCATGACGACTTCCTCGTGCTCGTCACACACAACGTACTGCAAGCAGACGAGTAACGCACGTAGGAAATGTTCTTCTAACCCTCTGAAAGCCTTGACTTGCGCTGCGAAATGACGTAGTGTGGTAGCAACCACGTCCTCGTATAACACCCGCGAGACGTTTTTAACCGACGAGAACTCGCTCTCACCACGTCCACGAACCCACAGACGAGCGTAGTAAACTTTAATCTGATGCCTTAGTGTCTTTGGGACATCATTTTCTAGCACATAGTGGTGTAGCTCTCCCAAGCGCTGCTCAAACTTCGCCTCGCGCTTTGCACGTTCATCCAGGAGTTCAGCTTGAGCACCGACCAGGGCACCGTATATGTAGATACTCCAGAATGTAATCACAATTTCCGCTACCAACTCTAGTGGATTCATCGACAAGATATCACCGTAAAATAACGTTGAAATGCACTCGATCGAGAACAGAAGCGACCGTAAATACTTCCGAATTAGAGACACACTCTCCAAAGAAAACGTGCTTGCGGTCTGTCTTAGCATTCGACCAGTGTGTTCCACGACAGTCGATCCGTCTGAAATGTACGTCAGCATACCAGAAGTAGCGAGCCATGAGGTTCCATACTGATGAAATCCTGTCTCACTGATGATGAACCATATGCAGGCGAGGAGATGGCCGGTTGCAAGGTAGGATGACAAGCCTCTCATAAAGTACAGAAGTTCTTCACTGATGGGAATCTTGAGGTCATGGACGATGTACTGGAAGAGCTGCTCTGACAATGGCTCGATTCGACGAAGGAGTAGGATGCGATTCATTCGGAGAAGCCAACGAGTTGTCCACCAAGATGCGTCAATGTGGGAAATGGAAGAATCCGGGATAGGTACTCGTACGTTGGTAGCAAGAAGGAGAAGCTCGAGCGGCAGCAACGACACAATGCAAGCCCGCAGCTCCGGATTGGCCGTAAAAGCGTGTCCAAGATTGTTTTTGGACGAGTTTGCAGCCGAGAAAATATTTTTTTGCAGCATCGATGCATGTTGCAATTGATACACAGCGTCGACAACGCACAATGCGTCTAAAAACACTTCCAAGGCGGACCAGGAGCGTAATGTTTCTCCGGATAATTCAATCAGCGCAGGTGAAAAACTGATCTTGAATGGAGTGACAATGAGATGGTAAATTGCTATCACGAGCATCAAGAAATCCCACATCTTGCCCAGTTTTTTTACTCGTCGAATGAAAACTAGCGATTGCAGGTCGGTGGTAGCAGAAAAGAGAGCGCGCTGGCTTGGAAGTTGCAGTCCTGCTCCCATCGCAGCACCGCGAGGATGCCTGAAGCCGCGAAAGCTTGGCATGTGTCTACCACCGTCTGGAGAGACTTTAGTTCTTCTTGTATCCACAGCTTTAGACATTGGTACAACGGATACCTTGGTACCAGCTCTCCACTGTTGATAGAGGTGGTACCAGTGTAACTGTGTTGCGTATTGCGGTCGTTGACAACGCTGCAGAATCTCGAAGCTAATACCTGATGTCTTGGACTGGCCTAGCGCTTGATTTTGGCTTCTAATTCGCATAAAGTCGGTCTCAACTACTGGCATGGAATGGCAGCGCTCAAGTGTTGATACCAGCTCAGGTTTTGTCAGATAAGGTTGAGGTCGTTCGTTTACTGTTGTCACAGACAATCGACGCCTTTTTTGTCTGCTCGGATTGCCGCCGGGGGACGCTATCGATGTTTTCCCAGCCTTTGGCATGTTCCGAAGTAGAGATGCCGCATTAATAGCTTCCAAGTTGCCTTTCTTCTGACGAAAACTGGTGCCCAATCCGAGTCTTTTCCCCATTCGTCCAGGTAAAATCTTGATTTCCGGGCGCCGAGTAACCAAGCTATTATCTGAAGGAGTTAGTTGGTTCAGGAGGCTAGAAACTGCACGCTGCGCTTCAGCGAGAACTCCAAAGCGCGTCCAACACTCCGCTTCCAGTGAGCGAAGGCGCCCCATACTTACATCGCTGCACACATGTTTGTTAAGAGGATTGAGGTCCACGATGAACTGGAGTAGGCGGATGTCCGCGGTAGAATCGCTTGTAGTCTTTTGAATCACAAATGAAGCATCGGAATTGCCACTATTCCATTGACTCGCGTTCGACATGGTACGGTCCCTGCTCTGTGTAAGTGAACGTCGCACGGTTGTTAGTATCGACGACGATCTTCGCGCTTGAATAGAGGCGATCGCTGGGCTGAACTTTTCAGTACACGCGTCACTTTTTGTTAACAAATACTCGGCTTTTCTCTCCAGAAGCTGCACCTCCGGGTGTACAAATAATCTGCAAACCTCCGCTTGTGACATTCTGCGTGGAGGGGTAGTAGCTCGTACGACCCCGGGAGGTTTGTAAGTCTGAGTTTTTGTTTTCTCCGCTTTGGGAGACGTAAAAAGCGAGCTCTTGGCCCTGTTAGCAGATAGAAGACTGGCGTTTTGATACCGTTGCAGTCGACTGATGACCCAGCTCAAAATGGCATGGAGAGCGTGTTTCTGAACGTGATTGTCTGCTGCATTGCCGCTGTGAGTCCAGAGTTCTTGCCAGTCATGCTTAGACACGTACAGCACCTCGCAGAATGTAGTAGCTTTCACACTCGCCAGCCGCCTCTGATTTGGGAGGAAGAAGGCAATCTCTCCAAAGAATGCTCCTTCCATTAGGATCGCCACCGCCGCAACGGAGTTTGTCCAGTACGCAGCGGCCATTCCTTTGCGTAGCGTACACAGGCGATTCCCATACGTCCCTTCCACTAGAATATTATCGCCGGGGATGAACAACTCTGGTTTTAACCTTAACGCGAGATTGTTCACCTGCGACGCCGTTAGAAATCGACAAATTGGGAGGTTCGCGATGCAATTGCCATAAATCTCAAGCATCAATTTGAGGCGAAGATTGGCTGATAAATCGTGGACTGTAGCGAATAAATCACTGCCTTTCGTGTGCTCATATTGCACGCGGAAGAAATACGTGATACGCTCACGCAATGCTTGAGGCAGTTCGTTAATTTTTGCGAAACTCTCGAAACTCGCAATGTGACTTTTATAGTGTTTGGGTTCTTTGCCAAGTTCGAGGATAAGTTCCGAGATTTCGCCCACAATGTGTCCGATAATGAACGTACAGCACAAACACGTGAACCCGGTCCATAACGTACCAGCCGTGTCACGAGGAATACTCTCACGAGATCCTACCAGTAACAGTGTCGTGGTAGCCCAATAAAAAGATTTAGCATACAACATCACCAGCGAGTGGTGATATTGATGGAGTAGATGATCATTGTCCACCCAGCACTTTTCAACATGTTCGCATTCGTGCTCTGAGATCCAGAAGAAGATGCAACCCACATAGTGAGCGACCAGCACTAAGATGATCATGAGCTTCATAGGACTTAGATAAGCTGAAACGTTGTGGGACGCAAAATGCTGCTGGATGAGAATGATGGCGTCGTCGAGGTACGTCCACAGATCGACACACCTAATAAGACGAGGCACTCGACACAGACTGGCAACCCACGATGCGCTGGCAAAAGGCGTGTAGGCTGGTAAAGACGCTAGAACATCCCACTTCAGCGTCGAACTACGACGATATTGCGTGTCAATCTCTTTTCGTTCTATGAGATTTTCCAACCCCACTTCAGGGCATCCAAAGTAGTAAAGCCGAAGGTAAATATCTATGGCGAAGCAAATATCACAACAAATATCTGCGATCCAAACTGCGGTATTTGTTCCACTTGAAAAGTGAAGATGAGGGTGGAAACACACTCGGAATATGACGAAAAGCGCATTGTAAACGTTCCAGCACGTCACGAGCGCCTTCCAACATGTAGTGAAGGAATCTCTCAGCGAAAACTGCACGAGCTGTCGAGTCCCTTTTGCAATGAGAACATTCTCGCGTTGATAGAACAGAGTCGGCGTGTGCATGGAATGAGGCTGCAATTTCAGCTTCTCCAAGTTGGCCACGATACGCTCAAGGCGGTTCTGTTCCTCAGCCCGCAACGTCTCTGCTTCAGACTTCATAGCATTGACGTCCCTAGAAAATTTACGCTGGATAACGTCAAATTGGTCTCGTGTCATGACCGAAGCCTGGACGTGTGACGCAGCACGGAGCGTTGCAGGATGCGGTCGTCTTAATAAAAACTCGTTCACCCCATAGCTATCCCCGTTACACAGCGCGCGTGCTGGGGCTTTGCGAAGTCGATAAAACACATTAACCTTACTCGTGTGTAAGAATACGAAGAAATCTCGACACACATCCCCATCCAGGCAGATTGTCTCGCCGTTTTGATAACTTCGATGACGGAATTTCCCCGTCACTTCCTTGAGGAATTCTGCGCTTGCTGAACTAAAAAGTGGGATGCATTTTACAGCCTCAGAGTGCAAAAGTGACGAGATCTTGTAACACAATTGATCAGGTAAATGTGACAATAATTGCGACTCGTAACATTGTTTTCTTCCAGTAAATTGTTGATGGTAGAAGCGACGGATTTCACCACTTAAGTGCTCCGAGATCTCCGTTCGTTCCAATACGTGGTTGAGAGTATTGATCTTCTCCATATAATGGTGATGTGGAGCCATCGCATTCGAAATGGTACTCGACATCGCTCCCACAACTCCAAAGTTAATAATTCCCCCAACAGAAATCCAGAATGCTGCAAAATAACTTTCAGCGGTAGAATACGCGACTATATCTCCATATCCCACTGCTGTCAAGGTCACAACCGCCCAGTATAGAGAACGAAGATAAGCGAAAGAGGCTTGGTACATTGAGTCTGGACTCTCTACTGGAAAAGTCACGCCGATATGCGAGTAGCAGTCAAAGATGACCCAGGTGCAGTTGTGGAATTGTGTGGCTTGTTCCAGACACATGGGTCGAGTTAATGCAGACATCGCTGCGATGTCCCCAAGAAAAGAATCATTATCTTGTCCAATCAACGTCATCTGAAACCAAGCGCAGCCAACCAAATGCAGCGTAAGAGTGACTCCAAGCACCAGGAACCCAACCGTGTGCAACTTCGAGCTGAGACCATAGAAATCCGAAAGACTGGTCAGTAAATTCGGGATCAATCGCACGCGTAGCATACGTAACAGTCGGAAGATAGCAGAATATCCTTGGATACTACCAGGAAGAGCATCGAGCACCAGTCCAACCGGTAACCACGCTAATAAGTCGATGTAAAATCCGTTGGCTTTGTACATCTCGAAAATAAGGCTCGGTTGTACCACATTTAGCATCACATTCGGGTCCAAATACGAGAAATAACGTGCACGTAGGACGAGATCGATGCCGAACAAAACCTCGACCAAAACAGTCAGCACATAACGGAGACTGATGTCCTGCTGCACCAAGAATATTTCCGCTTCGTCGCCCATTGTGATGAAGACAGCGAAGTACGGAACCTCAAAGGCGACGTAAATGGTCGCAGCTAGACGCGCTGTATCCCATACCACAGTGAAATACGACCCCGGAAGACGCCAATTGATGCCTCGTCCGGATTCAGTCGCACTCTTGTCTTCGGCGACAAGACTATGGGAGCTCAGAAGTCTCTTCCTGCTCCCCCCATCGCCTATACCTTTCATCCCCAACATCTTCTGCATCTTCTGAAGCTGCATCAGATATTTATCCAGCGTATCCGTCATCCTTAAGCGCACATCAACCTCGTTTCCTCGATAGAATTCCGTTAGAGCTTCGTCAAATTTGCTCTTAGCTAGCACATAAAGCTCGCAAAAAGTTTTAGCCACAGCCTTCTGTTCGTACTGCTCTGGATCAAGTAAACACACATCCGCAAAGAAATCCCCTGCTAAAAATTCCTTCGCGTTCGAGCCGTTAAACGCCGACACGACCACTTTGCCTCGAATCACAAAAAAGGTTTCTGCGTTGATCTTTGGCTCGATAATTTGGTCTCCAGGTGAATAAACGCGTCGGACGAGGGCAAGCGCCAGCATGTTGGCAAATTCGATGCTCTCCTTAGTAAGGAAACACACTTGTTTGATACGACTGGCTTTGATGGTAGACACGACTTTGGACTGGAGATGTTTGGGCATCAGACGAAGAGCTTCTTCGCCGTCCAGACTGTGGTGCGCGTTCCACGAATAGCTAAAAAACGCCGTCACCTGATGTCTTAATGGCCGTGGGATATTCCGCGAGCGCATATACTCTCGAGCGTTGTCTACGTGGGTTGTATACGCAGCGTATCGAGCGTTGCGAAAGCGAAATAAAAACAGGAAATTAGCAAGTAATGACGATCCGAGCAACGCTCCCATGAGCACCACAACCACGACATAAAGTGTTTCAGCGTTGGAAACAGGTGTCACGTCGTCGTAACCTAGTAACACAAGCGTACGTGACGCCCAGTACAATGTACGTCCGTACTTTCGACCAACAGAAGCTCCGAACAAGCGGTCTCGGACAACCCAGCTAGTTTCTTCATCATGATGGCAAAATTCAAGAGTAATCCCGCACTGTAAATGTGCTATTAGCATGTACCCGCAGGCCACCCAATGACATAATCCCGCACAGAGCCCAATTGTCCGTACCAGCGTATCTACTCCCGTAGACGATAAATGCTGAGCCCACGCACGGTGGGAATAAATCTTAGCGATGCGTGCGAAACAACGTCGAAGCTTGTACAGGCGACACAATTTGGTTATTCGCACCAGATGCAGCACATTGAACATCCCCAGAGCAAGTGGAATGATCTCCACCGGCACGAGCGCAACGAGTTCGAGTATTAACTCTAAGCGCAATTGTTTCCTCTTCGCAACAACCGTCTCATTCATGGAAGACGCGGATAAAATCGTTGAGACTGTCCACTTGACTTTACCCTGACGATGTTGCTCGATAAATGACGGCGAGCGTGTGAGTGTATTCGTGTCCGATCTTCGTGTGGAGGTCACCTCAGATTTTATTGAAAATACCGACGATTGAGTTCGTCGCCATCGTCCGAACACAAACCCGAATTGTATGAGGCCGAATAAGTCGATGATACTATCGGTGGTAGTTAACACTGTGAGTTCCTGTGTCCATGAGTGATGGTCGTAGTAGGGATTGTAGTAAAATGCCACACGGAACGGAATAGTCACAAAAAGATACAGCAACACACAGAGATTCGCCACGACGAAGAGTGTTTGTCGAGTGGTCCAGGTGAAGTGGAGACGGTAGGAGCGCACTGCTTGCTGTAATACACGTCGAAATTTGGACGAGGGGATGGAAGACGGCGCCGGACCACTGCCGTTCACTAGTAGCACTTCATTTGGTCCGTCGAGCGCGTCCACGCGTGGGCGAACTTTGTTTCGAGCCATGACACCGATTCAGGAGAGTTATGAAGAGTGCGGTCTGTCGGTTAGACGCCGAGAAGGTCGTAAATAGAGCAGAGGACGCACAGAGAAACGCACATCGTGCCTTGGCAGTGCCACCGTTCAACCATGAGGTCAAAAATATTTTGCCTGGGATCAAGTTGACTCTCCTTATTTCTGATTTTGATTTCTTGTGCTGCACCCAAAATGAGCGTACTTGATAGTGCGTTTAAGAAGCGATAGTCGGCCAACATAAATTCCTGCTGAGATCTTTTTAATAGGGAGTTAGACTGGCTGGTTGGTACGCATGAAGATCACACTTAGAGCAACGCCAACGGTAATCCCAAATTCTATCCTGTATTTAGGGCCACTTGTGCTAGCAATTGGTATTTAGAAAGCACCGTACCCTGATAACCGTAGCGGTAATCCTATACTGGCAGCTAAATGCCCGGGATGAAGTACCTTTGGGCGATGAATTCAGACCGCTAGGAGTCTACAAGAGGATTCTGGGCTCTAGATGAAGCTGATAAGAAGTGGATGGACTTAGCACTTACTCGCTAGCTCGTTCGACAGGCAATAGCTCAGTGCAAGAAAGTCTTAATACAAGTATTTATGCAAATGTATGGCACCTAGTAAATTAACGGCAAGACTCCCCTCCCAAAGCGTACAATGCGCAATGGTCGTTTTCATACAGCCCATGGAATTGTATTTGGCCCAATACTGCTCGCTATTTTCTTAGAAAGACGTCTGTTCTGAAGCAATTCCCATTATAGCGGCGGCCATATTCGCCGCTGTATTTAGCCAGGAATTCCGAGCCTGCGTCGATTCTAAATTTTAGGAGCAATATAGGATTACCGTTGGCACACGCGATCCTTAATTCAGTGCCAAATGTGGGTTTAGAACCAAGTATAAGTAGAGCTACCGTTGGCGTTGCTCTTAGAACGAAACTTTGCTGTAGGCCGATTGCAGCTTCTCTCTCAAAGCCATGGAAGTTCGCATTTTATCGAAAAAAAGACTGCGTCCCCCTGCAGCTCGGTTTCACTGTGTAAACAGAGGCATTTATTTAACAGAAGCATCTTTACCTTACCCAACTAAAGCGCAGCCTCGAGATAGACTTAACCCGATCGACACCGAGACATAATATAACTTCGCACACAAGCGCTGATTCATAGACATACACTATGCGGCAGCCGTTCTCAACAACCTGAGTCGTAAGTCATGGCTCGAAATTTATTCGACTCTCAGGAAGTTGAAGCCTTCTCGAACCTGAGACTCACGATATCCCCCGCTCCTGCATCGATTCAGTAGGCGTCCATCCTGACCAAGATACGTTCCTGGGCGTGTGCATACGATACATATCTCCTTTCGATACGAATTCTTTGCCTTCGAAACGGAATCTAAAACAAACAAGCACACCTCGAAAGAAGTTATCGATTAGGCACGCCTACCAACGAAGGCTCTGATTTTTCTGGCCACAAGCAATAAAGGGATGAGCATTTCGAATCATTCTGTTGAAGGCTAGCGAAATTCTATTCAAAAGCAGCTTGCTATTGAGCTTTGGCAATCCAATCCGTCGTCAGATCTTGGAGTGCGACTTCGACTACAAAGGCAGGATTCGTCTACCGATGCCGGAGCCAAACGGAGATTCTTACTACCGATTCTCTTGTCGGGCTGTTCCTACCAGTGCATACATAATGCATGCCTTGCATTTTATCAATTTGCAACCCAACTGCAGCTTCTTCATCAAAGAGCTCTCAAGAGTTCCATATATTATGGCAAATTCTGATTGCCTGTGTAGGTCTGTCCCCTACTCAGCCTTAATGCCCTTCTGACACACGTAAATGTAGTGCACCGCGTTGGCATCGGCCTCCGAGACCTGCACGGCGCTGACCGTGGGCTTGGGCACCGTGTGCACCGCCACTTTCCACTGCAGCTCCTTGTTCTCGAGGTAACTCAGTCGGTTGTCCGGCACGCCATACGACACGATGAAGTAGACGCCGTTGGGTTTGAGCACGCGGTGAATTTCCTGGCACATTTTGGCCACGTTGGCCGTCGAGCCTTCGCCGCACAGGATCGAGTCCATCGTGCCCTTATCCACCACAGCGTCGTAGGTTTCGTCCGCAAAGTCCAGCGAGCACATGTTCATCTTCTGCCACTGCAACTGCTCCACGCGGTCCTCGTACTTAGCGGCCATCTGCTTCACCACGATCTCCGAGACGTCGACGTTCATGAGCTTTTGGTATCCATCGTTCACCATCTCCTCCGACAACCGCGAGTTGCCGGCGCCGGCCATCAGGATATTGTCCGTCTTCTTTACATACTGATTTAGCAGTTCTTTCAGCCCACCATAGCGTTGATACCAGTCGAATTGCTCCGAGTCCCTAAAAAAAGTGGAAGAAAATGTGTCAGCAGCGAGTCATATCTTTGAGAATAGACGGCGACAGGATATGGGCGGCCCATGTGTGCATGCAGAAGACAGAGAGGAAGAGCACGCACTTGGTGTAGCGCTCGTCCCAGTACGTGGCCTTGCCGTATTGCGCCATGTCGCCGAAGCTGTTGGTTGCCTTTGCCCTCTAGTCGTCGCGATGAATTATGGGGTAAGTTGTGAAACGAACCACGTGTCGTACTTAGACGGGTGGGTCGTGTATACAAGCTGTAGGTATACGAGCAAGAGTGATGGTTGGCGGCTTCAACTTTGCAGAATACTATTTATGTACTACTCGTTTTCATTAATTTTTTTAAAACAATACCACGTAGTAATGTTTAGCAATTGCTTTTTAGAATACAAATTTTATGAGTATTATCTAGATTTATTACGTCTGTTACGTCAACTAAAATACTACTTCTAAGTTTGTCATTGCTTGCAGCACATTTCTTTCGAGCGTGGCGTACCATATCCCACAGCAAAATTAGCCTCCCGATGCAGACGTCGGTGTTGTACCATACAATGGATGAGGGGCCCTCATTTTACTATGCACTCGAGAAGAGCCCTCATTGAGGGCTCTACTCGCATTCGCAGTGTAAGTCGCAGACGACCTAGTTTTATCCAAATAACACGCCATCGATTAATGATCATTTTATTTTGCGGAATTTGTCTCTCTATTGAAACTTACGTGTTAACCTGTTGGTGAAAGGTCAATACTGCCCATTTATTCGAGATGTTGCGAAAACCATTTCGAACCGCAAAAAGATTTCCGGTGTCGGCACTTGACAATTTACAATTTCGTGTCTGGATTCAATGGATAAACCACCATTATGAATTCTTTCTTCGAATACAATTTCCTAAATTATTCTATCTGGTTCCACATAAGCTGTGTCGGCAGAACAAAATGCTACCTTGGGCTTCCAATACCTTGCAGGTTCACAAGTATTCGCCTACGCTTGTCAATTTATCGACCAAACCATTCTTAATCAAGTTGAGAACTGTTCTCAACAAGTTTAGCATCAAAATAATAATAATAATAATAATAAAACAATTGCAAAACGGATCAGCCTATTGTCGGGGTCAGTATGGCTCATGACCGAATTTGCACAATTATTCATATTACACCTCAGCTATTCTCGCTGCCAGTGATTCAAATTTGCAGAATTCTTCTAATCTTCTCATTACAAATATAAGGCTGCTACAAAAGATAAGTAAGACAAATAGAAGACCACCTTTTATCAGATACGCTAGGCGCTTGTGTAGACACTGCCGAGAAGCATGAAAGCTCGGGCTTTTGCTCTCAAAACACAGACAAAAATTAGAAACAGCCGCGCATTGTACGACGTATAATGTCTATATGAGTCGTTGTGCAAACTTTGAGCGCGGCCGGCAGACCCTCAGTCGACTGGGGAGCGTCAGTTCATATTTAAAATGCCTACCTTTTATCTATCCCTGACTTTAGTTCTGATAGATTACATGAAACGAAAACAAACAACAGCAAAGACCGGGAATTTTTTCGTCAACAATACACTAAGTCACTGTCATCATACGCTTTGAAAACCCTTTTTTGAGGTGACACGAATGTTGACCCAGGTTACATTACGCTTTTCGATCTACACAGTACCGTGGAATTAATCCGGTGTGCTGTCCATACCTCTATGAGGCATTATCAGTATAAACTTCTCGTTGGAGGTGCTGTTCTTTCGTCATGTTCCTCATTTTAATGCAGGCTTTTTTTTCCAGTGGCTCGAGAATCAACATCGCTGTGACTCGTGAAACCTGCAACACATAGACAGGCAAGTGAGAGATTGCATTTTGCAGTGTATCTTGCAGTTTGTAGTCACTATGCAAACTTGTGTTCTTAACGCTTTCGCGAGCCTCTAACCTAAACTAAACTGCCTAATAGATAATCTTTGGAAAACATTATTCTTCGATAATCCAGACTTGGGAAGCATGAGCGGTATTCATACCGAATGAATAAACTAGAGATATCTTGCAGGACTCTAGCATTTTTATTTTCCATCTGCGTATATTTTGGAACCAATTAGTCGTGGGTCCGTAGGGCGTTTCTGAACTGCTTCGATCGTCATCGGAGTGGTTACAGTTTTGTTTGATTTCATGTGCTCATTTCGCAACAAGCCTCGGAACGGCAGAGAAGAATTTGTACGATTTGAACCTCAAAATGGCGGAGGTAGATATTGAAGAGATCAAATGTGGTGCGTCTTCCTCTGCAACTACATGTACTGCCAGCTCACCACGCCAGCAAGTTCAAAGCGAGCTCGTCTCTCTTTTTGTCGATGAAGATGTGGCTGATGAGGAAGAAATGTTACCCCAAGAAGAGAGGTGCGTCTCCAAGCGGGAACCAAGCGAAAGAGTGAAGCTGAAGTTTCTCAATGGCTTGCGGGGTTTGGCTAGTTTGCTGATTGTTCACCACCACGCTGGGTATTTATTGGAAGTGACGATCGCACCGAGCAGTGTCGACATTTTCTTCGTTTTGTCAGCATTCCTTCTGACAATGATCAACGCGTCCAAGATTCAGAAGTTAATCAACCATAAATCGAGTTTCCGTGAGTGGGTTGTCGTGCTTCTTGGCTATTTCGTCAAGCGGCTCCTGCGGGTTTACCCGCTCTTCGCGTGCGTAGCAATCGTGCTGAGTTGTATGCCAGAAGCAACACGAACTCATTACTACAACCTTGCGCACTACAATAATAAATCCTGGAACCTTTGCGATATCCTGCCATTCAAGAAGCGCTACTACCTCTTCTGGACACTGCCTATCGAAATAACGTACTATTTCATGATCCCATTTTTCTTGGTCGGGTTTTGCTACTTGGACAACGCTCCCAAGGCGAAGTGGTCGGCCATCGGGCTGCTGTACATTTGGGTGTACTATGAAGGGTGGCACACACAGCGAACAACACACGGCGAGTTCCGTCCTCACCTATCCACATTTTTGGCAGGGTCTCTCGCTGCAGCAGTCTACTTGGATCTGAGCAAGGCAATGAAAACACGAAGCTTCAAGCCATGCAACTGGCACATTGCTGTTGTTCGTGTGTTCGAGTTAATGATGGTTACTATCTTGCTTTGTCGAGGTCTATTTGCACGCTGGTTTAAAGGCTCTCTGTTTCCGAGCCAACACCCTGCCGTGCCGTCGGTTAGCCTCCCGATACTGCCGTGATCTTAATTGAAGCGCTGGCGCCTTCGGCAATTTCTCGTCTTCTTGAGTGGAATGTGCTTTGCTTCACGGGCAAAATCAGCTTTTCGATGTACTTACTCCATCCATTCGTGAACTTCTTGCCATGGCTTCTGGAATTGCCTCGCGTCGACCAGTTCATCGCACGGCTGGTACTGTTGTATTCTCTATCCACAGTCTCGTTTTTCGTGATCGAGCACAACTGCCAGGAAGGAGCTCGCCATGACCATTGGAAAAAAAACTATCCAAAATGGCTCGATAGAAGTTTAACTACCAGCTCTTACGTGTAACATTCATTTGTGTCGAGCATTCGTAAGACGAGGGAGTTTCGGAATATTCAGTCGAGCCTTATTGTAGATTAGTGCTGCAATTAGTATGTAAGGCGTCGCAAGTTCAGTATATAGTGGTGGCCAGCTATTCGAAGAAGTTTGAGTCATGGCACGCTGGATGAGCAACATTTTAACCCTGTTACTAAAATTATTAGTTGATTCAACTACTTTAGTAAGACAACTGCCCTTTTGTGAGCCAGCGTAAGACGTATGTCCTATTTTTTCTCATAAAAAGTTTTGACAAGAAGGTTGATTTTAGTATGGTCTGACACAAAATGAGATGTGACAAGCATCCGTAACATGGCCGTCTTACGCCGAAACAAAGTCGGCATCACGAAGGGAACCACACCATGGTTCATGGCGGTCGACATTATAGTCTCCGCTTCCCTCGCCCCGCGGCGAAAACAAACATGTATTTCTCGCGTTTATTTATGTATAGCACGTGGTACAACACCATCTACGAAGAAGGTTAATCGTACTCGCAAAGGAATCAAGGCGAAGTTGCCACTTTACACACCACAACTCAAATAATAAAATGATAGTCCATATAAGCTATCATATTAGTAAGAAGTAATAGCAAAAGAATCCACTCGTGCATTTGGCATTCGCGGCCGAAATTGGTTTGAAACTTGGTATTATGAAACCTGAAGTATCCCAACGATGATTCCGACTGGAATTCCACCTGGTTGTCGGAGTTGGATGCAAGCAATATTCACCTACCTTAATACAAAATACATGTATTACCAGAGTATATATTAGGAGCCGTCGATTATGTCGATTAATATTCTAACGCTGCTGTATGCAAGGTGATCGAAGCAAGCTAATGAGAAAAAAGAAGCTTCAGACAATTAGTTGGGACAAAGGATAGGCAGATGATGTAGCGCAACCACATACAGAAGGCGACATCGTACGTGCTGTTCTTGTGTAGCTCCCTGATGCCCTTTATGAGTTTAGATATGCGTCTTTTCGCTCTTCAGAAGGCTACAGCACGTGATAGTGCCATACAGATTACCAGTGGTAGTTGTTTATTGTAACCAAGTGGAACATTCATTAATACAGGTCGGAAAAGATAAAGAGTCCTGCACTACGCATTGCAAGCTGAGATGTACGGTAGATCTTGGCTATTGTTTCAGTTTTATTCAGACTGTGCGATGGTTATGATACAACCTTCGCACAGTCGGCCCACAATTTAGTACGGTAATCATTATATTAGGTCTCTGACGATTTTGGTCACGCCACTTGGTCACGTGGGAATGTACCTTGGTAGGCACTTGGTAGGCACTTAGCTGACATTGAAACACCCCGCAAAGGGTTAGAAACAGTTCATCCACAATACTAGCTGTTCTAAGCTGCACCAAATTTACCCGAGGTGGCTGGAAGGGCTACATGTTCCGACTGCAGCAATATAGCCAATAGGAAACCACGGAAGACGAAGAGATGGCATTCATGTTAATAATGTGCTGTAGAGGCCACCAAGGCCAATGCAAACGCTCTAGATACGTGATAGAGATTCCTGGTGTGTTCAAGTGCCAGCCAAGTGCCTCTCAAGGCTTATTTTCCACGTGACCAAATAGCGTGACCAAAATCGTCAGAGACCTAACATGTATCCTATGATTTAGTACGTAGTACTTCCTCTCAACATATATATCTAAACTAGTGCTTGGAGGGCTCACACTGCAGTCAGCTATTAAGTACTACTCTATAATAGCGTTGTTGCGAGAGGCAATACTGAACTTGCGACGCCTTACATACTAATTGCAGCACTAATCTACAATAAGGCTCGACTGAATATTCCGAAACTCCCTCGTCTTACGAATGCTCGACACAAATGAATGTTACACGTAAGAGCTGGTAGTTAAACTTCTATCGAGCCATTTTGGATAGTTTTTTTCCAATGGTCATGGCGAGCTCCTTCCTGGCAGTTGTGCTCGATCACGAAAAACGAGACTGTGGATAGAGAATACAACAGTACCAGCCGTGCGATGAACTGGTCGACGCGAGGCAATTCCAGAAGCCATGGCAAGAAGTTCACGAATGGATGGAGTAAGTACATCGAAAAGCTGATTTTGCCCGTGAAGCAAAGCACATTCCACTCAAGAAGACGAGAAATTGCCGAAGGCGCCAGCGCTTCAATTAAGATCACGGCAGTATCGGGAGGCTAACCGACGGCACGGCAGGGTGTTGGCTCGGAAACAGAGAGCCTTTAAACCAGCGTGCAAATAGACCTCGACAAAGCAAGATAGTAACCATCATTAACTCGAACACACGAACAACAGCAATGTGCCAGTTGCATGGCTTGAAGCTTCGTGTTTTCATTGCCTTGCTCAGATCCAAGTAGACTGCTGCAGCGAGAGACCCTGCCAAAAATGTGGATAGGTGAGGACGGAACTCGCCGTGTGTTGTTCGCTGTGTGTGCCACCCTTCATAGTACACCCAAATGTACAGCAGCCCGATGGCCGACCACTTCGCCTTGGGAGCGTTGTCCAAGTAGCAAAACCCGACCAAGAAAAATGGGATCATGAAATAGTACGTTATTTCGATAGGCAGTGTCCAGAAGAGGTAGTAGCGCTTCTTGAATGGCAGGATATCGCAAAGGTTCCAGGATTTATTATTGTAGTGCGCAAGGTTGTAGTAATGAGTTCGTGTTGCTTCTGGCATACAACTCAGCACGATTGCTACGCACGCGAAGAGCGGGTAAACCCGCAGGAGCCGCTTGACGAAATAGCCAAGAAGCACGACAACCCACTCACGGAAACTCGATTTATGGTTGATTAACTTCTGAATCTTGGACGCGTTGATCATTGTCAGAAGGAATGCTGACAAAACGAAGAAAATGTCGACACTGCTCGGTGCGATCGTCACTTCCAATAAATACCCAGCGTGGTGGTGAACAATCAGCAAACTAGCCAAACCCCGCAAGCCATTGAGAAACTTCAGCTTCACTCTTTCGCTTGGTTCCCGCTTGGAGACGCACCTCTCTTCTTGGGGTAACATTTCTTCCTCATCAGCCACATCTTCATCGACAAAAAGAGAGACGAGCTCGCTTTGAACTTGCTGGCGTGGTGAGCTGGCAGTACATGTAGTTGCAGAGGAAGACGCACCACATTTGATCTCTTCAATATCTACCTCCGCCATTTTGAGGTTCAAATCGTACAAATTCTTCTCTGCCGTTCCGAGGCTTGTTGCGAAATGAGCACATGAAATCAAACAAAACTGTAACCACTCCGATGACGATCGAAGCAGTTCAGAAACGCCCTACGGACCCACGACTAATTGGTTCCCAAATATACGCAGATGGAAAAATAAAAATGCTAGAGTCCTGCAAGATATCTCTAGTTTATTCATTCGGTATGAATACCGCTCATGCTTCCCAAGTCTGGACTATCGAAGAATAATGTTTTCCAAAGATTATCTATTAGGCAGTTTAGTTTAGGTTAGAGGCTCGCGAAAGCGTTAAGAACACAAGTTTGCATAGTGACTACAAACTGCAAGATACACTGCAAAATGCAATCTCTCACTTGCCTGTCTATGTGTTGCAGGTTTCACGAGTCACAGCGATGTTGATTCTCGAGCCACTGGAAAAAAAAGCCTGCATTAAAATGAGGAACATGACGAAAGAACAGCACCTCCAACGAGAAGTTTATACTGATAATGCCTCATAGAGGTATGGACAGCACACCGGATTAATTCCACGGTACTGTGTAGATCGAAAAGCGTAATGTAACCTGGGTCAACATTCGTGTCACCTCAAAAAAGGGTTTTCAAAGCGTATGATGACAGTGACTTAGTGTATTGTTGACGAAAAAATTCCCGGTCTTTGCTGTTGTTTGTTTTCGTTTCATGTAATCTATCAGAACTAAAGTCAGGGATAGATAAAAGGTAGGCATTTTAAATATGAACTGACGCTCCCCAGTCGACTGAGGGTCTGCCGGCCGCGCTCAAAGTTTGCACAACGACTCATATAGACATTATACGTCGTACAATGCGCGGCTGTTTCTAATTTTTGTCTGTGTTTTGAGAGCAAAAGCCCGAGCTTTCATGCTTCTCGGCAGTGTCTACACAAGCGCCTAGCGTATCTGATAAAAGGTGGTCTTCTATTTGTCTTACTTATCTTTTGTAGCAGCCTTATATTTGTAATGAGAAGATTAGAAGAATTCTGCAAATTTGAATCACTGGCAGCGAGAATAGCTGAGGTGTAATATGAATAATTGTGCAAATTCGGTCATGAGCCATACTGACCCCGACAATAGGCTGATCCGTTTTGCAATTGTTTTATTATTATTATTATTATTATTTTGATGCTAAACTTGTTGAGAACAGTTCTCAACTTGATTAAGAATGGTTTGGTCGATAAATTGACAAGCGTAGGCGAATACTTGTGAACCTGCAAGGTATTGGAAGCCCAAGGTAGCATTTTGTTCTGCCGACACAGCTTATGTGGAACCAGATAGAATAATTTAGGAAATTGTATTCGAAGAAAGAATTCATAATGGTGGTTTATCCATTGAATCCAGACACGAAATTGTAAATTGTCAAGTGCCGACACCGGAAATCTTTTTGCGGTTCGAAATGGTTTTCGCAACATCTCGAATAAATGGGCAGTATTGACCTTTCACCAACAGGTTAACACGTAAGTTTCAATAGAGAGACAAATTCCGCAAAATAAAATGATCATTAATCGATGGCGTGTTATTTGGATAAAACTAGGTCGTCTGCGACTTACACTGCGAATGCGAGTAGAGCCCTCAATGAGGGCTCTTCTCGAGTGCATAGTAAAATGAGGGCCCCTCATCCATTGTATGGTACAACACCGACGTCTGCATCGGGAGGCTAATTTTGCTGTGGGATATGGTACGCCACGCTCGAAAGAAATGTGCTGCAAGCAATGACAAACTTAGAAGTAGTATAACAGACGTAACAAATCTAATTACCTGGAATTTACCGGATTTCAAGGGTCTCCCATTATGGACTCACCGGACGGATTACCGGTATTTTCCGAAATGTTCAACAATTGGCATACAAACTTGAAGTAATTCTGGTTAGATGCGCCAGACCATCGGAAAATACCGGACAGTCTTCCGGTGATCAAACTAGAGAGGTAGTCGAGCGATGGCTTCATTTAGACACGCACTTACTTAAGACTGATCATGGAATTATGGTATAGAAAGGTGGAGAAGGGAGTATATTCTAGCAAGCGATATCATTCTTTGGCTGCCTAAATCCCCTATATAAATTGGTAGTTTTGCCTTATCCACCGTACTCGTACACGCACTCCGCATTTCAGTCTGTTTTGATAATGAATAACTTAACTCTGAGCGTCATTGGGTCCATTTAAAAGCGGCGACTTCCTCAGTTGATGTAAGAGTTGTAACGAGGATTTGCGAGCGAGTATGAGTTCTTTTATATGAATGCGGTGGATAAAAAAAGAAGAAAGTCGCATTTGAACCTAACTAGTCACCACTAAGCCTCTGTCTTGGGAGCATTCCAGTGCTATTTCCCGTGCTATTAGCGGTTGGTTCATCTTTATAAGTGAGGTACATTAGTGCCAATTACCTAGCCTAGTGCTACACACGACTACCTATGTCCTATAAGACAGACGTATCTGCCCTGTACAATGAACACCTCAAGGCGTCCATCGTCTTCGACGTGCAAGACGTCGGACCCAGTGCCCCTCCGGCACTGTTCACCCCGGTGTTCTAAAACACCTCTGCTGTGAGTAGGGCTCACAGCCAACATTTGCCTGATACGTGGGCGTTACTCCGCGGGCGTGATGGGGTTTGCGTGAGGGCGTCACACATCACCCCCTGACAACTGTGTGACTCGGTGCCTCGGGCGTCACTCCGCGAGCTAAGGAAGAGCTTCGTGCATGGTGGCGTCTGGTCCACGCGCTCCATGACTTGTTTGCTCGGAGCCTCGGGAGTCACTCCGCGAGCTAAGGAAGAGCTTCGTGCATGGTGGCGTCTGGTCCACGCGCTCCAGTGACTTGTTTGCTCGGACGGGCGTCAATCCGCGAGCTGAAGTGGGGTGTCTTGCGAGGTGGCGTCTGTCCTCGCGCTATTAGCGGTTGGTTCAGCCAGTTCTTGACTTCGCAACTTTTTGAAGTGAAGAACTGGCCGAACCAACCGCTTCTATTGAATCACGTTCACTTATAAACAAACACCTTTGTGATCATGTACTAAGTACTCCTCATTTTTAGGCGTCCACTAGCATTCGACGCTAAGAATTAATCTGCACCATGAAATATACAGTCTGTACTAGCCACTGGCAGGCTACCCAACGTTACATTACGATCAGAAGTTTATTACTTTGAAAAGCATCCGAGAGATCAACTGCCCCGAAGACGATAACTAAATATCTGCGTGGCATCAATCGGGTGACTGTGCCAAGTATATAACCGTCACAAGCACAACTTCCAGCTTCTTCGGCAGTTAGTGGTTTAGTCTAGATAGGTTGTAGCTCGGCGTTGTACCATAATGCTTGATAGCTGCATTCTATTTACTACCGCCTTGCCTTATCATGCCACACCGGGCGATGTAGAACCAATTTCTCTTGCCAGGAGCTATGGCTCGTGTAATCACTGTAATAACTTATTCGTACCCCTCAAATGTAACCCTTTCCGGTAAAATTTGATAATCGTCCGGTAAATTCCGCCCACAAGTAATTACCTGTAAATGGTACGAAAGTATCAATGTTTCGTTTTGGCTGCTAAAGGCATGAATGTTGTTTCGCTTGTTTCAAGTAACTATGTGGGAGTAATTTAAAGATACCACCGTATACATACACAGTAACCAAAACGGTAATGAACACTAATGTCCACCTCGACCTCCGTTGTACAATACGATGGAGAGTACGACGAAGTTGTCAAATCGTATTTTTCGTGGGATAGATATTGGCATTTTTAAAGTTTCGAAAAGGATCACAAATAATTGGCGGTGGCTTCACTTGTTTGCTCAGTCAAGAATATCTGCAACTCTCATTGAACGTGAGCTACTTCCAATGTTCATATCGCTCTGTGGCCTCTCAAGGTTTTCAGTCTGCGTTTGGCCATGAGGTATAATGAACGAAGTCTGCTGAGTATGCACGCCATCTGGAGCCAACTTTGCCTGCGAGAAAACGAGTGCGAGATCTCGCGGATTCGGGATAAAATCAGCCATAGCTACTGCAAAGTCCATCCGCTCACTAATTTTTGAAATGTAACCCGTGGTTTTCTCAATCGAAACGAAAATCTGGGATGGAACAATGAGCACTTTACCAACAAGAGCGTCGACCAAGGGAGTATCGGACACGAGATGCGGAAACACGGACTGGATGGTAAAGACCGTGACACGAAGGACATACGTCGCGCTCGATACGACCAAGCAAGAGCTATTGGTGTATCCAACTCCATTTGAACCGACCCTTTTTGTTGGAACGACAGCACCTCGAAGCATTTACTGAGTGCGCACCAACGCTCTCTCAAATCATCAGCAACCGTCGGCATCGTATTGGCCTGCTGCGAGCCAAAGCGAGACAAGAAGAAATCCCGCTGTGAAGCCCCCGAGGGTTTCGTGGTATCTTGTTCGTAGCCGGTTGCGAAGGCAGAGAAATAGTCATCCACAACTTTCTGACAAAATTCAAAAATTGAAGAAGACTGTTCTGTGTTCCCGGTGTTACCTTCAGTTGCGTTGGATAAAGAACTGTTTTGAAGAGGAGCTGGCGCCTTCTCTTCCTCTTGCTCCGAGCTCACACTCGCGACACGGAGCATGCCGTTGTACGATATGAGAGCTCGTCCAAGGAGCATGTCCACGATCTGAGGATTTTTGACAATGTCCAAAAATCCCCCTACAAAGTTCATTTCGACATCATATCTGTAACATTTCCCCGCGGGGTTGAAGTGGAAAGTTGATCGTCCCTGTGCCTCCACTACCTGCCCCACGAGCATCGCCACTAGCCGCTCGTAGCCCAAGATGTGGGGGAATATCATCTCGATGGTGCTACGAGTGACTTGGAACGAGAACCAGGCCGTATCCGAGACCAGCACCGAGTCTTCAGCTACAACAATACCGTCCACAATCCCCTTCATCGAGATAATGCGGAGGAAATTGGTGTAGTTCACCATCTGATCCATGATGACATCGGGGCCTCGAGGGAGTCCGGGTCCCAGTTCAACGTCCGGGTCCATGACATTGTGCATAAACGCTCGTTGATCTCGGTTCTCCACCATTCGCCCACGTCCAGGCTGTTCAGGGACGACCCCTTTGCGGAAGACGTACAAATACTCGTTCACAAGTCTCGTGAGTGAGCCTTCGGGGGTGTGGCGCTGCACCAGAGTTTTAGTCTGTAAGATCTCGCGTAGTGCCAACAGGTTCCGCACTTCTTGTTGCAAATTTTGGACGTCCAGCTGCAGATTGAAGGCGACAGAGCGTTCGTTGGGTACCGAGTGGTAGGGCCCCCACCCTTTCCTGGGCTTGTAGGGTGTGCCATCTTTCTTGACTCTCGCTTTCTTCGCTCGGTACGATGGCTTCGAGCTAGCGGCTGTTCTGCCAGGCGATTGGTTTTGACCCGAAGCGTCCGAGGAGGTGGACATCGTGAGCAGGAGATGGATAATATGTGAATAACGGTAAAAAAAACCGAGCGCAAATAAAGTTGCGACTCGCAACGTCCCTCGCAAGTTGCAACTTGCGAGGGGATGATTTATATGGAACGAGAGCTGGCGACTCGTCAGCTTGTCAGTCGTCCACGATGACCCCATGCCTGACTTCTGACTTGTGGTTTCTGGACTGGCGGTACTGGACCGCTACTGGTACCGTTTCAAAGGAGGACGCTAAGGAGTTTTAAGTTAGGAGTCCTAACTTAGAGCTCGTCCTTAGCGTCCTAACTTAAGACTCGCTAGTCCTACATGTTTCTTGGGTGCTTCGATTCTTTTCTGAAGTTGATAACTGGACTAATACAAAGTCGTGCTTCACCCGAAGAAGCTCTGAAATTTATCATTTGTTTTCCTTTTTAATGTTAACCCTTTAGGTAGACAAAACCTATTAACGTTGCGAAGGTTAATATTTCCTGTAGTGACGCATCTCCTGCGCCTGCATCGCAGTCGCAGCATCTGCATTACGATAGCAGTAGGCTACAACACGCATTAAAGAAAGCAGCACACAGTTTGCAAGTGGCTTTTCAATATAACCCACCCATTATAGTGTCATTCATGATGATCTTTAATTAACCATCTTTCCTTCAAGCAACATCATTTGGGTGATTGGGTTTTGATGTCTTCCCTAGCCGACACACGCAACATTCACGCTCTTTTTTTCATTGTCATGCGGCTATAGATTATAAGAGTGCCGCCTGGCTCATTTTCTATATGTCCTAAAATCCCCTATTTACATCTGTAGCCTCTTCATCTAGTTTGAAAGTGAATAGCGGCACTTTTGGCTAAAAAACCTGTGGTCATTCTGATATAACAGTTATTAATACATCAAGTACTACAGTTTATTTTGTGTGTAATATTGAGACAGCACTTTTTTTCTTAGTGTTGAGAATAAGCGTATATAGTTGTTTTAGGCAGAATCGCACCTCTGTAAATACTCTGGATATAAAATCCAGAGAATGATTAACTTTTTTTAGTAATCAAAGTTCGGGGTGCTAGACCACTTGGTATTTTTCAACTTAGTGAGAGTCTCACTGCACATGAATCTCTTAATGTGGTACCGCTTTTAAGAGTAACGCGAAATAGGAACTTTCGCGTATTCGTTTAGCAATCCTTGTAAGCAAGCTTTTTTTGTTGAAAAAGTAAGCCTTGGCACGATTTTTGTCGTCATCTTTCGAAAGAAGAATCAACTTGTGTAAAGTAATAATGGAGATTAATAAATGAAGAGCACATCAAAATAGGTTTTCTACGAGGAGTGGAGAGTTTGGAGCCAACATAGTAGAACAGTCTCTAGTTAGGTATCCACCGTCGCAGAGGCCGTGTAGTAGTTGCTAGACGGACGCCGATCTTTATTTGACATCGTTACACATAGGCAGCAAGCTTTGAACTCTCCACGTCCACGAACTGCCAACGAGGTGCGCTATTTCAATGTTTGCCTTCAGTGCCACAACAAGCACAAGCCCGAGGAGATATATTACTTCTACTGGATATAGATATCGTTGCTCAGTGCCACAGCATGCACAAGCCCAAGGAGATTTATTAATTATACTTTAATGTATAGATATAGTCGCAAAAATCCGGCTGTCCTAGATCTAACTATTTTGGGATTTGGGTTCGAACCCATTTTTTGAGTCCTCGTATTCCGTAACCTCGTGCTCCATAGTCTTTCCCTTTGCGACTGAAACTCACCTTTCTACATCTTTAGGTAGGGGAAACGTCAACTTCATTAATGGACGCTTAGCTACAATGACCAAAGATCAACTAGAGCAGGGGACGAGGAGAGCGGTGCCCCACATGATGATCATGCGGTAAGCGATCATCAGCGACGAGTCGAATCCCCCTTGTGCCTTGGGTCATTTTTGCAGCCAGCCCCGAGATCGATTTGCTGCAAAATCGAGTGTACGTCTTGAAAGCATCTTACACCCAGCGGCCGTGGAAATGGACGGTCATGAAGTCGGTTCCGGCGCGATACATGTGTGTGGCACCTCCCGCCTGGAGTGAATGGGAACTAAACGAGCTCGCACTCTCACCTATGTTCGCTGCTGCCATCGACTGTAGACCCGCACGCAGGTTACCAGCCTTGTGCAGGAAGACAGCTGTGGGGATATCCTCGGTGAGGTCACGCGCCCGCGAAAATAGCATTGCTCCGAGTACCGTACAGATAAACTTGTTGCCAGATCAGTCCAGCATCCTGACTGCGAATGGGCCATTCTAGTTCATTATGGAACCTCAGCCGGATGCGTACGGAGTGTGCGAGCGTTGGGCTGTTGGTCACGATACCATAAGCGTCGAGTACACCAATGTCTTGAGCACGAAGCGTAAACCACTTTGGAGATAGTTACGATCTCGGACTTCCTCAGCAGAAAGGAGAACGCCAAGCACAGAACTCTGCACCTAAGGGATCACTAGGTGGCTAGATCCGGTACTTTTATTTCCAGAAATTAATTACCAACACTAGAACACGTATCCCTAAACTTGGGAACACGACACGCGGTCTATGTGTGGACCATTTGATGTTTCCCATTTGCGTTTGGCCCCAAAGCGCCTGTGCTGCAGGGTCTGAGATATGTAGAGAATCGAAGCACGCCTCCAGGAGCCGATTGGACACCGGGGCCTTGCGCCGGCGCGGAGGCTCGGCGCGGGAGACGCCTTTGAGTAGCATGACGACCTGCGGGTGGACGATTGGGAAGATGGGGCCATCTGCCGTGAAGAAGTGCTTGATTCCGTGGATAGTAGCGAAAATACTAGAACCCCAGACCGGTCAGTCAGAGCCAAAGCCAAACTGGAAACTTCCGGTGATAAAGCTGGATATGAAGCGGAGTCGATGGGTGATACGTACGTTCCTGATCCACAGCGGAATACCGCGACGAGAAATCCAAGCATGCCATTTTTTTTTATCACCCTGGGGACGCGATATAATTGGCCAACGTGAATCCAGCAACAGAGTTGGCTCGGAAATACGCAGTTAGATTATTGTCAGATCGTGCTTATTCACCGTCGGTGTCTCTAGGAACCTGTCAGAAGTAAGAGAGAAACACTGGTTAGCAAAGGAAATCTCCGATCCAAGCCAAGAACCGGCGTCAGCGCGAGTGTTGACGACTCCAGGTATATGAGTAGCGGAGGTGAAAAGTTGTTTCCCACCACCCAAGAAGGCGGGTAATCACCTGGACCCGGGGGATTCGAGAGACTGGCTGGTTTTGGCAGGCCACTGCTGCTGCGTTATCAATGCGGAATTGGGCTCGGAGTGGCCGAGACATGGTTACAGCACGAGACGCCCACCGTTGGCCTCATGTGTGAACAGCGAAGGCGCCTGATAGGAGATCTCAGAAGTTGATTTCGATACTGCTACGTCGATGGGACATTCAAAGCACAGATACCGACGTCGGATGCGTCCATTCACACAGTAATATCAGGGGATTGTAGATCTGGGGAATATCTCATTGAAACGTCGGTCAGGCGAGGGGGGGGGGGGGCAGAATCAGCCATCATCACCTAAGGTCAGCCTTCATGTCATCTGTGGCCGCGACAGCTTGAAATCGGTAAAGCTTGGACTCGCGTATGCGGAGCCTCTGAAGGAATGGCTGAGCAGAGCGGATGCAAGTGCAAGGCTTCCGATAAAGGAGCGGTACGACCGCCAATAAAGAATTGGGACATGGAAGGCTGAAGTCATGAGCCCGCGTGCCTTTTCAATCTTGGACTTCGGGGAATAGAGACCAACTTCGACACGCAGTCGGATTCCAGTCCGAGGATCTTCTGCCTCTTGGCCACCCCGTAAGTTTGTCGTCATTGACAGCAACAGATTCTAGGATTGTCGTCATGGCGTACCTCAGCGAGCGTTCCATATTGGCGCAATTGCTTCCGACGTTAGCGGCGACGGTGAAATGATCGTTTACTCAGTGGTAGATGAAGAACCCTGTGGGATTCGCAAGGTTGGTGTAAGAACCGTGTACGAACGATGTTGCACCACTTACGATCTCGTGTCAGCGGGGTGAGCCAGTCCAGCCAAACGGAACACACAGTTCGATAACGAGAGTTTCTTCGTCACCAGTCAGCCCCGCAGACAATCGAATGCTCTCGCTGTGTATGCTGGTGTTGCGGAAGACTGATGCGACATCGCCGACCATAACGTCGATCTCGTCGCTAGGGTTGGACTCGGAAACTTGTAGTACATCGCCGTGAGCATACTCCGGTTTCAAAATTGTACCCTGGTCGGTTCGGTCGTTCACTGAGGAGCCTCCGGGGTACGAGAGGACGTGTATGGTTCGATCCATCATTGCCGGACCGCCGTATGATTTACCGATCACGCCGTGCGGGCTTATCACAGCCTCTAGCCACAGATCTCGTATATCCATCTCAAGTGCCATGAGTCTTGCTCCGCTCGTATAGTCTACCGAAGCACGTTCAGACGTTGGCGGGCTGAACCATGCTTAGCAGGGCGAGAAGTTTGCTGCGCAGTTGAGCCGCGGATATGAACTCGCACACATTCTGCAGCTATTTCCTGGAGACGCTCGAGATTCGGGTATTCAGCGCAGACCTTCGCGATCACCAGAGGGCTCATATATTTGTTCGGGCGGTAATCAGCTGTAGTTTGACGACGAACACCGGGAGCAAAGGTCACGCTGTGCGAATGTATTCGGATCAGACCTTCTGGAGGGGCAGCTCGAGCAGTTGTTCAGTCCCAACGCTGTTTGCATGGGTATGCGGGTCGCCCGAGCTTGGCAGGTACAGACCCACCTTGCTCAAGGCCGCAGACAGTGTGGCAGTTCTCGCCACTTCGATCAAACAGCTGCGCTCGCGTGCGTTTTCCTTCATTCATTGCGTAGCAACCGCCGAGATAACAGGTCTCAGGTTCGAACGACTCATCTGGGCCAAGTTCGTACGAACACCAGCGTAAGGCGTAGAGTGAGCCTTATATAAATTTGTGGGAGGCGAATAGCCCGGCCGTAACACTGGGGACGTATAGCCAACTACGGCTGTATGGCCAGTTGGACCGGCGTGTAACCGCCGAGGGCCGTTTGGCCGGATGAGGCTGTACAGCCAGTAGCCGATATGGGCTATGCAGCTATCGGTGCCTCTTCGCACGCGGGGAGCGAACTGGCGCATCCAGTTGAATCACTGAAGGATGTACCTACGAAATTTTGCTGTGTTTGTGTCGTCACGTGGTCAGGCGACTTTGTGCTCGACACCATCTCATCAGTAGAAAAAATGTACTTGACTACTTAATTTGGGCTCTTTCCGAAAGGGGCTCGAGCCACCGTCAATCAACGGTGTCGTTTGTCAGAGCGCCGACCGTCTACTTGGTATTACCGTCAATACCTACGAGTCTATACTGGCGAAATTTGGAATATAGGACGATGCGAACGAGCACGTGTTCGGCCCGCGCATACCTCGTGCCTAGCTGTAGGTATCCAGACGATCTGACAGCGAAGCGCAACCACACCACCCCCACTCAATTCGATGTCTCGAGCTTGGATACGACGTAACTGCCCCCATCAAGTAGTGCAGCGTCTTGGCCAATAAGCCGTGAAATAATAAGCCAGCTGGTTCTTGGCGTCTCAACTTCACCAGTCACAACCTTCTCGCGAATAAGTGGTAGAGAATGTCGATGTACCAGGTGCGAGCTTGGTAGTCAGTTTTCTTCACCAATGCCATACCACGTTGGCTGGCTTCGTAAATCACTGTTTATCCGCCTTGATCGTAGCCAACATCCCTGAGCAGAAGCTGCATTCCCACTATCTCATTCATGGAGTCACTGAGTACCATGTACTTCGCCTCAGTCGAGCTTAATATCACGGTCTTCAGAACAGGCTTACTTACACGTCATTACACACCACAGACGCTCCACACATAATGCCACTGACGGAGCGTCTTCATGGCTGCCAACCCAACCCAACCCAAATCTGCATCCGAGTGAGTGACGAGTTCCGTTCCTTGACATCTGTCAATATTGATGTCAACGTCCTTGGTAGCGCACCATCCTGATCTCTGCGTCCCAGTGTTTCAGTCCGGGGTTTAATAAGAAGCGGCTCAACTGAGCAACAGCAGCGGAGATGCCCGGTCGTGTACCGCATGCCAGCTACAAGAGGCTACCCACAAGCGAAAGGTACTGCCTCGAGCTCATCTTGGCTCCGCCATCTTCAGTCTGGGGCTGGTCAGCTTTGTTCAGATGAACTCCAGTTTTCAGTGGAGTAACGCACGGCTTAGCGTCCTCCTGTTCAAACTTCTTAATGATCGACTACGTATACACTTGTTGGCTGATGCGTAGACTTGCTCTCCATGTCGTAGTCGATCTTGATCCCAAGGATAAGTCGTGTACGCCCAAGGTCCTTGATCTTGAGCTTCTCTGCGATTCCACCCTTCACCAAACCGATGATAGCCTTGTGCTTTGCAGCAATCAATATGTCGTCGGCGTAGAGACTCACCATACATGCGTTGTCATCTTCACCTCTTGTGTATACACACGGATCAGCGTTGGCTGCCTTGAAGCCTATGGCTGTCGATTGTCTCGTTCCATACACGAGACGTTTGCTTACGTCAGTAAAGGCTCTGCAGTAGCAGACACACGACGTCACCCCCACCTTCGGCCTCAGCCAAACTGAGCAGCTCTCGCAATCTTTCAGACAACTCCACGTAGATCTCATCGTTGAGGTTACCATACCGGGATGCCGTGTCGACGTCACAGTGCTCTGCGTCAGCAGCGCACTTCGCTAGTTTGGTGCGGATCGAATTCGGGTAAGCTACCAAATATGGGCGCATAACCTAGGAGAAGCTCGCTTGTCGTTTCTGCGGCGCGGATAGCGTAGTTGCCTCGAAGACACCGGAGAAAGCAACAAACAGCAAGTGATGTAATTTGCTTTTGTAAATACTAGAAGTAATTGCGTTTCCTTATCTCGCATACTATTGTCATACATGAGGAGAAAATACCGTTGGGCATGCATGGCACCGTCAACAGCAAGCAAAAAAACCTTTGAGCGTACGCATCCCAACTTACGGCACGTAAGCTCGTTTTGTCTCTCATGTCCCTAAAAAAGCAAACGACATCACTTGCTGCTTGTTGCTTTCGCCGGTGTCTTCGAACAACTACGCTATCCGCGCCGCGGAAACTAAAAACGAGCTTTTCCAAGAATAGCGCGAACGTCACTTCATAGTCGAATCAATGTTTCTACGATAATTAATTCGCTACGATACGAGCCTTGTGTCGGATGACTTGCCCCTTCTCGTCACGATTCAGCGTAAACACTTAACGACAACTGATAGGATGCTAGTGTGTTGGTCTTGGCAGCAACTTCCAGATCTTGTTTGCCGCAAGCAACTCCAGTTCACTTGCGAATTGCCTTCTTCCTCTCGTCGCCATCCACACCCGAAGTCGCCTCAGTATAGGAATGGGGACCACCTCCGGTAGCCGTCATCGCGGCTCAATTTCGTATGCTGCGACTTGTTGGCCGCTAGCTTTTGGACGCTCTTGATCCACCCAACTCCACTACTTGCTTCTTCCTTGCACCTGCCTCTACCGGGCCTGTCGTTTCGTCAATGTGACGTGTGCGCGTCCGTGCAATCATGGGATGGGTCGAGCCATACGGCACGATCGGGATATTTACGCTCACGTCACGCTGAATTAGATCGCGTCACGATCTTTAACTTCAACAGGAATAATCTGTATCGCAGCCTCATGGCGCGATCTCTCTTGCGTAGGTACCGTAGCAGTCCCTTTGACAGGATGCATCATGGCCTGCATAGGATCCACCCCGCCCCTACGCACCAAATTCACGACACCAGCAGGTCTTGACATGAATCTCCGGGCGTCGAGGAAAGTCGTCAACTTCATCTTGCCGTGCAGTAGTCTGTGCAGACGTCCCCACTCTTGTCTCCATTCGTGATGTGACGCATTGCTTCTGTCATGGGCAATAGCTGTTCGTAGCTTAGTCTGGGATGCGGCCCAGGCCTGCGTGCACGTGGTCCGCGGCTTGCCGCAACGTGACACACCTCGTTCCCCACTGTCTTCAGTTTGTAGACGTTTCCATAACACCTCTCCTCCATAACTGTCACATCACCATAGCGGCAGACACACTTGTCCTTCCAGAGCTGTGCGAGGACGTTCTTCTCGGCCAGCTTCGACACCGAGGTGAGGCTTCCTTCAATTTCAGATATGTACAGAACACCTGACAGCGTGACAGACGCAGCTCCCACCCGACGGTGCCCGTTGCAACTGCGTCGATTGACGCGCCATACGCTATCGCGATGCGGATTGGCGTGGTCAGGTCATTCATGGCCACAAACTTGCCCCGGACGCTTGTCACGTGCGAACTTGCACCAGAGTTGATAAGTCATTCAGACTTGGCCATCGCACCGGTTGCCAGGAAAGCGGGATCCGACGCTTCAGCCGGCATCGCTTGTTCGCGTTCCTCGTCGACCATCGTCTTACAGCACTAAAATTCCTTGTGCCCTTGTTTTTGAAGTAAAAGCACTTGCCACTGAACCCGTTTTTGTTGCAAAAGCCCTTTCTCCTCGTAGGGAACGCCCTGGTGACGATTCATCCGAGGCTTCAAAACCAGAGAGTGCTTGGATCGCGTAAGCGAGGTCACGTGGGATGTGTTCAGCGGAACTGTCGTAAACATACAGTACTCGTTAGCTAGATCCGAGTAGCAGCATGAGCTGTCGAATCTCAATTAAAGACTCACCAATTGACTACGTCTGAAATCCAATCTCCTTAAACTTGTCCACATGATCGGCGAACTTCGCGCCAGGCTCCATCTTGAAGCTATGTAGCTTCTTGGCGACGACGAGCCGGTTTTTAAATTGAAGTGGTCCTCGGGGTTGGTCTACGCCTTAGCAACGGTCAGCACTCCACGGATATAGACTTGGTATGCTAGGCTCACGTCTCCAGCGATAACACCAAGGGTCATCAAAACATTTGTTTTCCATTCAACTGTGAGACAGTCACTTGGGGAAACTCGGCCTTGATGGCCTGCGGGAGCAGGCCCTTCCGGCGAGCTTCATCCGCATGTAAAACTCCCTGTGGACGTAGTTACCTTCCATGAGTTTGTTGATGCTGTCGGAGTAGCTTGGGATCATAACCAATTGAGAGTATAGGACGATGCGAACGAGGTTTGTAGTCGATGTGGGTCGATGAATGGCAATTTGAAGGTGAGGCTGATTGAGTTTGAATTCCTAGTGCCACTTTATCCCTCCGGCATGCTGCCCCTAGTACCTCCTACTACGGGCATGCCGCGTATACATGTACAAAGTAGTAAACTGCAACAGACACACCTGTATACAAGATGCATACTAATCGTAATATGCAACGGACACATCTGTGTGCAACGGGCACACTTGTATACAGTGTTGACGCCACATGTCACGTTGGCGTCTCGATGCAGATACCGTGATAGACCTAATTTAAATTATCGCAATTCAGGATACCAAATGACCTGTCCATCAGGTCGCACCATTCCTGGCACATCGACTGTAGCACGTGTTCGGCACGCGCACTCTCCGTGCCTTGCGGTGGGTAATCAGACGAGTTGACAGCGAGGTGCAACCACAACAGGCGATCTCCTCCTTCAACCATGAATCGCTCTTTCATCTCGTATCTATCTCATTCTACTGGCTCGATACGTCGGGCTTCGTGGGGGTCACTTCTAAGAGACCTGTGGGTTTGCTGATCAAGCCCGGGGCTAATAAAATTGCGGGCATTCTCGGATGACTAAAGCTTCGACCGCAGTGTGACGAGAGACATTGGACACAAGGCCGGCATCCGGTAACAACCGGCCACTACTTCGGCGTTTAACTGTAATCTGGATCTTGATACAGATCTCGACATATCGTAATGATGGCCATCCCTTGCTCTCCTCGCAGATCTTGCCTGAAGACTTCCGGGATTTTCTGAACCTGGTTGGCACCCTGAGGGAGAGTTGCCTTGTCACACGTGCTTCCAGCAAATACAGCCGGTACGGACTCTCAACGTGATCGCCGCGACCACAAGTCATAACATTTCGATGTATTTTATCCATTCAAACTAGCCTAGTCGTCTATGTACCTTACAGCCATTGAAATATCATTTTGGAGTGAACCAGTAAAGTATTTTTTTTTGCTGCTTGGGGTATTGTAGCTGGCATGTCGATTTTATCGCGTTTGGTCTTCATTCTTACACTCAGCCAGAGACTTCCAGTTTAGAATTCTTATCAATTGTTCTACTTATTATCGTGGGTTTTCGTTGCTTTTGCGGCCTCACAACGAGTATATGGACACTCCTCACTTTTGCCGCCAACAAGCTTACCAGAGCTCGCAATCGGGTACCCGATTTCGGGTTAATTGCTTACCCGCCTGGGTATACCCGTAGTCGGGTAGGGTACGGGTACACGAAGCCATCCTCGGGTGGGGGTGGGTATCCCCGAAAACTTCTGAGAATGTAAAAATGTTGTGTACAAAACAGTCTGCTATAGCATCATTTTGCAGACCTGAGTACCAAGGTGGGTGTGAAGAGCCCTTAACATAGAAATCGCTATAGTACGGTAGGTGTTGCTGTATTTAATTATAAGCATACTGTAGTTCTAACGTTTCGGTGAACCGGTTGTAGTTTTGTTGTCCACAGGTCGGGACTGCGCCACGCCATAAATAAGGGTCAAGAAAATAGCTCGCGTAGTGGTAGGTTTTGCTTTTCCAGGGAAATGGCCAAGTTCGTCTTAGGCAAACAAGATCTTTTGAGTTGGAACACGGTTCTTGCAATGGCATTTCAATAATGCAAGCAGTATAAAATGAAGCTTCTGTCCCGCATTCGAGTGGACAGCCGCCCCGCCAGGAGTCGAATGCGTCGTTCTGGCGGCAGTCAGCGATACGGTGTGTGTGTGTGCCAGGCACAGGGAAGGTGACGGGCTCGGATAGCGCAAGGCGACTGTTGGGTACATTACATGCTGGACCGGCAGATGGTGGTCGTCGTGAGGACGGATGTCGGGAGCTACGACAGAGCGTCGGTGAGGAAGCTGGAGGCGGGTTGACGTCTATATTAAGAAAGGGTGTCGTCTCATGGGTACGACAGTGTGCTAAAGGTGGATTGCCACGCTTAGGAACGCTTCGCCGACACAGGCGACGAAGTCAAGTTAGTCACTTTCCGGTTGGTATGGTCCAATGCAGAGCGCGTAACAGCAATTTTTCATTTTACTACTACTACTACTACCTGGCACCTCCCTTCCGTTCGCATACGCGTACCGTACCGTGGCTGGGGCGGCGCGGCCGTCCGCCCTCCAACGCAAGCGACTACTACGATCGGGTCGTCGCCACTGGTGTGACATCTTTTGTCTCCGGGCCACCCCATTTTTACACCCCCGGCTCGGGACACTTCAAAAATTTGCATTGCGGTAAACTAATGCTATCAATACGTGCGAACGTGAATATAGATGTCCATGACCATCGCTGTATTGTCTCACTGTATATTTGTATTGATCCTTCATGGCTAAGATGATATCAACACCAATTTGGTTCAAAACGATGCTTGTGGATACCTAGATCGATAGCTTAGAGGGTCTACGAGCCGTCAAAGTGCGAAATCGAATTTGGGCTATTCTCAGTTCCGCTACAGGATGGTACTGAACAATTTTCGTACACTATGATATAACATAGAATACCGAACAGTATGCCGCCTACTATAGTTATAGTATGCCTCCGAACACGCACAGGGTACTCTAAATGATGGTACTCTATCTCTAAACTCAAAATCAGGACTCAAGCCCACCATCGAAAAACACTTGAACAAAGAAAGAAGCACGAAAAGTTAGGGTGGTGCACAAGATTTTATCTCAAAAGCTGCTAACTACTTCTTTTTTCGATCTACAATTCTTCTAACGCATTACCACATCCAAATCCTTGACCAGGCAACTCAACACTTTGACTCGGAGACGTCTTGAATGCTGATAAACCGACCGTTGCGATCTTTGTAAGCCCACTCTTATCAATGTTCGTCATCACTAAGCCTTCGGAAGTCTGGCAAATCTTGACTGAGGGCAGTAACACCCAATCTACCAGCGACGAACTCACTCACGGTTGTGATATGACTCAGCATACACGATCTACCGATATACACCACTCGTTGATACAAAGCTTCACAACTCTGCAGCATCTGTTAGCCTACCTAGTGACAGATCCATGAAGCGCAACTTTTGAGTCACCTTTGGAGAAGCTCGGATACGCGAGGTTAATAATCGCAAATAGCTTTATTTTAGTACTATCAAGAAGCACTGACGGCAGTGCTTCCCATTTTTCGGATCGTTTTGACATTCCCCTGTGCTTTTCACTGCCTTTTGATAATTCCTAGGTTGGCAAAGAATGCAGGTACATTTGGCCAGTCCTAGGTGAACCGGTAGACGCCTGTTGTGGCTGAATCACGCACAGCACACGCATACTAAGTGCTCTCGGGCCGCAAGTGCGGCGCGGTGATGAACTGTATCACTCTCGGGCTGTATTGCGTCCCTGCCAAAGAAAGATAAAATTCAAAATGTTGCTTGAATGATCGAGGACTATACGCATGTCGCAGGAGGAGATAATATACAAAATGTTGCTAGAGTGGCAAAATAAACAATGTTTTGCAGGGAACAATATCAAATTAGAGTATATAGTATCCAAAAGGTTTATTTCTCGTTGTCGGTTGCGGTTGGGTCAGCATTCGCAGATAGTATAAATTAATATACTAGTATTTATAATACGGGACAAGCGTCGCAATTTTTCTAACGCACAGGAATTGGTTACGAAAGGGTATATATTTTTTTAGCATATTCTGACCACTGGATGGACTCTGGATATCAAATCCAGAGAATATCAAATCCAGAGAACGACCAAGGATGGTGAATACAAAATTCTCCTGAACTTGTATGCGTCACTCTATGGATGTGAAACAAAACTTCTGCGTTTACCGGTAGTTCTGCGTTTGGCGCATACAAGTTCTTTGTACCCACTAGTAGCTCCCCATACAAAACACTGTTGTTTGGAGAGTAATCGCGCGGCTGTTCAGAACTTGTATGCGTCTGACGCAGAAACTATTAAATAGCATCATGCCTCTCAACGAGCAAGTACAATCACGCACTCGCCGCAAACGAGCACAGCAGCCTGTGCAAGGCGCAAATACAAAGTATCTCTCACTCTAACACCATGGCGATGCTGCAGTAGGCGATTACATTGACTACAACTGCGATTTACTGATAAAACTTCACCAATTTCGCGAATACCTTAAAAATTTGACCATTTTGTGGCGCTTTTTATTCCTAGTGATTCCATAGCGGCTTCAAAGTTTTGGTAAAACATCTAGTAGATACATACGTGCGTGATCCACATGCAAAGCGCTCGGCTCCGATGTGTTGTGTTACTGGCGGAATAGAAGACCTTACCAGTGGTAACCAACTACTTCTGTGTGATTGAAACACTCGTCACTCCGACAGAGTTCTGTCTTCGATAATGTCACTTCATGAGTGAGTGCTACAGTCCGTTCTAGTAAGCCCTAACAACTTATTGTAAAATCAGAACTCTCCCTTATGAGTTGGGCTACACACGTGCTACTACGTCCATATTCACCGATGTAAACTAGTAGCATCAGATATAAATTGGATTTCCAGGTTTCCTCTATATAATCTTACAGAGGCATTAGGATCCTCCAAGCCGCACAAGCTGTACTTAAGTACTGAGTACTGTAGGGAGTAGTTAACCATGTTGAGTACCACATACTTCGGTATTCTGATGAATAAAAGAAAGAGCAACATGGATCTTTAGCGCCACTAGGCCTCATCACCATGGATGATGCACAAAACTGCAGCGTTCGTACTACGTAGCACTTCATTGCTACAGATGTCTCGTGTTAAAACTTTACAACCAAGCTACAAAGCGATTAACGTAGCACATTTTGATCGCCTTCGTCTCGATGATGTTCTTCTTCATCGAGACGAAGGTGATCAAAAAAAATGTGCTTGCGTTCAACCTGAATAGGGCTAAAGTTTGGTCGCTGTACCGGTAACTGAAGGCGGTAGCTGAATATGAAAACTCGTCCAAATTTTTTTAATCTAAAAGTTATCTAAGGGCATCTCCACCGGTTGTGTGTAAGACCCAATTTACTCAGATATTAAGCTATAAATTTAGTTTTTTTACAACTGCACTGGTCTGAGTAAATTGCGTTAGATTTGCTGAAAATTTTACGCAGACCGCCGATTTGGCCACGAAGAGGGCTTTGAGTAAACCACTGAGTAACTTTTACAGCTGTCCCCCGCCCCGACCGAAGGTGCTCTTGCTGGCGTTGCGCTAGCCCCCTTGGCAACGCCGGTTACCGACACTTACTTATACACGCTCAAGTACTCTCACCTGCATCACCTGCATCACCTGCATCACCCGCGTACATTAATGTTGCCTTCTTGGCCGCACAGAAGAGGATGAGGGACTGCTCTCCATCATTATTGTCGTGTGAGCTTCTATTAATAGTTTTACAGGAACAGCGTGGTCCCTGCTTTCACACAGAGGTTAGGTATTCAGCTCGATTTTTTTTTTTTTGAGCACTTTACATATACTTTTACGCAATGCCGGTGGAGATGCCCTAACGTGCTACAAGTGATCAAGTGTTATCGGATATACAGTACCATGAGCCGTTTTGTCGGGAACATACTTGTGATGGTGAAGCGATAAAATGGCCCACTATGCTCTTAAAGCATCTCCACCGGTATTTTAGTAGTGGACGCACAACGGAGAATGCATTAGTAGGATTGCCCATCGAACTGTGTACAGACAATCCCTTCGTCAAATCTCCCTCTTTCTCTCATTTGTGCTTATTTTTAATATTCCAGATCGTCATATCACAAAACGAACAGAAATTGCCTATGGAAATAAAAAAATATAGGGGCCGCATTGCTGCTAATCATACGGCCTATTAATAGGCATTGTAGTCTCGGTGCTGAGAGCGAAGCTGGGCATTCCGCTTATCATGGCACTTCAAAACGCACCTGTCCCGTATCCGCCGCTAATAAATGTACTGCAGCGTTCAATGGCACCGTTCCAGCCGGTCTGGATTGTGATAATAGGGTGGTTCAGAAGCAATCACTGAGTCCGTGCGGCACGGACTTTACGTCCTGCAAACAGTGTATGTGTCTTCGAAGGTCAAGATATCCTTTACAAGATTAAAGAGCCAGCAGTCCGTTTACCATGTCAGTTTTTTGTTTATATCAACCTGGTTCCCCTCAGATTTTAATGTCATTCGCACAACTCAAGCCCCAGTTTCTAACATCCAAGCCTAAGCCATGCATATATATATATATTGCTCTGTTAGCGGCCGTGCTACCTGTAGCTACCGCCGTTGCATCGCGTACCTCGGCATCGACCTTGACGACGACAGCTGAATTTGCCAACTCGATTTCTGCGCTCACCGATAGCTATAACGGTAAAAGATTCCTAAGAACGGGCGCTAACGTGAATGAGAATGACGAGGAGAGAGCGGTCTCAGTTGTCGTTCTGGAGAAGCTCAAGAACACTCGAGCGCAGCAGTTTCTAAAAGGGTACGAGATCGACGACGCTTTCCTCGCACTAAAACTTGACTCCGTAGAAGGCAAAATATTTGGGGGGTGAAGTTCAAGACGTGGACGAATCGACAAGGAAAACGCTTGAGGTCCCATACTTCGCTCTCTAACGACGAAGTACGGAGACGCCAGGATGGCAAAAATGTAAAAAAAAACATTATGATAGACAAACAGGTAGAGCCTCTAACAGGTTAACAGTGTTGACTATCAGTTACAACTTAACAAAAAGCTCTGACAGGTGAGTAGTTGCTGAGAGAAGCCAAAAGGTGGTCAGTACTACGACGACAGAAATTAATTATCTTCCCACGCGGCAGTTACGTACGATCCGTTTTGGATACTGACGCCTGGTAGGGGGTTCTCAGCGAAAAGCACGCGCGTGTACTCATCTTCATGATGAACAATTAATTTACCATCCCCGAAAAGTAGCGAAACTACGGTGCCCCAGTCGCTCCAACAACTGCAATGCAGATACTACTTTGTCGTAATCGTTCTGGTTGAGAAACAACTGAGCTTTTCCAGGCCTCGATCAATATCATCGCGTGATACAGTAGCCGAGTCGACCCTCAGTCAACTGCCAATGGATTGTCTTGGCCCAATCGGGGTGGTTCTTGTTCAAGTAGGCACGGTATTGCCTCAAGATATTACGGCCAAGTTCGCCGATCTCGTCCTCGCCACCCGCCTTGAACAACGTCTTGAGATCGTAGCGCGGACCCATCCCCTCCTTGAACCAAAAATCGAATTGGCCGCGCTTCAGCTTGGCGCTAACGTCTGCTGTGCTCCGAATGCGACGAGCGTTTCGAGAGATGGTGGAGAAATCAGCACGGATGTCTAGAGCAATACACGCGCACTAATCGCTGCGATAAGAAATCGAAGTGCGAGGACTCTACGAAGCTGATTTCAGCATCGTGGCAAGAGCCAGAAGAACATTGCTTGAGCATAAAATAGACAGATACTACTTGTATTTACCCGACAAAATTTGTCGGGTAAATAGAAGTAGTATCTTTCGGGCTCACAAACAAGAACTCTCTTTTTCCCGTCTTTAATTAGACAGCCGACTACGAAGATAGTCGTGCCCTGCACAGTGCTATATTGTGACAACAGGACGTGATCGACAGAGATGGATCCATTGTAAACTCGGCAAATACTGTCTACAACCGCGGTCGTCATACCTGGATCAGATATGACTCCTCCGATTCCACCTTGCACAAAGTTTTAAAAATGTATCAGATCCGACATACAGAATGTAAGAAAGTAACAGCTGACAAGTGAAGACAACACGTGAGCAGTAGCTGTAAGTTGGCAACAGGTGAACAGTGCTAAAGTACATGTAGCAGGTTTGAATTAGCATTCCACTGCAGAGTTAGCCTCACGTAATCGACCGATTCACCATTCATTCTCTCTTGTAAACGGAATATCTGCAACTCCGACGGATATTGGCCTACTGCCAATGAATTGTCTTGGACCAATCCGGATGGTTATTGCCCAAATAGGTCCGATATTGCCCCAAGATCTTACGACCAAGCGTACCAACCTCCATTTCGTCTTCCGCCTTGAAAAAAACATTAAGGACGAAACGCGGACCCATCCCCTCCTTGAACCAAAAATCGAATTGGGCGCGCTGCAGCTTCGTGCTAACGCGTGCTGTTCTCCGATAATTGGCATGTTGGAGCAGTTTTGCCAGCCTGGCGTCGCCGTATTTCGTCGTCAGGGAGCGAATCATGGCCTCCCCCGAGTTTTTCTTGTCAATTGTGTTTGCAAATTTCATCCACGTCTTGAACTTCCAGCCCCCAAATATATTGCCCTTAGCGTAGTTGAGTTTTAGCGCGAGAAAAGCGTCGTCGACCTCGAATCCCCGTTTTAGAATCTGCTCCACTCGTGTGTTCCTGAGCTTCTCCAAAGCGGCAACTGAGACTGCTCTATCTTCTTCGTCCTCACCCACGGTATTACCCGTTCCCAGGAGTCTTCTGCCGTGGCTCAGTGCAGAAACCGAATCGGAACGTTCAGGTGTAGTCGTCGAGGTCGTTACCGAGGTACTGGAAGTCACGTCGATAGCTGTCACCAACATGGCCGCTATCAGGACAAGGTAGCTAGTTTGCATGGCTTGGGGGGGGGGGGGGGGGCACGCTGGATGTTGGGGGCAGGGGGTTTATGCTGTACCAAGCAAGTTAAAATGTGGGAGGGGAACAGATTGAGTCGCAGCGGAAGCCCCTGTCGGGAATCAGACTGATACGATTAGGGGACTGGTGCTCTCTAACGCCGTCGTCGAAGACACATACACAGTTCACAGGATATACACAGTTTCGTAGGCGTTACTACGTACCTGGTATTTGGAAGTAGAATATGCGGGAAAAGGATAATCACTCGGCTTCCAAGATAGCCTACAACCAGTAATTGAACGTTATCGGAGATATACGGTATTAAATAGAGCAACATTGAAATGTCGCTGTTCAGAAGACTTTGTAGTACAAACCCTCTATGAATGAAATTATAGAAAATAACAGGGTTTTCATGTAGGATGGATGTCATGGTAACCAAATCACAAAAATGAGGACAATTTATCGCCAATGCTTCAATCGTGAGTACCATGGAAACCCCGCCAGAGCGCTAAGTTAAAAGATTCAAGCAATGCTAGTCAGGGGTGTAAGACCGTGCACTGTAGACCACGGCCGGTCCAGTCACCCCAATGTTTTGGCATGCCAGTCGCGATCGTTCACCCCCTCCCTCTTCCTCAGAGCATAGTCAAGTCATTGTTGGAGACGGACAACATTGATGGTGAACGGGTCGATTATCAATGTTGGCGACTCCCGAGTCGGGAGTCGCCCCGAGTCCAGCGCACAGTATAAATTTGTCGGAGTGATCTGTGCGATGGTGAATCCGAAGATAGTTCGATACACGAAGTACAGATTAGCAGTAAACTGTCCTAACCGATACCTGTCAACCTCGATATACTCCTATATGTAATACATCATTTCCAGATCAAATTGAGAAATCCTCACTTCAAAACAAGAATTGCTCAGATCAAAACGATAAAATTCAAGATAAGGGCGAAATGCCCTGTCTAATCGTTTTGGGGGTCAGATTTGAAGCATCATATAAACTACAAGTCTACCGCTCTGTTCGCAGTATTAATTACTGAAGGTGATGTGATGATAGTTTTCATAAGAGATTGCATGTTTTCTCATTTTGAATTGAGCTTTTCTCGTTTTGAACTGAGGATTTCTCAATTTGATCTGGAAATGGTGTACCAATTCAATCCACCGACTTGGTGGTTAGTAAAATGTATGTGGTAGGAAAGCTGATACCTGTCGAATAATATAGCTGATATCTCATTTTAGCAGATCTAATAGTATCTAATTAACCTGAAAATGGGCTTAGCATGTAGAACTAGGTCTTCGCGAGGCTGGGATAGGTTAACGTTAACACCTTGGCGTGGCTCGAAGGAAACGAACACGGCACTCAGCGATATATTGCATCTATCAGTTTGGACATGGAACAACTCACTCGAGAGCATTTCCACTGTCGTTTAGGACTACCGCAGTTAATCGACGCAGCGTTGGCTAATCTTCTCGAAGGTATGGAGGACTTTGCTGTGATCGACCTGGATGCTGGCCCTGGTGTGTTCCAATCTACAATCTTCCTGCACCGGGGCCTCACATGCTCTACGATGCTTTGTGTTCCAACCACTTGACCTTCCTTCGTGCATGGCTGTATAAATGTGCCGCATCGTTAGTAAACGCCGCATAGCAGCAATCAGATCTTTCACCGTCAATCATGCTCGGCTAAGTAGGAGAAAAAAGCGATTGTTATTTTTTGTAATTTGTTTTTTTCAAAAATCCGTGGAAAAACAAAAATTAAAACACTTTTTTGTATGATATTATCAATCCTCTCTGCCAATATATTAGCACTAAGCACGCCAGCTTACGAAAAAGGTGCTTGCATCGATTTACTAATAACGACCATCCCACCGCATTAAGGCTATTGGGGGTCATGTAAGTGCTACTGATGGTTCGGTATTTGTATCGATATACCAGTAGGGCGATGTCGCGCCGATGGACCACCGAATTTATCCTTGTTGGGCTGTCCCTTACAGCACTAAAGTGCTTACTATCCCAGTATAAACCGGTATCATCAAAATTGTAGACATCAGCGAGAGCAGATTCGCGGATGGTCGCTCGAATGTTGTCAAGAAGCTCTGGGAGCGCACTGTTATTGACATATCCACTCTCACCGTGTGTACTGAAGCTCTTGAACCCATGGCGATTTTGAAATGATTGTAGCCAGCCATCCCAGCGCTCACAGATCTCCCCCAAGCAAGTCTCTACCTTCTTTTTCAAGCCCTACATACCGAAGGTGGGGATCCGACTGGATTCCAAAAACAAAGTGAGATGATATTACTAAGTCATTTAACCTTACTAATATGACCTACTTTAAATAAGCAGTTGCCAATCTTTATTTATTTGCAGATTTCCGAGGTACCAACAGGTATCTATGGTTCTTAGAAGAAGAATTCGATTCAAATAATATTTTGCGGAACCCTGCTTGATACGTCCTTCTAGCATGACACCACGACGCTGGCGCTGAAGGACAGGAAACTGGAGCGGCCGTGAGCGCCGGATCGATAGATCTTCATCGCGGGCCCACTTTCCTTTAGAATCGCCGAAATAGTTGCTTGTGCAGGACGCTTGACCAAAGCGAGCTGCTGCTGCGCTTTGTAAGCCAGTTGATTCTGTGTCAGAGTCCTGAGCTATATATAGATATCAAGAAGACGTCCGTAGCATAACGGACGCCGTTCGCTGTGCACGGACCACTCTATTTTCAAACCTGATTTACTGCTATACCTGATACGAGGTGCTGTCCACCGGTGCTATCAGGTATGCCAGGATAAATCTGTATAGAATTTGCGGGAATCGATGAGGTACAGTACTTATTAATCACTCGATTTCCAAAATGGAATTTGATACAGTAAGAGTAGTATAGATTCAAACTTACTTGACAACACTAGTAATACCTCCGACAGAACCAGCATGACCTTTATAGAAATTGAAAACCACGACAAAAACACTAGTGTATAGCTTAGATTAACTGGAAGACATCGAGACTACAAAGCGTCCAAATGTTTTAACTCGTGTCCATAGGCAAACATACTGCGCTAACTCGTTGAATATTCGCACGCTCGGCAACTCTACAATCGCCAAGGCTTAGTTTTGGAGTGAGACTGCCGGACCGCTTGACGAAGGGCAGTGCTCCGTCGCGCTATCGTTCACAACTTGCGAATCACTAGGTATGTTGTCGGCTCTGCTTCGAAAGGCATACTGGAGGAAGCGTCGAATTTGCAAAGACAAACGATGCTGAAATCACGAGCTTCAAATAGAAACTGTGGCCATTAGAGTAGTAGGAACCGCAGGCAGCCAGAGGGCTGTAGTCAGCTAGCTCAGCCCACCAAGTCCTAGCGACAGTGTACTGATTGGCAGTGACAAATGCTATTTTACTGGCGAGTTGCTAAAAATGCCACTTGGCTTGCTACGCTTTGTAGCCACCTATATGCTACTGCGCTTACTGGAAAGGAGAAGTGGGAGGAATGGGAGGCAATAAATATGATTAAAGTATCGTGTTCTATGTTGCTGACACAAGCGGAGCGCATGGCGGAATTTTTGTCGCCAAGACAAGTAGGGTAGGCTATACTTATACTGGCAAATACTGCCGCTTTAATTTCCCATTTGGTAATCGTGGTCACCATCCCCTTATACTGATCTTGTCACTTAAGATTGAATATATACTGCTCCTGTCAAATTCCCGCATCCAAAATAGCAGTACAGTAGCCGAACGGAACGGTATAATATACGCTACATTCCAATCTGCACCTGTCTATGCACATGCACAAATCAACCCCTACATAATTTTTAGCTAATCATTGGGGCCCGATGTCCTTTTTTACGCCAATGAGAATGCTGTTTGGATCGGAGAAATTGTCCTGGACCCGTCCGGGGAAATCCGCAGCTCGAAGAAATACTTAATTGTAAATCATCGAAGTAATTCTAATGAATTAATTGAAAGTCGTGCAATGCACGAAGAAGCTCTGAAATTTTAACTCTTAAAAGAATCATTTTTGTAATATTTTATATTCATACGTTCTGTTAAATATCTTTTGCTCACACCAACTCAACTACGGTTGACGAGGGAATTCTGCGGGCCAATGAATTTGAACGGTAAGTCTGCACCTGTACTGATAAACCATACTTTTCAATCATCCCTAATGTTGAATAGTATATAGAAGTACCTAGATCCACTAACTATTTTTGTAGAATAAGGACAGAACACAATACCGAATTTACCCTAACCAAACCCTTCATTTTTCATATTTTTAAAGCTCTGAAATTTCATGTTCTTTCCTGTCCGCTCAATTCGGATCCCCCGTTCTCTCAATGGCGGACGGGAGGAAGGTCACGCGCGCGCAGAAGCAGGAGACGAACGCAGCAGCGAGGGAGACACAGCGCATGACCCGACGCTTGCTAAGGAGAGCGACGGGGAGACACCGGGGGGGGGGGGGGGCATAGAGTCGCCAGGGGGCAGCACGTGTCGACAACGAAGAGGAGCGTCTCCGACGCTGCTACCACCCCGTCACCAGTTGCCGGAAACTTCCACGACCCAGACTACGATGCTTAAGTCGGATTTCACGCGACGTGTGAGCCCTCCGCTAGGGGGCCCGACTCGTGGGATCGGCGTTCACCAGGTATTCATGTACAGTGATTGGCAATTAATTTGATGGAATCATTGTGTTTTAATTTAATTATATGATGTTCGCAGCTGTTCAGCGCGATACATCCAAGTCAACGCACCACGGACGAGCAACTCAACTAGAGATTGCAATCGAACTCGTGCTCGGCACACAGAGTCTCGTGGAATGCAGCCAAAGCGATGAGATGATACACTGCGATACTAGAGACACTAGCGCTCTCTGAGATTGAAGATGTGTATTGCGGTCATCGGTTGATGCACGCAGATGTAGTTTCAAGCGTCCGAAAGTGAAGCTGCTGGTCACTTCTTTGAGTGAAGCATGTGAAACTAAAGTCCGTGGTGCTCTGCCTGCTAAGTACTTATGCTTGCTCAAGTTGGTTTAGTTGGTGAGCAGTTGGGATATAGTTAATGTTGGCCAAACGAACCAATCCTGTACCAATTACAAACTATACTATACCAACTATTGTATGATTGCGAACCAACATATATAACTGTTTTTATTGTAGTTGTGCTGGTTGAGTAGTGCCTCGCAACAATTACAAAACGTAAAAATCCACGAGAAGGCAAACAACGGGGAGGACGTGTCCCAAGACGATGTTGACGTAGTGAATATGGAGGTGAGGCCGTTTCGGGCAACAGATATCGCAATTAGGCAGCGAAGGAATCCTGTGACACCAATTATTCGTGAAGATAAATTGCTGATATCATGGATTAGGAGTGTGCAACGTGAAACTTCTGGTGAGGAGTAGGAAAGAGATGTGATTGTGGAGACTGTTTTAGCTCTAAATTTACGTGGGTATCAGTTCTGGTGGAAATTCCATGAAATTTGCCGGGCTTGCTAGATTTGGTGATGGCCGATACCTAAGTGATCAATGTCTGATGAGTGCAACGCAACGAATTGCGGCAAATGCATCGTGAGATCATTTTTCGAAGCTGATGACCAGCGCAATCGACTCCTAGGAAAAAAAAATCAAAACTTCAGCTAATATCACGAAGGATTAGCGATTCTGTGCCTAATCTGCATCAATGTCGACTGCGGACATTGATGTGGAAATATTAAAAATATTAAGAAACGCGTGATCTGAATCTATGACCCATTTCACACGGCGATGAGGTGGAAAGAGAGGCGATGAATGTATTTTTGGAGCTAGTCCACCCGGCCTATAAAGTGGAGATTCGGAAGTATCGCGCGCGGCTTCAAAATAACATCTTCAGCTGTGGCTTGTACGTGGCTCACTGGTTCGACTATTACGTGTCGACCTACATACATGTACTGTCACCAAATAAGAACGTACATATCTACTGATACGGAACCCTTGTTGAAGGCTGAGCGGGAGAGAATTTGCTATAAGCTCTTCTGCTATGTGATGTTCGGGATGTAAGCTACGAACTACTAAAAGCATAAATTCAGTTTGTGTTTGTATTCCTGTTTTCATTACCCAAGTCGGCTTAGCCCATACTGAAGCGCTCCACTCTCCTTCATCTGCATGTTCCCTCTTCAGGTTTTACCCTGACGTTTGCGGACAAAACAAAAGATAGCAGCGCTGTCACTGCGTCCATGTTTGATGGTTACACACGAAGTTCATTTGACATTTTACAATGTAAAAAGTCACATTTATGTATCGGACAATAATTGGTGTCTAGTTTGTTTTGCAGGACGTCATACCAATTATATGAAAACCAACTCGTAGCGATTCATACCGAAAGCGATACCGGTACCATCTAACTCTCAACTCGTACGCGTTTTTCAAGTGTCGTTCATTTTGCCGAAACAATTGGTGGATGTAACGAGTGCCATAGTATAAATCTAAACAAATGTATTTCTATAGCGAAAAAACGGTACAGTCAAAGCCGTATAACTAAGTGGCAGTACCTGGTATTTTTATTAATCCCCTACTGCAGCGCGGATATAGTTTGTAGTGCCGTGGCTGGGCTGATACATATTAATAACACAATATACTTCGTCCTGCACGCCCTTGGTGCTTTAATGCATCTACTACGCCTGCTTCGCAGCCGCAACATCCACCCGGTGTTTACCAAGTACCATTTACTGCAGAATTACCCACTTACAATTGGGTTGCGGATTAACAACGTACGTAATTTTAAAAAAACGGATTAACATTAAGTAGTGCCAGATACAGAGTGCTTAAAATTGTCTCGTTGTTTATTGCTCTTGGTTGAGGCTGGCTACCCTGTTTCCTCGAAAAATTATGCCGCCGTATACAGAATACGATTCGAACGACACGCATGAAATTTATAAGTTTGTCAGGGTTTTCTAAGATCACCGATGATAAATGTTTGAGACACCAAGGTTTGTATTGAACCTTTTTATTGTGATTATATTCTTAACCAATAAATTACCAGGTTCTAATTTATGCTAAAATCATACCCCCAATCTGATCGATGTTGTATTCAATACAAACTTTGAGTTTAACGCATATTCTTAAAATATCCTTTAGTTTTTTTTCAGCGGTACTAGACAGTAGGTGGTTTCACTACAGAGACAAAAGCGCGGAGTGACAAGCATGTCGATTGCATCCTTGGCCTCATGCATTAGCAAGAAGGCGCGGATGACAGCATTAAACTCGTTCACCACGTTCCTGAGTGCCGAATGTATGGCACTAACATCAGCTCACTAACTTATTGATGCTGATAAGACAGGTAAAGTGTTGCGTATTATGCTCGACAAATATGCTTAATCATTAGCTAGATCGCAGGATAAGGTTTTAGCGACAAATACTTGTCTAGCGTATTATGGCAATGCTAAGAATTGGTTAGCGGACAAGTATCCGCTACAGGGTGGGTTAGTAAGGTCCCAGTTGCAAAAGATTCTGTCAGGGCTTGGAAAGTATTGTAACAATAGGGAGCAATGCGGCAATGAACGCCATGTTCAACGCAAACTTTTTTGGAATCGATTGGGCAAGTGCTGCATCAAACCGCGTCAAACGAGAGTGAATATCTGGTCGCTGCACTAGTAGTGATGATGTGGTACTTGTATGGCCGTAGTTCGGACGCAGAACATATTGATAAACAGCAACTTTCAATTTTGCCGGGTATGGATGCTTGATAAAATATGTTACTTCACATGATGATTACAAATTATATAGGTAGAGTTCTATTTCTTCGGTAAGCGCGTCAAAACAAGCGCTTCTGCAAGGCGTCTCCTTGTTCAATGACCCCACCACCTTTTTAACTTGTCCGTTACATGCCAAGGCGGTAGCCATGGTAATGCAGATCACACCTTTAAGCGCATGTTCCCTTAATTTATTTCAAAGCAACGCAATTTTGGAAGTGAAAAAGATCATAGGAGTTGTCTTTTGTTGGGCTTCTGGAGGCCGACGACGACCAGACATCTCTGCAAGAAACTCAAGGCTCGACATCAAGGACGTCTCTACCTGGAGCACAAGCTTATGTGAACAGGTTGTTAGTGAGAATCAAGCAGAACGCAAACTTGCAGAATGTACGCCTTGCCTTACCCCTGCACTTACCTCTCATTTGTTCCGCCGTGGTGGGGCTATGCACACCAACAACGGTACTGTGGCTGAGAGCAGCTCGATCATTGAGTGGGGGAAGGGGATGTCAGCTGGACCGAGTCAACAAGACATTTGGGTACATACTCGGCACAACACAGACCGACCAACAGATCTCAAGAGTCTTGAGTGGGTGGGAGCCGAAGGAACGAGCTCAGCTGCCATCACTAGCCGATCTTGAAACACCCATACTTGGCCGTGACTTGAAGTTGAACGAGGCGCTGTTTGTTAGGACTGTGGTATTTACAGACAGATCCCTCAACCTGGACGATAATGTCGCTGACGTGCTTGTCGCCACGCTGTTGTGACATTTCCCTGGCATGCTTCGTTTCCGAGACAGCAGCCCTTTCGTGATTAAGATGTGGGAAGCCATGGTAGCACGAGCCATTGGTGAGTCTGAGGTACTAGTCTGGAGTTACTCAATACGCGGAGCTTTTACTCCGACAACTCAGCCAATCACACCGTTACCCGCCGACTAAGATCGACTTGTAGTCGTGTTGAAGCTGGTGCAGCGTCAAACAGAGCAGATCGGTCCTCATTCTGCAGAATCAACAACTCGAACAACCATTGAAGGTAAACTGTACGAGGCGCCCAGACCCACGACCCAATGAGACGTCGGTAATGCTTCTACGCCGACTGCAAACGCGGATCCAGAGTCGCAACCAGCTTCTACAGCCATTCAGGCAAAGAGGGAGGGGTCGCAGTCGCTGGCAGCAGTGTGGTTCGAGTGGCTTGCGACTGAACCACGAGTCTACGCGTCGAGATCTATCAAGAAAACGGCACTGTACGACTTTGGGCATGTGGTCAATTATCTCATGTTGTTCTTACCGACTGGCTTCGCGCTAAACACTTCATCCCTAGCGTTCAAAAACCGAAGGCATGATGCTGGGAGAATATGCTCAAGAAAACGCCCTTGCTTTGCTCAAGAAGAATGGCTCCTCCGCGGTTGCTGCTGGCACTGCACTGAAGGCGCTGCGAAAGATGCATAGGATGGGTAAGCTTAACGATCCCATCACGCGATATCACAACCGCCGCGCTGAGACCGTGGCGAAGCCGTTGATCCGACTCCGACATCCGTATTGCCAGCATTTATTGGAGTGAGGCCTTCTCAGTAGTCTGGGCCTTTCAGTTGCTTCTACTCTTGTCCCTATTTATAAAACAAGCAGGCATAGCCATACTCCGGTAAGCATTAGCACACATCAATACAATACAGCCCATTCCTATAGAGAGCGACAATGGCTGGGGTTGAACCAGCGTCCCGGAGAAAGCTCCGGCTCCTCTCCACTAAGGGCGTCATCACCTGTTCCGCGTACTCTCGACGCGGCACATACTCTGACAAAATACGTGTACTTGACTGCATGGGTCACTCTGGAGGCCGAGGTTTACCTCATCGGGAGCTGCACCTTGGTATAACCGCCCACAGAAGCATACCGTCCTCCCTGCCGGGAAATCTGACATCACAGGGGCGTTCCGGAGCGGCGGCGAGGGTAGTAGCAGCAGGTAGCCCATCGTATAGCGTGCGTAGAGATCCGTCGGAGGCGTTCGGGCTCCAGGGGCAGGAGTTTCACGCGCCATCGCGGTGGCGATTGTATTTGAAGAATGCGTGTACGGCCTGAGAGAGAAGGGTTTTTTATTTAGAATTTATTATGAGCATTTCCGCGGGACGTCCCGCGGGTGACCCACGAGTCACGGCTAAGTCCGATTTTCCCCCAGACGTTTATACTGGTACTGGCTGGAATCCCGGTCGGACAGTCGGAATTTTTACGTGATGGAGCACTTTCATTGGGAGTAAGGCTTCTATAGAAAATAACTACTTAAAATAGAAGGCCACCTTCATCAATGTGATTGGGAGTTGATTTTGCGCCCACGTGGGTTCCCCGGTAGTCAAAATATTACGCATAAACTCAGGGGCGAAACCCTTTTAAATGGGACATCTTATCTTCGCCCAAAGTGAGTGTTACGAATAGTGCCACCTCCGCCACGGAAACCCCCCCAGTCCTCAATTATAGTTGCTTTCAAAGCAAACACACAAGCAGCTCTTGAAGCACCACCGAGTTTGCTATACTCAACGCTTTGCTTGCTACAAGTTCATAGGGTGGCACTGCCTTTAGTCCTCAGTATTTGGTGACGCAGTGATGCCGCGAAGACTCATCGCTGATGATCACGACAGAGCTTGGGTTTCGACACGTCGAGGGTCCGCGACAACAAGGCAGAGGAGACAATACTCCTGCGGTCAATACGATGCTGGCTCTGATGCATGAAGCATGGGTGTGTTGTGCATCCAACCCATGCTATCGCGTATGTAGTATAGCAAGGCATCGAACTGTTCAGCCGCTGCCACAACGTGTGAAGTCCAAATTTTGTGGCAAAACGTGAACCTCGAAGACAAGCTTCTGGTCCGTGTAGCTCTGTATCCGTTTCTCTATTCCGCCTTCCCCTCATTAACCGTTTGTGCGGCCACCTCCACCCCACTACTAATGACGCTAATACTCGCTCGATAATTATGTACCCATGCCAAGCATTAATCGATGTGGTCACGACGCCTGCAGTACCTTGTGTTTGCTCTGAATAAATCCATCCCAGTCTGATTACTACTTGCAGTATACAACTACGGGTGCGTGGGATGAAATGTAACATCTGTGCCAGAATTGCACCTTCAAAAGTGTAATTTTGGCCACTTTACCGCAACTCATCTGCAATCACATTTTTATGAACTCATGCTTGGCATGGATACATAATAATCAAGCAACAAGTTTTTCTAGCACGTCTTGCGCAAAATGGAAAAGGGTTTAAACTAGATCGTCTGCAACTTACACATAAGCACGGTTTTTTTGGTAATGATAATACATGCGCAGTTTTTATCGTTGAATGTAGGTACACTGCGCGCCAGGTTATTATGACCACTGACGTTTAGGGGGAATAGCTTAGTCGTTTTTACGAGTTAATGGACGCTATTCACGTGTTAGGTGGCCTACAACCAGTGAGATCATGCAACATTCGTACAACCTGCATCTTAGGTTGCCAAGTTGCTAATTGACCATGCACAACCAAATCAAACATATCTCAAATTGACTTCTGCTACATAGGGTCAGCGTCAGGGTCAATTTCTAGCTCCATGTAGTACATCTATTTTTTTCTCAACAAAACTTAAATAAAACTTCATAAGATTCTGTTTTTTTTCTGAGGTAGAAAGCACTTTTTTGCTTGATGATCGGCCGAACAAGGATACCTACTACGATGTGGTACCGGTGAAACCGTTGAGAGTGATTCTAAGAGTTTGAGGGATGTTAGTTAGGATGGATGCAAATCTGACGTCAAGACCATCATTTTCGAAAATACGAGGCTCATTGGTACCTCAGAAGCAACAGAAGAAAATGTTCAAGGCTTCTAACAAATGTATGTAATTATTTAAAAGTCAGATTTTATAGTACGTTGCCTACGTTATTGTCGCTTGGGTATCAACGACTAGTGTAGGCATTTGATCGAGTCTGGATTGTTCAGTAACAGTATCGAAGAGTTATGGGAGTACCAAGTCGAGCGGCTATGATATCAATGCAGTGCGGGGCTCCGCAAATGACGGCCAAGCGCGACGAGTGGTAGATCGATGTGACGCAGTAAGAGACAGCAGAAGCAAGGTCAGGCGATAGCGGTACCGGCAGCAAGGATTAACCGTTTTACCTGCTTTTAGGGTGAGTCCAGAAGAGAAGACCTCTATCCAAGAGGCAACAGACCAGGAAGAGATGACGGGTAGGCAACATCAGGCGGAGAATGGCCGTTAAACTCAACGGTGGAGCTTCCATGGGACTCCCGTCGAGAGGGGTGAAACCACCGAACCTCTCAACGTAGACAGTCGCTGAAGCCAGGATAGATGCAAAAGTAAGGTACTTCAGATCATAGTAGTAGAATAAATGCCAATCTCAGATTTTGTGGGGATTTGCAGGGGAAGAACAGTAACAGGAGGCTAATCACATCAACAGAGAAGCTTAAATACCGAACTCCGAGGGTTGGCACTTGTACTCGTGCCATTTTCAGAAGCCGTCAATTGAAGTCAAACCATAGAGTAATTTACCAGGCATTGGCTCTAGCATGTGCAGCGACGGGTATATGAAGCCCCGTAAGTCGAGTGAAGTATCGCAGCCTACCCACCAGGTGCTGGCGGTCAAGAGAGGGTCGTTTGGCCCCCGTGGTAGTTGGTCCACCGACGCGGCCCTGGACGGCACAGAGTCTCGCCACACCAGCACGGCTGCTAAGCGTCTTGGGTATCGAGGCACTTGTGCATTGGATAAGTAGTGCGTGGGCTAGAGGCTTTGGTGAACGTGACACTGGATACCATCTGCAAGCCACAGAGAGGATCAAAACAGTACGAGGTGTAATATGGAAGGATACTGCGTTGCCTACACTTACTTGGTGGTCATACAGGAGCTTGCCAATCTGTGTGGTAGTATCCAAATGGAAGGTAGCAAAAAAAAAGATAGGACAGCTAAGGAACGCTCACACGATTCCTGCGGCACGAAACGGAACGGGAGCAGCAACAGAAGATGACAGGACGAGTATCACAACAAGCTAGTGCTGCGGTTGCAAGAGCGGGAACAGGATGGAGACGGGTGCAAGTAGCGAAAAATCCAATATATACCAAGCGACAACGTAGGTGGCTGCGGCTTGATGATGGTGGAGCTGATAACGGCAACAACGAAGAAGCGCAGATCTCCAACGGGGTCCGAATCGCTCGTGTTAGTGAAGATGGCCCGGACGATGGCAGTGATAGTTACACGGATGAAGGCGATGACGCATATGGTGACGGGGTGCAATCCGAGCTTAGCGGAGAACGGACGAGCAACAAACTTCTTCAGGCCAGCGTGAAGGCTCTCTAGCTGGCGTGTTGGCACTACACGGACACTACGAATGCCTTCGGAGTAATTATTGTCTGGCGCATACAGTTCATTGTACCAGTGACCCGTAGTGAGAAGAGAAATAAGCTGGCGATCCAAGCTTTTTATGGCCGGGCTAATGAGTCTGTCGAAATTTGGTTGGTGACTGTGCTTCAAGCGGTTCAACGACAATTAGCATGTGGATGTAGCACGTGGACCTCGCAGTCGTTGTTCAACGGAGGGACGGCGCATCTTGAAGAAGCTGTCAGCAAGGTGTCTATTAGTATTACTAGTTCTTAAAATCAGTTTCAAGCTTATGCGCACAATAGAAACCATTCGTCAGGCCAATACGAAAACACTTGCATGCAAAATAATTGATTGTGCGTTAAAGAGAAAACAGGCACTGAGAGCTACACAAGAACGGGCTCTGGACACGAGTTCACTCACTCTTCTTCTTGGCCGGTACGTCTTCTGTAATCGACTGAGTCTCGCTAGCGGCCAGCAGATTACTGACGGCAAACTGACGCTACAGAAAGATTCCCAGGAAAATCCATCTCGTCCGAAGACGAGCTGAAGTCCAACCGAGAGGCGACCACAGGTGATGTCTCCTAGCTACGACGAGTACGCCGACGAGACAGACGGTGGCCACCACCAACGCCTGGAGATTCGCGGTGTGCGCTTCGGGTAGTAGGCAGACTAGCTCGCTCACGGTGTACGGTAAACAACGGAGTGAGTCGGAGGCGATTGTTTTTGCGGTAGCGCTGCTGACCCTCTCTGCGCTCGCTTCGAATACTCTCGCCAATCTCGCGCAGGCACTGCAGGTACCGCGCGTAGTTTTCGCCGTCCTCCGGCGAAGGGGTTGGCGCGAATGTGAAGTTAGTCAATGCCACAGATGCTTGGAAGTAGACATCGTACTTATCTTCATCACAACTGTACTTGTCCGAGCAGATAGACCACAACGAGCACAGGAGGCCGAAGTAGTTCTCCACTATGACCCGATCATGCGCAATGCGCTCGTTCTTAGAAACCTGGCCCAATGTGAGAGTCTGCAACGCAGCAAACTTGTACGGCGTAGCAGCGCGGAAGTCACGAGCTAATCCCTGGTAGCCCTTGTCGTCTAATACAGCTCAGCTACCAGGATACTGGTTACCTTGGAAGCTGTAGCTGCCACGTCAACCGCCATGGTAGCTACCTCGCCCGCCGCCACCATGGAACCCTCGTCCGGATTCGAACCCACCTCTTCCGCGGTTGTTGACGTAAAGACTACCATAGCCTCAGCCCCAGTACGAGCAACTTCTTCGTGGTGACTTACTTCACCATTATCTTCCGCTGACTCCTCCTTCGGTTCCGCACTGACTTCCAAAGTTTTTGCTATCTTTGGCTGGCGGCTAACTTTTCGTTTAAGAGTCGTCTTCTGCGTAGCCGCCACCTGACCGACTCCAACCGCAACCGCGATAGATTAAAAATCCGCTAGCGGTTGCGCTCCTTCTTCCGTCGTCCTCCCCGCGTTGACCAACCCGCTCACTGGCATCCCGGAGTTGTCGTTAAGAGATGCGGCTTTTTCACTTCCACCGAACACGAGACCGAGCTTTGACCAGTCGATCGAGTCCGTTATATTTGCTTCGTCGCATCAACTGGCATGGACGCGGTGTTTGCTCCCCACTTCCGCGGGACTGGGTATAGTCGCTTCGCTTCTTTCCAATCTGTATCCTTGTGACCTTATCCGTACTCCCCACACGGGCCAATCGCGGTTTGCACCGCCTCTTCCAGTGTTTGTGGTGCCACGGTACGCTCTTGTGCCGCCGTCTCTTGATTATTCAGTCCTTTATCCGCCCCGTATTCTCTCGACGTCCGGGAGTGTCCTGCGCTGCAGAAAATACTTCGAGGCGAATTAGAAAGCTTGTGCTGGAATGTGGGCAGATCACGCCAGGGGAACGTAATTCACGGTCGGTAACACGACGACGAGCAGGATCGAATCTAACTGGAACCAGCTTAAGCTTCTACTTGAGACGCACCCCCGACTTGACTCAACAGTGAGTCTACTATCTCACGAGGCTAACATAACAATACCGCCATTCACAAGTCAAGGTGGCGACAGCCCGATGGCGTTCCCGGGTTTCTCTCTCTAGTGTCGAAGCACCTGAGCGACACAATGCTGGCGAGCGTACGCATCCAATGGGACTACTTCATGGTATTTAGTGCTGCGACAACATGCACTAAACATGGATCTGACGTTTGTGAGTGGGAAGTAGGAGCGTACCCACCAATGCAGCGACTTCCAGTAGTCATGTTCGTGCCTGATCTACAGTCTACCATGCCAGTATTTGATGTACATTGCTGCCAATGTTCATCTATTTAAGAGTCTATCAGTACTAACTATACGTAGTCGTTGGGATATGATGGTGATGGCGGATATGGACGAAGCGTTTGTAGATGGAGTGGGCCTGCTCCAGACAGCGCAGGTAGCGATGAAAGTCGCGGGTCTATGCATCACCTACGACGGCTTAACGCAACCACCCGACGTCAGCGACGCTCACGAAACAGAGCAAAAAATTGAACACAATACAAGAAGTATCGGAAGCAATACAAAGAACATCGACAGCAACACAAGGTTTGAATCTGGAAGTACCACCGCCGCGGGGGGGGGGGGTAAGGCGGATTAGAGTACGATCTCGGTCGCATAAGCCGCGGGTGGTATATGTTAAGATGAGGCATCATGAACGGGCAAATGTGGTGGTGTTAGCATCGGAAGAGAAATAGCTGCTATGACAAAATCTGCGTTCGAGCCGGTAATTAAGTACCTTGCCGGGTTAACCAGTCCAGCATTCTACCCAGCGCTGTAATGGTGGAAAGAAAAAGATAGCAATGGCATGCAAAAGATAGCAATATACGCGTCAGATGCGACGGCGATGCCCGGCAATAGCACGGACGATACTGCGACTCTCAGTGATGCTGAAGAGAGTGATGCAGGGTCAGAGATTGACCCAGCTGATCTCATCGACACAATGGCAATGATTCGTGACATGGAGCAAGCTGAACACGGTCTACTAGTTGCGGGGGGGGGGGGGGGGGGGGGCATTGTTTAGCTCCCCCTGACCACGATCAGCAACATTGCGTGAAGTCAGATTCCACATCAAGCAACACAACTGTAATTCAAGCAACAGATGCTGCAACTTCGTTGTCCCCAAACACTTGGTGATGAAATTGAGCGCCGCCATACAAGAAGAGAAGAACAAGCGATCTAACCCCAATTACTTTGCCATTGATTCCAAGTCGGAGCATTCGGAATGAACGACAAAAGAGATCATAGCTTTCTTCTCGGGCGGAACTTCGAATTTCACCGGGTTCATGATTGCAATGTTGTTTAGCGACTTGAGTTGTGTTGTATCTTGTGTTGCCAATACTTTGTATTGTTTCTTATGTTACTAATGGTTTGTGCCGTTTCTAATGATGTACCCTTTCGCTTCAACGGCTAGCGGTGCTGTGTATCGCATGAAGGAGTTCTAAAACATTGTTTTGCACAGTGCAATGCCTGGTCTGCTGATGTAGAATGACTTCTATCAACTAAGCGGGAAATGATGTTTGAAACGCCACCGTTATTCGACGAAGAGGCTGATTCGGATGCATTATTCCCTTCTGAAGCGGGCGATAAGCACAAAGAGTTGGCAAACGAAGCCACAAAAAACCTACGTGGCCTTTGTCTTAACGCGGAGTTCAGACTTACGAGTGCTGCGGCTCAATCAGAGTTGAACAAATGGTGGGAGGCCTGGCCCGGACTCGAATGCTAAACGACCTCATGATTGACTTTAGTATTCGCGCTGAATCATTCGTTCCAATGATGGGTGTGTCCAAGCCCCTCAAAGACCCGCAATCGCTATTCCATTATGTGGGTGTTGCCCGTCTACCTGAACGGGAATCACTGGGGGGTCATCATTGCTAAACTAGCCTATAATCAAGAAACATCCAGCATCCCACCATACTACTACGAGTCCTCAGTTTTTCAAGCAACAATGGAAGACATTCTGAAGGGCAAAATTGTTGATTTCTAAGGAATTTGCATAACGAGACCATGCCAACTACTGATTCTCCTGTCGGAGAAAATGGCGTATGGCTCGATGCGCCAACCCAACCAGATGGATCTCCATGTGGAGTGGTGTGTATCACCCAAGCGTATACAATACTGAAGGAGAGTACTGCTTCGGTTACTGCATCAATTACACTAGACGATGTTGCCACCCAGCAACTGCGTATCATGTGGATAATTTTGATGCAACCAGAGGTGTCTACCAAGTCAAATAAGAGAGTGAAAGCGGTAGACACGACCGGTAAGGATCTGTTTCAGCGTTTAAGATATAATAGTACGTTTAGTAGATATTCGTAGAGTTATATCGTCTTAAGTTTGCTATGTAAACGTCCTCCTGCCTCCTTCTTCGCTTGTATAATTATAAAGCCTGATTCAACAAAAAACTGCAGTACTCCGCAAGTGCCACATCATACGACAAAGCGTATCTGACGGTGTGAACAGAAACCCATTCGCAGCGGCTAGACGCTTGTATCTTATTTTTCGCGGGCTAGCATTACAGCAATCTCCTCATGGAAACCTATTAGCTTTAGTGAAAACTCCGAAAGTCGCCCGAGCATCCCTCCCAGAAGGTCAATTTGCTTCACTCGAGACCGCAGCAGTTCCTTGCACATCCGCTTCTTGTGGCGTGGGTGCCTCTAGGGACCTCGTCGACAGTCGAATGCGACTGGTGGGTGCTGCTGGGTCGCTCATGGAGCTAATGGGCACTTCTAGTATGAATTTTGAGAATTAGCTTAGTAACTTTGACAATAACATCAGACATTGGATGAAATAAATTACTCGGTTGTGTTGCTTTCACAGTTGTTTTATGTTGTTTCTTGTGTCATAAGGGGATGGTGTGCGGTAACGCCGCTTAATCCCTAGACTTGGAATACACCCTCAATGACAGTAAATATACGGCTCCCGATGGCCAGCAGCATACAAACTCAAGCTAATATGACCTCTCACCCCTCAGTTGTAAAATGGTTGCAGCATTAGGCATATAATCCTATTTTAAGGTTTTTAACTATGAGAAGTCCCTTTTCTACAGGACGCCAGAAGGATAATTTCATTCTATATTTTCATAGATAGAATGCATTGTTTTGTCTGGCAATGATCTGCTTATACAAAACTTTAACAGCCCCCTGACAACACAGGCTATAACGAACCGGTTGGTAACGTGATACGTGGTTGCTGCATGTGATGGCGAATGAACGCGAGCAATAAGCCAAGGTATCGCTAGCCATTAGTTTATTAAACATTTTTAGGCTTTACAGTGCAGCACTGTAAGCAGTGTATGTTGGAATGCCTGGAATAATGAATATCTGGATAAAATCTGAATAAATGACGGATCGATAACCGATGGATATTTCAATACTATATTCCAGTGGAATAACGCGACCCTTCAAGACGAAGGAAATTATTATCGTGGTAGTGCTACGAGTAGTAGTACGTACGTACAGATTAATCCAAGATCATGTGCACACACCAATAGTAGGTATCGATTCAATACAAATTTCAAATGAGTAGGTCTTATTTTCCTACCAATTTGTATAAACTTTGCATAAATCACTCCGTGGAAAAGGTTTCGCATGGATAAACTGCTACAAACTTAGTGTACCAAACAAAAGAGAATTCACTTTTTTCGAGAACTTCCCCACAACTTACCCCACCGAACGTAAGGTGTGGGTGCTGAGATCTGATGGTTTTGAAACGAGCACCGGGCAAATTCCGCCCAATCGGTCATCGTCTCAACTACGCCACTATCTCGTCTTTTTCTCCGACTATAGTGCACATACAGTAAGGAAACAACATCATTTATTTATCAGTAGCCGCTGCAGATACAAACGTTGTATCTGCACAGACTGGTATGTGGTTGTTCTGGTCCAATTGCCTTTCGATGCAGCCACAACAGCCAATTCTATATCAATGCGACATAACGTTTCGATAAGTGTTTTCAGGACGGCTGTTGGCTTTTTCAGGACGATAAATATATACAGTGTATGTATTAATATAAAGTTTACAGATGTGACAGAAGCATGCAAGGCCGTTACCGGCCGGGTACAGATGCAAACTGCAGACTACATTGGATTTCCTATCGCATAATAACGGTAATCATACACAGTGTAGTGAAGATGGAGGCCCCATGATCTCAACTCCGGTCAAGGTATGTCCTTAAATGATATTGCGGACTGTCTGCCCGATCAAGCTAGCGCAAACAAAAAGAGCTAAGGCTAGGAACCCCTTTCATTATCAAGCTGCCTGAATATACGAAGTGCCTGATTCACGTACTTCGTTTAAAAATGCTGTGCATTTCCTAATGTGAATATATTTGGCTCAAATAGCTCTTGAATTTGAATTTGTTGCGGTTTAGTCGGCTAATTACACCCTTGCTCGCGCGCAGCAGCAACCTCGCCTATGGACCCGTACTTGTAAGGGTGGCTCAAATTGTTCTTTCCTTGGCCTAATGCACAACTGGATCATCCAGTATCCATTAGATCGGATCCAGTCTTGATCCGATCGTAAAGCTACGAAGACATCCGGGTACCGACGGTTTACGAATAATAAAAGGCAGAGAACCGAGTAGTCCTTAAGTTCGCGCCCACCGATCGCTGATTCGGAATTCACCGTGCAATTCGCCTCGCCGGTTTATGTAATGCGTATTGTCGGTCATGAGCCATCCATTTATGATCCTGCAGTGCATCGAAGCAAGACTGGAATTTGTGAGCTATGACTCAACTTTGTGGAGAAATAAATCTGAATATCGGTAGATTAATGAGTAGCGTCTACTCTGTAGTAGGCGTCCATCTCAATATGTGAGAATGCATGCGAAGGTTTGCAACCCGTCGTGTTGCGATGATGCTTTCGTGGCGTACTGCTACTGTTGTTAAGATGCATGCATCTTAATTGCATCAAATGCATCAAAATAGGACTAACATTATTACAGCCTAAACTTTGAATGCAGCCATATCAATTTTCGTATTTCCCGCAATTTTGCAATCTTTAGTGAACTTCAGCAATCGGCATCGGTCGCTACATTTACTGGCGGCGCTGCCTCTATAATAGCGGTTACACCCCGCTTGCTGCCTCAATGATGGTGCAGCATGGAGGAGAGACCTCATTCTCTAATCTGGGCAGAGTTTACAATTGGAACAAGCAGCAAGTACAAGGATTTAGCTGCGGTACCGTGCTAAATCGAGTTCATGGCTTGATTGAGCATTTGGCTACCGCCCTCCGCCAGTGCCGAGTTAATGCAGAGCATTTGCGACCTAGAGCGAATGACAGAAGACGCATAGGGTCCATCAAGTGAACCATCGCTGTATGGATCTCATGGAGGCGACGAAGGTCACTTCCCTTAAGAGGCATTCGACGTCGATACTGTCATGAAGTTTGAGATGATCTTGATGGTAGCTAACATAATATTCAGGTTTCACTACACACAATCTGTCAATGCGCTTGTTTTGTTGATTAGGATGCATGCATCAAATAATAAGATGCATGCATCTTAATCCGCGGCGACTTTCGTGCATGCATCAAACCAACAGTACCCGGTGGGTACTGCCAGTCACGTGACCACAATGCCGCACTGTGGTCACAAGGTTCCGGTATCTTCACCTCTCCCCTCGTGGCTGTTAATGTCTGCACTGGAAGTAATGCGGAGAACCGCTTGACGCGACGAAACAATAATCTCCTGATCTGTCTTCTTCGACTTCCACTTGCACGTTGTGGAGAAAAATGAAAACAGGCATTGATCTCTCGCCTTGTCGTGTGCTAGTTAAGCTTGCACCCACATGCACACAAAATTGTAGGCTACAAATCAAATACTCTGCAACCTAGGTACACAAAGATGCACTCCTGGGTTATGGGTACAACCTAGATCAGCTCCGCCAGCTCCTCGCACTGGAAGATTTCTTTCTGCCCGTCATCGAAATCAACTAGCCACTTGTAGATGCCTCCGGTTTGCGTGTAAGAGCTGATCTTGCCAAACACGTTGAGGTCGACAGACTCGCTGTTAAACTCAGTAGTGAACTCCTTTGAGATTTTCCATCCGTGTGGATAATGAGACTGCTTTAACGTTCCCGTGGTGAGTGCTGGAGAAAGTTCGGCTGTTCGAGTTGCCGAAGTACAAAGCGCCAGTGATCTTGCGCTGACGCATTAGGACTTCTCCGTGCTGTCCACGCTTTTCAATGGCGTATTCCCGTTTGTCCGAAGTTGCGGAATCGAACCACAGTTCAAAGGAAACGCGTGCAGTCCTGGTGCTCGACACAGCGATAGACTTTAGCTCGTTCTTGATCCCCCTTGTTGTGTATGTGGACGTAGCTGTAGTCATCGTAAGACTGGGGCGCAATGAACGCAATCTCCTCGCTCTCATGGGTTGGTACGCGCTCGTACAGCGGACGAGTTGTATCTGTCGAGGGGCAGGATTGGACCAAACGGCCATCTGTACTTGACACGATCTCCAACGTGGACAGCATGCTGGGAAAACGAAGTCTGAACATGCTGACGTATTCTGTCCCAGCCAAGTTTTGGCAGGAAATCTCCGCGCAGAGAGGAATGGCTCGCGCCTTATCAGGTTTGATCGGTGTTCTGTCCCCAGTGAGGCTCTACACAGTATTGCAATGCGACAGGCAACGCCTTCGTGCAAGCGTCAGGTGCAACCAATTACTCAGTCAACCTGCCGATGCAAACTTGTAATTACTTCATTTCCATTAGGGTACTCCCTAACACTGACAAGTTAGTAGCTATACATGTTAGCTAACTTCTAGTTAGTGCCTAGAATCTTGAGCTAACATGTCAGGGGCACTTAGAGTATTTGCACAAGGAAAGTAACACGAGCATGTAGACTTACCTTCTTGGTATTTATTGCCGTTTAAGGCATGCTAAGCGGTATGATATCCTATGATTTCTAGGCTGGAAAGAACTGAGGTGAAATCAGAAATTGGAAAATGGTCATAGGATTCATTTATTCCGGCCACATAAAAAAATTGCAGGTAACAAGTGGCGATGAAAATTGCCAAAAGTATTCCCAGAACAAAAGATAAAGCGCTTAAGAAAGTTTCATTCTCAGATATGTGCCCTCTCCTTTACGATACTAACATGATAGTAACATGTATAGTTTTGCACTAACTGTTAGGCAGTGTCTAGTAAACTCGGCTAACATGTTAGTGGAGTACCCTGATATCAATCCTTTTCTGCATAGAAAAGTCACCACTCGGTTCTCTGCCAAGGCATCCCGCCTACAACACGGAAACGAAGTTGTACGATCCCAAAAGCTATGGACTGAGAAAAGGTGGTTTAGGATTGCCATATGTTGAAGAACAGTGGATAGAAACTTGATAAGTGTATAGTATTTTTAAACAAAATAGATGGTCTGTTGGGTATCGGACGAATACCGAGTCAAACTTGACATTGCTGAGCTGCACTTCATGTTGGGCGTTGCCGCCATTCTACATTTGCATCCCTCCCTCTCTTGGTGGCGGGTGCTTGATTCGTTAGTCGCGCTGCATCCGAGAATGTATCACGCAGTGCTGCTACTGCTGCGGCACGTTTCGCTGGTGACTGGCACAACTGGAGGGAAAAAAAGCCCCATCGTTAATTTCTAGTATCTTAAGCCTTAAAGGAAGCTTGATGATATTGTCGAACTACCACTGGTTTTTTTTACTGGAAGTGGTTGTCAACTCGCTGACACCCGCTCACCTTTCTACATCAAGGTTAATCTCACTCAGCTATTTTCCCATTTACGAACAGCATCGAAGTAGACACCAGTCCGCCGCTAGTTATCTCCTAAGTTTCATTCCTAGTTGGAACTGTAATGATGCTTGACGAAATGGGGTTGACAAGCGTCGAGCAGGGAAGGAACGGCCAAGACGGGATGATCGGGCGACACGCGGACGCAAGATATGGCAGTGACGGACCGGCGCTGTTGGCGAACGGTGGAGCAAGTGGTCAGCCGCAGGTTTGGGATCTTGGACCCGTAGGGGCGCGCCAGCCGGCGGTTATCCGTCACAGATTTCTCTGGTCCAGGTTCAAGGCGATCTGACACGTTCTGGTCCTGACTGGGACCTTGTGAAGGAGTACTGCGTATAAGAGTCGAGGCGACGCGGGGCACAGCCGAAGGACGTAGCATCATAAACTCAGGAGATCCTACACGAGAGAGACGTGCTCGGACACGAGAGGAACGGGGCAGAAGAGAATTTGCTCGCTCGTGTGCAAGCAGGTAAGTAACTGCGTCTGGACGCTGGGTGTGGTGTACGGTGTGCGCAGCCGAGGCGCGCCATAGAGAAGCGCGTGACAACGTAGGCCGAGGAAGAGCGGCCGTGCAGGAGGGACGTCGTGGGCAGTGGCACGTCGGTAGACGATCGTGCATTCAATGCGAAGGACGACGAAGAGTGTGAGCCGCTCCGCGACTGAGCCGCAACTGACGGGGAATCCGGTTGCCCGGAGCAGTTGATTGGGGCAGCGACGGGCTGGTGTGCGGTGCACGGTGGCACCGAGTGCTGACAGTACGAGGATTGAGACGATAAGTCTCTAACGGACGTGTTAGAGCAGAAGTTGCATAAGAGGAAGTCAATAAATAGGGAGTCGAGGTCCCAGCGGCTTAATAGCGGCCTATTGTGCGTCGAGTTACGGGTTGGGGTGAACAAGCTGGGGCGCACCAGACAAAGCAGGCCCGGCGAGCTATACACCCGCCGGCTAGCAGGCAGCCCCAGACAAATCACAGAACAATGCATATTTAGTTGCTCAAGTAGCGTTAATGAACGAAGTGTCAAACGCCGCTTTGGCAGTCAGGACTGTCATCCTGAGAATTCCGTCCTATTTTCCGTTTCTGCTCATTTATCTTGAAGATTGTATGAATCGTAAGAGTCGCTAATCGGAATTTTCAGGATGTCCATCCTGTCAGAGAAAAAAATAATACCACTCTCATCCCGTCTTTCCCGGACATTTATATGTCTGTTGTATTTGTCTTTTGCATTTATGTATTCTTGTGATGCTGTGTAGGTGCGTAGTTGTGGCACTCTGGTCACCACACAAACCAAAAGGTTAATTTTTACGCATCTGGTGGGCCACCAGTGGTGGCTACCAAGATTTTTTTCACAGCTTTTTATGTGTAGAGGTAATACATGTAACGTAAGGTATGTAAATGCGCTTACATTGATCTATATAGCTAAGAAAGGATCATCCGCACCAGCTCACGCAAAGCCAAGGTTTCGAAGTATACCGCGAAGTCTTAACATGAGATGTGTGCATGCATTGTTACAAATACATGTGGGTGGAGCAAGGGGATACGCAACAGTGCTCTCACAACAAGGCCAAAAGTTGCAGTAAGCGTTTACTGCAACTTCGGCTTTGCTTAAACGTTTTTCGACGATTTGACATGTGAAAATATAAGCTTAGCGTAATAGCACATCTTTAAATATAGCGGTATTAAATATATATAATTGGCAAGGCGTAGTCATCTAAACCCAAAAACTGCACTACCAGCCCAACTCTCTCGTTTATTATGGTACATCTCACGATAAGCATTACCTTAAATAGGAATAAATTGTGGTCTACCGACACAATGACTACCGCTTTGCCTTGTCTGTATATGAAGGATAGTGTTTAAACAGCGGGCGGATTTCACCGTCGTTGTCTGTAGTATCTACTCCCAATGAGAGTCCGATAACGTTCGATTGCTGTTTGCACGTTGATATCTAGTAATTAATAATCACTCGGATTAGGATACATGTAAGATCTTCATCTATTCCCGCAAATTCTATACTTCCACGTACACGTGTATTGAATTATCTTCGGATTCACCATCGCAAAGATCACTACGAAAAATGAATATGTTCCATATCTATACCTCCCGAAAACGTTCTATAACTGGCTGTACGCTATGTTGGAAGCCGAGTAATCATCCTTATCTTATCCCGCAAATTTTACTTCCAAATACCAGGTACGTAGTAACGCCTACGAAACTGTGTATATCCTGTGAACTGTGTATGTGTCTTCGACGACGGCGTTAGAGAGCACCAGTCCCCTTATCGTATCAATCTGATTCCCGACAGGGGCTTCCGCTGCGACTCAATCTGTTCCCCTCCCACATTTTAACTTGCTTGGTACAGCATAAACCCCCTGCCCCCAACATCCAGCGTGCCCCCCCCCCCCCCCCCCAAGCCATGCAAACTAGCTACCTTGTCCTGATAGCGGCCATGTTGGTGACAGCTATCGACGTGACTTCCAGTACCTCGGTATCGACCTCGACGACTACACCTGAACGTTCCGATTCGGTTTCTGCACTGAGCCACGGCAGAAGACTCTTGACAACGGGTATTACCGTAGGTGAGGACGACGAAGATAGAGCAGTCTCAGCTGCCGTTTTGGAGAAGCTCAGGAACACACGAGTGCAGCAGATTCTAAAACGGGGATTCAAGGTCGACGACGCTTTTCTCGCGCTAAAACTCAACTACGCTGAGGGCAATATATTTGGGGGCTGGAAGTTCAAGACGTGGATGAAATTCGCAAACACACTTGACAAGAAAAACTCGGGGGAGGCCATGATTCGCTCCCTGACGACGAAATACGGCGACGCCAGGCTGGCAAAACTGCTCCAACATGCCAATTATGGGAGAACAGCACGCGGTAGCACGAAGCTGCAGCGCGCCTAATTCGATTTTTGGTTCAACGAGGGGATGGGTCCGCGTTTCGTCCTTAAGGTTTTTTTCAAGGCGGAAGACGAAATGAGGATTGGTAAGCTTGGTCGTAAGATCTTGGGGTAGGCCAATATCTGTTAGAGTTGAAGTCTGTAGAGTTCTCTGATATTTATCCTGGTAGTGCTACGAGTAGTAGTACGTACAGCCCAACCAGGATTAATTCGATAAATTGGTCATTGTGGTGCGCGTAGTTTTCCGGCATACAAACTTTAGCTATACATCCGCTAGTACGGTCGGTACCTACGTACGTGAATAAATCGAGTATTGTGCATGACTAAAAAATTGGCGGGGGCAATGACAACAATAATGGTCAGTTTTCCAGGGATATAGGATTATGAAGGTCAACGGTTTACTTAGTTTTTATAACCCCTTCTTAAAGTACTTCAAAAGTACTACGTAGCACTTGCTTAGGCGGCGTTGTGTCATTGTATATAATGAGTTCTAAAGGCTACTGGTTTCTATAATGCAACGGATGAAACTGAAGCTGAACACGTTTGCTCTGGTCATGTTCATCGAGGAGGCAGGCATCGAAGCCGGGTTGGCAAAGCGTCTCTTTCAAGAGAAAAGTGTTGACCCTTTTCGCACCAGAAACAACGTGGCCGTAACGCCTCGTTCAACATCGGCTTGCTCTCTATGAATGCAGTCAGTACGTGTAGTAAACGTGCCTCCATGCTAATACCCAAGTCATTGTACATGCAATCAAATCATAATTTTTGCATCTCACAACATGCGGAAACCTCAGAAGGAGGTGAGCGCAAGGTGTTGCGGGTAGAATAAGTGGCCGCTATCCACAACTAACAGTAGTATGTCTATCTACTCGATCTCTACTACATGATCGATATTCTTCGAAGCCATTTTTTGCATTGTGGCGCTCTTTATTGCCACTGGAGTACGTTTTCTCGCATTCGCAACATTTTTCGTATTTTGATGGCCACTTGACTTAAAATTTGTATGGGATAGGTACCGCACACCCCCTATTAAGACGACAGTTCACCCAGTTTTAGTCCTTTCGAGCTCACAAGATGATTGGGCGAAAGCGCTCGCATAGATCTACCGATTGGAGCAAATCAAAACAAAACTCTATTTTTGTTTACAGGAGGTCAAAAAGACCCGTCGATGCTGTCGCGAACTGTTGACTCCATCTTTGAAAAGCATTAAATTCTCATCAACAAATGCGCAGTTTAAAAAATAAGAACGGTAATGCACCCATCTCCCTAAGAACGGCGACCATGGCACTTTCATCAAATATGCCATAGCGATTGTACACTACCAGCCCAACCTTCTAGTTTCAGAGCTAAAGGAGGACCCGGTTGGTGTTTCAATTTCCGAAATAATAACAACCCGGGTATTATACTAAAACAATACTTAAATTTATGAAAAGTAATACACAAGTACAATGAGACAGAACGATGATGGCCATGGACATCTATACCTGTGTTGGAGGAATAAACTATATTAATGTTACCTGTGTCGTCGCCATCGCGCTTAAGTACGCCTATTTTAATATGGAATGTTGTTGCGTAAATCCATACCTGTCTGAATGGCGGGTAAATGCAGGTGATAAGTTTTCTGTCGCGGGTCGCGGTGGGGCGCCAGACTGACAGGGGTGTCAAGAGCGTTGAGCAGTACGCAGAGGCGGGGGCCGAGCGTGTGGCTTCGCTCGAGCCACTTCAACATGGTACGCTGTGCCATGTGTAGCCATTTCGCCGGAGGACAGTCATCGCTGGGGATGACGCGTGGCGAGTGGGTGCTAAGGCGCCGCGAGGATGGCAAGGCGGGGAGTCGTGCCTGCAAGGGAGCTTGGAGCGGACGGGGTGAAGGCCTGCGAGGATGGTGCGGCCTACGAGAAGGACTGTCGTGCGGCCTTAAGGCTGCGGGCTGTCCGAAGGTACGCGATCAGTCGTGAACTTTCCAAGTCTTTAAAGGAACAACTACAGCTACAGAAACAAGTGAATCTACGTATATTTCTTTTCTTATCTTTCTTCTCTTGGTCCGACTTCCGCCAGAAGTACTCGCGACCCCGGACTGGACTTGGAAGGACCTCGACAGCGTGGTGGAGACGCAGGGTACTTCACCAGCGCGTACGAAGTCGCGCAAGAGGAGAGATCGGTACCGGGTAGCGCCGACGTGTGAACGAGAGAATCGCCATGAGCTCCGGATTCGGAACTTTCGGTGGCGGGTACAGTTGTGGCTCGGACGATGATCAAAGATGGATCCCGCGTTACGGGGGTTCACCTTCGACATGTCCGAGGGCGATGAAGAGGAACCGGATCCGGTCGGGAGGCGGTGACCAATGAGGAAGACTTACCTGACTTGGGTGAGCTGGTTCCTCAAGATGAAGAGCTAGCCGAGGAAGGGACGGCGGTCCCGGTCGGTGAGGCAGAGCGGCCGTCGCTAGTCCGCACGGCCGATGGACGAGACCGATTGTGGACGCGTCGGGCCGAGCTGGCGCATATGCCCACCCGGGGGAGCAGAGAGCGCCGCAGAGCTGGAGCGGGACTCCTGAGCGTCAAGCGCCACGTGGGCGGACGACGCTTCAGAGCGCTGGGGAAACGACGTCTGCAGCAACGGGTGTTGCGGCGGTTGAGACCGCGAGCTGGGCTCCGTACGCGTTGCGCCGGGAGGTGCCGCGATGGCGGGCTTGAGCCGTGCTGCGGGTACGACGGCACTGACGGCCGCTGTGCCGGCGCCGACGACGGCTGCAGCGACGACTACGGCAACGGAAGCTTCAACGGTGAAGGATCACCGCCGACGTTGGGAACAGTGGGCCCTGGGACTCCAGCAGCAACGGGCGAGTGCGAGTACCATGGCGGGTGTATCCTCGGCGGCTTCGACGGCGCCTACAGTGGCTCCGGTCCAGTCGGCTGGTCAGCCCGGGATCTCATCGATGGCTCCAGTGGCTGGACGACCGACCGTGGCTGCTGCGACGCTGCCCTCGACGATTCAATCCTGGATATACTCGGCGGTAACCCGAGCGGCTCCGTCCACGATTCAACCGCAAGCGCCGGCTCACCAGCCTGCGCCTCGGGCTGTGACGTCACAGGCCCCAGTTCTACCGACTCGACGAGTGGCTCGACCAGGATGACAGCCAGTGCCACCAAGTCAACCAGCTCGGGCTTCGGTACCTCAAGCGCAACGGGCGGTCACGGTGCCAATGCCAGCTCAGCGGTCGGGTGTTTCGATGTTTCCACCGCCTGGATCTGTTCCGATCCCGGCTTCAGCACCTCAACCGAGGAGATCGGCTCCTCGTACTGTACCGCATGCGTCGCAAGCAAGTGTGAAGCCACCAGTGCTGTGGCAGACGGCTACAGCACCCCAGCCGACTATGCGCCGGGGAGTATCAATGCCGTCGGCCTCAGGATGCCAACCAGGGGCGATGAGCAAGAAGGCTTCGCCAGGACAGACCCGTTCTACCATACAACGCTACGTGGACCTGGCTGTGCAACAGGCATTACAACAGTACATCGCTAAAACGGGAGGACCAGGGCAGCAGCAGCAGCCTCTGCAGCCGCCACCCCTTCTTGTGACCTGGCATGCGAACGCTCCACTGGCAAGCGTGCCGACGCCTACGACCATGAGATCGTCGAGCCTGTCGATGTCGGCGATTCCGTTGTACGGTGGAGTGTCCATCGGGATGACTCCGACCGTGAACGGGCGAGGGTATGGAGCGGCGCCTCCGAGCGCTCTCTATCCTCCGTTCCAACCTGCGATGTCCCGGACGCCTCAAGCTGCCTCAGACGGAGGAGGAGTGCCTGCGTGGGCGCCGGTGGCGTCTACTTCAGGCACAATGGCGGGAACGGTATATGTTCCTAAGCCGGCTGTGGTTACCACTACCAATCCTGGGTGGACACCTTACGGGCCACAAGTGCCAGCGCCGCTGCCTGGATGCTAACTTGTAATGGGGGGCTTCGTTCGCAAGGGTACGTGCCGTACAAAGGGCAGACGCCTAGAAGTGGCGTGGGACGGGTCGGATACCCGATGGTGGGCATTCCTACGGAACTAAGGAACGCTGTGAAGGTGATCGTGCCGTTCTACTCGGACACGGCCTCGAGTGAGCGCGCGGTGGCGTTCTGGCGCTCTTTTGAGCAGTGCACATGGACAGTGCCATGCGGTTGACAGCTTTCGAGCAGTGCCTGAAGGGCAAGACCGGACAGGAGTGGTGGTATAAATCGCGGAATGAGGACCTTGAGTCCCTCCGCGTCCGCTTCCACAGCCGGTTCATCTGCCAGACGCCGGCTCAACTGTGGAAACGCCTGAAGAAGGCAAGACGCAACAACGGCGAGTCTGCCGAGGAATGGGGTGACCGGATCTCGAAGATCTGCGACGCTCTGAACTATGGTGACGCTCGCATGCGCTACGAGTTCTTCCTGGGCGGATTCAGGAACAAGCAGATGACGGCCATGCTGAACTCGAGCATGGTTATGTTGATTGAGGAGGCATGTGTTCTGCTTCTTTACAAGAATCTGCACCTCCCGGTGAAGGAGGAAGACGAGTTCCTAGAGGACAAATCAGTAACGAAAGCGAGAAAGGCGTCGGCGGAGATGCAGCTACTACAGCAGATGCAGCAAATGAACCTGATGCTGGTTCAACAACAGCAGGACCAAGCGTCTTCATGGTTCCGTTCGCCAAGGCGATCAACGATAGGCGCAGTGACGACGGAGGTTCCGGTGGCCGCTCCGACGCCATCCCCCGGAACGGGTGAAAGGGCTGGTCGGACGTCTAACCTCTGTGTGGACCCCGACTCGAGGACGCAGGAAGGAGAGACTGTTTGCGGCCGGTGTTACCGGAGAGGGTGCAGCCGAGTAACGTGCCCGCGCGCAACTGGTACGTGTAACCGTTGCGGCGAGGCGGGACACTACTCGATGGAGTGCTTTCTTCCGCGATTTCAAGCGTCTAATGGGAATCGGAACGCTGGAGGACGACCGTCGGGTGGACGCCCGAACTCTTGTTCTCTGTGTGGTGTTCGTGATCACCCTATTTGGAAGTGCCCTCTGGTTGAGGCGCTTAGAGGGATGGTCAAGACGGCCAGCCAGGGCCTGACCGCGGGGAAACCCTACCAATATAGGGGGCACGAGGAAGGGGAAGGGAAAGTCACCCCCCCCCCCCCCTTCTTGCCTAACACGCGGCATGGAAGGGAGCAGGGCTCTATCGACGCTACGAGGTGTTGGTGAGCCTGGGAGTGCTCCGAGGGGCGGTGGCACGGAACGGGTAAAGATTGGACCTGGTGCCGGGGCTGTCGTACGGGAATCGGTGAACACGGGAACGGCTCGCGACGGAAGGAGCGAGACCATGAACGACGTGCGAGAAGCGAAAGAAAATGAGATGATTACAAAATGGAACGACTGCATAAAAGAGCCCGCCAGGAATGGAGGTAGGCTCGTGGGAAGAAGACGACATGGGCGAAGTGAGTGCTCCTGTCAAGAAGGACGAAGAGGTGGCCGGAGGTAGAGCGCCTACGGATCCTCCAGGGGATGATAGAGAGAGGGGAACGCCGGAAGAAGAGCCATCGGAGGCGCAGGCGGCGTTCAAGGTGACGAGAGGGGCGCTGAAGACCACTCTCGAAGATGCTATAATTGCATGGATGGACAAGGTGTCCTCCATTGCGGAGAAGAAGGAGACGAGCAACGGGAATGCTGGATCTCCTCATCGAAAAGAAGAAACTGACAAGCTGGTAGCTAGTCGAGACAGGGAGGAGCCTGGGGGCTCGAGGGAAGTACCAAGGACAAGGAGTCGGACCCGAAGCATGGGCGTCTGTTCACCGAGGCGGAGCTGAATCTGTAGGAAGCGGTGAGAGAGGGTTGACGGCTGCCAAGCCCGAGGAGTACGAGAAGGAGCTGGAGGAACGCCAGTTCCCCCTTGATGAAGTTGAACTAAGACGGCGCATGGTGAAGGACGCCGAGGGGCAAAAGGAACTCTGCGTTGAAGAGCTGAGCAAGAAACTGAACATCCTGGTGGATGTATTGGAACGGACGAGCGAGGTGGCTCCTGGAGCCCTCTGACGACCGAGTACTGGCTTGGCTGGTACAAGGAGAAGTTAGACACGGTCAAAGAGGCCAAGCGCGCTAATCGCAAGTTCAGGAAGAGCGAGGAAGCTCGGGCGTCCTGCTCGGTGACACCCAAAGCCGGTCATCTTCGGCGCCTTACGGAAGGCAGCGGAACGTAAGGTGGAGACTCGGTACAGGGCCCATGGCGATGCACGAGGACAGTGTGAGAACTCTCAGGAAGGATACTAAGACGGGGGAGTCAGAGGTCTCGCGAAATGTGTGTGTTGGGCTCGACAAAGGGGACCGAGCCAAGAGGAACTCAAGGAGAGCGAAAAGTTGCCGCTTCAGTGGCGCTCGTCTGCGAGGAAGGGGGACTACGGGTTGCTCATGGAAGCGGTGGACGAGGAGTGGACGAACGGTCAAGGGAGTGAGGAAAGCGGAAGCAGGGGTGCCTCCTCTCCGTGACAAGCCGATACTCGAAGGAATCGCCGAGTCGGGTCTGCGTTGCTTCTTGCTGAACGAAGGGTGCGCTGAGGACGAGGTGGAGCGAGTAATGCCTTGGGCTCGATGGTACTACGCGTCGGAGGCCACGGCCGTCCGAACAAAGGTGAGAACGCGCCTGCAGCGGCGCGAGGAACTAGGCAGCGCAATGCGTGGCAAGGGCGAACACAAGGCTGTGATGTTCCGGTTGCCCGAGGAGTCGTTGTTCGAGCTCTCTGCGGCGGGTGAGGGGACTGACGGACAAGTGCATTGTGTATACTCAATCCGCGCCGGAAGGACGCCTCGCTGGCCGCGACGGCCAGAACTGCTGGAAGCGTGGAACTACGAACGCGCCGGGGACCGCGTCGTGCCGGAAGGAAAGCGTGTTATCTGCAGTATGGGAGGTATGGAAGCTCTCTACAGCGGTCACGTGGATTGTTGCCCCGTTGAGATGCTCGTCGACACGGGAGCGGTCGCAAGTTTGGTGGACAAGAGTGTTCTCGTGAGGACGGGACGGGTTGCGGCGGCTCTGGATCCTTATACTGGCGTCTGAACAGCGCGTCGGGACATAAGATCGAAGTTCTAGGGGTGAACAAGTTGCCGGTGACGATGGGAGCGGTCGACAAGGATCTACCGTTCGTCGTCATTAACAGATTACACGTTGATGCGATCCTGGGAACTGACTCGCTAGAGGCGTTCCGTCAGTGATTGACCTCGAGGCGAGAGCGATGAAACTGAAGGACACAGGGGAAGTGTTGCCAATGAGAGCTACGCGAGTGGAGGGGGCCTACGCAGTGGGTGTTGCCGTCGATGTGTCTCTGTAACCTGAGCATCAAGCTCTCGTGCGCTCTCGGGTTCGAGGAAACGTGGAGGACGGAACAGTCGTTCTGGTAGAAGGCGTCCCGGGGTTGGAGGAAAAGCTGTGTGTGGCGAGGACCCTTTCTACTGTGAGAGGCGACAGGTAGTGGTCGAAGTATGCGACTAGTCTACGGAGGGACAGGAGGTCAAAGCGGAGACGGTGGTCGCGGTGGCCGCTGTCGTTCCTACGACGGCCTTCAGACGAGAGCAAGAAGGGAAGTCTAGCACCTCGGATGTGGATCGGATCTTCGCAGTGACGGCAGTGAACCGCTCCGTTCCAACCGACGAGGGTGTGGCTAAGATGGAAGAAGCCCTCGCGTTTAGCAAGGAAGTGGATCTCGGTACTGACTTTAGTGACTCGGCGCTCGAGGGGGAACCGCGTTCGTTGTTTACAGACTTGCTCTATGAGTTGCGGGATCTATTTGTGGAACGTCGAAGCGATCGGTTAGGACGGGCCTACTCGAGTTCAAGATTGACACTGGAACGCACGGGCCTATCTAGCAGCAACCTTACCGGGTATCAAAAGCCGAAGGGGGCGTGATGGAGGCCGAGTTACAGCAATATTTGGAGCTGAATTTGATTAGTCCGTCCACGAGCCCGTGGGCCAGTCCTGTGCTGATAATAAGGAAGCCCGACGGAGGAATTAGATTCTGTATTGGTTACAGAAAACTGAACGCTGTCACGATCAAGCAATGCCTCTGATCGATGACATCCTCGATGTTCTGGGAACGCCAGGTTGTTTTTCACCATGGATATAGCGTCGGGGTGTTGGAATGTACCGATGCATCCGGATATCGTGGAGAAGACAGCATTCATGATCAAGTTCGGGTTGTACGAGTGGCTAGTTATGCCGTTCGGGTTGTGCAACGCCGCTCCTGCATTCGAGAGACTCCTGCAGAACGAGTTAGTGGAGCTGAAATGGCGGACGTGCCTAGTCTACCTGGATGACTGCGTGGTGTTCAGCAGGGACTTTCCTACGCATCTAGCGAGAGTTCGACATATTCTAGAGCGTTTCGGAGCGGCGGGGTTCAAGCTAAAAATGAAGAAGTGCCACTGGGGGGATTCACACTGGCCGGTTCCGGTATACACTATACCGGTGTGGTTTTTCAATAATCCGGATTCGCGTTCACACTGGGAATTCAATATTAACATTAGCAAGTACAAAATTTGTGTAAAAACGAATTTGTTATGGTAATATTCAAAATATTTATTATGATTTAACTTGTCGAGAATTTTTAATACATTTAATATTAAATGCAAATATTTTCTAATTAGGTTTATATCCTAAAAATTTTGAACTCAATAGAAATTGACGGCTGACAGTTCGAGATTTAGTAAGATGCTAATAGCAAACGCGGTGGAGAGTGTTGGCAGCAGCTTCGGCTGCACAAGTTTTGATTGCTCCGCTAGCACAGGACACGCTTCGTTGTGGCAGTGTCCGCACGAAGATTACTCGTAGCATCGAATGGCGTACGTGGCATTTTACGCCTTTAATGGACCCTGGTGAGTTTCGACGAACGTTTCGAGTTACGCGGTCATCTTTTGCACGACTTCTCGCTAGGCCTGAGCCTCACATTACTAAGAAGACGACCGACTTTGGCAAGCCTCTGTCGGCGCTGGTGCGGCCTTCTGTTTTCCTCTACTACGTAGGCCATGGCTGTTTGTTGCTACAGCTAGGTTCTCAATTTGGTATCGGTAAATCCACGGGCTCTGGTATCGTTTGCGACGTGGCTGCTGCAGTTGTGAAGTATATGAAGGGTCTCATTAAGTTTCCCACTACACGAAATGATCTTTTAAGGCGTGCAATCAGATTTGAAGATGGATATGGGGTACCTTGTTGTGTTGGTGCGCTGGACGGTTGTCATATTCCGATCGTGCAGCCATCGGTGATGAATAGCAAAAAGTTGTATAATCGCAAAGGCTTTTATTCATTTAATATGAGTGCAGTGGTGGATCGAGATCGGCGGTTCCTCGATATTGACGTGCGTTGGCCAGGATCTGTCGGTGATAGCCGTGTGTTTAGCAACAGTGCTGCCGGTCGTTTGCACGCGTCAGTGTTTTCGGCTGCGGATAATATTGGTGGTGCTGGATTTCTCCAGTCGGGATGGTCTGAGTATCAAAAGATCCCGTTTTATCTGCTTGCTGATTCCGCTGACGCTTCTACGAAGCATGTGGTAACTACGTATGAGATTGCTGAGGCTTTGAAGGACCCCGTGATCAGCAAGACGAACCGAAAGTTGGCGGGTATGCGCTATTGTGTGGAGTGTGCATTTGGAGTTGCAAAAATGAGGTGGAGTGATATTTCAAAACCATTTGAAATTGCCAGAACGAATTTACAAGCAGTTCCTACTATAGTGAGTGCAGCATGCATATTGCACAACTTCGTTATTGATGAGCGAGATGGCGTTTGGGACGAGCAAAATGAAAAGAAGCAAAAGACATTTTATTTTGCTAATTATCTATCACTGACAAATGAGAAGACCTGTGCGGATATCCAAGTAGAAGGAGGAGAAAAGACACTAGATTCCATTAAAAGCTGGATGCGATTTCGAGATTCGGTTAGGTCGTCGTAGCAAAACACTAGCTAAAGTGTAGTTAACTACGGGGACTAGCAGAAAAAAGTTATTTTAGCAAAGACCGCGTCTTGTCATTTTCTTCTCGTTGATGCTGGAAAAACAACTCGCGATCGCATCGAGCGATACCTTCCATCATCCAGACTGCCTTCTTCATCACGCCGTGCATTATGTTTGCGATGTCCTCAGTCCGCGTTCTTTTAGAACCGCTCAGCCTTGTTCCTGGCGACGGGTCGGCGTCGAGGTGCTCCGCAGCGCCCAATTCCACACCACCACCAACAGGATTAACGCTCGGATCGTCTTCAAATATCGCGTCCAGTGCATTGTATCCATCTTTGGATAGAGCCACACACACCTCTCTTTTTCAGGACTTCAGCACCCTCCGCTGCTGGCATTTCAAATCACTCTGACCTACCGGTGCTACCAACTAACGTACCATTGTTATGGTCACAGATGAGGGTATAGATAGACTTAAGAGAGCCCATTTTGACCTCGACTGCTCGAGCTGACCGTGGGCGAAAATCTGGATCTAAAACGGAGAGACCGCCTTCTAATTTGGTTGGTGCGTTAGCGATAAATTCTTGAAACTCTCTAATATTCTCGACAGGGTTGCCGCTTTGCTCCGATTTCAGTAGGAGCAAACCAGAAACATATTTGTCGTAAACAGCTAGAGCAGCATGCTTTGCTGTATGGCCGTCGGGTAGCTGTCGGGTCTGCTTTCCACGCATTCACTAGAAACAGCATCTCCTCATTGCTCCATACATTGCCCCTTGTCCCTCGTCGTGCTGCCCCACTGTTGCGCTTCACACTGGCTCGCCTAGAAGGAAGAGGGCCATCGCGAACACTGGGCCCGGGACCTTCTTCCGCTGACTCCAGCGTAACTGCATCTGAATTGCCGGAAGAACACTAGGATTTACCGGGAATATCGCGCTACCAAGCACTAACTGCTCGAGAAGTACCAGAAGTACAAGTCGTTTACGTCTCGATAAACACTGTTGCCGCTACAGTGCAACACGTTAATAAACAGTAAAGATATCAGTACTTAATTTTAGATAGACACATTAAATTTAGGATAACAAAACAATATTTTTTACCTGTTTGCCGTGCTGCGTTGATGCTTCAGGAAGTACTCGGCTGCTTGTATTTCTGGCTACGTTACATTGCAGCCGCGGATTCTTCTCTTTGTCGTTAAAATCAGCTACCGCACTCAGCGTGGCAGTAGTAGTATCAGCTAAGAAACCAGACCTGGTTGCGATGTTTGCGGAAGCTGGGTTGCTGGTGTATCCTTCTAAACCGGTGATGCTAACTGTGCTGCATGTGCTTCGTCCTTCAGCTTCGTCAGGAGCAACCTGCGTAGCAACACGGGCGGCAACTGCTGATCTGTTGTCGCAGTTGTCTCCACGGGCTGATCGGAACGAGCTTGGAGTCGCTGTGACCCCGCTGAGCGGCGCGCCGGAAGTCTTGGGCGCTTTCTCGCTCTGTCGTGTGTTAGCACCGAAGCTGAGAGTGGCAACCATAATTGTACGAGGTAAGAACGCAGCCTTTGAGGTGTGAGTGGCGGGGGGTTCGTAGGTGAGCGCTTGTGCCGCTATGCCGGATCCGATAGGGGCTGCTCCTGACCAGGGGTTAAATTCAGAGAAGTTTTGCCTCTTTATTGTTGATTTTCCGGATTAGCATACCGGAAGAGGCAGTGTGTATCACGGGCTTCCGGCTTTCGACTCTTCACACCTGGCAGTCGGAGCGTGCCTCATGCAGGAGGTGGATGGGCGTGACAGGGTGGTTGCGTGCGCCAGCAAGCTGCTAACGGGGTCCCAGCGGAACTGGGTGATCAAAACTCGCGGGACTACTGAAATCGAGTGCTGGGGGATAATTTGGGCAACCAGGAAATTATGGTTTTATTTGAATCATGGGGAAATCGATCTGTACACCGGCCATCAGGCCCTAACATGGATATTTGGAGAGAACACCCGCACCAGCAACGCTAAGCATGCACGGTGGGCGATGGAACTTTCCCAGTTGCAGTTCAAGGTGCACCACCGACCTGGAGCGCTGATGGGTCACGCGGACAGACTATCGAGACTCTACCAGCGTCCCGTGGTGAATGCGCTGCGAATGACTGATTTTCGGAACGACACTTACGACCAAGGCAACCAAGACCAAGCCGGGGAGCGACGATTAGGATTGACGGACCTTTTGAACCCTTCGACGTAGAAAGGCGTCGCAGCCATCAAGATCGAGGAGTTGAACGATGCCAGCAGAGTGCCGAGAGAGCAGAATTCGACTCCTGACGCACCCGCTGAGGAAGTGACGGAGGGCGCTCGTCTGACACAAGAAGAGCAGGAAGAGGACGAGGCCGGAGGCGCGGCGACGCCTGGCCGGTCGGCTGAGAACGCTTTCGAGTTGGACAGCGAGAAGTTTGTGGAAGAACAGGCCAGGACGCCCTGGATGCGGGCTACAAAGGCGTTCTTGGAGGACGGAGCTCTGGCATTGGATCCGCAACTGCGCGTGCAAACACGGAAGATGGCCCCTCACGTTGTGATAAAGAACGGAGTTCTAATGAGGAAGGTCTACCTGCGCGCTAGGTCGGGACCGGCCAACACGATCGTCGTCCCTTTGATTCCGGTGCTGTTCGGGAGGTCAGTATTGCGCTATTGTTACGCCGACGTCTTCGCAGCACACTTGGGGAAGCCAAAGACGACGGACCGTGTCAGAAAGCATGCCTACTGGCCTGGAAGGAAGAAGGACGTGGACGAGTACGTTCGAGCGTGCCCGATTTGCAGTGGAGGGAAGGGAGCGCGATCTTGGATGTCTGGGCTCATGCAAAGGATGCCCGTGAGGGACTTGTCGGGGCCGATCTCGTTGCTGGAGGCTGACGCTATTGGTCCCCTCCCTACGACGGAACAAGGTAACAAGTACATCTTGGTATTCGCCGACTATTTCACGCGGTGGGTTGAGGCGTTCGCGATTCCGAGAGTTTCACTTAGCCCTCGAAATATCCACATCTTTTATCGCGTTTTTCTCCAATTTTCTACATTTGTCTAGGGATCGGTATTCCAATACCGGTATCCCCTAGAAAAGTAATTCATCTTCGTCCAAAGTAGCGTTCGCCTAGCGCTGCGACGAATCTCAGGCACCCTTCCTTTTATTCTCGGTGTTCTCGAACCGCGCTATCGGGGTGTCGTACACAGGCGACAACGCTGCCCGCGGCAACCAGGACGTCTCGTAGGTAGCCGTCAACGCCAGATACTGCACCTCCCTTCTTTTTGCCACTATGTCCACTATCGGCGAGGTCACTCCCGAGGACGCCGTCTCCTCCCCACCAATCGTCCGACGCTCAGCGAAGCTCGTCTCGGGCAAGTCCTCCTCGTCCAGGGGACCTCCGTCGACGTCTTTCGTCGTAGCTTCTTCCACGCCTTCTGGAACGTCGTCAGCGAACGGTCGGCTCCACCGTCCTTTGAACCGCTTCAGCCGGTTCACGTTCACAGTCACCACCTTGTCCGGGTGACTCGGGATCGCGACACGGTAGGCGTTCTCCCCGACTTGGCTGACGATCCGATACGGACCGTGCCACGAGAACGCCAACTTCTTGGTCTTCTTTTCCCAGCGTCCCGCCCTAAAGAAACTGATATACCCACACTTGGTCACCTTCTGCGAACTCCACGTGCTCCTGCCTGCTCAGTCGTCGTTCGTGACGATCCTGGGCCTTGATGAGCTGATGTTCTACATCCGCCTCGAGTCTCGCAGGGACCGATACAACTGACGCCTACACGACGCCACTTCACTCGACTTCCAGTCTTGTCCGGTATTCAGGAACGCTAATTCGAGAGGTAGCACCGTGTCATGCCCGTAAAGACTAAAGAATGGCGAGTCTTCCAGCGCCTCGTGGTACGCCGTTCTGTATGTGAACAGAACGCGCGGCAGATACACATCCCAGTCCTTCTGAGACTCGTGGACGTACATCCGTAGCATATTGAGCAGCGTCCCATTGAACCGTTCCACTAGGCCCTGCGTCTGCGGGTGATACGCCATGTTGAACAGTTTCTTTATCCCTAGCGTCTCGTAGAGAGACCACGTTAGTCCCGACGTAAAGTTGGACCCACGATCACTCAAAAACCGTTCTGGAACGCCCTGGCGTGAGATGACTCCGTCTACCATGACCTCCACGAAAGTGGTCGTATTTTAAGGTTCGCTTTAATAGGGGCACAGGCTGGAATGCTCCCTATTTGGAGTGTCGCTGGTTGAAGCGCTCTATAAGGGGCAGTGCAGGACGGAAAAGACGAAAGAACGAAAAAAACGCAAAACAGAAGACATGTGTTACGCACGGGGTAGCGGAGCTACGGGACGGAACGGGCAGCCTACTTGTTCAGAGCGGCCTTCAACTCAGCGTCGCTGGAGTCGACGCTACCGTCGCTCTTCTGCTCGTCGCTGCCGTCGTCCTCCTCCTCGTCCGAGAGTTGAGTGCCAGGCGGGAGTGCCGTAGGGTTGACGTCTTGGTCCTCGAAGTCGGACCAGTCCTCGTCTTCCAATTCGGCTGACGTAGGATCGGGCGGAGCGAGGGGAGTGGAGAAGGTCATGTCCTTGGGGTCATAGCAGCGGTTCTGGAGTTGCTTGATGCGATAGCTGTTAATGAGACTCTTCCACGGCTCGTGGGACTTGTCACCGACCCACGTTGCCGGGACGTCTCGGGAGCGCATGAGGTCCTTTCGCGCGCGGGCCAAGGCGAGATCCGACAGGCGGGAGGTCGACTTGGCGTCGGGATCCAGGACGCCGGTGGACTCGAGTAGAACGCTCATGCTGGGATAGCCATATTTGTCGATGTGGTCGGGGTCCAAGGCGTGATCAATCAAGAAGTCGAAACGTCTGGGGCTCTCGAGTGTACAACGTGTTGAGGTCCTCCACGAGTGGGTCGGAATAGTTCATGGACTCGTTAGAGCCTTTGCCCGGCTGCCCACCCATCCAGAAGAGGTCGGAACAGTCGTCCAGACGACTAAGGTGCTCGTAGAAGCCAATGACTTCGATCAGGAAGCTGATGAAGGCCGTGCGTAGCTGCACCGTGCGCCACTTGAGCTTCCGACGCGCGTCCGTGTACATTTTGTTCTCGAGTGGCGTGGAACGCCCAGGCCCAGAACAAACGACGGCCTGTCGTGTAGAACCGCCAGTGAACGCAGCAGACTTTGGGGAACTCGTTCGGATCGTATAAGAGCTGGCGACCTCGCCAAGTATAAGCGAGACGCCAAGGCTCTTGGCCCAACTCCTTGGCCTCAGCGAAGACGCCATAGATAGCAGCACGGACCTCGGGCTTGGCCGTCCGGCTGATGTGGGCATCGACTCGGGCGAGGGCAGCTTCGAAGCAGGTGGAGAAGAAGTCTTGCGCTTCTTAGTCGACGACCGTAAGCGATTGTGAGTCGGAGAGGCTGCGCGTTTGTGGCCTTGACGAGTCCTAGGTTTCTTGGACGACTTGTGCGACTTGGTCGACAGAGGTGAAGACGAGGGGAACGGCGCGGCGGACGCAGCGCTCCTGACGACGCTTGCAGCAGCCGAGCCAGTGGAAGGATCTGCAGGTGGCAGCAAGAGCACGATGCTGGTCAGGGAGATCCCATCATCGCCGTCGATGATACCTTGCACCACACGGTCCATCTGCTCAGCTCCACTTGATTGGGCATTGACGACGAGGAGCGGGCGAACGCGAGCGCAGAAGGCCTTCTCGGCGGGGCGCTGGTCTGCCTGGACGCTGCAGTGAGCCTCTCGATCGATGAGATCGGAAAGGAAGTCCTGATCCCTTCCAGTTCTTGTGGTGTGTACTGCGGCGCCATGACGGGGTCGTGGTGTGGCCTCGAGACTGCGAATTCGAGAATGAGTCACTTTTGATCCGAACGGAGCCTGAAGCTGCGGAGACAGGAACTGAGCAAGGTGACTGCCGGCGAGATCTATTGGCCGAAAGTTCTCGTCCTGGTAGGAACAAGTCTCGATGACCCGTGACGACATTAACGGGCACATCGATTTCATTGGTGGAGTGTTGAAGAGGAGCCAAACAGGGTAGAATTACATGTATTCGTGGATAATTGACTACCTGTGGAGTGGGCAAGCTGCTCTACTGGGTGAGTACGGCGCGACGGTGATCTGCGTGGTCACTACGATCTTGGTGTGGGTTGTCACGACGCCGGTGCGCGACGTGGTGATGGTGTTCGTGAGCCGCGTGTTTGAGTTCGTGAACGACGCCGGGTTCTTCGCGATGACTTGTGGAGAACGATACTTGGGGGCTGTGCGCAGTCCCGAGGCGATGCAGTTCAGCCCGGAGGACTACGCGTGCGCCATTGCCCGCAATGCTGTTTATAGTGCCCATCGCTGTCCTCCGTGACAACGAGGAGCGGTTAGGGGCGGGCGGCAGGATGCTGTGTCTGTGGTGGGTGGCGTGGCACCACACGCTCTGTGTGTACGTGCCTGACGCCGTCCAAGATGCCTGGAAGAGCAGTTGGGCGTACGGACGTGTAACGTGTGAGGCAGTGGTGACTATAGGAGGATGTGTCGGCGATGGAGTGTACGGCGTGTGCTTGGCTGCGATGTTGGGACTCTCGCTAGCCTTACATCTGCCGAAGTTGAGCTACGACGTTTTGGAGGGCATGTTGTTGGGTAGGAAGGGTGTGGCAGTGCTACTGGTCACGGTGAACGTATGGTGGTGGTTCACGGGCGCGACCGTGGTGTTCAGTGGTGTCGCTGTGGCCTGCGGTGGCTACAGCAAGCTACTGCAACAACATGAAGAAAGTCTGGGCGTGACGAAGCCTGCAGCCGTGGTGAACGTCGGTCTCACGACAATGAAGGATGGCGTTAGGACGTGGAAGAAGGACGAACGAGAGACCGTGTCTCGGCTGCGTGGAGAGATAAAGGGCCGGATGAACGCTAGACAAGGACAAGAGGTACCAGAAGACGTGCAGGGCTTAAGGATGGACGAGATAAGTTGGAAGACTTCAAGACGCCAGACACGTGGAGGTGGATATTGATGAGGCGCCAGACCAAGAAGCGCGCCCCTCGACTTGGTTTCCCGTCACTGGTTGTCGGGGATGCCAACCGGAAGTCGGGGAGGGTTGTCGCGGGTCGCGGTGGGGCGCCAGACTGACAGGGGTGTCAAGAGCGTTGAGCAGTACGCAGAGGCGGGGGCCGAGCGTGTGGCTTCGCTCGAGCCACTTCAACATGGTACGCTGTACCATGTGTAGCCATTTCGCCGGAGGACAGTCATCGCTGGGGATGACGCGAGGCGAGAGGGCGCTAAGGCACCGCGAGGATGGCAAGGCGGGGAGTCGTGCCTGCAAGGGAGCTTGGAGCGGACGGGGTGAAGGCCTGCGAGGATGGTGCGGCCTACGAGAAGGACTGGCGTGCGGCCTTGAGGCTGCGAGCTGTCCGAAGGTACGAGATCAGTCGTGAACTTTCCAAGTCTTTAAAAGGACAACTACAGCTACAGAAACAAGTGAATCTACGTATATTTCTTTTCTTATCTTTCTTCTCTTGGTCCGACTTCCGCCAGAAGTACTCACGACCCCGGACCGGATTTGGGAGGACCACGACAGCGACATCCCCAGCGATGACTGTACTCCCGCGAAGTAGCTACACGTGGTACAGCGTACCATGTTGAAGTGGCTCGAGCGAAGCCACCCGCCCGGCCTCCGCCTCCACATACTGCTCAATGCTCTTCGACACCCCTGTCAGTCTGGCGCCCCACCGCGACCCGCGACATTTCTTAGGTGTCGTTTTGTTCCGTGTGAGCGCACACACTGAGTGTGGAAGCATGCCAGATATTATGTATACACTTGTTCCCTAGAATCTTCCACACGCTCATGTAGACGAGAATCCGTTGACAGTAAGTTAGTAGGCGGTACGCGCCGCTCGAGTAGTCCATATCAGGGCACCTAGCACTCAGGTTTTCGATGCCCAAAATATCCCAATCGGGGGTGATCTTCAACCTTACAACTTTGGGACCATTGCTCGTGCCCGACTTGCTTCTCAGACAAACAAAGGCCACCACGCTTAAGAGCGAAACAAGCCGCGTATTTTTTTTTGGTGTGCCGCATGGCCTATAATACCTTGTAGTTGGTTTGAGAGTATTGATACATGTAGTTTGTTTTCTACAGTGTACTTAAATAGGTTAATAAATGATATTTGATTCCGCGAGTATTGCGGAGATCATGCTTCTTAACTGAAATATTACTGACAATTTCTATGAAAGTTATAAAGTCACGACCCATCAGAACGAATCGATGATATTGCAGTTCATTGTCGAATTCTTCTCGAAGCCAACATGAAGCTAAAAGTTGCGGAACGACTCGAGGAAGAAATTACCAAGACGGCACTCCGCCTGGATTCGACTACTGTATCAGACGAGGATATGGATCGAGGCTTGGAGCTAATCAACGAAGTTCGCGCTTTTCTCGACCATACCGACCACGACGAAACCAATAACTGTGTTGCAGTGCTGGGAGCCACTGGGGTGGGGAAAAGCACTGTGGTTTCGCTGCTTTTCGGAGATGGCAAATTACTCGTTCATCATGAAGATGAGTACACGCGCGTACTCATCGCTGAGAAACCACTGCCCGGCGTTAACATCCAATATGGATCGATATCGAAGACTTTACTGCCGGTTGCCTTGCGTACAACCGTTGACGACCGATCGGTAACGATATTTGACATGCCTGGAACGCAAGACACTCGAGGTCCGTTCGCCGAGCTGGTTGCGTATTTTGTTATGAAATGGCTGTTTACGAGTCACAAAAATGTGAACTATATTATCGTTGCAACACCCCCTCAAGAGCGCTCGCAGGCAGTTACGCTGGCTAATACAATTGACAAGGCGTGTGCAAGTGGGTCGAATGCTGTGCTCGTATACACGAAGTGTGACGATGAATTCGATCCGAAGGTAACCACTAAAATGAAGCCGATCAACCCCGAATATCGTAATATACCCGCCTTCGCGTTGCGGAGACCCAAGAAATCGGACGAAGAAGGACTTGATTACTCCTCATCCCAGCGTGAAATGAAGGTCAGTGTGCTGCGTGAACTCACGTCTCCGGTTCGGCAGTCGAAAGCCTTCACTGAATTCGTCCCAGATTCAGCCCAGATTTTACTGCGGAACTTCTGCAACAGAAGCATCGAGTTCGCTCGTGATGCGCTCTCGCAAGCATTTCTCCGTATGTACAAGCCGCAAGATGCCCCGTATACGCTTCCTACTATTTCGGAGTTACTAAACATTTTGGAGAATCGAGATCCTCTCACGTTTGAGGATTTCGTCAGACAGGTTCAATGGTTAATGCCACAATCGGGCAGTATCAGTAGAGATCCTGCAGTGCAGAGAGCTGTGGGCCGCCTGAAACTCATGGAGATTTGGTCCAGTGGCCCACTAATTCGCTGCAAAGACGAGTGGTTTTCTGCAACATGTCGACGTATTCTGGAACGCGTTAAGCGGGACCTGAACAGCGTGTACTCAAGTGTGCACGGATATCAATTCGTTCAGCGCAAAAAGATGGAGAATACCGTCGTGGCTAGCGGTTGGCACCTGCAGTTGGCAAGCGGCTCTCGGATTCTTTCCGATGTTGAAGATTTCGTGGATTCAATGAACTCAACGATGACGGGCATCCCAACTGTGGTTTTGATAGGATTTAAAAGTATTACGATCGAAGTTCAGCTTCGAATTTGGGCCAACGTTGTTATTGTGAGTCCGGAGATCAGCACGAAAATGATCGATTTGTCGGCGAAAGGCCAGTCGCCACCTCCTGAACCACTGAGCGCTGAGCCTGGTCAAAACGGAGTACACGGTGCACCTGGTCGACCTGGTGGGAATTTGACCATTATCTGCAAGAAGATTGCCAATTCTCGCTTTGTTAAACACTCGATAGGTCAAAGAGGAGGTGATGGCCAAAACGCTGGTGACGCGATTAACAAAGCGGATCTAAATACGACGAGCTGCGTTTTAAAAACGACCTGGTGAAATTGATGAATAAGCTAACGTCACTCAAGGTATGGGAATCAATTTCAAGTAAGCTACCATGCAATATTCACCTCAAAAAGCAGTCAAAGAGAGAATTGCCGCCTGATGTTGGCCACATGGCGCTTGCTGCGACTGGATCTGCGATAACCGCAACTGGCGTTGCAGTGAGTGGTTGCCTTCCGCTACTAGCTCCAATTGTCGCTCCGATAATGCTACCTGTCGGTACTGGGATGATTGGGAAAGGAATGCAAAGGAACACCCAAACAGCGCTTGAACTCGTTCGCTGGGTTGAGCAGGGTAGGGAAGCTGCTAATCCATGCCGTCGCGGACAAGGAGGTTATGGAGGTTGTGGTGGAACGTTTCATATCTATGAAGCTGGACAAGAAGTCAAAATATATCGTGGCCCATCTGGAGAACAAGGCAACCCCGGGCTCTCAGGTAAGCCACTAAAGGGTATATTTCTGAAAAGCACTGTGACGCAGGTGTATGGCATTTTTGGATGTCGTCGAGGAGATCCCTCAATAGAAATCACGGTTGAAGCCGATGATCCTACAACTGGTCACCTGCCAGGATTTAGTCCAGGGCAACCGGTACCAGCTTTGAGAAACCCAGATATGTCACTAAGTGTCGTGAAAGATTACTTCGAGGAAGCATTCGCGGAGCTCGAGAGATGCTTCCCACATTGCGCTTTCCCTGACGTTGAGCTGCCATGATCCAGAGTGCTTTAGTAAGGGAAAGCCAATTATGTTCTCCAAACCTAATATCCGAATGACAACTCCTTTTTTTTCTACGCACTACACTACCTCGGCTGGTTCATACTTCTCCTGGAATATTCACTTAGCAACATCAGTGAATGCAGTTCCTGGTAGCAGTAAACGCAAGCAATTTTTCCGTTCTTGAACTCGTGAGGAGAATACTGTATTCTACAGTAGTGGCACTGATCATTTCGACGTAAAAAAAATAACACGCCCATTTTCCTTGTTGAATAATTGAAGCACGTCGAGTAATCGAGCGTCACGAGGCAATATCGAGACCGATATTTTTAAGGCTAACCAACCTTTCTCTAAATTGAAAAGCTTGACAAGCCGACCCAACGGAGATGGATTGGTTTAAGTAAGCCAATGATCGAGTACAAAGCTCCAACAGCATCGCGTAGGGCAAACACTACTCCTCGACTGGGCAGCGACCACTGAATTCCGTTTCGGGAGTTATTCTGTAAGACTTAGACGAATTGCGTAGAAAACATTGCTCGTTATATCGTCGCCATTACCGCACGATCCCAAAGTGACTCAGATAACTATGGACGGGATCAATTCAACCTCATTCCACCTTTTGCAGTCTACGACACAGCACCTCAAAAGGAATAATTCCACTCGATCACCGGTTCTCCGTCCAACACCCGCTTCCAAGCTCCCAAGAAGACCCCTTTCGAGCTCGCTCAGCACTACGTTCCCATTCTCAAATGGCTACCAAACTACAAAATCGGCCAAGACCTCAAGTTCGACGTTGTGGCTGGTATCACCGTCGCTATGATGCTCATCCCGCAAGAAGTCTCGCTCTCCGCCATCATGCACGTTCCTGCCCACCACGGACTCTACACAGCAGCCACGTCTCCTCTTATCTACGCACCCTTCGGATCCAGCATGGTGCTCTCAGTCGCCAGTAGTTCTGAGGTCGCTCTGCTGACCGGATCAATCCTTGAACCGATCGAGGACGAGAAGGAACGCATCGCTACTGGTATCATGATCGCCTCCTCAGTGGGATCATCCTGCTCCTCGTACGTGTCCTCAACCTCAGCCAAGTCGCAGATTTCTTCTCTCGTCCAGTAATGGGCGGCTTCATCTCAGCTGGAGTACTTCTCATCATGCTCTCGCAGTTCCAGAACGTACTCGGCGTCAAGTTCGAGTCGCAAGACTACCCGGTACAGACGCTCTACCAGAACTTGAAGAACCTCGGTCATGCCAACAAGAACGCACTAGCAGTTGGCTTGATTTCGATCGCCTATCTCATCGCCGTGAAGCTGATCAAGAAGCGCTTCTTCCCGTCTCCCGTGCTCTCTCAACTGTTCGATAATCCATCAGCTACAGACACTGGCACAAGCGACGTCCTCACACCTGAAACTGGCTCCGTTAACGCTACTACGACAACGTCAAGAGCCACGGATTCTCACTCACCGATGAGCAATTCCTCAACATGGAGAGAGAAACAGCAACAGAGTGCACGTCGCCACACCAGCTCAGCTGAAGCCCCTAGATCCCAGCCAGTACTGATCGCTACCTTCCTCGCTCGTACACTATGCGACCTCGGACCTCTCGTCGTGTGCATCTTCGGAGGCATCGTCGGCTACACCCTTGGACCCAAGGCTCTTAAGCTCACTGGAACGGTATCCGGTGGGTTCCCAGCACCTGTCGCGCCTTGGTACGGCTTCGATGACGACCTCATAGACAGCGGACGATTCGGAACCATCCTGCTAAATTCTCTCACGGTATCACTTGTCGTCTTCCTGTCCAATATCGCTATGGCCAAGCGCCTTGCCATCCAGCGCGGAGAAGATATCAATACCGAACAGGAACTCACCGGTATCGGTATCGCCAGCGTCGTCTGTGGCTTCTTCCAGGCTATGCCTCCTACTGGCGGGATGTCCCGTACAGCCGTCAATATGCAGAATGCACACACGCAGCTCGCCTCCATCATCACCACACTCATCGTCAACATCTCTCTATACACGCTGACCGGTACACTGTACTACTTACCTCGAGCCACCCTCGCATCCATCATAGTCGTCGCCGGGTACAGTCTCGTTGAATTCAAAGAAGCCAAGTGGCTCTATCGAGTCAAACGTGACGAGTTCTTCGTCTGGACCGCGTCCTTCATCCTCACACTTGGACTGGGAGTACTTGAGGGTCTCATCGCATCGATTGTCTGCTCTGTACTGACACTCACGATCAAAACGAAGCGCTCGCCTGTTGTGATCTTAGGAGAACTGGAGAACGGTAGTCTCGTCGATCGCGACATGTTCCCCGCTGCACGACACCTGGACGGGATCGTCGTAGTCCGCGTAGAGAGCTCCCTGTACTTCGCCAACTGCGAGCGCGTCGCTGTGTGTATCAAGCGGGAAATGACTCACTTGACCAAGCAGAACGTCGCTACCCGCGGCGCTATATTGGACGCTCACCACATGAACGACATGGACGCCACTACAATCCAAGTTCTGTCGGATACGCAGGAGAAGCTGGCAGTAAGACGTGTCCGCTTCTCGATCGCCAACGCTAAAGCCCACCTCAAAGGCCTCCTGTCCTCGACCAACTTGCCCAACCGGCTACTCAGCGGGAGCCCCAGTATCTCCGTAGAAGACGTCATTCTTCTACTCCGAGCCACCACACCGTCAGCGCTGGAATCGGAGGTCGAGCACGTTTAAAATCTTCCTTTTTAGACACCATAAGTGAGTAAAACAACCTTCACTCCCCTGTGAGTTTATTCTCCGTTCTGAGAGGCACCAACTTGCCCGTTTGGGGGTCTACGCAGTACTTCTCGTCGTGCTTTTTCAGCCAATCCTCGTACTCTCGTGCTTCAGGATGGAAGTGACAGACCTGCTCAAAGACTGCCTTCTGCATCGCCTCCTTCGTCTCAGCCACGCTCTCATTCGAGTCGTCAATCATTCCTATAAACGCGTCTTCTTTCTGCTCCGCTTCGTCGTATAAGAACATCTCGTCATCTCCAGAATTATCCCCCATGACCGACCGGAAAGCTTCCCGTAAGTACGGATGCTGAAGCGCTTGCACTGCACTGAGACGCTTCTTAGGGTCGTACACAAGCAGCTTCTCCAACAGATCTAATGCCTGTTGATTCGCGTTCGGATAGAGCTCTTCAAATGGGATCTTGGAGCGCCGTCGCTGGCGATGTACCCATTTCTGCGCAGCCTCTTTGTGGATCTTGGAGATGTACGCGATGTCTGGAGTGCCCAGCACGTTAAAAATCTTGTTCAGCTGGTTGGTGGTGCTAGATCCAGGAAATAGCGGTTTGCGGCCTAAAAGTTCGCCTAAAATGCAGCCAGCAGACCACAAATCCGAGGGTTTATCGTATCTGCACCCATCCAACAGAATCTCGGGCGCTCGATACCACCGCGTCACCACGTACTCCGTCAGCTCCACAAACTTTTCGTCTGACGCCTTGCTGCTTGCCTTGGAATAGTCCACATAGCGAGCCAATCCGAGGTCGCAAATCTTCGCATCACACGTGCTCGTGACTAAAATGTTGGAAGGCTTTAAGTCACGATGAAGCACGTTGGCAGAGTGCAGATACGCCAGCGCACGAAGGATCTGACGCATAAAGTGCGCCACATGTTCGTCTGTCAGTGTCTGAGTCGAGTGGATCACTCGATGCAGATCTGTCTCCATCAGATCTGTAACCAAATAAATGTCTTCTAGATACGATAAACGTTCAGGACGAGGCACGTCGTAGAGCTGGATCAAATTCGGGTGGCTTAACTGTCGAAGAAGACACAATTCGCGCAGGATTCGCTTAGTATCGGGCAGGTCTTGGAACGCGTTGGTGACCTTCTTGATGGCTACAGTCGTGCCAGACTCCACGTCACTGGCAGCCACCACTTCGCCGTACGTTCCAGCGCCCACCACTTTGATCAACTGGTACTTCTTCGGCACGTCAAACTTGGTCGTTTTGCCCGAGAACATGTGGTTATCGCGGGCTAAACGTGCCAGTTCCCAGCTCTCTTCGCTGCTGGGCGGTACATTCGGTGTGCTCATCGCCCGTCGATTAAACGAATCGGTCCTGCTTCGAACTTGACGCGACACGAAGCGTCCTCCTTTGTCCGACGGGAAGTTGAACGCCCCGACCGAAGCTTTCTTATCGGAGCGGAGGAACTCGCGGAGGTTGTAGCTGGACGAGCTCTGAAGTAACGTTTCGTCCGCAGAAGCTCGTCTGGATTCCACTAATCTGCCATCGCTTGCCATGCGTCGAAGGCCTTGGGACTGCGGGAAGTTCTCGGCTGAAGTAACAGTAGGCGCGAAGATGATTCCGAGCTGAATTCGACCTCGAAAGACCGTCGGAGGAGCCCACGATTCCCTGCAGTCATTGTACTGATCACACAGATTGTGCCACCGAGGGAGAGCGCCGTTCGCCTTGGCATCCGCAGAGCCATTCACAAGCGATAAATGAGGCGTGACGTTGATCTTACAGACTCCCAACAGCTCATCTGGGAGCATAAAGCGGCTCTGGAACACTTCTGCCTTCAGATAGTACGTGAAACCTCGCGCACAACCTGGAAATTCCAGTCGCAGGTTACTGGACCAGTCCGGGTTAAGCGTACCGACTTTATGGTGATCGTCTGGAGCCACTACGGGCATACACTTGCAGATATTCGTGACGCATCCGCTAGGATCTCCAAACGTAGCAACCGCGCGCTCTCCAGAGATCCCTGCAGCACGTCGAAGGCCTCGGAAAAAGCGCGTTCCTTTCGAAGGCCGCCGATGCTCCTTCTGCGTCCCTTTCTGGGCCGCATTCGACAGCTCGTCGGACATATTCTCGCCTTGTTTCAGGTCCAACCCACGCAAAGTCTGCTCCATGTGCGTGCCTTCCTCAAGGATACAGCGTGCGTACACTGGATACCCTTTCTTCGCAGACGCAGAAGTGGTCGTGTGTTGCGCATTCCCCTTCGCTGTATGCTCGCTGCCAGTCTCACACAAATGCAGTTGTTGGGCTCGTAAAATCTGCACGTAGAACGTTCCCGGGGGGATCGAGTGCGAGATAGCAGAGGCTTCACCAGGCAACACAAGGCGGATATTCTCTCCACGTGGAGCATCGTCGAATGCCACGGAGAGAGCGACCGCGTCTCCGTTTAAATGCCAGCGAACCAGTCGGTCCTTGTGATCTAACCACAATTCATGCACGAACAGCTGCGTAACTCGGCGGTTGTCTGTGCTGAGCAAGTTGTACGTTTCTTTGCCCGTGACGACCAAGCGTTTCGTCCACTGAGCTGACGGCGTCGAGGCGCTGCCTGGCGTGGCTTTAGCTTCGGTCGATTTAGGGGACAAGACGTAAGAGTCTGCTGTAATTGGAGACGGCGTAAGAGCGTCATGACTGGCGCCAGTCTCGTCCACGCAGTCGGCATCACCGCGTACCAACTCGATCACCTCAGTAAGCGAGAAATTATCCACCGTAACAGTATCCAACAGTGTAGAAATAAACAGCAGCACACCGTCGTATCGACGATATTGACCCCAGAACGGCACGATCGGAGGGAAGTTGGACGTCACGACAATATCTGGATGCATACTGCGGAAAAGTAACGGGAATTCGCCGATTTCTTGTCGTAGCAGTGCGCCAAGCAGTCGATAGAATTTGTGAGGCTCCAACGGCTGCGACGCGAACGCAACGTACGGGCGAGTCACTTCTGGGGCTTTAGATATGGCGATCTGAAAATAAATTACCGATTAGTCAGATAGTTTACGGATAGTTTACCATGACAGATATAACTTACGCTGATTGCTCGTATCCACTGTTCCTTCTCGAACGCCGTCCTTGAGCTCAAGTGGTTGACATGATTCCCTTCTGCAATGACTCGAAATCCATTCGGCTTCCCCATATCTTCGTCCTCAATCGACTGGAGTTGAATTCGACCAATTAGCTTCGAGTTGGAGATAAAATCTTCGCGAGTCTCGTAAAACGCCAGTGTGTCTTCCTCCAGCACACAATACGTCGCCTTCCAGCTCATCAACACGTCGCTTTTCTTGCTCAAATACCCTTCAAACGAAATATCTCGATCGGTACGATACCGAATCGTGTGAGATCGTCCGCGTTCAATTGGTCGTGGTACAGTAACTGGTACAGTAGCTGAACCTCTCGGTGGAGTCTCCACACAAGCCGAGGACGACGCTGGTGGTGTCCGGACTGGCGGGGAAGGAGCCATGGACGAATCGGAGTCTGTGGTGCCTTCATGATCACTCTCTTCTAGGAACAACTTGCTCGTGTCTCCACCTCTCGGATGAGGTCTCTTTGGGGCCTTTCCAGGCTGAATTCGCTGCTGTAGAACGCTCAAAAACGCAGCCATTCGGGAGCGATGCACAGGGTCTGTGTTCTTGACCGTGATGCCGATCTGCTCCGAGTCGTGCAGCTGCTCCATCCTCACCAGCAACACTGTTTTCAGGCCATAATGGTCGGCCACACTAGCGTAAGCAAGCACCACAAACTTGTCCTGCGCTGATTTCTGGAGGAACACGACGAGATCGTTCCCCAGAGCTGATAGGAATTGCTGTCGGAAGCTCGAATCTGCAGCTTCTGCCTCGGTTTCGTGCGGTTTGCCGCTTTTAGACGCAGCTTTATGCTTGTACGTGGTGAAGGTGCAGCTGGAACTCACTTGTTGTGTGGCGCTGAGCCACAGCTGCTCGAACAGCTCGAACGCCATCCAAGGCTGCTCAATGCGCTCGATTTCCACATCCACGTCTTCTTCCTCGTCCAGCGTTAGGTTGCTCTCGCGACGCCGCATCATGGTGTTGCGCACAATTGTACCAAAATGCAGGTACAGTTACTTGGTCACAATCTCCGGGGCGCTACAGAGCACGAGGAGAAGCAGCAACGGCGGCAGTAGATGGAAGCGGATAAGAGGAGCAAGAGGATCTAGATAACGGGGGCGTCGCTGGCTCCAGGAGGGCGAAGAAGAGCGTTCCAAGTAGACCAGTTCGTCGTCCGGGGTGGTAAAGGGGCGGCTGGTGAGTAAGAAATTGTAGCCATATCACGTGGCGACCGCGATTGGTCAATAAAAGGGATCACTGCAAATGGCAACTTCTACGGGAAACGTCGTGCAAATCAGGTGTTTTGTATGGAATTCTTTGTGCAAAATGAACGAAGAATTCCCTAAATGCAAAAATGTCAGGCATACAAAGCTTAAGATAAAACTTCGAAATGCAATCATTTCAGGTGAATTCTTTGTGCAATTTGCACGAAGCGTTTCAAACACTTAGAAGCAAGCTTGAATATGTCCTCGCGGAACTTATAAGCTTAGAGCTCTGTAGCTACAGTTTTGCTCCTGCCTTCTTTTAGTAGAAGTGGTTTAGTTGAAAATATTGGGAAGTGTTGCTAATATTTTATCTGCATATCAGCGTTGGTTTTGATCGATCACTTAGAATTATGTACTTTCTGTTGTCGTCGTAGTAGATTGCAGGGGCGTGCCGTATCCGGCACCAAGAAGAAGCTTGTATTGTTGCGCCTCCGCTGCCAAAAGGTGTGGCGAGGAGGATACCCCTCTGCTCCGCTACATTGCAGGCTGTGATAACATTTGTTGAGCCATTGTCGCGGTTAATCGCCCTCCAATGCGTGTATATCGCTCCACGGCGTCAGACTTCCACCTTCAAAACAACTTCACTGCCAAATTGTCGAACCCTGCGTTAAATAACACCGTGGCTCCACCGCTACGCAGTGAATGGGACCCGATGCGTTCTGGATCGTAACCGGCACGTGCAGCAGCGGATTTCAAAGCCACCACCACCTGTCGGACTTGCAAATTTGTTGACGAGTTTACCTTGCACAGCAATGTGTTGGGTGCGACTCCCAATGACTTGTGATGTTCCACTAGGTACCACGCGGCTAATACGGGGCAGCACCACTTTGTCCTGAGCGCTGCAACTTGCGGTTCGTGCCTTCACCAAACTGGTCAGATTTACTTGCTCGGAACCGGACGACTACTGTCGATGCGTCTTGAAGACACTTTGCCACTTGTCACATTTTTTTAGAAATTTCCGTCGGAACGCTGAATTGCGTATTGTTGTACATTCGATCCTTGTGCCAGATACTCTGACCTCCTCAAAAGAAAGAAGAAGCCCAGCACCGAAGCCCCCCAAATGACTCGGTGCTGGGCAGATGAAAATTCGAGAAATTTGTGTAGCTGCTTGAGAATTCCTGTTGTAACCGGGGGTTTTGGTTTGGTGGGTGGGTCGACTCGGCGCATTCCGGTAATTGCGAGTCGATGTCCTGGGAGGAGATTGACTCCGTATCCGAGCATTCTCCGATGATGCCACGAGAGATGACTGAGCTTCGAGAGAACGGTATTAGCGGAATTTCCGGCGTCTGAGTTCCCCCACCCGTATCACCAGCAGTACGTCGCAAATAAGGCGAGCTGGTAGGAGTGATGACGGGGGGTTTCGGGAAGCCACCGTGAAAATCCGAACCATAGGCACCATCTACACCGCTGCTTCCATGTCGTTTGGTATCGTGAAGCTGATGTCGTGGCCAGTGAGCCGGATTGAAGGTCTTCGAGAAGGTCGGGTAGAGTTTTCTGCATTTGGATGGCACCTGTATCTGAGTCCAACACGACGAGAAGTTAGTCCAGCGTGTACGGTGCGGTTCGGCCCACGCTCTCGAAGCCGTATCAGCCATTCAGTTCGATGCTCCGGGTAAGTGTTCAGCCGACACTCGCAAATTGAAGAATGCTCTGCTAAGCCGATTGATCGATTTATTTCTTGACTCAGTGAGTTGCGAGAGTGCAGCTTGTTGCACCAGGAAACAGCAGCTCTGTTGTCACTCCAGCATTTAACATGAATCATGTGACCTTGAGCTAGATTGTTCCACTTGGCACCCTAAGTCCATACAGCTAGGGCGATGCATAGGTGTTCTCGGACATAATTGAGAATTCGCTATCGTTTTGACTGGTCCGATTGATCATCTCCAGCTCGCGTGAATCGAACTTAACTTGTAAAAACCTGCTCGACGCAGGATCAATCGCAGCTAACCCGACATTTGAGGCATCCATATACAATTCGACGTGTGATGGAGGTAAGTTACCGAACATCGCGAGAGGTAGTTCCGCAAGACAGCCGTGTTTCAAGATTTTTCGAAACCACATCAGATCATCTCGTGAGCCTTGAGACAGCCCAACTCTGCCAAACCTTGGTGCGGCCGTGCATTGTGATTGCAAGCGCTGGTAGAATGGTTTAGCCGTGTGCAAACATGTTGCTATGTGCCGAAGGGACCCTTACACGCGGCGAAATTCTTGTTTCGACGAGCTACCACGCTCTAGTAGTGCGTCAACACGATCTCGAGCTTTGATCACCTTTTCAGTTGGGATGGATACCGTTCTGCTTGTTGTATTCCACCGTAATCCGAGAACGATAAGTTCCGCAATCCATTCTGAAAATTATGCTTCTTTGATTGATCTTGGCTTAAGAACTGTCAGCATTGCATGACGGAGCGTAGCTTCTGCTAGCTGCAGCCTATTGCCGACGTCTGGTTCGACTAAGACGTGGTCATCGACCCACTCACAGGGGAAAAATGGCTCTCTGTCCTGTGAGGCCGATACTGATGCTGGAGAGTTCAAGCCCATGAGCCATGATATCGCACGACCAAATAGAGCATAGCTTGGAGGAGATCCGGACCACCCAAATGGGGCTGCCATATCGACGATGAGGATACGGAAATACTTGATTAGCCCGGTTGAAACGCACGTTTCACATCTCCTTTTAGCATTCGAATGCGCCCGCTATGTCCGGTGATAGCCAAGTGCTCAATTCGTTTTGCGATTATTGTCACTGACTCATAGCGAACCTTGGAGACAGACTCTATGATAAACATGGAGTTGACGCAGTCATTCTTCGGAAACGTCAAATCATGAATGGTGCGAACTTCTTCTTCAGGGTTTTCACCTTTCTTCTCGACTGCTCCGAGAGGACTACACACGACTTCCGGCCACAGATCCAAAATTGAATCTTCCACAACCATGTACTGACCTGAGTCTTGACCTTCATGAATAGATCTTATCACTGCACGTAAGTATCGTCGGCAAGAGCCATGGTTCTTCGGTGGTGGGCACCGTGGTTTGGGCCCATCTCGCCACTGCGCGTCGATACCAGACTCTGCAATTTGGATCAGCAAGCCGAGATGCGGGTAACCTTTGAGGACGGTTCGCAGACGATCAGGGTCGAGTGCCTTATTCGGTCTGCTGTCCCCGACGTCTTCGCCCCGAAAGAATATTGTTGCTTCGTGTAGACTCATATTACGGGAACGAATAATCCTCGATAAGGATGCGCAGGCCTCCATATCGATCGTATAAGCTGGCATAGAGCTGGTACTTGCCCGAGTTAAGCCATTTTTCTTGTGCCACCTTGAAATCATGCACTCATTTCGTAGTAAGGATTCCTCGAGTGCGAACTGGATTCTTCGTGCTGTTTCCGCTGATAAAACGAACGAATCAGCAGGTTTCAGTGAGCAGCGACCGAGTTTGTTTGATGGATCCCTTTCCGTCGCTACGCCCCGTGCTAAATGACTACCCCATTTACCACTTTTTTCTGCATGAGGTGTCGAGACAGCCCCCTTCAAATCAATGTTCGGAGTGCTGCTAGTTGTTCCGAGTGTTGCTCGCTTTATGCTGATGCAAGGCCTCAACCGCCAACTACCTGCGTCGTTCCTTGACGAATTTGCTTTGGACTTTGATACATCGCCCCAAAGAATTTGGGAACGCTGGCAGGTCTCTGTGTCGGTCTTGCTCGTTGCACTGCTGGTCGAATTATCACAAGGCCTCAACCGACCACTACCTAACTCTCTACCGTCTACCGGCTCCGTGCTGGTCAGTACTGGTCGAGGGTAGGCCTCTAGATCGATCTTGCTCGTTGTTATTTGCGAGATTGTATAGTCGGACTGCGCTGAATCACGTTTCCGAGGAAGATGCGCAGACAATTTCCCCTCGACGAGTCAGAGCTGTTTGTATTCACTTTTGATACCACGAAAACGCTTGTTGATCTCTCCTGTTACGCTGTCTGGAAGAGAATTTACGACGAAATGGCCATGGCCGCTAGGACAGATCCCGTCGCCATCGGTAGTACACCCAGCGTTGGACAGGAAACGCATGCACAGCTTACGCGAGTTACCAGATGCTGGATCAACTTAGACTGGCAGTTGACGTAGCACCTCTTTTGGAATTCGCCGTGACTGACGCTTTTTACTATCAGTATGTTGTATGCGATGGTCTTGATGTGCAGTGTGCTTCTGCCCGATCGTCGCTACCGTTGCCGACTCCAGCTCGCGACGCATGTCGTCGACTTGACGGTGCACTTTAACAAACAGTAGATCCCTCAATAGACGATCGTCCGCTGAGCACCGCAAAGTAACGGTGTTTAGATCTCCACCTGCCTCTGCAGCTCCGCGAAAGTCTTCGAATAAGTCGTTGACCCAATACACTACTGACGAGAGATCCGCTCGACTCCATGTCACTTGCATGAGCGTCTCCTCTATGAATTCAACTACGCGCTCAGTCAATGCGACTAACTCCGCGCAGCCAAATTTTAGGGCATACGTCAGGAATACCTTCACTGATTCCACGACATCATCGATACTGTTAGCGGGCGTAGCTGCGGCAAACTCGGCGGTTGCCGAAAGATCAGCAAAATTTGACCCGCCAGCTTCTAACCACGCTCTCCTCTCCTCTTGGGATAGCTTCGAGAAATGGCAGATTGACAAACCACCCGTGCCAAACTGAATGTCATACAATCGCGTGCAGACACCCGGTATGGCCTTGAACTTCACGAACTCGGACCTCACCAAACCTTGATAAATAGAGCAGCAGGCTTACCTTTGTGTTTCGCCGACGTCACTTGCTCATGTACGTATTGCTGATCCTCCCGCGGGGCGAATCCATATTTAGAATTTATCACGGTTCTTTTGGGTGCCGATGAAGCCGTCGCTTTTCCGTCCACTCTCGGGTCGCCGTTGGTGTTCGTTTCCTCGGAAGTTAGTCCAGCCTGCCTGATACTCAAAAACCGCTCTAACAACTCGGGATCATGTCCGAGTTTCTCTACTATGAGAGCGTCCTTGTCCAGCGCCGTTCGGCATCTTTTGGGCTGGGCATCCGTGCGATTTGCATCTCCGTGAGAATTGATATCGCCTCGCCGCCGTTTTGTTGCCAAGAGCGCTGGTGTTGTTTCGGCCGGAAGTAGATTAGGGTGATCGGTATCGACTGGGGGTGAGTCGTCATCGTCAGTGAAGGGATCAAATAGGTCGTTGATGCTCATCGCTGGCTCCCGCTGTGTAAGACTCCGGGAAGGAGCTCGATGTGTGTCAGTGGGACGACAGAACGATCGGCCAACGCTACCAGGAACCGGGTTAACGTTTCCATCCACGTGAAATGTATAGTCGATAGCGTGTTGCAGTGGGAACTCGGTCTTCTCACCGGTTTTAGGATCAAGCCATTGACAGACCTTGGTAGATTCTGGCAGACTATCATCTGTCATAAGCCCATCGAAAAGAGCAGATATGTCCTTGGACGAAGGCGCACTATTGCGGCCAAGCAACCGATTGAGAATGGTGGTCTCCTCCACATTCTGGATCTCGAGTTCAGACCAGTCATTGAGATTGAACTCGAAATGTTGGAGAAGCAGAGCAACAACCGGTGCCACCAATGAAACCGCCGACAGTGCAACGGACATATGGACCCCATCGGAGCTCACTACGAGATCCTCACCGTCGATTTCGACAACTTGGCCATAGCGAACAAGACCGTCCTCTGTGACGACCACTGGGCGTCGTAGCAGCGAAATTCGCCCTGTCTTCTTACCTCTCTCGCTGTCACTACATTCGCCTCGACCAGCTCCCTACCCACAGTCCCTTCTTGCCCATCAAAGCTTCGAAATACTACCACCTCAGTTTCAAACCGCACCACTTTGGCGTAGAACGGCTCATCGAACTCGGTGTCAACCAGTTCGGGTGTCAACTGCAGGACCGATCTTGTTGACAAGCGCACCATTCTTCTGAGTGTTCGGGGGGACGAAAAGAAGCCGGGGGTTGTTAGCGCGATAAGGAAAATCTGAAACTAGTGCTGTGCTATCGGCGTAGAGCCTCCTACGTTGGTTTCATCTTTGATGCCTCCCACTAAAAGTTATTTTCAGTCTCTTCCCTGAAAATTGCCAATGAGGCACCGAAGTAGCTTTTCTAGCACTGCTCCATGAACATCGTATCGATGATCAAACCTGAGCACTACACTGGTGGCGCCTCTGTATGGCGCTCGCCCACGTATCAGCCCAAGTCAACCGCCTCTTGGCTGGCCGCCAGACGGAGCAACATTCTCGCCAGAACGTCTTCCTAAAGGAGCGCGAGCCTTTAAAAGGCCGCCATGAAGCCGGAGCACGAACTTGTGTGCTATTAGCGAGTCCTGGCGCTCGAACGAGTTGTTGGGAACGACATGTAGAAGATCGTGTTGCAGGACGCTAGTCTTACTCAATCTCGTGCTATGGCACAAGGTTAGCTAAGCTTAGGATCCAATAGCCCTGCCTGAGCGGCCCACACCTTCCGTGATGCGAGCATCTATGCCGTTATAGCTCTCATCGTGTGCCAGACTGATGTACAGTATGAGTAGAGTCGTTTCTACTCAATAAAAACGTTTCTAATTTAGGCTTCGTTCATGAATTCCATTTATCTATACATTATAACGGTCCTCGTCGACGAAGTGTTGCTGACTGTGAGGATGAAACACGAGGTAGGTGATTCGTGTATCTGTGATATACTGTAGATACTTCCTTGTTGTAACTAGTTACTATATTGCTGTAGTGTGCGTCATGTGTCTCTCTTCAGCAGGAATTGCAGCAGCTACGAGACTTGAGTGACCGGAGAGCGCGACAAGATCATGACCAATGCGTAGCCATGTTTCAGAGGATGCAAGAGCTGTTGAGGCTAAACAACTCGTTGGTGGAAGATTATAGTCGTAAAGGTGACCACAATGAGAACGATAGTGCGTCGAGTTATAGCAGTAGCATCGACAGTGAAGAGTTTAGGGGCAACGATGTGGAGAAGGAGAGAGCGACTGAAAGTACCCAAATGCAGAAACATCGCTTACAGAGCATCATTGTTCAGCAAGCGAAGGAGTTAGAGACGCTCCGACGAATACAACGAAATGCTATAGCCGATGGACGAGTGCGGCATCCCGTAAGCAGTGTAAATCAACGGCTAGATAAGGAGCAGCATTTGGTTGGGATTGACAGCGACGATGAAGATGCTGATAACGTCGAAGGTGAGCAGGATAACGAGATGCAGAACAGACGCGCTAGTCAACTGCGCAGACTGCCGTTGACCTCATTGCGAGCCCAACTAAAGGGTAAAGACCTTCAGCTGCAGCGACTTCAGCAGATCATCGCGAAGCTGGAATCGCGATTCGAGAAACACATCGAGCGGAAACGCTCCATGGAACAGAATTTCCAGCGGACTGCTCGAACGCAGCAAGCTCATCTGAAGAAATATCTGGCGTATATTCGACAACAGACTGCGGAGAAGAAGGCACTGGAGCGGCAACTGCGTGAACTGAAGCAGTACGTCGACGTGCTGGAGAAGAAAATAATGGTCTCCTCTCGCCATTGCTGACTCAACAAATAAGCATGCACGGATACATTTCCATTTGGATTCATTTCAAAGCGCGTGCAAGTTGCGTCGACAACCCCATGAATTGTTTAACTTCAAGGATGTTTATCAATGGCTTCAAGCTGCCGTGTAGATGGTTACTTCGAAAGTATTTTTTTAAAAAGGGTTAACCCTTTGATCTTTCAATTAGGAAAACTTTATTTACAGTAGTTTAGGCATGGATGTCGAGACGCTTGAGTACGTCCGCCATCGTGTCGTCCTTGTGGATGTTGCTGGCGTTCTCGCAGATCTTGACGTAGGCGTCAAAGAGTGCACTACCAACCTTCTCGTCCACCTTGTGCGCCAACGAGTAGTTGAACGAGTTGACGCTTGCGAGCCAAATAGTCGACGACGTAGCTACGAACGGGATGGCGCACAAGCCGAACATGTCTTCGACCTCGAGCACGCCGCTAGAGGCCAAGATGTGTTTCTTCTTGAAGCTGTAGCGTCCGATGTTAGAGATAGTGGCGTCGCCCGTGCACGAGCTAGGGATCTTAAAGTCCCCGAGCAGGTCGCCAAGCTTCGGTTTGATGAGTTTGCGGTCCATTAGGAAGCACGGCATAGCCATATCCAGGAGCTTATCACCCTGTACAGCCATCTGCTGCTTCGAAGTGCGAGCCAAGTCCCAGAACTTCTCCGTCTTCATGTTAACACCCTCGGCCGCCAGCCACTGGAGCGGAGTATTAGTCACGTACAGACCCACCTGCCGCTCCTCTGCGGGCTTCGGTACCCGTTGACGCATGTTGTAGCAGATATCGGCCACGAAGCGAAACTGGCCGTCGGTCTCGTCCACGCCATTGAGTTTGTGGTCGACCTTACTAGCGTGGTAAAAGGCCAACACCAGCATGGGGATCAGAGCTCCACCAAGAGTGACACCCTCCTCCTTACATTTACGCAGAGTATCGCGCATGTTGGTCGGGTTGCCGGCCCGACTGAGCAACGTGGTACTGTTCTGTTCGAACGGAATTCCAAAGTCCTTCTGGTCCTCACGCGGGGTCAAAACGGGCTTGAAACCCTTCATGAAGTTGACGAAAGCCGAGCCACCCACAAGCGCCAACATGGTCTTGGCTAGAGGCTTGAGCCACCACGGACCACCCGTGAACCACATGTCGTAGAGCGACGGTCGCAACGGGAGCTCGTTCACGGGTTTTACCGCCTCGATCGACAGCAACGCGATGTCTTCGAGCGTGTCGTTGACGAAGATTTGACCGGAGTCGCCGTCCGACATGATGTGGTCCGAGAAGAGGAAGAAACGGGCTTTGTTCTCCGATCTGTTGACCCATACAGTGAGGTAGAACATGAACTGCGTGAACCGGTCGAACGGGATGTGGGTCTCGGTCTGCACGAATTGGTTCCAGTTCTTCCAGGCCGCGACGTCCTCGCTCGAGTCCGAAATTTCACGGACACGCAGCAGCTTCTTAGCCGCGACGTCGTCCAGCGTGATGTGCGGCTGAACTTCGGCCGTGAACTCCTCGTCCTTGACGACAAGCGCGCGCAGACGCGGGTGGCGGTTGAACGTGCGCATGATCGCAGTCGGTAGGAATTTGAGCATTTGATCCATGTCGCCACTGATGCCGATGGCGTGGCAACACTTGACCGAGACGTCGGGTTCGGCGATTCCGAAGCGCTCAATGGCACGCAGCGGGAAGCGACGCTTGTCACCGGCACCGCTTTCGTTCGAGATGCAGCTCATGTCGTCTATTGGTTGGAGACGTGTGGAGGGCAAGGCAAATTCCGTTGTGGCGGATCAGCGGAGCGAGCTGAGGAAGAGCATGCTCTACCGTATCGGCACCCAGCTGGGCGGGATCGGAGCGCTCGACAATCTTCGTGCAGCGATACAGCCTGTATCATACAGGCGTCAACTTCCCGTGGTGGTGCTAGAGAGATTGGCTCGAGCACAAGGCCGCCTTCAAGGCGGCGTCGAGCTCAGATACGTGGAGGTCCATGGCGTCACGCAATTGGCGTGGACGCCCCGCCGTCTTGTCTGTCGTGCAATGCTGGCTCGTTATGCTGCGAAGGCTGATTCAAGCGTCGAGCTTCATACATGTAACTCGCACTGGGATAGGCGCTATAAACGAGCCGAGGTGATCAGATCCGCAGCCATCGGTTCATGCGTCATCAAGTCTCAAGAACTGACGAGGATGAAGCGAAAAGTATCTTCTAGTTTCGAGCACAATGGCGAAGACCACGAAATTCGTGACGAATGGAGTCGATACTTTCATCATGCCGCAGTACATTACGACTGTATGGTTGAATGCGCGCAAATTGTAGACGTCCCGTTGCAACTTGCAACTTGCATCGGTTCGAAGGAATGTGTTGTCGATTTGTGTAGCCAAGTGTCACAAGGACCTTGCTGAGACGCGCCGCTGCAATGCTCAACCTGATCTACACCATTTCCAAATCAAGTTGGCATTTTTTCTCAAAGCAAGTGAACATGTCAGTTTATGCGCACAAGAAAAAAATACATAAAAAGTCATTTCTCACAAAGTGAAATTTTTATTAGTCGACATTTCGATCAACTACGTCTCACTGAAATCTTTATTTGCCTAGCTGCATGTCCTCACCCATTCCAGCCACGAACGAAGCCTTCAGACAGTGACGCTCCATGCGCCACACCAAGCGGCGCGTTATAGAAGGCCTCGCGACCTCAACAGCCTCCTCCATCAGTGCCTGGCGGTGAGCACAGAACGTGTCGTATTCACCTCGTACTAGGAACTCTTCTTTACGCTCAGCGATAAAGCGTCGCATTTTTGCCTTAAGCACATTCCAGCAGCCCTCAATTGGATTTAACATGGGGCTGTACGGTGCAAGGCGGAGGATGACCAGCTTGGAGCTGTTCATGATTCCGTCTTTGGTTAGCATCTCTCTCGCAAGCGTTTCCACCTCACAGTGCGCTGGCGCATTGTCCGTAACAATGACAATCTTGTTGGACGACGCCAGCTCACGGCACTCATCCGTTGCCAATGCCGCCGTAAAGAGATCAGCGACAAAGCGGGCGTTATCTTGCTTCTTGACGGAGCCAGAGTGCGTTCGCATGAGAACGACGCCGGTGCCAGATGAAACACCACCTTGAACATGAAGGTTGGCCCCTTTAGAAGGTGCCAAGGTCACTGTAGCACGCTCTCCAACACGCGCATACCCTTCGTTGCGTGATAGGCACATGTTGAAATTCGTCTCATCCTGAAACACAATCATGTCACCGGAAGACGCATGTTTCTCCAGCTTGTTGACAAACTCCTTACGCTTGTTCTTGTTGTCCGCGTTATTCATCGTTATCTTCTCAATGCGTAGCTTCTTCAGACAGTAGACCATGCCTTGGAGTGCTCGGTGCACGGACGACGTGCTCACAGACACACCCATGTCACTCAGCAACCTGTCATGCATCTGCTCACAGGTGTGGCGGCAGGCCTCATCGAGGTACACCTCCAGCTGGGCCATGACTGCGACAGTCATCTTATCGCGGACATTCGGACGCCTCCGTGAGCGTTGGGTTCAGTGTCCGCGTTGAGAACATCACGGCGAGCGGTACTGTACGGGACGTCGTTGTGCTTGGCGACGTCCTGCCAGTTCTCGCCATCCTTGAAAGCACGCACAACACGCGCCTTGGCTGCTGAGCGCTCGTGCTGGCGCTGCTTCTTGGTGGGGGTGGGCGTGGTCGCCATTCTTCGAAAACGGAGCAGATGTGAGAGTAAGGAGAGAACTTGGACTGCTACTGCCGTTCACCACAGAATGGTTGGCGTTGCGTGGAAGCCGACTTGGCGCCAAAACGGTTGGCCTTTGTCCACTTGATTGGGAACGGGATCGCGCCAATTTCCACTTTGTGGAAAATGCACTTTTCTTTTAAAAACCTAAGTTAGGTTTTATTATTAAAAACATCAGCTGTTCACTTGCTTTGAGAAAAATGCCAACTTGATTTGGAAATGGTGTACACTACTGTAGCACACCATGTCTGCTGTTGGTTGCTCTTATTGTTGTGCAGGCGTCCAAGAACTTCCTTCGGGGAAACTTTAAGCCCTCGTCGGCGTGTACACTTTAATTAGGTATCGCAATGTTCGAGCTCGAATTTAGAGTGTATCGATTCCGCACCGCACCGAAAAGCGACATCGTGGACTAGGGCTGATACGGAGACTGGGATAGCTGGTTTGAAGTATGCTGGGGAGGAAGTACCATATCTCAGTGAAAAGCACTGAGATGTGTCAAATCGCTTTGTAATGTTACAAACACTGCCTCAGTGCTTGTCACACAAATTACTACAGTTTCTTATTAAGAATTGAAGGCACCTATGCTACTTCCAACGCACTTGAAGCAACCACTGGTGTGCATGCACTGCATTTGTTTGACCTCACTTTCAGTTTTCATGGCACCTGTTCTGCGAACCACCCCCGAGGAAGAAGGCCGGGCGTCCTAAAGGACGCAAAACGCGTAAATGCTGGCGGCGCCACATTACCCTGAGCACCCCCTCAAAGTTAGAGCGCCACCTCATGTGGAGGACTGGCTGCGGACCAAAGGCTGTTGCCCAGCAGAAAGAAAAGCGCAAGGCTGCGAGTCGTTTGTCGACCAAGTTGCACTCCATAAAGAAGGAGCTGGACAAGGTAGGCTGGTTTGAGGAGGACAACGAGGAAACCAAAGGCAACGACGTCGACATGGATGCCTCCGAACGCGCTCCCAAGTATGTATGGGTCACACAGTCGGACAATTTGATACGCGCCAAGGAGCTAGCTGGAATTGACTGGGACGGCATTATCGATCTCCGCTGAGCATTACATCGCCAGTACAAAGTAGTAAAACGATTTTACAATGGTAGTACTCCAAGCAGTGATATTGTTATATTAATGATAATATCAACGTGGCATTTACTTGCTCAAAAGTGGTCATCCTTGATTAAATAGGAGTGGCTCAATCGTGCCCAGGGAAGGTCAGAATCAGCCGCTTCAGTATAGTTAAAAGCGTTGTAACGGTCAACAAATGCCCAATAAAGCGTTTTCCGGCCAAAACGGTATTGCCCTCCTTGGAACTCGCGGCTGTATGGGTTTATTCAGCTTTAAAAAGGTTTTTTTAAACTACGATTGTGTTTTAATAAATCAAGGAAAGTATTTCGTGTGTTTTATTAGATGAATGTGGGTTTAAAAAAGAATGTCTCTCAAACTAGATGTAACTTACTTTTCGGTCCAATGCCTGTTGGGGACTCAGCTGCCGTTTTTTGCCTTCTTCCGCTTGTACTTAGGCTTCGGCCCTGGTTTATACCCGCATTTGCCAAGTTCACACGGCTCGGCCTGCAGAGGAGGAACGCGCAACGTCGTGTCTTCCGGAAGGCTTACATCCGTTGGCCATGGCCGAAAGGGTTGCGAGTACATATCGCGGAAGTTCTGGATTATTAATCGTTTGGAGTCGTACAGAGTGTCGAGATGCTGCCCCTCTTTAATTGCTGCTGGAATAGCATGCACACATGGGAATTCCTTATCCTTCCAGTTACCGCACGTACACTCTAAGGCAGGAGGATCAACCATTCGCCAAGGATGAACCCACCCTGGTCGCTTGCACGGGCCTAGATAAAGTACATTGTACGCTCCCTCCATGCACGGGGTTACCTTGCACTACTCACCTGCAACTATCAGCTTCTTGCGATCCGCTGCCAGCATTGGCACACGCTCCGTTTCGCGGGACGTGAGTAACCAGTGCGCTGCCATTTGTCTTTTTTTTCTGAGACCAACACACTTGCGGAAGTAGATGGAGAAAGCTTCAAGGGGCTTCGCGCTGCGGCATTCATTACCAATCCAGTTGTTGGCTTGCTCGGCTAGATTCGAAGTAGTCTCGTCGTAAGTCGGCAAATTGAAGTGCTCTTATTATTTAAATTTGACCCAGTGTTTTTTATCGATACCTCTCAAATACTCGACGGCTGCTGGTTTAGTACGGGTCAGATCCTTCTCAAACAGCTTGTAGTCATTCTCGCAGTCGCTGCGCGCCATATCATTGATTATTCCGCGCTCCTTTCCAGTAAGAGTTAGTCCCTTTGAGTTGATGTTGCTCTTGATATGCCTTAGACAAAATCTGTGGCCGGCCTGAGGAAAGACGGTCTCTGCAGCAGACAAGATACCCTTCTGGCGGTCTGGTATAGTAGTGAACCGGTTGTGAACCCCTAATGACTCTTGCATCGCACGTAGAAACCATACCTAATGTTCATAATTCTCCACAGGGACAAGGAAAAAACCCGAAGGGCAATAGGTTGTAATCCTTCGCTGTAGCAACGAGAAAAATCCCGTAATTGCTTATATCACCCTTCAAATGAGCGCCATCAACACCATATAGTCGTCACCCCATCTTCGCCACGCGAATACCAATGCCAGAAAAAAACACACGCTCTTTTGAACGTCCCGTCCTCTTCCTTGTCAAACTTGAATACGGACTCCGGTTTATTTTCGACCATTATTCTTAAGTAGCTTTCAAGCTTTTGGTAGCTCAAGAGCCGATCGACGTGTTGGTTTCGCTGATGGAATGCTTGATTCTTGAAATGGCCGAGCGTCCTAACTTGAAACCCTTTCCAAGAAGAAACTCGGAGATCGCTGTCCCTTGCATGCGGTCCAGCTTTCCTTCATACAGAGGAAGCATTTCCGTCTCCACTAAGCGCGCAAGCTCTTCCACACTCTGGGTCGTGTTTCTCTTGTCCTTGATCTCCCGAGGGACAGTTCCTTCAGCCACTGGCCGACTAGAAAAACCCACGTGTTTGATATGGTTGTGACAGAAATTAACTTGCATTAACTTCCAAAACCCAACCACAGCACTGGCGTTGATAAAGAATAGGCACTCAATTTCGTTTTGTGTTGCGTCCTTGTCAGAGAATTGCTGACCGTTCAGCTTCTTGCAGACTTACTTCGCGTTTCCTCCCCCATTGCGCTTGATCGAGAAGCACCTTTAGCTGAAATCCGCACGCTTGAGCAAATTCTTTGCAGAGGTCTTGAATAGCCCTTTGCGACCCATGGAAATCGGTACCAATGTTATCTCGTCTGTTGTATGCGACTCCATAGTCATCGCTACTCGAGTCGGTCTGTTGAACGGGTACACTCGAGTGGAGATGACCCATTGATGCAGCCGTAGACAGATCGGCAGCATCAAGTGTAAAAGGAGCCTTCCCAAAGTTCGGGGGTTCCATAGCACGATTCTGAGTCATCTGAGCGTGGGGTGTTGATTTGGTTACCAGCAAAAGCGGAAATAAAGTATTCTCCAGCCAAGGAAATAAAGTATTCTCCAGCCAATGACGCGAGCGAGAAGGTAGTTTCGTAACTCCTGCAGCGGAGTGTGGTATTGTGGGGCTAAACAAAGTTAATAATAGTGCTCTTTGGATTGCTTATAATAAAAGAGACCGCTGAGGGCTACCATCACTCTCGCTTAAAACCAATCGAAGCTTTTACAGGATTTTGCCCCAATAAAGAAGCTATAAAAACTGATAACCTTTGACAATGTATCTTCACGACCATTCACAAAAGCATGATTTGAAACCTCTATTACTACAATACCTTGTAAATTGTTTTCATACCAGGACTTCCTTATTGAGGCAAAATACTGTATTGGAATTTTTTTGCCAGGTACTATTTGGTACTACTGTTTTATAATAATGTACTACACCGAGCCATATTTGTTTGCTATACTATTTTGATATTTGTAGTAGTACTATGGCTCCACTGATTGAGCCCAAAAAATAGCTTTTTCACCATCGTTCTGACACATCTCAGTGCTTTTCACTGAGATATGGTAATTCCTCGTATGCTGGAATGAAGATGAAGAAAGGAAATACGACTGCACTATATTACTTAGTTACACAGACGCATATTGGCAGCGGTTTCTGTTATTTCTGTTGCTGTTTAGGCTACGATAATAAAATATGGACATATCGGCTCATTGCTCCTCACAAACGCAGCCTTCGACAGTATTTACTTCAAATATAAAAGGCGATACACTCCAGAAATTTCAAAAGACGAGATATGTTTTAAATTCGTGGGTGTTTCAAAAATCCCAAGGCGAAGCAACCGAATTGTAGACAAGATCCGCAAGCTTAGTTAGCAATTGCATATAGCATCACATTGGTAATCCACCGCACGCTATGGTGAAGAGGAATCACGCCCTCCACATAACTGCTTGCTGTAGCGCCACGGCAATTGCTGAAAATACGAGGGCGATCAATAGAATAATAGCTACGCCGAATATCTGCATCTCGCACATTTACTTAGTCAAACGCAAATTTATTGGTCAAAAACGGCGGTGGTACAGTCCTGGTACAAAACTCTCACGTCGGTTTCACGTCGAGCGTGACGGACACTTTTGCATACAAATTTCAAGACAAAAATCGAACAATAAGCGAATTACATGTAATCCGCTGCAAGCTGCTCTGCAGCACTTCCTACTGCTATCCCGGGATAAAAAAACGGAAGTATTAAAAAAAATGCTACAGTCCAGTTCATGTATTGTCCAGGTATCGGTCCAGTTATTGTCCAGGTTTGTAATTCTCTAAAATTTATTTCAGAGCTAAGGGGGGATCCGGTTGGTGTTTCAATTTTCATAAAATAATAACCAGGGTATTTATACTAAAACAATACTATAAATTCATGAAAAGCAATATGCAAATACAGTGAGACAGTACCATGATGGCCATGGACATCTATACCTGTGTTGGATTAATAAACTATACAAATGCTACCTGTGTCGTCGCCCTCGCGCTTAAGTACGCCTATTTTAATATGGAATTTTGCACGAACTATTCGCGTAAATTATTACCTGTCTGAATGGCTGATAAATGCAAGTGATAACTTTTCTTAGGTGTCGTTTTGTTCCTGTCACTCACAGTGTGAGCGTACACATTGGGTGTGGAAGCATTCCAGATATTATGTATACACTTGTTGCCTATAATCTTACATAGGCGAGAACGCTTCAGATGAAAGTAAGTTAGTAGGCGGTACGCGCCGCTCGAGTAGTGCAGATCGGGGCACCAAGCACTCAGGTTTTCTTCCAAAATATCCCAACCGGGTCAACCTTACAACGTTGGGACCATTGTTCTCGCCCGACTTGCTTCTCAGACAAGGGCCACCAAGGTAAAGTGCGGAACAAGCCGCGTATTTTTTGGTGTGCCGCATGGCCTATATAACCTAGCTGAAAGCTAATAACACGTATGCGCACAGACGTTTGCCACTATCGCCATACCGGTAATGAGCGACTTCCGCAAAAAATAAAAGTATCAATAGCCACGGATCCAGTTTCAGTGCTTAAAACGCCGAACGGAGGCCTCGTTCGTTAACGGAATTAACCAGACAAATTATTCCACCAACTATGAACGGCCATGCACCACCACCCATAGAATCAAGAATGAGTTCTCAATCTGTCAATCCTTACTATGTCTGGACCTGGTAAGTTTTCCCGTGTTGAGTCAAATTAAGCCGCAGGCTCCACTCCTGATGGTGCCCTTCCGTCAATTTCTTTAAGTTTCAGCCTTGCGACCATACTCCCCCCGGAACCCAAAGATTTTGACTTAAACCGCACGGGGTGCGCACATATTGATGGCGCGCACTGTAGCTTATACGAAGTATTTGTATGCGGTTGCTTTAGTAAAATGAAAGTGCTATGCAGATGCTGCGGCTGCGAAGTAGGCGCAGGAGATGCGTCACTACAGGAAATCCCAACCTTCACAACGCTAATAGATTCTGTCGAGAAATCCCAACCTTCACAAGCGTTAATAGGTTTTGTCTACCTAAAGGGTAGGGAATCATCAACATTGAAAAGGAAAATGGATCATAAATTTTAGAGATTCTTCGGGCGAAGCACGACTTTGTTATAATATATAACCAGCGTTCGGAATATATAGACAGTCCGTTATTTATTAATCACGGTCGGTGGAACGCGGCAGGACGAGCGCTCCCGCAGAAGCGTGTACACCTACGCGGAGCACGGTGGCACATAGCAGCCTGGTTCAAGCTCCTACATAGCGGCGCCGTTCTCGTATCTCGACTACCAGTTTCATTGGCGCGCCGTGTTGGAATGTGGGCTTGTACTGCTGGGTAGCTGGCAAATGTTGAACTGAATTGCTCGTTAGCTAGCAAAAACCTACATCCTATCGTCCGTTACCTACGGTCCCTAGTGCAATCTCCAGCGAGCGTCGCTAAAGACAAAACTACCGCAACTGTAACCACCGCGGCTCGAGTGGATTCCAACACTCCTTCCCGATGCCCGTGAAAATGCTTCGCTGATCACTCATCTTGGTCATGCACCCCTATCAGACCTCGAAGTTCCTTCACACGTGGAGCTGCGAGCGCCTTCGTCATAAGATCCGCAATCATCATTTGAGAGTAGCAGTACTGAACAGCAATCACGCCACGTTTGCTCAGGTCTTTCGTAAACTTGTGGCGAGTACCAACATCTTCGCAAAGATCTGACCACCAAAAAGATCTAACCAGTTCTGGACTCTGTTCTGATATAGAAAGAGCATTTTTGAACCATAAGACAAGAAAAAAATACTAGAAACAAGTTATTTGTCTGAAGTAAGCTTATAGTCTAATCGTAAAAACTTTTCTGTACGCGATTGTCTGTGTACTTTTAACTTGGTTATCTTGGGATAAGTGGTCAGATCTTTGCGAAGATGTCGGTAGCGATGTGCTTTGCCCTATCCGACGTATCCTCGCCCTCTATGTTCTTTATCGCGGCCTGATTATCGACGTACAGCTTCGTCGGCTTTGCGACAGTCACCCCAATCTCGCTCAGCAGCTCACACAGACCTGATATTTCACTAGTCGTGTGCGAAGCAGCAATAAATTCATCTTCCATTGTCGAAAGCGAGACCCCTGATTGCTTTCTGCACAGCCACCCGACTACGGCTCCTTCCATCATTACAACTCCTCCGCTTACCGACTTGCAATCATATTGATCGGCCGCAAACTCAGCATCACTGTTTTCTTCGATGCTGACACCTGCACCGCTCGTTCTGTTGTTCACCTTCATTTCGGACTTGATGTTAGTGGTACCCTTCAAATACTGTACGATCCTTTTCGCGAGCTTCCAATCAGACTCCGTTGGCGCATGCGTGCGCCGTGTAACCCGGTGAACTGCAAAAGTAATGTCTGGACGGGTGCATCGGGCCACCCACAGCAGACTACCGACCAGCGACTGGAAGAACCGTACTGTAGGCCTCTCTCGCGTTCCTTCCCTGTCGCTAGGCAGTAGTGCACCATCCTCCGCCGCGTCCATTTCAATAGGCGCACGCACAGGCTTCGCGTCTTCGAGACCGAACTTCACCAGAATTTCTGCTATTGTCTGTCGATGATCTAAGGTCCATCCGTCATTTCCATACTCGAAGTGAGCCCCCAAAACCTTCGTCACTCGCCCGACATCCTTTAAGTCCAGGCACTGCATTTCCGCAAAAAAGGCGTCAACACGGTCGTTGCTGATCTCGATGACAAGGAGATCATCGACATACACTCCAACTAGTGTCGTGCCTTGCTCGTCAGCAGCTATCAGTGTAACACTGCATGTAGCCCAGTGTGATTAACGTCTCGTGTAGCAACTGGTTTCACATCCACCCGGCCTGTTTAAGCCCATACAAGCTTTTAAGCAGTCGCAGAGCCACTCCTCGCTTGCTTTGAACACCTAGTCGACGCAGAATCTCATCGTTGATCTCCATTCCCTCTGGTACAAAGATGGATACTTCGATCCCTTCTTCACTTATGGCCATCACATAGGCGTTGGGTACATCGCCATGCCTAGCCGGCACACGCCAAATTCGAGCCATCACCAACAGCACCTTGTCAGTCATCATGTCGAGGACAGCGGAGAAGGTTAGAAAGAAGTTTACACCGCGTTCTTGTTCGTTGCCCCACACCACCACACGACTCTTGTGCCGCTCAACTTGACCATATGCATGTCTCTTCGTCTTAAATACCCACTTTGTATGCAGCAATTTGACGTTCTCGGGCCTGGCCACCAATTCCCAAGTCCCGTTTCTGTCCAGCGACGACAGTTCTTCTTGAACTGCTTCCGTCCATTTGTCCGCTTTAGGCGAACGCATCGCCTCCTTATGGCTCTTGGGGTCGGGATCCACCGCGAGGCTGACTTCTGCCACAGGGACGTGCTCAGACCCATGTAGCGAGTCTTCCTGCAGCCAGGCCGTGGGTTCGGCCCCGGGTTCAGAATATCTTCCACACTCTCTGCTCCTTCCGATCTCGAGCCTATCCCAGCGCTTCGCTGCTCTTCTGGAGAAAGAGCACTTCTTCGTTTCTTCATTTTCCCACGCCGAGTCCACCGCTTCTTGGCTCCTCCGACAGCTTTACCCGTATCATGCGGCTCGCCCAACGTCGGGTCCTCCACTCGCAGCTACCGCTGTAACTGCTCGTTCTGCTCGCTGTTCAGTGTCTCCACATTCTGCACGTGCTGTGTTGTCACTACCATTCTGTCTTTCGGTATGTAGACTCAATAGCCCTTAGTTTCCTCGCTTTTACCCACAATGGCACCAACATAAGCACGAGTCTTGAGAGTATTTTTACCAGTGTCCCGCCGCACTGTAAACGAACTACCAAAGACGGCAATGTCCGCGATCAGTAAGTTCGATACCGGACCCAGGATCAGCAGCTATTCTTTCGATGGTGTCGTAGCCAGCATGCGCCAGACGGTTGTGGGACTCCACCAAAGAGCCCTGGACGACTTCCACCCCATGATCCATGGCGGTTTCGTCCATCGCAGCGAAGATCACGTCTTGGGTGCTTGTATCTTCAGTCGTTGGATGCGTATCCACCACAAGCATGTTATTTCTTCGATCTACATCGAACAGACGGGCTCCATCACTCCTTTGCCCGACATATCGCTTACTGCCGTCGTACATCAACACGTAACTTTTTCGCTCGAGTTGTGCATACGATATAATATTCCGCGCGAGAGCTTCGGAGTAATAGACGTCCGTCAACGTGATGACCTGCTTCCTACCATCGACATCCACCGCGAAGGTGACCATGCCTTTGAGACGGACCGAGAGCACGTTACCATCCGCCACCACGCACTCCTCATCCACTTCGACGGCACCCTCCAGCATTGCAGCTGATCGTACGAGGTGGCGACTAGCACCGCTATCGAGAACCTAGGTGTTGTCACCACCTCCTTCGGAGCGATGCACGGCTAAGATGAAGTTTACTGCCTTCTTCTCCTTCTTGCCCGCTTTGCTGGGGCCGTTTCGACGGAAGTGACCCAGCTGTCCGCATTCGAAGCAGGCTCGTGGGTCTGCGCTGTCTTCAACGTGGTTCAGCGACGCAGGAGCGTGTCTCTTTGTGGTCCACAGATCTCGCTCGTGTCTTTGAGCGAAGTGGGCTAACTCCTCCGCCTGCTTAATGTAGTCCGGTCGCTGGTCGTTTAGCCTTGACAGCAGCAGCGCATTCAACTCAGCTGGTGCTGACTTGATGATATACTCCAGCACCGTGCTTTCTGGAGTTCCGGCTGCCTGATGTATAGCCACGATGTACATGTAGTGCTCCACTCATGTGCGATCATCTCGCTTCTTGGCGGACATCATTCGCACTGCCTGATCACTGGTTGCAGGTGTGTGAAATGCTTGCAGTATCCTATTCATATCGTGCTCTAACGACTGTTGCTCGCTGCACCATCTATCGAGTTGCCCAAGATAGTAAGCGTGCGCCGATCCGGTCAGGTAGTTACCAAGCAGGTTAATCTTGATGTCCTCCGGCCAGTCAAATCGGCATGCTTGTTGAGCAATAATGAGCTGTCGCACAAATCTGTGCCCCCATTGGAAGAAACCGCTACCAAGCCCCTTGTAAATCTCTTTACCATCAAAAATCTGGATTGACAGCTTCATCTCGCGAGTCGTCGGTACACGCACTCCAAACGCTCCGAGCCACTGCCCACCTGATGTTGGATGCTCTGCTTGCGTCGGATCGGCTTGGTGTTGCTGTTGTGCCCTAATTGCCGGTTGTGGAGCATTATGTAGTGGTGCAGCGCGAGGTGCCCCTTGCCACAGGGCCAGTGGCGGAGATGATTGCCGCATTCTTGCAGCATTAGGACCTACCCCCATGGTTCTTCGAGAGAGTCGGCACGTAGCCTGCGTTCCAGCTCACTGCGTACCACACGTCCAAACACACTGCCGCCCATATCTTCATCAGTCGAAATGCTGCCACTTGTGAAGCTCTGAGAGTTCTCCATACTTCCCACTCGCTCGTTCAGACCAACGAGGAGCTCAAACATCTGGTCGAACCGGTCAGCAGGTGCAGAGGTACGGCCTCCGCTTTCGCGGGCGGCTGTAATGCCGTGATCACCTCCTTGAACAGACGCATTCTGCTCAACGGTCGTGGGCACGGTCACGTGGGTGTCTGCTTCAACCAGGACTTGGGCAGGAGCTTGTTCTTAAGGGTCGCGGCTTCCTTGGGATGCTTGAGCTCATAACCTATTGGAATGTGGACTTGTACTGCTGGGTAGCTGGCAAATGTTGAACTGAATTGCTCGTTAGCTAGCCAAAACATGCATCCTACCGTCCGCTACCTACGGTCCCTTGTGCAATCTCCAGCGGGCGTCGCTAAAGACAGAAACTACCAGAAACGACCGCGACTGTAACCACTACTTGTAAAACAGGCCGGTTTCATCAAAATTGTACACGTCCGCAATCGGGTAGTTCTCAATCACACCGCGTAGTCGATCTAAATGTTCCTGAATTGATGAAATATCCACCGATCCGCTCTCGCCATGCACCCGAAAGCTCATAATTCCATGTCTGCTCCGAAATGACTGTAGCCATCCATTGAGAATACGATGCACTGGTCTTCCACAGCCTGTATCTTCTCCAGAAGGCGCTGACCCTTGGCCTTAACCTTGTTTCCGTCCAACATTATTCGGCGCACCTGGCACTGCAGTACCCAGTTTGCGAGGGCCTCGTCGAGCTCGGGGAAGTTCAGTGGCCTCGACCGTCGTACATCTCGATCTTCGTGCCGGACGCTGAGGTAGCGATCGCTTTTCTTGAGGATCGCCGAGATGGTTCCTTGTACAGGGCGTTTGACAAGAGCAAATGCACGCTCCGCCCTTTCAGCTAGCTGTGGTTGGGTTAAGCTCGGGATATCTTGTTTCCACATGCATTTTTTTTTGTGCACATGTGTAAGGTTTCCGACGTGTTTCGCCTACCTTTCCATGGCAAAATTCTGAATGGGACCTTAAAAAGCCCGGCAACGAGCTATTCATGTATTAGAAGTCCATGTCGCTAAGAGATAGCGCCTCGGAGTCTTACCATCCCCCACTATCTGATATTATTGCTATATCTGATGGTGGCGTTGGCAACGGCAATTATCAGTTAGGACAGGGTGATCTGTACATGAAATACGAGCCAAGCTCAACTAATGGTTTGTACAGCGAGATACGTACTCCCGTACTAATGTTTGTGTATAAATTGATCAGCTTAAATAAACCACCTTACAGATGCGTGTGCGCTATAAAAATAGGATGACACACAACCGAGAAAATGATGCGACCTGCACTCATTGCGGAAAACATCAACAAAACGTTCATCAAAATATGAAGCTATTTGATTGGATAATATTTTTATGTATGATTTGTCATAATTGCTGATTTAATGAATAAAAGGCAGGACGAAAACACTATAAATACGAGCTTAGAAGATTTCGATGACTGGTAGTCTACACGTACCTAAATATTGGTCCACACTGTACCCTTTACTAGACATGCATGGCAAATGCTGCATTGGTTTACCACTCCCACCGCGTTAAAACTGACGTGCACCATATAACACTAATCAAAACTAGAATTTATTGGTTTAAACCACAATAAAACCATAAACCTAATTGCTTAAAATAAAAACGACAGGTTTTACCACCACTTCAGCAAGAGTTTATACTTGAAAAATTCGGTTTTTATTATTTTTCCTATTAATTATTGATTTCTTGATTAAAAGTGTTTAACTATTTTTTCGAACTGCGAATCTCGTCGGGCCACAGCCCGGGTCCCCAATTAAGACATTGCGGCTTGAAAGAGGATCAATTCGAAACGACACAGAATTTTTCGGGTTTCTCGCTTTTATATCCAGGGTTCCTTTCAAAACCCCCTTAAAATCTGTTTTCCACCTAGGTTCGAGGAGAATAAACGGGCCATAAAATTCGATGATAACATATTTTTTTATGTGATCAAAAAGTGGTCGCACCAATTTTTTTTAACATGTTTTAATCGCTTCCCTCAAGTTGCAACATCATTTGAGCTACACGTAATCTGTATATGATCTAATAGAGCTTCCTCAACTAGAGAATGTCCAGCTGTGGCTTAAGTATCGGATCTGAAGCCTCAAAGTTGATGTAAACTCAGGTTCCTTTCATTTTGAAATTCGCGCGTAAACGCCGAAGCTCTTCAAGTATTCCCGCTTTGTTTTCGTTGGTCTCGATAGCGACATTACCTACTTTATAACATGAATGCTAGGCTGTACACTCTTCGTATCCAAGACACAACCAACCCCAAAGGTACACCAGTTCAGCTAAGCTCTATTCAGTGCTGTCAAACTGACGATGACAAACGTTTTCTATGCTAGAAGAAATGGTCTTTTCGGGTTCGAAGCGCACGCGCACTGATAGTGGAGCCACCTCACCGCACGTGGAGGTCTGGGAGAAGTTCTGGAAGAAGCCAAAGACTCTGGACTAGAAAAGCATCTTGTTCCTGACAACGTCTTCCCTCCAAGACAGTGCCTTTTGGCCGTGACTGCGATCGGGCCTCGTTCCGCGACCTCCGGTCGTTAATATTACAGTAACCATTCAAGTCGAGTCACTGTTCTCGTTCAGGTATGCCACAGAACCGGGGCTTCGATCCCGTCGGTTCCATCGCCGTCGTGTACAATATCTGGTGAGTTGGTGGAAGTGTCTTCGCCCACGGTGTTGCACTCACCACTGAGGTTGACAAAGTCGACAAGTTCGAGCTCTCCACTTGACCAACAACATCCCTCAGCAGCCTCTACTCCGCCTACGAGGCCGCGAGGTAAACAACTGTCTTTCCCCGTGCGTGGATTTATCGAGACATTTCCGAATGGCTTGCAGAAGCCTTTGAGTCTGATGGGTACGCCTCAGATGCGTTGGCTCTTTTCTCTTATAATAAGTGAAGACCTGGTATTTATACCTTTAGCTATAATACCCATGACTAACAAGTATGTGTCACCTGCTAGCTCCGTGTCGTTCCATCTCTCCGCTAGTGTGATCTAGCACCCCTACTCCACCTTCCCTTCCTTGCTTCTCCCGCCAGTGGTCAACATCTGCCTGTAGATATTGCTCTACTCCCTTAACCAGATAGTTTTGGATCTGTTCTTCGGTCTCGCTATATATCTCAATGTTGCAGTGATTCATCGCGTAATTAGCCATCCAATCTGCCATCCTGTTGTGAACGCGGCAGTGCTCCATGTCGTCACTTTCGCTCGGTCCGGTAGTTGTCGTGTCACCCTGTACCAGTGGGCGAATTTCCTTGACTGTGCCGCCTTCCTTCGATGCATGAAGCTTAAGACCAACTCACTGTCACCAGCAATATGGATGCCTCGCCACCCATTTTCAACAGCTTTCTTCAGTAAGCGGTGTAAACCCACAAACTCTGCTTCATTGTTCGTGGTAGTGGATCGGCCAAGTGCTGTGGCCGCCCAGATCAGTCAGAATTGTCCCATGTTCTGATCGAGTTCAACAGCCACACTTCCGCTAGTCAAGGACCCGGGTGGCCTCGGACACCACCGTCGAAGACCCCACCCCGAGCGGTCCTTCTCGCACCTGTTGATATAGGTTGTCTGCTCTGATCATTGTCCATCGCTTAGAACTTCCTCCGCCGTCTCGATTGCCATTTCTGACTGTCTGGTGAGCGGGTATAAGCCAAGCTTGTATCTTAGGAATCCCCCCCTGTTGGTTGCCGCACATCCAGTTATGGAACCCCTCAAACTCTGGTGTAGCACTTCCTCATAAACATTAGCCACCCTCCATCTCCACATTGCTGTGATGGTAACCGTACATCTAAGTTGCCACATTACATCGGACACCGCCACAATTGTCTCCCTCGGTCACTATGCGCTTCCGCTCCGCACGTCAGCAGCCAATCTGTGATTGTACTTAACCTGAAGCTAAACACGTCTTTGACGAGTGGACTCGTATGGCCGCGGACATTAATCCACCTGGAGTCCCATTCCGTCCAGAAAACTTGGGCATCGGGAGATGACTATACGAGGTGCTCAGTTACTATTGCCTCAGACTCTCGGCGGCTTCGGCCTGAGCACCCATACCGCCGCTCCGTGCCAGTCTATAGTCGGAGCTTGCCCCACTTTAGTTTATCAGATTTTGAACCTGCTACGTGTTAACCTCTTGCCGCCGGTGTATCCATTTCTATGTGAGGTCTTCTAACGCCTTGGCAATCTCTCCATGCTGTTGAGTCCATTTCGCTTCCAATTTGGTCTTGGCTGTAGAAGCATGTTTCACATCGCGCTTATTTATCATATTTTTGTATCGCTTCTCGTTTGAGTGAATCTTCGTCGTCTAGTCCAGAGAGGCATCATCCTAGTCAGATTCGGGTGTGGTTTGATCCAGAGTGACGCCGCCGGGAGCTCCAGTCTTGTTGCAATGCAGGCTTGCATTGTCATACCTTCCTGTGCCTGAATTTTGGTTGCAAGCGCTCCCCATTTATGCAGCATCTACGCACCCACATGTCCGCTCTCGACCTCGAAGGTATGACTTTTATCTTTCACCTCGAGTCTTATGCTTAGTTCTTGCTCGTTCGCCGACCGCATGGCCAATTCTGGGTATTGCGCCAATAGGGAGAGGCAGAACTCCCGAAGAGATGGGTAACCGTACTCGGCATAGGCATTGTGTGCTGGACTGACACGAACAACAAGATACATTTGCTAATGTAACTCACTCTGACCACGTCTCACACTGTGAGTCCACGTATGCGTGGGACCTAGGACTTGAAGCCCTTCCATTTTCGATGTTCACCTTGGCTATTCGCCAGCCCCAGTGTTTGTAACAGCACGTTGGCTATCGCTTGTTGTCTAAAGGCCCCACTTTCCGCTTCTCTATTCTGCCTGACTGTCATGAATGGCATCTCACCAGCGTTAGGGGCTCGTACCAAAGACCCTCTTCGCTTCATTTGGACGTGAGCCCATTGCTGTGGCTTAGCAACTTTTCAGGCTCGCCAAGCTGTGTCGTGGAAATGTCGACGGTGGTTCCGTGGGTGCCCACGCGTATTCTGTCCACGGGCGATCTGTGCTCCAGATGTTGCTGTGAGTCTTCGCCATTGGTTGCGTTGAGACTGGCGTGAGATGCCTGCGGGTCTGCGTCCCCTCTTCTTGTAATATGTCCCCCACGATCTGTGGTAGTAGCCTTTCCTCTAGAGCCTACGTTCCAACCCTGTGAGCCGCCATTGCAATTTGATTAACCCTCAGGTTTGGCATCCCGATACCTCCGTGTTATGGCTGGTGTTCTACCACCTTTGCAGCCAGCCACCCTGTTGGTGGTGTTTCTGGGTATGCGAAAGAAGGATGCCATACAAAGTTGCGTATTCTGCGTTCGGCCTCCGATATGATTTTCTCCGTTAGCCACGCGTGTCGGGGTACATACAGCAGCTTTGGCATGATGATGGCTGCCGCAATCACGGATCTTTGCTGGGCCGTATTGTCTTTGTTTGAGCTAGCGATAGCCGTACATTGAGCGCTCTGAAGCCGCCCTCCATGCGCCCGCTGTCGTGTCTCCATATCCCGCAACATGACCAAAGTAGCGTTTTGATGTAGCTGTACTTATGACCTCTGCGTCTGAGTTCGAGTTCAGTACTCCGTCCTGCTGTTCTGGATCCCTGAGCCGGATAGCTGCACTTTTTTTCATTAAGCTGTAGACCTGATACTTTGGAGAAACGTCTGCAAGCCTGGATTACCGCTTTCTGCATATCGCTTGAGGTGATGTAAATTGCAGTGACGTCTGCATATCCCGCCATTTTCAATTCTAAACCAGGTCTCGAATGGTCTAGTGCTATACCAGCAATAGTCGGGTCATTGTAGATCTCGTCATAGAGCAGGTCCACCGCTACGATGAAAAGCACTTGTATCAGCCTATAAGTTTGTGTGCTGGTGTTCAGGCTGTTTATTCTTCTTCTTATCGCCAGCGTTGTAGACGAAGAGAACATTTCTACTCGTATTTAAGCGGAATGAAGGCCTGTCACATACCGGGTTCTTCCGAATAGTATACCGTTATTATAGTATTTGTAAACCCTAGAGCATAAAGACAACGCAATAAAATCCGAGTAACAGATTTTAAAATCTTTTAAACTTATTTTTAGTATGGGCTTCGAAAATTTAAATGAGGAAATAGCAAAAACACCATCAGTTATTTTTGTCAGTACTGCATAATCAGCAGGAGCACCGGTGCAGAGCATGTACGATGCTCTTCCCATCGACTCGCGTCGCGTTACCGCTATACAGATAGACCTACCTCATGCGACAGAATAATGCAATCAGTTGTGTAGACGACTGTATTATGGTCTGTCTCAAATCCTATTCACACAACCAGACCGTCCTAGCACAAGCTACTTGAGTGCCTCCCAGAAGGTCTCAAGAGGACCTCCGTGGCCGCAGAGTGCGTATCGACACGCCCGGAGGAGGCGTTTGCTCAAGCCCTAGTCCACGCTCTTCTACGCTACGATAAACTGTGACGTTTTGGTAATAAAATAGTGGATTTTATAAAATAATTGTGCGACCTTGTGAATTGTGGAGATTATGGAGACAGCAGAGTTAAGATTCCGCGCGTCTTAGCCAAGTTTCCTGCCTCCACTGACCGCTACGTTGACGGTGGGTTTTTGTGGAGTGATGCGATTAACAGCGAGGCTCCCGTGTTTGTCTTTCGGGGAGCCTGTAACGATGTGGCACGCTTTAGCAACCAGGGACGACTTCCCGAAAACCCAAATCACTTGAATGACTTACTGCGCGTGGTGGATATGCGCGCCTATATTCAGCGTCGTATTGACAGGCTATGGGACAAGAAGATGCCAAGCCAACGCAATCAACTCATAGTCAACCTTCCTGGATACTACTATAAGCTGGTCTTTCCTGCCGATGAGGCCTACGTGTACCCAGTGGAGTCATGGCTTCAAGATCGTAATCGGGTCTCCCCGATTCGCGCTGACCATGGCCGTGTGGTGTCGTACATCCCTCCTAGCCTTACGCACACCTTCAAGATTTGGGTATTCTTCAGGAAAGATAAGCATGCAGAATTATTTAATCTCGCAAATGGAAAAGACACGTTCAATCGCATGCTCGACACAACCAAATCGTGCGTACTAGTGCAGCTCCCAGGTGACGTGGTTTATTTGAACATGCTGGTGTATCATTCTGATCTACTTGGATTTATCACCGGTACAACGGATCACCTAAGGTGGGGGACCATTGCTGGCAATGTGATTATTCGCGCAGAGGACAGATTGGCTTCCTTTCGCTACGCAACTCGCGTTGTCTCAGGCGCTCGACGTGGCTCACTGAAAGCCTGGGAGTCGACGTGTCTGCGTATTGCGCCATAGAAAAAAGAAATGAAAAATGAAGGAGTGTAAGGACGAAAAGGCGCGTCAGAGTTACTTCGAGAGTGAGCGCGTCCATTTCCTATCCCAGCTTTCTATGCCAGCTGCAACGCATTCCGCACGCACTGCGGCGACTACCCGGTCGGCGAAGAAGCGCGCGAAGAAGAGCATCGTGCTGGACAAAATGAAGAAAATGCGAGCCGCGAAGAAGCAAATGTTGACCCGGGCGATCCGGTGGGACAGTTGGAAGAACGTAGTGGATAATCTAAATATGGTTTTTTCAAATTTGTCTTTTTTTTGGAAACAAGTTGAAGTGGTAAAGTATCTAACTTCAACTTCTTGATTTTTGACGTTGCAGCCCCGTCAAAACAATCACGATTCGGCTGCATGTAGATGTCTTATGATATGGGTAAGTCTCTATTCCACCAAATATAAAGACACTTCCGCGTAAGACGTAAGAGTCATCTGTACATATTACAACGTGTCTAAGAACTTCACGTTATGTATCTCGCAGCCCCAACAAGACATGTGACCCTTAATGCGATGCGAATGCTGGGTTATTTCGTATCCATGTTTAAGCGTGTTTTGAAAAGGGCAAAGATAAAGAAAGAGTTAAGGTAGTTATAGCGTAAGTTGCCAATAACGTTTATATTGTTACATGAAATCCTCTGTATGTAGCTCGTAGCCCCGATATGGCATGTTACATTTAGCGTTCTGCAAACGGTGTATGTATTTGACGGCATATTTAGCCATACTTCTTAAAGAGCGAAGTAGATGAAAGTTTAGTCGAATCCACGTAATGACCAACCTTACATATTTGGAACGGGACAGTGAAAATTGGGAAGTAATTCCGCAGCCCCGACTAAGCCAAGCCGTTGGAGATGAATATGAGAGCACGGGAGGTCTTACTGTCGCAATGACGAAATGCCGTAAATCCTTAACAGCCCGGTATATCGGCAAGGCGTGACTTATATAGGGAATGTTGGAAGGATTGTACTGACAAGTGATATAGAGGAGCACCGCAAACGAAAAATTTATTAACGTACATAACAATGAAGGCGAATAATACACATGATTGAAACCAAAGAAAATGGACTTAAACAATGTGGAGATTTATGAAGAAAAGACGTTAGACGCTTTAACATTATCTACAACGCCGGTCTAACTATTTTTCTAGTGCCGCACCATTTTTGCGAGGGCGACCGCGGGAGCTCTTTCCATTCTTGCGAGCTGAGGGTCCTCGATTCACAAGTGTCTGACGTCCGTTTAGATCCACAGTTCCACGACATTCCATCGCGTAGAGTGGGCGCACACATAAGCCTTGCTTCACCGAAAAGGGACAAGCACACTTACCCGTCTTCTTGGAAGGCATACCTAGCGTTTCCATTGCAGCCGCCAATTTTCTCAGACGGGCTGTAACGGGTAAGTCCTCAACGTTTCGACGTCGAATCTCATCCAGTACACGCGAGCAGGGCTTACTAACAACACGGACTGTATCCATAGGGTCCTCCTCAGCCGTGGTTGCTAGCAAAAATGCGATACTGTACCGAGACTGGGAGTGTAGCTCAAGCAAGCCCGAACGCGACATCGCACGAGTTCGACGAACCAACTCAGAATCTGGTTCCGGAGACACGGTAAACGACCTGGCGGTTACAGCCTCACTTTGACACAGAGTGAGTAGCTGGGGAAGTAGGGCGCCGACCTTCAGCTTTCTGCGGAGTGTGACATCTCTCTTGATCGCTGCATTGTACGTCTCGCACGGATTGTTAGTAGTCGCAAAGCCACTCGGCGTATGGAAGCATTGCCTACGCCACACCCTCTCGTTCAGCCAAACTTTCGAAAAAAAGGAAATTTTTTGGCCAGCTCTGGAGTTTTGGACCGCCTCGCTTGAGCTTCTCCTAGCTTCACATTATAGGCCGCCTCGTCCGTCGCGAAATGGAGCTCCTGAATGTCTTTCATAACGGAAGAGGCCGCAACAGGTCTCAACGAGCGAGTTTTCTCGTAGACCTTCTTTGCCGCATGAAAGTAGCACATCAAAAATACGAATTCTCCCCTTATCCAAACACCTCGTTGACCGTGTTCCATTGGGCTGCGTCAGCTTCACCCATCACGTAGCGCACCCGGAGAGATTTACCAATTACGGTTTGGTACATCTTCCACACAAGTGCAAGCACCTCTGTGCAGTACTGTTGTTGTTGTTGCGAGACAATATAGATTGCCAACAAGTGAGAGCGTCTTGCCCTGTCAGAGATACCGACAACGATAACCGGATACCCCGCCTGGGTGAGCTTGTACGTCGCGTCCAGGTGAAAGATGAATGATTATGGATCACGGTCGGCACGGCGAAGGAGTTTCTTTGAGCTGACACCGACCACAAACGGATCGGCGTCACTGCCATTGCCAGTGATCGGCTTGCCGTCCGTATCGCTGCGGCTCGTAAATATGAACGGAGCAGCTTCATCTTCCTGTCCCGTAAACCCTGAGTCCTTGATATTTTCCTGCGCACGGAGTCGAGGAGGTCACTTCCCCCAAGCCGTCCCGTAACATGGTGATGTGCAAATCGCTGCACAGTTGGTAGAGAGGGCGCAGTCGCCTCGGTCAGGTTGAAACGCTGAAGGAGTGCATTATAGATGCGCTTGGGCTTCAGTCCTTGAGCCGCCCAGTCTTTCACCACCTCCTTCATTATTCATTGGTGGGGTCAGCACCAGCTTGCGGGGCGAGCGTGCTGGTGTGGCATGGGTATATGCCTCCTCGACCGTCACTAAGCCTTGCTCTTGACAGGACATGACCTGGGCACGCCACGGACACTCTTGGACTGACGTTACGTCTGCGCAAGCCTTGCACGCACAATGCAGGCGCTGAATTCGCATGGGATGCGGAGCAGGGGCCATGCATACGGAACACAGGGCCAGCTCACTCTTCACCACCTTGGTCTGCTTGAACCCATCCAGAAGGGTCGCTGCCTGGACGCATGGCATTGCTGAGGCGAGAAGCTGCCAGGGGTGTCGAATGATCATTTCGAAAGGAAGTAGAGGGGAGAAGGTGTGGTATGAGCTAGGTAAAACTATTTGGAGGATCGTACTGAGGTGACTGGTTGGAAAATGATTTTGCTTTATCCCCCCTAGCTGGGAAACTGCGCTGGTTGGACGATATTTCTGCGAGGATCTGGTTGCGGATTGGGAAAAATTAATGAGTGATTTATGGTTGGTGCAGGACGTACTATTGCGGTGGTCAGTCCTTAAAAATGGTGGTGTTAACGATATTACTGTGCTAGCCGTGCTTTAGTACTGATAGTACAGTTTTGGTGCTTTTGTATATTTATTGGTGTAAAACAGTACGTCCTCATTTTAAATTCAATGGCGGGTACCGGTATAGTATTTGGAGGGGTATATTATTTGGAGGAGTAATTTATTCGGAAGAATACGTTAGATTTCCGAGTTGGAAGTTGGAATCCTTCTCGAGGAAAATAAGATGGTGAAACTCTTCTGTGCTGTCGTGGGTGTGGGGGAAAGCGCGTTCCCTGTGGACATCGACGAGGGTCAGTCGGTGTGGGAGTTGAAGGACGCGATCAAGGCGGAGAATTCAGCGACGATCACATGCGACGCCAGGAACCTGCAGCTCTTCCTAGCGAAGAAGGAGAAAGGCATCGGGGCGTGGGTGACGGAGAAAGACATGAAGGAAGGTGCGAGTGACACGTGTGATTTGGAGCTATTGGACATTGCGGGAGCTCCGATCAACTTAGTTGGTTTATCGGAGGAAGACGTGCGATTCCAAGTTACGAAGGAAGATGTTAAGGCGAAAACGGTTCCTGTTCACGTGCTGGTGGTGGTTCCGGATGGACAGTCAGTTCTTGCTGTGGCGACCGTTTCGAGCAAGAAGAGGAAGCTGGCAGAAATTAGCGACTTGATTACACCATCTTCTTTCGCAAAATGTAGAGGAAGTAGCAGTTGGGTGAAATGGATGGAAAAACTCAATGGTCAGATTGAGTGTCATCGCGTTGAACGTTCTGACGACGAAACTCCGATTCCGGTTGTGCTCTTAAACGAGACGTTCGCACGATTTGAGGAAAATTGCAAACTGATCAAGTTTAGCCAGGACGACTGTGAATTTGTGACTAAGCTGTGCTATGGTTTGTCCACTCCTTTCGACAGCGAAGCAGCATTTGCGGAGAAAGCGCGTAAATTGCTAACGGCGTACCTGCTCAGTGACAATCCAGTCTCGACGATTACACCGGTAACTGTCAATGGCTCAGTGTCACATGGTTCCTATTGTTTTGGAGAGACATGTTACTTAATTTGAAATGTAGACTGCAAAAAGCAGACGGTGGAGGGGATCCGACAATACAGAACGTTGCATTCTACATTAACAACTTGCCATCCGTGATCGACCGTCAATTTCCATGTTTCTTGGTGGGTATCTGCGGACCTTTCATGAGTGTGTTTGGAATTGTAAACACGAGCGACGAAGATGCAATTTGCGAGCCTCTAGTCATGAGCTTCCCGCTACTTTCAACGAGTGGTTGATACGTATGTGCGCGTCCTTAAAGGCTGCTGTCCAGGAGTTGACGAATTCGTGCTACGAGCTCAGTGCTAGACGTCAAAACCATGAATTCTGTCTGCGATCAACTACTCTCGATCGACTAAGATTCCCACATAAAGATTCTGTCGAATGTAACGGCGCAGACATCTCATTTCAGTATTTGGAAGTGGTTCACCGGTTTGTTTTTAAGGCGAAATGTGCTGGAAATAACGTTATTATCAAGTTCGCTAAGCGGTACGGGAGCGAAGTCCATGAATAGTGTTCAAGCGCTGGATTTGCTCCCAAACTGCTATTCTGCGAATTTTTACCTAATGGTTGGGTATTCGTCGTTATGGAACAACTTCCATTGTGTCACCTTCGTCAGGGCAATGGCATAATGGTTCGTGATCAACTGCTGAAGATCGAAAACACTCTAAAAGATGTATCTTTCGTCCATGGCGATCTTCGGGAGTCTAACATGAAGTGGGATTCCGGTAAGAATCGAGTTGTATTGATCGATTTCGATTGGTCAGGAAGGATGAGTTGCCCATGATGCGTATTGGGTTACTTCGATAGCTGCCCGATTGACGTTGAACTGTCCGCCAAAACTGATTTAAGGTTAAACGCTAACTCTATCGATATACCAACCCGCATATTCAATTACTTTTTTTTATTCCTGATAGCATGAAGTTATAATCATCAAAGAAAAGATGACATATTCTCTCGAGCAATACCAGGAGGGCATTACTGCAGTGCAGAAGCGCTACTAACGGAAATTGGTAGTCTAGTAGCCCTCGGGAAGTGGAACCACAAAAATCTAGATAGCTTCAAAGAACTAGGTGGTCTGCGACTAACGCTGGAAATGCAAGTATAGTTCTTTTGCGGAATTTGTCGCTGTTTCTTTTCGATACTTAAGTAGGAAAGTTGAGTTACTGATAGACAATTCCTACATTGTGCTGCTGTAGAACAATTACGATAATTTCGCAGGCTCATGGCCGAATTTGCACAATTCTTCACGATATCATGTTTTTTTACAGCGCTATTCAGTAAAACAAAATGAAATCACGAGCATAGGTACATGCCTGACGAGATGTGTACATTGACGAGTGAAACTGCGATCACGAACACGGCAAGAAAGGAATCATCTTGGTTAAGTTGCGTGAAGTCAATGTCTCGGCGGATCTCAAGTGCACATGCCACGAAATCAACAACAACTTCGATACCGAGTTGAAGCCCAGTAATGCTCGTGTTTGTCCAATGAACATCCGTGGTGTTACCACTACTACTGTTTCCATAGTCCACAAGCTCGTATTTTGGATGTGCGCCAAAGAAAAACAGAATCCCATATGAACACCCCATGGCAATGTACTCAGCATGCATGTCGGAGTAAATCTCAGCGGCATGCAACGATAGCAATTGATGGGCGCGATCTTGGATAGGGTCAACAATACGCAACGAGGATGTTGTTCTATGCCGCGGACCGTCCAGTTTTGAGCTTTTTGTTGCCCACGTTGCCTCAGCTACAATTGATAACGTTTTTCGCGTTAATATCCGATGCTCAGCCCACGTTACATACGCTGTCTTGCCAAGACGGATGAAGATCTCAGCTGCTGCCAAGAGTAGAGAGCCAACCACAGTCATAGACGCATTATCCTGACATAATAGAACGGTGCGAAGTTGCGTATCCACTAGAATTGTAGGAGCTGCCACGATGATGGCCATAGTTCGCATGTTAGGTGTTCGTGTCTTCTTGGACAGAAAATCTTGGCAAGCTCTTGTGGCCCCAGTTTGATAAAAATACTACTCACTGCAAACAGTGTCAAATACAGCTGGGTCGTGATCTTGATGGAGCTCACAACGTGTACATAGGCCGTAGCAAAGAGCGCGGATGCTATCAGTGGTAGATCTTGAATAATTACTCGAAGGAAGCGTCGTCTTCGAGCAAGTGCAGGGTTAATACTTGGATTTGAGAGCTTTCGTCGATCCAGTCGCATCAGCTGCTGAAGAGTTCGAGCTTGGCACGCACAGTCTCCGTTCGGAAGAGATGTCGAGCTTGAACTTCGGTATACCCAACGAACGCGTAAAAACAAATGTGAGTGAAGTACACGCTGGTCTTGGGCCTGTAGCTTTCTCCCGGTATACGGGATAGACCTATACAGCCACCCACTACTGCGAGTGCTACCACAGAAGTACGGCGACGTTAATCTTGTCAATCTCCTCACCCAATGCACAAGTGGAGATCGTGCCTTGAATTTGTCCGTGAGCTGCTCGGTACGTAATAAGGAGACGTAAATTGACCCCGTCGCGATGCAAAAGAAACAGTGAAACCACAACATCTTGGCTACGAGGAACTCCTCGTACGATTGTTGTCATGGCGTGAGGCTGGAAAATACGTCTCCGACACTGCAGCAAAACGCAAACAATCAGGAAATCGTCACACTCAAGAGCGAGTTACGGAGAACCTTGCGTAGAGCTCGCACGGTGCGCCACACGATAGTACTTACGGTATACACTCCGGTGTGGGGGGATCTGTGGTTATGGGATGCACGCGTTCACTTGAGAACATGTTCTTTCGTGAAGTCGGCCGATTTGCTCATCTCGACGCAATCAAGTCTATTTGCTAGCTAAACTGGTACGAGCTAATAATGCACGACATTTATTTTTGTAGCATGATCATGAGGAAGCTTGATCGGTTCTTTGATCGGAAAAACCTGCATCGTTTCGTATCCATCACCTGCGGATTGACATGTTAAGATCCTCTTTAAAGGCAACAATGTCTTTATTTGTGCTTTTTACCTTGGTACGCTATGCTTACGATCGTGTTACTCGTCTTACAAACCTACCCTGTAGTTGAGGCACTGGAGCAGAGCAATCGTGTTATCTCCGATTTCTTAGGACCATCCCGAAATCTCTGCGAAGCGCGCCGGTTTGGATCGATTTAACTACTGGACTGGATTTGGGGCATTTTCTGCGCAATATCTTCTGCCAGGACACCAGGATGGTCACTCGATAAATTTTTACTGTCGGACCAAAACTACCACAGCTGGCAGTTTACCAAGTCGCTGCGAATAGCCGCTGCCCGTGGAGATTTATCAATGGTTGAGTGGCTCTTTGCTCATTTTTCGGGTTGCGAAGCCCCTCAAAGTGTGAGCTATGAAGCGGGGCATAATGGACACCTAAGCATAGTCTGGTTTCTATGGAAGCACCGGTCTAGACGTCGCGTTGTTGATGAAGAATACTTTTGTGGCGATAAAGAAACAGTCAAGCGTGAGTGCACGGTTAACTTTACTGATACAACTTGGGATTACAACTTGATAGAAAAAGCTGTTGAGGATGGACAGTTCATTGAAAGTGTGAACGAAGGCAAGTACTGGTATACTGACGATAAGAAGCGTGAGATTGCAGTCAAACATGCTTTAGCACTCGGAAAAATTGACCTTGCGCAGCGACTGTTACCTCGAGGAAGGTGCTTGTTGGACTACGCTGCCGGTTGTTCTCAGATAGAAATGATCGAATGGATGTTTGTTTGTGAATATTTACGACGTGATGAAATTCTTGCAGCGTCAAAGATACCAATTTTAATTTCTGGTGGCCATCTCGAGCTTGCGAAAATGATTACCCAGTTGCATTCTCCACTTCCTGAGCGCCATGATCATTGGATAGAAGCATGGAGTGACAGTCTGGAATCTGTGTGTAGTTCCGGGAATGTACCAGCGCTGCAGTGGCTTTCGAACCATCCTCTTCGCGACGAAGCATGCGAGGTAACAAGTGATAAAGAATTCAAGTATGAATCAGTCAGATGGTTACTTGGTAACGCAGCTGAACACGGGCATGTTGAAGTTATGGAGTGTTTCTACGACCACGGACTGGCGCACGAAGTCTCTTTATCCTTAGAAACTGCGACTAAAACAGGACAAATAAACTTGGTCATGTGGCTTCTTCAACACTATACTTTCAGCGAGGCCAAGAGAATCCTTACCGTGATCGACGATTCGTCTGAGAACGGACATGTGGAGATTCTAAAACTTTTCCATGAGATGGAGCCATCGTCTTCTTTCGAAACTACCGACACCAAGCGAAGACGAACGGATTCTGCTGATTTGTGGTGGTCAGGCACATTTCCCATTTATTGGGCGGCAAAATGAGGTCACGTTGCCGTACTTGAGTGGATTCAAGCAAATCGACCTCAAAAATGTGGTGCTGATGCAATGGATATCGCGGCAGACCAAGGCTACTTGGACGTGGTGAAGTGGTTGCATTTAAATAGCTCGGATGGCTGTTCGAGTGGGCAATAAATCACGCTGCTGAAAATGGCCACCTCGACGTTGTGAAATGGCTGCACGCGAATCGATCTTCGAGGGGTGCACGAGTGCGGCGATGTATTTGGCAGCCAGTAATGACCATTTAGAGACGACCAAGTGGCTGTACCCAAACATGCCAGAGTCTCGTACTTACGCGGCAATTGACATACACAGGGTCATTTTCGCGTCGCAGATTGGCTGCTCTTGCGCTACCCCCAGTACAAGATTAAGAGTAATTTTGGGAAATAGTCTGGCCTCAAACCAACTCAAACATGTTTGAAACTGCAAGTCCATGCCAGTTTTGCGGCTACAAGTCCATGCCAGTTACGTGTTCACTTCCGGCTATCTGGACCGAGTCCGAAGAGAGATTACCACATACTACTACAAATACGTTTTCGTTAAAGAACAGGTGACTGGTCATCATTTAGTGAAGTGGCTGGATGAAAACTATCTCAAGCAAGCTTCTGAAAAATAGCTGCTGACATAGTTGCTGGAAAGGCGATGATCAGCAATTTTGAAGTGCGGCGAACGACTACTTATCTTAGTGACAATGGAAAGTTTTTTTTTAGAGACAACTCATCAAGTTAATTTTTGGTTGCTGCACGTTTCAAATTCATGCAAATCGGCAGTAGAATTGGTCTAGCATAGAATAGTATCGACAAATACACGCTGTTGCTCGAAAAAGATTCCACTCAGGCCACGATCACACAAGTCGGTCAACACGGATCTCGTACCCTGGTACAGCATCTGCTCGCGCTGCACTAACAAATCGCACCACTCGGCATCCAGCTCATATCTTCCTACGAAACTCTGGATACGTCGGGCGGTGCTAATGCCATGAATCATCTGGTCGTGCGCACATCGACAGTCTTCTAATTTTTGAGAGTGAGAAGAATCGAACTTCCCAACACACGACGCCATCCACTGCCCAAACAGCCGGTGATTGACCATAATACTATGTTGCAGCAGGCGATCAAAAAGCATTTGTTGCTCTTGGTAGGCAAAACGACGAGAATGAAGAAGCGTGTTCACCCATTGATCACGCTGGAGTAATTGGTTGCTTATCCCCAAGAAGTCATGATCTTTCTGGTTCAGATCGACGCGACAGGAGCCAGAGTTGCGAGTACACAGTGAATCACGTCGACCGGACCAATTAGTCCTGCTGTAGTCATGATCAGACGGAACTTGTGACGCCCCGTCGGCCATTAGAACGTACTTCACAGCCTTGGAGGAATATTCATCTTTCGAGATGCAAGCTCCTGCATTGACAGTCACATTCAAATCCAAAGCAACATTCCAGGCATTGCTCTCACAATAACTTGACGTTATCAATGCTACCATATTGCTGTCATCAGCGACCCATATCTTCATGACGCCAAACGTGAAGTAGTGGCATTCACCGTCTGCCCGGAACACTTCGCTCGACGCCAGTTTCTTACAATTGATGTCCTCGTAATAGTTTTTTCGATCATAAAAATGGGAGAACCTCCAAAAGCAGATCGAAGATAGCTCTCTCGACTGCTACTGCAAGTGTGAGTCCGTAATATGTTACGTTACTCCAACCACCGACGTGGTCAAACGCAGCGCATCCAACCTGGTCTGCACAGCCTCCTTCTTCAATAATCGCTGTTGATGGTTTCTCGCACGACGGATCATCATTGCTGACCCTGACGCCCACTGTATTAACGGCGGTTGAGGCCTGTGATGTAGACCGCGGTGTGGGCGCTGGTGTCGTTGTAGTTAGGAGGTCTCCAAGTAGAACTTACTTCACCGCCTCGACTTGGTAGAACTCACTTCGCGGGATACATGCCCCCGTGTTTACACTTCCGTTCAAGTTCATAAACACAGACCATTCATTGCTGTCCAGATCTTCATCGCTCCTAGCGTGAAGTGGTGACACGCATCATCTGCTAAGTAGACTTCACTGTTGACCAGCTTGTTACAGTCGACGTCCTCGTAGTATTCAATCATGAAGAGTGGCGAGTTCGCGAACGTCGTTTCGAGGTAAGTGTATCGAGAGTCACTACATGTTTCCCTGGCGTAATACGTGTGACTCCCAGGGGCACCAGTCCCATAAGTGGTGCAGACGGACGGGTCAGACTTCTCGCAACCTCTTTCGTCAACGATTACACTGGCAGGCTTCTCACAAAGGGGGACATCGTGACTAGCACGCATGGTTACTACACTTTCAGCGCCATTGATGCACAAGGAGAAGGCTAACAACCCCAGTAGGATAGAGGTGCCTACACACTGGTGACATGGCAGCGGCATCGTAGATGGACGGGGTTAATGCTCAAATGATCTCAGTCGACTAAAGGGATCTCTGTGGAAGGATCTCTCGCCGCTTGTAACGAACAACGTAGATCGAAAACGTGTTCTTACTACTACTACTACTACTACTACTACTACTACTACTACTACTACTACAGAAGCAACTACTACTACTAATAATAATAATAATAATAATGGTCCTGACGTGCTGTCACGACCATCAATGGCGTGGAAATCGTAGAGTTCTTCAAGAGCATTCTCGTTTGTGTATTCAATCACCGCTCCCAGATCTGTGTCTGTCGAAAGATTCGACAATACTTTTGCTGCGTAGGTTTTCTGGTTAATCTCGCCGACACGCTTGAGCTTGATCAGGCTTGCAATACCATCAGCAGACGCGATCTCATGCTTGGTTTCATCACTGAGGGACAAACTGGCCAGCGCTCGGGCAGCGAAATTCTTCTCACCAGGGTTGCCACTCCGTAAAACTGCCAAAAGCTCTGGGATTACTCCAGCTGCGGTCATTTCCGGTACATTTTCGGCGCATTCAGATAAAAGCGCTAACACTTGTACAACCTGCTCCTGTAGAACACCAAAATGATCTTGCATCAAGTCCATTAGCGGCGGGATAACACCAGCTCTTACGATCATCGCTCTATTGTGGTAAATCTCCGCTCGGTTGAATAGCGCCGTCACGGCATTTCCTTTTTGATGAAAAGTTCCAACTCGAAGCTGTGTCACTAGTGGCGGGATCCCGTGGTATGCTGATAAATTCTCCAGCACAAGTGCGACTTCTTGATTCATTGTGCTGTTACTGCATAAAAGCCGTACTAACTCGGGGATAATACCTTCTGCTGCCATCTTGGCTTTGACTTCTTGACTTCCGGTTGAGAGCTGTTGTAGCGCAGATAAAGCAGGAACAATGTCATCACATAGCATCTTAATCAGGGGAGAAATTCCACCAGCTTTTACAATAGCAGCTTGGTTATCGCATATAACTGCGAGCTTCGCCAGCGTTTCCACAGCCTTCACTCTCACATCGGAATTGCTATCTTGCACTAACTTCACCAAAATAGTAACACCTCCGGTATCTGGTATCGCTGCTCTGTCAGGAATACTCGATACATTCAACAGTATATCGTTGGCAAGATCTTTTTGAGAAGTATTGCCATCATCCAGTAGCCTCATCAACACAGGGATTGCACCAGCAGCAGCAGCGATAATTTCTTTGTTCTTATTATATCATGCACTGACAATGCCCTCAATGCAGTTAGGGCGTGGATACTTTGATCATGCGTACCATGACGCACCAAATCCACCAGCAGATCAAAAATGCCAGCCTCAGCCGCAACGGCCCCTTGGGTTTCATAAGTTGTCGCCAAGGCGGCCAGCACCCCAACGGCCTCTTCTCTTTGATCCAGAATTCCTTCTCGTGCCAATGCTATGAATGGTGCAATTCCCTTCGCAGCAGCAACTTTCAATCGATTGTCAGCGTTCTTTGACAATTGCAATAGTGCCATAGCGGCGATATCCTTTTGAATTTTGTTGCCATCATGCAGCAACCTTACGAATTCTTGAACTCCACCAAAAGCTCCGATTTTCTCTTGAAATTCATTGTTTGCAGAAAGTTTTGCCAGTGCCAATGCGGCGTTTGTCTTCCGTTGACGCTTTCCGTCCCGCACTAACGCCACCAGCGGAGGGATGCCATTTAGACAAACGATTCTGACCTGTTTAGCCTCGTCGTCAGCCAATATCGCCAATGCTGCTGTCGCCTTTTTCTTTTGGGATGATCGACCTTTGGTTAGCAGCGCCACCCACTCAGGGATTTTCTCTGGAGAGATTTCGATCGACTGGCTAAATCCCATTGTACCCCCAAGTTGCCTGCTTCGTGGTAAAAGCGCGACTGGAGGCAAAGGTACATGCAAACTCATCAGTGGGTACATTTTATTAAGGTGTGGCCAACATAATTCTAGCATGTTTTCCACAGCAACAGAGCCGTACCCCGGACTAAAATGCTGATTTCAGTAAAGTTTGTTCACTATAGATCTTAGAGCAATATGCAGAGTCGATAAAAGTTAATATACTTTTCCAGCGAAGTAACACTTAACCGCCATTGGACTCATAGTAGTCTAACCGCGGTTCCATCATGGACGCAGGGTGTTTTTCAAGTATCAGCTGAACAAGCTCCGGGTAGCCGCTAAAGTATGCCATTGATAGTACAGTCCACCAGCACTCATCTTTGATATCCACATCAGCTCCGGCGTCCAGCAAAATACGCAGAGGCTCCAAGCGATTGTACATTGCTGCCATTAGCAGTGCGGTGGCCCCTGAGTTTGACTGGAGGTTGAGATTCGCGCCATTGATAACCAGCAATTGAACGCTTGCACTATGGCCGTATCTAGCAGCAATGAAGAGGGGTGTTATGTCGTCATCGCTGGGCTCATCAAGGCATGCTCCGATGTTGATCAATTCACGTATCACATCCGTGTGACCATACTCAGCAGCTATTCGTAAAGCGGTCGATTCTCGTGGCCCTTTGGTATTGACGGTTGCTCCGCTTTTAAGAAGATGGCGTACAACCGAAGTATGACCGTTTATTGCTGCTTTCATAAGAGGAGTCCAGCCTTCATCGTCCCTCGAGTTCACATCTGCGCCGTTCTGTAGAAGTGTGTCAACGATGTCGGCATATCCCAATTGACACGCCATACTTAACCCAGTGCTGCCATCTTGTTGTTTAGCATCTACATTCGCCTTGTGTTTGACAAGAATCTTCACAACATCAGTGTGACCATGTGTAGCTGCGACGACCAGCGGCGTGTAGCCATCCAAGCCCGATATCTCGAGATCTGCGTCGGCGTCAAGCAATTCTTGGATGACGCTTATGTTCCCTATGGTAGCAGCTACTTTCAATGCTGTTGACCCGAGAGGTGTCATGGCGTTGGCGTTGGCTCGGTGTTGTAGCAAGAGCCGAATAATGCTTTCGTGACCCCACTTCGCCGCCACGATCAAGGGGCTCCAGCCTTTGCCATTTCGGGCTTCCACTGGAGCCCCTCTGAGCAGAGCTCGCTTCACATCAATTGAGTTTCCTTTCACGCAGGCGTCGAAGAGGTCGGTAACAGCACCATGGTTCGGCTTCCTCTTCTTCATAACCATAGATCTCCATATCGCTCGAGCCCTACGGGCAAGTGACGACGCAAAGGAAGCGAGCTGGAGAATTATTGGCGGTGCCATTTTACATAACTCGGGAAATGCACAATTAACGTGATTACCGAGCGGTATTTTTCACGCGGTTCGACCACTAATGAAGCTGTAGGTTCGACAAGATTTACGGTCGGTGGATGCATTAGGTTAACTGGCGATTTCTTAACGTTTCCGAAACGTCGTGTTAAGTATTCGCATTTTTTCGGTCCACTCTGCCCATTTCTGGTATCTTGTGTACCCAGAGGAACCCATCGTTGTACCGTTACTCGCAGAGGTATCGAGGACAGGCACGTCCAAACTTCTTTTTACAACCCTATTGCGTACAAACCAAGCCCCCACTTTACCAGTCAAGATGCACCCGGGTGGCAGTAAATCAGAAGAAATGCTATTTGACGTATAACGTCAAATCTGCACCACCGTGGTGCCACCACCTAACCTTATCTATCGAGAGTCTTCAGCCCATGCTCAGTCATTTTTCAATACGGTCTATCGCACGCACATGCCAATGCCAATTTCTGCCTTGCGCCCCAGAAGCACCAGCACGGCATATGCTAGCGTTTATAAGCAGCAGGTCGTGACGGCTAATCGAGGCACTCAAAACCGCAACACCAACGACCGATATTGGTCACGATCGGAGCTCTATGGATACGACAAAACGTTCAAGACTGCACAAAATTACAACCGCTTCAGCAAGCCCTATATCCGGATAGCTCACAATATTGCAAACGACCCCAACGTAACTCAAGCGGACGGAGCAGATGGAAGTGCACGTCACTTCAGCCACATGACAGCCGACCAAGAACAAGTCACCGCGTTCCTTACTGGAATTTCCTTTCCAGTCGATGTTGAGTCGACTTGTGACTGCGTTTTGCTTCCTGATGTGGATGAAGATGTCGAGGTCAACGATTGCTCCGTTGATCTCATCTGGGGCTCTTTTCAGCTTTTTTTCTCGGACAATACCTGCGTGGATCTGCGGTTTAACGACGCCCTGGTATACGAGGATTGCCTGAGTTACGACTCACAAAGCGACGAATACGTGCTCTGTGAGATTGTATTTACCGAGGAGTTGTCTGACACTCCTTCCATTGATCAAACAGCCACGCTTGATGAAACTGAGACGGCGGACATCTCGCAAGAAACCAGTTCGAGCTTACTCGATGGCGAGGAATCAGTGAAGGGAAGCTCATCGGGTCTCTCCTCGACGAGCCTACCTGACGATGCGTCCAAATTCACCAATGATCAACCGACATCGGCCCCATCAGACGCTACATCTTCAGCCAGCCGTCCAAGCGGATCTACGGTTGCCCGTATGCTTGTATTCTTCTTGCTGGCAACTCTTGCTGTGTAAAACGAGATCCAACTGATGGATACTTGAACTGGGGTGTTTTTAATTTTCGGTTTTTTAGGGTTGAAAAACGTGATTTCGCTAACGAGAGCTACGCGTAGGCTGGGGGTAGCTGTCTTTTTAACTATCTAAAACGAGCCTGGTTCATCCGAAGAAGGTTGAAATTTAACGCAATTTACACGGTCCAGTTGTTTTCAGTGAGGGTGGGTGCGGATTTTTCTCGAGTACTAATGGCTCACGAGTATGCGTATAATTGGGGTTCACTCTACTTGCACCTTCACCCTCAGAACAGAAACTGAACAAAATTGCAGCAGCAGCTCTGGTTAAGTTCGCAGCATTTTTTGCCGGTGGCGTCTCGCTAGTGATGGAGTCGTTATACCACGACAACGTAATCTACAGAGAACAATCGCTGAAAGCGATAAAACTGTTGTCGAGAAACTCGGATAGCCATGGGGAGTTAGTAGCAGCTGGAGCCATTCCAGTGATAGTATCGTTGCTACGAATTGGATCCATTACAGAGTCAGTGAATGCGACTATGGCGCTGGCTAACCTAGCATCGAGCGCTGAGATCCAGGAGACTATTGCCTCTGCGGGTGGAATTCCTCCGCTATTAAAACTGGTCAGTGACGGCAACGATCAGCAGAGAGAAAATGCGGCTTTTGCACTCGCGAAATGATCGGAGAATAATGCGAACAGAGATACGATCTCGTCTGCAATTCCTGCGTTGGTGGTCATGGTGAGAGATGGTAGCATCCGACAGAAAATCAACGCTACGCTTGCTTTGCGGAATCTCTCCACGAACGATAAAGGCAGATTGGTGATCGCACAGGCTGGTGGAATTCCTTCGCTGGTGGCTTTACTGGGAGTTAGGCATCTGATCAAAGATACGATGGCGTTGAGTGTGCTGGAAAAAAATCTATCGCTCAATAGCGATTGCTGTGAACAACTTGTGGCAGCAGGTGCGACTACTCTATTTGACGAATTATCAAGTGACGATGATAGGTCTACACTACAAAGTGCGACGGTGACACTAGCGAACCTTTTACACTAAGGCAACAATCGACTCAAGCGTTTCATGTAATTAAAGTAGGTATTAGTGTGTGATGGAAACAAGTATCTATGTTGATGTGGACCTACCGGCACAAATTTAACGGATTACTACGAAAATGCTCCGAAACAATGTCATGGTGCTAGTAAAATGGCAGTTGCATACGGTGAGGGCGTATTGTCGATACTGATGCTACATTCCTACACATTGATTGAGCGTAGGAAGGAAAGGGGGGGGGGCTGCACTGCAGTTGAGTTTGTTCGACTTTGGGAACCTTTTGTGGTTGTAACTTGACTTGGTATCCATTCGACTTCGGATGGCGGGATCACGTGGATAGTGGTCAGTGCGAGAAAACACTGCCCCAAGTTTGATGTGCTTCCGGAATTCCGATACACTATCGGAAGGTGTTTTCCACTCCTCACGCTCTTGGTTAGGAAAAGGTTTACAGTCCAGCGGCGCGATACGGCGTGGAGCTCTCACATGGCGATGGGATGTGCAACTGATGCAGCGATCCCTGAGATGCACGCGAGTTGCGAGAAGGACGCTCCTTATCGATCTTGCTCTTGACGAGTTCGTCCCCATTGGTAGCAGTACCGGGCGTCGCGATCTGAATATGCTCGACGGAGTCCCAACCGAAGTCGTGGTGCAGCAGATCCAGCGATTTCGCGTCGAGGTTACGCGCCACGAGCGTCTTACCAGCATCAAGATACCGCATCGCAGCCTCACGCAGCGCCTCGACAGCGGAGAAGTCAGCGAAAATACAGTCACGCATATCCAAGATAACTACGTTCGGATCGTGTTGAACGTCGAAGAACTCGCGAAAGAAAGCCACAGACGAGAAGAGGAGCTGTCCTTTTATGTAGTAGATCTTCGCTTCCTCATGGCTCGTCAGCAGCTCGTGGTCACCGTCACGGTCGTGTGCGTTGACTATAGGAACGACCTCCATACCCGTGCGGAATGTGAGCAAGAGTCCGCTCTGCCAGCCGTTGACTAGACATTGCCAAATGACGCCTACGATCACAGCGATAGCCAGGTTCATTGCAGCAGCGAGCACCGTCACGAGGATAATAGCAATAGAATCTGTAATCTTGACGCGGAAAATGAGCTTGAGCGAAGGCCAGTAGAACGTGTGAATGACGATCACAAAGAGAATTCCAGTCAGACAAGCCACGGGAACACGCTCGATCACGGAGCTGGCGAAAAACACAACCAGGAACGTGCAGATGCCGCCCATAAACGACGATAGACGGTGACGCGCGCCGTTCAGAATGTTCCCATTGGACTGTGCGATCATAGAGCAACCTCCCATGCCTGAGAAGAATCCACACAACACGTTACCGATGCCCTGAGCGATACATTCTTTGCGTGTGGCAGTCTGCGAAAGCTGCTCCTTCTTCAAGTCGACCACGGACTGCAGCGTCATCAGCGACTCAAACAGTCCGACGGCCATGATACTCGCCGCAGTGGACAGTACAACGCCCCAGTCCTGTACATCACCGAACTTTGGGCTGGCAAAAGTAGGCAAGCCACCGTCCAGTGGCGAAGTGTCTCCAATTGTCCGCACGTCGTAGCCAAGGAGAGGGCGGTTAATGCCGAACTCAAACCCAACGCCAATCACAGCTGCAACCAGCGTGGGTGGGATCAGGTGGCCAATGTATGGCGTTCTCGGGAAGTAGTGCATGATGGCCATAGTCACCAGCACTAGAGCGATGGTAACCCACGTCGTAGGGGAGGAAGCACTCATCCACTTGAGATCACCTGCAATCTCACACTCTCCGAAGCGCATCGTGTCGTTCTTGCACACCTCAATGGTTGTTTTCTGCGATATAAACATCATCAGCGCCAAGCCATTCAAGAACCCAATGTGGGCGGTTCGAGGGATCATTGAGAAGAGTTTCGACAGTTTGAGCAGTCCGAAGAGCAACTCTAATATACCAGCAATAGTCACGGCCACAAAAAGATGTTGCAATCGCTCTTCGTACGTCAAATAGTCCAGCGAGCCAGTGCCACTCGTGATGGTCGGCATGACCATAGCCACAGCACCTGCAGCACCGGCGACAGTGGCCGGGACACCGCCGAATAGACTGACGGCCACACCGAGGAATCCTGTGGCGTATAGACCGTTGAGAGGATCCAGATTGGCCGCGTAGCTGAAGGCCACAGTCTCGGGGATCATGAGCAGCATGGCTGCTACACCGCAAAGCATTTCGCGGTGAAAGACGAGCAGATTCTGCCAATAGAAACGCGTCGAGTCCTTGACGTCGCGACGGAGCTTATCGGCCACTTCGGTGGCTGACAGTTGAGGAGCATGTGCGCGTTGGCGCACGGTACGTGCAAGTCTACGGACACCCTGACCAACACTCTCGTCCCAGTGTTCGCGCAGCGAGTGATTAGCATCACTGGACTCGAGCGTCGTATACTGCGACGGCTTGGTGGGTGTTGGTGTGCGCGGGAAGAAGGTGGAGGTAGACGAGAGACGAGGAGTCAAGCCGTGCTCGATGTCGCCAGCCGGCGTGCTCCCCATTGTCAGCAGAGCAGGAGTGAATGTGCGCGCAGTGGTGCGGGTTGGAGACTGGCAAGTGTTGCAAACTAACAACTCGAAAATAACGGTCGGTTAAACATAGACGACGTATCCGAGTTAATCTGTCGCATTTGGGCATGAAGTGTCTTGATTAGAGCCAGTTTATCGGTAGGGGCAGTTTTAATAGGACACCGAATTGCATAGACGAAGCAGATTCGTTCAATCAACACGAATACCGCCGGAAAACTTGCAGCCACTCGTTCCATCGCACGCTGTGCTTCAGAAAACGCGTGAAGTTTGTGTTTGGTTACATGTATCAGGCGTTTTGACTCGTAATGGAGAAACGTATCATGAGCGTCGTCCACGTTGCAGCGCAGCATTAGCAGTTTCAACAGGACCATCGATCGGGGAACACTTTGATAATGGGTGGCGTAGCTGGCTGCTGTCGTCTAGAAATCCGGTACATGCACCATCCCCCCCACGATCACATTGCTCGATATTTTACATGATCCATATCGAGAATGTTGGTCATATCCGGGGAAGCATTGAAACCGGAGTTGGGGGGGTTATCGTGTGCGTGCTACACTTTTTCCTGCATCACCAAGCGTCGACATCAATATGTCCAAGAGTCGAGATTCAACATCAATGAATCCGCATTGCAACAAAAGGCTGCCTTTGTGGAAATTGGAGCAAAGCAATACATTTACATGTACAACAATACACGATTGAAACGAAAACGACAATATTCGTAAATTGTTTTCTTACTGAGGTTAGTATAGACTTGAGACGTACAAGAAGCTGGATTACTAAGATCGAGCCTGATGTATACTAACGAAAAAAAATGGTAAGCGGAATGAGTGTGAGGAATCCTCGTTCTCTGTTCAGTCGCTCTTTTCACCAGAATTCCTACGCAACAGCTTCCTCCGACTCTTCTAAGTCATCACCATCTTGCAAAGGACACGGCAAAAATCGCCTCGTGATCTCCCTCCACGTCGGGATACCGATGATTCGTCTGCCAGCGACGAGGTCTTCCATGATTGAGAAGCAGCGAGTGTGACCTTTAACACCGAAGTTGGCTCGGAATAGGTCAGAATAGTCGTCGATAGGGCCGATACACTCGCCGTGGTGAGCACATGCGATCATCTCCATCTGCTGATTAGCAGCCCTCTCATTATAGCCCAGAATTTGTGCAGTCTCGAACAGGGCAATATTGCATAGTTTCACCGAATCATCCTCATCCGTTCCATCGGAAATCGTAGGGAGAAGCGGAGTTTTAGTTTTCTTCGCTGCAGTTCCTTGTTCTTCATCTGCAAGAAGGGAAACCGCGCTCAGAGTATTGGAGTCATTGCAGTTCTCGTACATATTGGCCAGCCCGCCACTGATATTGTACGTGTAGCTGTAGTTCCCCAGATCCTTGGCGTCCACGTAGTCGCCATACTTATACGGCAGGTCGTTGAAGAACGGATACAGGATATTATTTGGGTCTTGCCACACATTCACGTACGTCTTGCCATCATAGGCCAATGCACGCATTGTGACATTATCAGAGCCGCTAAAGCTCCTGCCATTCGATCGAGCACAGGACGTCCAGAACCGGGGATCGCTTCTCTTAGCTGCAGTAGACAAGAAGAGTTTTTCATCCCCGTTCTGACACTTGAGGTAAATCGTTTGAAGCACGTCGATAAGGGTGTGATGCGAATAGAATACAGGATCGACGGGTGCCTGGAAGTACACCATTACTCCACCCATTGCGTTGTGAATAGCGTCTTAAAACACAAAGAAGTTAGGTCACTTGCAAATCTACTAGGTACAAAGAGTTACGTACTGTGGACGCCTCGTTCGACGGCCAAGGTAAAGTTCCCGGAGTCGCTGTAAGTGAACACTTGCTGGTACACGGAGCCAAACGAAGCTTCGGTGGGGTACGTGGTAGCACTTAAATATTTACTACGCGTTCGCATAATGCAGTGAGCGCAGCCTGTGTTGTTCCCGCAGAAATGATACGGGAGGCCTTGGTTCACACAGATCGTCCTGGACGAGTAGGCGATGTTGGTCCCGTAGACCGACAGGGTCTTGCTTAATCCGGTGGTCGTCCCGCCGAAGTCTGCGATGATAGGCGAGCATCCCTCAACACTGGCGCAGTTGTTGCTAGCTTGGCGAGCTGACGCCGAGAGGTGGTCCCAGTATGGCAACGTGATGCATTCATACGAGGAGTTGAGACTGCGCAGCATATTCTCGTAGCCCAGCAGCAGCATCCGGTGCCAGTAGATGAAGACGCACGTTTGATGCGCCTCGAGACCCGTGACTTGCTCGGTGTGAATTTGCACAAACTTTTGGTGGAAACCTCGGTCCATTGCCACACCGACTGCTTCGACGTACAATGCCTTCTCCGCGTCGGTGTAGGCATCCCACGACTTGCGAATTCGAGGTTGCGAACAGGATGTTCCAGCTTGTTGAGCGTGGACGAGGAAGTGGCCAAGATACAGCAACGAGGCCACCAGCCACAGCATCAACGTTCTCGACGATGACATGCTGGGATCCGATGCGTGTCAAAATCTGCAATGGCACGGGTCCATTGGTTGCCATTGACTACTTGTCAATCAAAATCACAAGATCTCGCGACTCTTGGCACTAAGATCGCGATCCATGATTTGCCTTCTTTCTTTACTATTGAGAATGGAATCTTCATTTTTGCTCATGTAAATATCTCCTACACTCGGTCGTTTAAAGTGAAAGCACCTGATATATTGTTGCTGAAGAGATCTTCATACTACAGGACTACCAATAGAACATGTATTGAGTGGGAGAGAGACGCTCGGCCGGAGAGCGCCGTTATTTTTGTGGAATTGGTATTGTGATCACGATGGCTTCATGAACACTCTCAAGAGAAGGGAGACGATAGCGTACGTCAGCGTAGTTGCATGCTATTGGACTACCTTTAGCAGTTGCGAAGAGAGAGATCCGTGGTATTCGACTCCTTCAAAGGACCTCCTCAAAAACTGCCGTCACTCTTCGCTGAACCTCTCTCCCAGTGCTCGCCCACCACAAGTCACTTGCGGAGGAGGATAGTGAGGGACTCACTTTCGAACCCTCGCCATGGTGTCGAGTGTGCTCTGTCAGCAATGGTCAGCAGTTAGACGTTGGAACCCTTTTGCACCGCCACCGCCTCCACCGGAGAGCGCGTCATTGCTCAGTCGAATGCAAGAATTCGCGAATCGTGAGATGCTGACGTCCCGGGCGCTTCTCACAGACTTTCACGACTTCATCCAGCAGGGGAACATGATCGACATGGCGGTGGGTCTCATCTTGGGCTCATCCTTCTCGGCCATCCTCGACTCCTTGGTCGTGGATATCATGTCCCCAATTATCAGCCTTGTCACCGGTACGACTTATACGTGGACGATCTTAACAATTTTGCGCTAACTGTCAACACTCGTGCACTGTTAGTGGCCATTTTGTCACCGATTGTTAGGCTATCACCTGGTAAGTACTTGTATTGAGTGTTTTTGCCAAATCTATGATAAATGCACTGATACGAACGTGTGCAGCAGACCGGAGTCTCGCTAACTATTACTGGGTCATGGGGTGCCCAACTACTGCCACTGGATGCACGAGTGGCACTTGGGAAACATGGAAGCAAGGTACCGGAAATGAATGCAAGACTTAGTTGTCCTGCTGACATCAACTTCGTCTACAGCACGTGAGGACGGAGCTGTGACCATTAACTACGGATTGTTCGTGGAGAACGCTGTGACCTTCCTGATCAACGCCATTTTCCTGTTTTTCGCAGTCAAGAAAGGTGTGCTACGTTTTTTTATTCTTTTGAGGTCGTGGAATTAACGATATGGGGTTGTTGGCTTGTCTAGTGTTTGAAGTGGTGTTTAAACGTGACGTGCTAGTCAAGAAGCAATGTCCCTACTGCAAGGAATTCGTGAAGGGTGATGCAACTCGCTGCAGATATTGCAACTCCGACATTGAGTGTCCACCGAGTTCGCGAGGTTTTTGGATGACTCCCGGCTGATATTGTGAAAGCTGGCTGTCGAGGTACATACTTCATGTATTTGCGATCGCTCAGTGCATCCAACATTATCGACTACAGCTTATTAGATAAGCAAAAAAATACATTAAGTCATGGTTGTCCAGCAGCGGCGGAACGTCGGCCAACACCGTTTTATTCGGTAAGCATCGAAATGACGAAACCTTGCGCTGTTGCAACAAAATAAACTCAAACATGAGCTTAAACAGCCCGTGCAGTTCAACCGCCACCGTTTCAATAATTCGCCAGCCCACCAACATTTTACAAAAAAATTGGCTGGGTGCACTTATTAGGGGTCCTCTGCGTACATTATCAATAACTTTACCTGATGGGTTGATTTCGCCGTTTCCTTTGCATAATGAGGTAAATCCTCACCAACGCTTGGACGGGGAGGAAACTTCCTGGCACTACAAGCATTATCATGCAAGGGCCCAGCGTCACGAACATTAGGTGGCGTCCCTGGTGCTACCGGTCGTCGCTGGACCACCACCAAGCTAACTAAGTTCACGCACCAGTCGCCATGGTTAACACCTGTTGGAAATCTCGATGCCTCTGCCGCTATTGCATGCACACTTTACATTCATTTATCCACATTTATCCACTGACCGTAGTGCCCTTCATGCGTTGGAACCCGTTCGCTTCACCGCCTCCACCGTCTGAGAATGTGACGCTGCTTGGTCGCGTACAGGAGCTGGCGAGTCGTGAGCTCGTAACAACGCGTGCGTTGCTCACGGACTTCCAGGAGTTCATCCAGCAGGGCAACATGCTCAACATGGCGGTGGGTCTCATCCTGGGGTCGTCCTTCTCCACTATTCTCAACTCTCTGGTTGTGGACATTCTGTCGCCCATCATCAGCCTTTTCACCGGTACATTTGAACCGACGGCAACGAAAGGTAGCAAGTAGATAACTAACTCAGTATTCTCATCAGCTCGAGGGATTGCGAACCACTACTGGCCTGTACGGTGCCCGTCAACGACCCCAGTGTGCTCAGGGGATACATGGCAAACCTGGAAGGAAGGTAAGGTAAAAAAAAGCAAAAACGCTGTTCTATACGGATGTGATCCTCATGTTTAATGCTGCAGCTCGAGATGCTGGAGCCGTGACCATCAACTACGGCTTGTTCATTGAAAACATCATGAACTTTATCATCAACGCTCTCTTCTTGTTTTTTGCCGTCAAGAAAGGTATGTAAATGCTTTGGGGTACTGGGTCTGAAGATAAAAAAAAACTAAAATATGGTATGTTTGTGTAGCATTGGAGGTCGTCTTCAAGCTCAAAGTGGGTGTGAAGAAGCAATGTCCTTATTGTAAGGAATTCGTGAAAGGAGCTGCCACGAGGTGCAAAGATTGTGGCTCAGATATCAGCAACCATCCCAGTACTGGAGGGTAGACATTGGTGACCACAACATGGTAAAACCATACATTAAAACTGAAAACTACATTTTGACACCTTCGAGATTACACTTTGTCTTGCACCGTCGATAGTCGAGACATCGAGGATGGAGACGTATTGCCCGAGACTGGCAAAGTACGAAGTAAACGTACCGCCTCCTCCACTGAGATAGTGGGGTCGCTCGCTAGAATACGCTTGATGATGTTGGTGGAAGCCACGATGTCGTGCAGTCTGCTCTTCGCGTTTGCAATAGCAAATCGGACGTTGCGTACCGCCAGCTTCTCCTGCATATCCGACAAGACTTGGATCGTCGTAGCGTCCAGGTCGTTCATGTTACACATATCCAGCACTACACCGCGCGTAGTGACGCCGTTCGCCTTCAAGCGAGTCATCTCATGTTCAGCGAAGAGAGCGACGCGTTCGCAGTTGGCGAAATACAGCGAGCTGTCGACACGAATGACAATGACGTCGCCAAGATCGTGAGCTTCACTGAAGAGTTCGCGGTCGACATATCTCCCGTTGTCCAGCTCGCCAAGGATGACAACGGGTTGAGTCTTGGTCTTCCACATGAGTGCCAGTACAGAACACACAATGGAAGCTATGAGGCCGTCCAGCGCTCCAAGACCCAGTGTTAAAACGAAGGACGCAGTCCAGACCACGAACTCGTCGCGCTTGACCCGATAGAGCCACTTGGCCTCCTTGAACTCGACCAACGAGTAGCCGGCCACAATGATAATCGACGCCATTGTTGCACTTGGAAGATAATACATGGCACTAGTCAGTGTGTATAGTGCGAGGACCACGATCAACGTCGTGATGATCGATGAAAGTTGCGTGTAGGCATTTAATAGATTGACCGCAGTACGGGACATACCGCCCGTGGGGGCATAGCCTGGAAGAATCCACACACGACACTAGCAACGCCCAGCCCTGTGAGTTCCTGATCACAGTTGATGTCTTCACCTCGCTGAATCGCCAGACGTTTGGCCATAGCGATACTCGACAGGAAAACGACAACTACGACTGTAAGTGAGTTGTACAAGATCGTTCCAAAGCGGTCGCTTGCAATAAGCCTCTCATCGAAGCCATACCAAGGAACTTTAGGATCGGGAAAGCCGCCTGGAATCGTACCCATAAGCTTCAGACGTGATGGACCCAATACGTATCCGACGATACCACCAACAATGCACACCACCAATGGACCAAGGTCACAATTGTACGCACAAGGAAGATACCGAGAAGTTTGGCTTTCGACTTCTTCGGTATCTCGCCAACCAGATTCTTCTCGGCCAGTTCGCTTAGAGGCGTGTGGTTGCCATGACGTTGACGTGCAGACTCCATACTCACATACTGTTGGTCCGTTAAAGAGAATCCGTGACTGTGCGTCACCTGGGTATTGTTGTTTTACCACAGGAGTGACCTGGGTATTGTTGTTTACCACAGGAGTGACGATCGGTTCGGTCTCCTCTTTGGTCGGTTTGTCCGTCTCGAAGAGCTGCATCAGCACGGGCAATGGAAGAATTTTTCTTGAAAATCATGACACCAACCAGATACGCGATGGAGACGGCAGCAACCGCGAACGCAGTCAAATTGGTGTGTCCGATATGGTTAAAAATCTGGTACACTCTTTGCGGTGGGTAGTCTTGCGATGGGAATCTAATACCCAAGGCATTCGAGAACTGCGATAACATGATGAGAATGCCACCGGCAGATACGAAGCCGCCCATAACTGGTCGAGAGAAGAAGTCAGCGAGTTGGCTCAGGTTCAGGATCCGTACGATCAGTAGGATGCAGCCACTCAAGAAGGCCACCATGATACCGGTAGCTACTCGTTCGTCCTCGTCGTCGATGTCCTCAAGAATGGTACCGACTAGTAGCGACACTTTGGAGCCGCTGGAGACCGACAGCACCGTGCTGGACCCGAAGATAGCGTACACCAACGGGGCCGTAGCCGCAGTATACAGCCCGTGGTGAGCCGGTAAGTTCATGATCGTGGACAACGAGACCTCCTGCGGGATGAGCATCATGGCTACGGTGATGCCAGCCACGATGTCGAATTCTTTGAGGTCCTTGGCCACGTTGTAGTGCGGCAGCCACCGGAAGATCGGCGCGTAGTGTTGTAGTTGCTGCATCCACGTCCTCTTGGGCAAAGCGAACCGTTCGCTCTCGTGGTGGCCCGTCAGTTGGTGGATACACGACGCCATCGTGGATCTCAACTTGTGCTCAGTGCAGTAGATTGTGGAATGAGCTCTTCGACGTTTGTGGCGGACGGTCTCAACTTGTCAAGGCGAAGTGGCTCAGAAACGAGCATCCCGACTAAAGAGGATGTGACACGCGCTGCTAGTTTATGAGAGGGAATGCGACTGGTTCGACGGCCCATGCACGCCAATGGAGGCCATGAACTCAATTGAGGTGGCGGCGTGGGATACTGAGATGACTAATAAGAAAGCGTCAGTGGAGATCACTGTGGAATTACGAGCGCGGTTGCCGGGATCAAGACACGCACCTTTGCATCGCATTGCCCAGCACTTAACGAATGAGGAAGAAAAGGTAGACAGGTAAAGCCAGAAACCTGTCGAGGTCATTGGTGCTGCACTCCTTGCTTCCTCATAGGATCTTCAACGGGTGCAATTCATCTTGGACGGTCTCAGCAGTACAACGCCGGAATGCCATGACGTGTGTCGACGGCACTGTGCGCTTTCGTTGGCGTTTACTGCGCCAATACGAACAACCGGATGCAATACGGCGAAAGGTGTGAAAAGGTGCCACGTTTGTGCATGGCCTCTATTTCACTGTTGAGGCAGGCCACCTCGTCTACAAGTAGGATACATGTGCATTGTACCGACCGACCAAGTGACTACGAAGTTTAGATAAATAGCCTTTCCAAGTGTTGGCGTCGACATTGCTCGAACAAAAGCGCCCTTTTCCATCCTGCGAACGCTCCACCAGACCCGCACTTCATACAGTTTTCGTACATTCATTATTACAGCGACAAAATGTCAGTTCTAGGCTGCTACGCATCGATCACACATGTCGACGACCTCTGCTAAATGCTTTGCACTCTTGAGGAGCGCGTTAATGCCTGACTCTCATCCGGCGGCATGTCTTCCTCACGAATGGCCTTAATGGCTTCTGTAAACCCAATACGAGCGTCATTATGCACGATCCCCACGAGGAACTCCGATGTCCCCAGCAAATGTTGCAGTCGATCTCGAGCATTCACAATCGCCAGCATGATGCCTTGTCCTCGAAGTTCAGCCTTCAGATGCTTCATCATCTGAATAGTCGTCGAGTCCCAGTCCATAATGGAACCAGCGTCAATCACCACGCCACGCACGGCCACGCCCTCCGTCTCATGCCGTTTACGAACCTCCCGCTCTACCACGCGCTCAATGTACTCACAGTTGGCAAAGTACAAGGCGCCTTCCACTCGAATCGCCACGATATCCGACAAGGAGCGAGCCGTATCCGGATACATGTCCAGCTCCACGATCCTATTTTCCCCAGTCTCCTCGTCAGTCACCTCGCCCAACATGGATACAGTAGGGCGACGGGTCTTGTAGATCACAGCGATCAGAGAGCAGAAAATGGAGGACAGCAGACCGGGCAGTACACCAAGTACACACGAGAGCACGAACGACGCCAGCCACACGTAGAATTCGTCCCGCTTGACGCGATAGAGCCACTTGGCTTCTTTCAGCTCGATGAGCGAGTAACCAGCAACGATAATGATCGACGCCAGACTGGCCTTCGGTAGATAGGCCAACGCTGACGTAGCTGTGTACAGCACCAGCACCACGACGAGTACAGTGATGACACTCGCGAGTTGTGTCCGCGCATTCTGCATATTGACGGCTGTACGTGAGAGCCCGCCAGTGGACGGCATTCCCTGGAAGAACGAGCCTACAAGATTGGAGAATCCGAGCGCGATAAGCTCCTGGTTGGGCCGAATCCTGTAACCTTCCTTGATGGCAAGACGCTTGGCCATCGCGACACTGCACATGTACGAGATGATGGCGATGGAGAGCGTATCAATGAACAGATGATACAGACGATCGGCCTCGATGATGTTCTCGCTGAATCCATACCAAGGTCGCTTGGGCGCTGGGTATCCGCCAGGAACGTCTCCAGCTAGATTGAGAGACCCTTCTGGCGCCAAGTAACCCACAATTCCACCGAGTAAACACACCATGAACGCGCCGAGATCGCACACTAACCGGAGTGCGATGAGAACAGCCATCTTGGAGCGCAACAGACGAATCGAAGTCGACGATGCAGCCAACATGCGGCCAGTTAATGCGGTTGTCGAGTCTGACTCGGATCCTGTCTCGGACTTCGCAGGAGACGCAAGTTCCTTCACTCGTCGCTTCATTTCAGCCTCCGCTTTAGCCTCCGCGGCATCCTCATCATCGTCGTTACTGTCTTTAAGTCGAGGTCGCTCCACTTTCGGTTGAGTTGGACGCATTCGAGGCAGAGGACGAGCTGAACCTGCTTCATCGGAGCTAGAACGTGGCATTCCCGAAGCTCCTGCGCCATCTGGTCGCGTACCAAAATCCAGAGGCCTCTCGATCGTAATGTAGTCTTCATCCGACAGAGAGAAGCCCACACCTTCGTCGTCCATGCGTCCATTCCGATTGTTACGGGTAATTGCAGCTAGATCCCTCTGACGACACGAGCGAGCCAAGTCCAGATCATTCGAGCCAAGATCCCGACTGTTACGTGCTGAGGACCCCCAGGGCGACGACAGCATGTAGTCACGACGTCGCAGAGACCCCGTCGTGAACACCGCCGGTAGATCTGCCCACCTGGAGCCACGCGGAGAGACTGCTACATCCTCCACATTCACTTCGTCGTTCTTTCTTGGCTGCCGTTTCTTTGGTTTAGGCACAGCTCCCAGCTCAATGTCGCCCTCGTACGTCGCAGCTCGTCGGTCGTCCTTAGCTTCCTGACTGTCCTCTTCACTCTCACTCATGTCGCCGTTATCTCCACTAGCTGAGCTCATACTCATGGACAGTTGGTTCAAAGCTCTGGACGTCTCAATGGCGAACTGGTCCTCAAACTCTTCCTCGACTCTCGCCAGTTCTTTCACCACTCGTCGCTTTAACTCGTGCATCCCCACTAACACCAGAATGGAGAAGGCTCCGACGATAAAACTTAACCCGTTAAGATCGGGGAAGTGTTGGAATAAATCCCATACCGTCAATACCGGTAAATCTCGGCTCTTGACTTCCAGTCCCCACCAACTCGCGACTTGGGACAGCATGATGAGCACTCCTCCAGCCGAAATAAAGCCGCCCATAACTGGTCTGGAGAAGAAATCTGCAATAACTCCAAGTCTGAACATGCCCATGAAGAGCAGCACGACGCCACTCAAGAAACTGAGTAAAATACCGGTAGCGATCCGCTCTTCTTCACTCTCCACCTTCTTGATAGCAGAGCCCACGAGTAAACTCACTTCCGCTCCATTGGCTACGGAGAGTACCCGAGATGTACCAAATAATGGGTAAATCATGGGTACAACTGCAGCTGTGTAGAGTCCGTAGATCGGGGGTACCCCCATAATGGCACTCAGGGATACTTCCTGGGGTACCAGCATGAGGCCGACCGTAATCCCTGACACCAAGTCGAACTGCAAGTCTTCACGGATATCGTACGAGGGTAACCATTCCAGGATGGGTACGTGTTGCTTGAGGAAGAAGAGTAACCGCTGTCGGGTTATGTTCTGTCGGGCTTCGCATGCCGACGTCCACATCGACGATAGTAGAGCGCTAACGCAGCTGAGCGATAGCTCATCGGAAGAAGGAGACGACGGGGTAGCTGATGGTGGCATGGCCAGCCTGTGACTCGCCCTGGGAGCGAAGAACGCGCGTCGATACCGATAGCGAGATGCTGCAGAGCCTTGAGTGACGTGAGGGTCGGCTGTCTCTTTCGCAATGAGCATATGCTTCTCCAGACAGGTATATTTTTATGACTTATCTTTCATTATAATATTTATCAACCTTTAAAGAAGAATGTTGAAGACCAAAGATTAAAATACCTATTATAGCACATTTTCAATTCCTCTTAAATACAATATATGCATCAAAACAGGTTTGTTTTCGTCGGCATAGGACGCCAAAAAGGGTACAGAAGGTCACACTGTCGATTATGTCAGACGTTAGAATCAAGCAAGAGCGCGCCAATGGCTCTCAACCGAACGGCGACGGAGACGCTGCCGCCCACGAGGTAGCGCAGTGCTCAATGCCTATACCAGCCTGTCTAAATATTGACCGATTCGTCGTCTCCTTCAGGTCTCAGAGGCGTTCCAAGCGGCCGTTGGAGAGGACGAGATGGAACGGACCAACGCCCTGCTGATGCACGCGTGCAATTGCGACGACATACACTGCCGCGACGATCAGTTTCGCGACTTGTGCTCACATATGAAGCGATTCCTACGTGCGGCCTGCTGGGCTTCACACAGCGAGAAGTGGCGCTCGTATCCCATCGGCAATGCCGTCATTGAGCTCTTCGCGTATCACGCGCTCAACTGCCAGGCGCTGCAGTGCAACGTACCGATGTGTCGGCAACTACGCGGTCAAGTGCTTTTGTGATGGATGCTTTCGCCGTAGGTTAATGTTTAACGCCTTCGAGATGCAATGCTAACGTATAATGAGTTATGAATAGTTTTTGCGTGTTTGATGCGATGGCTACTCTTCAAGCCATCACTGCTACTAGCAACATTATGCAAAGACAGTAGCGCATCTCGAGCGCACTTCGCGCATGACAGGGAAAGTCGAAGGTCACGAACTCCAGCGCAGCTTCAGTCGACGGATAATGGGGTGTCAGATCTGCGTACATAAACCCCCGCTATGGGCGAAGAGCTGCGTTGCTCCTAGAGAAAAAGGACATGCTGACAACTTCAACGTATTATTTAGATAGCTTAGTTCAAACTGCGAGGAAATATCACTACACTGACTGTGGTGGGTAGAGCACGGTGTTGTCGGTCTCCAGCGGCTCCAAAGTGTCGCTACTAGTCGGTACCATTCTTGAGGACATCGACGACGAGGACGAACGAGTAGCTACCGGTATCATGGTGGCCTTCTTGAGTGGCTGCATCCTACTGATCGTACGGATCCTGAACCTGAGCCAACTCGCTGACTTCTTCTCTCGACCAGTTATGGGCGGCTTCGTATCTGCCGGTGGCATTCTCATCATGTTATCGCAGTTCTCGAATGCCTTGGGTATTAGATTCCCATCGCAAGACTACCCACCGCAAAGAGTGTACCAGATTTTTAACCATATCGGACACACCAATTTGACTGCGTTCGCGGTTGCTGCCGTCTCCATCGCGTATCTGGTTGGTGTCATGATTTTCAAGAAAAATTCTTCCATTGCCCGTGCTGATGCAGCTCTTCGAGACGGACAAACCGACCAAAGAGGAGACCGAACCGATCGTCACTCCTGTGGTAAACAACAATACCCAGGTCACTCCTGTGGTAAAACAACAATACCCAGGTGACGCACAGTCACGGATTCTCTTTAACGGACCAACAGTATGTGAGTATGGAGTCTGCACGTCAACGTCATGGCAACCACACGCCTCTAAGCGAACTGGCCGAGAAGAATCTGGTTGGCGAGATACCGAAGAAGTCGAAAGCCAAACTTCTCGGTATCTTCCTTGTGCGTACAATTGTGACCTTGGTCCATTGGTGGTGTGCATTGTTGGTGGTATCGTCGGATACGTATTGGGTCCATCACGTCTGAAGCTTATGGGTACGATTCCAGGCGGCTTTCCCGATCCTAAAGTTCCTTGGTATGGCTTCGATGAGAGGCTTATTGCAAGCGACCGCTTTGGAACGATCTTGTACAACTCACTTACAGTCGTAGTTGTCGTTTTCCTGTCGAGTATCGCTATGGCCAAACGTCTGGCGATTCAGCGAGGTGAAGACATCAACTGTGATCAGGAACTCACAGGGCTGGGCGTTGCTAGTGTCGTGTGTGGATTCTTCCAGGCTATGCCCCCACGGGCGGTATGTCCCGTACTGCGGTCAATCTATTAAATGCCTACACGCAACTTTCATCGATCATCACGACGTTGATCGTGGTCCTCGCACTATACACACTGACTAGTGCCATGTATTATCTTCCAAGTGCAACAATGGCGTCGATTATCATTGTGGCCGGCTACTCGTTGGTCGAGTTCAAGGAGGCCAAGTGGCTCTATCGGGTCAAGCGCGACGAGTTCGTGGTCTGGACTGCGTCCTTCGTTTTAACACTGGGTCTTGGAGCGCTGGACGGCCTCATAGCTTCCATTGTGTGTTCTGTACTGGCACTCATGTGGAAGACCAAGACTCAACCCGTTGTCATCCTTGGCGAGCTGGACAACGGGAGATATGTCGACCGCGAACTCTTCAGTGAAGCTCACGATCTTGGCGACGTCATTGTCATTCGTGTCGACAGCTCGCTGTATTTCGCCAACTGCGAACGCGTCGCTCTCTTCGCTGAACATGAGATGACTCGCTTGAAGGCGAACGGCGTCACTACGCGCGGTGTAGTGCTGGATATGTGTAACATGAACGACCTGGACGCTACGACGATCCAAGTCTTGTCGGATATGCAGGAGAAGCTGGCGGTACGCAACGTCCGATTTGCTATTGCAAACGCGAAGAGCAGACTGCACGACATCGTGGCTTCCACCAACATCATCAAGCGTATTCTAGCGAGCGACCCCACTATCTCAGTGGAGGAGGCGGTACGTTTACTTCGTACTTTGCCAGTCTCGGGCAATACGTCTCCATCCTCGATGTCTCGACTATCGACGGTGCAAGACAAAGTGTAAGGTCAAAAAAATAAATAAATAAATAAAATATTTTACGCACTATTAGATGTCGCACTTCTTTCACGAAAAGAAACAACAAACACAGCCGTGAGAATCCTGTTTCTTACGGCTGGCAGAACTTTCGCTTCGCCCCAATCGTAACGGAGTGTTCTACAGTCTCCAACACCTCATCTTCAGTTAGCACGTTAAGTTGATCTGCAAATGCGGAGCTATTGCACGTCTTCAGGTCAGTAGCAACGAGTTCCTGCACGTTCCACCACGACGACTTGGCAATCGACTCCAAACACTTGGAGACGTTGTAAGACAAAAACGGACACGATACCCTAGGCGTTGCAGTGGTATCCCTCCGATCTTGTTCACAAATTCCTCTTAGATAGAACACGCAGGAAGTTTTCTTTGGTGTCGGAGCTTCAACGTTCTTGTCAACTTCTGCCGTAAAATCAACAGCTTCACCAGCTCCCACCGCATCAGTGTATTGCTCGAACGGCTTCATTTTAAGCAATTTCTTTACCTTTTTCTTCATCGGCTCCTTTGTTGACGGGGTTTCTTTCATTTCAGCTGAATTGCTGCGAGTGGTCGTCGTGTCAACACACATCTGAGCAGATGCATTGGTTGACTCCTCTCGCAGACCCATGTAGACTATTATCATATTGCGAGGTTCCACCTTCGACAAAGGATTCTTGTCCTTGAATACGTTCTCAGGAAGCAACTTCGACGTTGCTGCTTCCTGAAAATGTTTATCCTTGATCTGATTCTTCACTCGAACCAAAATGAACGAAATCTTTTTGCCAGAGAAGATCGGAATGACCAAATCCGATCCCTTCTGGTTTCGGCGCAGCACGCCGGCAGCTCGACGGCCCAGCAGAAGCCACAAGGTCTTCTCCGTCGGCTCGTTGGGAAGGTCCACAAACTGGACGAGACTTACATTCCAGCCTTCCCAATTCTTCAACCACGCGTTGTTATCCTCCTCCTGCTCTGTTGTGATTTCGTCCACGTCAAACGACCTGAGCTCTGGAATGGAGCCGCTCAACATGGCAAGAAATGCCCTGACCGAACAGAACTGGCCAGCAAAAATAAAGTCCTCCTTCTTCTGCTCTCCATTCTTGTTGTACAGACGCAGTGTAGTCGCGTCCATAGCCAACAATAGGAAGATACGCGTAACGATCTCGCCGATGTCGCTAGTGTCGACGACTCGTTGCATCAGCATTTGATGGAAATATGGTAGAATACATTTCTCCAACGAGGTCGAGTCGATTTGATACCATAAGCGTGTTGCCCCAAATGCCAGCGGAGGCTCAGATGGGTACCCTGCAATATAACTCGAATTAGTGAAGGAGACGTAACTGAGGACGCCCATAAAATCCGCCACAGTCCGCGATGCAATTTCGGAGCTACAGTGGGGACGCAGTCCAAGACGGCAAAACAATGCTGCCACGCCGTACATTGTGCTCTCGTTGAAGCTCTGTTTTAGACTCAAAGGCATGCCCTTCAATAGTTTGGAAGCGGCCAAATCCGAGATTTTTTTCTGCTGATATTTTACCGCGGTATCTTTCTCAAGATAGGATTTTCACAGCGGACGGCCCATTGACACAAGTGCGTTCCCTTGGACATCGGCGTCACCTGCGTCCACCCATGGGCTAGTCGTACCGCTATCGCCTCCTCTGGCTTCTTCTGAAAATCGATAAAACACATCCCTCGTGTGCGTTAGGACGAAAGGCGGAAAAAGCTCCATCACATCCTTGAGTACGCTCACGCGTGCTGATGCATCGTTACTAAATGTTGGCACATAGTCATGAGCTTTCAAGATTAACTTGGGACTCGTGTCAACCAGTACAGCAAAGATCCCACCACAACCGTAAAGTGCTTTGTTCGCCGTCACCAACGCTCCTCTCAGAAGCTCAAACAAAGAAATGCCACGGATATCCGTGGTATCCATCAACGATCTCGCTTCGTCAACCATCAAAAAAACAAGCAACCGATTGTCCCCGGTCTTTTCTGTGGTGATATAGACACACTGCTGAGCGCATCTTTTACCCGTGCGTCCGCCTCCAGATTTGAGAACAGAGCTAGCCACTCTGCCCCCACACTACTCCAGTTTTGTTGAGCGAATGTCCAAGCTTTTAGAAGTTGCGTGACGATCTTGTCCTCAGTTGTCTTGCTGGAGAAGAACCAATCGGTTAATTCCGGTTGCAAGTGGGTAGCCGGACGATTTCTTTTTGCTGCGAGTACAAACATACAGAACTCTCAAGGCCAGCGAATTTTGCGCGTCTGAGTGTTTCGCCGTCATTTTTGCAACTTCGTTCACCAACCGACTTTTGCCAAAGCCTGAGCTCTGCACTAGTACCGTATACGGTGCCACAAACTTGCTCGGATTGCTTTTGCAAGCTCTCCAGCACCTCGTAAGGTACCCGAAGAATTTTAGATGCGCGTCGCCATAATAGCTTTCTCTAGAAGAATCTTGAAGCCGCCTCAACAATTTGGCGTCTAGCGTTGCGGTTGCTGGAGGCGTAGGCGGCAGTACACTTCAGCGCGGCATTGCAGGAGGGCGCCTCATCGGCTCGAATAGTATACTCAAGCATGATGTATGCAAACAGTTCGGGCAGCTGGGCATCAATGCTCTGCTGTCGTTCTGCGTCAGGCTCGTCGATCCGCAGAAGCTTCATCCCGACCTTCTTCACTCTCGGCATCAACTCTCCAAGCTTCTCGAACAGGAACTGCGACAAGCTGTATGTAAGACTCGGGTCTGGGGCGCTAGAGTTAGTGGTCATTGCCAACAAGTTGTTGGTGCTTCCGCTTTTGATCGAAACCCCATTTAAAGATGATTGACCGAGTTGTTTCACATCAGTGACACTAGAAGTTAGTTATTTTGGAACGACGACAATCTGGATAAAATCTAAATAGATGACGGATAGCTTACCGACAGACATTCCAATACTTACATGTATGTATTTACATGTTAATGTTGGACCAGCGGATTTCACCCTTTTTCTGACATTTGTTGTTTTAAAATCTTGAGTTAGTCCAGGAACTACATGTAAAGTTCTCTATTATCGAAAAAACTGGGTCAAAGCTGACGATTTGGCGAAAAATAATACCTGACCGCCAGGCTGGCGGGGTGGCACCAACTACTGTATACATGTAAGAACATTGCAGATGCGCCGTTAGTCACAGTTTGTTAAGTTTGGTGTTTTGTCTGACGAAGATTTGATTGAAAAAAATGGAGGCTTCCGTTACGGAAGCCTCCATTGTTTCAATCAAAACTGTCAAGTCTGAATAACGTCGAGCGCTTCTTCATCATCATCCGCAAGCGTGTCATCGGCATCAGTGAACTTTTTTTTCAAAGATAGTAATCGTACTGAAACTTGAGCGCTTTCGATTTTATTGGTACTGATATTAGCTACCCTTTTACGTGCTATTTAATATCTGAAATTTACCTCAGAGTCTACTATGGATCTGATTATCCTTGCACGTTCATTTATCTACTTCCAAACCAAGCGGATACTTACTTTTTTGAGCTGCTTTAACTCTTACACGAAATCCTGCTGGCCAGGTGGTGCAAATAAAGCATCTTAAAATACTCACTACGAAGCTGGAATCACTAAGCAGCCCCAAGGGTAGGATGGACAACCGCGCCTCCACTGCGCCAACTCCGAAGAGAAAGAAGTGGTTGCCAAAACAAACCTCCGAGACTTCAAGTACACTGCGCCATGCTTCGTGGAACAGTAACAACTCGGATGTGGTCGATCGCCCTCACACGTGCCCGCCATCCTCCCTGACTCCGCAGTTCCATTGGAATCTGAACAACTCAGCACTTCAGACGTTGACTCCAAGCCAGATTGAGCAGCTTTATGGGTTATTCAAGTTTTACGACTCGTCCACCATCGGCGATACTCTTCCGTCCATCAGCTGTGCACGCCTCCAGGAGATCCTTCGCGACGCACGGCTATTAAGTGATCACTCTACCGAAAAGAAGCTTCAGGCTGAATCTGTTGAGAGAGTTTTTGCACAAGCGGTAATGGGTAAAATGCGCGTGTATCTCGATGCTGACGGCCAGCCTGCCCTCACATTTCCACTCTTTTGTGGCGCTCTAATGAATTGCGCGATGCTACTGATTCCTCTGGAACGTCCTGATGCCGCCTTACAAGAGATCCTGTCAATACTCCTTGAAAGCTCCAATAACGACGGTAATGCTTCAACTGCAAAAGGCTTGCTTCGCCACGTCCCTTTTGGTGGCTCAACATCTCTTTGGATGCCAGAAGACTCGCAGATTTTCCAGATAGAAGACACTCATCAAGATTATAGAGAGCAATTCGCATTCCAGCAAGTGATAACAGACTGTACCCGTGACAAGAAACTCGAAGAACTGAAACAAGAAAAACTAAGAGAAATCTACCACATTCCTGACCGATTGGTGGCCAGTTTCCATCCCGACACACTCGACCTTATCATGAGCAAGTTCCGCATGTTCGATTTCAATGATTGCGGTACAGTACCACGACAAGAAGTCTACGCTCTGCTCTCGTGCTTGGGTGCACGAGTAGATCTTCCTGACCCGTACACGGTTCTGGCAAAGCTACCAAACATCGTTTCGGTGCAGCGACCAGGAAACAATAGCGATACTAGCAGTGGGGACCTCACACTGGTTCAGTTGCTGCAAGTCATAGAAGTGGCCCGAGAGGCCAAACGGCATTCTGCTACGTCGAAACTTGCAGCGATCAAAGTCCGAGTGGATCGGGCAGCAACAGCAATAAAGGGAAGCATTAAACCAAGCGCACCCCTACTAGAATCAGCTCCAGATGATGGCAGTACTAGCGATCGTTCAGCACTATCGAGGAAATCTTCCGCAGGTGCCAAAAGTGTCGGCAACGGATCGTCCACCAATTCCCGAGACGGGGGAAGAAGGCAAGCGGTCGTCGCCATAAAATCTCGCAAATCGGTACTATCCACCACGGACGCCAATGCTCTAAGCCAGTCGCAGTTAATCAACAAACACCAAAGCTCCAAGGCGCATCTTAATCACGTTTCAAGCAAGAAAAGAACGGGGACACGGAAGAGGTCAACGATGACAAATGACAAGCTTGATGCTTCGGTAGCCGATTCGGATAATGAAGGGTCCGTGATGCAAACCCAACGCTCCGGCACAACAGCTCGCACAATTGCAAAGTGTACCGAAGACCCCAACATGGGCATTACTTGTACCAAGACTGTATTAGTAGGAGACAGTGGCGACCAGGAATTTCAAACTGCGTATTTACCTCGCGGCATGACAGTCCAAATGTGTGAACCGTTAAGTGCAAGCAACAAAAAGATGCTTCGACTCTTCTTACTGCTGGGTGGAGAGCATGACGGCGCCATCTACTGCACGATTTCACTTGCATTCGCTACGAGAAAAATAGAGGAAAGCGAGGGGATTTACTACTCCACGGCGCAAAGCGAAACCACACGCACGGCTCCAGTGCTACCCACGCAACACACGCTTATCCACGCACTGCTTATGCTGAAGAAGTGTGTGCAAGCCAAACTGGAACAAGGTTACGAGTTGCGACCGGCGGACCAGCTTGACATTGTTAATAAAATACTCCAAGCTCAAAGGGATCGCCAACCTCACTTCTATGGTCCCGTTGCCAAGTTGTTGAGTAATAATACTGAAGTACCGCCTTCATCGTCGCCGGATTCGCGCTCTAAAACCCTCTTAATGTCGTATTCTACCTCCGATCGCGTCGGTACGGCGTGTCTGAGATCGCAGAGACTTCCACCGCATTCGAAACCGAGTGATCTCCGGTTCAGTATTCCGAGCAATTACCAAGATATATTCGCTACGTGGGAAATATCCCAACACGAAAACTATACGTGGATCCACAACGTCAACGCTGCATCCCCTTTGAAACCAGCATTACCGACACCAAAATCAAACCGTTGTGGTCTCTTAAGTCCCCTTCGATTAACGTTCAGATAGCTCACCAACTTTGATTTCATTTTTTTCATAAATTTATAACTTAAGTATATTATTTCACAGGTCGTAAGACCTCAGTAGTGTTCTTATTGACTCGCTTGGACCAATGACCGCGCCCACGCCGCGGGTGCGGTTTAACTGGGAGGACGCCGTGGCGCAAGACCGCGACTTGCAGCGCATCGACAAGTTCGTGAAGCTCACAATCTCCAAGCTCCCGGGACAGCCCGCGCCGCGTGCGGACGCGGGCCGTGGCTCGCGCTACCATCCAGCACCACTTGCCGTCAAGGCCGAGCAGTCCAGTACGTTTCTATTTTTAAGTTACAAATCTTTCTATTATGTGACTTGTAACCAGTCTATTTTTCATTTGGTCCTAACCGCCGCAGCAACAACCACGAGAGCACCAGCGTCCAATGGCAATACCAATGGCAGCAACAGTTCGGGTGGGTCGACGCCACAGCTTATTAACCCTCGCGACTACCTGAGCGAATCGTCTAGCGAGGTTGATACACGCGAGGTCAATCCCATGGACGAGCTGAGCGACTTTGAAGGGGGCAGTCCACACCAGCAGCAGAGGCCACAGCAGCCGGAGCCACTGCAGCCTGAACCACAGCAACAGGAGTCGCAGGTAGAACAGGACGAGGAGGAAGCGGATCACTCTATGGATGTGGAGATGGAGGAGGAAGAAGAAGAGACAGCGTGTGAAGTCTGCAAGAAATCGGACCGAGAGAGTGAAATCATTCTGTGTGACGACTGCAATGCAGAGTACCACATCTTTTGCCTCCAGCCGCCACTATCTACAGTACCAGATGAAGAAGAAGCCTGGTACTGTCCCAAATGCAGGGTCAAGTATCCTGCTGCTTCCACGGCGAGTGTCAAGGAGGAGCAAATGCGAGCTGCTGCTCCTAGTGAAGCTGAGGGGGAGAATGGGACGACAAATACCACTGAAGCAGCAACGACGGACTCGACCCAATCCACTGCAGCTCCTGACGACACACCAACTAGCGCGACGACGGACAATGACCCCACGTCGATACCGGTATGTTGTGACTAAAACGAAATTGTGGAGGTGTGTTTTAATGATGATTTTTTGCTGTGTAGATCGCACAGGCGCTGGCAGGAGACCCGGAGAAGAGCAACATGCTGTTGATCCACGCGTGCAACTGCGACGATGTCAAGTGCACCGACCCAGAGTTCCGCGCCTTCTGCTCACACATGAAGCGCTTCCTGCGCAGTGTGTGCTGGGCGTCGCATAGCGAAAAGTGGCGCGCTTACCGACTAGCTCGGATCACAGCCGAGTTGTTCGCGTACCATGCTATGCACTGTACGCTCCCGCAGTGCAATGTGCCGCTCTGTGTCAAGATTCGCGAAGAAGAAATCGTCTAAGGCCTCCTTTTACCTCAAGCATCCAGTAAGTTTCAGAAGGGAGTTCTTAATGAAGGGTGTGATGTTGTGCGGTTGATCAGTGGACATCTGGGCACATTGCTATCTTTGTCTTGCCTACAGGAAACGTAAAAAAAACGTCCAAGCCGCGTTATCAACGTAAAATCCGCTGGTTTATTGGAGCAGATATATTTCGGATTTTTGAGGTTTTCTAGAAATTTCGGCTCGACCCCAGATTGATGGAAATGGATTGGCTGGATTATTGTCAAGATTTTCCCATTTCCGAAAACACCCATGAGCAGCTCCGATAGCAAGAGTGATTGCAGCGAGTATAGCTATGACGACGACAGAGTCGAGCTCGGTCCTGACAATGGTCAGTGGCCGTTTGGAGGTCAAGGTGGGCCGCAAGATGTGCCCGTTGTGTCGGGTGCTGGGTGCGTGAAGATCAGCAAAATAATGGCTCGAGCCAAGGATCAAGATGTCAGCGGATGTACATTCGGAGGTCCTGCGGATATGCTGCCGCCAATTCCAGGATTATTCGTCGAAACGGTTGGTGACATTTCGACTCCACTGACCGACGACCGAGCGCCAAAGCTGATTGCAAGATGCGAGAAGTCTACCGATGGGTCGTTTGATAGGCAGATCGACCCGAAATTCGTCCAATTCAAGAACCCAATGTGGCAGAGTGGGTTGGACAAGTTGCGAGACAGTATCGCTGAACGCTTGGGATGCAGAAGAGTCCCAATACAGTGTTTTGCAGAAGTTGCTGGTGACCTGGTGATATATCGAGAGGACGGTGCCAAGTTTTCTCACGAATTTGGAAAAGGAAATGACATGACAAAGTACAACCCCCACTACGCTGGTTATTACGCAGATGCCGAGTATGAATTGGAGAAGGTAACAAAGGGATATCGCTTGATTCTGGTGTATTCACTCTGCTTGCCGCCGGCGCTGCTCCACTTGAAACGAGATCATACCAAACGGTTAAGTGATGAGCTCGCCAGTGTTATTAACGAACTGAGACCTGAAGAAGGATCCTTCGCTCTTCTACTCACGCACAAATGCACCAAGCATGCGGTCGAGGCATCTGGCAGCCACGTATTACAAGGCACTGATCTCGCCAGGTTTCGATTACTAGAAGCGAATAACGCGGTTCCTGCTGACAAGAAACTGCTGCTTTTCATTGTGAACTTAAGCAGTCTGGTTGTATCATAACACTACCAATGGATGGGATGAATGGGCACGCGAGGAGTGGATGACTTGGTTCTCAACCACCGGAGAAAGGCTCCATACTTTAGTAAAAAAAAATAATCCGGACAACTACCCAAAGCGTATGGCCGTTTTAGTGAGTCCGCGGCATTTAAGGCATCTGAAAAGTATGTATCCCGACCTAAAAAACGTTGGTTAGCACCAGTTGCATTGAGTAACAAACCAGTGTGAGTTATTGATTATTGGTAGGACACTCGCACATTGGAACTCGTCTGCGGACTCGCAACGCGCGTTGTCTGGATTAGATTGTACGTCATTCTTGGTATAACTACTCCGCAATCCAGACAACGCTCGTACTCGCAACGCGCGTTGTCTGGATTAGATTGTACCTCGTTCTTGGTATAACTACTCCGCAATCCAGACAACGCTCGTTGCGAGTCCGCAGACGAGTTCCAATGTGCGAGTGTCCTACCAATAATCAATAACTCACACTGGTTTGTTTCTACAAGCGGTATCTCGTAACAAATCGGTACAACTTTCTAGGTACGACTTTGATCAAATCTATGTCTTTATGCTGCTTCACAAACCGCGCTAATTAGATTATTTTCGTTAAATTGTAGTTTTAGGTACTTTAGGTACTTTTTAGAGCTCATTTTTAATTTTGCGACTCGGGCTGCTTTTCTAAATTTTGCCCCCCCCCCTACATTTTGGTTCTACTGAACAGCCTTTTGCTGGGTGCTCACGTCAGTGAGCTCGTTATTTTTGTGGAGGTTGATATGATGAAGAAGAAACAGGCACAAGAGCATCTGCTTATTAGGCTTTTCTATAAAAACAATGACATAACACAATAGAAAACCAAGCCCCCCCCCTCTCCTCCTCTTAACTTGCGAAGCACTATTGCAGCAGTAAGTCCCGCATTTTGTTTGCGATGCTACAACTGAAAATACGTGGTGCGTTCAATATCCAGCGATCCACCTTGCTATTTAGTACAACCTGTAATCTCAACTGCATTTTTTTGCGAAGCGATAACCCCGAACCCATCGACCAAATCTTCCTGCGCATTTGCTGCAGTAGCGCCGTTTCAATGGTCTCCAATTGCACGAAGCTTGTCATGGTTGGACTGGAGGGTCATCGGTAGAATATCAATGAAATTGCTTGATCTTCACGCGCAGTATTGAGATAGAATTGTGACGAGTGCAGCACGGTTGGAAGGTCTTTATGGACTTAGATGCCCCGTTTTTCTAAACGAAGTCCAGTGTTCCAACAGAACATGCCACTATTAGTAGGACGTTTCGTACTGATGTGCCAGGTCTCTCTTACCCACTCCTCGCAATGGATTCAACGGACTTATAGCTCGACTGCATTGGGTTCACATGATTTTAAGGTTACGAACGCATGGAATCTACATCTTGTAACAGGAGTAGGAGAACTGCTAGCTGCTTACTCTCGATCGCAATCAGTTCTCAATTTACAAGCACGCCCCCATTGCACACGATCATGGGATTTTTCTCCCCTGACACCATCACAGATTTTGTCAGGCGTGGTGACCTCGAAGGTGTCCGCCAGCGCTTGGAGTTGGGCGACGATGTGAATGAACGTCGCAGTGTCAAGGCAACTCCGTTACTCGAAGCTTCTTATCTCAACCACTGCGATACTGCTCTTGGATAGTGGTGCCGATATGGAGCTGGTCGACGTTAATAATGTCACAGCTCTTCACAAGGCTGTCGACTGGAAGAATACAGAGGCAGCTCTACTTCTGACACGCCATGGTGCGTGTGCAAACAAGATCGGATTTGTCGGTCGAACCCCGCTACAGATGGCAGTCAAACGCGATTTACTGGAAGTCACGGCCGAGTTGTTGAAGCATGGAGCTGACCCCACTCTATGCAATAACGACAAAAAGAGTGCTCAAGACTATGTTCAATGGGGTCCACACCGTAGCGCCTTTTTCGAGCTACTAGATGCACACTCCGACTTGGAATCCGCTATCCGAGCAATGAATAAAGACGCAATTACGGTTTGGCTCCGTAAAGGCCTAACGGGTGATCCAAGAGCGACCGTATCGGGCATCGATGCGGCTCTTCAAATGAAGCATTTTGAGGCAGTGAAGACCATTCTTAACGTGACACTGGATACCAAAACATTCGAAGAAAGGGATGAAATGGTCAAGTCTGTCGAAACTGGAATCGATCATGCCTCTGATGCGGAGTGGCGGGAGTCACTTACCTTAGCTGCGGGTGGCGTCAAGAAGAAGTGGATGGAGAAGCTCTTACTGGCGCAGGAGATGAAGACGCTGCAAATGTTTTGTGAAAGCGTTGTAAAGCCTGCCTGGATTAAGACCGTGCGATTCGGCAATAGTTGGACGGCACTGCACCGCGCTGCTTCTCTGGGCAACGCTCAAATCGCGCAGTATTTGCTGGTGGTGTGTGGCGTAAACCCTCTCGCCTTGAGCGCGGACGACAAGACAGCGTACGATCTCGTGGCTGAGGCTGACGGTTGCAGCGAAATGTGTTGGATGCTGCAGCATCACATGAAGAAACAAAAGTTTTCTGACCACTCTGCACAGCTGAAGAGTACGGACGAAGTTTGCTGTTGGTGATCTACAGCCAATAGTTGGTCAGATGACCAGCGTGCATGATCTCCGCATCCTCTTCAATTTGGACTTCCAGGCGTTGACTACCGACGAGATGCACGCGTTTATCACTGCGGCATTCAACCAGGCAACCACCGAAAAACTCGTGTATGACGACCACACCGCCGTCTTCTTCAAAATGGGCTTGAGGGAGTGTAAACGCCAACAGTTCATTTCTCAAGCGGAACGGGAGATCTGGGACCTTCAAGCAACAAAGGTCACCGTGGAAAACTCGGACTGGGTGCGGCAGATAAAACAATCGCTGCAACAACTTGATTACCGGCTTACAACCACCGAAGGCAACGTTGTGCTGCTCCACAAGCAGTTTGATGCGCTTCGGAACGCTCTTCTCCAACGCGAGAGGAGTCTGATCGAGCAACGCAAACGACACCGCTACGTTTCGCTTCTGTCATCAGCTCTGATCCTACGCGGCGGTGGGGCTATCAAAGAAATGTTCAAGGATGCGTTCACATGCTGGGATCCAAAGCAGCTTCTCTCGATTCTGAGTGCAGATCACATGGCCGGCTATCTAGCTGATCAGACGAACACTTTGGTTTTCAAAGGGTGTGTGAACGCTGTCCTCGCTGATGCCAAGATTGATGCAGAAGAGTTTGCTGGTATGCTGCGAGATGCTGTAGCTCTGGAGCACTCTGAGGTCGTACCAGTGGAGAATAGAGCCTTGCCAGCTTCAGACTCAGCTCTCGATATGTTCCCGCCAAAAAAGGGTAGTACCTTTAGGGCTGCTGTTCATGCTGGAATTCGACGTGCTAAAGCCAAAACGGATGACGGTAAATTAGCGGCGATAGGATCTGATAACACGTCGGTGACTCCATCATCAATCTCTCCAGCGCCGCTTGCTTGCGATTCCCAAATGACTGATTCACATTTGGAAGCGTACCCGTATCATTGCGCCGTGCAGTTTACTGAACGAGATTTGGAACAGTTTGTGACGTTCGCGAAGTACATCGAACAGGAGGGCGGAGACATCAACGAGAAGCTCCCAATGTACGTCCGTCCAGCGGGAACTGATGGCACGTCCGGCAATGGGGAGACTGTTGAGGCATCAGCGTTGATGTACGCCTCGTATTTGGGCCACGTGGAGATTGTCAAGTGGTTTTTGGATCGAGCCGATGTGGTGAAAAACGAGAAGAGCTACTTGACAATCAAACGCTCACTTTTTGCTACGCAAAAAGAGCAGCAGTGACGTTTGCTTACAACGCCCGACCATCAGTGCGTGATTGCATGACCCCGCGTGTCTGACGATATGTAGGTATTTGCTTTACCTGATCCATCAGCATGTCAGCTACACAAGTGCCTTTCGAGCGGATGACATCTATGTCATCCGTACTAATACATTCCATGTATCGCCAATATATACACTCGCATCCATAACTTGCTATTCGTGCGAGACCAAAAGTATACTCTCACTTGATCCAAGCAAACTTATAGGTGAAATCCATTCCTGTTCACACAACAGTATAAGTAAAAAAAACGCACTCTAATATAATTCAATCGAATACATACCAAAATGCAACACTCGAAAGCAAAACGTTACTGCCAACCACATGATCAATTTGTCTTGTACTAACGACATCTGCGTCTCCAATACGAACCCAAGCTGGTACAACGCCTGCATTCCAAGGTTCCGCTTGATGAGCCCAACAAGAAACACAAAAGACACGACATGCAAAAGCCCAAAGATCCATATTGGACGCACGGTTGAGCTAACCTTTTCAATGGTAACTCCAGCCATCTATCTCAGCGTGATATTGAGCACTCGGAAGATGCACCATTAACAGCATATAGTTGCAGTAAAACAACGGGACAAACGCCTCGCAAGTACGCAGCAGCAACGATACACTCGGTCGTGAAGAGCACCTCTAATGTCTCGATCAGAATTGTCGATTGCTTTGTTTGGGCATTCTGGTGGGGTGTTGTGTTTTCCGACGTTGGACCGTTCGCAGAAGTCAAAATCGGCATGATGCTATCCTTTCGATTTCGTGTACATAACAGTCGGAGATTGCACGAATACAACCCATTATTGGTACGACACTCTGCTTTACCCAGCGCAGGCCCTGGCCCATTATCTGGCTTGGCTGCTTGACGACGTTCATCAAAAGATTTTTCCGAGGAACAGCAGATGAATTCTGTTCGAGTCTGCTGCACAATGCGGGAGGCAAGAGCGAATTCGGATGCCACGACGAATCTGTCTCGATAATTTCTCGATATCTTTGCATAACGAGGCAACCATTGTCAAGACGCAGTTCTTGTCGCTTGGAATTGGTAACTTCATGCAGTCTGGGACAAATCATCGCAGTGCGTCGATGTAATCCATACAGCATTACACAGGTCTGAAGTAGGTCGGTCACCGTGATGGCAGTGACAGCAACCGCAGAAGACGCACTCTGCATGCAAGTAGCAACGTAGAGAGTATTGAAAAAGTCTACCGTGAATATGACAGCCTCCGGAACCATGTCTTCCATGTGCGCTGTGCACCTCAGCAGCATGTTTTTTTCACTGTAACTTTAATGATCGGTAAGAGCACTATCACTAACATTTGATACCGAGTACCTTCCGCCATGGGAAAGAGAGTTTCGTACGATGGGTAAATAAATGCCAATGCGACCTGAGCGCACACGAAGCAAATAAATCGGATCAACTGGTCGGAATGTACTATCATTTCATGAAGGATATGGCGGCCAACGATGAGTCGAACAGCAATGATGAGAAACGTGTAAAACACTGGAGCCATGGTCAACACACAGAACGGAACTGGACAATAACAAAAGCCGTAATCGCTGCTGCACAAGCAATAAACATCACAGCTGCACAAACCGACAGTACGATCTGTCGCATTGCAGAGATCACAACTCCATCGATCATAAACCTCGCTTGACCCATGACTGTATGTATGTATAACCAACAACAAGCGCCAAAATGAAAATCCGAACCCAGAATCCGTAGTTTTTCTGCCATCCTTCTGACGGGTCTTGGAGCGAAACCAGTTCTTGTAATATAACAAGAATAACCATAGGCATTGGCGTCCCAAAACACACCGTTAGGACTCGTGAAAGTGACGTAGTTCTCGTGTACGTCTCGAGGACGAAAGCACGTTCGATCGAGTATTTGCCACCATAGTAACTGACTTGAAGTCGCTTCCATGCGCGGTAAGGTTGGAGAAGTATTCTGCATGTATCAGAGATTTCTTCGATTGGAGGGCCGTGACTGCTATCAGTGGGATGGACACGAGGAGGAATCAACATTTACACGCTGTAAGAGACTGTTGAAATATGCCTCCTGCTGCCGTGTAGTGTATCACAATTTATTTGAAGTGCAGGCTAACTTTAGATTGCAAAAGTGTGTGCTGTGAATGAAATTCAATATGAATTGGTCCAATAGATGACATCAATGAAACGACCAGCCGCAAACTCATCGCCGTTACCCCTGCGCACATTACCGATCAGCACCATCGGCAATTTTATTACTTTACTACGATAAAATATGTTTATTACGAGCTCTCTTAAGCTTGCCAAAAACTGCATGACAGGAACATCGATCTTTCCAGCTACTTCCAAGTGCTTGTATTAACGAAGGCGACCTGAACTACAAGATGATGTCCTTATTGTGTCCCGTTCATTCGCTTCATTTCTCCAAACGCGCTCGTTTCTTCTTGCTTCCATTGACACGCACGTCGTAGCTGTTCATTAGTCGCCGCAATTCTGCCTGATACTTCACAAGCTTCTTCTGCCTCTTCAAAAACCAATCGCGAGTTTTCGTAATTTTCACGAACACGTCATCATTATCCTCGACAGCTTTCACCTCGAATGACGCGTTAATTTGCTTCTCACGCATCCATTTGGCGGCATAGTTTCGCGCTTTTTGTAGGTCGTCAAATTGCATCAGTTCCTTTGTGGACATTGAGGCTTCAGTACTTCTCAAGAACGTTTCTACATTTTCATTGCTCGAGAACTCTGCATCTGGCATCTCCCAAGAGAAACGCTTATCCAACGCGCCAATTATATCGTTTAACCACTTGACACGGACACCAGCGATAGATGACAGCACGGCAATCTTTTCGTCATTTACACTAAGTTCGTTTACAGACATTTCGCTTTTCTCGAGTGCGGGGCCCAGCAGCTTTGGGTCGGCGGCCATGAGTTTACTTGACACTGCATCAAAGAGAGCATTGTCACTACAGTGAAACGCATCTTTCCATAGTAACTCTAGGCACGGAGCTTGACATAAATCCTTCGTATCGCTTTGCTTAATCGCTTCAAGCGCAAATTTCAGTAGCGCTACGTGGGCTTTTCCACTTTTTAAGACATCCAGGACGCGTATCGCCACCTCCAAAGCGTTTTTATCTTCATTTATCGAGTCCAAAAAAGCTTGACCGATGCTATCCCAATCAAAGAGAAATAGAACGGCTGCTAACGACGAGGCAATTGTACACTTCTGTTCAAAACGGGTAAACAGTTTTTTGAAGAAGGAACAGGGTCATTAGCTTCCATCAATAACTCGCACAGAATTTCACAGAATTCAACCGATGGTTTTGCCGATGGCCCCTCCACGTCGGCCATAAATGTGCTGAGCGCCACAGCACTCACCGGCTTTTGTGTCCTCAGAATCGTTGCAGCAGCATCCATGTCAATGTATTCAAGAGCGTTTTTCACACCTAGAGCCGACGCCAGCCAACGATCGCAAACCTGGCATACTTTGTGACTAGACTCGGACGCTCGTTTGCTGGGTAAATGTGTCTCCCTCGTTTCTAGCACAAGGTCTCCATAGATCATAAAATGTTTTCTGTCCGGGATTTAGAAAATTCAATTCCCAACCTAGGAGACCACTTTTTCCAAGTCGGCCGAGCAGAAGCTGTAAGTACCGGTGAGAATAACCAGTAGTTTTTAGCCCCGAGTAAACTAAAAACATTTTTGCTGGACTACCCATAGAAATCGCAAAAAAGTGCATTTTCCTTAATATGGGGAAAATGATTCAGCAAAAATTGTTGTGAAGGCATAATAAACACAAACATGTAATGAACCAAACTACATTACCGTCGCGTAGCAAGCTCAAGATATGACTTTCCTACAGTATTTTTCCTATTTCTATAATTTTGCCAATGAAATTGACGTCAACCATCTTTGCTCTTTTCATGTGTAACGAAAATGTGGACTTTTACAGATGAGCGTGACATACATTTTAATGAAGCGAGTATAAATTCTTTTTTTTACGTTCTTTTCGTTGTTGAATTTGTCTTATTCTCTGCTTTACAATGGATATTTCAGATTTGCGTAGTTCCTTCTGGAAGTTGCTATAGAGGGACCGAATGCACATTTGCATTCTTCGGGCATGAAGAGATAATAGTGACGAACAACTGCAACGGAGCCAGTGGCGGAAGGAGGTCATTTTTTTTACTGTTATCCCCCCCAATTTTTTTTTTTGCCGATTCCGGTTTTACCCTTTTAGGTAAGCATAGAAAACCTCCCAATAACCTGTAAGCATGTGTTCACTGACGTAGTAGTCCTAATAAGAAGGCTCTGAATTTCGAAGCACAAGCTATTTTTACTGCATGAGTCAATAATGCAGTAAAAATAGCCTGTGCTTCGAAAGAAACTTCGCTGACCAGTTTATTTCGGGAACGCGAACTTCAACTCAATACATCAGCCTCCTGGATGTAGTAAGGAGGGAGTAAAATGCTGCTTCCTCCCCGTGTTCACCCCGCCGACAACTATCACAGTCCTTCTGGAGTCCAAGTTGAGGAAAATACATGTAGTTTATTTCGCCAGCCTCTCCGGGCCCGGAAGCAGCTTCAAGTCAGTTACTACGGCGGTAGATACTCTATTGAACGCGTTTTCGCTCTCGAGATGTACGCGCGAACTGCATCACTTGCACGAGTCCTGATGGTGTGTTTTGGAACTCCAATGCCTATGATCACTCTAGTTGAATTACAAGAACTCATTAAACTCCAGGATCCGTCAGAAGGCTGGCACGCAAATGACGGCTTTTGGGTGCGAACAATTATTTTGGCGTTCGTTACTGGACATACAATCATTGGTCAATCGAGGTTTATGATCGATGGAGTTGTGATCTCTGCAATGCGACAGATCGTACTGTCGGTTTGTGCAGCTGTGATGTTTATTGCTTGTGCAGCAGCGATTACGGCTTTTGTTATTGTCCAGTTCCGTTCTGTGTGTTGACCATGGCTCCAGTGTTTTACACGTTTCTCATCATTGCTGTTCGACTCATCGTTGGCCGCCATATCCTTCATGAAATGATAGTACATTCCGACCAGTTGATCCGATTTATTTGCTTCGTGTGCGCTCAGGTCGCATTGGCATTTATTTACCCATCGTACGAAACTCTCTTTCCCATGGCGGAAGGTACTCGGTATCAAATGTTAGTGATAGTGCTCTTACCGATCATTAAAGTTACAGTGAAAAAAACATGCTGCTGAGGTGCACAGCGCACATGGAAGACATGGTTCCGGAGGCTGTCATATTCACGGTAGACTTTTTCAATACTCTCTACGTTGCTACTTGCATGCAGAGTGCGTCTTCTGCGGTTGCTGTCACTGCCATCACGGTGACCGACCTACTTCAGACCTGTGTAATGCTGTATGGATTACATCGACGCACTGCGATGATTCGACCCAAATTGCAGGAGTTTACCAGTACTCCAATCAATAAGGAGTGTGTTTTGACAATGGTGTCTTCCTTGTGCGAAGACGTCTTTAAATTCGAGAGACAGTATCACCATGGTATCCGAATTCGTTCTTGCCTTCCGCATTGCATATTCGAGTCTAGTAAAGTTCATCTGCAAACCCTCGAGAAGGTATCTGAACAAGGTCACCAAGCCACCAAGTCAGACACAAATGCAGTAGAGCCCGCTGTTGAAAAAGCGGAATTTCACTCTCAAAGGCCTGACGGGTGTAATCTTCGTTTATTATGCCCTCGAAATCGTAAGGATAGCATCCTACCGGTTTTACCTTCTGCGATGACACAACACACAAAGGCCATACAGAGTCCTTCACAGAAACGATCGACAATTCTTATCGATACCTTGGAGGCGTTCTTTACTACCGAGTGTATCCTCGTCGCTTCGTATTTGGAGGCGATTGTTCCGTTGTTCTATGGCAATTACATCATTCTAATGGTACACCTTCCCAGTGCTCACACGGAAATGGCTGGAGTTACCAAGAAAATGTTGGATCCACTGTATTCCCGGTGCTGCTATTTGGACTATTGCAGCTTGTGTCATTTGGGCTCCTAGTTGTGGTTATCAAGCGCAACTTTGGTCGGAGGGCATTGTACCAGCTTGGATTCGTATTGGAGACTCAGATGTCGTTAATTCAAGGCAAACTGATACTTTGGATGGTTATCACGTTCTGCTTTCGCGTGGTACATTTTGGTACGTACCTGTGACTTTTACATATACGCATTTACCTCCTAACACTAGTGTCTGCGCAGGAATGGATTTCACCTATAAGTTTCCTTGGATCAAGTAAAAGTTTTACGAGTAAGCACAAACCGTGATCCTTTTCTAGCATGAGGACAAAATCGAGAATGGGGAGTAAGGAATGCACTAAAACTTGAAGGCTTCATAAAGAATCTGATCTGCTGACCAAATACAGAGCATCATACACCAGTAAACCTTATCGGTGATTTTAATAAATGCAGTGAACCTTGAACAAGTCGGACTTCATTGTACAGAAAAGTTTAGCTATCCACGTCTTTGGAGAAGAAATCGTCATACTAGAGTGGCTACATGGGTTATCTGTGACGCTGAAAATGGATTGTAGGCATTATCTGGCTGGCACCTGCGTGAATAGTTTACATTATTGAAAGTTACCCAGTGCCATAGAACCGACCCAGTTGTGGCACTTCGAATGAAGCATTCGAATGCAGTGAACGCCATTGTAGCCGTGTAGCAGATGCTTGGCCCGTAGAATTAACGCTTGTAGGGGCCTGTTGCAATTCACTACCTAGGTAACAAATAAGTGTCCAAGAGGCGTTTTGTCATGAACTTGGATCGACAAAGTCCAGAAAGGAACGTTGCAAATGCAGCTCTCGATGGGTACACATAAACTACGCCACGCTCGATCATATTCGATATCATCTGGAAACCCTAACTCCTTCCAATCAAGATGCGCCATGTCGTCGTTGACACTGCTTTCCTTTCCATAATCATCGGATTTGCAGCTCTTGAACTAGGAATTACCTTAATCATTTGGTGGAAACGATCAAAGTATGCGAACGTACTCAAGCAAAATAACTTTGCATGCTTGGAAGAGGATGCAATTGATGAAAACGGTGGAAGGTATCGACAATTCCAGACTCCAATCGGAAACAGCACTGATGCAAGTTCCCGTAAAACTTGCGCTTCACAAAATAATAGAGAGCGTCCACGTAGCAAATGAGTCTCTGGGATGACGATGTGATCACGACAGCGAGAATTACCATAGAGTAGATAGAGATGCACAAACTGATCAGCCAAGGAGGGTAAGGTAAGGTCTACAAGGGAACTCTCAATGGACTCTCCGTCGCGGTCAAGAGGATGTTACCCGCACACAGGAAGAGTGTCGCCCACGTCAACAACTTTTTGGCGGAAGTCAAACTAATGGCATCACTTGATCACCCACGCATCGTGCAATTCGTGGGCATCGCATGGGATTCACTTAGTGATGTTTGTGCCGTCATTGAGTTCATGGATGGCGGGGATTTGAGAGGATTGCTAACATCATATCACAACCAACACCATCCCGTTGGATTCGACTGTAATAAAGTGAAGATCGCGCTGCATGTTGCGCATGCGCTCACTTACCTGCATTCATTGAGTCGAGTGGTGATTCATCGCGATCTGAAGTAGAGGAATATTCTGCTGACAACGAATCTAGATGCCAAGTTGACGGACTTCGGTATCTCTCGAGAAAGAGTAGATCACACCATGATAGCTGGAGTGGGTACGTCGTTGTGGATGGCACCGGAAGTTCTCATGGGAGAACGGTACGCCGACAAGGCCGACATTTTCTCGTTCGGGGTGGTTTTGTCGGAATTGGATTTACAAGTGCTGCCGTATGCTCATGCAACTGATAGCGATGGTTCAGGCCACCGCATGCGTGACTTGGCAATTCTGCAGCGGATGACGATGGGAAAGTTGTGCGTCCAGTTTTCTCCCAATGAGTTTATCTCGATGGCTGCTTTGGGGAATGCATGCGTGTCGTTGGATCCGAAAGACCGACTGAAGTGCTGTACAGATTGCAGGTTATCCAGCGTGATGAAATGCTGAAATGATGTTTTTTTCGTTCAAACGATTGATGCGTACAACAAAAGTCTGCAAAAAAAGTTTTTTTGTTTTCACGTCGATATCAGCCGTGTCATTTTCCGTCTCACTTCTACAAACAGTCTTCGGTTCTTCCTTCCTTGCCATGGGTTTCTTCTCAGTCGACATTATCACGGATTTCGTGAGGCGTGGCGACCTCGATGGTGCTCGGCAACGCTTGGAGTTGGGCGATGATGTGAACGAACGTCGCAGTTTCCAGTTCACGCCGTTGCTCGAAGCAATTCTGAGTAACAACTGCGAGATTATCAAGTTGTTGTTGGACAATGGTGCCTGCCTGGAGCTGACCGAAAGCGGTGGCCTCACAGCTCTTCACATGGCGATCAGCAAGAAATTTACAGATGCGGCTCTGCTATTGGTACGCCACGGGGCGTGTGCGAATACGATCGCGTATCTCGGCCGCACTCCCCTCCAGACCGCAGTTCATCGCGATTTACTGGAAGTTACTGTCGAGCTACTGAAATATGGAGCTGATCCGACACTTCGCAATTATGCAGATAAGAGTGCTCGGGACTACGTTGATTATGGTCCAAATCGAGACAAGTTTCTCGAGCTGCTGGATGCTTACTCCGATTTGAAGAGCGCTATCTGATCGAAGAATCAAGACGCAATTACAGTTTGGCTCCGGAAAGGTCTTTAAGGTTTATCCTACACTTCCAGATACTGACACGGCTACGCAAGCCAAGAACATAAACTCGGAAAACGCTACTCTTGAGGTGACGCCGAATACGAGCAAGTTTGACGAAATGGTTCAAAACCTCAAGTTAGCTGAAAATGAAATCGAGAAAACCACAGACGGAGACTGGCGTGAGTCACTTACATTGGCTGTGGAAGAGTATAAGAAGCAGTGGCTTGAGCACGTGCTGTTGTCGCAGGAGACGGAAACGTTACGAAGATTTTGTGAGAGCGTTGTAAAACCTGCGTGGATTCAGACTCAGTTTTTCGACAACAGTTGGACAGCACTGCATTGCGCAGTGTCACTTGGGAATGATGACATCGTTCATTATTTACTGGTAAGATGTGGCTTGAACCCTCTCGCTGTGAGCTCTGACAACAAGACGGCGTACGATCTAGCAGTTGAATCGGACAGTAGCAGTAAAATGCGTTGGATGTTGCAGCAGCATATGATGAAACGGGGCTTTTGTGACCACGCCGCGTTGCTGTTGAGTGCAAAAGAAGTCACAGTTGACGATCTTCTGCAACTGCCCGGACATAGGACCAGTGTGTTCGATCACCGTATTATTTTCAATTTGAATGTTTCACTGAAACTTTCAGGCGTTAACTGCTGATGAGATGCGCACCGTGCTGACGGCATCGTTTAACGAGGCGATCACCGAAAAACTTGTGTGTGATGACCACACAGCCGTGCTCTTCAAGATGGCCTGAAGGAGAGCAGATGCTTAAAATTTATTTCGCAAGCTGAGCAGATCGACTGGGACCTGAAAGCAACGAAAATTAATGTGGAGAACTCGGACTGGGTGCGACAGATCAAACAATCGCTGCAAGAACTTAAGGGCGAGACCACAGCGACCGAGAGAAACGTCGAGCTGCTTCGTGTCCAGTTTAACTCCCTGAGAAACGCACTTATCCAACGAGAAAAGTGTGAGATCAAAAGGCGGGAACGGCAGCGCCACATTTCGCTCCTATCGGTGGCTCTGATCTTGTGCGGCGGTGGGGTTATCAACCATGTGTTCAACGATGCACTCGAGACGTGGGATTTGGACGGACTTCTAAGTAATGAGAATTTGAACGATTTCAAAGAGTATTTTTGTGTTTTATTTGGTGCGTTTTATTTATAAGGATTTTCTGAAGGATCGTCTTACTGACCGAGCAGTTTTATCTTTAAAGACGGCGTTAATGCGATCCTCGTTGACGCTGGGATTAATCCCGTGGAGTTTGGTACTGTGTTGCGCGATGCTGTATCTAGAGAAGGCTGAGGTCGACACAGTGGATAATGAACTTCCCGCCCCAGCAATCGAGAACCCTCTGTTCCCTCCCACCCAAAAAGAGTAGCACTGCCGTCACAACGAATGAGGCGAGCTTGGTGCCTTCATCACCAAGGGTTATATCCTCGACAGTGGACTCTCAAAATTTAATGATTAAAGCTAGCATGGAGGCGTTCCCGTACCACGACACTGTGCGGTTTAGTGACGGAAATTTGGAGCAGTTTGAGGAGCTGGTGCAGTACATTCAACAGGAAGGCGGAGACATCAACCAGACTCACTATATACGTTCGTTTAATTGATGACACGGCCAGCCAATGACAGGAAATCGAGGCCTCGGCCTTAATATATGCGTCGTATTTGGGCCACGTGGAGATTGTCAAGTGGTTTTTGGCTCGAGACGATGTCATGAAAACCGAGAAGAGCTTTTTTTTTACGATCAAGCGCTCACGTAGCAGCCCCAAGTGCAGCAGTGACGTTTGCATCAAGCGACCGCGTAGCGGTGCGTGAATGTTTAATCGGCGCTGCCGTATATTTTTCTTTCTTGTTGGTGCGGTCGATTTATCGTTTTCAAATGAATGCTTATTAGCTGAACGTGTTTCGTTATCTGCATAACGTTACTTCGAAGTTCGGTTTTTATGGTCATTTATTGTGCTTTGCAGATGAAATGTCGCTCCGTTTTATGGCCTAGATCGAGCATGACCGGCACAAAAAACCAGGCGTAAAAATGAGATGGGAAAGACAAACCTAGAATTATTATATCTGTCCTCGATTTGCGTTTCAAAATCGCAAAAGGGGTCGTTTTACAGGAGATCGAGATCGATTTGTCGTAAATCGACCACGAGCGCTCTGTCTCTTTTTTAACATCGATTTATAAAACGACCTCGATTTATTATATATAAATCGAGCATCCAGCTAAGTGAAAACGACAAAAGCTTTGCAAAGCACAATACATGTTAGCAACGAATCAAGAAGCATTTGGAAAATGCAACCGGAAATACTTTTTGATACTTTTCAGGCGGCGTCTGCATCTTCCGATGTGTAGAGTTAGAAAAAAAACCGGTCTCAGAATTATATAATGCCATATTTTTAGGAGCACCTTTGAGGACGAAAAGCTTGATGTCTTGCCAATTTCGTCCTATTTAAAATTAGAGCATGAGTCACTCGCTTACAAAATCGCCCGATACTTTGAAACGGCCCAAGCTGCACCGGCTGCAAGGCTGATCGTACTTAAGTGGATTCTTACTCAATGAAAGTCTACATATATGAGCGGTAGTGTGCGCGTTCAATCAAAGAACCGCGCATGGAAATTTGAGTAGAACGCACAATATCTGAGTACGAATATGCTGTAATGATGCTAGCGTTATATGACCCGAAGCTGCTCGTGCATTTGTAAATCTTCATTTAGTGGTATGTTTTGTAATGGAGCAAACCCTCAGGCAACTCGTACGTTTTGTCTTCATCTCGATTGCATGTTCGCAGCTGACAATCTGCTCGTTCCATGATCAATTTTAGTCGCCGAGCTCACGCTTTCGTGGGGATTTCTGTGGTATGATATCAGCGTTATCCGACGAAGCGGAGAAGTGCAGAGTTGTTCAAAACGATTCAGCGCAAGAGAATACTAAAAGCGCTTATGTACAGCCTCAACAATGCTCATTTCTCGCCGATTGCATAAAGCTCACTGGTGTGGGAGGGGGGGGGGGGGTCAACACCCCCATGCAAATTTCTCCATCAGGGTGTGTAACGATCAATGACGGTTGCATGTAGTATCTGCAAGGAAGTATGCGAAGACACGCTGGGGGAGTCGGCGAGGCTCCCGTGTTGTTTGCCGTAGTTATTCACTTTTGAGTAAAAGATGAAGTGAGCTACTCCTATCGCTACGGCTTCCGCTGACCTGAGGCCGTAGCTCTTGTAGTCTAGCTTGTCGCTATGCAGTCATCAGCTTCTGCGTTATTGCAATGTAGTGAAATTTGTGGAGTAAATCATGGATTTATAGGTTGTCATCAACTTTGCGTAGCATGGGATCAGCTTTGTGCTGTATGGGAACTTGTCACCTTATTCTGCGTTATGTGTGTCGCCGTAAGGCGTTAATAGCTTGCGACCAGTAGCCATTGGTCGCTATGCTGCTAGCTGTAGTAGGCTTGTTGCTTATGTCTGCATGGAACACCTGGACTACACTGCTCCTCCAAGCCTGGTTCAGGTAGAAGCAGCTGTCACAGGGTTATAAGCCGTCAGTGTAACGTGATAATAGCCGACTAATGCAATTTCACGTTTTTGTAATGTCATCTCATTAGTCGCTGGTTGAAGTGGCCTGGCTATAACTATAACTGGTGCAACGTGTTGAAGTTGACTTTTGCCAAAATATTGCGAAGCCAATCTTAAGCCGAATCAATTGGAAGTTGCATCAATCAAACCGCCCAGTGCGGATCTACATGGTAGTATGCATAATGAATGCAGTAGTGGAAAAATATTTATTTTCGCAAAACTTTACAAGTTCTTTTATTGAAATTTGGACAAGTGGTCTTTCCAGTACTTGCGCACCTTTGCGTCTTGCTTCTGTATGTACTGGTCTAAAAGAACCTTGACTTCTTGGGCAAGGGAAGAAAGTGGTTCCCACGAGTCTTCGATAGACTCTAAACCTTTTCAGCTAACCAGAACCTCGTAGTCCTTGATGGATGGGTTCCAGCGATGATGTTTCAGCTCGTTAACGGACAATATGATGCCCTGGGCAGCCACATGCTCGAGGATTTCCTCATTCACATTTAGGCTATTATCCGCATCGAACTTCAGGCGTGATGGATGGGCATCGGACTCATCTCCTGTCACTAGATGACGGATTCAGAACGAGTGTGTGTCTGCTCGGACCACACTGTATGGTCCTTGCCATGTCACTAGGAGATTGTTTCCCTTCTTTTCGTCTACACGTGATTGTTGCACGAAATCACCCACATCAATGTTTACCACAACCTCGCCCCGCTCCCTCTATTCGTTGAGGAGACGCTGCTTTAAGCGTTGGTCATTAATGGGCTGGTGCGTTGCGCACACAATGTCTCGCAGTGTACCTAAGTATTTGCTCATGTCTTCCGAATTGCTCGGCAGAGCGACCAGTTGCTTGTTGTTCGGATGGTAGAACTCAGCTAGGGGTGAGGGACATGGTAGTCCTGTGAATAGTTCAGTTGGGGCTCGGAAGCTAAGCGATGGTAGAGCAGTGTGGGTTAGACTGGCTTGAACCACTGGTACCAGGTAGACCCAATCTTTTGCTGAAATCTTATATTCTAGGATCATGGTCCGTAGAACTTGAAGTATATCGCGGTTGACGCGCTCCACAGACCCATTAATCCACGGGCTATATGCCAGTGTAAATTTGGCTTTTGAGCCTTCTAGACAGCTCTGCTACCACTTCGTTCTTGAAGTGGGTGTCATTGTCGCTCACCCATACTAGTGGGGCGCCGACCCGACTGTGCCAGTCGAGGATGACAGTAGTGGCGACGGCACTATCTGCAGTGTCACACATTACGAGCTCACAGAAGTGGGTGGCGTGGTCCTTCAGTACAAGTAAGTACTTGCTGGCTCCAAATGACTCGCCTAGGAATAAAAAATCCCAGTGCAGGACCCCGTTCCGTTCATTGCAGTCAATAGTTTCACTCCATGGTCGATGGACCATTCTCTCCCCGTTCACGTGTGGGCAAAGGTGGCACTTTGACACGAGCTCATGTACCACGCTACGCATGTTCGGAATGTGAAAAATGCGTCTAAGGTGATTAGCCATGGCCTGCCCGCCACGGTGGCCTTGGGCCCCGCAATGGGCGATCACACACAGCCGTTGAGTAAGATCGTGACTTGCAGTAGGAATCCAAATGCGTTGGTCCACTCGCAGTACGTCATCCTCCCCTCGGATCGACGTAGGTGGTGCTGAGTGCTGCTTCTGGGCAGCCATGACTTCGTCCAGCGATGGCCAGACGAATCCATCAGCGTCAAGTGGTCGTAGGGTCAGTTTTGCGCTGGAATTGTCCGTAATCTTCCTCTGGTTTGTCTTTTTCCGAGAGAATCGCTTCAACTTGACCGTACCTGTCGGTTGGCCAGCCCATCTCGAAAGCATGTCCGCCCACACGTTGGAAACTCCGTCAACGTGCTCAATGATGTGACGGTAGGTCATCAACTTCAACGCCCATCTTAGAAGTTTGCCGCGAACGTGTTTCTTGATGCTGACATGAGGTACGGAAACATGGATCAAATTTCTGTGATCACAGAATAGTCTGAACGGCCTTGCCCGTATCAGCAAATAATCGAGCTTGTCGCAAGCTACCAGGATAGGGTAAGCTTCTTTCACAATTACTGACCAATTCAGTTGCACCGTGAAAAGTTCCACTCACGCACGTGAGCAATTGATGTTTGTGAGCAGTGATTGCAACCTTTGGGTTAAAGTCCATTACCTGGGTAAGAATGACTGAGAACCCTGTATCAGAGGCGTCCGTGAACACACATGTAGTTGCAGCATCGTCTGGAAGAGCTAGCGTGGCGGATGTCGCCAGTAGATCCTTCATTCGATTGTACGATTCCTTCTCGGTCTTCGATGGTTCAACAGAAATCCCAGCTGCAACGCGTTTGGTTCGCTTTGCTATTGCTGAGGGCGAAGTCAAGTCGCTGTAGAAGCGGCTCGGCAGCACGGGCGTAGTCAATGATGGACTCGCGCATCCAGGTGGCAGGACAAATAAATTGCTGCAACTGACCAGCCGTGGTGGAGTAAGGCATAGAACGTAGAGCGTCGATTCGCTCTGGATCGTGGGAGATGCCATCACTACTAATGATGCGACCACACCATTTTACCGATTTTTGGTACAGGCTACTTTTTTTCGCACTGAGCTTACGCCCGGATGCGGCCACCAAGTCGAAGAATTGCTCCAGCTTGCATAGGTAGGTTTCGATATCATCAGCGAACAGTAGAAGATCGTCGACCCAAATAACAAGATACTTGTACAGAAGCGACTCAAAGCATTCCTCCATAATCTGCTGAAATTGCACAGCAGCGTCGCAACACCCTTGGGGTACACAACGAGGAGTATATATTTTTGAGTCTGTGATGTATGACATCAACTCTTGGCTAAGCTCATCTAGAGGTAGCTGCCAAAATCCCTTTAGGAGACCGAACAGTCCGAAATGTTTCTTACGTTTGGTGTGCTCAAGGAGGGCACTCATGTGTGGCATCGTACTGATTAGAGCCTCAATGAGGTCGTTTACCAGTCGATAGTCGCAGGTTTGACGGTATTCTTCTGTACTCGTACCTGGCTTACGCGCTGGGAGCACTGGGCTAGCCCAACGACTAGTCGGGTTTTCATAAACCAGCCGAGATCAACCAACTTTTGGTTGAAATCATGCATAAATGCCCGTACGGCCGGTGGGTACCGACGTGGTTTGCTTTTAATAGCATTAGCCCCGCCTTTGAGACGAACTTTCAGCGGTCTGACGCTGGGTGGAGGGTCACTGCCCAGTACTAGGCGCCAAATGTCGTGCTTGACTGCAATAGCACGAAGGCGTTCTTTCAGATGGCTTGGGAAGCCGTGATCTAGTGCAGCTTGCACCAGCCTGTCTATAGCATCTCGTAGGTCATCGTCACTTGGAGCCGCACCAGAGACAGGATCGTCGTAATTGTGATCGACATCACCCTCCTTGCCGTCGTAGTCGCGCTCAGCTAGTTGTTCTAGCTGACGATCGACGTCAATGCCAAGCGTCTTCAGTATATCTTGACCCAAGATGAGTTCAGGTTCGTCAACCTCAATAACGAGGCATTCGACAGGTTCATGGAGTGCTACGGGCCCAGCGGCCGTGTTCAACAACACTCGTAAACACACTGTGGTAGTACACGTGAGTTCGCAGTTTGCTAAGTCACATTCGCCACAGGTGTGCGCAGCCGGGCCAATTTGATGGTTGGGTCCCGAATCATCAACTCGTCAACATGCTTGCGACTAATAGCAGTGGTCCGCACCGGTATCCGCACAGTATGGCAATTCCATAATATCATTCAGAGTGACAGTCTTGTCTTCGGAAGGGAGGCACTCGCGAAGCCGCTTGAGTCGAGCAAACTCTCGTTTACTATTGTCTCCTTGCTGTGCACGCAATTTTTTTTGCGGATCTCCACTTTTTCACTATCAGAAGCTCTGGAGCATTCCGAAAGCAAGTGGAGGTCACCACAGTGCGGGCATGGCGTCGGTGGGACTTTAGGGCGCTCAGCGGTCGACTTCGTTGGCGGCCGTGGGCCGGCACTACGTGCTTCACTCGCTAAACGAGGTTTTTTCATCGACTTCTTGCTATAAGCCCTGAGGGCCGTGCGCTCAGAGTCGCGGTCACGGTCACCACGGTCACGCTTGGCGCGACGTTGACTCTGGTATGCCTTTTCGTGGTCTAGGGCTTTTTCAGAATCAAATCGTGGAGAACTACCTCGTCTTCTCTCGCTTTACGCGTCTGCAAACGAGCAGTTCGACCAACCTCTTCTCGAAGAGCTTTGGGCTCTAAGGAATTGATCAGAATTTTGCATAATTGCTTCCTACCGTCTTCACTAGTAAAGAAGATACGCCATCCGTGATCGTCGATAATTTCGTGGCAGAGTCTGAAATATTGAATGACACGCTCATGCACATCGCTTTCAGACAGGTCCATGTGGAAATTTTCAGCCATTTCTTGTTCGACGTCAGGGACACTGTTGTTCTTGATGGTTGAAATATTTTTCAACCTTGGTCAGGATGATGTCATCGGTGACGTCGTCGATGGACATCTTCCATCGTAGGCGACACCATTGCCGAAGTAGATCTTCATCAAAGGTGTTCTTGATTGGCACGATCAAATCCTCACTTTCCCCTTTTGCGCGGTTATGAATCGTGTCTTCATACTCGCGACGCTCCTTGCGCCATTTCACAAGGGCAGCATGGGACGTAATTCTTGGTGGCAGTATCGGGGTGAAGATAGGAGCAGAGGCTCGTTCGGCATCATCATCGGGGTTGGAGCGCTGAGCTCGGGTCTTGGTCATCGTTACTTAAGCAGATAACTGCTAAAGAATTCTTTGTAGTTTCTGCAAGGAAGTATGCGAAGACACGCTGGGGGAGTCGGCGAGGCTCCCGTGTTGTTTGCCGTAGTTATTCACTTTTGAGTAAAAGATGAAGTGAGCTACTCCTATCGCTACGGCTTCCGCTGACCTGAGGCCGTAGCTCTTGTAGTCTAGCTTGTCGCTATGCAGTCATCAGCTTCTGCGTTATTGCAATGTAGTGAAATTTGTGGAGTAAATCATGGATTTATAGGTTGTCATCAACTTTGCGTAGCATGGGATCAGCTTTGTGCTGTATGGGAACTTGTCACCTTATTCTGCGTTATGTGTGTCGCCGTAAGGCGTTAATAGCTTGCGACCAGTAGCCATTGGTCGCTATGCTGCTAGCTGTAGTAGGCTTGTTGCTTATGTCTGCATGGAACACCTGGACTACACTGCACGGACGCCAAGGTGACAATGGTAAACTTTTTTATGGGTCGTATTCAGACATGACCCGAATTCAGGTTGGGCTTACTTTTAGCTGTAATTGCATATAAACCAAGAGAGTGGTTGCTGCTCCAGACTGGGTTCATAAAAAGGCAATTTGCTGCTTTTGGCAAGCGTTGCCACGTAGCTTCCAGCGAGCGTTGAGCGACTCCCATGGCTTGTTTCAGGTCGCCAATAGAGAAGCTACCAAGAACTCCAAACCGCACAACACTATCATAACGGAGGAGGAAGCATCGTTGGTGTGTTTCAAGCCGGAACTAAGTCGGCGCTATGCACACTACCAACCATTTTAGGGCTTTAATAAGGACCAATAAACCCTTATTAAGGACCTTAGCTCCCAGTCTGGAGCAGCAACACGTGCCATAAACTAATGCAGTAGTCGGAAAAGCCCCTCGGACGTCTCCTTTGAGCTAGACAACTACTGCAATGACGAACTCACAGCTCGTTTAGCGGTAAAAAAAATGATAGCAGTTTTGCGGATCAATTATAATTGCCCTTATAAGTGTCGATAAAGTAATTACAGGGGGTTTCTGAGACATTCTACGTGAAGGGTATATGCACCTCTAACAGTCCGCTCGCCCATGTCTTCTTAACACCTGCAAATGCATCGAATATCGGGCAGAGATTGTGGTCTGAATTTCGACTTAAATAAACTATCCGATCTAAATCTATGTCATGTCTAAGTACGACCCAAGAAAAAATCTTCCGGTGAAAATGGTAAGACGCATGCTCCTTATCACCACACCCATAGTCGACGTGACGTTATGTCAAGGAAATTCGGAGCCAACCAATAGAATAAAACATTATAATCGCGAAACAAAATTACAGATTGTAAATACACATGCCAATTAAGAAAATGAACTCAAAAGTTGAGCAGTGTTTCATGTAGATCACTAAGGCATTTTTGCTCAGAAATCTTAATTACTGTATGGAGCAAGCTTGGCTGATGACGTGGTTGTCATCAGGCTTGCCATTCTGACGAGGCGATTGCAGTGATTCTGCGATTCCTGCTGCACTGAAATTGACTTGAAAAGTGGCGCACACAGGACGATGATCTGACGTTCGAAAGTTCGTTTGACTGCGGTAGCTGAGTAGCTCAATGTCATGTAACTTTTCATTCGACAGGTACAGCACCCGATCTGTCCATGAAGGAATACGCTGCTTAGAGGACGAGTCGTACACATCACTGCGTTTGTCGAATTTGTACGTGGGTCGGAAGTTCAGTTGGCCTTCTCGGAAATGAGGGAATACGTTTCCCGCTTTCATCTCTCGTTGCAGTTGGTCGTTCGCATACAACACCTCGTACTGATTTCGCAGCAGCAGAGTGTCGACCATGCGTCTAGTACCGTTAATACGGTAATTGAGATCACCAAACCAGAAAACACGGTCGAAAACTTCGCTCACGGTACGTTTTGAGCCTGCTGCGCCTCCGTTGACGACCGTCGGCATGGAGAATCGGTTCACCGACGTTCGACCGAGTCCTTGTAGTCCATCTTTATTCGGACTACCAGGGGGTAGTGGAGCCACAGCCGCTTCGTTTGGTGTTGATACCGACGCAGATACTGAGGGTGAAAGTTTCAATTCATGGTTGATACGATGAAAGTTGCCATTCCGTTTGGAAACGTTGCGTTGATGTGCATCAAAGTGGCAATTTACGAAGGCAAAGCTCGTATAGCCAACAGTGAAGGCGATTCCGACTCCTCCTTTGTTGCCGAGCTGATTCCCAAGTCCCGTCGCGACAGCATCTGACCGGATGTTGCCAAGTAGTGGCAAGACACTTGCGTGTACAAACACGACATTGTGAATAGCGGTGAGAGCATGCGACGCCACGAGAATGTAGTCATCTCCCAGTGTGTTCCTTAACTGATCTTCCCACGTTTTCTTGGACGTGAACACGACACTCTTCGCGATTGAATTCACGCATTCCTCGCTCCCTACCGCTACGATGTGGTATTTGTTCAGCCGAATCCAGAGACGCAGGTCGTCAGTAGGTTTCTTAGCGTGCATATTCCAGGTACCGCAAAACACTCGCAGGCGTCCTTTGGAAAGGAATTGAGTCTGTGTCACGCTTTCTTCAGCGGTAGTGAGTTGATTGAGGTCCTGCCAGTCGTCCAGTACTTCCAAGTCAACTTCTTGTGGCCAGTCACCGATCTCGTCTGGGTCGGAATAGACTCCATGTCCAGCGTCCGAGTCCGATCTTGGTGGCGACATGGACTGGAGTTGAGACCGCTTTCGTCTTCGTCGGCGTCTCTCCTTGTCAGATGTCGGCATCTTCTTCCGCACTAGTACCCCACGAGCTCTGGTCTGAATCTTGACGACAGCTTCCTGCTGTAGCTCGTGAAGAGCTTCGTCTCTGATCTCTTCGTCCATCTCAAGTTGTCGTCGGCGTGCTATTACGCGGCCATGATAACCACGTATCAGCGCTTGGATCCTCGTTGCCATGAAGTGATGTAGATCTCCATATTTTGTCTCCTCTTTCGGCTGAATTCCTGGTAATAACGAGTAAGACGGTCCACTACCAATGCTGTGTGTATGTCTTCGTGATGATCGAGTAGTATGACGACGACTTCTCTGATGACCATGCGAAGATCGACCTGCACGATCTGATAGTCGGCGTCTTCGAGATCTTCTATTGGTCTCGGATGAACTAGAACTTGAGGAACAAGAACATGACGAGCACGAAGAGCACGAGGAGCACGTTCCTTGGTCAGAACACGAACAGGATGAGGAATATGATCTCGACGATGAAGCCAAGCTTCGTGGTGAGCTAGAAGGCTTGAGCTGAGGTAAGTCTAACGGAGGGATAACAATTTCAGGTCGGTCTGGTATTGGCACTGTAGCCGTGATACTCTCAATAGGAGGACCAAACTCCAATACATCGAGCGTCTTGGTTGAAGGTTCCACTTCTGCTGGTGGGTCTACAATTTCCTCAGCGAAAACCCGGGAGGATTGTCGAAACATTGTTTTACATTTCTTGAATTTCTTCTTCAGAGCCTTCTGGATCGTCAGGGCTGCCGAATTGTGGGAAGGCTCTTTCACCTTCTTCGGTAGTATCTCGATCGTCGCTGAAATAGTAGAATCCTCCGACGGCCTCACGATTAAAGATTCCTCCCCGCTAGTATTCTCTAATGCGCATATTTCTTCAACTTTGTTGACAAAACTCGGAGTTGAAGTCTCCACTCTATCAACCGCCGGTACGTCTTCTTGAACCATTTTCTCCAGCTCTCGCTTCTGTTTCTTTTCAGCCTGCCGTCGCTGCTTCTCCGCTGCTCGCTGCTTCGCGTGGCTTCTTCGCTCCACTTTTTTCTTTCGCAGCAGCTCCTTCTGCCGCTGTGCCTTGGCCGCATCCAAGGTCGGAGTCGACATACTCGCCTTCATCTGTCTACTAGGCGCCACGTCGTCCACATGCGGTTCCTCCTCGCCCTTATCCACTTCCACTTCCTCCACCCCAACGCGATTATTCGCTCGACGAGGCATAAAGAAAAAGAAATCTACAAGAAGAACACCACAACCAACGACCCCCTAACTATAGAAACCCAACCGTTGCATGGTAATAACAAGGATATTCATCAATCAAAGAGCTACGATAACCGATATGTAGGCACTAAACCTCCTTGTGTTTATCCCTTGAGGGTAATGATCGCCACGTTGATGAATGGCGCCAAGAAGTAGATCACAACCATGAAGAGGATGCAGCAGAAGCAGCACGTAAGACGGTGACAGATCGACGGTCCCAGTAGATCGTTGAGCACCTTGAACGGGTTGAGAGAGAACGACAGGCGTCCAGCCGGCGGAGGCAAATACGGCGAGTTGTTGGGCGACGAGCGGCCCTGACCCACGGGGTTTTTCTTGGCGTTCTCAGCTGGCACCAACTCAAGTGAGACGCACACTTCGCCCATAAAGTTGCGCGTATTGGTCTTGTGGTCGAGACTCTCGAGCTTGAGCCACTTGGAGTCGGCCGGGTCGTCGTCATCCCAGAGGCCCGTGGCCTCTCGGATCTTCTTGACCGCCGCGTCGTCATCGGACGACGCCTTCTTCTTCCTCTTCCTCGTCTCCTCGTCGTCCTCATACACTTGCACATTCGACTTGAGCTTATAAGCGCGACGGAAATGCGGACCCAGATCCAGCGTGTGCTCTCCGATCGCGTCGTTAGCGGACAACACGTCCTTGTCCCAGCCCTGGATGTGGAAGTACGGGATCTTTGTGTTGGTCTGCTTATGACCCAGAGTGATGGGGAACTTCATGCGCCAATTGAACGATCCCTTGCCCTTCTTAGCTCGCCAGTGGATGTCCGTCTCTTGGTACTCCGATCCTTCCAGCCAGCAGCGGAAGAACAGATCGTTCATGTCTTCCAGCGTGTCGAACGAAGGCACGTTCCGTGCTTTCCACACCACCACACGGAGCTCCATATCCACCGGTGGAGGCAACGAAATATCGATCGCAGGGTAGTCGTGGGCCTGGGCGGGACTCAGAATGTCGACCCACAGCTTGATTGTACCCATCGGCGCTCGCGACGTCGGGATATTGAGCGTCCGTGTCTCCAGCGGCTTCAAGCGCAGTCGACTGGACGTCTCGTACATCTTCCCCATGGCCTGCCAGCGTCTGTCAAACAGCCGGTCTTCCAGGTCGATCGTGGTCTTGCCGATCAGGTCGTCGCCTCCAATGAGATCGTGGTCCATGGCTTCGATCGTCAAGATACTGGCGCCCGGCAGCTTGGCGTTGAACATGAACATCTTGTAGAAATCCGGGTCCGTCGTGTCTTCGATGTAGTTCTTGCGGTCGCTGATCTTCTTGCCGCCCAGTTTTAAGCGCAAATAAGGGTCCGATTTACCTGGACGCCCATTTAATCCGATGTCCATGGGCGCAAAGCCCACGCCGTCCAGCACGTAGATACGTACCTCATACGGTAAAGTCTGCAGTAATGTATCAAAGTCAAACAGCGGCTTCTCGTCCTCTCGCTCAATGACGCGGATCAATCCCTTAAAGTAGCCAGCCATCTTGTACAAGCCCGCGTCGTCCCCCACACCTCGAGATTTCTTGGCGAACGGGTTTATTGCAGCCAGAAGCGACGACTTCTTCTTCTTCTGTCCAATATGCAGGCCGTACTTCTCGAAGGGGGTGGTTTTAAGCTCCGATTCCAGATCTCCATCCAGTAATTCGCGGTGTTTTAAGTATTTCTTCGAGTCCGGATCGTCCTCTTCGCCCGCTATAGTCGAGCGTCGAGACGAGGCTTCTTCGAAGGCTCCATTGGGGTCGAAGTCCACGCCCATACTCTTCAACGCACCGAAGACGCCGGCGCCGTTATCCACCGACTCCAGTCCAGGCGAGTCGTCCGGTTTGGCCACTTTGCCCAGTAGCGGAGCGTCGTCCCCCCACTCGTCCGCAGACTCGAGCTCAATCTCCGCCATCGTGTCGTTCTGGGGCGGACGGTAGTGCTTGGACCACGGGATCTTGGAGCTCATCTCGATCGACGCCGAGCCCACGATGGGCGTCTGGAAGCCTCCGAGTCGTGTGTCCTTCACGATGATGTTCAGGCGAGGCGCAAAGTGCGCGTTCTCGGGCAGCTCGACCTCTTTGACGATCCGCTGCAGGAAGTTGGGGTTGCTGCCAGACGGACGCTTGGACTTCTCCGTGATCATCTCCTGGGCTGCGTGGTCCTTGCCGCCCAGAACGAACTCGACGAACGGCAGCTGGATCGGCAGAAACTGGTACGGCTCCATGTTGCGCAGACCCAGCACCGTGATCTCCAGGAACGCCTTGCGGTTCCTCGGCACGATGGACGGCGCTCGCCTCACTGTTTCATCGGGGAATTGCTTGCGAATGAGCTCCAACGAGGCCAAGATCTCACCTTCACAGTCTCCAGGTTCCTGGAACATGATGCGATGCCATTGAGGGTCCGGCAGCGACGGCTGGTGCTCGCCTGCCACTTGATCCGACGACCGAATCACCGCGTCTGAGAGGTTAAGAGCTGCCAAGCCGACAAAGTCGTTGGTGTCGAAGTCGTCGTAGTCCATGACGCGCAGCATCACCTGAGGCGCGTACTTAAGTTCTGGTAGATTCACGTCGAAGTGGAGCGTCTCGTACCACAGCGGATCTCGCGTTTTCTTCTTCTTAGACGTCAGCATCTCCTCGCCCATGCAGCGCACGACCAGGAATGGGTCCAATAACCCATTCGAGTCAGCAGGAGGCAGCCGTCGACCTTGGTAGATGTGGACGCGAAGCTGGTACGGAATGCGCTTATTCACGGCGTCCAGGTCGGAGCGATCCCACGCCGTTTGCATGGCCATCTCTTCCGTCCCGAAGCCCAAGCGAACCAGCACGTTACCGGGGAACGTCTCGTCCTCTAACGCGTCGATCGCTTGGTCTTCCTTCATTGAGATCCAGTCCACTTCATTCCTGAATCCTCCGGCAATACCCTTGTCGTTATCACGCGCTGGACGGCCCTCGAACAGTTCCTTGGCCGTAAAGCGACGGAAGCACACGGCCTTGCGGGTATCCCCCTCTCCTCTGCACAGATACAGGAAGATGTCTGGCACTTGCGACAGATCTTCGGGCAGCAGCATCTTGTCGCTCTCTTCCATGTTGTTCCACTCCACTGTCCCGTTCACATTGCGATTCCTAGACGACGCGATCTCGTTGAGTCCGCACGACATGACCAGCTGCATCTTGGCCTTCTGACCGGGTCGCTTGGAGCTCATGAACGACGGGATCTGGCTGCCCCATACAAAGTGCGCGCGTAGACGATAGATACGCTCTCGAGGGTACAGATCTCGAGGGATGCGCTTGGTGTTGCGCTTCTGGTTGGTCTCGTCGAACTTGTTGTCGTCGTTGTCCAGAACGCGCAACGTGAGCAGCAGACGGCCTCTGTACGTGCTGGCGATGTCTGGGTACGTGTTCATCTGCTTCTTCATCGAGTCGCCGATCCCCACCGACTTGAGACGCAGCGGCGCGCCGTAGATATTGGCCCAGAACGGCCCGATCTTCCCGCCCATGGCCTTGACAAGCTTCACGCTCTGGTACACGTACCCCACCAATTCATCCGACCCTACTTGGTCCCAATCGTACACTGCCAGTTGTATGGAATCAGCCATCGACGGCTCACGGATCACCAGCATCAGTTCTTCGTTAAAGCTCGGACACAGCTCGTCTCGTCGGCCTTTCTTGGTGCGTACACGGGTGCGAATAGCGTCTCCGCCGGCGATAGATCCCTTCACGTACGCGTCCAGACCGCCTCTCCCCACCACAGCAACATCCATAGGAGGCAGATGTTCAGCTACATGGATCACGGCACCTAAGAAACGCACGTGCTGCGTGACACTGGGCGGCATGATGACGTTGTTCATGTCTGACGAGGCCCCTTCACCGAACGGAGACGGAGGCGGCACGAGTTTATCTCCCGGTCCGATGATAGAGATGGAGGCTCGCAGATACCCCTGGATCCCTTGGTTTGTCGTGTTCGTGATGTCCGTCAGACCGATCCAGACGTTCGCCAGCTGGTGGTTCGCTTGGGAATAAATGTACGACACATCGAACTGCGCTGCGCCGATGAGTTCTGCGCGCTGGAACGTGTTGGCGTCCATGACACTCAAGCGGACGTACCCCATCTCGACCTCGGACTTGTCCAAGTTCCGGAACGGGAAGATCAATAGATCGTCCCAGAAACAGCTGAGCACTTGCTTCTTCACTGCTGTCTGCTGCTTCTCTCCAAACACCTCTACATACACGACCGGGTCGGACGTTCCGGTCGAGTCCTTGGGCACCAGATCGCGCGCTTCGATGACGTGAACCTGCACGTTATAGTCGCCGGATTTGATCTCAAAGCTGCTCAGCTCGGACATTAACGCCGCCTGCTTCTCAGCTTTCTCCTCCCGCTCCTTCTTGAGCTCTTCTTCTGACTTTTTATTGGCTGCGCTGTCGTCGATCTCCACGCCGTCGTCGTCGTCCGAGTTGTAGTCCTGGTCGGGCACGCCAAAGTTGGGTAAAAAGGTCGATTTCTTCTTCTTCGCGGCGATATCCCGCGCGTCCTTGTCGTACGTCCACAGCAGCGTTAGTAGCAGATATCCTCGCTCCTGTTTGTCCTTCTTGCCCTTCTTGCCGCCAAGTTCCACGGTGATATTCTTCTCCACATTGGGCTGTAGATCTCGTAGCGACACGTCGGCTTTGCCCATAAAGTCGTTGATAGTAACGTCGTAATCCTCCACTAAAATGGACAAACTGTTCTTGACGTCAGGCGCGAAGAAGCCGAACTTCTCGTTCCACTGCGGCTTGAGCGTCTTCTCCTTCTTCGTGGACTCGTGTTTCTGGCCGTTGAATGTGAAAAACACTATGGGATCACTCGTGGTGCCGTTATTGTCCATGCCCAGCAGATTATTGCCCGATTTCAGCGTCACGTAGAGCAGATTCGGCGGCTCGTTGCTCGCGGCCGAGGGTTTCGTCTCCAGCATCGGGTTGATGTTCACTCCTGTGCCTCTGCCGGCCATGGATTCTTCAGGCACGAGTCGCTCCAGTACGACGCGTAGTTCGCCTTTCGAGTCTTTCTTCATCTTCTCGTGCTTGGTGAGCTGGAACCAGTTGTCCAGCGGCTCCGTGAGCTCAATTAGCAGCGACGCCGGGATGTCCACGACGCCCAGTACGGCGTCACTCAGGAAGCCATTGTCCGAGTCTCGTAGCAGCAGCCGCAGCGTCGATACGACGCGCAGATCGAGCTTGTCGGCCACCACGAACGTCTCGTCCCAGCGCGGGCTGAGCGTTTTCTTGATGACGTTCGTCTTAAACGTGCCACCCGCAGGCATCGCGGTACCTTTGGAGTCTAGCAGAGTGATGGTCACGTATGGATCGCTGGTACCGCCCATATCGGCCGCCAGGATGCCGCGCGCCTCCACGACGTTCACACGAACGCCGCCTAGACATGCCATTGTGCACGGGCAGATAGCGAGGGGTTCAGGGGGAAGTGCAAGGCGGGAGGATTATGAGTGGATGAACGAGACGCAGGCGCAGCGAATGAAATGTATGGCACTGGTCAGGAAGCTGCAGGGAGAACTCCACAGCGTCGTGTAGGCAGGCGGGCGAGCGGATGATTGAACGAAACGGTCGAAACGGTTGTCTGGGTTCATGATTTTGTGTCTGCTGCGACCGTCTTGACGAGTTCAACATTTTACTTAATAATTGAGTGGTATTAATAGGAAGGATTCAGTCGGGTGCAATAGGTAGTGGCGCGAAAAATGGATGTTCAGTTCAATGGGCCAATCAGAGCGCGGAAAACCAGATGTAAACCACTGCTTCTTGAACCGGGACTACATGTACTGATCTCTGCATTGCTTCAGTGGTGACCAGAGCGTCTCGGACAACTACAGGTGATGGCGATCTCTCCGCTCGCGCGGACAGCAACGCGCTTTCCTTCCCCAACAGCCTGTGGACCAGCGAAGGCAACATCGGCTCTCCAGCCCTGCGAGAGTACATGTATGTCGAGCGCGGTGACCGATGACACGTTAACGCTCTATCGATGTAAATGGAGGGGTCTGGGTAATTTGGGTATTGGGTTTTATGGGTCTGAAACCCAATTATTCCAGCTGGGTTTCAATGCTCAAATCTGGAAAATCTGTTCTCCGCTTTCGTGACTTACATTTTGTATGTTAAAACCCATTTTTTCCCACCCACCCGCTTCCTTAATAAAAACTGGATTCTTTACATGATCGTAAGTTGTATGTACCTCCGACAGTTTTTTTCTACACTAAATTTAACAAGGAGATTAGGTTTAATCGTTTCTAAGCACAAGGAGCAGCTATTAATTTAACGAGGCGACCGCTCGACCAGTGAGAGCGCAAGGAGACATCTGTCGCAGCTATACTTTAGTTGCTAAAGCGGAATTGCAACACAACTACAACCTTACGACAGGCCAAGTGAGCAACATAACCACAGTTAAGGAGCAACACAACCTGTGTTGCTCCTTATTAAATATGGGACCTTCATCATTACATACCCTATACCTATGCGTAGGGACGGATGTCATCGCCATACAAATCACCAAATAGAAGAAGTCCGCAGGAGCTTCGGCAGCCAGCCTAAGCCCGAATCAACCCTTTCCTGAGGCTTGGCCATATAGGATCAAACGTGACTTGACCGTGCTGTTTCCAGGGGTGAAGTCGACGAGCTCCGCACACAGCCTTGAAGCCCCAACGTTCGTTTTGCCTTGCCCAGGAAGCTTGAATTCACCCCCTCTAAAGTCTTCATGTCTCACTGTGTTGCAGGAACGACTCTGGCTATTAATAAAGCGTCCGCACAACGACTACCACCTTCATTTCCCGTTTAGGTACGGGAGCAAAATTCTCTCCCCTTCTTTTTCACTCCAGAATCTGCCGACCCGAGGAATGATGGTCTTGCTAAACTGCGCGTTTGTTGGAGATGGGAGCATGATCTCTATCATCATTGAAGAGTGGAAGACGGTTGCTCTCCTGAAGGACGCGATCAAGGAGAAGAAGCCCGACACGATCAAGGGCGAAGCCAACCTGCTGCAGCTCTTCCTGGCGAAGACGGACGACGGCGCGTGGCTGAAGTCGAAGGATCTGCTCCGAATGCGGAAGGAGGAGATCCCCAGTGAAGTTGAGAGTCGCTACATGAACGAGGAATTGGAAGATCCGACGGACACGATCTCCTCGAAGTTTCCCAGCACAATCCCCGACGGAACGATCCACGTGTTGGTGGTGGCTCCGGAGCAAGACAGTTTTCGCTCCCCGGCCGTGCTCTTCTCGAAGTGGTGTTGCCTCATGTTCTCACACATGCCCCAACGACTCTCACGGACCGGAACAAATATTTCAAAGATGAATTGTGCGAATATTATGGATGCTATCGTCGGAAGAATACATTTGTGCGGTGCATGCTACTCGACATTGCTTTTCCAAGAGAAGTGGTGACTGCGGCTCATTTGTTTCGCCGCAGCAACGAGTATTTATCACCAACGATGATGCAGATATCGAATATTGACGACGTGAGGAATGGTTTGTTGCTGTTCAAGCCGTTGGAACACGCGTTCGACTACTTCCAAATCAGCTTCATTCTTGACGACATGCACCGCTTCACTTTGAAGCTGTTCGACTCAAACATCGAGACACCCGTCTCATTGATCTAAAGGACCACAATGACAACAAAGTGCTCACTTGCGAGTACGAAACAATACTCCTTCGAAGCGTATCGTCCACCAATAAAAAGAAGCGATGCCCCTTCAACGTGGAAACAACATTTGGTGATTTGGATGGCAGAACGTTGACGTTTACTGGCCTAAAGCGACCTTTCTATCGCTGTCTGAATCTACAGGCAAGATTGGCACGCATTATTGCCTTGAAGAAGAACTCCATTGATGAATCATATGATTTTCCAGATTTTTGGTCGGAAGTGTCCCTGGATGACAAAATGGAATTGTTCCGCCGCAGCATTGTGGCGGCTTGTGTGGGGTGATACAATGTTTTGACACGAAGGCATTTCGTAAGTGCTTATACTATTGTCAGACGCAATAAACAAAATGATACCACAATATTACTTTAGATTCTAATTCTCTGTATTTTGTATTCGGGGTTTAAGCAGAGGTCTAAGAAAAGTCTTGTTAGGGTACGCCAATAAATTTCATTTTTGACAAATAACGAAGAGGAATTGGGCTGGTAGTGCTAGTGTAGGGCGTTACATGTTAGTAAAAATTACTGGACACCAACTAACTGTTAGTGCAATGTTTGCTAACTGTAAGTGCCGGAGTCAGTAACCATTAGGTTATTTTCGTTGAACTCTGGTTTTACACGAAGTCGGTTAACTATAAACCACGCTCAACCATGCTACATATCGTGCAGCAGACATACGCAACATAGGATTACATGGGGGTTTCCGTCAGAGGTGGTAGATATAAAATCTTACGACACGCCTACAATTTTGATGAAAAATCAGACTAATTCATTATGCATATTCATATTAGCTTTTTTACTAGACACTAACTAACTGTTATTTAACCCGTGTAGCTGACTATACAGTCAGTGTATAGGGAGTACACCTATTTTGCAGCGCGAAGATATTAATAATACAACCTTGATGGACCTGCGGCCTGGATACTGACATGTTTGTGGTGTATACGGGCGAGAAGCAGACCGATGCAGCTGTCGTCTAGGTGTTCATCCGGCTGACCACAGCCGACGCCGACAACATGCCATACAGCACGTTCCAGAGCTTTCAATTCCAAATTCACAACTTCGCCGAAGAAGAATATCAATCTATGAGGGTTACTGACCCGAAAGGTATTGCTATTAATCCGCAACTCACAGTAGTACAAAGCCGTGCGTCTGCACGGAACAGCTCTGGATTTTAAGCAACGAAGGCTGTTAGCCGCTAGCTTAGCGCGCGCTACACATACCGTTTTGTTTTCGCCACAAGTGTTTGCCATTTCACTGATGCAAAGATCCATTTAGCTAGGACTATCTTCAAGATAGTCCTGACATAGGCCGATAGAGGACTTCCCCTTGGACTTTCTGTCACTTCTAGTACGCACAGTGTTCGTGTTGGTTGCCATTAGAATCAGCTCAACCTTGTTACCTGTTTAGATGGTAGACTGCGGCTAGCCCATTCGTTATGTAAAAGTATTAATAACCAGTAGCTGTCTTCTTCACGATACCTTTGGTGCATTGTTCCAATAAATGATTAAGTGTTACGAAGCTTGTAATAACTTCTTACAATCAGATAAAAGCAGTGATCTGCAAAGCATTAAATACTTTTTTTTTTACTACAGAGGCATTAGTATTCCAACAAAGGGGGTTGAGAATGCATACAGTAGCTCCAGCGCAAAACTACAAAATTTTAAAATAAGACCGTTTGGTTAACTAGGGCTTCGAGTAGGCTGCGATACCCTTTCAGTTCCACCAGCGACTTTTGCTAAATTCTCTATTATAATGCAAGTTGAAAAAAGCTACCAGTATTGCGGACCAACCGCTATCGCAAGGGACACTCATACTAGTTGTTTTGCTTGCGCAACAACGACTAAACTCTGCAAGTAATAGCTGCGTGGTTTGGAGCCATTTAAATAATACATTCATAGACCAGTGGTTCAAATGTATTCCAGAAACCTTCGATAGTCGAGCCTTTATCGATCGCACTATAATACGCCTACAGGCCGAATTATATAGAGTTTGTCAATCAGTACCTTATCACCGGGTGATAACTAGCTTGGGAATCGGTACCTTATCGATACGCGTTTCCCCGACATTGTACCTAGCTCGTTGAAGTGTTATTGTAGCCGCATCTGCGTTTCCATACACCCTTTATCTACCCCGGCCTCAACGGAAAAACGACCATTAGTAGTGTAAGTTTACGCCTGCTGGGCCAACGACGAATGTACGGACCATGGTTAACCCTTCGAAGACGGAGGATGACAAGGACGGTTTATTAAAACGGAAGGTTTACTTATTTTTTGAAATACCAGACTATGTATTGTCAACACTTAATTTAGGGATATCTATGAATAGTGTGTAGCTAAGCTCATTGACGATTATCCTCCGCAGGAGTTATGGGCTACTGTGGGCTTGACTCATCGCGGCCAATCACCCAAAATACAGATCCTCCCAAATCGGATATATACTTTATTCAAAATAAAATTAAACCGTCCCTGTCAGCATAAATCGTCGGGGCCAACCTTCAGTCTTCGAGGCCCAGTTGGGTAGCTGGTAGCAGTTAGATTCTGTCCGCCGCTGTAGTGAAATGACGGAGGCTATTATTATATAGAACTAGGGCTTCGCGAAGGCTGGGATAGTAGCATAATTCTTTTTAGCAATCCGAGTTTTCAGTTATTAAAAAAGTACTTCCTCACCTGTGGGTTCACCATATATATTAACGTAATAACAGTTTTGTGTTTGAAATATAAAATGGTATTAAACTTTCAGTGCTAGAGTGCTGACTCATCTCCTGCGCCTGCTTCGCAGCCGCAGCATCTGCGAGGGCATGCAATCGTCACGCTATGGCCTTGGTTGCTCTTCCATGTGCCCATCTTTGATTTTTTTTTTTTTGACGCACGAACTCCAAGATGGGTTGGTTCCGAAAAAAAAAAACTCGGCAAGTGGTGGAATGTTTACAAGTTCGAAAATGGCCGATTTGTTGGAAATGCTGTTAATTGGATCTAATCAATCAATCCACCTTTTCTTGTCTGTTAGCCTCAAACGTTCTTTCTATCATAGGTTAACTATTAGTAATCGTCCAATCTTGTTAATACCGCTTCATGTTACCTATATTTACCGGCTCGTTGATAGCGCGTTCAGCCTGTGATATCCAGCACTTGCGTCGCTTCCTATCCCAGAATTTTGAGCATATCCACCACTTCAATATTCTGCAAGAACGGCAGCAATACATGTAGCCGAGTCCTGCCAATCTAAAGTACATCTGTCAGTCTTTCATTACCGGTACGTACCGGTTTGTGTTTGGACACAGCGCTCTCGAATTAATCCTGTTTGGGCTGTAGAACTTCGTCGCTTCCTATCCCAGAATAAATGTATGGTAACACAATTGATTGCAATATCCAGCATTTAGATTGTCAAGATTGCAAGTGATTGTTTGAGAAATGGGTATACAATTAATAAACAATCTTTATACAGCCCTGTCGAAGACAAGCACCGGCGACCGCGCATGTTCTGCCTCTTTGTTATGCTATAAAGTGAGCCTTCTTTCAGCCTTTTCTTGAAAAGTAGTCAGTCAATTTCTGTCTTCTCTATCTTTTAGGTTCACTTTCGTCTGACTCGCAATTATGAACAACGAGTAGCTTTACTCAAGTTTCATCTGATTCAGCTATTCATCGCTGCTATCTCAGAATAAAGCTCCGTCGCCTAGTGACTGACCAACGAAGCGCAACTTTTGAGTCACATTTGGAAAAGCTCTAATGAAGCGAGGTTAGCAACCGCAAAGAGCCTTTATATTGGTTCTATCAAGAAGCACTGACGGTAGTGCTTCCCATTTTTAAATCGTTTTGACATCTCCCAGTGCTTTTCACTGCCTTTTGATAATTCTTAGGTTGGTAAAGAGGGTCGAGAGTAATAGCTCATCGTTCTCTCACCGCGCCGCACTTGTTGACCGAGAACACTAAGCGTGCGTGTGTAGTGCGTGCTTCAGCCACAACAGGCGGTACTTCAAGAGCTCTTAGACTGACCAAATGTACCTGCATGCCTGCCATGAATGCTATATTTTAGTGTGAATAAAAAAAATCCATAATGTTGCTTCAATGGTCGAGGACTATTCGCATGTCGCCGGAGGGGAGATAATATACAAAATGTTGTTAGAGTGGCTAGATAAACAATGTGCTGCAGGTAAAAATATCAAATTAGAGTATATAGTATCAAAAAGGCTTTGCCTTGATGTCCGTTGCGGATGGGTCAACATTCACAGATAGTATTAAATAATTCGAGGCTATTTATAATAAGGAACAAGTGTCGCAATTTTTCAAAAAAAATGCAATCGGCTACGAAAGGGTATCTAATCCTAGCATAATCTGACCACCATTGCTATCACTGGATGGACTCTTGATATAAAATCCAGATAACATTAATACAATAGCAGTTATACTCGAATAGCAGTATACCGAAGGTGGCTGTGGCGCAGCCCAGATCGTATTAATTATTAGAGGCCGGTAACTGAGGCCGGTAACTGAGGCCGGTTACTGAAGCCGATTTTGAAGGATTTGACTACGCTTGACGTAGGATCGCTATGGTACTGTATTGCTGCATTTGTAATATTCATAATATATACTCTGGTGAACGGGTTGTAGTTTTTGTGGCCTACAGACTGGTAGACCCACCTTGCCAAACACTAGGTTATTGTAGTTCCCGTAGTAGGAGTTTGTCTTCCCAGGGAAATGGCCAAGTTGGTCTGAGGCAAAGTAGAGTTTTGAGTCGTGAACACGATTTTTTGTAGTAGCATTTCAATAATGAAAGCAAAATGCAAGTAACATGAAACGAAGGTTCAGAAAGTTGCATTACGCCAAAATTACGCTACGCGCGAACACGGCCCAATACTATTACATGTTTTCTTAACTAAATTTAACAAGGAGAATAGATTTAATTGTTTCTAAGCGCAAGGAGCACGAGGCGACCGCTCGACCACCAGAGAGTGTGAGGAGGCATCCGTTACTTCAGAAGGAACCCCATATAGATCCAATAACGCTAGATAATGACAAATAATAAATGAGTAACAAAAAGAGAGAAAAAAATAAAAAAAATTAAACACGGCATGGTTAAACGATCGATATAATTAAATTAATGTTGAAACAAATAATTCATCAATAGCAGCACATAGCATCGGAGTAGAAAATTTGCGCGATCGAAGCCAGTGCAAATATTCTTTATCAAGTCTAAACACTTGCTTAACTGACTTCCCTTTGTATTTGCCGAAATTGAAGCAAATACGATCCATCGATGGGTTCATTGCCAAACTTACTGGATAGAAATTTTGCAATATCAGAATCAGGAGCACCGGTAAGCATTTCCTGAGAACGGAGCCAGCGGCAATAGCCTGGATCCTTAAGAAAGACCTCCCCATTGGTTGAACATCTGTGCTTACCGAAACAGAGTTGTGTGGACATGGTATCTCTATACCAATACATATTATTAACTCAAATGTATAATAAATCTTTACCTTAAGCAGTGGTAAAGTCAAGCGCTTTACCGGTTCAGCTCCTGCTCGCTGATTACGAGGACTAGCATACTAGCACCCTTGCAACCAGCGTTAACACCTTGAATCTGAATGGCCTGTGGTACATGACGTTCCGTCAGGCGGCTAACATCAGCAATGAGAACACGGTTTGTTAACGACCAAGTTTGGTAGTCAAGCAGACCATTGACAAGTTCAGGAGTCAGATCACCGTTGAGTGCACTAATCTTGGCAACCTCGTTGGTGAACTGATGAAAGTCGTGATCGTGGGAAATATCAAAACACTGGGTATAACCGATACGGACGTTGAAGTTGCGAATCGAAGAACCGGAGTGTAGCGTCCGAGGAGCACTATCAAAAGGGCTCTGAAATTCTTGAACGGCAGCAGCAGCAAAATTACTTGTCTGCTTTGCGAATGGGAGAAGAATAATGTACTTAGCATTCTTGACACTAGCCGATAGCTGCAGATCGAAAGCTGCATTTAGTTGTGTTGACTGTACCAGCGCGCAGGTGGAACCATTGGGCATAGCAGTCGTTAAAGCGGACCTTCTTCACAGGTTTTGAGATAATTGCCTGAGGATTTTCTAGATGAACAAACGGTACATAGAGACGAGCGGTAGTGAAGGGCATGTTTGTTCCATCAATGGTCGGTTCAAGTGAATTCACTACTGCTCCCTGTGACGGGCAACATTCAAGTTACATACTTAAGTATTCGCAGTTCGAAGAACTGTGTTAGGAGATCCCAAAAAGTTTGACATCCTGCAGCTTAATTCGCAGTTCGAAGAACTGTGTTAGGGGGGGAGGCTGGCTTCGTTTGAAAACTCCTGCAACTTAAAGCCTGTCGCAATCGACACCCGAAAAGATTGACACATGCAACTTAACGCAAAAATCCTGCAACTTTAATGATATCGGTGTACGTTTCAATCTTAGTCAATGAATGTAGATTCATACGCAGCCAGGGTTGTCTACGTCTGCATAGTAAGCACTCGGAGTCTTATCAACGCTTGGGAGCTACATGTATTTCTGTCTGTATTATGTGAGCAAGAAGTTTCACCAAAATTAAGGTAATAGTGACAATGGCGAGGACAACTAATGCATACAACTCCCCACAGTACTACCTTTTGAGATCACTCATTAGCAAATAAACTCGGTAAAGCAGAGGCGCGATATAGCGTATTTGATGGCACGGTAGAATAAACGTATCCGGCCAATTTACTTTGAGCTGATAATTGGTTGGGTGAGTTATTGTAATTGGTACAGCGCGATGATTCATTTTATGTGTGTGATTGCCTCACGCTCGTCTTAATTCAGTTGCAGAAGGCTTCGACATCCTTGTACGTGGAATGCCTCACAGGTATGGACAGCTCACACGGATTAATTCCACAGTACTGTGTAGATCCAAATGCGTAATGTAACCTGGTTCAACATTCGTGTCACCGGAAAAAAAGATTTTTCTTACTGCAAAACGTATTCGGAAAGCCGCTTCTCTTGAAGAATTTTGTAATATTCCGTGAGTATTTGCTTTGCGTCATTATCAGCATTAGTTATGTTTGGATCCATATCCTCATCGATTCCACGAAGTACCCCATGGCGAGGCTCTGAGCTAGCCTCTCCTGGTTTGAAATCCTTAATAATACATTCTTCTTCATTTTACCGATAGATAGACACTTCCAAGCCCTTATCCTTTATCGTATGGATCGCTTTTGGGTACCCAAAACGGTGCCCAAAGTGCCCAAAAGTGCCCAAACGATTTACTGTAACTTGCTGCAGATTAGAAAGAACCATACAAAGATTTACGGAAATGAGTGGCCAGCCGCGCTTCGCTTGGCTGAGCGCCCCTTCAGCGCCCCCGCGGTTCGCTAGGTTCGCGATATAAAGATAGAATGTACTGGAGAGTGCGATGCGCGGCTCGCTGGTGAGTCGACGCAGGGCCCGCCTCCGCAAATACCGCGCGGCTACGCGACCTCGCACTCGCTCGTCTTAGTTGGTCGAGACTATACAGAATAGTAAACTAATGCCGTGCGTTGCCTGGGAAGCTCTGGATATTTCAAAAATAATTGGTTAGTTCTGTAAAAGAAAAGTATCGTGAAATTATTTTGATACGTCGATAAAAAATGATATCGATAGCCCAGCTTGTTACTATACTTACGTAAAATACGGAATAATACGCCATCTGTCACACCTAAAGCAACGTTTTCGGTAGATAATACGGTCGACACACCTAAACCAACGTTTTCGGTAGATATTACGGTGGTATTATTATTAGTATACTGTAGTACGCGGTAGAATTGATTAGGGGCGATGGTGTTCTATTTTTAAGTCCTGCGATGGCAGCTTGGGTAGTTTGGGGAGCAGGTTGTGCCGAGTTCAAACCCCATATTGCTAAGTCTCCTTTTTCTGTTGCCAGTCCTCAATCCGAAACCGTCTCAATCGCTTGCCGTAAACGCGCTGGCACTCGATAGTTCTGAGATAAGGTTTGCAACCTCCCACTATATCATGGCGTTGCAAAGCAGCTTAAACACAACTTTGGCTCGTTCTCGCCCGCTTCAGCCACAGCTCGAATCGCACAGTGTACTCGGCCTAAGTCTACTGTTGTCTATAATTTCGATATGTTTTTTGCACTGCAAATTCTCCTCGACTCATAAAAATAACTCTTGATGAAAGCAGGTCGCTTTTCGTGAATCGACTGCGCCTTGTTCAGCAAACAGCTTTTCACTTGGTTTCAATATTTATTGGGCTTCACTTGATCGTTTAAGAAGCCGTGCACATCAATATCCTGTGGAGAAACCCTTCGCTTCTGTGCTCCATCAGATATGTACTCTACAATATATAAGTGGCCATGACATAATATTTAGGATTATTTTATTGTTAAGATAAACGATAGATTGTTGCGAGCTTGAAGTTGGTGGCGTCCCATTTGTGCCGAACCAAGCTTTCGCAGTTTTGCTAGGTCTCGTTAATTTATTTAATGAACTTCTGCAAGGAAGGAGTATCATTCAATAGCGCTCTATTTTAATAAAGCGCGGTCAAATGGGGTAAGGGCGTTATATTCGCTAGGGGAGCACTATTCGCTATTATGCGTTACATGCTGCTCTAAACCTATGAGCCACGCCTGTCAAAGCCATCTGTACTATCGATCTAGAAACGTTAGTGTTCGAAACACCACCTTGAGTATTAACAAGTAATTCGCGACGCAGATGTCGTGAGTTAACAGGCGATACCAGCCAATAATTTATCACGATACTGTGTGGTGCCCCGATATCGTATCTCGGTAAAAATCACTCGATAAATATTGGGCAGTATGTATAGTTTCCGATCTCTGTTATAGACTAAAGAAGGCCCTACGCAAAAAATCACGTTTCGTAGAAGAAGATACCCAGAAGACGGTTATTGAGAACTGGGTAAAGCCCATCACTACAGCTCCTCATAGAGTTAGTTGATTGATTTCATGCTGCTACTTGAAAGATATCGGCAGGATACAAATTCGACTGGTCAGACGTCTTCAGGTAAAACCTACACGACCATCCCGGGCTGAAGCGTACCATCTCGCCGACAGCCACTGAGATCTTCAACAACGTCGTGGACGCAGACGAAAACTCGGAGCTACTCGTGAAAGTGAGCTACGTTGAGGTCTGCATCCGCTATCGGCTGGATCCGCATCTAAACTGATTGGGTTGCATGAATGTCTTAGTAGTGATGGGGCACGAATGTTGTTCTTGGCCGACTGAGTGAACATTCACTGGGTGAGATAAGATTCCACGGTTCATAAGAAATTCCGTCGATTTAGCCTGCTGATAATGAGGTACTAACTTTTTCGATATTACAAACGTATCCAATTATTCTATTTCACAGGAAATTTGAGGGTGCGATCCCGCTAAAAACTCTGGATATTTATATCCAGAGAATAAAAATGAATTAACAGGATAGTAGTGTTTTAGTAACGGGACCCAGTGTTGTGGGTGCCCTATTGGGCAATAACGGATCGGTCTTTTAGTTATTTTGTAGCAAATTGTAGCAAATTCGTTGGGCCTTTTGGGCACTGTTTTGGGTACACAGAAATTTCTTCCTATTGATAAATCTATAAAGGTGACTTGCCAATTGACTTTTTTCGTGATAGCAGGCTTGAGGCGATCGCTCCTCTTGCTGTAAACGCTAATTGAATTACCGTCGATCCAGGTGTAACCGTGTTCATCAGTTGGAGACAATTTAGTCGTACCAATGAGGATAGGAGCGATTTTTTCCTCAGTCCATTTGACTCAAGCATTTCTTTGTTTCTGCTCATGGTCCAAGACATTTTGAGGTTACTATTCATTTCGTCGGAGTTGAATTATCAAAATTTAAAAGACGCTGCTTAGTTATGCTACCATCATCGTTTTCCGAAGGGTTTTCAATTTTCCGCTTACACCAATACGTTTCCATAGTTGGTATGGCGTTTTGTCATCTTCAAATTCCATTTCGCCACGTTCCTTCGCCTCCTTGACATAGTCAAGAAATCCTTTATCGTGTTTCATAATCTCCCCAATGTGCTTGAATGTTTCGCTCCAGTCAATGCTCCGAACTAACACTAATTTATTCGATTTAACTTGATAGGTAGTAGCGTCCTTTCCGATGTAATTTCTCGTTAGCTGACGCCGCGTCGAAGCGAGTGGATGAATGCGTAAATCAGTGAGAATTGGATAAAACTCAAATAGTTCAGCAACCATTTGCTTTGCTCTCTTTTGTTCGAAAATTTCATCATTTTCATCGTCACTGAATAATACTTTCTTCTATACCTTTTCTCCAGTTTTTTTAGTCTTCATCGGCGCATCTGGTCCAACCTTGATATCAACCATCTTCAGCTCTGAGATAGTTGAGACCTTAGGGATTTTGTTGGAGATTGTATCACTCAGAGGGAGAGATTTCGACACCGTGCTCTTAGTATAGTAGCACCATGAAAAGGGATCGTAACACCAAGGGTGTGGCTGGCAGTATCATAAGGTGGGGGGGGTCAAATCACCAGAAAAGTCGCTTCCCACAACCATGACAAAGGTATTATATAACCAGGACAACGTTTAATCCTACATTCGTTGTAAAAGGAAACAATGCCTAGGGTTTCAGGTCGGTTAGAAGTATTACCTTTGGCTGACACTTTTATGAATATGATAGTTATTTTGGCCAATCTCTGTATGAGCATTTTGTCGCTAAATATTCTGGCAACCTTTCCACCTAAGACATTGTATAGTGCAGTGTATCTTCTGTCATTTGACGTATTTGTATTGTCTAATGCAACAGTGCAACTCTAATCCAAATAGGTCAAATGATAGGACATCTTGATGTGATTCTTCACTTTCCTTCACTGAGCTCATGTACTTATCTGTGCAGTGCAACCTTCCTGTCTAACACTTTGTATCCTACCGTTTATACAAAAATGCTACTCTATTGCTAGATGGTTAAAATGATAATGCGATCTCGTCACTTCGGTCACCGAGCGCGAAAATGCAAGATTTTGGGTATGTTATCATTTGTATCCATCAATGAGATGTAAAATAGACATAGCAAGTGTGTACGCAAAGTCTAAGGGAATATATTCAATAGCGTAATGACGAGTGTGTGGTTGATTACCATCTATATTCTACGTCGCTTCGTGTGCTCGCATGACTGCCTTCCTGCGTCGATCTTTGCCTGTATCTTCTACTGGATCATGACGCTCCAAGCGTCAGCCAAGCGCTTTTTGCTGTTCTGGTTGACTGGTGCTGTTCAACGTGGCGGCCGGAGCGATCTGTCTGCTGGTGGGAGTGCTCTCGAGACGCGTGGGATCTACCAACCTCGCTGCGACGGTGGTGCCGCTGATCATGCTGCTGTTCGGAGGCTTCCTGCTCAACTCGGAGACGATGCCTGGCTCGGTCGGATGGCTGAAACACTTGTCGATCTTCTGCTACGCGTTCGAGACCCTCATGGCGAAGAAGTTGGAAGGAATCGTCTTGTCTATCGACGCTCCAGGATACTCCGCAATTCCTGTGTATGACGAAGTGTACCTCAACACGTTGGGTATGGACTACACCCAGCGTTACTATGACGTGGCGGCACTTGCGTTGATTGCTATCGTTCTGCGGTTGGTTGCCTACTTGTTCTTGTCGCTGCAAGTTTTCAAGCATCGTGCCATGGCCCACTACGCTTCTGGAGGGAAGTAGGAGGGATAGGAAGCGTGCAGCTCAGGCCGCATTCGTCAGTGAATAAATCACTCTAGTGGTAAGTATGAAAGCTACTAGAATACTACTGAAGAGGATAAACGCATTTCCATGCGCAGAAATAAGACCTGCCCTTGGCCAAACTGCTGAATGTATCGTATGTTTTTCTTTTGGGGTCCATCGCATTCGTTAGTGAATGGAGCGTACTAGTGGCAAATATTAAATCTACTAGGAAACTACAGAAGAGGAATAAACGCATTTCCATGCGCTGAATGAAGACTTGCCCTCGGACAAACTGTCGGATGTTTCTACAGAGTTGAGTTTGCTTTTGACCGTCTGCATGTACGCATTCCTTTCAAAAGTACAGTACAGGTGTGGCCGCGAACACGAAAATAGACGACACCACGAGCTCGTTTAGCTGGTAGAACACGCGTCTAGACTGCAGATTGCCGTACTTTATAAACTTGCTCGAAGGTCTACCGTGACATTGTTTGACAAACACAAAGCACAAACCGCTATTACCATTGTGTGTGAATCCCTCGTTGAGGACAGAAAAAGTAGCGTGCATTGGATAAGGTTCTCGTACAACATCGCAGCCAATGTTTGGGCTGATTCGCTTCTTCTAACGCCAAACGCATTGTCATGTTCGAGAACACAGTCCAGTCCACGTACCCACCCTGGAGTACTTCTCTGGAAGAGGGTACTACGTAAATAAAACTAAAGGATCATAAGTACAGCATCGAAGTTTGATTGGGATTAAGACACCATACTGATCGTCCTTACAATGCTGGCTAGTTGGTAGGTAGAGAGTCGAATCTTTTTCACTATCTACCCAAACAAATCAAGTGGAACATTGGGGCCATCCGCTATTGTTTGTCCAGAGTACCGCCCATGGCTTTTTGCCCCTCGGACGGCGTGGTTTCTGCCCAGTATCGACTTCGGCCGCCATATTGCTGCTGCAGGGCGGCGAGTGGCTGATGGAACGACTGATGTGGTGTGGCCAGGTTGAAACTTTTTTTTAGTATCGCCATGCTCTGAGGACAGCAACTGTACTAAAATAGGTGTTAATTCTACACGTACGTCTTATGACGTATAGCCATTATGAGGTCAAACTAATTAGCACAATAATGGGATGTGAAGATGCTCGAAGCTAATACCGACTACGTAGTGTTGCTTGACGATTCCTCTGGTGTTTTGATCTCACGTGCAGATGTTCTGAAAATTCCTTAATCCTGGTGGTAAAATCCTTTTTTGTGGTGGTCGTAAACCTTATGTCTGGTGGCAATAATCCCCACTCCCGTGATATCTGCCTGCGCTGTTTCAGAAGATCTCTTTGGGTCAGTAATGATACCCTTAACTGAGTCGCTGGCCCACTGAGCTCCCGCGTACATATTTCGCTTAGCCAAAGTTTGACGAACCCGACGCTGAGCACGCTCAAGTCGGTCTTGGTGTTATTGTTCTCGTTGATCTAGCGATTCGAAATTGGGGAACAATGTGTGAATCGTATATATCATAACCATACATAAAAAATGAGCACTCGTATTTACAAGTGCTAACGTTTCTACCAGTAGCTTGGCATTGCAGAATCGTGTGTTGCATAGTTTTAAGAATGACAAATCTGATTTCTTTCGCTTAACATATTCAAGTACCGATTTTTTGATGCAGTGAAATGGTACGCCAAATATTTTTTCCAACCCCTTGCGGTGTTTTTTTTTATTGCCAACCATTGAATGAAAACTGGTAACTGGGTCTAACTGAGTCAATTCTTATTTAATTCTACTGACTTCCTCAATAATCCAGAGCTTCCGCCGTAGTTGATTGAGCTCACGTTGAGTCTCTAAGCATGTTGAACACATAGTTATGCCTTTGTATGTATACCAGTATATATCTCTATATGCATAGTTGAGAGTATTTTCACTAAACAAAAAATATTCACTAAGATACAATCGAACCCCATCACTCGAAGCAAAAAAGATTTCTCTAACAGCTCATTATATATGCTAAGACGAAGTAATGGTTGGTTCAGTTTTTTTGTTCCAGTACTCATTTACAAGATTTGACCTCCAATTTTATATTGACTAGCCGCAGATTGGCTTGAGGCTCCCATGAACTCTTTGCCTATCCATCTAATAAAATACTTGTATTTCCCATTTGTGTGTTTTTGTGGTCTAAGATTCGTTTGACTTCGAGAATATTAACTCTGTTGATTGCAGCATCCGTTGTTTCAAATTGTACGATTTGGACATCAATTTGAGCTTTGTAGAGGATGTGTCCATTCTTAGATCGAATTTGAACTCGATAGCCGTCAATGCCAACAATTGTATACACAGCTTTGCTCCAGCGCGGGGCCTCTTTATCAAATGTTTGCTTCTTCAGGCGATAAAGTTGGTTCCTATCTCTAACTCGTTGTCGATTCTGTCAGCTGCCTCTTGATTATGAGCTAGCTCCGACTCCATAACTTTACCTTTGGCCTCGCTTGGCTTCATTCCAATAGAGCGCTGAAAAGTATTATTGTAATAAGATATAGCATCAGTGATTTACTTTTGCGTGGGCTTCTTTGGTGACATTTTGGTAAGTCACTGCTTTATTGTCCTGTTGAAACGTTCAATTTTTCCCATTGTACCATGATCACCTGGCTCATTATTGTAGTGCTCAATCTCTTTAGATTGGAAAAACCTTTTGAACATCTTGATTCATCAACTCAGTGCCATTGTCACTCGTAAAAACATCGACCTTGTGCAATCGCACGAATGTCTGAATAGCAGCCAGCACAGTTGTTGCTTGTTTGTTGGATAAAGCTTTGCGTAGTCAATGCGTGAGTTGATATTGATAGCAGTCAGAATTGGCTGCTTCCCCCAGACTGCAAAGATCAATCTGCCATGAGCTCGGATTGTGTGAGGCAATTTTGAACCCATCAAACTTTTGTTTTATCTTTGGATGTCAGTCTGGCTTGCATACCAATTCTTGACTGTTTTAAGTGTTACCTTAGGATCTTGCTCCTTCACTTTCTCGTAGAGAGCTTGGGCTCCGATATACCCGGGTTTTGGGTTGTAGTAGAGTTTGCTAGGAGATCATTCATCACTATATCATATTTAGATATAAAAATGCTGCTCAATGCGCTTAAATATCCAGAGCTTCTGTAGTGATACCATCTTCTAGTACACCTCACTTGTCATAGTAATACAGTACGCCATTACTGTTTTTGTTTGACTATAAGTTATAATTGATTTAGTCTCCTTACTGATACGGAAACCCTTGTTGTTACTTTGCAGTGTGATACCATCGCGAACGACAGTCTCAAACCCTTCTGGATTAAGAACATCTTCGTTTCGGCCATGTCCTTGCTGTGCATCTTTGGCCGAGACCTTGACTTTGTTCTGTTCGTCTGGTATTAATAGATAGCATATATAGTTCTTGGGCGATAGTGAGACCATTGCATCCCCGGACTATTCATCCTTGAACATTCCAGGCGTTCGATGATCAAACTTAGCTACCTCGACGTTGTAATCACGTGGAAACCAATCGTACTTGTGCTGCTTGAAGTGCTCAAGCAGCTCCGGTTTGATACAGTCTTGAAACGGATTCTCGCAGCTGAATGCGATGTAAGCGCTATCAGTATCGATTTCTTGATACTGAAAGTCGGCACGATCGAAGTAGAAGTCGATGCAGTCATAGTAAAACTGGAGCATTCGGAGTTAAGCAAGCTGGTAGATAGCGATCGATAGGTGAATCGCGTTCTTGTTCTTGAGTCGCCGCTTCTTCATAGTGATTTCACACGAGCCATTGAGCTCCTCAAGCCCGTGGAAAGTAAAGTGCTCAATCTTTGCCTCAATTTTCTTGTCATCAGACTCGTACTTAATCTCTTTGTGCTTTAACATGTCCATTCCGGATCTACCGAAGGCTGAGTTTCCTACAAGCTTCATCGTTTCGACGATCATAGCCTTTGATTTGTTGCGCACCCTCGCGTCTAGCATTTGACACAGCTTTCGTAAACGGAGCGAACGCCTTGTGAGAGGTAGCTCTGATGAATGAATATGTCTTAGTGATTTCCATACCATGCTCGAAGTATATTTGAGCAGCGGTGCATAGATAAGATTTTTTCACCCAAATACGATCCAATGAGCTTGCGAGCAGGCTTAGCACTTTGATTACCACGCGGTTGGTTGTATTCGTACATATGCGTGCCAATGACCTTCTCGTCAGTGCAATTAATCAATACATTCTTGAAGATGGGTGTCGTTTCCGAGAAATAGTATCTCAAGTGCTCTGGTGTTCGGATATCTCATTCGAGAAAGCCGAAGATCTTGTCAGTCTTGATGTCATCGACAATGCCAGGGTAAGCCTCAATAGTAGTCAACCGACCGCACGGCGTGTCGTTTCCGAGAGCCCACAGGTATAGAGCGTTCGCATCGTATCCGATTACCTTCTTACAGAGCTTACCACCTTTAAAAGTAGTCTCGTTGCGCTTAGCATATCTGTTAAAGATGATAGACGGTCCACCAGCAATGTTGGCCTTCATTTTAGCGTAGATGTCCTTCTCTTCCTTATCAATCGAGTAGACCCGAATATGGTCACAAAAAAATCCTTCGGATTGTTTGCTCGGCTGGAAAGCTTTCAACATTTACGAGCTCACATTTATTTCTCGTGTGATTGATTACGCAGCTTGTCAGAGCTTACAAAGACCAGCTCACACTTAGAGCATTGATACTTGCTCTGGACATGCCAATGTTCTTGATGTATAATGCGATGTTATCGTGAGAGAGAATGTTCATAGCATCAAAATTCTTATCAGAGCGACGTATGCTGTCTACTTTTCCAGTATCCACATCCATCGAGTAGACGTTAATGGATAACAGGATGCATTCTTCAAGATCATTAAGCTGTAGAAGGTCGATTGGCTCAGTTACGGAAGAGGCCCAACGTATAGCTTATCCTCTTGTAGCTACAGTAACGCTTGAACACTTCCTTCACCTAGGCCTGAATTCTACGAGGATCTTTCTTACTATCTCCCAGTAAGTGCCATGCAACGCAGTGGAAGACACATTTGTTATTCACTTCGGGAAGTTGATCACATGCTGGTTATCACGAATAACATTTGGTATTACGACCTCACAACCGCCTAAGGCATGATTACGGTGGTAGATGTAGATCTTACACGCCGTGATTGCCTTCAGCTTGTAGCCAGAGTGTAGAGTAGTGGCTGGAAGGAACAGCCTGCCGCCGCATTGCCGTGATAATGTCTGCCGTGGCAACCGCAGAGTGGCTGGGTGCTACCAGAAGCTATGCGGGCGAGAACGGAGGACGGTGGGCAAGAGGACGATAGTGGACGTGGCCTGTTCTGAGTGGAGGAGGACTTATCAAGCGTCGCTAGATGTTGCAGGGAGACGATGAAGGATAATACAACGGCGACGTGGCTGCAGCTGACTGGAAGCGGCAGCTCAACGTGGTAACGGTCAATTACACAAGAGCACAAGGTGGGCGAGTATACAGTGTATCGTTGGGATGCTCATGAGTTGGACCACAACAGAGCAGAGCTAAAGAGGCAGCCAAAGGAAGCAACAATAGCGATTAAGCCAGAGCCAACTAAACTGAATAACACTTCTCCATTTGATTTTTTAGCGATTACACCAGCTACACAGAGCTAGGATAGTTAGCTTGTCCGCCATCTCCATCGATCGAATCTCAGCAATAACCTTCGACCGGATATCGGCATTGCTATTGATAGCAATAGGCCTCTCGAATTCGTTAGTACTTGCAAGATTGGGATGCCAATATTGAGTGAAGCTATCCTCCGTTTTGCTAACAAGATCGTATCCAAGGACAATATTGATCTTGAAGGCGTTCTTTTGACTAACAAGAACGTTTTCGAGCTTATCGTTGAACTCAGCAGGTTGAATTCCCTCGTAGAGGTGAGATTCCATCTGTTTACCTTTTTAGAAACGGTACTTTGGGTCGGCCTTGTAGTCGGAACTTCCCTTCCGACTCGGAAGAGATGTGCTTCTGCAACTTATCTACACTGACCTCGTAGTGCTTAGCTACTAGCTGTTGGTTGCTCGGACGGGAGAGATTGCTAACATAAACCATCTTCTCCGTTTTTCCGCGCACCTTAACTGGGTAGCTGTTACCACATTTGATAGCTTGAATTTTTAATCGCTCAAAATCCTTCAATCTCGTATGAAAACATGTTTGCTATATATGTGTGAAAATAATATATCGGTAGATTTGACTTTATATTTGTTCAACCTCGTATCAGGATTGACTCTATATCTTAGCCCCGACAAAAAAAATTTCAAAATTAATTTAATTCAAAGATTCTTGGCATAAGCCTTGTCGAGGCCCTAAAGCCAATAGAACTTATTTTTGCCATTAGCCTTTACCCACTCGAACATCTTATCACGGTACTTGCCGAAGCCAACAGTCGTTCTTAGTAGTAAATAGTGGGCTAAATCCCTCTTTGAGTGCTCAGATACAGAAGAGCACTCAAAAAGCAATTGAATATATGAGTCATCAACACCTAAATTAGTTTTAGGCTTCCTCGTTTCATATTTTCCGAAGCCTAGCTTCTCATCGCTAAACGAATCTAAGCCACGTTCTCTACAGTCCTTACAGTACTTATAACTACCTCGGTACCGGTTTTGGCATTCGAGGCAGAGCCCACCAAAACGTTTGGCGCACTCAGAACCAACGAAATGATGATTATGACCCTTATCTCTTATTAGGAAGTGCCTCTAGATGGGGGTATTACAATAACAACGATCCACAACGTTGGGATAGTACGCGGGACACGGATAGATTTGTGTCTTATATACCTGTGCCCATCTCTTTTTAATCTCATCCCAGTACCATCTCGAGGAGTGGTACTGACCCTGGGGGGCGTTCTTAACAGAGGTAGAATTGTTGTACGGTGTAACCTCGGCGAGATGTGCAAGAGATAGGCGGGTGCTCGGTGCAGCACAGTGCTACGGTTCCACCAGACCTTTGAAAATGAAAATGAACCGTTCACCTGACATTGTTTCCCTAATTTTGCATTTGGCTATTGCTACGCGCTCAAACGGGCAAGCGTGGATCTAGCTAAGAAACGCGCCCCTTTGGTCATGGCGTGACGGAGGGAGGGTAGTCTAAGATGCTGCGCACCGTTCTCTACCTTGGGGGAGCTCTGTTGGCGCTAGGTATTCTATGAAGGACGCGCATCGAGTGTCGGTTAGTGTGGCGACATGTCGATTTTAGTGCAAAAATAGTAGTTTTAGTGTGAAATTCTGGCCGTGCACATCGTTCACCCATGTCCTCCGTTCACAGAACGATGTTGCATCGATCTCCCCCGATCACCCTCTGCGAATTTTTATGTAACTCCGTATTACGCAAACGGTTGTACCCGGTACCACAATACAACCAATTCTACCCTGTTAAGAACGCTCCCCAAGCGCCTCAAATTGAGGCCCTCAATTAATATTTTCAACGTGGTTTTGTCAGTCATCGGCTATATAAAGGCTGACTTTTTATCTGCGAAAAAAATATTACATATTTCATTTAGGTTCGGTTTCAGTGTTAGGTTCGCTTTCGTTAAGTTAGTCCTTTGGCCTCGGATAACTACACATATCCTCTACTTCCTAGCAACCTGAAGAAGAAAATTTTGTGTGCTTACACAAATGCGGGAGGAAGCCCAACATTGAACCCTGTTCAAGGGGAGGATTTTTTCGTTACTGGTGACGGCTCTCAGTTGAGTCTTGTCGTCAGCAGTGAGAGTGAAGACCAAGATAGTGGTACTTCTACAACTAGTACCGAGAGAGTTTGTACAAGCAGCAGTGGAACTCGGCAAGAGTTCGCCGCTCTTCACTCACAGATTGCAACAGGAAGAAGATTCATGGTGGAGATTATTAGTGAGGCTCAGCGATCACAGCGAGAAACTCAACGCAAGATGCAAAAACTCAGGCAATACTTAGGCGGCTCGCAATGAAACCAGGTCTCTACCAAGGGACTACGACGAACAGTGATCACTCGGTCGACGCACCAGCACCGCAGCGTGGTCCAGCAGCATGATTATCAAAGCGACCCAAAGAGCTTTTTGAGTTATGGCATGAATATCAATTTGTGCGCGGCGGGCTAAAGCCAGCTAAGGATTTCACGGCGATCGAGCGGGGATTGAACAAGTTTGCTTACTCAAGACGGAAAGTCTCTTGGGATGTAGTAGCAAACCTTGTTCGTTCTGGTTTCACAAGCGACATGGTAATCGACAAGGTTTATGTAGTCTTCGGTAGACAGCTATCAGTATCATCCGTCTTAGTAGCACTCCGTACTGATCGTAAGGGAGGGGGGTATCCCAGTCAGCGTCTGTAGAAGTATCTTAGTGTACCTCAACTGTTCAACATTGCAAGAGTCACTATTGACCAATTAGAACACAGTTGTAAACCTGGTTGCACAACTGGTCAGTATTTATACAGTATTAACTTCACAAAGAGCGCATCAAAGCAGCTCAGAAGCGCTACAACCTCAAAACGAGGAAAGCTCGCTTAGCGTACCAGGAAGTACGACGGAAAGAACAGAGATCACATTCGTGCCCGAAAGCGGTGGCTCCATCGCTGTCCACAGTAATTGTAGAGCTAACGTTGTTGCAATTTAGTCGCCCATGAGCTGTTTCACTGTGGGCGCGACTTGATCCCCGAGCCACTGTGGTGTTACACAGCTAATACCAGTTTTTGTAGTGTAGAAACACGGACCTGCAGGCCCTGTGTGGCATAAGTTGCTGTTCCTTTTCGAAGACTGTGCGTCCCCAGCTTCCCCTACTTTAGCTTCTTAAAGGCTACATCCTTTACCATATCAGCCAAAAAACGACATACAGCACGGTCGCCGTCCTTGGGGTTACTGTACAGAGAAACTACGAGCCAGTAGCATTAGTGGCCGAATAGCGGCTCGATGTATACAGCAAGGTTGAGTAAGGCAGCATAGGGTCCATACTACCGACCTCAATCTGCTCCGGGGCGTCTCTATCTTCTTGTATGTTCTTAAACCAGCGCATTTGAAAGAGGAGCGTGGATCCGTACTCCATGCGTGGCGAGAAGTTACCGAATTGCAATTTCATCATATCATCTATGCGGGCCAAAATGTGCCACTGAAGGGACAACACACTGCCCACCATCAATGACGTTTTATTGTGCTCCCATTGAGGGCGAACCAGGAGTAATAAGTTCATAAACTCTTCGTACTCCACAGAGCGACGGGCTTTGGACTCGGCCCCTTGTCGTCGAACTTCGAACTTTTTAACCTTCTTGATCAGCTTGTTTACTGCGTCACAGCGTGTGGGGTTACCGCGCTCTGTCACTGGGTTCCAAGTTGCATTCATTCGCGGCATGAACGATGAAATTGCTTTCTTAGAAAACTCGAGAGTACTCGAACGACGATGCACAGGTCTCATTTCATCGCTGGGCTCTGCGTCACCGTAGGCCTGCTGGCTCATCCAGCGGCATAACTGGTCAAGGGTGATCTGAAGAAGCTCCTCCGTTGTGAACACGCGGTCTTTATCGTACTTGATGCCGTCCTTGTACGACATGAACTTCACGAGCTCGGGTTTGTAGCGACTCGTCATACTGCTGGCTCTTGTGAAAATGTACCCTTGCAAAATGACTTCTATTATGTATTGAGACTTGATACTGACTATGTTTGCAACCTTAACTTTTTTTGTATTGAACCCGGTTGCAAAAGTCGTCATCTTCCTATCACCACGTGTGCCACTCGGGTTACAAACGACACTGTATCTATTAACATGGTACCGACACATATCGTTGCCAGTACCGTACCTCCAGCCAATCAACGATCGGGATTTCGGAGAAATACAACCCCGGTTGCAAATGGCCGTTAATGTTATGCCATAGTACTTTATATTATACTAATACTTTTCCTGATAGTGCTACGAGTAGTAGTACGTACAGCCCAATAGGGATTAATTCGCAAGTTTGACTTATGGTTAGCACACCATTCATGTCCATACAAAATTTAAGTGTAGCCCGTTAATATGTGAGTCATGTGCATGTTTCCTGAAGGGCTATAAACACTAGAAAGGCTATTGGTGGAAACTGAAATTCGTTTCGTGGATATTTCCAATTATAAAAGCTAGAGTGGGCTGCAAATACTCGCCTAACAGCGACATCGGAGATACTGTGCGTGGTTCATACATAAGCTATTGATTACATGGATGCAAAAGAGAAGGCAAGGCTGCAAGAAAGTATATATGTGTGCAGTGAAATGCTAGTGCGATTGCGATGCGGCCTCGACATGACTATTTATTTCAACCTGGCTGGCATATCAAGTCGCTATCGACGCTGAACGCGGGCCTGAACGTAGACTGGACGCGGTCTCGCGCTCGGTCGCGCAAAGAGCATGGGTAGATCCTCTGAGTCAACGGCTTAGGTCTTGGGCATACGCTCGCCCTTACAGCACGGAGGGAATGTGGCGAACCGTGGGCCAGCTATGGAGCCCATCTTGACGTTGCAAGCGGGTAAGTTGCGTGGCCGAGACAATGTCGATCCAGATGATGCATTTGTAGGTCATAGATGTGAAAGGGGTCTTTACTTGTATGTGGGACCTCTGCAGACTCGACACCACGGTAGCGAAAGGTGCCCCGGAGTGGGGAGAGTGGCTACTGCGGCATTTGAGAAAGCAAAAGTGAGAATCTGCGCGTTCGATTGATGGGGATTGGCAAGAACGAAGAGAGATGTTTCGTGCCAGGGTCATTTACGGTCCAGTGTGACGAGACTTCGGGTTGCACGTTAGCGACCTTAGCTGATGGTGACGATACTGTTTCCTCGTTTGATGGCAATACGAGAGACACAAGCTTTTCCTTGGCCTTCATTTCTAGCGTTGTTGTTGAACGGCAAGAAATTGAGAAGTGGGAGTAAAATACAGCACAATGCTACAAGGAGCGAGGTTCCGATAACACTGTATAGTAATAGCACGTGGTTGCAGTCACCCACACATTTATGGCTCACTTAACCGCAACACTTTCTACCATTTTGATCAGAACCGATGATAAACTAGGGATAACGAGACAGTTGGGAAACTAATACGTGCTGGTTTACAAATGCGGCAATGGCACGGTTTTGCCCATTCCTAACCAAAAATGCCACTCAGCAAGAAACCTAACCCTATGGCAGGCATGGCACGCATGGCACGCGGTTAGAACTAGGCCTTAGTACCTCGTGAAAGATAACGCGAAGATACGCAGATCCCACTTCAGCTGGAGGAGCTTCCACGGAAGCGCTACACCCATGTACCGCATTTCCCAGCCAATCAGGGAACCGGCCGCGAACCAGACGTCCAGATTGGCGGTTCTTCACGAAGTTTGTGTTTTGACCAATTGAAATTCTGCCTCACGATTTATCGATGAAGGCGTTTTGCCTCCTTCCAGGATGTACCCACTTTGTCCGACACTAATGGATACATGCGGATGGCGGCAAAATGCCTCATTTTATTATCGAATATTTAATATTTGTTTGCAAAGTCACTGTTTCCGCGAAAGGGTTAAGTATCACGGGGTCTTCTGTGCTGAGCACTTGCCCGTCATTGACGACCTGCGGAACAGAACCATGATGGCGAAATGTTTTGGAGATGAAGCGGTGCAGATCCCGCTATGGCACGAGGAAATCTTCCTACGGAAGTTCCTTGACGAGCGCCACGTCCAGGAACTTCCGATGTAACATTGCACCAATCATACATGTACAGGGAGATCAAGTTGTCGGACTTTCAAGTGGTGGTGTCAGCTAACAGTAAAAGGAAGTTGCACTGAGTGTATATAGTATTGTGATATTGAGGCGCGTCAGGACGAAGACGACGGGAGTGAACGTCGTAGAATGTACGTGGCGGTTGCAGATCGCCAGAAGATCGCGAAAGACGTGCAAGTGGTAAAGAGCCCAGGACAAGACGACAGAAGAGAGCCGTTGATCGGCGATCTTTGAATAGAGGGTCGCCAAGGTGGGTGACTGTGCGACGTGTGGAAGCACGCAGGGTGCGAAGATACGGGGTGAAGCGGCGTGAGATGCGAGCGGCGTGCTCACTTCGAATTCTGTGCCAGAGTAAGCAGGACGCATGGGACGAGTACGAGTGGACAGTGCCGAGTGTGGGCATTGACGAGGTGCGGACGGTGTGATTGAGCACCATCAAGTGGGACGAGTGAGAAGCCACGACTGGAAGGATGTGTGGAGCAGCAGATCGGGTTACAGGCGGCACGGTGTCTGGTGGTAGCGGTGCTGGACGGGGAATCCCGGTGTTGCTACTGAGAGAAGGCCTCGTGTGGGCCCTGTAGACGGTGTGTTGTGATGTACGTGCGGAAGGGCGAGGTGGATTTGGACTCTCTGTCCTAGACAGGGGAAACTGAAAATTCTTGACGACGGTCAAGCACATTGAGAAGTCTCTGCCGACGGGTGGAGCGAATTTGAGTTATATTGAGAGTAAATATAAATAGGGAGACGCACGTGGGTGCGAATTCCGACGCGGTTTGACCGAGCCTGCAGGGTGCTTTGAGTTGAAGTTACTTGTCTAATCCTAAGAACCAGGGAGTGACAACCGTAGCTGCAGCGCAGGCTATACGATTCGCCGGCGGGCAGGCGGAAGAAGATCCGTTACAGTATAGTAAAACATTTTCTTGTCTTCGCGCCTTCAGCATTTTTTTTGGTTTAAAACACTCTTCTTAGTGCTTATTTTTCTCAGTAAAAAGTAGTCGTGATGACGGGAGCATCTTTGACAGGGCTAACTTTCTCCAACACCTTTTGCCCCATGTCAGGGTCATCCAGCTTCTGCAACAGCTTGGCGTTCAAGCTTCTTTCGCGGCTGTTCATGAGCGTTCGAGGCAAGTGCAAAGGTGACATGGGCTGCCCCTGCCTCTGCTCGGCCATTTGAACGATAAGTTTCTCCTGGAAGCTCTTGTTACGCTGGCGTATGCCTTGAACCTGTCGTTGCTGGGCCTCAATCGCAGCTCTTCCCTCGGCATGGTACTGACGAGCAAACGTTAGGTCGTCCTCGACCTCTTGGCGCTCCCGTTGCTTCTTCTGAGCTCGCTGTATCAAGAGGAATTTCTGTCGCTCGAGTGCCTCCTTGTGTCGCGCGTCTTGCTTTTGCTTTTGCACTAGGATGTCAGCTGCGTCCTTTTTCTTTTGATACTCCTCTGCACGTCGTTCGTCCTCAAGTGCCTTTTGCCGCATCTGAGCCTGCAAATTCTCAGCAATTCCCATCCGCTGGTCGCGACGTTGGAGGTTTGTTTGCAATCGACGCATCCGTTCTTCATCCTCCTTCTCCAATCGACGAGCATAGGCTTTCATGAGCTCCACATCTTCCTGGTGTTCCAGCAATTTGGCTCGGCTTTTGCTTTTCTGAACCAGCGTATTTTCGTTCTGTAGCTTCTTCATACGCGCATGTTCAGTCTCGCGACGGTGACGAGCGTCGGCCTCTAGGCGCTTCAGCTCGGCTTGGACACGTTCCACCTCTGCCGCCTCGTCCAGTTTGCGCTGAGCTTCACGTTGCTCCGCTGCAAATTTCTGCTGTCGTAGCTGCTCGTCTCGCTCGCGGCGGACTTTGAGGATACTGTCATGTTGGTGCTGCATTTTGGCACTCTCTTGCGCTCGCCATTTGGTTATATCTTGCTCTTGGTATTGGAACGCTTCTTCCTTCATCTTCTTCTCCGTGGTGTGAGACTTGGCTTTCTCCTTCTGTTGAGCATCTAGCCAAGCCTTCTGCAATTTCTTCTTTTCCAACAATTTAGCTTTTTCCTTCTCCTGGTCACTTTCAAATTCCACAAGAGTGAGTGCATTGAGGAGCACCCATTCATCCTGTCCCTTGAGAGCTTCCAAGTTGGCTCTGGGACCTCTAGATTCACCTCCAGCACTTACAGAGGCTCTAGCCGCTTCTCCATGGCCTTCTCGAGCATCGTCCTCTTCACTATTATTGCCATTGGAGCCCTCTTGTCTGAGTTTCTGACGTTCCATACTCATCTTCTTGACCACGGCTTCCAGTGCCACAATATCCGCTTCCATCACTCGTTTTTGCGAGTGTAGCAATAGTCGATTAGCCATTGAGGCGATGGAGGAAGCGAGTGCCGGGTCTCGTTTCGCATATTTCGCCGTGAGCTTGGCTGCCAGAGCGTCCGCCACGGCTTGCCTCTTATCGCTCCTCACTTCTTCCTGTGATATTAAGGTGTTAGTGTTTCTAAAGCGAAGCGCACACTTTGATGAAGACGTACGCGAATCAAAAGAGATACAGCCTTAGCACGATTGCTCATTCCAGGTTGCTCCAGTTCGGTGGTGGACACTGAGCACTTGGCTAGGGCGATAGTTGCGTAAGTGGGGAGTTGAAGTGGAGAAGAACATCAAAGAGGTATCGCTAGAAATAGCAGCAAAAGAACAGCTATTTTTTACTCATCTGTGACGTGCCGCTCAGCAACTTTTTAACAAGAACAGTGCATGTATACATGTATACACACTCATAGACACAAGACACTGAAAAACACTCAAAATGCATGAAAAGAATCTTTTTTGCCTTTCTGTGGCCCGCCTACTCTTACATGTACATTTGGCATCTCTTACGCGAACTTGGCTCGCTTCGGCTCGGACGGTTCGGATAACTGGCGCTTAGGCATCGGCACCAGAACGCTGGTCTGCTCCTTGTACTCCTGGTAGGCCTTCAATTTGCCCCAGCGCTGGTCCGCGTCTTCTTCAAGCAGCGGAATGCCCGATCGGAAAATGATCAGCAGCGTCATGAACGTTGGGCTAACAGCAGCACCGCATTGCAACGCGAAGCTTGGCAGCGTGTGCACTGCCACCAAGAAGACGCCGATCCACATCATGATCTCACCGAAGTAGTTCGGGTGACGGCTATAGCCCCACAGACCGGTGCGGATGAACTGGTCCTTGTTGCGCTTGTCGAGACGGAACTTGGTCTTCTGGTAGTCTGCCGTGACCTCAATGATGTATCCAACAACCCACAGCGTGGTGCCAATGATGTCCAGCGGCTTGACCTCCGGGTCATCGACACCGTGCACGACACTGAGCAGCACGGACAGCAGCGTAAAGAAGACCCAAAGACCTTGAATGTTCCAGGCCGCCAAGTAGCACAGCGGGTTCACGATGATCTCGGCGAAACGCTTGTCGCTGCCGTCCTTGCAGATGCGCCAGAACAGGAAGGAACCGAGGCGTACACACCATAGCCACACGAATGCCGTGAGCAGAGTGTCGCGCCACGATGTCGACTCGGAGTACTGGTAGGCGAGCATAGAGACCGTGGCGTAGGTGGTGGAACCCGTGAGGTCGAAGAATCGTTCGGTCTTGTTGGGGATGCCGTAGATTGCCGAAAGCCACTGGATCCCTACGCAGACGCCGGCGTAGAGCTTCAGGTCGGTGACGTAGCCCACAGCAGCCACGAGCGACATACAGGTCAATAACTCGCGTAGGTCTTGAGCGAAGCCCATTGTTAATCGAGTAGCTTGGACGAGGGAGCTGTGGATTGCGGCCTGCCGAGGCAATTGAGGAATGATCCGGCAAGTCGCAGTCGCAGTCCGCAGCGACCTCCAACAGGGAAGATTGTTATGGGACCTTCAATGCAACATGCGCAAGTTGCAGTGACCGTGGGGCACGCGACAGACGCGCACCTGGTCGCTCAAGATATCCTGCCGAAGTATAATTTATGGGAGGAATGTCCACAATACAGTACATATGTACTGTTTTGTCCCAAAGTTGAACTGTAGTACGGGTAAGTAATGTTAAGTTCGCAATGCGAACCTGAGGATAGTTAGGGCTAATAAAAAGGCAATGCTTCGTGTAAAGCCCTGATAAATAAGCACGATTGATAAGCTTAGGCGGACACGGCTAATAAGCTTTTCGTGATACATTACAGTCATAAGTCTACACGTAACTAACGACTCTTCTACACTGCTAGTGATATGCTTGAATCCGTGCAAGAAGCATAGTGATATCACCTCAGCAATTGAGCTGGCAACTCTTCTTCTAGCAAGAAGGACGGGGGCATAGTGTGCATGTACTTTTTAGTGAGCCGGCAGTTGCATGTAGTTGGCTTACTCTACAATACACTATTAATAACAAGAAGTTTGTAAACAGGTATGCTAGCAGTGCAGCTAGTGTTTCTGTAGTACCGTCGATATGCTAGAAGAAAGTTGCAAACTGTGAGCTGAATTTGGAAGATAACTTGCCGTTTGGCTTAAACCCATCTAGTAAAACTATCAAGCTCGTGAATTATGGTAATCAATTAAGTAGTTCTCTGATGACTTTGGTCACGTCACCTGGTCAAGAGGAAATATGTCAAGGTAGGCACTTGGCCAGCATTTAAACTCCCACGAGGGTTAGAAGCAGTTCGTTCATAATACTACTAGCTCTAGGCCTCACAAGATTGTGTTAAGGGCTACATGTTTGGACTGTAGCAATTTAACCGATAGAAATTGACGGAAGATGGAAGGTTAAGGTAGCAGTAATAGTGTAGAGCCCACCAAGGCCAATGTGAACGCTGTAGACAAATGATCGATATCGATATTCGTGGTGTGTTTCGATGTCTGTCAAATGCCTGACAAAGGTTTATTTTTCACGTGACCAAATGGCGTTACCAGAGTCGTCAGAGGCCTAGTCTGTCTGTATCCTTCGGTGCAATGTGAGGTGCTCAAGTGAGTGTCTTATTAAATTGATAGCCGTACGAACTATCGGATCAGACTTAAAAAATGTACGTAACAGTAAGTTGAGTAAAATAAGTCTTACAACTACCTGCCAGATTTTGTCGTCCTAGCGGGAAAGTTGCCTGCAACACAATCAAATTCTGCCAGTACAATAACTTAACGTCGATAAGAGACTTACACATCTTCACAGCCCACCACATTTCACTATACCATTCATAAAATTAGACTTCATATAGAATTTAATATACTAGAATTGTCGGCCGTGCTCTGGTAACATCCTAGCAGACTGCGACTTACTACAGTTAAACCGTTGGCTCTGCCGATGTTCAATTATCGGCTACACTACCGCCGGTTTGTCCGCTAAGCTTAGAAACGAACTTAGCAGATGAATTGGATTCGTAAATTGTGCGAACTTAACTGGATTAGTGCAAATCCTTTTGAAATTGGGACAAAACAGTACATATGTACTGTATTGTGGAAATTCCTCTAATTTATGGCCATGTTCCAGATAACCTTGCGCGCTTGTGAGGCCGGTGGCAAGTTTCCGCGAAGCCGCAAAAGATTGCAGTAAAATTGCCAATGTCGCTGCGCGGTACGGGATCGAAATACCTGCCTAAGCACGTTCCAAAGGGGCCTGTGTCCATTTTCACTGGATGCCCACCTTGGCATGCTGCTGCGTAATGCACCATTGGCCAACAATGTTGATGAGGATTTCTACAGGTTCGCGAAGCAATCTGGCTTCGCCTCCTTTTTTGGGACGATGCTACTGCTACCAAAATTATGTTTTTCAGTGTCCCCTCTCATAGGACGGGTGTCCTCTAACTACCGGTAAGCCAAAAGGAGGCATATTCAGGCGTGTAGGGTCCCATTAGCTGCGATCCAGTCCTGCCTAGGGAACTGAAAGCCCGGTCGATTGGCGCAGTCAAATTCAAACGCACTTTTGTTTGGACTCTGATTTCACCCCCTCCCTTCACACCTAACCTTCCTGGCTCAATTTGAGTAAGTTACGAGAAAATAAACCAAAGTTTAATTTTAAAAAGGCCTAATTTTGGTTGTGCTCCCTTTTTTGCCGGTTATGCACATACTTTCAGTCAAGGCTCTATTAAGAGGTGTAATTTTGGTAGTGTTAATTAATTTTTTTACACCTCTAGCTCTCAGAGTCTAGGCCGCAGCAGACGTTGTTCCAGACCGGAACTTCCGGCACATGCAGCTTTCCAGACGTGCAATGTTTTGAGTGCTGCCTTGCCTGAATCACTCTTACGCCATACCGCCGCGTCTGTTGATCTGCGAACAGCAAATCAGTCTGTAGATTAACGGCTTCAGTGGCAGGGATCTGCTTTTACAGTCCCCCAATTTGTCACCTACAGGGGACGGCACAGCATCAACCTCAAACGAGAAATGAGGTGCCAGGACGCCAGGTACTCGCTACTGCTTCATTGCCAATTAAGCAATGATTCAATGGCTCATTGGGCTCCTCAATTCTTCGCCTAGTACAAAGCGTCATACAGGCTGTATTGCAGCTTGATTCGAGCAGTTAGTGGAACATGCCTTCGTCTAACATCAGGGCTGCTTACACGTACCAGTGATTTGCAGGGGCGCCAGAAGACTGGAAGAGCGCTGATGCCCAAGACGCAAGCATTGAGGTGTGCGTGGAATTTGATGTGCTGGTTCAGACTGCATGTTCGACACTTCCAAGGCCCCCCTCTCCTCCTCCGATGGCAAAACCTCATTATGAGGCTCATAGACTTATCTCACGTCGACACTAGCTTATCATCCCCTTAGCTCGAGTGCCAGGTAACACCGTAGACCCTTCGACGTTCTGCCTCAAATTATCCATTCGTAAGCTTGGAGTCAAGAGCAGTTGTAGAATGTCCAACCACAGTACAGCGCAACACATTGACATCGTAAACACCAGCGTCTCCGGCCACCATCAGCGATCGTGCGAACGCTCAAATCTTGTAAGCTGCCAAGCCACTGTAACACCCTCCTGCGCAGTCTTCAAACTGTATTACTTCGAAGTAATAAGACTGTGTGGCTTATGATGTCGCACAAACAACACGCGGCAATTCGCCTCATCAACACGCAAGTCGGAGATTTCTACCTCTGCGAATGCCTCCCTCTAGGAAGGCTATCGCAGGAAGGCTAGGAATCCTAGACGTAGGTCGTCCGTTTATCGAGTGTCGAGGTGGTCTACATGTATCTTGAACCGGTTTTAGCCCATTTATGACCAACCGCGAAGTACATGTATGTTAAGGCCAATGAGCGCGAGCTGTGGTTAACTGTCATCAATCCGGTGGTGCCGTGACTGGCACACCTGCTGAAACGGGTACGATAGCACCCCTTAAAGCACCCGATTCCCTCTCCAGTATTCAAATTCAACACAAACGAGTAACACGATCGGTTGCAGCAGCTTTTTCAGATCAATGAATTGACGCGTGATTGAAATTCATCGTGATTGGCTCTGTGTCTACCACTTAAATTGAAGAATTGCTTGACGCAATGAAGACCGACGCGCTGCCCAACTGCGCAAGCATCGACAGCACGCCCACGTAGTCCCTTATACTGTAAAGGTCAAAGTACCAGGTCTGTGCGTATGGCAGCCAGCTCCACTCGATCGGCATGCAATTTCGGGCTCACTCCGTCCCGGTGTGTGGAGCACATCGTCAAAGCCATTTCGATAGTCAACTTAACTGCTATGTCGCGTCTCTGCATTTCCGCCATACAAACTTCGATAGAAACATCAAGAGCCATCGGTTAGGTTTAGGCCACAGAGTGATGGTCCCTTCCGATCTGTCCGCGCCATGCGTGTGCTGAGCCATTTGCTAATCTGCGCGAGAGGCAGCAAAGAGCGTTGTACTTCTTGGCTCAAGAACTCCTCCAACGCAGCCATGAGCGACACCCTGTACGCGTCCGTGAAGCACGATGACCTTGAGTGCAACGACGGCACCGCCAGTCGCGTGTTTTCGCGTGGTCCAGACTTCGACGAGCGTCGCGAACTGGTCAAGAAATTTGTCCTTGCCGCGCTGGTGGTGATGCCTTACCTGGTGCTTATCGCGCTCTTCGCGGGTGTGGGCAGCCCATCTCACAGCTACAGTAACACACCGGTCATCGCTGTGTCCGACCTGGCCAACGAGACGCAGGTGGACCAGGTGTGCGCCGACCAGCGCCTGCAGAAGCTCGACATGCAGCGCAACGTCTACTACGATTCGTCGCTGCTGTCGCGTCCGCAGCGCTACGCCGCACTGCAGCAAAAGGGAGCAACACTTTGGTTTACCGGCTTATCCGGCAGTGGTAAGAGTACAGTTGGCCGCGCTTTAGAGAAGGAGCTGCTGCGTCGACGCCTGCACACGTACCGCCTGGACGGAGACAACGTACGCATCGGCCTCAACCGTGATCTCGGCTTCTCCGAGACCGACCGCGCCGAGAGCGTCCGTCGCGTTGGAGAAATGGCTGCGCTGTTCTCCGAGGCTGGAGTTATCACGCTCGTGGCGCTGGTGTCGCCCTTCCGAGCACGTCGCGATGAGGTCCGCGAATTGCACAAGAAGATGGGCATTCCTTTCTACGAGGTGTTTGTGGACGTGCCCGTGTCGGTGGCTGCTGACCGCGACGTCAAAGGTCTGTACAAGCGTGCTATCAAGGGTGAAATCAAGGACTTCACGGGCATCTCTTCGCCTTACGAGGAGCCGCTTAGCCCGGAAATCCACCTCAACGCATCAAGTCAGTCGCTCAAGGACGAAGTCAAGATGATCCTAGACAAACTAGAGACCGATGGACTGCTCACTGGTGTGGAGCAACCTCCGAGTGGATACCCTGGAGTGGCTGTGGCGGACGGAGGCAACGCTGTGGCCACGTTCCCGACCTTGTTCCCGGACCAGCCGAGTGTCTCGCGACCTGACAACTACGACAACCTGCCTCGTGTGCTTCTACGCGATGAAGACGTACACTGGTTGCAGATAATTGGTGAAGGTTGGGCTGCTCCTCTGCGTGGCTTTATGCGTGAGGGCGTCTATCTGCAGTCGCTGCACTTCAGCAGCGTATTATACGACACAGACAACCTGACAGACGGCAACCTTGCGCTTCACAAACCCACCAACTTCTCGGAATACTCGAGTGAGTTCGTCTCCAAGGGTCAACGTGTCAACATGCCTGTGCCTATCGTCCTCCCGATCAATGACGCTGCGAAGAAGCGTATTGGTGAGTTCAAACAGGTTGTGCTTGTGAGTCCATCCGGCGAAGAACTGGCACTGCTGAAGGACCCGGAAGTCTTTGACCACCGCAAGGAGGAGCGGATCACCCGAACGTTCGGTGCTATGGACAATGGCCACCCGTATATTGCAGAGATCCTGAAGTCAGGCGAGTATCTGCTGGGTGGTGAGGTTGAACTGCTGTCCCGTATCAAGTACAACGACGACCTGGACCAGTACCGCCTGACCCCGACTGAGGTCCGCAAGCGCTTTGAAGAAATGGGCGCAGACGTGGTGCTCGCTTTCCAGACGAGAAACCCGACGCACGCTGGCCACGCGTACCTGATGAACAACGCCCGTGAACAACTGATCGCTCAGGGATACAAGAACCCAGTGCTGTGGCTGTCTCCTCTTGGTGGATGGACGAAAGAGGACGATGTTCCTCTAGATGTACGAGTGCGTCAACACGAGGCTATCCTGCGCGACGGTATGCTGGATAAGGAGAGTACTGTACTTGCTATCTGGCCGTCTCCCATGATCTACGCTGGGCCTCGCGAGGTGCAGTGGCACGCGAAGAGCCGTAAGAACGCTGGTGCGAGTTTCTTTGTTGTCGGACGTGACCCTGCTGGTATCAAGCGCTCGGACGGTGACCAGGACGATATTTACGCAGGCGACCACGGCCGCTTTGTGCTGCACATGGCTCCTGGCATGGAGGACTTTAACATCCTGTCTTTCTCGAAGGTGTTCTACGACGTGCAGGACCACAAGATGAAACCGATGGATAGCAGTCGCAAGCAGGATTTCCTCTCGATCTCTGGTTCGCGTATGCGCAAGATGGCTCGTGAAGGTCTGCAGAAGTGCGAGGGCGACACGATCCCCACTGGCTGGGAAGACAAACCCACGTGTGTTCCTCAGGGTTTTATGGTCAAATCTGGCTGGGACATTATGATCGACTACTACCAGAACATCAACAGTCCGCGCTGGATTCCGTTCGCTACGCAGTTCTCCAAGCCGGTAGTAGATTCGTCGCGTTCGTTCTCGTCCGAGGGCACGTTTGGTCGCACCGACTACAAGCTCCACTTTAAGAACGAGAAAGGAGAGAAGATCTCTCCGTGGCACGACATCCCGTTGCATCCGGTTGACTCGAAGGACAACAGCTCGTACAATTTCATTGTGGAGATCCCCAAGGGCATTGCACACAAGATGGAGGTGAACAAGGAGAACAAGTACAACCCGATTATGCAGGATAGGACACACAACGGCACTCGTGGACGTGATTATCTGTATGGCGTTCCTTTCTTCAACTATGGGCTGTTGCCACAGACGTGGGAGGACCCGAGCGTGAAGGACGGGAGCGGCAATGGAGGCGATAACGACCCGCTTGATGTGATGGAGATTGGTGCCAAGCAGTTGCCAATGGGCTCGGTAAACCCGGTCAAGATCTTGGGAAGTCTGGAGCTGGTTGACCAGGGCGAAGTGGACCACAAGATCCTGGCGCTTTCTCTTGCTGATGCAGATGCTGACAAGATCAACAACGTCGACGACTTGCAGCGTGTGAAACCTGGTGTGCTGGACGCACTGGTGGACTGGCTGAAGAAGTACAAAATCCCAGAGGGCAAGTCGGAGAATGTATTCTCACAGGAGAAGCCGACGTCTGCAGAGGCTGCTATTCAGATTGTAGCAGAGACTCACGAGCGATGGCAGAAACTTAAGTCAGGAGAGATTAGTGTTAAGGACGAGTTCTGGCTTAACTAAAAGCTCTGCCTCTTGAATGAATAAATGCTGTTTAAATAATGTAAACTGGGTCAACATCTGTTTATTATCATTCCTCCAACACTCGTCTCTTGCCAAAGTATGGCGCAGGTTTGGCGCCGCTGGCGCCGACAATGGCACGGCTGTGTGGTGGATGCGCTGCGCTCGTCTCGCTGTCCGATTGACGTGTTGGTGGACAGGAAGCAGCCTGTTCTCAGTCGCGTCTACGGCTGGATCGTCACCTATAAGCGGCGAAGAGAGGAAAGGAACGCGCATCGCATCGCTCCCCCTCGCATTCCCGTGATATGTGTGGGGAACGTTACGTTTGGAGCTACGGGGAAGACGCCGTTCGTGCAGTTCCTGATCGACTACGTGCTAAAGAATGCAAGGGAAGGCCAGGTGCCGTTGCTGTTAAGTCGCGGATATGGGGACGATGAGTGGCGGATGTTGGCCCAGCAGTTCCCTGCCTGCCAATTGGCGGTGGGGGCTGATCGTGTGGCGGTCGGAGCAGCTAAAATGAAGGAATTAGGTGGAGACACAGCGCCATTGAGTTGCGTAGTGCTGGACGATGGACTACAGCAGTGGAGACTTGCCAAGGACCTGGAGATCGTCATGGTGGACGCTTTGCATCCGCTAGGAAACGGACTGTTACTTCCGTTTGGGAGTCTGCGAGAGCAGCCACGTGAGGCATTGGCACGAGCTGATGTAGTGGTTGTACATCACGCCAATCTATTGGATGGAGAAAAGCTGAAAGTGCTAATGAAAAGTTTACAGATGCTGTTGGACCCTCGACGGCATCCAATTGTTGCTACGTCACGAATGAAGGTGGTGGGGCTTATTCCAGCTGATAAACTGCTGTTGGAAGAGAAGAGTGGAAGTAACATTGAGGCTACAGTGGAAACCAAGGACCTATTCTCAAGTGATCACGTAGTATTGGTCGTGTGTGGAGTTGGCAACCCCGAATCTGTAACGAAAGTGGTGGAGAAGTTGGCTTGCTGGGTTCGAATGGAGGTGAAAGCGTTTCCCGATCACCATGCGTTCACTCCAGGAGATGTTGACGATATTTTAGAGTGGGTGCGAGAGCTGCAGAGAAAGGAAAATATCATAGTGGTGACTACCGAGAAAGACTTCGCTCGGTCACCTAGTGCGATGAGAACTCTCACTGATAATGTGGATCTCCGAGTGCTTCGATGCGAGCTGGAATTGCAGCATAACAGAGATCAAGTGGAAAAGCGTATTAACTCGCTCTTGGCCTCGGCGTAGACAGTGAACATCGCTTTGTGCGTTGGATGAAAGACCCTTGGAGTTCTCGAGATTTTGCCAATGGATTATCGAGCCACTTCGAATAGTATTCTCGTTTGTGATCCTGCACTTGTGCGGTACTTACTTGGCCTTCTTCTTGGCCTTGAACCGGTGCTCCTCTAAATCGATAAAGTCGTCGCTCTCCTCATCTTCATCGCTATCGCTGTCCTCGTCATCATTCTCGTCCTCAGCTGCTTCACCGTCCTCACCCTCCTTCGTCTCCGCTGTCGTGGCGTACTTTTGCTTTGACTTGGCTCTGCGACTGGCCTTCTTACGCCGCAGCTTGTCGATTTTCTGGCTACGCTTGCTTAGCTCTCCGTTCACGTGATCGTCCAGCTTCTGTAGCAAGAGCTTGCGAGCGGCGCGGCGGTTGCCATCCAACGATCGCGTCTTCTGGCATTGCACCTGCAGACCCGTTGGTACATGGGTCAGCAACACGCAATTTCGCACCTTGTTGATTTTCTGCCCGCCTTTACCTGGCAGCAGCAATTGGATAGCGTCAGTCAGTGGACGTCAGGTAGAGAGCTCCATTGCAAAATATTGTGAGCCAGCCGCACCAGAGCCTTTCACGAACGACTCGGTCAGGTCGCTCTCATTCAGCTGGACGTCGATGCGCTGCTTGGAGCGGTCAGCGCTGAACTGCCGGGCAATAGAGAGGATAGCTTGCAGCGGCGGCGTGGACGAGGAAGACGCTCCAGCCCTACGAGGCGCAGCGCGTAACAAGCTTGTGAACATCGAGGTCACTAAAGTGACAGGTGGAAGCCACTCTCACGAGGAAGTGCGCAATTCATCGTTGCCCATTTCTCGTTGAAAAGAGGAGAAAGAACGGCTGTAGAGCAACGTCTGCAATACGTACCGCGTACATTGTTCTATGCAGTCGATGGAGAGTCGTGGGTCAGTAAGCTTGTGCAAAAAGTTGCCTTTTGCCTTAGATACATTACATGAAGCAAGTTGAAGTAAGAATGATGGTCGTTCAATTTCCTCCGCCGTACGAGTTGCCGCACTCTTCAATTTGTCCCCGTCCATTCACAAGACAAACGACGCCATGAGCGCGGCATCCAAGCAGAAGCAAGCGGACATGCGAGGCGACGGCTTCGACGGCGTGCGAATACAGCTCCTGCACCTTATCAAGTTCCACAACGCCATTGGGGACGTCGTGAGCCTGTTTTGCGCCGCGCGCAAGGAGAGAGCGGCTGAACACACGCGTGACGTGGAGGCGGAACAAGTGGAAGCTGACCAGCGGCTCATGTACTACCTGCGTTTTACTGCGACAACGAACAAGGAGCCGATGCCGAAGCAGGAACGGGCTTATTATCGAGTATTTTCAGAGGTTCATCGGGGGCACAAACAAATCGGATGCTTATCAAGGATTTGTAATAATAAGGATGTTCATCGAGTACAGAAGTACACAAGCGTGCCAACGAGTGCTGCAGCGGTTTTTTAAAGCTAACAGTAGGGTATTTGCTTATCTTCGTCGACGAAGATAAGAAAAGTTACAAGCCACTCTTAGTACAACATTCAAACAACATTAATACTCCGTTACGAACAGCCTAGGGCCCTGAATAGCTAAAAACAGCGATAGCGCGAGGGAGAATCGAGAGCGAAGCAGATGTCGAGACAATTGTAGACTTAATGGAGAGTGAGCTAGGCCCAGCCTCAAGAAAGCAGGACGCATCTGCCCGTACAAAATTCAACGCCTTTCTGAAGAAGCATATCGATAAAAACCTGGCTCTTACAACGATTAAGGCAGATCAAGTACAAAAAAAATATGTTTGGGAAGTTTCTTGCCTTCCTGTTTAGAGACCCTGACATTCATTGGCAAACATCGATGTCCAGCATATTGGAGAGCAGAAAATTGATATACTCTGCTGTTGACTGACCTTGATGCTGGAGTGATATTGTATAGTTAATACATTCATCATTGTATTATATTCATGTTGATAGTAGAAAACAGCACACGTACCGCGTGGCATCGATAACAATAAAATTTCCTTGCCAATGTAAGTCAGAAAAGTGAATCATTCCCACGTCGGAACTGCGACCGATTTGCTAGCCACTGGTTGTTGAGTTGAGTGCGCGAGGAGAGCTTTTCTGTCGTTTTTGAGAAATAATATTGTAGATATTGAGCGCAGGTCATTGGTGGCGCTTGTTCCTTGAGCTTTTTTCCAGACGTTATTGACAGCATCAGATACTGTTTCTGCAGGTGCCGCCTGCAGTGACTGTACCACTCGGTATCAGAGCGGAACAGATCTGTCTTCGTCGCCTCTTCCAGCTGGCGCTTGATCGAGCTCAGATTGGAGCATTGACCCGTTTCACGCATTAGCGTTTCAGCTACTTGTTGGTCCTTACAATGCATTTCAAAATGTATTTTCGCAAGTGACAGCTACTTCCACAGATGCGCACTTGGCGGCGTACATCAACAGAGTGTTGAAGTCTGTGTACGACTATGACCACGATGCTAAGTTGACTAAAAACCTCCAGGCTCACTCGACACGTCGGGGCGGTGCCGCTTATGCCAGTGCCAACGCCTGTGTCAACAAGTCCAACCTGGCTCACCGCGGTCTTTGGTCAATGGACGGTTTTGCCACGTTGCTCGAATACATATCTCCAACTACTTCAAGCGACCAGAATATTGCCAAAGTGCTTGGAGGATAACGCTGCTAGTAACAGCAGCACCAGCACCGCGCATGGACAGACACGCGAGGCTGAGGCGGCTAGAGTAATTCCATTGCGCACCCCACCAGTCGGTAAGTCTTGGCCGCAAAGCCTCACGACCTTGAAGGGAAAGATGCTCTCAAATTTTCTTGTTCAGTACTCAATGGAAGGGCTCGGTTCCCTTCCGAAGACCACTGCGAACCGCGGTCAGAAAGACTGCTTGAAAGCCGTCGAGATTACAGCGTGCGTCGCTGACCTGAGTAGTATTCTTCGTATTCCCCCTATATCTCGTGAAGCAGAGAGATTGCGGTGGATATCTGCAATGAAAAGTATGGCTAGTCAATGTGAGGCAGAGCTAGTTGATGGATTAACGCGTGCAGTCGTTGGAGAGTCCGGAAAGCGTAAAAGACGCAGGTCCGGCAAACTTACCGGTATTGTCAAAGCGTGGAGTGAGCTGAGCGAGCAGCAGCGAACAGCATTCCGCTCGTTATCATGTATCCGATTCGCTGCTAGCTGGGCTACTCAGACTTGATCGACATCCTTGTCCATCCATGAACTCAGAGTCTAACACAGAATAACAGGAAACGTCAGTTAATAAATATAATTTTCATTTAATAACATACTTGTAGTATCACATACTTCTGGTCCTGCACCGGTATGAGGAGTACGAGCACGTCTACCCCAAGCACGTCACCAACGGCGACCTATCCACCCCATACGAGCACGTGACCGGGTGCTAACACGCCACCGCTACGGACACATCACCAACTCCAAGTACGCCACCGAGTCCGAGCACACAGCCAACAAAGAGAGTGCCACCAATAACGAGCACGCCACACGTCATCAACTCCAAGTACGTCATCCAGTTGTCCGAGCGCGCAGCCAACAAGGAGAGCGCCACCTATAACGAGCACGCCACGCGTCACCAACTCCGAGCACGCCACCGAGTCCCAGCACGCAGCCAACTGCGACGGCGCCACCGCTTGTGAGGGAACCACCAACAACGAACACGCCACACGTCACCAACTCCAAGCACGCCATCAAGTTCGAGCACGGAGCCAACAACGAGAGTGCCCCGACTGCGAGATCGCCACCGCTTGTGAGGGAGCCACCAACACCGAACATTTAGCTAGCCGAGAGTACACACTAACTCGCGACCAAGATCACGAACGCGAGCCGGTATATGCGCGCTATGATCAAATACGAAAGCAGCGCCAACTGCCAGCGCCAATACATTAAGCCTACTACTAAAGCCACCCGACTCGCTTGTGTAACGCTGCGAGAATTCACCACTGGGGCGGTGGCAGAATTGTTGTTTTATTTTAACCAATCATTATCACCATACGAAGTTAATTGGGGTACGAATATTTTCCATAGTTACCTCAAGTGTATACGGCTCGCCAGAAATAATCGCTAACTTCGTCCGAGTTTTGATAGTGTGCAGTGGCCGAAGATAAGACGAAGTTAGCGGGTACAGTAGCTAGCGCTCAACGTATTAATAACCTAGGCACACTCGATTTGTCCTTGTTGGTTAATTGTATTCGCCTGGGTGCTACCTCATCCAAGTAACCAGCAATTCAAAAAATTATCCTCAGTTCCACACTCTCGCCCAATTCGTATCAGGATTCGGCCGTAGAGATAATATCAGCCCCGAATGCAGATAAATCGGTCGTGTAGCGTCATTAGGCAGTTGATGATTAGCTGTACACAACGTAAAGAGAGGAATACAGAATTAAAAGCGTTATTTAAGGACCAAAAATGTAGAGATCGCGGCAATTATCGAGTTGCGTAGCTGCGTATGCGAAGAGGTGATGGAGTAGAGCGTGACAATGATGGCTTATACGCACATACTTCTAAACTAGCTAGTCGAAACGTTACCTGCAAAGTGAAATTACTTATAAAGCTTCGTAGGGGAGATTTCATAAGAGTTATCAATACGCAACAAAGATTCGATTTCAGCGTTTTGTTTACTTACATACCTATCAGTAAGTCTTACAGGTAACTACTTAGCGTCCAAAGGACATGGTTAAGCATTTCAGTGTATCGTTGCAGTGGCCGCAAAAGTATTTCTGCATAACTACAAGGTTTATTACTTTACTTGTCCGATCGACCTCACTGCTATGGTAATTTGAAGAGCCCTCGGTTATCTGAACGCGCTTCTGTACGCAAGTATCACACGTATATACGATCATTGCTGCAAGGGGTCAGTTGTGGACTGTCGATGGAGTCATCTACACCATCATGGACTCAAAGTCAATAATGGAAAAAAAAATCAACAAACCTTGGTCTGCTCTATCGTACACCAGTGAATGCAATGGAAGTGCATCATTGTGTATTTTGTTTTGATATCACCCTACACAATGACAATTATGGCTATGCCATCGGGTTTTACGTACCGCTTAGTGTGGGGCGGGTCTCAGAGGTATCTACGAGTTGTTTGTGCGGTTTGCATTTCTGAGCAATGCCATAATGTAAATCTTGATGTTATCCGCAGTGAGTTTCGAGTCTTGATGTAATTGACTCTTCCTATTAACAACTCATAAACGACTGAACTAAGTTTGAGTTTCAGCAGTGGTACATTCATTATTGTTGTTTACACGGCGGTGCCCCTGATTGTTCAGTTCTGTTCAGGGAACAAATGCACTACGGCATCATGAGCAAGAACCACGTCGTTTCTAACACTGCGTGCATATTATATGTAGAAGATGCAAATGGGTTTGACTTTTGTATTGGCTTCTAAACATCATTTATCGATCTTCCGCTGCATCTTGGCTAACTGATCTGCTCGATGGCCTATCTGTGCTGCAGTCGAAGGGCTACAACCGCATCCATCATGTCTGCCGTAGGATGACGCCCTTGTGTATGTTGTCTCCGCGAGGCCGATGAGAGGGTTCCATCCAGTATCGCCCTACTGAGTGGAGCCTGATTAGCGGTCTCGCTTTTGGACGTGCTGTCCGCACTGGTGAGCACTATACTAACGGCTCATCCATACATAGTCGGACGAACAGATGTAGGCAAGGACAACAATAATAGTAGATGAGGCTGAGTTTCCAGAGCGTCCTTGTAATAATTAGAGGCAGGAGCGGCTTACGCTGCTGGCATTACTGTCCTGCTTGATTCGGGTTCGGTCTTATGTTGGCAGCGTAGTCTGGGTATTGTAATAATCGCAGTTTAGTTGCTATCTGCAGGTAGCTTCCAGCTTTGGTGGCCGTCCATGACACGGGCCATTTAATAGCATTATCGAAGGTTATCCTAACGGAGAGATCTACAATATGGATACCTAGCGAGGATATTTTCACTCGATTTGCCATCAAATGCAAGGGTAAAGGGAACCAATGTGCCCCACGAACCAATTTGCCACTTCTACATCTGGTGTATGTTTAAGTACTTATATTGACTCTTCAACGTGATGGATCTTATCGTCCTCGCACTCCGTCCACCGTGTTGCTGCGTTCTAGCCGCAGTGTTCGTCTACCCGCACAATACTCTGCCTTCCGCATGAGTCGCTCACTTTTCATTCGACCTCCGTGGTGGCAGACTCCTGCTTCCTTCAACAACTTTGCTGTAGCTCACAATGGCTGTCGTGCGGCACACATCACGCACGAAGACCAAGAAGGCGAAGAAGACTTACAAGCAATGGACGGAAGTCGACCTCACGCGCGCTATGGGGGCAGTAACAGCGAAGCATCTCTCTCTAAGTGCAGCTGAGCGAGTTTATGGAGTCCCAATACGCACACTCAAGCGCTATCTTGCTGGAGCCCTTGTTGGGTTGTCTGCCGGAAGAGAGGCAGCAATCTCAGTGGAAGAAGAGGATGGCATTGTGGATGGTCTCTTAGACATATCTCGGAAAGGATTTCCAGCTACCCGCCTGCGAACCATGTTGATGCATCTCATTAGTGACGGCCATGAACATCAGTTCGGTAAATCTGGGCCGTCGTGCAAGTGGGTCACTAAGTTTCTGACTCGTCATTCAGACCGCCTTTCTGTTCGTAAAGGTCGCATCCTTGACACCGCTCGTGTCAACGCCGTGAAGTCAGACGACATTGAATGCTTTTTACCGAATACGAAGAAGTACTCATAGAGCACAACATTCCGCCTTCTCGAGTTTACAACTGTGACGAGATAGGAGTGGAACCTCAAGGCGGCAACCCCAAGAATGTTATTGCAGAGAGAGGAGCGACGGAGGGATCAGTTTGGCGCGGTGCTAACCGCGAAAACACTTTGGTGCTGCTGTGTGTGAGTGCAACGGGCGCAGTCATACCACCCGTATTCATTTTCAAGGGCGAAGATTTACTGAGTGATTTTATGCATGGATCTCCGCCTGGAAGTATTGGCACGGTAACGGAGAATGCGTTTATCGACTCGAGAGTGTTTGATGAATGGCTCGACCACTTCTTGCAATACATTCCTGCAGCACGACCAGTATTGCTGATTCTCGACGACCACGTCTCCCACGTAGGTCTACCAGTCCGACACAAGTGCATTGAGAATGGTGTTCTTTTGCTCAGCTTTCCTCTTCATACGACCCACATCCTTCAGCCTTTAGATGCGGGGTGTTTTCGCACTTTCAAGTCCACTTGGCGTGATACCATAGACGACAGGGCTACTGTACACAGCGCAGCCAATCTGCCACGCCATTGCCGTTCAGAAGTGATCGGACGTGCCCTGTACGAATCTTTGAGTCCACAGGGGATACTAAACGCGTGGACATCCACTGGTTTGTACCCAGTAGATCGCGAAAAGGCGCTCTCCAATGCAAAGTCCACCTGCTCGTCTGAAACGAAGTTGAGAGCTAAGTATGCGCGGTATATAGCTGTACAGGATCCATTGCCTGTCAAGAAAATAGATGCGAGAGGTCTACGGCGACTGAAAAATGACAGCATCGACATCTCAGCCTTCAGGGCATACACAATCGTGAACAGAGATCTCGCAAAACCAGAGAAGGTGAAGGAGAGGTCACCGACGAAGGATCTGATCAAGCTGAAGGGGAAGCGACTGCTTACTCACGAGGACTGTATGGCAGAAGAGCAGCGAAAGATTGAGGAAAAACGCAGAGATCAAGAGCTCGAAAGGCTGAAGAAGGAAGAAGCCGTTTCTAAGAAGTTCGAGGACAGCACGAGAAAGCTGGAGCGCGCCCATGCAAGGAACGTAGCTAAGCAAGAAAAGGCATTACTCAAATCAAGGCAAAAGATAGAAGCTGACCGACGTAAGGCTGAGGAAAAGCAGCGCAAGGCGGAGGCGCGAAAGAAATCTGCGGATCGGCAAAAAGCTGGAGAAACAGCAGAAAGCAGCGCTGAAAATGCAGTGATCCCAAGAGGCTGAGGGTACGTACGGAGAAGAAGGACACAGGGCGAAGCGGGTTCGAAAAAGAGTCTCAAGTGATGCGATTCCTGAGGCCCAAAGAGCTATGCAGCTGCAAGACATTGTAGAATATGCCGACATTTAGATCAAGTGTTAGGAATTTCTGGCCCAGAAGTGCCACCTGGAAGGTTAGGCAATGGTACGATTTGAAAATGGAGCTTGTCATAATATATGAAATTTCTAAAGGCCTGAGGTTTCGTGAATATGAGCTGTTGTGTTGCGGATGAACTATCAATCGCAAGTCAAGACGCCTAATTAATCGGTGATACCCACATTGCTTTAAAATTCGAATTGGCTGCAAAGTTATAACAAAATTTGTGACAAATTGATCCCCTTTACCCTTACTCGTCCTCGATTAGCCACCTTTTTCAAATCTACTCGATAAGCCGCCGAATTTTCCTTGATGAAAAGCCCCACCCGCCGAAGCAAGAGGAGCAACAGTCGACTGTATTGTATCTCATGGTCATCGAGTGCACTCACCACAGCTATGAGATGCTGGAAGAAATCAAGTTCGCGTACGCTATCGTGAAGAAGCTGTCCGAGACCAACGAAGAACTCCATGTTAGGTTCACCTATCTTCACGAGCTGTTCCGCAAGCAGTACGATCAATTGGTGGCAAGTCTCATTCTCGTTTCCCTGGCGGTCCCTTTACTTTAGATTAAGAATGACGGAGCTCGGTCTACAGTATATGCCGAAGTACCTAGGAAGCGATACAAGGATAGCGGGCACTTCAAAAAGAATGCACTGCACAATGATAGCAGCACTCAGTCAACCATATCACATGTTACTTCAAGGCATTCTTGTTACCGGTATTACTACGTATAATTCACCCGCTACGGGATGCTTCCTTAACTCTAGCCCAGAGCGCTGGTGTTCTGGACGAGACTTACCATGAGGTGTTGATCTGCGCTTACCCGTACTTCTTGCGTTTATCGGTCTTAGACCTGCTGGTCATTCGATGGCAACTGAAGGTCCATGGGATTGCAAATTAAATTCGATGAAATGAGCATCATCCTGTGACGTAGTCGATGAGGTTGACTCTTTAGCCTCATCTACTGACTAGAACGCTAGTAAGTCGGTACCGCCAGAATTCGGTGTGTTGTTGCCGCAGCTGCTCGAATTGTTGCTGCTACTGCGAGAACCTTCGGGCGGAAGGTGGAATTTCTCAACCTTCAGCTTCCGACGCTCCCGTTTGATGCCAAAGCGCGTATTACTCGGGGCATGACATGCTAGAGCATGCACACGTGGTAGCTTCCGCAGCGTCAAAGAGCCTTGAAACTCCTGCAGTTCATCAGGAAGCAGGTCGCGCGTGCCAGCAAAGGAACTCAGCGTCAGCACAGAGTCGCTCAGATGCCGAAGCTCGTTGATAAACGCAGCAGGGAAGGCGCTCAGCGCATCACTACCTAGCAACGCAAGACACACTGCACCCGTCGACTGGCTTAACAGCGCCCGCATCCTTCTGAAGAAACCGAACAGAGCCATCATATGCGCAGAATCAGCAGGTCCCAGCAGCGGCGATCCCAATCCGAGTATTCCAACACGCAGCACTTGACCGTTTCCATCCTGCTTTTGCTGCTGTACCAGCTCTTCGATCGCGAGGTAAATACGAGCGTACGTGTCACCGACATCAGTCTCTGATATCCAGTTTAACAAATCGATTGCTATGGGCTCATTCGCAGCCACCATCTCCCGATGCATCGTCTTGGACAGGTCGTAGCTGTGGCAGAACCGTTGCTTCGGCATCTGCTGCTTCTGGTCATACTTGCCGTACTGCCAGGCGATAGTCAGTGGTGTATCGTCCTTTCCTTTGTCTGCGAGCTGCTTCTTCACTTGGCGTTGCGCGAGACTCAATTCCAGTGGCATTTGTTCATTGATAAACGCCGTCGCGTCGGGAGCCACCAATGCAATGCGCTGCTTTCCATCCACGACGCCTTCAGCCACGAAATATCTCAGCAGGTCAATGGCAAGAGATTCGGAGGCCCCGGAGCTTAAGTCGGCCCCGTCAGAGACTGGTGCGGGCGTCTCCACAACATTTAGAGTACGAAGCAGCAAACCGCCACCTAGAGCCGTGTCTAATTCGCTGAGACCCGAGGACACGAGCGTTTGCCCATTGAGGAACGGCTTGGTGCCGCTGCGCAGTGATGAGGAGAAGCCGGGCGTCTTGCGTCGAAAGCTCATCTAAAAGCCAACAGTTCAAAAATTGGACCTAAATTGATATTGACAAATCGTGTCACGTTTTAAAAAACGAATGACCATTCCAGTATGCTAAGTTAGCTTTGCTAACGAGTGAAGCGAAAAATGATCATTGTGGTAATGAAAAATGAAGTGATACCAATGAAGTACTTCTTCGCTTACGCTGCCACTGCCTTGAAAGCTTTGCGTGGCGGATTTAGTTGTTCGGTCGCACGTTCCTTGGATTTCTGTTGGCCCGCTTTGGCTTTTTCGAGCTGCTCCAGCTTGTCTTGCACCCGTTGTCCGTCCGTAGTCAGAGTCTGCCTTGAAGAAGTTGGCCACGGCACGGGATTGCACGAGCTTGGATGCATTCACCAACGATCCAGCAATGTTGTTTGCAAGGCGTTCACGTGCTTCAGCATTCAGCGTCTTGCGGTATAATTCACCGACTTGAGAAAAATTGTCGTCATCCGCTGTCGAGAACTTGTCCACCACTGAGTGATCGCCCTTGTACGCGTGGTAACGCAGCGTAGCAGCTTCCGGTGGCCCACCCACACTATTCGGGAAGTAGTTCGGCGCGTCTTTCATGTTGCCATCGACCGTCATGAATCCGTCGCGCTGGTACGTCAAAGGTTCGTTGTGGGGTTTGTTAACCGGGATCTGCTGATAGTTGGGACCAAGACGGTGGCGCTGCGTGTCCGGGTAGGAGAACAGACGTCCCTGCAACATTTTGTCGGGTGATGGTTCAATGCCTGGCACCATATGTGACGGCGAGAACGCGAGCTGGTCCACCTCGGCGAAGTAATTCTTCGGGTTGCGGTTCAGCACGAGCCGTCCGACCTCCTGAAGCGGATACGAACTGTGCGGCCAGATTTTGGTCACGTCGAACGGATTCACACTCTCAGCTTCTGCCTGGTTGGGTGTCATGGTCTGGATGTAAAGCGTCCAAGTGGGGAATTCCTCGTGCTCGATGGCATTGTACAGACCGCGGATGGTGTAGTCCGGGTCCGAGCTCGCGAGTGCCGCAGCTTCGTCCACCGGCAAGTTACGAATCCCCTAGTCTGTCTTGAAGTGATACTTGACGTATGTCACTTCGCCTTGGGCGTTCACGTTCACGAACGTGTGGCTTCCGTAGCCATTCATGTGACGGTATCCATCAGGAATGCCGCGGTCCGAGAAGAGGAAAGTCTGTTGATGGAGCGTCTCCGGACGCAGCGAAAAGAAGTCTTACATCATGTTGTCATCTTTAAGATGTGTGTTAGGCAGACGCTTTTGCGTGTGGATGAAGCTTGGGAACAAGATCGGATCACGGATGAAGAAGATCGGCGTGTTGTTGCCCACGAGGTCCCAGTTGCCCTCCTCGGTGTAGAACTTAATAGCGAAGCCACGAGGGTCGCGGACGGTGTCAGCACTGCCCAATTCGCCTCCAACAGTCGAGAAACGAACTGCCACGGGCGTTCGCTTGCCCACTGAGGAGAAGAGCTTGGCGATCGTGTATTTGGTGGATGTATCGTGCGTAACCTCGAATTAGCTGAAAGCTCCAGCTCCGTTGGCATGCACCACACTGTCGGGGATCCGTTCACGATCGAATTGCGCCACGAGGTCCTGCAGTAGCGGTGAGGCCCGTGGGCGCAGCGGTGCCCCGTTGCTGGCGGTGGCGACTGGCGGAACAGCGGGAGCCATGATTTGAAGTTGAAGTTGTAGGAGTGTTGGTCGATAGATCGAAGGAGCTTGTGCTTAGGAAGCGGCAAATTGAAATGTGAGCACAAGTGACGTGGTTTGACGACCGCATACGAACATGATGAGCATGGAGACTGTGGCTGTGGATGCCTTTTAGCCTTGTCGTACCTCCGGAATGGTGAGTGAAGAGACATGATGCGACTTTCGGTGCTTTTTATCTTTCCGAAATGTGATAATCAATGTCCAACCTGGATGCGTTTATTCCTTTTCTTCAAATTCCTTGCACTTGGAGGCGATCGTTGTCGCACCCCTTGGGTTATCAAGATAAATGGAATGCAAAATCTACACCTGCAACAAATAAAAGAGCTGAGGACTCATTCCCAGAAAACATGGCAATCATTTGCCGTACCAAAGTGAGCGACTCGACACGCCAGCATCATTATTACCCAAAGCACGAACTTTGCTTGCACCAAGGGCATTTGCGTTTCCAATACAAATGCGAGTTGGTATAGTGCCTTGATGCCGCAGTTGCGTCTCATAATAGCGGCCAGCGCCACGAAGGATATCAGCTCCAGAAACCCATAAGCAAAAATGCCCAGTACTTTGCCGCCAACATTCTCAAGAGTGATCCCTTGCATCTCCGAGTGATATTTGGCGCTGGGGAGGTTCACCATCACTAAGATTCCACATCCGTACATGATCGGAATTATCGTTTCCAGATATTCCGTCAGAACGAGGCACTCGGACGTAAACAGCAGCTCGAGAGGTTCGGAGAGAGTGTTGAAGTTATGCTGCATGCGGCGATGGAAGCTTTCTTGATGTCGAAGTGATGACCGCGTTTTAACATGTACAGATTTGATCGGCTGGACTGGTGTACTGCCACCTAGGCATCTGCTACACAACGTTGCTCTATTTACAACACGGGCTATTACCACGGATCCTGCATCTTTATCATAGGCCGCCGCTGTCTCGAGTGAAGATGTCTGTAACTTTTCAAGGAGTGCTCTACTATCGACTGAAAATTGGTGAGAAATACACGAGAGCATCTGGCAATTTACATTGCGTAACCTTTTCGTGTTAGTTTGATGAATCCACGATCGAATTGACGCAAGTAAGTCAGTCTGAGTGTCAATTGCTCCGAATGAAAATCGATTCAATATGCTTCGTGTACGCTGGTACAGCCCACGAAGCTCAATGACCGTATCAGCGATGTCAACAACCATTATAACAAGCACCGTGTTCGGCGAAGAAGCGCCTTGCATACACGTTACAAGATAGATTGCGTGGAAGAAATCGATATTAAAGACAACTTCCCCAGGTACAATGTCTTCCATGTGCAAGACGGTGAACGCCAATAGGTTTTTCATCGCCAATTTAACCACGGAAAGCATAAGGATTACGGGTAGTTCAAAAATGGTATTGGTCACAGCGTAGAAGAGGACTTGATACGCAGGGTAGACGATCACCATTAGAATCTGTACAGCAAACATTTTGCCAAGTTGCCGGAGCTGAGTGGTATGGAGAGAAATATGACGAAAGGTGTAGATTCCTACTACAAAGCGAAACAGCCCAACGAGAAGAAACGGCATAAGTATCACGTGCATAAATGGAATCGGAAATTTCCAATTCGCTGCAATGGTCAATGCGACGCTGGTGTAGACAACAGCTGCACAGACAGTAAATCGAACGAGTTGTCGTGATGAAATTGCGGCTCCTTCAACAAAATGTTCAACGTGAACGGCAGACGACCAGGCAATTACACCTCCCTGAACAGCTACACGCACCCAAAAACCATAGTTGGCGCTCCATCCGTCCACTGGATTCTGAAGAGGAACGCTCTCCTGGCAGAAAACTAACGCGACAATTGGCACCGGTGTACCAATAATAACCAACAGCACCCGCGAAAATGACGTACGTTGAATATACTCTTCAAATGCCAACAACCTTTCCACAGAGTATTTGCCCCCATAGTGACTGAGCTGCAGAGAATACCAGACGTCCATGAACTTTATGATCCAGACATTTAGCAAGCCGTGTCTTGGTCTGACTGAATGAGGCACGACAACTCCTGGCACAGTTAGAACTGGGTGCAACGGGGATATCATTGACTTTCCAAGGAAAACACTGTCCGAGAACGAAATTAGCAAGTGTTTGAGAAACTGTCGAGTTTGTGTCATTTCAATTTACGTAAGACGAGGGGTAACTCGCCAGTCCTACTACTCACGGCTCAATGGTAGGCGTGAATACGTCGAAGAAGTCCACGCCCAGCCAGTACGCCGTCAAGTTCGAGTACAAAGCATCACCCTCCTTCCAGCTGGCTGCGTCATTCACATCGCCAGAACCAGTGTATTTCTCCACAGACGGGTACGGATAAGCCGGACGCGTACGGTAAACCGTGCTGGATGAGCCCGACGCTGAGCTATCCACCTCCGTCGACGTCAAGATTTCATGCGGTGCCGAACCGGACTCCACCCAGCCCAACATTGGAGTCAGCAAGTCGAACGACGCCATGCCCTCGCCGTCTCCGCAGTGCCACACACCGGGGAAAATGTACAAACGGTTGAAGTCCTCGACGGCATCAGTGCCCATAGTGTCGATCAGCTTCTCATGGCACGGTTGGGCGGACCAGCACATTTCGCCGCACACGACCATCCAGTACCAGAGAATGAGTTTACCGCCGGCCTCGTGGAACGGTGAGAGATCAGGACTCACTGCGTCAAGGAAAGGGTGGTGCGGTCGGAGCAGGTCAATGGTCGAATTGGCGAAGACGAAGTCTGCTAGCGTGTAGTTTGCGCCTGGAGCGTTCTCGAAAACGAGGTATCGAAGCGTTGCCAGAGCCATAGACTCGCTTGCCACACTGCCACCGTCAGTAGCGGGGATACCCACGCCGATCCACGCCGTCTCGGACCCATACTGCATCTCACCGACAGTCAAATGCTCCCCGCTGGCTTCGTCAACTGGTCCAGTGTAGAAGTCCACGGCCACTTGGGTTTCAGCGGCAGTCAGACACATCGAGTTATCGGCGTCGTCTGCGCATTAAAGCGTACGGGGATCGAAATTGCAGATACGAGGGTCCGTCAAGAGACCATCCTCAACACCGTCCAAGGTGTCACATGCAGCGATCACGGCGTCATGTAGGATTGGAATACGCGACGGATTGAAGATCGGCTCCTCGTTTTCATCCAGGTTACTGACGGTGTCCCAGGCGTGATGGAAGCTGTTCCAGCGACGATACCATTGAAGTCGTTCGGATAGCGTAGTGCCGTCATAACGGCCTCTCGACCGCCGTCCGAACAGCCATTGAAGTAGGCGTATTGTTGCTCCTGGCCATAGTACTTTTTGATCAAGGCCTTGGACGATTCCACCGTGTTGTGGACGGCTAAGTACGCGAGTCGATGAAAGCCTCCTTGTTTAGAGCAAAGGTGCCATCGGTGCCTCCGTTCATGTCCGTTGTGCCCAACGCGAAGTGTCCATTCTCGTACTGGTCGGAGCCTTCACTAGCAACGACTGATAACGCGGCCATCGTAGGTCCGCACAAGCCACCGCAGCCTGCCTGCAGATAACGCTGCGCCCACGTGGCGATGGGAAGACGCAACATCCACTTAGCTTGAGGTGGTAGGTAACCTTCCACGTAGCAGTAGGACACGCCATCCACCTCGATCTCCGTTGCTTCCGTGATGTTGGTGCAGCTGCCACCAATCCACGTGAGATCAACTGAAGCCAACTCGGAGCAGCTAATGACAGATTCCACGACCGCGAGGCTCTCACCACAACCGGCAGACGCAGTCGTAGATGAGACTGTTGTGGTGCTTGTAGCAGTCGTCGAACTCGACGATACCGTTTGCGCCAATATTTGGGTAGTCGAACTGCCGGTGGACACTCGTCTGCGAAGACGGTGCACTGCATGAGAAACGCAGCTACGGTGAGCGGCGCGTAGAAGACTTTCATGAGTACTTCGAAGTAGTCTGGAAGCCTGTTGTGAGGTGCTGGTGTTATTTGACGCGGAAAAATGAATAATGACTTTTGGCATATGAGGCAAGATTGAAGTACCATATTGGCGACTACTCTGTCCACGGTCTACGAATTGACGTGTGACTGCTCCTCAAGCAAGTTCTAGCCTGCGTTTATTCTCATACCATGTATACCATACACACCACGAACTTCAACAATCACCGGTACAAGCAAGTGCATATTGCGTAGTTGTATTGTTCTGCTTCATCAAAGGAACTTATTAGCTAAAGTACTTGTCATTGACAAAATTAATTGAAAAGTTGTCAATTAACTTTGTTTACGCGCGTGCTTACTCTTCCTGGAGGTATTTCTTTATGAATTTTGTGTTCATCGCTTCCAAGCGGACTCATGATCGTGAGAAAAAATTTGCACCATCGCCCGTGTAGAGCAGGAACATCGGATTATGCGATGACAGTACTTAGTAGATCTCGAATCTTTGACGATCCAAGTGTAGTATTAAAACGACCTAATTAAGAACAGAAATTAGGTCGTCAATGTAGCAATGTATGCGCAAGATCGATGCGTTGTGGGGTGTAAATCAAGTAGCTTCAACTACTGTACTGCATTGTAGTGCTCGGCTCCGAGTTATGCACGTCATTCTCTGCCCTCCCTCTGTGGGGTAGCTGTGGGTGTTACCTGTACAATGAGGTAAGCAAGTTACTACGTAGTTTGATAGAGTCATATAGATCTGTAGCACTGCTCACCTTTCTCTGACGATTGCGCCGTTCGTCGCGCCGGTGTAGACAATTGTACTGGTACTTTATGAAGTTTTGTTGGTCATCTGGTTGATTTACAAAAAGCATAATTTTTTTTAGAAGAATTCGTTCGTATTATGTTGATTACAGTTAATGCCCCCGTGAAACTCTGGTTTACATTTCTTTTGAAGCATGGTATCATTACTGCTATACCAGCGGCGCTGTAGTGAGCGCTGGACGAGTAAGACTTTCAGCTTGTTTTTCTAATGAAACTATTAAGCTTTTTTCACATTGCGACTGCTTTGCTACATGCTAGTGTATACTTAGAAGTAAGTTAGCAAATTGTTTTCAATACTATTTTAATTGTGTGAAAATGATGACTCACAAAACGTTTACTACAGTCCTTGTTTTGTTTTTGCTGTATCACTCTAGTGTTAACAGAAAAAAAATTAAAACTCGAATCACTCGAAGCTCGGAAGAGTTCGGCGTGTCTGCATCTACAATTACTTCAATTTAGTATCAATGTATTGACGATCGCTAGTTGTTGTAAGTTACTACTACAACAAACTGTTCCCTATCTCTGTACATGTAGTCCTGCTACATGTACTGCAGTACAGTAGGTGACAAAATTACAGGCTGCCGCTCACAAACTGTATGACTCTCTTTAGCAAAAGACTGCAAATGGAAACAACTGTGAGAGGTAACCTCCGAGCCTACCTGCAACTACCTCTTCGGACGGCACTGCTTATTCGTCAGCCGCCTTGGTGGTCTCCAGTTCCTTGAACATAGCGATGGCTTCCTCGAGCGTCTTGGTGCCCCGGACCTTGTTGTCGCGCGTACGGATGTTCACAGAGCGCGTCTCCTTCTCGTGTGCGCCCACCACAAGGATGAAGTTGTAGTGAGCCATCTGACCCTCACGGATCTTCTTGTTCAGCGTCTTGCCCGAGTCGTCAATATCCACATCAAAGCCGGCGCGGAACAGCGCGTCCTTGACCTCGTAGCCATAGTCCACGAAGGCAGCACCCACCGTCACAATGAGAATCTGACGAGGCGACAGCCAGAACGGGAACTTGCCAGCGTAGTGCTCCACCAACACGGCCACAAACCGCTCCAGCGATCCGTAGATAGCGCGGTGGATGATCACCGGGCGCTTGAAGTTATCTGCGTCGTCCGTACGGTACTTGAGGTTGAAGCGGATAGGAAGCTGGAAGTCCAGCTGCACTGTAGCGCACTGGTGCTGACGCTTGAGGGCGTCCGTGATCATGATGTCGATCTTGGGGCCGTAGAACGCGCCATCGCCAGGGTTCACCACCCACTTGCCAGCACCCACAAACTCGTCCAAAGCCTGCGCCAGCTGCGTCTCAGCTCGTTCCCACTGCTCCAGCTCGCCCATGGCCTTCTCCGGTCGCGTCGACAGCTCCAAGTTGAACTCGATACCGAACACATCGTAGACGTACTTCATGAAGTTGAGAAAGTCCAGCACCTCCTTCTTGATCTGGTCGTCACGGCAGAAAATGTGCGCGTCGTCCTGTTGGAAGCGACGCACACGCGTCAGACCCGTTAGAGCGCCACTCAACTCGTTACGGTGCAGCACACCGCAGTCTGCGAGGCGGATGGGCAGCTCACGGTACGATCGCTGACGGAAGTCGAACATCAGCGACGCAGCCGGGCAGTTCATGGGCTTGAGCGCGTACTCCTGTCCCTCCACGTCGAACACGAACATGTTCTCCTTGTAGTGCTGGGCGTGGCCCGAGATGTTCCACAGCTCCATATTGTAGATGTTCGGCGTGATGATCTCAGTGTATCCGCGTTCACGGTACTGCTCCCGAATGAACTTGAGCAGCTTAAAGTAGATGGCCGAACCGTGAGGCAGCCAGAAGCCGCTGCCAGGACTCAGCGAGTGGAAGAAGAAGAGCTCTTCGCTCACACCGAGACGACGGTGATCGCGCTTAGCAGCTTCAGCCTGGAAGTGCTTCCACTCCTTCATTTTGTTCTTGTCCGGGAACGAGATACCGTACACACGCTGCAGTGCGTCGTTGGTGGTCTTGCCCAGCCAGTGCGAGCTCGACGTACGCGTGACTGCCAGCGCCTTGATCTTGCCCGTGTGAGGCACGTGTGGGCCTCGGCACAGATCGATGAGGGGCCCACAGCGGTAGGCCGTCGTCTTGCCTCCGTCCGGGATCTTCGTGGAGATGATCTGCGTCTTGAAAACGTTGTCCGCGAACATCTCGAGAGCTTCCTCCTTGGTAAGTACGATACGCTCGAATTTCTGCTTGTCCTTGACGACCTTCTGACAGGCCTTTTCAATGACGCTCAGGTCGCTCTCCGGGATCGTCTCCGTGCCCATGTACGAGTCGTAGTAGAAGCCTCCCTCGACCGGGGGGCCGATGGTCAGGTGCGCGCCCTTGAGCGTCTCCAGACTCTCGCCCAGAATGTGGGCGCTCGAGTGCCAGAAGACCATGCGGCCTTCTGCGTCGTCGAACTTGAGCAGCTCCAGTCTACAGTCGCCGATAAGGGGGCGGAAAACGTCCCAGAGCTCGCTCGAGTCGGCCACAGCACCGCAGCAGGAGTCGCCGGCCTTATCGCTGGCCTCGTTGCCGTCCACATCCGCTGCCGTGACGCTGAACGGGTCCTCGGGCTTGCCACGGTAGGTGACGCGGGCCACGACGACCTGGTCGGCCAGACCTTGCGAGATGCCGAGAGCCACGTCCAACGGCGTCGTCTGCCAGGCCACTCCCTCCTTCACAGCGCCATCGGGAAGCGTGATCTTAATGGGCGTCTGCTTAGCAGCCAAAGCCTCTTGTTGCTTCTTCTGCTCCGCCATAATGCGGTCGTACACGGCCACACGAGCCGCCACGAAGGGAGGGTTGGGCGTCAGTGTGAACGGACCACCGATCTTACTCTCGCTGGCAGCGCCCGTCACCTTGGGGCCGCTCTCCTTCGTCAGGCGCGTCTGTACACGCGCGGGTTCGCTGCTCATGACGCTGATCTCTTCTGGCTATTGGGGGGAGGTCGCCAAACCGGAAATGAACCACGAGCTTTTTTGACTGGATCGCGCCAACACCACGTACAGTAACTCGAAGATTTTGCACAAGTTGGGTTTTATTCAATTTACAAAGAAACGGCTGCAAATGAACAAATGAAACGTTTGGCGGGAACCCGGGTTCCCCCATACGAAACCGAGGTCGAGCGGAATTATTTATTTAATTTCGAGCATACGTAATTTCGGCGGATTTCAGTATGAAAGTGGCACTCAGGTTTACTAACACTCAGATAAAAAAACTGAGAGCAAGATGATATTCGCCGGAAGCTCAAATATATTCGCCGGAGTGCATAGTAAAAACATGTATTTATTAGTCAATAAACAGTTGGTAATGCACATGTTTTCAAAGCTGTACAGGCGCGGGCAAATATATTATGAACGCCAAGGGTTTCACCTGTCCTAAAATAGGCAATTTTGTCGCGAACTTTTTCCTATCTGCGATGTTGAGACTCACCCACTGTGAAAGTTAGCGCCAAATGGCACCTCTATCAGGATCCGAGCTTCCTTCGGAAGTTCTTCGAGCAGGTGAGTATGTCGGATATTACTCTCCTCTTTACGTGCAAGGTGATCGTCGTGGCCATCGAATCTCGCGGGTTTTACGCATCGACATGGCAGCCGAGTTTCCTCTCATGTTAGACACTAATGAAATCTGACCGGTGACATGGTTTGTCAAGCGCTACGCAGATGTAGATACTGCACTATATCTCCGCGAATCAACGAAGTGGCGTAAAATCCGAACTCTAACACTGATTCCTGGTGTTTCTGATTCTACCGGTGAGCCTACCCGGCGTGAGCGCTTCGTTGAGTTTCTTCGCAGTGTTCGTGACGGCACCATACTCTCCGAAAGTGGGGCCCTCGGCGCTCCTGCGGAGGGTTCTGAAGGGAATCCAATAGTGTTTGAGGACGATTGAAATGTTGATCAGGACTCCGACCCAAGTACTTCTCAAGTATGCCATTCAATTTATCTCTTTTTCATTTTTCTTAAGTTTGTATCTCGTTTTGGTTGTATATTTATTTATCCATGAGTTATGGCTCTCAACTTACCTTTCTATTTGAATTGGGTCTTGTTGCATTGATACTTCAAAGGTAGATGGCGTTCGCCGTGTCCCCCAAAGCCTGCCTCCCCGTTGCCGTTGTTGCCGTCGGTCCTGTCGTCGGTTAGCCCGTCGCTGGGCTATGGTGTCTGGTTCAAGCACTCGCGCTGGCGGTGCTACTGGTGCTGCGCCGCGATGAATCCACCAATGGGGATGAAACTGTTCTGGTAAAAGTCTGCGACCAGTTACTACTGCAGCGTGAATCTGATGGGCGCACGGCATTTCTTGTGTTAGGCACTATCGGCCTGAACAAGGCTGGATCAGAAACTCTGTCGTTGAGCGCATCGTATCCGTCTGCTTTAGTGCGTATGATGTTATGACTCTGGATACAGCATCGTATATTGGTATGCGCAGTCGATTTAACACTCTCGTTTCTTCTCTGGCTTTGGATACCCAGCACTGATTGACGGACTGTATCCACCAATGACGTAGTCTCGTTTTAATCGTTAATAGATCACCCCTGCTGGTTACTAACCACTTCTTCATTGTGGCGTGGTAGCCCTCAGCACGAGATGTAGCCTGCATTCCAAAGTGTACTACGTGGTCTGTCCACAACGGACTAGTCGTCGTTTCCACAAGCTGAGCCAGATGTCGTCTATGTAAGCTGATTCCACTGCCGACAGCATTTGCATCTCCAATTTTCTAAACTCATATTCTTCTTCAGTGGTAGAGCGTACAACACGAAGAAAAGCGTCAGAAATTTCTGTGGGCTTCAGAATCCGTCCAATTAGTAGTTCTAGAAGTGGAAGTTTCCTCGTCAGGAACTTGTCGAAATGTGTTTTTTCGCGCGAGAGTCTTAACGTTTTTAATGACGTGCCACATACACAGTAGATGAGGAACGGTGGGAAAGACCACTTCAAGCGCATTGATTAGTGCAAGTTCTGCGTCGCTGAAAACAACTTGAGGTAGCGGGATTTCGTAATGTGACATCATCTGTAGTAGGTGCCGTAGAGCCCATTCGTAGTCTGCATGCTCTTCTTGACGGATAAAAGCTTGAGCTATGTGGATGGTGGTATTCATCCCGGTTACCCTAATAATGTTCAACAGCGACAATCCGTATCGGTTCGTGCGGTACGTGCAATCCAGTTGCACAACGTCATAGTTTTCTTGGAAAACAGCAATAGCAGGCACGAACGCAAAGAATAAATGTGTTATCTTCTCATGGTCGTCTGTATTGAACTCAAAATAGTAGTCGTCTTGCTGTAAGACTTGTAGTAGATACTCGACCTGCGTAAGGCCTCCAATCTGAAGAGTCACTGACCACTGTCGCTCGTTGTAGATGTCACGATGCAACACCAGACGCCCTGTATCCTCGCGACTGAGACGAGCTAGGGTCTGTGCAGCTGTTACTCCAACTTCGGCATCAGCGGATATGGCTTGACGCACTTCCTGAGTTCTAGCAGCTCGCCGATGCACCGGATGTGCCGCTGGGTGGATGGCGGGTAATTGTGAGCAATCGCCCTGTCGCGATGCTCGATATTCCAACTCTCCATTAACGAACCATGCTCTCCACTCCGAACTATACTAACCTCCATCGGACAACCGCAACGACGAGAAGCAGAGTTCAATCGGCGTCGCAGTGATGTTGAGACATACGGACGACGAGATCGATGTCGGTCACACCCCAGAACAACCCGCCAACGATTTCCTTCTCTGTCGTTGGAGCAAGTTTTAACCACTACAGCGTAGCCGTGGTCTCGAGCAAACAAGTTCAGTTCTCGCTTCGCGGTGTCTACATCAGGATAGCCAGCTTCTGGATGGCATGGCATCATCCACAATTGCGGTGTCGAAGACATCACCAATAGTACTTCGAAGTAATACCTGCAGTTCCTTGTTCTGGTGAAGTGAAACCAAAAAGTCGCCAAATAAAAATCCGATGGGTCCAGGCGCAGCTCTTTATATTCTTATGGTTCCACTAGGCTCTTGCCGGTCAAGGCCTTACAGCAGTCAATGGACACGCTGCTGCACAGAATAACGATACTGCTCACGGACTCTCGGCTGATCACGGCCTTGCTGCAGTCGACCGGACTTCTTGTGGACGACGGACTTCTTCTTGTCGACGGACTTACTGCTGTCCACGGGCACGCTGCTGCACACGGATTTGCTCGTACTCACGGACAAACTATTGGATACGGCCTTGCTGCTTGTGACGGACGCGCTGTTTTCAGCGGACTCGGTGCTCTCCGCGAACTTGGCGCTGACCACGGACCTGGGACAGCACCAGGACTTGTTACTGCGCGCGGACTTGATACTGCTCGCTAACTTGTTGTAGTGGACGGAGGTGTTGACGTAGTTGAAGGACTTGCTGGTCCTCGCGAACTTCTTCACGCCCTTGATTCTGTTCACAACTCCTGGCCGCGGACTTTGTTGTTTTCTGTTTCGATCTTGCTGCGCGTGTTCTCTCGAACTGGCAAGACACTTGATATAAAGTGTGCTTATTTCAAGTGTTATACATTAATTTTGGGCTGCATAAGGTTCGAGGTTGTCCCTCGTCTTCGTACTTTTGGCGAATATATTTGAGCTTCCGGCGAATATCATCTAAAGCTAAGACCGGATATAATATAAAGATTTCAAAAATGTGGTTAAAACAGGCCATAACGCTATAGACTTAGGCATTTGTATTTGTGAAGTAGAGTTCAACAGAAAAACTTAACCGGATGAAAATCAATTTTGAGCAGATAACCTGCTCAATTATTCTACAGCAAGAGTGAGATCTTTTTATAATAAATAGTGGTCCGATAATATTTTTAAAATACCGGAATTTTACCGGTTGTTTTCCCAGCTGGCGGGGCAGAGTGGCAACCCGGGCTCCCGCCAAACGTTTCAAATGTCGGAGGTTGCGTTGCATATTCAGAGCGGTTGCACCACGTACACACTGTGATAAAGAAGCGAATCATGGAGACGAATGCGACCGAAAGAAGTTTCCAAGCTCGAAAAGTACGGTACTTTTATTTCAGCTCTATATGACTTCTGTACAGAGCCCAGCACACAGCTCAGTGAAGGTTAATCAGAAAGTGTTTCCCTTTGGAGGGGGAGGCAGAGTGTTGGTAGGTGCAGCCACTTAAAGTGCCGCCCGTCCGGAGTCCGTTGTGATTGGTCCCTAAAGAGCTCGAGGGGGTCTGGTCTTCAGCGATCGTATCTACAGCGACGCGAGAGCGAGTTGTGCCTGCAGCTGACGGACCTTCTCTTTCAGCTGGAGGTTCTCGTCTCGAACATCCGCAAGCTCCGAGTGCGCCGCTCGTAGCTCTCCATTGAGTTCTTCCTGCTGCGTCTGGAACGACGCCAGCGTGTCGAACATCTTCTCGCGACGGGCTTCCAGGTCCAGCACACGCGCACGCAGCTGCTCCTTGTCCATGGCCTCCGTGATGATCCGCGTGAAGATGCTGAAGATGTCCGAGTCATCTGAGCATAAACAAGGTTAGTATACGATACAATATTGCGAAGCAAGTACAGATAAGCGCACCGTTAGCGTAGTCGTTGTCGACGATGTTGACAAGGAAGTACGTGTCGTAGACGTGCTGGATAACCTCACGAGCGTCTGAGCCCTCGGGGTAGGCCGACGCCCACTGCGTCTGCCACAGCTCAAACGCCTCGTCCTTCCAGGCCGCGAACGAGTCCGAGTCCACCACTGTAGGCTGCACAATCTCAATACCGGGGAAGACGCCCCACGTGACGGCAGTGACGCTGTGCAGCGGCGTGTTGCGGTGCTCGTCGCCCCGACGATTGAGGGCGTGGAACGACAGCTGCGGGTAGTCGCGTCGCATGACCTTGACGAGGTGTGCCATCTTCTCCGGCGCCACAAAGAACTCCACGTACGCCTTCTGGAACACAATACCGTCGTCTCCACCCCATCCGACCGTTGGATCACTGGAAGGAGCTCCGTTCACACGTGGCTGACTGTTGATCGTCAAGAAGCCGTTCGAGTTGAGCCACTGCAAGTTCTCGCGGATAGCTGCGCTCTCGAGCGACAGAGCTTGTTCACACCACGGGAGCTGCTTTACGTGGCCGTCAATAAAGCGAACGAACACGTTCCACACATCTTCTTCGGTCTGCGGAGTGCCCCATAGCTGGGTACGTTGGAGTTTCGGTCTCTTGAAGGCGAGATAATACTCAGACAGCTCTCCGTAGGCAGGACTCGTGCGGTCTCCCCAGCGTCCGTTGGGGAACTCGTCCCACGCAGCAGTACGTGCAATGTAACTAGCTTGGCGGTTGGACCAGAAGATGGGACGCACCTGCTCGCCCTCGACGGTAGAGCGGTGCAGCGTTGACTGCCACGGTAGTTCGCGTTGGTTGCGAGCTGGAAGCAACTGCAGTCCTTCCAGCACCTGCGTCACAGTCGCAGCCAAGTTCATAGTGTAGAAATGCAGCGAGTTTACACCTGAAGCCAGCAGACGCTGACAAGTCTCCACTGCTAGCTGCGTACCGTAGCGACGCACAGCCGCGTCGTCGTTCTTGATGGTGTCCAGAGCGAGGAGCACTTTTTCAGGCACTCGGGTCTTGCACCAGCTCGTGAACTTGCAAAAGGAACTGTAGTTCTGGATCGGTAGATAACCAGGTAGAATGGGGATGGTGATCCCTGCGTCCTTGCAGTCAGAGATCCACTGGATCATATTGTCCACGTCAAAAAAGAACTGGGTGATAATAAAGTCTGCGCCTGCGTCCTGTTTGGCCTTGAGTCGCTGCAGGTCCAAAGCGCGGGCCTCGTTGGACGGCGGTAAGTCCGGGTGGTTCCATGACTCGGTATGCACCTCCGCGTAGCCCGCGCAGGCGATGCAGAAGTAATCTCCATGTTCCTCTCGAATGAGCTTGATGAGATCCACGGCATTGTTAAGTCCTCCCTCTACGGGGGACCACCGCTCAGCGCCGATGGGAGGGTCTCCTCGCAGCGCCAGGATGTTGCGGATTCCAGCGGCGCGCGCGTTCTTGAGGATGCGCTTGAGCTGTTCCGTGGGCAGGTGACACGTAAGATGCAGCAGCACGTCAAGCTGGAACTCGTTCTGGATGTGGGCTCCGATACGCAGCCACAGCGCCTCGTCCTTGAAGGCCGAACGCCATGTGAGCGTGACGAACGTCGGCTGCAGTGCCAGCCCCATCTCCTCCACGCGCGTCAACAGGTTGAACACGCCCGCATTTGTCTTGGCGGGGAAGAACTCAAAGGACACCGTGGGGTGGGCCGATGCGTCGTCCGCTCGAGCCGCGTACGCGCTACGGATCGACTCGATGATCCTGCCCATTTTACTGCTTCTTGTCGAATGGCGCGTAGCAATTGTAACTTTTTTTTTCCAATCTTGATTTGAAAATAATGATGTGGTGTACATTACACAAGTTGAAGTGGTAACATCTTCAAAAGTTACAGCAGGTTAGAACATGACATTTCCGAACTGGTCGTGCAGCAGAATTTGAAATGAATCTGTGACGTGGAATAACAGGTTAGCCGCTTGTTATTACCCAAGCGTAACCACACTCAACGCACCTGACAGATCGTAGACTGATGAGATCTTGCTGTCGAAGAAGACGTACAACTCCCGGTGCGATGTTTCCGACTTCTTAGCGAGCACCCAGCCTGCATGCCGCGTGCGTACACAGATCTCACGGTTGCCAGCACTTGTAGACTGGTGCAGCTCCGCGTGAAGCTTATTAACTAGCGCCTGCAAAGACGATGGAAGATAATGTGCCAGCAACTTGGCAGGAATCGGGAACAGGTCGTCTTCCTTGCCCTTCAGAAGTCGTGGCACGTACTGCATCCGGAATGCGAGGTTGACACGGTTAATATACAGGAATGGAGGAAGCGGATGGAGATTCGGGACACTACAGTAACAAGCCCATGTCAGACTCTCCGGATACACCACCACGCCACCTATCATACCTTTTCTCAGGAGCGAATGTGGCGTTGTAGCGCGTAAGAATGAGCTGTGCCAGATTCTGGAAACGCTGCTGGCCATCTAGATAGTCTTTCAAACACTCGAGTGTGGCGGCATTCAATGCTTTGGATGCCTCCACCTGCTGTCCATTACCACGAAGTAAAATAACCATCGTGAGATCTGCTTCATGCCACACCACAACTCGATGCCTTGCTGCCGTCTCCATGTTCATTGAGGTCATTAAAGGAACGGATGGTCCGTCCACAGGGAAGATCTGCGGACTCCATACTGTTTCTATTTCATTCCAAGCACTTTCAGGGGCAAGTTCTCGGTTGGCATGGAGAAACTTGGAGAAGTGGCCGTCCTTCAGTAACAGCCCAGCATTACGAAACGAGATTGACCGAGCTCGCGCCTTTATCGCGCTCTTGGAAATAGCAGAACTTGCTCCATTGCTACGAGATCTGCTCAAACGAGTAGCTACAGCAGGAGAATGTGCAGGAGAAGCAAATGGCGATGACTCCCCAGCAATTCCAACACGCGGAGTCAATATATTGCCACTCCCAGAAGAAGATTGTGCTTCCGACAGGAACGTTGAGAGTGAGACTGGATGTTGCTTGTGCAGCGATCGAGCAACTTTACGCGGGTGAGGAGGACCCTTTTCTGTTTGGGATACAACGTCGCATTCTGCGTAGGAAAGCTTGCTAGACCAGACAGGAAGAAATGTATCCTCGTATGCGTTAGCCATCCACAGCTCAGGGTCGGCATGACTCGTTGCTGTCAGCCCAGGACTCGGTTCATCACACTCGTGGCTTTCGTCGCCTCGGATCATCGTCATCCCACGCTCTTCGCGAAGCCGAAGGAAATTGTACAGCAAGTGCATTGTAGCCGTTTCCACAGAGCTCCACAGTAGGTCCCCCTTGAAGAACAGCGCTGAGCTCCCCACTCTCTCTGCACCGGTCAAGTTCGTTTCTATGTAGAAGCCATTGATAAATGTTTGCAGTGCCAAGAATGTGGGCTGGTCCAGGGGAAAGTAGCCCATCCCTTGCAGCTCCGAGAGTCCACTCGATCCGCGAACATCCAAAGCTTGTAGCAAGGTGGGGAAGAATCTGGCGCATTTCCTCTGCAGTATTGGCGCTGGAGACTGTGATACTAAAGTCTTCAGCTCTTTTTCCGCGTCCAGCTTGCTCTTCTGTAGCTCTGTCAGAATTTTACCGTCATGCTTTTCATCGACAGACCGGTTGTGAGTATGGGAATCGATCGCAAGTCGGAGCTTTCGCAATCGCTTTCGTGCCGCAGCGATGTCCATCAAGAGATCCATTCCGTCCGATACGGTCGTCTCGCCCTTGTCAGCAGCCACAGACGGTAGCAAGCGTAAATTGCTACGGACAGCACGGCGAAAGTCAGGACAATAACGCTAAGATCAGGTAGTAGACAACCCACCTGTCGATGCTCCCGTGAAACAGTCGGAACATGCTGTACATCTCTCGGAGCACAGCCTCGTATCCACTTTTGTGGTCATTCTGCCAGGATAGCAGCCAGAAACTTAAGCATAATACCTACACAGAAAAAAAAAACTCATAACAAGATCGTACGATCTCCACTGTCGGTTGCACGCCCTACACCAGCAACGTCAAAGAGCAATCCACCAACCAGATCAGAGTTCCAACACCACGATCTACTTGGACTAATTGTCACCCCGTACCAGCGCCATGAAGATCTGCGGTTCGACCTCCAGGATGAAGAATCTCCTCTTGGAGAGCGTCACACTTGCCCACTCGGACGTCCATCCTGTGGTTGGCTCTGCCTTCATCTCCTTGTCCCCTCTACGTTGTAGCATCCGCACGAACGTTAGCAGTCCTTGCACCAGGTGGAGACTCTCCAGCAGCGGCTCGCCACCCTCGCCCTCCTCATAAGAGTATAGAACGCGCGCATAGAGCTCATCCTCCGCTGCCTGCTCGTCGTCAGAGCCCAGCACCTCGTGCCACAACAGCAGCATCTTGAAGTTGACCCAGTTTTAGAAAATGGGTAAAGACACCTATTCTAAATCTGATTCCGAATCAGAAAAACTCTTGGTGGTCATTTTTCAATAGCAAAAGCATGGGCAAGAAGCGTGTGGACCGAGGCCCGCCGTCGCGCAAGGATCGCGGCCGCGGCAAAGGCGCTGGAGCCGCCCCTGCGCGCGGAGAGGAAGAGAGCGAGACCAGTTTCCGTCGCCGCGCGTTCCCCGTGACGCTGCGCATGTGGGACTTCCAGCAGTGTGACTCGAAGCGCTGTACAGGGCGCAAGCTCTGCCGCCTGGGTTACATCAAGAGCATGAAACCAGGCGCGCACTTCCGTGGACTCGTGCTGTCTCCTGCGGGAGAGCAAATCGTCTCTCCAGCGGACAGAGTCATTGTGGAGGGAACGGGCATCTCGGTGATTGACTGCAGTTGGGCCAAGGTGCAGGAGCTTCCCTATAAGCAGCTACGCTCGGGCGTGCACCGCCTGCTACCTTTCCTCGTGGCGGCCAATTCAGTGAACTATGGGCGACCTCACAAACTATCGTGCGCCGAAGCGATTGCAGCCACGTTGTACATTGTGGGGCTCAAGGAGGAAGCCATCCAGCTCATGGACGAGTTCTCGTGGGGTGCTGAGTTCCTAAAGATCAACGCGGACTGTCTGGAGGCCTATTCTGCTTGTAGTGACAGCGAAGAAGTAGTGGAGGCCCAGGTATGGGGCTGGCTACTCATTTTTGTTTGCTTCCGTTGGCTGATATGTGTTTTATGTGAGTGTAGGAGGCGTATTTGGCTGCCTGCCAGACTGAACACGAGGAGCGTATGCAGCGGATGAACTTGCCAAGTCTGGAGAGCGACAATGATGATGAGGAGGAGGAAATTGAAGAGGAGACGGAGCTTGACCGCTTTGGAAACAGCATCCCGCGCGAAAAGCCGACGATAACGAAGAGTGAAGAGGAAGGAGCAGAGGAAGAGGCCGCTGGAGAGCCGACGAAGGAGCAGCAGCTCTACAAAAGCAAGACGTATGGGTTTCATACCGAAGAGCCCGATTCTGACGAAGAAATTGCCAGCTTAACCAAGAATTTGCACATGTCTGCGGGCTCGTTTAAAAAGACGCAAGAGCTGCGCGAAAAGATGAAACACGCTCGTGAACTGGACGCAGAAAAGGAGACGTATGCGTACTCGTCGATGGTGGATGTTCACCAACAGCAGGTGGCGACTGTGTGCTTGGAGAGAACAGCGGTCGCTGTGTCCGGGGACGCCGTCCTGCAGCTTCCCGAATCCGTTTTTCACCAGTGGGCGAAAGATTCCGAAAAGCAGCCGTCAAAAGACGACTAGGCAAATTGCGTACTTTTTCGGAAGAGTGACATGGCAATCTTTGTAAAGTTGCTTTTGGCAATGAATGACCGTAGGTTCTTTGGCATTCTTTGTAAGAGTTGCTTACTGGCAATGAATGACAAGCTAGGGTTCTTTGTCATTTCATCACCTTTTAAAAATCCAAGAGTATCCGATATCGCATGGAGCTTCTCCGCAATACCGCCGGATCGATAATTTCCCTCTCGCTGGCCGCACTGGTGGCTTACTACACGGAGCTGCATCTGTACGCAGCTGTGTGCGTGGGCATCCAGTGGCTCTCGGCGCTGTACGCCGTCCCCAAACAGGATGAGCGCTTCTTCGACCTCACGGGCTCTGTCACCTACGCGGTCGTGTCACTTTTGACCTATAGTACCAGCAGTTCCGTCTCCTGGCGTGAATCGGTGCTAACAGTACTTGTGTGGCTCTGGTGCGTGCGTCTCGGCTCCTTCCTGTTCCTGCGCATCAGTGAGTGTGGCGAAGATAAGCGCTTTAAAGACATCCGCGTGAACCCGCTGCGGTTCTTCGGAGTTTGGAGCATTCAGGGTCTCTGGGTTCTGCTCACAGTGCTTCCAGTGCTGCTGGTGCTTACACACGGCTCCCGCGACCCGCGGATGTCACCGCTGGACGCCATTGGTGTCTTTCTCTGGGTCGTTGGATATGTGATGGAGGTCACTGCTGACTACCAAAAGACACAATTCCGTCGCGACAAAAGCAAGAAGGATCAGTTCATTCAGAGTGGGCTCTGGTACTACAGCCGCCACCCCAACTACTGCGGAGAAATCATGATGTGGGTCGGTGTGTTTCTCGTGAGCGTGCACACGCTGCCAACCACAGCACTGAAAATCTGGGCTGCTGTGAGCCCCATGTTTGTGACATTCCTGCTCTTGTTCGTATCGGGGATCCCTCTGCTGGAAAAGCAGGCAGAAGAGCGTTGGGGCGAGATGAAGGCGTACCAGGAGTACAAGGCACAGACGAGTGTTCTGCTGCCTATGCCCAAGCGCAAGATCAAGACGGAGTAAGAAAGACGAGGATGTCGAGCATGTTGGCGCTGGGAAGTACTGTAGTGACCCAAATTACCAAAGTAGCAGCAAAAAGTATCAGATTGAAAAGGGTTACCAAGTCACAGCATAAAAACACAAAAAAGTATTAGTTTTGGCTCATGGAGGTTGACGCGGTGCTACTCGAGTCTGCGTCGTCCGCGTCCGCAAGCTTCGACGCCTTCGCATGGGTAGAGGAAGCTTTGGCCTCTCGCTCGGGGGATGCGTCAGCCTTAGCGCCGCTGGTGCCGCAGCTGGTGCTGCGCTCGCAAACGCTGGCTCAGACGCTACACGCGTCGTTGCAGCATGTTTCGCTGTCTGCTCCCGCTTTACAGACGCGTCTGGAGGGGCTGCAACAGGCCGCCACACCGCTGGCCAGACGGCTGGACACTGTGCAAGAAGCCTGCGCCTCCGGCTCCGTATCCGCCGCGTCCACGGCCTCCTCAGGGCAAGATCTTCGTGACTTGGTTACTCTGCACGAGGCCAAGCGCCGACTGCAAAGCTGCTCACAGGCGCTCGTGGAAGCCGCGAGATGGGGACGTAACGTACGCGCCTGCTTTGCGGCGGTGGAAGACCCAACGCTGCTGTCGAATGTGCTCAAGGGCTACAGCGCCAAGCTCAATGCCCGCACAGTAGATAGCGACGCAGCCGACAACCTGGCTGACCGCGTGCGGGAGATGCAGGCGAGTCTGGACGTGCTCAAGGACCTGCCCGGCGCCTGGGACCGTAAACAAACCATGGAGAGACTGTGCGCGCAGATCGAGGCGGCGGTGCAGCCACGACTCGCTACCAAGCTTCGGGAGGACGATCTGGGCGACGTGGCCCCGCTGCGGTGGTGTCTGGACGTGCTCGGCAGCGTCGACAGAGCTCACCTTGTAAGAGAGGAGTTCTGCAGAGCCAGACCTGCCCATGTACACCGTATCTGGTACGCCTACAGCGACGAGATGCAGACGGAGACAGACGACAAAGACGAGAAGGAGGAATCCTTTGCCAATCGGCTAGAAAACTTCTACGCGGACGTGCTACGCATGCTGCAGCGCGAGAGTCGCAACGCTCGGGAGCTTTTTGGTGTCGATAAGCTGCTCGATGTGCTGCTGGAGCTGCTCCACAATACGCTGGAGCCGCTCACCAAGTCCTTCCGAGACCGCCTGGTGCACTGCGGGCCTTCAGGCACGGACTTTCGTCTTAATCGGCTACTTGTGTGCTACCACGCGACGCGAGCTTTTGCTGGTCACTTAGTGCAGTTTTTCAGGTCGCTGGAGAGTGATTTTGGACTGAATCTGGCCAGCGCTGACGGAGTTCTACGTGTTGTCTTCGAGCCGTATCGACTGTACTTTTCAGAGTACACTCGCTTCACTAGCGAGTCTCTTACGGATGCGCTGCTGCGGCTCGTGCCAGTCTTCAGCGCGAAGACCAAGTCACAAGAGCTCAGTGGAGACGAATATGAAGACGATCGGGATGCAGCAGATGCCGCTCCACTCGAGGATTTCGCTCAGCGTCTTGAAGAAGCGTCGGAGGCAGCCTGGATGCTCGTGGACGAGAGTTTGCAACAGTGTTACGAGTTTTCAGGCGGTGCTGCGTTCCCTGAAGCAGTGGAAGCGATCGGGACGGCGGTGCAGCAGTTTACGTTGGCGTTGAGCGCGACAGTGCCAGTCATTCGCAAGTACTGCAACGCTGAAGCTACTGAAGTGGAAGGGGTTACGAGTGGATCGCTCGTCGCTTCTCCCGATTGGAGTCAGTTCCACGCGTCGCTAGCTCTGCTCAAGGCCTGCGGGACGCTGGAAAGCCAACTCTGTGCACTGGACGGTCGAGTTCGCGTTCGGATGCGCGAGCAACTTGCTCAGTTCTTCGGCGAGACATCAGGATCTTCGTCACCGCGCAGCCGACGTAAGAAAAGCCACGATGGTACGAGTATATCACTAGCTGAGCTTGTAGATCCGACGAAGCTGGTTGCGGCAGTGTCGAAGGCCTGGCTACACGAGGAAGACCCAACGCGACAATCGCAATTCCATCAGTTCGAGATGGAGCTACTGGACCAGTCAGCAACATCCCCAGGCTTTGATCACTCTTCGTCGCGGTATCCAGCAGCTACGGTACGTGCTTTGACGCTGTTGTGTCTATCTTTCCAGTCAAAATGACGTACGAATTCTTGCAGCTGCTGGACGAGGCTCAACGTGCCGTGCGTTCATGGACGAAGGAGGTTCAGCTCCTGACGTACGACACAGTGTTCCTACCCATTGCACGGGTACTGGAGACGTTGCCTGCCAACGAGGTAACGTCATTTGTCACGGTCACTACTTTGATCCATTTTTGAAGCTAATCTATCTTCGCTGTTGTTCGTAGAATTGGCGCAAAGTGCCGGATGCGACTCTGGGAGATCTCCCAACCTTCAGCATGTTGCCACAAGACTACATTACGATGGTAGCTGATCTTCTGTTGTCGCTGCTGCCTCAGCTCGAGCCTTTCGCAGAGAGCAGCAGTCTTGAGAACGCCTTTGTGGCCTCGCGTGGCGCCCAGGAGGTGTGTGTGCAGAGCGAGTGGACTCGTCTTGGCCAGCTCTTGCACGTGGAACCGTCTGAGCTCGCGATGTGTCAGCGGATCTTCGGCTCGGAGGGCAAATCTGCTGCCTCAGAACCAGCACCGACGGCGACGGAGTTCGTGGACTTGTGGACTGCGACGGTGGCGAGCGGTACTCTGGCCGCCTTCTTGCGTACGGTTTGCTCCATCTCGAAGCTCTCGGACATGGGCGCGCAGCAGTTGGCTGCAGATCTGGGCTACTTCCACAATGTGTTGAGCGCCGTGGGGGGCGAGGGCAACTTTATCGTAGATGACCTGCGTCGTGCGCTGGAGATGGATCTGCCTTCGCATCTCCAGCATGTCGACGAGCTGCGAGCTGACCACGACAGTTCAGAGAACCAAGCGCTGGCTAAAATTAACGACTGTGTAGCCGCCATGCGCCAACGAGCACTTGAACCTCGTCGATTGTCAACAACTGGTGCTGGCTCATCAGCTCAGTTCAACTAAAGCAGCTCTTGCTGTCCAAACTAATTATCGCTGCACTTTCCTTGTTGGAGCGACGACGATGGCGTCGATCTACTTCCACTACAACGAGCTGCTTCGTCTGAGTGCAGAGCAAACGTGCATGAGCGAGAACCAACAGCAGAGGAAGGAGCAGCTTGAGACGAGAGTCAAGACTAAGGAGAATCAAGACGAACATGGAGCTCCTGGCAGCATCCACTTGGACATCGAAGCCACGCTGGCTGCGCTCCAGCCGCGCATGAACCGGCTTGCGTACCTGCAAACGGCGACAGCGACCAATTTGGATGCTCTAGCGCGATCTCTTGGACCAAAACTATAGCATCCTCTGACATCGAGGAGCACTAATACAGCTTGACTTCAATTGCTTCAAATGTCTTCTACGATCGTTCGTTGCTTGAGCCGCTACTCGACTTGGACGAGAAGAAGCGACGCTGGCGAAGCAGCACCTGCCACATCTTGTCGAGAGATTTCTGGCGAGTTACGTGTCTGCCGTCATTGGCTTCTGTGGTGAACCCGTTGGCGGGTATGGAACCCTGGGAACGGCCTGTCCCGGGGTGGGCTACGACGTCTTCGTCGTCGGTGTTTGTCTGCATGTTGTTGCCCCCCATCTCGAGGCTGGCTAAGCGCATAAAGCAATCAGCACTGGGGCGTTCCTGCTGCGCTTCCTCGTCTAGCAGAAGTGGAGTGCCATGCGTAGACATAAAAGAAGGACGCGCTTCCTCTTCTTCCGCTTCAGCCTCGAGAGTGTCGCGTTTCAGCACGCCACCAAGACTGCTACGGGGTCCATCGACGCTTGTCTTCCCAGTGGAAGATGCTTTTGCCAACTCATTCTGGTTGTCCAGATCTGAACTGGTCGATATATTGGAAGGTCTGTACGCTACAGCAGCCACGTCTTCCGCGTATCGCGCCGTGAACAGGTCGTGCTGCGCCAGCTTCTCGGTACTCCAACTGACAGCAGGTGCTACACTCCCGTTGAGCCACGGATGTGCTACCAGCTCTTCAATAGTCATGGCTGCATCAGGGATTTTCTCCAGTAGTCGACGTAGTAGGTCTCTCGCCGCACGACTCAGCAGAATTCCGTCCTGTGGGAACGTCAATTTATCGTGCAGCACACGACGTTCAATGTCTGTCACGTTGGTCTCCTGGTCGCTCCCATTGCTGAACGGATAACAGCCGCACAGCATCACGTAGAGCGTGACACCGAGTGCCCAGACGTCGATCTGCTGCGCTTCTCGCCAGTTCGCCACGAGGCGTCCTCTGTCGTCTCCGTGCTTGAGTCTGTTCTTGCGTCCAAGTAGAAACGGTGGCAGGAATCGGATGTGATGGACGTCGTCCCATAGGAGGCCTCTAGTCCTGGGCCGGAAGCGCAGAGTCAGCGACCGCCAAGGCGCCGCCCGTCCAAAAGCTGCAAGAAGCACACGCGCCTCCGGTTCGTCATCGCTGAAAAGAAGATGCTCGGGTCGCACTGCACCATGTACAATTCCTCGCTCGTGGAGGAACTGCAATCCCTGTGCGGCTTGCTGTAGCACGCGACTGGCATCCCGCTCGGAGCGTATTCTAGCCAATACTTCACCGCCTCTAGCCAACTCGAACGCCAGCTCCACGCGCGTACCCGTCGACGTCACCTCGTGTAGCTGCAATAAATTCTGATGGTCACGCGCCAGTTGTAGCACTCGAACTTCCTGGCGAAGACGACGGCGAGTGGAACGTTGACGCAGCAGGCGACGGTCCAGTACTTTGAGAGCAACGAGTTCCTGCGTCACCCGGTGACGAGCCGTGTACAGCCCTGGGCGAGGTTCCGGTATTGATACAGCAGACGCAGGAGAAGCGGGTAGCGGACGCAGATCCACCCAGTTACTGGCAGGTGCAACGTCCGATAGGCGGCAAGAGCAGCCAGCACACGGGCCAAACCACCACATTAGGCAGAATGGAAGAAGAAGAATTTGTTGGTTAACTGGGACGTGGCCTTGTCGTAATACTACGTGAATGGAAGTATCGGGATGGAGAATTATAGAGGTGCGAAATCCAAGGGCACGGTCCCGCGGGTGGAAGACAATACCGCAATGTTGACGACAGTTGTGTTGGTGACTTAGCAACGAGGTGGCAATCATCCGTTCTTGCAGCAACATTGCGTTTGGGAAGACATCTAAAGTCAGACGACAATGTTGCTCCGACAGGCTACAACATCAAATTGTTGTCGTCGTCGGTAATAATGGCGACGCATTATGGGCGACACCTGGAGCGGCTGCAACGCGGCGAACACCTAGAAGTTAACGCCGTATTGGCGCTCTGCGAGCGCGTGAAAGATCTCCTCGTAGAGGACGACAATGTGGTGTACGTCTCGTCCCCCGTGGCGGTGTGCGGCGATATCCACGGACAATTCCACGATCTGCTGGAACTCTTCAAGCTGGCGGGCCAGGCTCCCGACACGAGCTACATCTTCCTAGGCGACTTTGTCGACCGCGGCGCCATGAGCGTAGAAACTATATCGATGCTGTGTGTACTTAAGGCCAGCTACCCGGACCGCGTGACGCTACTGCGAGGAAATCACGAGTCTCGCCAGACGACGCAGGTCTACGGTTTCCAGATCGAGTGTATGAAGAAATACGACGGCGACGCGCGCATCTACAAGGCCTTCATGGAGCTGTTTGACTTTCTCCCACTAGGGGCGCTCATCGATAATAGTTTGCTCTGTCTGCACGGCGGCCTCAGCCCGGCACTGCACCATTTAGACCAGCTACGAATGCTCGACCGCTTCCAGGAGATCCCTCCGGACGGGATCTTTGCTGATATTGTGTGGTCCGACCCTGACGCCAAGACGCTTGGCTTCCACATGGTAAGGAATAGAGAATCAATTAGAGAAGACATGTGACTGAAATTGTTTACTATCTTACTTACTACAGTCGCCGAGAGGAGCGGGCTACATCTTTGGAGAGGATGTGGTGGAGAAGTTCCTCCACATGAACAAACTGGCGCACATGGCGAGAGCGCATCAGCTCTGTATGGAAGGATACCAGGTGCTCTTCAGAGACACCTTCTCCACAGTCTGGAGTGCACCAAACTATTGCCATCGCTTTGGAAACCTCGCTGCTGTCATGGCAGTAGATGACCACCTTGATGTAAGACGTGGGCGAGGGGATGTTGACGTCTGTATGAGAAAGCTAACACTTCTTATGTATTTCCAACGACAGCGCACTTACAAGACCTTCAAAGAAGCCCCGTCATCGAGGAACATTGGCGTGCTGGACAGCAAAGGCACGAGCTCGGACGCCATCGACGCCGGCTACTTTACGTAAAGGTGATAGATTTTGTACGGTAAGCTTACGACTGAGCTGGACTAATGCTGCATCTTAGTGGTGACGCCGTTTCTTGTCTTTGCGGTTCTTGGAGCGGCGCTTGTGGTCCTTCTTGGCCTTCTCGTAAGCTGCTGCGATTTGCTCCATTGTCTTGAGGTGTAGAGGCTTCATCTTGGTTTTGACGCACTTGTCAATCTCCAGAGCATCAAACACCACGAGCGACTCCGCATGGTTGTACAACTGCGCGTTGCCCACCATGAGGTTGAAATCCCCCTCAAACTGCTCGTGTGATGCGTAGTAGTACGTGTCGAGCCGCGCCTTGATGGTCACCAAGTCCATCGGTTCTTTCACGATCGTGTAGTAGTCCGGGTAGTCCACAACCGATGGTTTCTCCATGTACAACTCGGAACGAAGACGCCCAGTAGGGTCCTTGAGCTTGAGAACGGCGTCATAAACCTTCTTGTAGTAGTAGCAGAGCATCTTGCGTTCCCGTCTCCCAGCATCGTCCTCGTTGGGATTGTCGTCGCCTTCGATGGAGTTCGGATCCACGTACTCTTCGTCCTCGTCTCGCTTGCGTTTGCCTTGCTTGGCTTCCTTAGGACTCTTGGCTTCCTTGGGACTCTTGGCTTTGGGGCTCTTCATCTCGCTCTCATCGATGCCATCCTCGCACATCTTAACGAACTCAGCATCTGTGAACTGGTCGCGATACGACATCTCCTTGCGCTTGCGAGGTTTGCCTGCCACGGCCTCCATCTCGAAGTTCCAAGCGTCCTTGTCGTGTTTTCCAGTGGCGATATCGTGCTCCATCACGTCGTCAGCTTCGCGTAGCCAGGATGGGGCGTCCTTCTCGGACATAAGCCTAGAGCGAGGAGAGTACGGGACGTTGTACTGCTTGCAATAGTCTTCCCACTCCTTCGCTTCACGAGCCTTGCGTTCAGCGTCCAGACGGTGATACAAAGCGAGTTCCTCGTCTGTCAAGGCCATCATCTCGTTGATCTCGTCGTCCATTAGAACGTTCGACGACTCGTCGTCACCATGGGCAGCGTGCGCTGCCTCCTCCTGCTCCATCTTGATGAGACTTTCCAGCATCGCACGTCGCTCGGCCTCCTTCGACTTGTTGTTGAACTTTCCGGCTTCCACGACCAGGTTGTTCATGTTCATCTTGTCCGTAGCACGCGAAAGAATCTTCTCCTCCACGGGGCTATTAGTCACGAGTCGGAAGACGCGCACCTCGTTCTTCTGACCGATACGATGCGCTCGGTCCTGAGCCTGCGCATCCATGGCGGGATTCCAGTCGCTGTCGAAGATAACGACCGTATCAGCCGTCGCAAGGTTCAATCCGAGACCACCAGCGCGCGTACTCAAGAGGAAGATGAAGAACGGCGAGTCTGGGGCATTAAACATGAACATGCGCTGTTCACGTTCATCGGCACTGGTAGAGCCATCCAGACGGAGGTAGCGGAAGCCTCGGTAGTTGAAATAGTCCTCCAACACATGCATCAACTGCGTCATTTGACTGAACATCAGCACGCGATGGCCAGCAGCTTTCAGCTTGGGCAGCATGCGATCCAGCAGCTCGAACTTGCCCGAGGACCGCACGATGTCGAAATCAATCTGGTATCCATTAGTCTGGAACAGGTACGGGTGGTTACATACTTTACGCAGCTGCATCAAGACGTTCGACAAGCCCTTGGACGTGTACTTGGCCTTTCCCTTCTTCTTGCCACTGCCGTCTGTCGTCTCCATGAGCAGCGCTCCTCCTTCCTGGATACGTCGGTACATGATTTTCTGCCATCCCGAGAGTTCACATTTCAGCACCTTCTCCACCTTATCAGGAAGCTGATCGAGCACCGAGGCCTTGACACGTCGCAGCAGGAATGGACGCAGCACCTGATGCAGTCGGTTGATGATCAGCATCCGCTCTTCGTCTGATAACTCGTTCGACTCGCCATTACCCGAGAACTGTGCGAAAGGTTTACTGAACCACTGCTCGAACGTGTCCACAGACTCGAAGATAGTCGGCAGCAGGAAGTTCAGAAGCGCCCACAGCTCAGGCAGACTGTTCTGTAGCGGTGTACCAGTCAACAGCAGTCGATTGCGCGACGTGTACATACTTCCCAGGGTCATGGCGAACTTACTCTGCGCGTTCTTCATGCGATGACCTTCGTCCACGATAATGTACTGCCAGTCGTACTTACGCAGCACGTGCTTGTCCTTCATGATGTACTCGTACGTCGTCAGCAGCACGTTGAACTGGCACGACGCCATTTCCTGCTTGTGAAGCTCCTTGCGCACCTGCGGAGGGCCCTTGTACACCACGAGCACGAGATCAGGCGCCCACTTCTTGAACTCGTTCACCCAATTCGACAAAGTAGACAGCGGTACCACCACGAGGAAGGGGCCGTGGTTGTGCTTGACCTCCGTCACGTACGTGAGCAGAGAGATCGACTGGATCGTCTTACCGAGCCCCATTTCGTCCGCCAAGATACCGTTGAGGTGGTTGTCGTACAGCGACACCATCCACTGTAAGCCTCGCAGCTGATACTCCTTCAGATCTCCTCCAACCAACATTAGCGGTTGTCGTGGCAATTCTCCCTTTGACGCGATCTCCAAGTAGTTGAGATCGTCATCCAGGTCGTCAGCGTTCGAGTCTTTACTGCCGTCATGGTGAGCATCGTAATGCGCCGTGTACTCGTCCACAACGTGGTGTTTCTTCTTGTGTTGACGCACCAGCTTGCGAATGCTATCCAGGTAGCTGTTTGTCTGGCTCAGGAGATACGTCAGACGCTCGTTCTTCGCTTCTGCCACCAGTTTACCGTAAGCTTCCATGTCATTAGCCTTCAAAGCCTTAAGTCGAAGCTTCTCCTGGCGATCTTCCTCGCGTTCCGCCTTGGAGGCACGTTGGTCGATGAAGCCTTTAACAGCCTTGGCAGACTTGCTCACCTGTGCCTTGACGTTCTTGTGGTACGCAAAGAACTCGCGCGAATGGTTGAGAACAGCCTTCAGGTACATTTGATGGTCTGCACGTCGCTTCTTCTCCATCGCCACGGATTTCTTGCGCTTCTCACGCTCGTCACTCTGCAGTTCCACACGTGACACTGGACGACGACGTCGGAACGACTTGCGGTCGACTGCAGAAGGCTCTCCCAGTAGAGCCAACCGGGTAGTGTGCGTCTTGGCTACATGGCGTCGTAACTTTTGCTGCAGTAACACACAGCGCAGATCTCTCAGTGTGCGTTGCTCGTTCTCGTCCAGATCTCCCGTGTGACTCTCCAGTTTGTCCAGACTTGAAGCCAAGAACTGCTGCAGCGTCTGCATGTACCGCATCTTCAGCCCCACGTCGTTAGTTCCAAGCCAAGACGTGCAGATATTGAAGGGACCAAAGGCCAAGTTGCCCTTGTTCTCGATTCCAATGAGGTCTCCGTCCAGATAATTCGGGCCAATATACAGCAAGTTGCGGGCTGCTCTTGTCCACTTGGGGATCATGAGTTCCAGCACTGGTGGGTCCACAGCTGTGGGTACAGGCTGCTGAGTGGTCCCCATGGCCGTCCCCATCATCGCATTTGTGGGATCCATTGGCTGCATGCTGAGACCTGTTGCACTGAGCTGTTTGGCCTGTGTGATGGCTGTGTCCATCGAGTGACACAGCGCCTTGTAGGCTCGGATCTGGTTGTGCAAGTACTCGAGCTGCCTGTCGGAGAAGAGCGTCGTCTTTTGCTGCATGAACGGGTTCGCAGCCACGTCCAGGGACTGGGAAGTCGCCTGGGCGTGAGCTTGAGGCTGCATCTGAGGCTGCATCTGCATCTGGCGCGCTCGGTGTTGATGCTGATACTGCCGCAGTAACGTCACGATCTGCTGGTACTTTGGGTGGTTCTTCTGGCCCGCACGTTGCATGCGCAAAGCTGCGTCCATCAGCTTTTTCACATCGTCAGGCGACAGCGTCACACGCGGCGCGGCGGAAGCGCCAGCCGCCGACTCCATCAGAGGACCCTTGAACCGCGCTTTTTGATGGCGGAAAAATGGTTTGACTTGATTTCAGTAAGCCGCAGCTTTGTGGCAGACAAGTTTTGTACACAATTTAGTAAGATGTAACATCGTAACACGGGTAACATTCATGTTACAGTATGCTGTCTAACATCTCCCTGCCTTGCACTGCTGCTGAGTTAGGTCCCTAGTCGGACCACCATAATCTAAGAGAACGACGCGCGGTCGAACACGTGGAGAGGGAGCGACTTGGTCATGAGCCTGAAGTATGCCAGCTGCGAGTCGGTAGGCTTGTCTACAACAGTCAAAGTCAACAACAGATGAGGATAATTGTAACAAAATCCTAAATAGCGGAGCGCACCGTGCAGGAAGCTGACTTGGTTGTAGTACGAGACGACGGTGGCGAGCTCCTCAGGCGTGTACGAGCGCATGGTGGTGCGGATCTTGCGGTAGTCCACCTGCTGCTTGAAGTGCACCTTTGTGGGGAAGTTCTCCGTCACAGCAGCGACGAACAGACCGTTCTTGAGCTTACGCGACTCGTCGTAGCCCTTAGCGCCAATGTCCTTCAATGCAGCGATCACCGAAATGTCATCGGCCTCCACGTCCTTGTCTTCGTAACCGAAGACGGTCGACTGGAACCACGTGTTGTAGTCGTCGATGGCAATCAGCACGGGGAACTCTGTGGTCTGCGCCAGCTCCTCCTTCAGGTCACACACAGCCTGGCACGCCACCTCCTCGTCACGTACACCACAGACAACCACATCACGCAGGGTCAGGGCGGCGTCCTTGTAGTCCGCAGCGTTCTTAGGCTTGGACTCGAACTTGTCCGTAGGGTAGTAGCGGTCGGCGTACTTGCCCCGCACCGGAATGGACTTCAGCTGCTCACCGTGGCAATGCAGGAACTTTTGCAGCAGGTCCACACCGTACACATCGATGTCGAACTTGCCCTGCTGGAAGGGCGACTGCATCACATACGGAGCCTCGTGGGTCCACGAGCGCGGGTTCGGAATGTAGAGCACCACCCAGTTGCTCTCGCGCGCGTACTGCACGATCTGGTGCAGCGCGAAGCTCTTGCCTGTGCCGCGTTTACCGTCGATCAGGTAAGCGCCGACGGAATCGTTTTTGGCAGTTTCCCAGTCTGCATTAAAGAAAGGCATCAGCCAATTAGTCGACGATACAGCAATTCCAGCAACTCTTCCAGCGCACCCTTCATGGTCGAGATGATCTGCAGCGTAGTATCGCGCAGCATGATGTGACGGTGACCCACGAGGTCAAAGGTGTCGTCCATGCGACGGACAACGCCCTCGGGGAAGAGCTCGTCCTGTTGCTCCTTGGCGAACGCGAAGAACTTGAGACGGTGGGCCTCCGTGGCCTAGTTGCAGTAGCAAGGACAATGTAACATACCAGTGATTAACCTTTTATCGCTCTACTGATTCGCTGCATCCGCGTGTTACCTGCGAGATCGGCACACCCGCAAGGTTGCCCAAGTCCTCCTCCGAGATCTCCACAGCCTCCGAAGCGGCCGTGGCGTCGGTGGCTCCAGCCACGGGAGGGACATCCGTAGATATAGCACGCAGCGCCGAGGTCTGCAGGCGACGCATGGGCAGCCGCTTGGTCAGCACGCGCATGGACATCATGGTGTCCGAGCCGTCGAAAAGGTGATGGCGCGTGTGGCTACCAATGCGTGGTTTACAATTATCAAGACACCTAAATCTGACCTAACTCGACCAATCAGCAAACGGCGAGGAGTTAATCGACATTTTTTTTAAATTGTGTATTTTGGTGTGGATACCATGAAACGACGACGCGAGTTGATATACATAGCTGCTGCTCATTGCAGCAATGGGGGCGGCGGCATCTACTGCAAGGGAAAGCTTGGGCGCAGCAGCAGTGGACATAGCAGCAGATGGAGCACCATTGACGTGCAACCTCAACGATGACCAAGTGACAGCGTTCGCAAATAGCACTAATTTTACGCCCGAGGAGGTGGTCGCTCTACACGTACACTATGATCTCATCAGCTCAGCGAAACGGGACGACGGACTGATCGACCGCAGTGAGTTCCAGACGGCGCTGGGTTTTACTATCAAGGAATCGCTATATGTGGACCGCATATTCCAGCTCTTCGACACCAACAACGACAACTTCATCAGCTTCGACGAGTTCCTGCAGAGCGTGTCTGTGCTGTCGTCCAAGGGCGGTACTGCAGAGAAGATTAAGTGTGCGTCCTCCGTACTTAGCTGTTTTATTGTATTTATACGATGCTCATCATGGTCGTTCTGGCGGTGCAGTCTCTTTTGACATTATAGACTTCGACCGCGACGGGAAGCTGTCGTCGGAAGAGCTGCTGAGCATGCTTGAGGCGTGTATTCAGGAGAACGGCATCAATATTCCCGCTGAGTGCCTCACTACGATTGTGGCCAAGACAATGCAGGATGTGGATCTGGACAAGGATGGCTTCATCAGCTTCGACGAGTTCCGGGTCATGACCGAAGCCAACCTGCAGATGCTTAATCACGTGACCTTCAACGTCTCCGCCATCATTGCCGAGTACATGCCCGCACTACGCGTGCTGGTCTCGAATCGGTGCTAGCTTAGGTAGACATAGAAGGTTATCATAGTATCATCCAATTGCTTCGTGCAAATTGCATGCCAGGTCAGACGCGGTGGTTCGGTGCACAAGCGACTTTTTATCGTAATGCGCGTAAATTTAAAGGTAAAATAATACTTCGAAGTAGCAGAATATTTATGGTGCAAACTTTCGACTATCACTGTAAGAGTCCGTTCAATAATATCTGCCATCTCGCAAATCAGTTGTTGCCTGGGAGAGGCTGTCAAAAGTGAGCAAAGCGACAAGAACTCGACGACCGGATTTGGAGGGCCGTTACGCAGCTATCCTGGAGCTAAAAGCGGCGAGAAAAAGCAGCAGCAGCAACAGCAGCAGCGCCATGCTGACCCGCTGCCTGGCCGCGACTTTCTGCGTGAATGAGACGTGCGCAGTGACTGACCGCCGCCGTGCCCTCCCGTCGACCGAGCAGCATCAACAGGAGAGCGAAAGCATGTATGGTAACCAGCGCCAGGTGCTTCTGGCTGGAGAGTATGCTCAACGTCGCCCACTTCCGCACAAGTCGCCGCTCGCAGCCTTCACGTCGCAGCTGGAAGCGCAGCAGTCTCCGCCCGCCAAGGAGCTGGTCCACGTGCAGTATGAGCAGCAAGACCAAGAGCCAGAGCAGCCGGAGAAGCAGCAACCAGAATGGCCTGAACAGGACGGCGTCGACGCTCAGATGCTGTTCGAAGTAGAGCCCACAGCCGTCAAGATCGGGCGCGAGATCGGCAAAGGAGCTTTCTCCATTGTCTACGCCGGCGACTACCGCGGCGAGCACGTCGCGGTCAAATGCCAGCCCAAAGACGTAGAGGGCAACATCCCAGCCTTCGTGCTGCGAGAGGTGCAAGTGCTGCGTCTGCTGCGTCATCCGAGACTGCTGCAGTTCGCAGGAGCTGCAGACAATACCCGAGCCAAGCAGGTTTGGATTCTCAGCGAGTATTTGAACAACGGTGACGTAGATCTGCTGCTCAAGGATATTCGTAGCGGCAAGAAGCCGCACATTGGCTGGCACCGTATGGTGCGCGTCGCGCTGGATGCTGCAGAAGGCATCAAGTTCCTCCAAGAGCGGCACATTGTACATCGTGACATCAAGTCCTCCAACATCCTACTGGACGATCAGCATCGAGCGAAGCTCTGCGACTTCGGCTTCGCAGTGGAGATCAAGCCGGTGGTCGCTCATGCGCATGGAGCAGCAGAGTTCGACGCGAGCAAGCAGCGACGCAAATCGTACTGCGGGACGGACGCCTACATGGCGCCAGAGATGTTCCTGGACGAGGACTACGACCACAGCGTCGACATCTTCAGCTTCGGCGTGGTGCTCATGGAGATGCTGTGCTGTCGAGTGGCCAACGCGGACGGGTTCTTGATGCGTCTGCCGCAATACAAGTTCCAAGTGCTCCTGCCAGAGTTCCGGGACGCTCTGCCGGCTTCGTGTCCGTCAGCGCTCGCAACTCTCGCGGAGAAGTGCGTGGCATTCGAGCCTAGTGAACGTCCCGACATCAAGACCATTGTACAAACACTCGAGGATGTTCTAAAGCACACCAGTAGCTCGAACTGCGAGAGTGTGGAGCTGATTCCGTTCATAGCTGATGAACGGGAGCCGCAGATCGAAGCGGACGATGACGCATACTACGGCGAGAACGACGAGGAGGATGAAGATGATGACGACGACGACAATGACGAAGAGGGGGAAGACGAAGAGGAAGATAATAGCTACAACTTGCAGGCAAATGGACGCCACAACACCATGGGCATGGAGTCGGACGAGGAGGATCGCGACGTGCGCTCGCAAGTCGTGGACGACCCATTCTTGGACGAGGAGAGCGTCGACAGCGACGTGCTAGCGCAGCCTGCTTCCCCAGCGCCGTACCACGAAGGAGTGATTCTCAAGCGCGGCCGTCGAGGAAAGCGTTCTTGGGTTGAGAAGTGGTTCATCGTTGACCACAACCAGCTCCACTACACGGACGTTCCTCCTGGATGGCGACAGCACCAGCAACGAAACCCTGAATGGCGCTGCACGCTGCCTCCCATCTCGTCGCTGTCACTGCGGGAGTGTCGAATCTGGAAGACGATGGAGATGCCGGAGCTGCGGTTCAACGTGATCGACAACAACTGGAAGATCAAGCGCGAGCTCCAGGCAGTGTCAAAGCACGATTTAGGTCTGTGGATGGAGCTCATCAACCAGGCAATCGACTATGCCAACGAGCTCTACGCACGTGAGCACGACCTGCCAAATAATAGTACAACGGGGACAAGCGCAAGTAGCAGTAACGCTAGTCGCCCTAGTCGCAATAAGGTGAAGCAGGAGTCCCATTCTCAGTGTCAGGTGTCGTCCAAGCCGCAAGAACGGAGGCCCAAGTCGAACTCAGACGCCACAGCGCCAAGGAAGACAAGACGTCGCAGTAGTGTTACCAGGTTTGAGGAGCCGCCAGAACTGCCAGAGACAGAAGAGGACCGTGCTGATGAAGTGTATCAATGGCTCAAGCAGATCGGATACCAGAGATACACGCCCATGCTCCAGGCGAAGGGATTCATCTCACTCGATTTTATTCGCGAGGTAAGGTCGTCCTTTGGTTCATCTCGGGTCTTCTAGAACTAATTTAGCTTTGTTTCTTACAGACTGGTATTGAGATGGAGGATTTAAATTTCGTGGGCATCAAGGAGCCGGTAGCGCGGATGGCGATTCGCTCTGCCGCTCGGACACTGCGCGGCGACAATGATGAATGAGTTTTCAATTCTTGTCTTCTGCATAGTAAATTCGAAATTATTCATGTGTAGTAAGAATTTGCTGGACGCTATTTGCAAGCATACTTAAACGAGTATAAACTCTGCAGGCACATCAGCACATTGGATTCTTGTACACGTTGACATAAACTTGGTTAAACAACCAAAACAAGTTGAATAGTGTCCACAATACAAGCTCAAGCAGTTTATGCATTAAGCTCGAGATCATGCCTGAAAGTGATGACGTCGCTCGTAAAGCAGTGTTTCCAACCTTACGGTCTTGTTTTCCAATTGACGTTCGGTACATCACGGAGAATATCCGATTTTCCCAATTTTCAACAAAGCTTCATTCTGTCTGCCCGCTGGCTACACCAGCAGAGCGTACGACAGACACAAATTCTGTCTGTCGTACGCAGAATGAAGTAAAGATTGCTTGAGCTTCTATCAAATCCGTATCAAAAAATGATACGGATTGGCAGAGTTACATCGTCTTTTGTAGGTGTTCGTATAATTTTGGCAGGGAGTGTATTTTGAGGCCACTGCTACCACCTTTCTTATTTGCTATTCCCACGTTTGCTACTGCCGTGATCCGCATCCAGTAAATAATCACCCTGTAAAACGCATTCAAAGGAATGAATAATAATTTTTAGGGGAAAAGACAAAATACGTCCGTACAATTGAAATAATATCAAAACGGGTCTAGCCTCTTGGTAACCTACCCAGCAGAGACGACTTGATGAGATCTTGAGCGTGAACTACTAGATATAGTTTGCCACAGAAGTGTAAGAATAAGCTCTATGCTATTCAATTCGTCCCTGACGGCGTATATCATTGAAAACGACCACTTTAGCCTGTTGTTTTTTCTTAACCAGAAAGGCTCAATAACGGAGCGGTAATGGAGCGTTTGTATGCTAAGCATAAACTGAAGTGACGTCTTTATTAGCCCTATATAGGTTTTGAATCGAGAGCTATCACTGTGCTCGCGCAGACTCCAGTATTTTCACTGGTCGTAAATAACGTTATATAACGGATCCGTTTTGATATTATTTCAATTGTACGGACGTATTTTGTCTTTTCCCCTAAACTTTAAAGGCGGCTGTTGGAGGTCAGGATTATTAACATGGAGATGCACATGATTACGTTCAGGATTAATCCTGGATGTCAAACCCTATCTTATTAAGATAGGTACCTTCCCCATATGGATGCTCTTTAAAAAAGGGTTAAGATTCTTAATCCTTTTTAAAAGAGCATCCGTATGGGGAAGGTACCGTTGAGGACGTGAAAGATACGAAATTTAATAATACTGTGTATTACCATGATCAAATCCTGGACAGTATTAGTAGCCTTGTACATGTAGTTTTGTCGGGGCTTACAAAGTCGCGGTTACATTGCTATTCGATTGGCAGTAAATTCATTCATTTCAGTGTCTCTAAATCTATGCGTGCTTCTAGTAAAAAGCTGGAGCAAATATACTGAGCGGCCTGTAGATGAAACATCTATTTATCGAGATTAGATCCTCCAGTGACTACCTCACTCCCTTCATGAGTCTACCTACGGCTCAGTCTGCGTTGCTGGAATTTTATCCTCGTCCGTGTTCCCTCCTAGAGCACTCGGGGGAGGCGGCTTAAACTCTGTGGGGGCTGTCGTGGAAGTGAGCACAGGAAGAAGTCGACATGAAAGTAGATAGTAAAATAACTCGAACCGTCGCCTCGTGAGCGTCGTCGAGCTCATATCCAAAGGCTGTCCCGGTACGACTTAACGTATGAACACCCAACACACGTACACGCCGCAGCTGTACGCATCGAACTGGATAGGATTTGTCTATGGGACAACTTCGTAGTCGTGCAGACCACTGATCTTGAGATGTACGCCCACTGCATTAGCGTTCATGTAAGGAACCTGGTTAAGTGCGTCGTAGTAATAAATTCGCTTGGCGTTCACCTTAACTATCACGCAACACCAGTGGGCATTGTCGAAGTTCAAAGGTAGCATGACAGTTTTCACTCTACTCTCCCTGACTTGCTGTAGCAAACGATTCCGAATAGATTCGTGAGAGGGAAGATCTTCGGAGTTTCGAGTCCGCTTCTTTTTCGCCACAGCTGGTTGAAACCCAGAAATCTACACGTCGTGTAATCGTTGGTGAGCCGCATACACAATGCCCGTATTGCAGCATCATTGAGCCATGTTGGGGGAATTGCTCTGTAAAGCATCGCGAAGTTATAATTTGGCAAGTTGGGGAGGCCTGGAATTCTTTTGAGTGGATATGACGACAACACTTGACATACCACTTTGTTTGCAATATCGTGGTATTCGGCTGGAAGTGAGGGAATACCATCCTCTGCAAGCCACTTATGCATATCAATCTCCATTTGTACGATAGTCTTCAAGTTCTGTACCCGCTTGAATATCTCGATCTGCTTCCCTGAAAAACTACCAACGTCCTTAATTACCACGGTATCGATTTGGCTTGGACTTGTAGCCTTGTTTTCATTCGTATCCTGTATTGATTGAGAATCGTCCACAGTAACTGCGTCGTCTACTGGATTGGAAACTGGTAGGAGCTTCAAACACGAGTCTAATAGCTTCGCAGGTAGGATGTAGAAGGGATCTTGGATTAATACAGGATTTTTCGTACGTTTGAATTTTGGTTTTTTGGACTCAGCTTCGCCGTGCTTTACGATAACGCCAGCAAGTCGCTCTGGCACTCGATCAAACCAGGTTGCTGATATTAAAGGGCGTCCAGAAGTGCGAGAAACGTAACTTCGTATAGCGATTACGTGACGACTTCTCAATTCCGACAGCGTACTGATGCTCGATCTGTTTTGCAACGTAGTGTGTAGTAAATCGAAGCACATTCGCCATTTCGTCATCGTGACTGGAGTTTACGAATTGCTCAATTCGAGATAATCTGTATTCATATTCACTCTGCTTCCGGCGGTCATAGGCCACCAAGGCCTTTACACACTTAGCCATGCTCATGGAGGCGTCTACACCGTCTTTCAGCTTTCCAATGAAACTCTCGAGCCTGTTGTTCGTGTGATTATTGAAATGAGGAAGTGTAGCACGCAAGTACATGGCCCAGCGATCTCTGTAAGCATGCCAATTCTTCTCAAAGTAACGAAAAAAATCATTCATTCCACAGCGATCGCAAATGCCTCTGAGCGAGTCGTGAGCAAGATCGTATTGATCTTCAGAAGCAGCGTACACTAACTTGTGCACTACAGCGTCGAATTGACTGGCATCATCTGAAGCAATCTTACCAAATTCGGGCTTGGACCTCATTTCTTTAAGACACTTTATTACGTGAACGTGACAAATGAGAATCCTAGCTTCGGGAAAGTTAGCCTCCAGAACGCGAATCTCATTTAAGTCCTTGTCAACCACTATAACTCGCAGCAAGTTGATACGTGTAGGATGTGACCCCTCAAAGTGTGAAATTGCTATCTCCATACGCCAATCTCCACTGGCTTCAATAAGAGATTGTTGTACCACAGCTCCCTCACCAAACTCGTTCATCCCCATAAACGTAAGTAGTTGATAATTGTACCTATAAACTCATGGAATAATAATGAATGAGTCCTAGACCAATCCTATACATGTTTCAATAGTGACGTACCGATTTGTCTTGTGGCTGCAGTCCACAAGTAGAACCTCGCTAAAACGTCCGAAAACTCTCCTCATGTGTGTCGAAGCAAGGAAAATAACTCCTGTCTCACCACAATCCGTGTCCGCCACCGATGACACATTTTCTGGATCAGCAGCCGCGAACAGTGCTAGTTCTTTAGCAGTAGCCTCGTTGTCATCCACGTTCGAAATCGACGAGCTGTGCTCGCGAACTAAGTTGCCCACGTCAGCCTGGACAACGTTCTGATCATGCTCTAGAAGATAGTCGTATATTCGAGATCGTTTGGCACCAACTGCCAACATCCCCTCCACACGAGCGCCTACCAGTGGATCTAAAACCCCTCGTGACGTAGGATACGTGGCGAAAGCAGCTGGAGAGACTCGGTGGTTGTGAGAGAAGCATCCATTCTTCACTTGCAACTCACCACGCACTAAATTTCACTGGACCAGGAATCGGAAGGGGCAGTTGGTCAGACGGATGTGCTGTCGGGGTCGACTTCCTTCGCTGCGGGATTTTCGCTTCTTCCACCCGTGAGTACAAATATAGGTGCGCTGGTACGGGTCGAACCCTTCGGGTACCAACTGGGTCTCATCTTCGCCTTTTTTGGTCTTCTTAAGCCGCTTGTTTCTTTCAGCTCGGGACATTGTCTCCTTCACGGGGATCACTTGCATGGTTCTTTGGCAATAGTCGGCAAAATAGGAGTGCCAGGTTTCCCAGCTTGAATGATACTTCACAGGTGGATCAACAGACACTGTAGCCACTTCCCTGTTGGTTGTGCTCCCATTCTCTTCCTCTCCAGCATCTGATTCGGAAGGACGCCAGGCTTTTACATCACGTCCTTCTTCTACGTCCATTCCTCGACTCTCCTTTACGTCGGAGTTGGTGTCTACGGGTTTGTTGGTCGCGTTGCTGTGGCTCTCCACGGGTTCCTCGTCACCGCCATGAATGTCCTTCGATACGCCCGAGTCAGCATCGAGCTGCGAGTCAGATAGGCTCGAGCTTCGACGCTGAGGGGAATGGTCGCGTCCGTTGTGCGCGCTCATGGCTTCTCTTCCTTCTCCATCGCCTTCTCGCGACATCTTATCGGGAAGAGGCAGAAACGGAAATGAGACCTCCCGAATTTATAAAAACCAGAAATATCCTACTCGGTAATGAATTTATCTTTCAATCATGGATTAGTACAGGATTCCAGACATGTATGTTTACATGTAAATAATCATGGCCTGCAATGGTGTCGAACTTTAAAAGGGAAATTTGCCCAACCTAACCTAACCCCGAATGATACAAAAAAACGATTTTGCCCATCGAACATAATAATATTATGTATATTATAGGCACAATCACTCCCATACAAAAATCTATACAAATTGACAACTCGATAAAAATGATATTACTAGGCGTTTGTATCGGGCGAGATTTATTTCGCACCTGCAGCCGTGCTATCTTACTAGGTAGACGTTTAGTGTGTTTGAACCGCAGCAGGATGCCCCCCACCCTCCCCCTCCAAACTCCAAGTCAAACGAATTTAGGAAAATGAGAAAGGACATCAGTTTAGGATTCTAAACCCTACGGCATCCCAGGCGGCCTGCTGCAGGAATTGTTCCGTTAAGCCTGACTACTAATATCATGAGCTAATGGCAAAGAGTAACCGTTTCCGAGTCAAGCTCTTTTTTTGCTTCGGCGGACGAAAGGCTGAGTCGATGGACTTCATTATTGTCAACTGTCAACTGCGCCTTAAGCCATGCGCTGGACACGCCCTTCAAGCCCGAAATGCCCAGAAGCGCGGAAGTTAAAAAAATGAAGGTGGCGATAAAGGCGAGGAAGCACATGTCGGTGGACTCTGACGAATTCGAGCTTCGCCTGGCCAAGAGAGGCAACGCGTGGCTAATCCAGAAGCAACTTCAGGACGGGGATTTCACAATATCTGTGCTACGGGACCTACCTGACTTATCCGTTATACTTCATGCAGTTGGCCTGCTCAAGGTTGCAATCCACAAGTAGAAAGTGAAGGTGGCTACACTGTTCACGTTAATGTGGTGATAGACTTTTTTTTGGCGTCGTGTACGGGCCGGGTCGAGCTTAGAATGGATAACCTCGACAACTATAGGCAGTAGAATAATATTTCCTGATTGTTGGTTCCAAAATGGTGGACCCTCCTTACTCACACCGCTGCGTTTTGCTCGGATAGCGTTTACAAGGTGAAAGGTGCTGAAGTCAGTCGCACACAGTCTTGAAAAACGGTATAAGGAGCACTATTAGGGATACCTAGTCAGCTCTGCTCGGCCGCTCAAATTGCGTGATGTGGTCCATCTTGAGTTATAAGTCAAATCTTAATAGTAGCACGATCTGTTTTTATACAGCGCTTTGTTTCGGAATCGTATCATAATCACCAACATATTGGACCGACCCTACTGTGGTGCAGTAGAACACACAAATACCGTCAGATGTGGATACATTACACAAACCACAACAAATCGCCGAGTTAGGTCGGCACTTGTATGGCCTGCGTCGAGGGTGGTCCCCTCGCAGTTCGACCCAGCTGGGACAGACGTGTGGCTCGCTTCCGCCAAATTCCGACTAACCAATTCAGATTCCTCCGAGGCTCGCCAAGTTCGGCTCGACTAACCTCGTACACAATTGCTTGTGCCCTCCACCAAAGGTTGGGCGACGGTGCGCGAGCGCTTTTACAGGTCGCCGAGCGCAGAGGAAGCTCTGCTGAAAGTGTCACGGCACCCGGGCTGTCCGGTATACCGACCCGCTGAGCTCGCAGGGCTTCTCTTAGCGCGTAGCGAGACTTGTTGTCCTTCCCAGACCGACTTAATCTCTTGGTTCTACTAGTCAATAACTTACAACCTTACGGCTCTCGGGTATCAACGGCAGACGTTTTTCGGCCCTATGCAGGGACTTACCGGAAGAGTGTTCACGCTTCTTGGAATAGGAAAAATTCTGCTCTGGTATCTGTTTTATCCTTTGGGGTCATCTTTGGGTTCGTCTTATGTTTCCCATACGAATATCCAGTGAAATGTTGTCGTTTCGGATCTTAGCAGGCCCTTCAGGCGACCGTTGAGCTCAGCGGCTATCCGGGTAATTATATCCGAGCAGATCGCTGAGTTCATACTGTGATCCACTGCTCATTGGTCCGTGATGCCAATTCTCACGATCCTTCGCCTTCCGAAAATTGCCTATTTAGGTGCGGGCCAAATCTGAAAATCTCTATACCACACTACCCGTAAACGACTCAAGAAAAATCTTCGATTGTGGTTGAACCGAAGAGGGTGGGCGGACTCGATCCGAAATGAGCCAAATGGGATGAAGTGTACGAGATCTACATTACAACCTTGTCCTCGCACAGAACAACCTGATGGGGCGCGTTATCTAGGAGAATTAAGATTTACGCTACCGCGTCGAAGTACTTATCAGACAAGAGCAGCAGAATAAAACATCGATCAACGAGGTCAATGCGGAAATCTCACGTGTTCAGCAGGAACTCTGTCAGAAAATGAATCATCTAGAGACAAAGCTAGACGTCACCCGCTATACCCAAATCTCGAAGTGTATCGTTAAACACCTGGAGCTTTTGAAAACGAAGAACAAGTTTTCGCTGAGGCAACAACCAAGCTATACATGTTGGACCCCGGGAGATCCATAAATACAGGGGTTCGGGTAGACTGAACACACTGAAGCTAGATAAAGCCAATTAACAGTTATTCTCGAAGGACGCAGCGAACATTTATTTTTACTACTACTTCCGCTGGGAAAAAATCGCTTTCCCAATCATACTTCATCCTATTATACCATAATACCCTGCCAAAGTCGTTCATCGACTGATTTTTTTAAAGTTTCCCGCCTCTTTTATTGAGGAGAGATCCTGCTTCAATGAGCTCCGCGGTTGTTCGTGGGTGCGTACGGGACTGCAACGAATGTACCCCTGTAAAACAGCCCAAGACAATTGTGGTCTGGGATTAGAGCGGGCCGGTTTTGAAGCTTAATAGTCCTGCCGTCGGAGCAAAGTGTCGCCATCACCTCTGCATCGTCATCGAGAAAGTGAGGTCGAGCATTATCTTGTTGTACACTAGTTGAGGTGTGCTTCTGGCCTTCTGGTCACTTCGCCTTAATAGCAGGAATTACATCCGTAACAAGCATTCGACGAATACTGTTCCGCGTCATCGACACCGGTCACAGCTTCTCAACACCCGCGGGACGGTTCCCGCTGCACCTCTGCGCCACCTTCTTCTCGACCGCCGACCAGAGACCAACTTTACCATCACAGCCATCGCGAGGCCAAAATAACGTGCAAAGGAACATTTCCTTGTTGATGTACCACTTGTTTCGTACGCACTGGACCGGTAGCCTCTCCGCGGGCTTTCCATCCGTTCCCGTCACTATGTATACGCTCTGACCAACTTTGTTTTCACAAAGAACCTTTTTTCATCGATGTGCACTACATCGAACATCGTATCGACAGCGTACCCGTCGTTTGCACCGGGCTCCACATGATCCATGCAGAACTTCAATCGCGTCAGCTTGTGCGCTGAGGTGAGCAGCGGTTGCGTTTGCCTCCGCGATCGACGCATGAAACCCTCTATAATCATCTGGTTCATCGTGTAAACGTACTCGTGTTTGAAGTAATCTTAATCTTGCGTTGACTCACCCTTTTTCTCACAGGGATAGCAGCCGTGCGCTCACACAATGCCGCCCGGTCTAGGTTTTTCGCCCACGAGCGCTTTTGCTTGACTTGACAGCAGCCGCTACTCGATTACCCATCCAGCTGATGCATTGCTGCCAAATGCTGGATACAGAAAAGCGGATGACGTGAAATTATGCTACAGCCTGGACGACATCACCCCGTTTTAATACGCCGTTGCAGCTACGTAGGAGCGTCATTTCCCATACTGTCTGGCGCTCATCGTCGGTTATTATACCTTTTCAATTTGTTTGCCAATCTGATCTTTACAGGCTGGTCCTAAGCAAGGGTGGGAACGGGGTTTGAGGATCAGCTGGAGTTGAATCGCTGATCCAGACCACTAAATAAGTCAAGATTTGGCCAATAACAACGTTTGATTTTGCCGACTATAATCCAATAATACTTGACTGTGGAGGTCCTACGCAAGGGTTTCGATTTGGTCTAAAGGGTACCTTTTAAAAAATTAAGGGCTGAACGGCCATTTTCCCCTACGTAAGATATTCACAACAGATCATTTTTGAGACAAATATGGGCTACTCATCAGATATTCGCTGGTGAGGTATTGTCTTGCGGTATGTCTACAATATCGAGATCAGCGTTGTCGCCGGCGTACTCGGCGTCTCGGCCCGTAGCCTTTGAAGACGGTACCATCTATTCAAGACAACAGGAAATGTCGAAGACAACCCAAATAATGAGCGATCATCTAAATGGCCGGCCGGTTGAAGTGCAACAATTTGTTCGCGCATATGTAATGCAACACCGATGCTTCTACTTCCAAGAGCTGCGCGAGGCATTAAATAATAAGTTTTCGACCCAATATTGGTGTCTGACTCGACAATTTGCCGCGCCTTACGGTTCAATTTGGGGTTAACGCGAAAAGTTGTGACTAAATGCGCTCGAGAGAGTATTCCGAATAAATGCCAAGAGTTTGTGAATACTATTTTGCGACTGCTACATTTTATGCTTTGTTAATTTGTTTTTTCGCTTTCCTATATTTTTAGGTCATGAGAAAACACGCGTGGTCCGCACGCGAGCCCTGCAGTCGTGTCCATTCCATGTTCCTGTGGAAAGTGAATCTCAATTCTTGCTGCGTTTGATGTTGAAGGTTTTTTTTCATGGCGTACAACCGAGGATACTTTCACCAGGCAGACGTTCCACGAGACCTTCAAATTGAAAATTCTACCATTTCTCAACCCGTGGCCTTTACCGAGGACAATTGTCATTTTGGACAACGTCAAAATTTACATGTATCAAGAATTTCAAGAGCTTATTCACGGTACGATTTTTCCTACCGCCGTATTCACCTGACTTAAATCCAATTGAAGTCGGAATTTCTGTGCTAAAGCGATGGATCCAACGCCACGCCAATTTAGCGTTTCGTGAAAATCCTCATCCTCAATGTTGCGATGTACTTTGAACTCGACAGCCTGAGGAAGTTGGGGGAAATTTGTACGGCCACTGTGGCTACGAAGGGAATAAACTCAGTATAAAAATTAGTGAGTTTTAATGAAATTCATGGAGTTACACTGAAAACATCGAGCTTTACTGTTACTACACTCATTAGAGCTGGTCATCAAGGTGATCGACGTCCTCCATATCTTCTGCAGGAGCAGGAGTCTCGAAATCAACCGCGTTACGGAACGGAGGGCGTAGACTGTGGACCGGTAAACCGAGAATTTCCTGGATATCTCCAGCATGAACTTGCACTTTGATCACTCCACCTTGAATTTTGATCGAGGGCAATCTGAAATTCATGTCAGCGGTTGCTTGAGCTGCCTCTTGGCTCGTCTCCATTTCCTGCGAAAGCTGATCAATGTTCCGAAGTTGTCGGAATGTTGTGTATCAGACACTTGGAGTGGAGCGTCAGCAGGAAGTCGCGCTTGCATTGTTGCCATGTACAACTGCGAGGCTGGTCCACTCTGAATATTGCGCTCGGCTAGCAGAGCTGCTACACGAGGAACTTGTTCTTGGATTCGATTCTCGGTAACCCTTCGAATAGTGTTGGCTCTAGGATCTGGTGCTCTTGGAACATTTACCAAAATCATTAGAACTGACCGTGTAGACAAAGGCGAGCTGAGCTAACTCCCAAGATCTAGTAATTTTCCTCGTCCAGCTCGGGAAATTCACGTTATGGGGCGTGCTTGGTGGATTTGGGATAAACGCTGAAGTCATCCTGCCAATTGTTGGGCAGACGATGGATGAGTTTGGTCGCTACTTGAGCCTTAAAAACCTAAGGTAGAGTCTGAAAAAAACTAAGGAGATCATGTGGAAACGGGATGGAATTTTGCTAAATGTCATTAGATGTCGACATAATGCGTTTCGGTTTTGTCAATCTATCTTAAGATTTGTGTTAAAACAGTGGCCTGTATGTTTGCAATAAAGTAGGGGCTTTAGCCAATCGAGAACGTTTGTGCCCAAGGAATAATTCCATATGCCGTCCGCCGAACGCCGATTGGACAGAAACTCCAGGTAGTGCAATTAATCCCAGAAATCCTATCCCGACTGATACATATGAGACTCATCCCCGAAGGGATGTGGCGTGCCGACCCGAACACTTGGTTACCGACGAAGGACTTGCACACGACACTTACCTCAAGCAGCGAGCTCTCTACAAACATGGAAATTGAACCCGCGCCACCTGTTAGCTGACGAGTTAATTAGGCGCACACAAACCATTTGCCGAGAATGCATACTGATATTTTAATGAGATTTTGTCAAACCTGATCAAATCCGTCTTTGACTGGCGTCATCGTGTTTTCGACAAAAAGGTTAGGCTAAGTTTTAGTCGGAAGCACCTGATCAGATAGGAGGGCTTTCGTAAGGGCTATCCTCCTACGTAGGACCATAAAACTGAGGGCGTTTTGGTAGAAAGCTGCTGCATGCGCGGAAGTGCTCAAGTCTCTAAGGAATTGAAGTTAGCGGTTGAGGTCACGGCTGGAGAGACGTTGAACATGATTTATTTTTACTCTGTAGCTGGTGATGAACAAGATTATGAACAATGAAGGTCGCAACGATTTTCGCCTTGGCCACTTGAGAAGGAACAAGCTGTTTCGTGCAGGAGCGCTGCCAGTAACGCTGCCCTCCGACGCAATAAACTGCTTAACGCACAAACGGCCATCGCGGCGCTTGAAACACTGCCACTTCCTGTTGTGCCAGTCCGCATTACTCGAACTTATGCTGCACTACTCCAACAACGCATCGCCGCGCATCCCTTGGCACGGTGCAAGCGTGTTCAGCACACGAGACCTAGATCATTTCCTTTACTAGCGCGCCAGAGCAAGTTTGCCTGCAATCGCGTAAAGTTTTCTTTTTCTTACTACTGCATTACAATTTCGAAAAGTGCCAACCTCCGATATTTTTAACCATTAAAAGCACGAGGCGGAGCTCGGTGAGATTGTTGTTAAAGATGATTTATTTTCTTAGCGGAGGTACTATCATGTACGAATTACAACTCTCGCCGACTTCCCTTTGAGTGGGACTACGGGCATGATGGTTGTAGATATAGATTCGGAAGAACAGGAAAATCTGCACGTTGAAAGTCACCTCATTGTCGAGCTAAAGAAAGCCATATCATCTAACAACTCTACTTCATATCGAACCAGACACTGATCGAACTATGTCTGGCTGAGCACTCAAAGAAGGCGTGGTGGTCCCAGTGGAGTTTTTAACGGATCTTAACCAATAATGATATAGCATCTCGTTCGATCCCTTAGTGAGGTGGCAACTACTGTCCACTTTCGCCACCCAGCGGACGCCTTCTAGTTTTTTTCGAGAAGTATTGTTAGGCGGCGCTCAAACCGGCGACAGTGTGATCGTGACAAAATGCAAGCTTGTCAATAAGACTCGGTGACAAAGTCTATCCCAGTCATAGTTTTTGCGACCGTGCGCCACTATTGTAGAATATATCCGGGTTCAACTTTCGACATTGCATAGGCTGTTTGTCGGACACTTGAGGAACGCGTTCTACCTCAATCGCGCTATCACAACGAAATGAAGTTCTTTCATATTCAATATGCTATTTCATTAGATGAAGCCATGATCCTGCCACGAAGCCGTCACAACATAAGCCGTCCGTTTACGAAAGCCATGCTCACAAGTGGGGTACAAATACCTTCACGACGTGCTGCACTGAATGCTTTCGGAAAGTATCAGCCACTGGGAAGTGCTTTTTTTGCAAAGTTTCAACACCATTCAGGGTCTTCTCGCCAAAAACAAATCCACACGGGTTAGCACAACAATAATAGTATGCCAAATCAACACGCGGATCGTTTGTAAATTGCTGGCCTCCAGCCATAAAATTCACCTCGTCATCTGTAAAATTATCTGTTCTTACAGATAATTTTACAGATGACGAGGTGAATTTTCGCGCGACTGCTGAGGTCCAGCAACCGCCGGCGAACAACAGCCTTTTTCTTTTCACGGCTTCGTCGTGAGCTCTCCCGGCGCAAACGCTGCTGCCTGTCGCGCAAGCTCTCATCCCTGAAGCCTTTAACCATCGCACTCAGTAAAAACGTATTTTCTGCAGCAGAAAAACATGATACCACACACTAAAGAAAAACAATTCAGACCCCAAGTTATCCATCAGCGCGCTAAGTGCTCTGTAATCGTTGCAGTACATCGGGAGGATCCACTTCAATCGCGGGAGGGGGTCCAACCACGCCTGTACAGCCAGCATCGAGAAAGATACAGCCCCGAGGCAACACCGAGTGGTCCTTCAGGCTGCAGCGCACATCACTCTCGTCGGTAGGCAGGGTGGAGTCCGACCACATCAGGATCCAAACTCGTCCATCAGCCATCATGCAAGTACACCTCAGTTACAGCGCGCGAGCCTCGCCGATTGCTTGGTCTTCACGTTCTGGTAACTAACTCCTTTCTTTGCCACCCGGTTCTATACGGTTTCTGGCGGTACCCGTGATAATCCTTGTTAGCTGACTCAAAAAAACCTTTTTACAGTAAAAACAAGATAACAAATTGGGGTTCAAAAACACATATTCCGCCTCCGCTTCGCTTCGGCGGAATACCTCAACAAGTAGGACTAAACCGGAACTACCGCTGCGTAGCGGCGGCGCTCGGCTAGTACAACATAATGTATGGGTGGGGAAGTGCTTCCCGCTTTACTGACGCCACAAATTTTCATAGAACTATACATATTCTTTTAGAAACGACCGGTTTGTCGACGAAACCTTTATTCTAGTAACGTATTCGCCCGAATAAAAGCTCCCTCCCGAATAAAGCCCTCTTTTATAAAATTTTGAAATGATATTTTTGGTTAATACGAATTTGAAAGTAAAAGATTTAGAAACGCTCAAATATGTGAAAAATTTTGCGATTTGATCCCGCACTGTAATGGGGTACAAGCCCCAAGTGTACCCAGGTTACATGAAGAGTAACTAGGTTACTCTTCGGAAGGACTGGTTTCTGGTACCAGTGGCTCCAGGAGCCAACCATTGGATAAAAAAATTACATAGCTTCACTATAGTTGACTTATAGTTTGTATTAGCTCAAGCTTAACATTACCTACAAATACATTCAGTCTTAAACGTACCTTTAACTGGATACTTCGTCCCTTCAGACCAGGGACACGTGAACTGCCGCTCACTTAGAGTTTGTATACTCTCGGAAGCTCTTACTTCCTCAAGTGCAAGGTGCTGTGTGACCCCGTCACACTTGGTAGCACTTGTAGTCAATCCACACGAACGCGGGTAGACCACCTGAACCTCTGAGGTTCTGTCATCATGGACCGGAACAACTTTCCTCACCTGAACGCCTCGCAGTTTGAGTCTGTTCGGAAGATGGCAGGCATCTTCGGGATGGAGGCCTTGCAGAGCCTGGTGGCGTCAACACCGGCTGAGCAGGTCGAACGTGTCAATGCGTTTGACACTTATGAGCAAGGGCTCATCGCGCACGTGCGGGGAAACCAGCAGGCGCCGGTGGCTGAAGGGAAGCCACCTCACCCGAAGCCATTGCGGCTAAAGGTGAAACCGTACGAAGGGAAGGAAGGTGAGAACCTTCACTTCTGGGTTCGAGAGTCGGAGTTCGCGATGGACGCGGCTCTGATATCGACCGAGCAACTCCACGTTGCTTTCGCGCATTCCAACCTTAGCGGTCGCGCCAAGAGTTGGGCGTACACGCGGGAGGCGACCTCGCCTGGATGTTTCACATCCTGGGCTCAGCTGTGCGAACAGCTTTGAGCCGCGTATCTCCCGGCTAACTACGAGTACCGGCAGCGCTCGCGCTTCCTCTCATGTACACAAGGAAAGCGTGAGCTGCACGAGTACATCCAAAAAATGTGGGAGCTCACGGCATCCCTAGTGGGCAAACCACTCAATGAACACATCAAGGTGACGGTGTTCGTGGACGGCCTTCGAGTGGGCCCTGCGTGCACTCAGCTGTTCCGGGTGCAGTCAAGCACCCTCGAAGAGGCGATCCAAGTCGCCCTTCAAGAAGAGTACAGCCATCGCCAGATGCGTACACCGGCCTCAGCGTGGCCTGGGAATTCATCGCTGAACCCAGCTGGGCAAGCCCCAGTGGACCAGTCCCCATGGAACTCGGTTCCGCCGAACAGCACGGCATTCGCTGTTTCGGCTGTAGGAAGCTGGGCCACTTCAAGCGAGACTGCCCCGCGGAGAGACACCGCAGGCGGTTCAACCCCAAGCCTGTTCTGAAGGGTCGCTGGCAGAAGCCACGATCCCGAGGCCAGGGGACGCCGGAAACCAGTAGGGGCGGGGCGCCATACTGGGGAAGATCTAAGTCTTCGTGAGCGGTACGCAGGTGGTGCGTACCACGGGGACTTAGCCCCCTGAGAGTCATCGCACACTCGAATCTGCGAAGGGCAGTGGTGGGCTGCGTGTAGTACGGGCGCGTACGGGGATAAAAAATGATTCCTTTAGAATCTTGATCGACTCTGGAGCGTCGAAGAACTTCGCACGCCGCCGGACGGTTGCTCGTAACAGCAACAAGTTGGCCTATGCTTTGAGATAAAGCAAAGGCAACGGGGCCGTGTCAGTGCGACTGGCCGACGGGAACAAGGTTACTGTTCCCAACATCCAGATGGATCTGGCTGTCAAGTTCGAAGACTTCGACAGCCCAGAGCAGTTTACTGTTCTTGACATGGATCCATATGATTTGATCCTGGGCATGCCCTGGCTCGAGAAACACGAGCCGTGGATCGACTGGCGAGGCAAGGCCATTGGTGCCAGCCGCCCTGCAGTGACCGACAGAGCATTGGTGAGTCATGTTCCCACCTCACTCAGGACCTGGTGCGCCCGCAAGGACCGCCAAGGTACCGAAGCATCCGGCGGATACTCAGGAGTCGTCGACGTATATGACGACTCCGAGGGAGCTTCGAAGGTGGCGACGCAGACAAACGTCGGCCAAGTGAGTAACTTAGGTCCACAGACGGTCGCTCAGACCTTAACTGAAGAGGAAGACGCGGGACGCGCTTCCTGTGTGGGTAACATAGTTCCACACGAGGCCTCGAGTGCATCAGATGTCCGGATCACGACATCCTCAGACGTGGGTAACGAAGTACCACGTCACGGTCGCCGTGGACGACGCCGCCGCTGCAAGTCAAGTCTGAACCATGTTCAGACTGGAGTCGTGCACAACGACTCGGAGTCCAGGCCCGGGCTCCTTCGACACCGTCGGTGGAAGAGTGTTATCACATCTTCGATGGCGAAACTGATTTACCCGTCAAGGCATCTGGTGTCCACTTGGAACCGTTGCCAGAGGTTGCAGAGACACTGAACCTCGAGGAAATGACGGCAGAGTATTTCCTGGCCAACCTCAAGACTGGAGAGATGGCCGAGATGGTTCTCATCAAACACAATACCTCTCAGGAAGAGTTGAACTCCTTCTCTGTCTTCGATGAAGACGTCCTCGAGGAGTTGAGTAAGCAGCGTCAATCGCGCTTGGGTTCTGAGATTCTTAAGAACCCCAAGGATCCGGTGTATCCTTTGGTGTCGGAGTATGCGGACGTGGTGACCAAGAATCCACCGACCCACCTCCCACCAGATCGTGGAGTACGGCACGAGATTGATCTCGTGCCTGGCACAAAGTACTGTGTCACGAGGCAGTGGTCTCTACCTCGCGAACAGTGCGAGATGATTGATGCCTTCTTCGCTGTGAAGGCGAGGGCGGAGATGGTGCGGGAGTCGAAGTCCCCGCACTCGACGCCGACCTTCTGTGTTCGAAAACCGAACGGGAAGAGGCGTCTAGTTCACGCTTATAACAAGCTGAACAACGCGACGGTGCCGGCCCAGACACCAATCCCACGAAAGGATGTGTTGTTGAACAACTTGGCCGGGTGCGTACTGTACAGCGCGCTGGATTTGGTAGACGGATACTACCAGGTCCTGATGCGCGAGAGCGACATCCCGCTCACCGCGGTGAGCATTCCACGCGGCATGTTTTGGGAATGGCTTGTCATGCCGCAGGGACTATCTAGCACCCCAGCGACATTCAATCGCTTGGTTACACAGCTATTCCGGCCGCTGCGTGCCTTCGAACAGACGTACTTCGACGACATTATCGTCCATAGCCGTGCCGAGGGAGGCAAGACGCCATGGAGGTGCATCTTGGTCACCTCCGTTGAGTGTTGGACGTGATGAGAGCGAACAAGCTCGACGCCAACATCGACCAGCGCGTCTTCGCGTCGCCAAGAGTTCAAGGTTCTCGGTTGCTTCGTCAGCAACGTGGGCGTTCGGGCTGACCCAGACAAGGTCAAGGCCATTGCAGCCTGGCCGACGCCCCGATCCCTGAAGGATCTCAGGAAGTGGTTGGGCGTGGCCAACTACCTCCACAAGTACAGCGCAGGGTACGCGGGCCTCGCAAAACCCTTGTCGGACCTCCTGAAGAAGGATGTCGACTGGCGCTGGGAGCAGACGCACCAGGATGCCTTTGACAGCGTCAAGGCCAGCCTTCAAGAGGCGCCGGTCCTGGCCTTGCCGGACGAGACGAAGCCGTTCAGCGTCGTCTGGGACGCTTCCGATTATGCGATCGGTTGCGCATTGCTGCAGAACGATGCAGACGGACATGAACGAGTCATCTCGTTCCAATCCAGGCCGCTCACGGCCGCCGAACGGAACTATCCACTTCACGACAAGGAGCTCCTTGCCATGAAGTATGCCCTCGTCAAGTTTCGGGTACATCTTCTGGGCTCAAGGCCCTTTGTGATCTACACAGACCACGCATCCTTGAGGACGGCGACCAATTCGCCTCACCTCTCCCAACGGATGGCGAGGTGGCTGTTTTTCTTCGCGAAGTACAACTTCCGCGTTGAATACAAGCCGGGCAAGCTCAAGTGCTTGCCGACGCCCTGTCTCGGCGTCCGGACTACGAGTTGGCCCACATCACACTGGTGACAACGGACCTTTATGATCGGATACGCGTGGCGTATCAAGACGATGAGGGAATTGCGCCTATCGTCAGGTTCCTGGCAGCAGGAACGGACGCAAAGTCCGCCTGGCTTTCGCCGTGGCAGCGTTCCCGACTCCACCGCTATGAGTTGGTGGATGACCTCCTCTATTACCGGGTGGAGCCTGGTGAGCATCCACGGGTGGTCGTACCCAATGACGAGGATCTGAACTTTGACATCCTCGCGGAGGCGCACGATGCGCCCTCCAGTAGCCACTTGGGCCGTGAGAAGACCTTCCTGTCGGTTTCACAGGCCTTCTGGTGGACCCACATATACAAGTGGGTCGCCAAGTATGTGAAGGCATGCGAAACATGTCAGCGGGCGAAACCCGCAGGGCACGCTTCGGCCCCGTTACAGAGCCTGCCCGTACCTGCTGACTGTTGGAAGTTGATGAGTCTTGACTTCATCTTTGGACTTCCCGCTGACGGACACGGCAACACCAGGCTCGTGGTGTTCGTGTGTCGGCTGAGCAAGATGGTACATCTTGCTCCGGTGCCCGTTACGGTCACAGGCGAACAGACCGCACGGCTGTTCGTTGATGGCGTGTTCCGCTATCACGGTCTGCCCGAGACCATCGCCTCTGACCGAGACCCGCGGTTTACCGCTGCGTTCTGGAAAGCGCTGTTCCCTTTGCTTGGAACTCGTCTACAGATGTCCACTGCCGACCACCCGCAGACGGACGGCCAGACGGAGAGCGTCAATCGGGTGCTCGACGACACTCTGCGCAGCGTTTGCGCCGGAGCTCCACGTACGTGGTCGTCACAGCTCCCAGTTGTTGAGTTTGCGCTCAACAACGCGGTACACGCGTCCACGGGGTTCACGCCGTTCTACTTGAACGGCTTCCGCCACCCCATAGTGCCTCTCACTCTTCGAGGAGACGCCACATCCTCTATTTTAAGTAGGGGAGAAGCTCGGAAAGCCCTTTCCTCCCAGGTCTCAGATGTGAGACCTGTTTCTCTGCGGATACAAGTGGAGTCCTTTATGGTCACCAAGCTGATTGTGATCAGCAGGGTCCGCGATGCAATGGCAGCGGCCCAGGACAGACAGAAGGAGTACTCGGACAAACATGGATAAAGTGGGTGAATTTGTGTTACTTGACACTAGAAACCTACCGCTAGACACTGTCAGCTCTGTCGGCAGCAACAAGTTGAAGCACCGCTTCATCGGACTGTTCGCAGTCCTGGCCGGACACGGTGCGTCGTACACCATCGACCTACCAAAGTCAATGACGACGCACCCAACGTTCTACGTTGGACGTCTTAAGCGGTACCATGATCCGCAGGGGGTTGCTGACTCGCAGACCCACCTTGGGTCCAGCTCCTCGAAGCGAGAAGCGGCCTCTGACGTCGACGGGCGCGCAGGAGCGTGCACCCAAGGCTCGCGCTGGACCGCAAGGCTGCGATCGAGATCGTACGCCGGAGGGGCCCCGTGCGAACGGACCCCAGGGGCATACGTCGGGTACGCCGAGTACGCACCATACGCGTACTCCTGGGGGTGCGCCAATGGCGGCTCCGGACGTTGTTGTGCGATCTCAACACGTCGGATCAAGCGGTAGGCATCCTCCAGATCAGACGAGTGGGCCCGGCGGTCGACCCGCCCATGGAAGTCCGCTACCTCCCGGCTCAATTGGTCCAGATGGTCCTCAAGTCGAGCAAGGACCCCTCGGTTCCCGGCCTGGACGGCAGCATCACCGCCAGTCCCAAGGCCAAGTGCAATCTCAAGCACGATGACGCGTTGAAGGAGGCGGTCAACCTCAGGATCCTGCGTCGGATCCGCAGGTGGAGCACTCGGGCGAGAGAAGCTCCCTGGAGGCACCTCATACTCGTACTCGTACGAGGGCACCTCCGCCGAAACGGAGAGGTCCACTACCACGTGGAGCGGGTACTCCAGGAGCGGCGGTAGCTTGGTAAGCGCCAGCTCCTTGTGAAGTGGAGGGGTTATGCCCACTCTGAGAACTTGTTGGAGCCGATTGAACGGCTCCAGGTTGACTGCCCGAAGGCTGTCGCGATCTGAGAACAGAAGCGGCGGCAGCTTCGTAAGTAGTCCGGGGCTTCTTGCCCGAACAGGGTACGGACGTTGACGACACTCCGTACCCGCGCTCATCACGAGCGATGGAAGACGCGCGCTTCTGGATGTCCCTTGGCAGCTGCCGCTTGCTGACCAAGTGGACAAACCGGATGCGAAGATCGCGCTGGTCCCGGATTTTGGACAGCAGCTGATCTTCTTGGAGTTCCCGTAACTCTTTAAGAGAGTACTTGAGCGTCTCAACCCACGCCCAGAACATGTCCTCGCATGAGCTCCAGCTCGGACAGTTCTCGGGAAGAGACCAGGGGTAGCCCCATACAGGGTAGAGACCACCCCGGTTCTCGGGCTTCTTACGACAAGCCGTGAAGTCCTTCAGAGGGAGCTGGTGCTGCGCGAGAAGCACGCACCGGGTCGCCTCCAAGTTGTCGGTGAACAACTGTTCCTTTTGGACCAGGGCGCGTTAAAGCGCCCTTGGAAGTGTGGCCACCGATAAGCCCACGAGGAGGAGTGAGTTTCTCCGGGAAGAGGTCGGCTCCAAAGCTCGCCTCGGGAGGTCAATAACCTCTCGGTTGATGGAAGCTCCCTGACCGACAGGTGTAGCCACCGGACCCCCACGCATACGCTGGACAGCTTGGAAATCCTCCTGCTGCTGGTCGAGATCGCTCGTAATCTCCCGGGGCTTGTCGATAGCACCCTCCTCCTCTTCATCCGAGGAGCCGAAGAGATCGTGGTAATGATCACGAGTCTCCTTCTCTTCGCGAAGCGGAGACTTCGAAGCCATGCGCTTCTTGGAGTGCTTCGCCTCTTGGGCTGTGGCTTTAGCAGCCCGAGCACGCTCAAGACCCTCGGCAAGCGAGAGGTTCTTCGGAGGTTTATCTCCCTCGTCGCCGCCAGCATAGGGCGAGCCCTTGGCCTCGTCGGCAGGGCTCTCAGAGCGCTCAGGCGTCTTTGAACCGTGATCATCGTGAGCACTAGCGTGTGAGTGTACGCTGTCGTCGTCGTGCACGCTGGGCACTGGAGTGTGCCCTCCCTCGGAGCTCCCAGATACGCTGTGGAGGCTGCTGGCCATAGCCTCGTCCTCAGTACCCGGACTGTGCTCACGGTATGTGAAGCGCGGGTTCGGACGGGTGTCAGGCGGCACCGAAGGCGACCGACTGCGGCGTGAGCTTGCGCGTTTGCTCGCAGCCGTGTTGACAGACGAATCAATCGCCTCGGAGGCCACCTTAGTAGCCTCTTTGAGTGCAGAGTCTTTGCCGCGAGGCTTAGAGCTCTTGGCTTTCGCCTTCCCGGCAGCAGCCTTGGCGTGTGCTTTTGCACCGCCTTTCGCAGAGGCACGAGGCATGCCAGAGGTCGAAGTGGAGACCGCGAAGACGAGCGCGTGTGCTGCTCGAGGCTCTAACTGTGAAGTGAGCCACCGCTGCGTTCTCGCAGCTTGTCGATACCTTTCAACTTTGAGAATGAGAGTTTGTGACTCACTATCCCTCATTCTGATTGGTCTGTAAACCGAACCTAAGTGGGAGGATGTAACGGGTACAAGCCCCAAGTGTACCCAGGTTACATGAAGAGTAACTAGGTTACTCTTCGGAAGGACTGGTACATGGTACCAATGGCTCCAGGAGCCTACCATACGCTCATTGGCCGAAATAGAAACCAGTAGAATGAGATACTACTGTAGTAGTATCTAACCTGAACGGCTAATAAATTAGGTTTTGTAGCGATACACCTGGATGTCAACGCTGTCCATGGTACCCGTGCGGTGATAAGCTGTGGCATTGCCGCCGTGAGGGCTATGACCTCCGCCGTTGGTCCGTTTGCGCGTGTAGCCTAGTCCAACGATATGCGTAGGTCTCAAGAGAAGGCTTCTGAGGCCTACGCGTAATCGCTTCAACTACAACATGTTGCTGCCAAGATCGCTGTGGTCATGACTGTCATGGCGCTATTGGCAAAATGTTATTTGTCGTATTCGTCACGCCTACCACAGCCATCACGAGAGTCAAGGGCTGCCAAAACCGGTGAAGCACCAAGGCAAGCAGGTAGCAGCAATGTCACGTCGTCTACGAGACTCACGTCCATCAAATGCCGTCATTATTATGGCGATCAAGACGGTCGCAACACGCACCTCGGTGTCTCTGGCAGGATAACAGTCAATGCGGTTATGCTGGTAGCCTAGCTCATACGAATCGTATGATACGACAGTTCTTAGAGAACTAACAAATAAGGCTACAGCCCTATGCGTAAAAACGTTATTGCTGGGTGCTCTTCGCCCATTTCCGCGCCTATGCGCTTGCATTTACCAAATTCAATCGAGTCACTTAGAGCATAACTCATTTAGGGACGAAGGGATGGGTTTGTACACTTGCATTAATTAGCACTTCCTGAAGTTTACCCATTGGGGCGACCTGCTATCGATCCTGCTGACTGACTCGGGTTTTGGATTTTTTTGTTGGTTATGGCTCAGCTACGAATCTCATTTAGGTTAGTTTTTGTTGCAGCTTAGATTGAACGTGACGTTTAGGCACATATATGCGGGTCGGCAGCGACGGGCAAGCTGATGTATTTGTAGAGGCGGTATACTGCCGCCGCCACTGGCGGCACTGCTTGCCACAGGCACTGCTGATCCAGCAGAGTACGGTATAATGACATGCTCGACTGTCTCAATATTGCCCAATCACAGTAGTTAATCCTCCGTAAGAAACCAGTCTTACGAATTCAGACACAATTTCTGTTGATGATTTCTGAATGGAGTACATTACCCAAAAACTAGATATCATTTTGCGAATGATTGAAATCGTAGCGAGATTATCTTACGCTACTCTTAAAATCACTATGTGCATCTTACGATTTTACATGAATGGATAATTACATAGCTTACAAGGTGACTTATAGTTTGTATTAGCTCAAGCTTAACCTTACCTATAAATACATTCAGTCTTAAACGTACCTTTAACTGGTTACTTCGTCCCCTCAGACCAGGGACACGTGAACTGCCGTTCACTTAGAGTTTGTATACTCTCGGAAGCTCTTACTTCCTCAAGCGCAAGGTGCTGTGTGACCCCGTCACACGCACTATTAAATAAAGTCCGGGTACTAATATGGCGCATCCGTTACTGTATGCTCGACTTGAAATTCGAACCGATAGTTTTTACGAAATGCTCACCTGAAATAGGTAACCTAGTTTTCGTCGGCTAATTAGAGTGAACTGTGAAAGCTGTCAAACTTGCTTAGAAAAACTGAGGTCGTGTTCGCGATGCCCCTAAATCGTCATTTTGAGGGCTAAATGAGCATCGCGAACACGACAAACCTAAAATGTTTTTCTATCGCCAAAATGACGCTTTGGGCTTCGTTTTGAAAATCAGCCAGACCCCTGATTTCAAAATGAAATGACGTTTCAGTTCAAACGTTCTTATCGGTTATTCTCTTGATCACAGTGGTTTCCCTTTACAATTGTGACCTCACAGCAAGCTCATAGGCACTCGCCACTTACCGCCAACGAAGCTTAAGCCGTGCAGAACCAACGTGCACACAGTGAGCGAAACAAGTCGACGATGAGGAGGCGTTCTCACCCCGTTACCGTGGCCTTTGATGCTCTGTGCGGCCCCTCTCTTTCTACAAGCAGACAGAAGGTGCGAGTGAAGACGCTCGACATAGGGATCGCTACGGATTGTATTTTTTGGCCTACAGACCGGTAGGCTCACCTGCCAAACACCAGGTTAGAATAGACCCCGTAGTGGAAGGTTTTACTTCCCAGGGAGGCAAAGTAGACTTTTGAGTCGCGAGCACGATTCTTTGTAGTAGCATTTCAATAATGAAAGCACAATGCAAGTAACATGAAATGGAGGTACAGAAAGTTGCATTACGCCAAAAATAAGCTAGGCGCGAACACGGCCTTAACAAAGCTGTTAAACTTGCTAAGTGGGTTCATAAGCTCGTCCCATCACGGAACATCCGTTTGACTACAACCTTCCTTGAAATTCAGACCATGAAATTTATCTTGTTGCTGCTCCACCTTAGCCATCAACGTCGTGTTTACCTTCTTCCGCAACTTGCTTAGCTGCTACCAGCGTTGCTCGAGTTTCTGCTCCAATTCCATACGTCCTTGTTCCAATCTGTCTAGTAGATTTTCGTAGATCTCCAGATATCGCTGCTCCTGCATCAGCATGAAGCGTTGCATCATGTAGGCTTGCTCCGTCATCTGCATATTGATTTTTATTATCATCTCGTCCCAATCGGGTTCGTCCTCTCCCTTTGGCACAACCACAATAACGTGAACAAGCTCGCCTTGTTCGCTGTCCACTAGTGGCGTGCACCTTCAGCCAGGCCAAAAGTATGAAGTGGAGCAAATGGGTCAGATAGGACCCCTAGAGCAGACAGTGTGAAGTCCCCGTCCCGAACTTGCTTCTCGGTCAGCCACGCGTTGCCTCTCTTGGCCAGGCGAAGCTCGATCATGTCGGGGTCCACCGACATGTGCTTCCTCGCCTCAATCGCCACCATCATGTCCCCGATATCCGCACTCCCGCGGATTTTGAGCAGGAAAGGCGTGTCCAGTGCATGGCTTAAGGCGCATCTGACTTCCATCGCCTTTCGTAATCTTAAAGTGTCGATTGGAAACCACGGATTGATTGAAAAAAATTGACTTTTTGCTGACTGCCGGTAGTTTTGCATCCAAGCAAAAGAACACATGTAGTCTCTCGACACAAGTCAGATGACTTGACGTCCGCGCGATGTCAAAATAAGCAATAGATTTTGTTGCTACCGCATTCTTTTTGTGGACTTTCTTGGCAATTTGGTTCCGAATACCCTTAAGAAATGATGTGTAGCGAACACACTATAAAAAGCACGAATTCGAGCCGTAGCACCGCGTGGCAAGAGTGTAAAAAGCCCAGCATTGCAGTCTTCGACCTACACCAGCGGCGCACTAGACGTCAGACCGTCCTCGACACCCGTGAGAAGGTTGCGTAGGAACGTCTCCGTCACACGCGTATAGTTAATGATTTCCGAGCGATTCATCTTGTCTAGCGGCATCTCCGAGAGTCCAGTCAGATGTTCTGCGTTCTTCTCCAGATTCTCCTGCAGGTACTCGAACAGGTTCTTTTCCTTCCCGTTTGGCAGATAGTACCCAAAGGCGTACGTGTACTTGAGCACTCGTCGGCACTCGATCAGCTGCTCCGTCGCTGCGTTCAAGAATTGCACGTCAATCCACGACGAATCTCCGTGACTCGCCTGCAGCTCAATCATGCGGTTCTCTGTGCCTTCACGCATCCGTTGTGCGAATTTTCCAGCCTCTGAATGGTTCGCAAAGCGCTGGTAGTAGTGAAGGTATCTGTCCAGCTCTGCCTTCGCCCGCGCCGCATCCGTGTCGGCTGCGTGTGCGTCTGCGTCGTATCGGTTGCATTTGTAGTAGCCGCCAGTGCCAGACCCGTGCTTGTCCCATCCTTCCATACAAATCCAGCAGAACTCGTAGGTGCAGCTCCGGCACGTCATGTGGTTGCAGCCCTGGTTCTTCTCGATACGGACAGAGCACTTGGGGCACTTCTTCGTGTTGGCCAGGATCCAATTGGCCGTCTCCGACTCGTTGCGGCATTTTTCCTGCCAGGATGCGAGCTGCTCGCACGTAACAGGCGCGTGGGCCTCTTCACCACAGCGAAGGCAGAAGACGCAACCACACGTGCACGTCACAGACGACAATCCACCGGCACTAGTGATCGCTTTGCTGCAGCCAGGAGATGGACACCACTTGACTCCCTTGTTAATGTCCACGAACGATCGCAGGAGATAGCGAGCATACTTGCGGTAGTCTTCAGAATTCACGATCTTCTTAAAGATCACGTCGCTCACCACCTAAGCCACAAGACACGCATTAATAAAACATTAATAACAGTGTTAAAACAGCATTAAAACGCACCTCTTTGCAGCCGTGCGCGGGGCACGTGGTGGCCACGCAGATCGGTCCCTCCTGGATCTTGAGTGACAGGTACGGCTTCCAACAGTTAAGACAGTACACGTGGCCACAGCCCATACCGAAGACCTCGTGCGCCGGGTATTCACCGCAGCAAATGTTACAGTCCACCTATGAAAAGTATACAAACATTAAGTCAGTTCCAGGTCTTCACTCTCTCCCTCTTCGTCTCGTACCTTGGTCCCCGAGGGGATAACGGGCGATGGTTTCTCCGCGAACTCGACGCCTGCCTCATGCCTGGTGGATACAGGGTCGGCGTAATAACCCTCGAACAGCTTCTCCTTGTTCCAGCCAAAGTAACGCAGCAGCACAGAGGCCACGGGAGTCGGGATCTCCAGCACCTGAGCGATCTCATTAATGAGCGCGCGTTGCTCTTGCAGTAGCTCCTCCTCGTCGATAACGTGGTACTCCTGCTGCGTCTGGCTGCCCGCATGGCCCAGTCCGCTGGGGCTCAGACGTTTCTTCTTGGCGGCGTGTTGCTTTTTGGAATTTGGGTTGGACGTAATGTCGGACTGTACGGAGGCCATTTCTTCTTCGTCCTCCGAATACTGGTACTCTTCCTCCACGTCGCTGTAGTGGTACTCGTCATCCGAGAGAGGGGAAAGCGGCGCGCTCATGGATAGAGTATTGTGAGGCTTCTAGACGGATGTACGTGCTTGAGAAGGTGCCGTGTGGTGAGGATAAAGTGTGGAAGGCGAGGAGATTCTGCTGGCAGCGTGGGGAGCTTCGTGGAAATGGCTACACGGCGAGGAAAGGAGGAGGCTTCGCTGTATCCAGGCGGCGTTTGATTTCGAGAATGCGGAGAAAGAGGACGAGTAGTGTGACAGAAAATAGGCGGTAATAAATTGACATTTAACTGTACTGATGAAATGGCCATCCGATTTATGTCCTCACTCACAGCAGGAGTTTTCTTCGCCTTGTAGCTCGAGCATGATCAGTGCATAAAACCAGGCATAAAAATGAGGTAAAAAAAGCGATTTATCTATCTGTGATCGAATTACCTTTTCAAAACGGCAAAAACGGTCGATTTACAGGATATCGATGTGGGTTTGGCGGTAAATCGACCACGAGCGGTCGATTTGCTTGCCGCAGCTCGATTTATCAGCCTGTCTAACTAGGTCGATTTGTATTTTTATAGACCTCGATTTAATTAATAAAAAACGACCTCAACTTATTAAAATCGAGGGTGAAAAAGATAAAAGCAGTGAAATGCACAATAGTGGTAGTCAATTGTGCAGCAAGTAGAAGTTTTTTTTTGTTGCAGCAAGTTGAAAATATTTTCCAAAGCTCTGATTGGTCCGATTTTTTTTCGCCGACCTGCACCAAAACTCGTGCTTTTAGGCTTGCAGCAGCAAGTAAGTTTTTTTTTCTGACGAAGACTGCAGATAGAACTCGTAGGGAGGCTGTAAAAGGCCACGCGCGAGGGCAGCCACAGCGATTGAAGCACATGGCCGGTCGACTAGCGGTCCAGTTCTGCCAGGCCACGGATTTGAGCAGCAGTACGGCAACGGCGAGGGCACCAGCGATGCGGCTGCTTCAGGAGAAGAACCTCGTACAAGAAAAACAGAAATACGAGCTGGAGCTGCTCCGCAGCGAGGACGCGACCCATTATCAGTACCGGAGCGATCAGGAAACGCTGCTCATCGTCGACGTGGGTTCAGTTGAACAAGGCCAAGTCGTGGATTCGCCTCACTGCCGATGGGTCGCTGCAGACGTGGAGCTGCTTCACAGCAACTACGTGGACTCAATACCAGTTGGAGTTGCTGCACAGCAAGGAGTTGGAGTAACACCGGCAGCAGTACAAGATGGAGCTGCGTTGCAGCACGGACTGGGACTGGCAGCAGAAGATGTACGATGAAGCAGTTCCGCAACAAGGACGTGAACTAGCAGAAATAGCAGCAACACAAGTTGAATACGTAACTGCGTCGCGGCAAGTGCGTAGACTAACAGGTTGAATACATAACTGCGTCGCAGCAAGTGCGTAGACTAACAGGAGCGAAATGGCTTGCTGCCCTTAGATACTTCTCTCACCAAGCCACGGCCATTGCTCGCGCTGGGCACAGACTTGCCGCAGAAAAAATCTTTGTTGCTCCTGCAAAAACATGTTGGGGTAGTCAATTAACCACGCTGTCATTGGATAAAAAAAGTATTTCCATGTTTGGGCTCGAAAAAAAAACTACTTGTTGCTGCACAATTGACTACCACTAATAGGACCCCATTTCCAACTCAAATAACATGCCATTTTCGACGTTAGTCGAGGGTGTATCAGAATTGACTTGTTTGAATTGGTATGGTATGTGTCCACCAAAGTCATCGGCAAAGCGATTCGCCCTCTCTATGGAGTAGCTTGGGGGCTAGTTTTTTTATGATCGGACGGAGACTCCGTCACGGAGTGCTTGCATGCTGCACGATATTCATCTCGCCTAAGAAGCCTCAAACTCGTGGGCCTCGATACTATTGTACTTCCTTTTTTAGGTATCGAAGCAACTGCTATACGCCACAGTATTATTGTCAATTCCGTACAATTTTACCCAATCTGGGCGGTTTGGTGTCTCTAGCCAAGTCACCGCACTTCCGACAGTTGCATCCATTTGGCCATTATTCGCTCTGAATCTTGTTTTTATCCTATCCCGTCACACTCGCATTCCTTCCTGCCTTCCTGCACCAAGCTGGTGCGCTGGTGGCAAGATCTGTCTCGTGACCGCGTGAGGCATTCACAGCACCCGCTTCGCTCCAGTTCTACACGAACCCATCTCCTAGAGGTATCACGTAAGAGGTTCCTACAGCACTTGTACGTGGCAAATGTTGTTGTGAAAATCGCAGTTGATCTGGGCTAACACTTTTGCTGCAGCTCGCACAGGTTTCCAGCCTCAATAAGTGGAAGTGGACGCTTTGGCGCTGCAAGAAGTCTGCAGCTCCGTGTTTTCAGTTGCATCTGTGGAGATTCCGTCAGTGTGGAGATATTCTTGTTGCTGTTGGCTGACTCTAATACGGGGGTGCAGGCGGGCATTTTCGAAAATTTGAAAAGGGTATTCTGGAGTGTTAATGCACGGAGTGCCCAATTGCCCATGCCTGCCAATAACATACTATGTTAAACATAGTACCCGGTACAGTACAACTATGATTCAGTACATACTTCGAAGAATTCTGGAAGAAGGCGTGTGACCGAGATTCTTGACGTGAAGACATCGCAGACGTTGGTGATTGTGACGGTTGTGCCGGGTTAAAAGTAGTTCCTGCTGAATTTTACCACCGTGGAGACCTTGCCCGAACTACACACCGTAGCGTTGAGCCTGAATCGCTCGTGCTGATCTGATTGGATCGTTCCCTTCTGTGCGTACCGGTGCCGAGGAGAGTGAGTGAGTGGGTGGAGCGCATATAGGAGTGATTAATCACACTAGTGGTTTAAGTACCAGTCTGTGATGGAAGCGGCAGTAACAAAGCAACATGCACATCCGAACGCTGTATTCCACTGCGTGTATGGTTATTACCATCTCGGATACACGAAGAAGGAGCTAGTCCACATCTACAACAGGGCCGACAGACCATTGCAAACTGGATTCAAATGTATGAAGAGACAGGAACGTTTCATAGAGCTAAGACACATAAAGACAAGAAGTTCACAAAAGATCACAGGCAGTGGTTATATGACTTCTACCAGTCAAAACCTCTCTCATATCTCGACGAAGCACAAGATGCTTGTGCATTTCAATATCAAAAACATCGGTATGGAGAGTTATTCACAATTCAGGCTCTTCCACAGACCACTCTCCGTCAGTTTTTACCGCTCGCCCTTTGACACGTAGGCTGAAGCGCCCCCAAATGTTTCCTATACTATCCGCAAACAAAGACCCATTAACCGCAAAATCCTCGAGAGTTTCTCCAGATGTGTCGCGCTGCCCAATTGTCGCTTTGATAATTGGCCTTACAGCTAACTGGAAGTGACGAGTGTCTTCTGGTGATGTGGTATCTGTGATGATCGATGGCGCTTCAATGGAGACGGCATCTGTGCCGAATGAGGCGATCGACGAGATGGTGGTGAACGAGAGCAACGTGGCCGAGGTGGCGGTGACCTAGATCGCTCTGAAGGGGGTCGCGCCTGAGTCGTGTGGGGTGAACGTCGGGGCGGTGGGAATCTGGAATGCTCTGATCTGGGCAGCGGTAAACGACAGCTCCCTGACGATTGCAATGCTTGCTCCAAGCGTGGCGACCATCGCAGTCGCGGTGACCGGTTATCATCTGCGGGTGAGGATGCCTCCTTGAAGCGAGTGGATCGGCGTAGCGGGAGAGAATTGTGACGCTCGGAGGTTGGAGAAGGATGGATCAGGCTCTCTTCGAGGGCATCGGACTGACTCGAATGTAGGCGTGTGCTAGAAGGCTGCTTTCCCGCTTGCCGTGATGTGGAAGCGGCTCTAGCACTAGCCGCGTCCTTCCGTGCTGCCTTCGGTCATTGCGGTGTGCGAAGCTTCCAAAAGAACTGTAATAACGTATAGAAAACATTGACTATTGGAGGTTCGTCCATTCACTGGACTTTTGCCGTGGTCGATTCAAGCGGCCTGGATTGGAAATTTGGAGTAGAACTCACAATACACAGTGGTAGATGAGAGTACTTAGTGAATCTCTTTCGCAGTTAGTACGTAAAGCGACGACGACAATAGCAAGGACCACTTCGTGTTTCGAAGCTCGGGGTAAGGCTACTGGCGCACTTGGAGTAGTGACCTCCATATCAAGCACCGTGGCTTGATATGCTTTCGCTTCGTCACCATCGATGTTTCTGATAAAATGGTCAGACATCTCCCAAAGTATCGCACCGGTCAGAATTGAAATGGATGACCATTTTCATTCATTTTCTTTTTCTGCTGACTACTAGCTGCATTTAGCCACCAGGGCCAGCGGAAGACGCTGCGCTAGTAGGGAGGGTGCTCCGTAGACTGCAAAGCATGTAGAAGTGCCACGGATACTTCTACATGCTTTCTCACAGCGTTGCAGGTGCAATATTTGGGTCAATGACCACGTAACATACCTATTGTACTTTTAGAACCTGCCTATGTATCTTTCTGCCGGCTTGGCAGCTCGGTGGGCACCTTGCAGCATCACCGCACACCGCCGTGTGCCAGAGCGCCAGCTGCTCTTGTACTCACGCTTAGAGCGATGGTGGCTGGTGTAAATGCCCCCGAACGCTTGCTAGCAACATGTAAAGGAGGAGGCGGTGCACGGCGAAGTTAAAGGATCGATAGGCATACAATTCATAAGATTAAAAGAGTGATGGTCAGTCGAAAGTGGTCAACCATTTCAGATATGGTTGACCATTTCCGAAATGGTTTACCTGTTTTAGTGAACCCTTTCGAAATGGTAATGGTCCCTTACCATAAAAGATATGGTAGCCATTTTGGCCTGAAAATGTCAGCAAAAAAGTCAACTCTGACCCCCCCCTAATAGCACTGCTATTTTTTCACCTAAAATAACTTGTCGTTTCACCCACCTCAGGAGGTGGGTGATTTTACGAAATGCCATTTAATTTCGCTGGATATCTGTGATCCGCCGCCCATTCTCTTTTCTATTTTTCGCTGAAGAGGTGGCCATATTTTTCGTACCATTTCTCAATTCTGACTCCCCCTATTTAGGAACGAAATCACGGCGACTTTTCGCAATTCTGACACCCCCAAATACAAGTTAGGGGAAGTGTCAATTCGTGGCCGGTTCAAACAGACATCTCTAACTTTACTTGTATCTTTTGATCTAATACAAGCAAAGCGGCACCAAGAGTACCAATCGAAAGCTGTCGTTTTTGTAGATTTTGCTGGCTATTATTGAAACTTCTAGCCAATGGACAAATCGCAATAGATCCAAATAAAAAATAAAATTAAGAATGATGGTCGCTTTCAGTGACTTGATTTCACTATTGATGTTGCCTTGTCTCTTATATGGTACCCTATAAGTGACCAATCACAATTGATAAATGCAAAACTGGAGTCTTTCATTGGCCAAATAAACCGGCCCCTAACTGGCATTCCGGCCCCGAATTGACACTATCCCTTATTGTGTATTGCAGATGAAATGTCGTTCCGTTTTACGGCTTGGATCGAGCATGGTCGGCGGATAAAACCAGGCTTAAAACTGAGATTGAGAGAGGCAGACATGGAATTAATTTTCGAATTGCGTTTTCAAACACGCAAAAAGGGTTGATTTACTGGATATCGATGTTGATTTGTCGGGAAATCGATCAGAGCGGTCGATTTAGCTCGTCGCAGCCCGATTTATTAGCCGGGTCGATTTGTCTTTTTTATGGCCCTCGATTTATAAAACGACCACATTTATTCATAATTACTTCCTCCGGAATGAAATAAGTTGAACATTGTACTTTCCACTGGGCATTACCTCTTTAAATATATAAATTACCTTTTTAAATGCATTAATAGTGGCGCGACGGCAACACGTGGCGGTGCTGATGGTGCTCTTGTCCACTTTGAAGAGCGCCGGCGCTCGTTGACGCTACGTATAGCACGAAGCGCACAGCGCCTTGCCTCGCCCTGCTATGAGTAACTGAGAGTTTGGCTTGGTGGTGGCGGTGGAGGGTGGCCAAGTGTGTCGAAATGGCGTGTGTCGGTGTTAATCTTTTCTCCCCATCAGTAGGATATGTAGGATGGCAAGCGTACCTGTACGCTCTACTTAAAAAATAGATTTTGAAGCCTACAGACCTGCCCCGGCGATTCTAATTACATATAGAAAAAGAGGAAATATGAAAGAGTACGGAAACTAATTCTCGAGCTCGTTAGTCATGTCTTCTCTACAAAATATCACGGTCAAGCTGACCGAGTAAACAAAAACAACCTGGCATTTTGAAGGCTTCAATCGGTATTGATACAATAAGTATATCAGGTCAAAGATGAATCGATTAAGAGCTATACGGGCCTGAATGTAGCTTGTTTGAGTTAGTATTTGCGTCATTATGGCACTTTGAATTTTGCCAAACTCGACGTGTGCTCAGCAAAACTTCTGCAAAGACTTATTGGGCCTGTTTTTGACATTCATATGGCGCTCTATACAAAATCCAGTATCAAATCTAATCTATGCAAGCCTACTGGTAGGCTTGAACCCATGCTACTGGTAGGCTTTCAACCTGGGGAGAAAAGATTAAAGATGCTGAAAGCTGCACACAAGTGAGCTGGCAGAGATTCCACCATTCTGCACCTCGTAATCGACCCTCCCAAAAAAATGCAATTGTGCTAAAAAGTTTGTTGCACTTATTTTATACCAGAGGAAGTATAAATCGAAGATGAAGTTAAGTGAAAATGACAAAAGCATTGAAAAGTACAATACCGGTATCTGGTTAAGGTTAAGTGACGCTTTGTTTTGCGCACTGTAGAACACTAATACTAGAGGCTTTCAGAAGTACCGACATTTGCAAAAAAGCTGTAGCAAAAGCACGTAGCGAGAAAGTCATTTTCGGAAGGAACATTATTTTCGGACACGTTACGTACTTTTGAGATATGGAAAGACGGGAGATGAAGCGGTCCTCACGTACTTTTGCTACGTGATTTTCGAAAGTCAAAATTCTGTTTTAGTGACATTCTACCCCGTTTTAGCGACCCTCTTTCTGGAACCCTGCAACAGCGCAGACGCGCCCTGCGCGCGTTGGATCGAGCACGTGTACAGGATGACAGAGCCCCTCGATTTAGTAGCTCGTAATACTCAGTTCCTCTTCCTATAGGTGCTGTAAGGATGCGCGGCTCCGGATCCATCGTCCGCGCTTTTGCTGATTCGTTTCTGTCGCAAAAAGCGGCATGAGAGATACGTACTTTTGCTACGTAAATTTGAAAGACGTGCTTCTGATCCACAAGAGTTACGTAAAACCTGTAGCGACTTTTACGTATCCCCCTTACCTGTTTTTGCGCTATGTGTTTTTCATTTGTCGGTATTATAAGGGCAGAACATGATGAGGCTAGCTCATCCCAATAAATTTATCCTTTCGGGCTGACAAGTCACGACACCCTCAATATTGCTCCGATTCCAACTTAAAACCTCGATTGAAAGCGCTGAGTTCGTATTATCTTCTACACCAGAGGGAGGCCATGTATATCTAAAACCAAAACTAGCACGATTCAGCGTAGGAACCAACACTTTGCCGGAGGTAAAACCCATGTAGCTGACGCCTACAATCATTTCGTCGAAAAAGCGACAGCAGGTCGAAATGGGGTTCACAAGCGCGCCAAAGAACTAAGGACACCTAGCACTTTGTATTGAACTTCAAGTTTAGCGCTGCGGAGGCATATAAGATCGATTTATTCGCTTTCGTCGAGGTTCGAATGTCATTTTCGTCCTCATAGGGTTATCGTGGCAATAAACCAGTATCCTATAATTTGATATTTCCATGGGGAACGTGGTGAAGTAAATCCCACGTGAACTCTAGCTACTAGTGTAGTTAGGATGCTCCCATAACAATACGTCAGTTAGGATAGCTGACGATCGTTCGGGTGGACCTGAAGACCTCAGTCTGCCCTGCACCGGGACAGACTGGACCTTGCAAACTATTTATATAGGCCAACCAGTTAGAATAAGAACACGCTACTAGCACGAGCAAAGCTAGCAGGTGTTATGCATCCTCGTGGTCCCAACAGCGGAAGGGTACCAGGCACAGTTAAGCCTACGAGGGCACTGAGTGTTCAACACTAGGTTGGAAGAATAGATAGGAGGCAATACAAGCACTCCTAACCGTGCACATAGGAAGATATAGTCGTCACGTAAACCTTCCGATATATAATCGGTCAATATACACACAGTCTCTTGGCCTTGCCGGATGACCCTCGCTAGTAAGCTTCGAGTCCACCGACAGGCATAATACACTCGCGCAAGCTTGACCAGACGCTTACCTTGACGCCGGACCTCGCTCTGTGTGCTTGAGTGGAAATTCTGTTCTGTATTGGTGTTGCCCTTTCGGGTCATGTCCTAATATGCAATCCTAATCATGTATACTAATATCAAGTGAACTACGATCCGTTATGGATCTTCTTGCATGCCAAGCGACGCTCACACCGTCGCACGTGCCTCTTCATCCTCCAACGTCCCTTCCCAGACCGCGACCGAGCATTCAAAAGGTCGTGGAGACTTCCATGAACTCATTCCAACCGCCACCGAGTCTTCGTACCGTGGCTTGTCAGTTCTTGGCCGCTGAATGCGAATCCGGCCGGTCCCATTATTAATAGTAGGGACAGCCTGGGTTGAGTGACATCTTGACCGTAACTGGACCCAACGAAGACTCGGTAGTGACATGGTCGAGTTTCTTGCACCTTGGGGTCACTGTACATCATGCGACCGAGCGCTCATAGCTTAAGCAACTTGTTCGTGGTTGGGTCTTTGTCTGGTGACAATTATGGAGTAATCACTACACCACAACTGCCCCTGTCGCAATGAGAGCCACCGAAATGGTGACCGTTGTGACACCATGTCTCCCGCATATTACCGCACGTTGTACGACTTGGCAGCCATGTCACACGTCAGTCACCACACGTCGTACCGGTTGACAGCCACGTCAAATGCCAGTCACCGTAAGTCGTACGGGCTGGCACCGTATCACTCGCCAGTCATCTCATGTCAAACTGGTTGACACCATCTTCAACGGTAGTCACTGCATGTCGTACGACTTGACACCTCGTCACACGCCAGTCGCCTCATGTCGTACGGGTGACAGCCATGTCACACACCAGTCACCACACGTCGCTCGACTTGACAGCCGTGTCACACACCAGTCACCGCATGTCGTACGGCTTGACAGGTGTTGCCAGTGACGCCACGTCCGTACCCGTGTCGATGACAATAGATGTGTTCATGGCCGTCGGTCCTTCTGCCACGCTCAATAGGTGCAAACATCCATCTTTAGGCACTGGCGAAATAGTGGGAGGTGCCAACGAGTGTTCGCTCGCATCATCTGTGTCCACAACGACGACACGAGCCTTGGCCGTGTTGGCCGTGTTCATCGTCTGCCCCTGTTCACCTGTTGAGGGCCGTCGGCATCACCGGTGCGTCAGAGACCGCGGCGCACGCGTCGACCACCTCGCCGATCTTGCTCAAATCGTGCACGCCAACCACCGAAGCTTCATTGAGGGAAGCAGTACGTGGTGTCTTAGCCGGTCTTGTGCCACACATACCACAACATGGCTGGGCATGAAGGTGTACTGTACGAACCAGCCCCGAGGCTTGACTCAACTTGAACCCTCGTTATCAGCGGCATCACCTTACTTGCCCGTTGTTACGTCTGTTGACACTACCAGCGAGTGTTCCGCGTCATCTGCAGTCTCTCCATCATCGACTGCCCCCACGATACCTCTTGTTAAGTATACGATATTCCACATGGAAAGTAATGTTGGCCAGTGTCGTTCGCCTGGCCATTGAATCCTCGCTGCCGGGTCCTTCACCTTCCTCTGCAGCACAGCAAGCTACTGGAGATATCTGCGACTGCTCGTCTTCGGTTGTTGCCGCTCAACGTGCGTTCATGTTTGTGTTTCTTCATCCATACTCCACAACGTAATCTTGATCACGTAAATCATCAAATTCGAATGCAAAGTTTTGATGCAGTAGCTCTTTTCGTCTGATACCACCGGCTGTCCCTCCCGGTGCTCAGGTTAATACATTAGCGCGTCACGCTAGTCTTCATCAGCCACGTGAATGATCTGTAGCTGGTATTCACTTTTGGTCCGCAAATATTCGTACAACAAGTCACAGCATGACAAGTTTGACGGTGATTCCCATGTTGGCTCGTCACAGTCTACCCATTTGACTTTGACTTCGCGCCCAACTCACGCAGTGCTCGTCGATTGTGAAGGGCGACCATCGAGAATGGACTTTACTCGTCGCGTGATCCAAAAAGGTACGTGCCCCTCGTGGGTCATTTTGCCGGTCTGATCCTGTTTACCGCGCTCCATTTACGGCCACACCCGACTTCTAAACTCGCAACAAGACCTCGGAAGACCTTCCACAGCTTCATTCGCACCTGTTGAAGCTTCTGGGCTAGCTACCGAGGGTTCATCTGCGCGCGTATCGTATCTCCTGGTGTTCCGCTGTGGTTGAGGCAAAATGGCAATATCACCAAATTCACCATAATTGCTCGAAATGTTACTCCGCACGAAATTTTCGCAAATTTTCCGCTGAGAATCCTCGTTCGAACATGTGCCGGATGCTCCGATTCGCGTGGAGGTACATCCGCCGAGTCTTCGTTCGCCTCGTAGATATATTCTTGGATACGGTTCAGTGACGCCAACTCCGACTTACGATTTTCAGCGAGAACCACACGACTGACCTTCGATACCAACGCTTCTGTGGCCAACGAGTTCGCGGCTGCGTTGTTTTTTTGCGCTACATGGATATATTTCACTGATCGAAGCTTGGCCGTGAGCTCCTTGTGAATATTCAGCAGCGCTAACAGAGATTCCTCCCTACATGCGCTCACCCCTAGTGATTGCTGGATCACAAGCCTTGAGTTACCAACGATGACCAAATCCTCGACCCCATACGCAATAGCAGCCTTGATACCGTTATTCATACCAGCGTACTCAGCGATGTTTAGCGTAGTTGACGAAAGGTAAGCGTTACTATCCTCCAGTCGGGAAGTCTCCATAATATCCACGAACAACTGCCATGCCCACGGTACTCTCTGGGATTTGCTGATCCATCAAACGACATAACAAACCCTCGGTAGTCGCGTGGTAGCGTCGCATGAGACAAAGAAGTGTTCATACGACCCGAATCCTCACCGGGTCATCTGTCCCGGGATGTAGCCGTGAATGGGATCGAAACTCTGGGGGTGCCACCACTATACTCCGAGTGAACCCTCGGTACAGGGTCTTTCACGTTGGTCCTGGTGTCTTGAGCTTCTGGGTCGTTCGTCAAATCTTTGCTCGAAACAGTCGTTGAGCACAGAGTCGGTGCGCTGTCATCCGGACATAACTCTTCCTGCGTAATCACTACCAGGTCTGGTACCCCTGTATCAACCATGTACTGCAAACGAACGCTTGCTGCCTGATGCAAAACCTTTGTCACATCGTCTACATCCTCTGGACCAGCCACCGATGGAACATTCGCAGTTTTGGCCGCAAGCAAGGCCGGCCCACCATATTCTCGGCTGATGTAGCCATCTGAGCCGATGCTGCGCACGAGTGCCGAGAGTATCGATTGTCGAAACGACAGACGGCACTGGACACACACGTACTGTGGGTCCAGCGGACGGAGAAACTTATCCTGTCGGTAACGAGCTGTCGACGTGGACGTCCAGCGCGAATCAAGCTGACGAATATTTCAGACAAGATGGTGCACTTTCCTGCTGTTCAGTCCATCGCTATGCTGGTGCCAGCTGGGGGTTTGCCACGAGGCGACGGCTACGTGCGTGTGGACTCCAAGAAGTATCAAGATAGGCAAGTGCTCGCCTACGAGGGTTGTAAAGACCACAAGCTGTTCAAACGTGCCTACGAACAATGGCTAACAACTCAACCTCCGTCGGTGGAGCGACCGAAGTATCCAAAGCCCCAAGGGGTGATGGCACGGCCTTTTGAAGACTCGTTGAAGGATCCAAGCGGTTGGCTGATGTGTGCAGAGCGTTGAGAGACAATTTTTGAAGAGCGTGAGCGCGCAGAGGGCTGTCTGGCGTCTGGGGTGACAATCGGGGACACAGTTGAGGTCCAACTTTCCGGAAGTCCCTCGGATACCTGTACGACAGCTCGTAGCAGAGTCAATATTGTAAACGAAGACTCGGTCGCGCGTCTACATGATCTACAGAGTGTACCGAATGTGATGCATACCCTACCGAGTGTTCGTTTTTGGGAATCGTCAAAAGTTCGGTAGGCCCTGCTGTGACATGCCTGCCATAATCCTCGCTGTCGACCATGTTCTTCGTCTTGACGAGCGGTATCTGGATATCGTTCGGTAGTTGCGCAGCGCCGTGAAACAGGTCCAGGCGGATCCCAGCTGAGATCATAAAGTCGGTCCCAAGTACCACGTCGACGCCGGCACTATGCGTCATGACCCACATCTCGAACTCGTACATCATTTCCCAGCCGAGCGAAATCTTGACAGCGCTCGTCTTGTTGTCGACACCTTGCCTTCACTGATGCCTTGAATATCAATGCGGCGTCCGTGATCAGGTACATCACGGAGCCGCAACTTCTTGGCAAAGGTGTCGGTTATGACACTAACGTTCGCTCCGGTGTCGAGGAGAACCCTCGCTCGCTTGTCATTCACTGCGCCTTGCACCAGAGCTCTCATCCTTATTCGTCGGTCAAACTTCTTGGTCGACCACCGCCCCTGTCTTTTACCATGGTTCAACGTCATCGTCTTGGAGTGACCCTTGGGCTCGTCTCGGACTGCACTTGCAACCACGTCGAACGAACCCTCGCTGACGCTACCATCGGCACCAGCACACTCTTCTCTCTCTCCAACACCTCCACCAAGGATTCTACTCCTCTCCTTTTCATTTTCCGTTGCGTTCACACTCGTTATATAATCTTCAGGCCATTTGCTCACCACTGTGTACACGAAGATACACACCGCGTCCAACGAAGGCTTGGCTAACTGTGGCAGCCCTATAGGGACCAACCCAGTTGTAGTTGGAGGGCTGCCTAGTTTGAATGGCGTTCTTGAACGACGGCCTTGAGCTTAGGAGGGAGTTCTTCCTTCGTGCCTTTCGTTCGCACGAACCTAGCCAGGTCTTTGAAGTTGCAGAAGAGCTCACATTGTCCGGCGTCGTGGAGTTGTTTGCAAAACTTGCACTGTTTATTGCAGTAGTGAGCCGAGTGGCTCATTCCACCGCACACGGCGCATGGTTCGTACTGTGGACGTCGGTTGTCGCGGTTGAAGTAACGGCGACCACGAAAGGCTTGATTGAACCCACGGTCACCATCTCGACGGTCTTGATTAAAGCCTCGGTCGCGATCCGTGGTGCTCCCACGCTGTTGACCGTTGTCTGAACCGGCGTACGTGCCTTCAGCTGCTGCTCGTAGCTCGTCTTCGTTAGCCGCAGCAAGGTGTCGGTCTTCATCAGCTGGTGAACCATCGTTATCACCATGGTCGGGGTAATAATCACGGTACTCGTCTTGGTCACCGTCGCACGTGTCCCATTCTCCTTCCGAACGCTCGGTACCACCTTGGACAGCATCGCGACCCTCCAATTCAGCTAGTAGGTCGTCCACCGATGCTTCAGTGGGCGTCACTCTCGGTGTATTGCGATAGTCGTCGCGGCGACGATCTGACTCGTGTCTATCGCGTCGTCCGTGTCGGTCTAGGGACTCATCACGACTTGAATCACGGTTCCTGGTGGGGCTGGATAGCCCGTCACGCTTCGCCACACGCTCATTACCCTTGAGAACGTCTTCAATGATCTCTTTGAGCTCGTGAATATCATTCACACGGGTATGATTGAGACTTTCCACCATGTGATCGTCACCACACGTCACCAAGAACTGCTGGACGTGCTCCTTCGCATCGCGCCCACCCTTCTCGAACTGTAGGCGAGCGTTTTGAGCGTAGCCATTCAGTCGATTTAGATAGGCCAAAGGTTCTCATTACGTTCGCGCTTTGCCGAGTAGTAACGGGACAGAGCAGTCTGAGTAAACTGCGAGCAGTAATAGCGAATGAACGCATTGCTCAGCAGCTTCCACTTGCGCTTCGTCTTCTTCAGAAGTTGGCGGAACCAATGGATGGCTCCGTCCTGATGGCTTAACTCGAACGGGACGCACCACTTGTCAGCCTCTGTATGCGTTCCAGTCATCTCGTAGACGAACGTTCGGAGCCACTGCATAGAGTTCTCACTCTTGTTACGCGAGCCCGAGAACGGTTTGATACGATCCAACGGTCGGTGCGAGGCCATTTCAATCCTCGGTGTAGGGTCGGAGTCGTTCAGCGCACAATCTCCCTCATCTGGCGAGTCAACTCGGCCTGGGGGTCCTCGTCGTCGTACGCAAGAGCCAATAAGTCATCGTCATCGCTAGACGAATCGTCGGTGGTGGTCCGACATTATCCAGCACCACTTCCGGAAGCTCGGGTACCGCCACGACGACCGCGCGAAGCCTCGTTATCGGTGTTCCTACGTCGTGTACGGCTCTCCGATCGTGGTGTTATCATGTGTGAGTCTTGAAAGTACGGTGAAGCCTCGGTAGAGCCAACAGCACCTCGGTCGGTTCCTCGTTTGGTCGGTTGGGTCCGTTCGAGCCTTTTTGGTGTTGGTGGAAGCGGGATCTTGGACGGATCTTCATCTTGAACGGTCGGTCGACTTACTGGCTGCTTCCCCGAGTTGATTCCGATCGCCTCAAAGGCCTTCCGAAGCTTCTTCTTCCACTTCTGGAGAGCAGCTCCAGCCTCATGTGGGCTCCGGTTTTGGAGCGACATCGTTGACGGGTACGTCTCATTCTCATACCCCAATGCAAGTAGTAGCGAGACCGAGCCCTCCGCGACTTGGCTCGTCGATACCGAGTTGACAGGGTACTGCAGCACATTAGCGAGAGCCGGCCAGTCGGCTTGTTTTTGAAAATCGGCTTAAGCAGCTGCATCCACTCATCATTGTTCATCAGCGCTAGCACCTGGTCGAAAACGCGCTTGGCAGCTGGTGTATCACCGTTGATAGGTGGGCGAGGTGCATTTAGCAGTGCCAAACGCTTTGCGCTCGCCACCGAGGGTGTAGAACCCCTCGGTCCCATCGTCGAAGTCGTCATAGTCCGGGTCTGGACCAGCAACGTCGTCCAGCTCAGCGGCGAGGTTCCTCGATAGCGACTTCTTCGCCCCACTCAGCCCCGACGACAACGTGGCCGTTTCCGGTGTCGTAGCGCCTGGTTCTGGAGCCGGCGTCTTATCCTCGTAATCATCATAATCATGGGCGTCAGGATCGCTGTCCGCCTCGTCCTCGAAGCTCACCGAGAGTTCGGAGACAGCTGCAAGTCGTGCAGCCGTCCCGTCCGGACTTGAACCCTCGTAGCGTGTTCCGCCGGACTTGGCAGGAGTAGCTGGTACCGTTGAAGATCCTTTCGCCATGTTTCTTGTTGTTTCTTGCTTCTTGTTCTTCTTCTCGTGGTTGTTCGTAAACTGGGAGGCCATACAAACAGTACATAATGGTCACTCTCTATTCCCGGGTCGCGGCACCAGTTGTGGTGTGGTAATCCCACGTGAACTCTAGCTACTAGTGTAGTTAGGATGCTCCCATAACAATACGTCAGTTAGGATAGCTGACGATCGTTCGGGTGGACCTGAAGACCTCAGTCTGCCCTGCACCGGGACAGACTGGACCTTGCAAACTATTTATATAGGCCAACCAGTTAGAATAAGAACACGCTACTAGCACGAGCAAAGCTAGCAGGTGTTATGCATCCTCGTGGTCCCAACAGCGGAAGGGTACCAGGCACAGTTAAGCCTACGAGGGCACTGAGTGTTCAACACTAGGTTGGAAGAATAGATAGGAGGCAATACAAGCACTCCTAACCGTGCACATAGGAAGATATAGTCGTCACGTAAACCTTCCGATATATAATCGGTCAATATACACACAGTCTCTTGGCCTTGCCGGATGACCCTCGCTAGTAAGCTTCGAGTCCACCAACAGGCATAATACACTCGCGCAAGCTTGACCAGACGCTTACCTTGACGCCGGACCTCGCTCTGTGTGCTTGAGTGGAAATTCTGTTCTGTATTGGTGTTGCCCTTTCGGGTCATGTCCTAATATGCAATCCTAATCATGTATACTAATATCAAGTGAACTACGATCCGTTATGGATCTTCTTGCATGCCAAGTGACGCTCACACCGTCGCACGTGCCTCTTCATCCTCCAACGTCCCTTCCCAGACCGCGACCGAGCATTCAAAAGGTCGTGGAGACTTCCATGAACTCATTCCAACCGCCACCGAGTCTTCGTACCGTGGCTTGTCAGTTCTTGGCCGCTGAATGCGAATCCGGCCGGTCCCATTATTAATAGTAGGGACAGCCTGGGTTGAGTGACATCTTGACCGTAACTGGACCCAACGAAGACTCGGTAGTGACATGGTCGAGTTTCTTGCACCTTGGGGTCACTGTACATCATGCGACCGAGCGCTCATAGCTTAAGCAACTTGTTCGTGGTTGGGTCTTTGTCTGGTGACAATTATGGAGTAATCACTACACCACACGTGAGAACGCTGAGCAGTACCTGAAAACTGCCAATGCTCAAGTCGAGGTACTCCATACTGAAGTCAAGATGCTACGAGAGACGAACGCTCAGAACAGCGTTCTCCTGGAGAAGACCAAGGTTTCCACAGACCAGCACACCGAAGAATTGCAGCTTCTGCAATGTCAAATCGACGCCCGCGACAAGTTTGTCGAGAAACTCTGTAAGCAGCTGGAGAAGGAGCACAAAGTGATAAAGGAGGGTATCGGCGCGAACACCGAGCAGACCCGCCAACTTCACTCTCTATTGGTCAAATTGGTCAAAAGCAAGTACGTCGGTTAAGACACGCTCACTCCCCTCGAGAGCCTGCAAGTTCGCAACACTCACATCGTCCATGTCACCGGGCGCTTCGTTATCATGTGAGTCTGGCCGGTATGGATCCGGGCGTCTTGGCTATAGCCGTACAATGTATGCCTCTTTCCGCTGGGATGGTCACTGATCGTTCGATTACTAACTCTCGTTTGCTGTTGCTCGTGATAGGTCTCACTGCGGGTGAGCTGGATCTCACTAGTCTGGACCTTGACCAGGTGACGTTCGTGGCTCTACAGCGCATTCAAGCCGCGGCCGCTGATTTATCAGATCCACAGGCTCTTCCTGCTGCGCTGGCCAAGGCGACCCACTAAGTAGCGCATGGCAAATCACACAAACGCCTTCGCCCAGGTGTCAAAGGGTCAGATGACTACTCGGACTCGTCAGTTGAAGGCAACGCTCCCATCCTCACTGACAAGGCCAGTCCTGCTATGACATCAGCAGGTCTTAGAGATGATGTCTGCCAAGTCTTCAAGCTCCATGGCTGGTCGTCGGTTTCTGCCCAAACCGAAGGCCTGGAAGCAAGCCCAAAAGAAAAAACACCAGAAGACTCGCTCTGGATCTCAAGCGCCTGCTCGGTCTCGCGCCTGTCGGAGCTTGAGCACACCGAGATCTCGTTCGCGCCCTCTCTCACCTTCATCGGGTTGTCGAAGTCTCCCAGGCGTCGGCCGAGCTGTCATTTGAATCTGCACCGTCGTCTCCACGCTCCTTATCCAGACTACGTACGCCTGTTCCGAAGTCACCGGTGAAGCCGTCGAGTTCGTCTGTTGACCGCCCACCGCGCATTGGCGACCTTAGTGGTGAAACAAGTGATGTGGAGATGACCGAGAGTACACCTAGTGGTGCTGAGAGCCCTTCAGAGGCTGGTACCGACACTTCTGCACCCCCGAAAGACGATTCTGGACCTGTTCCGACGCCTGACAAGCCTTCGCTACCTGACAAGGGGCTTCACCTGCTTGTCAAGCCGGTAGTACCGGCTGTAACTCAGCCTCCTTCGTCACTTAGTGCCGCCGAGGAAGCTGCACGTGAAGCTGAAAAGGATCGCCATGTTTGACACGGATGATGAAGATGACGATCCCGCCCGCACTGCTCCATCCGGTAGGTCTGCTACGATGCCTGCGACGACTTCAGCTCGGAATGAAGAATCGGAGCCAGTGTCTCCTGCACGTTCTTCGTCCGGTGAAGCTATTCCGCCAGCCACCGAGTCTTCAAGTGCCTCCTCGTCGGTTCCACGACCCGACGCACCGGTGCCAGGCTCAGATGATGGCGCTATGCATATCGATGATGATGGAGGTTCTCGTATGGACTCTGGAGATACTGGAGGTGGCAACAAATCCTCGCTAGACTTCCAGCAGGTTGAGACTGCCTAAGACAAAGGCGTTCCACCACCTGACGAGGGTTCAGACTCATCGGGCAGCGGTAATTCGAGTGATTCAGGTGATAACTGGGGTGGTCTGAGCCTTCTAAGACTTCCGACGCCTCCTCGATGACGTTCTCCTTCGGCTTCAACACAACCTCAACCATCGCCACCGCGACCGTCGATGATGCCACAAGATGCAGACCCTGGTCGTCAGATTGCAGCGACATACACGGTAATTGCTCGTCGTGTTGGGTCGGATACTTCCCAGCCTTTACCACTCCCTCATCACGGATCTGAGCGCAGTCGTCCGGCCGTCCCGGCTTCGGCCAGCTTACCAACGTGGGTTCTCTTGTTCTTGGACGTGGCGTTCACCGGTCCATGAGCCAAGAAGTGCTTTGGAGCGTATCCTCAGTACCATTTTTCCCGAGCCGACATCGAGCGACGTGGTAGTCCACGTTACGCTTGAAGAGTTACAGGCTTTCATGAACTACGAGGACCCGAACCATCCGTACCAGATCCCCCGCCGACTCTTACCTCTCCAGTCGTGTTTCTTTGAAATGGAAGGATTCGAGCCTCACGCGCGAGTGTCCAAGCGTGCCCCAGATGAAGTTCGATTCAAGATCTTGTGGGCAAATCTTCATGGTGATGGTCCGACCAAAGACCTCGGCTATCCAGCGTGGGAACGTCTCCACTGGGTACTTGCCGCAACTGTCGAGAAGGATTTTGAAGAAGAAGCCAAAGTTTCTTGTCATGACGAGACGCTTTTGAAGGCCAAGCGAGCATTATGGAAGACTCATTTACAGGACCCGAACAAAATCGCCGATCGACTCCTGAACATGCACCGCGAGCAGTACCTGAAGTGGTGTCTGGGAGCTGGTACCCACCCCAGGCGATCGTTCACCCGTCCCAAGATGAACTTCGATCCGACGATTCCTCCGTGCCCAATCGAGAACCTGCCGTTTGTGCCTCGGACCACGAATGGAGCTACATCCCCAGCATAACAACTCACACACTCTACCAACATACAAACATTGCAGCCACCTACAACACACCAAACAACGCAAGCAACATCATAGTCAACCACTCAACTCTTCATACACACGAAAACGTGCCACAAAAAAACACGAAATACTCCGTTAACACAAACCGAGACAACCCACACCAAACAGCACACACCAACGCCTTCAGCGTATACTCCATTGTCATCGCCTTCACTCACTGAAATGTAGCAGGGCACACACGACCCTCACGTTTTGGCTGAAATGCTTAACATTCATAACTTGTAGCTGGCTCGCATTTGTGGCTGGACGCTACGCTTCGCTGAACGCTGCACACGCCTAATCATGATCGTTCTTCTTGCGGCAATCGAGCGTACCGAAAACGTCTTGACCAACACGGCATGCATTGTCAAGGCAGGGCTCAATTTGGTGCCGCTATCAAGCGTGCTATTGACCTGATAGAACAAATCTTCAGCACCGCGAACGGGAGTCCAGAGCGTGGCGCGGGCAGCAGAAAGCAGACAACTGACAGCAAGTGGTGTGAAAAGGTAGCTAGAAGCTACGCTGGGTGCGTCAGAAAGGAACGACAGAACCAGGCAGCAACTCGACGGATCCATAGGAAAGCAAATAGACCAGCAGACCAAGGCCAAGTGGAGGTTACAGTGGAGCTGTCAGTGAATAGCAAGAGACAGTGGTAGAGAGTAGAGCTTGAAAGCAGAATGGATAAAAATGTTACTCAAGGTCAGCGGGTTTCGCAGATCAACCACGAAGTGCACATTTGGGAAAGTGCTGATGCCAACTGATTTTATCACAGTAACATCATCAATGGAGAAGCAGGGTATCGATCCCTGTACCTCTCGCATGCTAAGCGAGCGCTCTACCATTTGAGCTACATCCCCAGGACAACAACTCACACACCCTACCAACATACAAACATTGCAGCCACCTACAACACACCAAACAACGCAAGCAACCTCATAGTCAACCACTCAACTCTTCATACACACGAAAACGTGCCACAAAAAAACACGAAATACTCCGTTAACACAAACCGAGACAACCCACACCAAACAGCACACACCAACGCCTTCAGCGTATACTCCATTGTCATCGCCTTCACTCACTGAAATGTAGCAGGGCACACACGACCCTCACGTTTTGGCTGAAATGCTTAACATTCATAACTTGTAGCTGGCTAGCATTTGTGGCTGGACGCTACGCTTTGCTGAACGCTGCACACGCCTAATCATGATCGTTCTTCTTGCGGCAATCGAGCGTACCGAAAACGTCTTGACCAACACGGCATGCATTGTCAAGGCAGGGCTCAATTTGGTGCCGCTATCAAGCGTGCTATTGACCTGATAGAACAAATCTTCAGCACCGCGAACGGGAGTCCAGAGCGTGGCGCGGGCAGCAGAAAGCAGACAACTGACAGCAAGTGGTGTGAAAAGGTAGCTAGAAGCTACGCTGGGTGCGTCAGAAAGGAACGACAGAACCAGGCAGCAACTCGACGGATCCATAGGAAAGCAAATAGACCAGCAGACCAAGGCCAAGTGGAGGTTACAGTGGAGCTGTCAGTGAATAGCAAGAGACAGTGGTAGAGAGTAGAGCTTGAAAGCAGAATGGATAAAAATGTTACTCAAGGTCAGCGGGTTTCGCAGATCAACCACGAAGTGCACATTTGGGAAAGTGCTGATGCCAACTGATTTTATCACAGTAACATCATCAATGGAGAAGCAGGGTATCGATCCCTGTACCTCTCGCATGCTAAGCGAGCGCTCTACCATTTGAGCTACATCCCCAGGACAACAACTCACACACCCTACCAACATACAAACATTGCAGCCACCTACAACACACCAAACAACGCAAGCAACCTCATAGTCAACCACTCAACTCTTCATACACACGAAAACGTGCCACAAAAAAACACGAAATACTCCGTTAACACAAACCGAGACAACCCACACCAAACAGCACACACCAACGCCTTCAGCGTATACTCCATTGTCATCGCCTTCACTCACTGAAATGTAGCAGGGCACACACGACCCTCACGTTTTGGCTGAAATGCTTAACATTCATAACTTGTAGCTGGCTAGCATTTGTGGCTGGACGCTACGCTTTGCTGAACGCTGCACACGCCTAATCATGATCGTTCTTCTTGCGGCAATCGAGCGTACCGAAAACGTCTTGACCAACACGGCATGCATTGTCAAGGCAGGGCTCAATTTGGTGCCGCTATCAAGCGTGCTATTGACCTGATAGAACAAATCTTCAGCACCGCGAACGGGAGTCCAGAGCGTGGCGCGGGCAGCAGAAAGCAGACAACTGACAGCAAGTGGTGTGAAAAGGTAGCTAGAAGCTACGCTGGGTGCGTCAGAAAGGAACGACAGAACCAGGCAGCAACTCGACGGATCCATAGGAAAGCAAATAGACCAGCAGACCAAGGCCAAGTGGAGGTTACAGTGGAGCTGTCAGTGAATAGCAAGAGACAGTGGTAGAGAGTAGAGCTTGAAAGCAGAATGGATAAAAATGTTACTCAAGGTCAGCGGGTTTCGCAGATCAACCACGAAGTGCACATTTGGGAAAGTGCTGATGCCAACTGATTTTATCACAGTAACATCATCAATGGAGAAGCAGGGTATCGATCCCTGTACCTCTCGCATGCTAAGCGAGCGCTCTACCATTTGAGCTACATCCCCAGGACAACAACTCACACACCCTACCAACATACAAACATTGCAGCCACCTACAACACACCAAACAACGCAAGCAACCTCATAGTCAACCACTCAACTCTTCATACACACGAAAACGTGCCACAAAAAAACACGAAATACTCCGTTAACACAAACCGAGACAACCCACACCAAACAGCACACACCAACGCCTTCAGCGTATACTCCATTGTCATCGCCTTCACTCACTGAAATGTAGCAGGGCACACACGACCCTCACGTTTTGGCTGAAATGCTTAACATTCATAACTTGTAGCTGGCTAGCATTTGTGGCTGGACGCTACGCTTTGCTGAACGCTGCACACGCCTAATCATGATCGTTCTTCTTGCGGCAATCGAGCGTACCGAAAACGTCTTGACCAACACGGCATGCATTGTCAAGGCAGGGCTCAATTTGGTGCCGCTATCAAGCGTGCTATTGACCTGATAGAACAAATCTTCAGCACCGCGAACGGGAGTCCAGAGCGTGGCGCGGGCAGCAGAAAGCAGACAACTGACAGCAAGTGGTGTGAAAAGGTAGCTAGAAGCTACGCTGGGTGCGTCAGAAAGGAACGACAGAACCAGGCAGCAACTCGACGGATCCATAGGAAAGCAAATAGACCAGCAGACCAAGGCCAAGTGGAGGTTACAGTGGAGCTGTCAGTGAATAGCAAGAGACAGTGGTAGAGAGTAGAGCTTGAAAGCAGAATGGATAAAAATGTTACTCAAGGTCAGCGGGTTTCGCAGATCAACCACGAAGTGCACATTTGGGAAAGTGCTGATGCCAACTGATTTTATCACAGTAACATCATCAATGGAGAAGCAGGGTATCGATCCCTGTACCTCTCGCATGCTAAGCGAGCGCTCTACCATTTGAGCTACATCCCCAGGACAACAACTCACACACCCTACCAACATACAAACATTGCAGCCACCTACAACACACCAAACAACGCAAGCAACCTCATAGTCAACCACTCAACTCTTCATACACACGAAAACGTGCCACAAAAAACACGAAATACTCCGTTAACACAAACCGAGACAACCCACACCAAACAGCACACACCAACGCCTTCAGCGTATACTCCATTGTCATCGCCTTCACTCACTGAAATGTAGCAGGGCACACACGACCCTCACGTTTTGGCTGAAATGCTTAACATTCATAACTTGTAGCTGGCTAGCATTTGTGGCTGGACGCTACGCTTTGCTGAACGCTGCACACGCCTAATCATGATCGTTCTTCTTGCGGCAATCGAGCGTACCGAAAACGTCTTGACCAACACGGCATGCATTGTCAAGGCAGGGCTCAATTTGGTGCCGCTATCAAGCGTGCTATTGACCTGATAGAACAAATCTTCAGCACCGCGAACGGGAGTCCAGAGCGTGGCGCGGGCAGCAGAAAGCAGACAACTGACAGCAAGTGGTGTGAAAAGGTAGCTAGAAGCTACGCTGGGTGCGTCAGAAAGGAACGACAGAACCAGGCAGCAACTCGACGGATCCATAGGAAAGCAAATAGACCAGCAGACCAAGGCCAAGTGGAGGTTACAGTGGAGCTGTCAGTGAATAGCAAGAGACAGTGGTAGAGAGTAGAGCTTGAAAGCAGAATGGATAAAAATGTTACTCAAGGTCAGCGGGTTTCGCAGATCAACCACGAAGTGCACATTTGGGAAAGTGCTGATGCCAACTGATTTTATCACAGTAACATCATCAATGGAGAAGCAGGGTATCGATCCCTGTACCTCTCGCATGCTAAGCGAGCGCTCTACCATTTGAGCTACATCCCCAGGACAACAACTCACACACCCTACCAACATACAAACATTGCAGCCACCTACAACACACCAAACAACGCAAGCAACCTCATAGTCAACCACTCAACTCTTCATACACACGAAAACGTGCCACAAAAAACACGAAATACTCCGTTAACACAAACCGAGACAACCCACACCAAACAGCACACACCAACGCCTTCAGCGTATACTCCATTGTCATCGCCTTCACTCACTGAAATGTAGCAGGGCACACACGACCCTCACGTTTTGGCTGAAATGCTTAACATTCATAACTTGTAGCTGGCTAGCATTTGTGGCTGGACGCTACGCTTTGCTGAACGCTGCACACGCCTAATCATGATCGTTCTTCTTGCGGCAATCGAGCGTACCGAAAACGTCTTGACCAACACGGCATGCATTGTCAAGGCAGGGCTCAATTTGGTGCCGCTATCAAGCGTGCTATTGACCTGATAGAACAAATCTTCAGCACCGCGAACGGGAGTCCAGAGCGTGGCGCGGGCAGCAGAAAGCAGACAACTGACAGCAAGTGGTGTGAAAAGGTAGCTAGAAGCTACGCTGGGTGCGTCAGAAAGGAACGACAGAACCAGGCAGCAACTCGACGGATCCATAGGAAAGCAAATAGACCAGCAGACCAAGGCCAAGTGGAGGTTACAGTGGAGCTGTCAGTGAATAGCAAGAGACAGTGGTAGAGAGTAGAGCTTGAAAGCAGAATGGATAAAAATGTTACTCAAGGTCAGCGGGTTTCGCAGATCAACCACGAAGTGCACATTTGGGAAAGTGCTGATGCCAACTGATTTTATCACAGTAACATCATCAATGGAGAAGCAGGGTATCGATCCCTGTACCTCTCGCATGCTAAGCGAGCGCTCTACCATTTGAGCTACATCCCCAGCATAACAACTCACACACTCTACCAACATACAAACATTGCAGCCACCTACAACACACCAAACAACGCAAGCAACCTCATAGTCAACCACTCAACTCTTCATACACACGAAAACGTGCCACAAAAAAACACGAAATACTCCGTTAACACAAACCGAGACAACCCACACCAAACAGCACACACCAACGCCTTCAGCGTATACTCCATTGTCATCGCCTTCACTCACTGAAATGTAGCAGGGCACACACGGCCCTCACGTTTTGGCTGAAATGCTTAACATTCATAACTTGTAGCTGGCTAGCATTTGTGGCTGGACGCTACGCTTTGCTGAACGCTGCACACGCCTAATCATGATCGTTCTTCTTGCGGCAATCGAGCGTACCGAAAACGTCTTGACCAACACGGCATGCATTGTCAAGGCAGGGCTCAATTTGGTGCCGCTATCAAGCGTGCTATTGACCTGATAGAACAAATCTTCAGCACCGCGAACGGGAGTCCAGAGCGTGGCGCGGGCAGCAGAAAGCAGACAACTGACAGCAAGTGGTGTGAAAAGGTAGCTAGAAGCTACGCTGGGTGCGTCAGAAAGGAACGACAGAACCAGGCAGCAACTCGACGGATCCATAGGAAAGCAAATAGACCAGCAGACCAAGGCCAAGTGGAGGTTACAGTGGAGCTGTCAGTGAATAGCAAGAGACAGTGGTAGAGAGTAGAGCTTGAAAGCAGAATGGATAAAAATGTTACTCAAGGTCAGCGGGTTTCGCAGATCAACCACGAAGTGCACATTTGGGAAAGTGCTGATGCCAACTGATTTTATCACAGTAACATCATCAATGGAGAAGCAGGGTATCGATCCCTGTACCTCTCGCATGCTAAGCGAGCGCTCTACCATTTGAGCTACATCCCCAGCATAACAACTCACACACTCTACCAACATACAAACATTGCAGCCACCTACAACACACCAAACAACGCAAGCAACATCATAGTCAACCACTCAACTCTTCATACACACGAAAACGTGCCACAAAAAAACACGAAATACTCCGTTAACACAAACCGAGACAACCCACACCAAACAGCACACACCAACGCCTTCAGCGTATACTCCATTGTCATCGCCTTCACTCACTGAAATGTAGCAGGGCACACACGACCCTCACGTTTTGGCTGAAATGCTTAACATTCATAACTTGTAGCTGGCTAGCATTTGTGGCTGGACGCTACGCTTTGCTGAACGCTGCACACGCCTAATCATGATCGTTCTTCTTGCGGCAATCGAGCGTACCGAAAACGTCTTGACCAACACGGCATGCATTGTCAAGGCAGGGCTCAATTTGGTGCCGCTATCAAGCGTGCTATTGACCTGATAGAACAAATCTTCAGCACCGCGAACGGGAGTCCAGAGCGTGGCGCGGGCAGCAGAAAGCAGACAACTGACAGCAAGTGGTGTGAAAAGGTAGCTAGAAGCTACGCTGGGTGCGTCAGAAAGGAACGACAGAACCAGGCAGCAACTCGACGGATCCATAGGAAAGCAAATAGACCAGCAGACCAAGGCCAAGTGGAGGTTACAGTGGAGCTGTCAGTGAATAGCAAGAGACAGTGGTAGAGAGTAGAGCTTGAAAGCAGAATGGATAAAAATGTTACTCAAGGTCAGCGGGTTTCGCAGATCAACCACGAAGTGCACATTTGGGAAAGTGCTGATGCCAACTGATTTTATCACAGTAACATCATCAATGGAGAAGCAGGGTATCGATCCCTGTACCTCTCGCATGCTAAGCGAGCGCTCTACCATTTGAGCTACATCCCCAGCATAACAACTCACACACTCTACCAACATACAAACATTGCAGCCACCTACAACACACCAAACAACGCAAGCAACATCATAGTCAACCACTCAACTCTTCATACACACGAAAACGTGCCACAAAAAAACACGAAATACTCCGTTAACACAAACCGAGACAACCCACACCAAACAGCACACACCAACGCCTTCAGCGTATACTCCATTGTCATCGCCTTCACTCACTGAAATGTAGCAGGGCACACACGACCCTCACGTTTTGGCTGAAATGCTTAACATTCATAACTTGTAGCTGGCTAGCATTTGTGGCTGGACGCTACGCTTTGCTGAACGCTGCACACGCCTAATCATGATCGTTCTTCTTGCGGCAATCGAGCGTACCGAAAACGTCTTGACCAACACGGCATGCATTGTCAAGGCAGGGCTCAATTTGGTGCCGCTATCAAGCGTGCTATTGACCTGATAGAACAAATCTTCAGCACCGCGAACGGGAGTCCAGAGCGTGGCGCGGGCAGCAGAAAGCAGACAACTGACAGCAAGTGGTGTGAAAAGGTAGCTAGAAGCTACGCTGGGTGCGTCAGAAAGGAACGACAGAACCAGGCAGCAACTCGACGGATCCATAGGAAAGCAAATAGACCAGCAGACCAAGGCCAAGTGGAGGTTACAGTGGAGCTGTCAGTGAATAGCAAGAGACAGTGGTAGAGAGTAGAGCTTGAAAGCAGAATGGATAAAAATGTTACTCAAGGTCAGCGGGTTTCGCAGATCAACCACGAAGTGCACATTTGGGAAAGTGCTGATGCCAACTGATTTTATCACAGTAACATCATCAATGGAGAAGCAGGGTATCGATCCCTGTACCTCTCGCATGCTAAGCGAGCGCTCTACCATTTGAGCTACATCCCCAGCATAACAACTCACACACTCTACCAACATACAAACATTGCAGCCACCTACAACACACCAAACAACGCAAGCAACATCATAGTCAACCACTCAACTCTTCATACACACGAAAACGTGCCACAAAAAAACACGAAATACTCCGTTAACACAAACCGAGACAACCCACACCAAACAGCACACACCAACGCCTTCAGCGTATACTCCATTGTCATCGCCTTCACTCACTGAAATGTAGCAGGGCACACACGACCCTCACGTTTTGGCTGAAATGCTTAACATTCATAACTTGTAGCTGGCTAGCATTTGTGGCTGGACGCTACGCTTTGCTGAACGCTGCACACGCCTAATCATGATCGTTCTTCTTGCGGCAATCGAGCGTACCGAAAACGTCTTGACCAACACGGCATGCATTGTCAAGGCAGGGCTCAATTTGGTGCCGCTATCAAGCGTGCTATTGACCTGATAGAACAAATCTTCAGCACCGCGAACGGGAGTCCAGAGCGTGGCGCGGGCAGCAGAAAGCAGACAACTGACAGCAAGTGGTGTGAAAAGGTAGCTAGAAGCTACGCTGGGTGCGTCAGAAAGGAACGACAGAACCAGGCAGCAACTCGACGGATCCATAGGAAAGCAAATAGACCAGCAGACCAAGGCCAAGTGGAGGTTACAGTGGAGCTGTCAGTGAATAGCAAGAGACAGTGGTAGAGAGTAGAGCTTGAAAGCAGAATGGATAAAAATGTTACTCAAGGTCAGCGGGTTTCGCAGATCAACCACGAAGTGCACATTTGGGAAAGTGCTGATGCCAACTGATTTTATCACAGTAACATCATCAATGGAGAAGCAGGGTATCGATCCCTGTACCTCTCGCATGCTAAGCGAGCGCTCTACCATTTGAGCTACATCCCCAGGACAACAACTCACACACCCTACCAACATACAAACATTGCAGCCACCTACAACACACCAAACAACGCAAGCAACATCATAGTCAACCACTCAACTCTTCATACACACAAAAACGTGCCACAAAAAAACACGAAATACTCCGTTAACACAAACCGAGACAACCCACACCAAACAGCACACACCAACGCCTTCAGCGTATACTCCATTGTCATCGCCTTCACTCACTGAAATGTAGCAGGGCACACACGACCCTCACGTTTTGGCTGAAATGCTTAACATTCATAACTTGTAGCTGGCTAGCATTTGTGGCTGGACGCTACGCTTTGCTGAACGCTGCACACGCCTAATCATGATCGTTCTTCTTGCGGCAATCGAGCGTACCGAAAACGTCTTGACCAACACGGCATGCATTGTCAAGGCAGGGCTCAATTTGGTGCCGCTATCAAGCGTGCTATTGACCTGATAGAACAAATCTTCAGCACCGCGAACGGGAGTCCAGAGCGTGGCGCGGGCAGCAGAAAGCAGACAACTGACAGCAAGTGGTGTGAAAAGGTAGCTAGAAGCTACGCTGGGTGCGTCAGAAAGGAACGACAGAACCAGGCAGCAACTCGACGGATCCATAGGAAAGCAAATAGACCAGCAGACCAAGGCCAAGTGGAGGTTACAGTGGAGCTGTCAGTGAATAGCAAGAGACAGTGGTAGAGAGTAGAGCTTGAAAGCAGAATGGATAAAAATGTTACTCAAGGTCAGCGGGTTTCGCAGATCAACCACGAAGTGCACATTTGGGAAAGTGCTGATGCCAACTGATTTTATCACAGTAACATCATCAATGGAGAAGCAGGGTATCGATCCCTGTACCTCTCGCATGCTAAGCGAGCGCTCTACCATTTGAGCTACATCCCCAGGACAACAACTCACACACCCTACCAACATACAAACATTGCAGCCACCTACAACACACCAAACAACGCAAGCAACCTCATAGTCAACCACTCAACTCTTCATACACACGAAAACGTGCCACAAAAAAACACGAAATACTCCGTTAACACAAACCGAGACAACCCACACCAAACAGCACACACCAACGCCTTCAGCGTATACTCCATTGTCATCGCCTTCACTCACTGAAATGTAGCAGGGCACACACGACCCTCACGTTTTGGCTGAAATGCTTAACATTCATAACTTGTAGCTGGCTAGCATTTGTGGCTGGACGCTACGCTTTGCTGAACGCTGCACACGCCTAATCATGATCGTTCTTCTTGCGGCAATCGAGCGTACCGAAAACGTCTTGACCAACACGGCATGCATTGTCAAGGCAGGGCTCAATTTGGTGCCGCTATCAAGCGTGCTATTGACCTGATAGAACAAATCTTCAGCACCGCGAACGGGAGTCCAGAGCGTGGCGCGGGCAGCAGAAAGCAGACAACTGACAGCAAGTGGTGTGAAAAGGTAGCTAGAAGCTACGCTGGGTGCGTCAGAAAGGAACGACAGAACCAGGCAGCAACTCGACGGATCCATAGGAAAGCAAATAGACCAGCAGACCAAGGCCAAGTGGAGGTTACAGTGGAGCTGTCAGTGAATAGCAAGAGACAGTGGTAGAGAGTAGAGCTTGAAAGCAGAATGGATAAAAATGTTACTCAAGGTCAGCGGGTTTCGCAGATCAACCACGAAGTGCACATTTGGGAAAGTGCTGATGCCAACTGATTTTATCACAGTAACATCATCAATGGAGAAGCAGGGTATCGATCCCTGTACCTCTCGCATGCTAAGCGAGCGCTCTACCATTTGAGCTACATCCCCAGGACAACAACTCACACACCCTACCAACATACAAACATTGCAGCCACCTACAACACACCAAACAACGCAAGCAACCTCATAGTCAACCACTCAACTCTTCATACACACGAAAACGTGCCACAAAAAAACACGAAATACTCCGTTAACACAAACCGAGACAACCCACACCAAACAGCACACACCAACGCCTTCAGCGTATACTCCATTGTCATCGCCTTCACTCACTGAAATGTAGCAGGGCACACACGACCCTCACGTTTTGGCTGAAATGCTTAACATTCATAACTTGTAGCTGGCTAGCATTTGTGGCTGGACGCTACGCTTTGCTGAACGCTGCACACGCCTAATCATGATCGTTCTTCTTGCGGCAATCGAGCGTACCGAAAACGTCTTGACCAACACGGCATGCATTGTCAAGGCAGGGCTCAATTTGGTGCCGCTATCAAGCGTGCTATTGACCTGATAGAACAAATCTTCAGCACCGCGAACGGGAGTCCAGAGCGTGGCGCGGGCAGCAGAAAGCAGACAACTGACAGCAAGTGGTGTGAAAAGGTAGCTAGAAGCTACGCTGGGTGCGTCAGAAAGGAACGACAGAACCAGGCAGCAACTCGACGGATCCATAGGAAAGCAAATAGACCAGCAGACCAAGGCCAAGTGGAGGTTACAGTGGAGCTGTCAGTGAATAGCAAGAGACAGTGGTAGAGAGTAGAGCTTGAAAGCAGAATGGATAAAAATGTTACTCAAGGTCAGCGGGTTTCGCAGATCAACCACGAAGTGCACATTTGGGAAAGTGCTGATGCCAACTGATTTTATCACAGTAACATCATCAATGGAGAAGCAGGGTATCGATCCCTGTACCTCTCGCATGCTAAGCGAGCGCTCTACCATTTGAGCTACATCCCCAGGACAACAACTCACACACCCTACCAACATACAAACATTGCAGCCACCTACAACACACCAAACAACGCAAGCAACCTCATAGTCAACCACTCAACTCTTCATACACACGAAAACGTGCCACAAAAAAACACGAAATACTCCGTTAACACAAACCGAGACAACCCACACCAAACAGCACACACCAACGCCTTCAGCGTATACTCCATTGTCATCGCCTTCACTCACTGAAATGTAGCAGGGCACACACGGCCCTCACGTTTTGGCTGAAATGCTTAACATTCATAACTTGTAGCTGGCTAGCATTTGTGGCTGGACGCTACGCTTTGCTGAACGCTGCACACGCCTAATCATGATCGTTCTTCTTGCGGCAATCGAGCGTACCGAAAACGTCTTGACCAACACGGCATGCATTGTCAAGGCAGGGCTCAATTTGGTGCCGCTATCAAGCGTGCTATTGACCTGATAGAACAAATCTTCAGCACCGCGAACGGGAGTCCAGAGCGTGGCGCGGGCAGCAGAAAGCAGACAACTGACAGCAAGTGGTGTGAAAAGGTAGCTAGAAGCTACGCTGGGTGCGTCAGAAAGGAACGACAGAACCAGGCAGCAACTCGACGGATCCATAGGAAAGCAAATAGACCAGCAGACCAAGGCCAAGTGGAGGTTACAGTGGAGCTGTCAGTGAATAGCAAGAGACAGTGGTAGAGAGTAGAGCTTGAAAGCAGAATGGATAAAAATGTTACTCAAGGTCAGCGGGTTTCGCAGATCAACCACGAAGTGCACATTTGGGAAAGTGCTGATGCCAACTGATTTTATCACAGTAACATCATCAATGGAGAAGCAGGGTATCGATCCCTGTACCTCTCGCATGCTAAGCGAGCGCTCTACCATTTGAGCTACATCCCCAGGACAACAACTCACACACCCTACCAACATACAAACATTGCAGCCACCTACAACACACCAAACAACGCAAGCAACCTCATAGTCAACCACTCAACTCTTCATACACACGAAAACGTGCCACAAAAAAACACGAAATACTCCGTTAACACAAACCGAGACAACCCACACCAAACAGCACACACCAACGCCTTCAGCGTATACTCCATTGTCATCGCCTTCACTCACTGAAATGTAGCAGGGCACACACGGCCCTCACGTTTTGGCTGAAATGCTTAACATTCATAACTTGTAGCTGGCTAGCATTTGTGGCTGGACGCTACGCTTTGCTGAACGCTGCACACGCCTAATCATGATCGTTCTTCTTGCGGCAATCGAGCGTACCGAAAACGTCTTGACCAACACGGCATGCATTGTCAAGGCAGGGCTCAATTTGGTGCCGCTATCAAGCGTGCTATTGACCTGATAGAACAAATCTTCAGCACCGCGAACGGGAGTCCAGAGCGTGGCGCGGGCAGCAGAAAGCAGACAACTGACAGCAAGTGGTGTGAAAAGGTAGCTAGAAGCTACGCTGGGTGCGTCAGAAAGGAACGACAGAACCAGGCAGCAACTCGACGGATCCATAGGAAAGCAAATAGACCAGCAGACCAAGGCCAAGTGGAGGTTACAGTGGAGCTGTCAGTGAATAGCAAGAGACAGTGGTAGAGAGTAGAGCTTGAAAGCAGAATGGATAAAAATGTTACTCAAGGTCAGCGGGTTTCGCAGATCAACCACGAAGTGCACATTTGGGAAAGTGCTGATGCCAACTGATTTTATCACAGTAACATCATCAATGGAGAAGCAGGGTATCGATCCCTGTACCTCTCGCATGCTAAGCGAGCGCTCTACCATTTGAGCTACATCCCCAGGACAACAACTCACACACCCTACCAACATACAAACATTGCAGCCACCTACAACACACCAAACAACGCAAGCAACCTCATAGTCAACCACTCAACTCTTCATACACACGAAAACGTGCCACAAAAAAACACGAAATACTCCGTTAACACAAACCGAGACAACCCACACCAAACAGCACACACCAACGCCTTCAGCGTATACTCCATTGTCATCGCCTTCACTCACTGAAATGTAGCAGGGCACACACGGCCCTCACGTTTTGGCTGAAATGCTTAACATTCATAACTTGTAGCTGGCTAGCATTTGTGGCTGGACGCTACGCTTTGCTGAACGCTGCACACGCCTAATCATGATCGTTCTTCTTGCGGCAATCGAGCGTACCGAAAACGTCTTGACCAACACGGCATGCATTGTCAAGGCAGGGCTCAATTTGGTGCCGCTATCAAGCGTGCTATTGACCTGATAGAACAAATCTTCAGCACCGCGAACGGGAGTCCAGAGCGTGGCGCGGGCAGCAGAAAGCAGAAAACTGACAGCAAGTGGTGTGAAAAGGTAGCTAGAAGCTACGCTGGGTGCGTCAGAAAGGAACGACAGAACCAGGCAGCAACTCGACGGATCCATAGGAAAGCAAATAGACCAGCAGACCAAGGCCAAGTGGAGGTTACAGTGGAGCTGTCAGTGAATAGCAAGAGACAGTGGTAGAGAGTAGAGCTTGAAAGCAGAATGGATAAAAATGTTACTCAAGGTCAGCGGGTTTCGCAGATCAACCACGAAGTGCACATTTGGGAAAGTGCTGATGCCAACTGATTTTATCACAGTAACATCATCAATGGAGAAGCAGGGTATCGATCCCTGTACCTCTCGCATGCTAAGCGAGCGCTCTACCATTTGAGCTACATCCCCAGGACAACAACTCATACACCCTACCAACATACAAACATTGCAGCCACCTACAACACACCAAACAACGCAAGCAACCTCATAGTCAACCACTCAACTCTTCATACACACGAAAACGTGCCACAAAAAAACACGAAATACTCCGTTAACACAAACCGAGACAACCCACACCAAACAGCACACACCAACGCCTTCAGCGTATACTCCATTGTCATCGCCTTCACTCACTGAAATGTAGCAGGGCACACACGGCCCTCACGTTTTGGCTGAAATGCTTAACATTCATAACTTGTAGCTGGCTAGCATTTGTGGCTGGACGCTACGCTTTGCTGAACGCTGCACACGCCTAATCATGATCGTTCTTCTTGCGGCAATCGAGCGTACCGAAAACGTCTTGACCAACACGGCATGCATTGTCAAGGCAGGGCTCAATTTGGTGCCGCTATCAAGCGTGCTATTGACCTGATAGAACAAATCTTCAGCACCGCGAACGGGAGTCCAGAGCGTGGCGCGGGCAGCAGAAAGCAGACAACTGACAGCAAGTGGTGTGAAAAGGTAGCTAGAAGCTACGCTGGGTGCGTCAGAAAGGAACGACAGAACCAGGCAGCAACTCGACGGATCCATAGGAAAGCAAATAGACCAGCAGACCAAGGCCAAGTGGAGGTTACAGTGGAGCTGTCAGTGAATAGCAAGAGACAGTGGTAGAGAGTAGAGCTTGAAAGCAGAATGGATAAAAATGTTACTCAAGGTCAGCGGGTTTCGCAGATCAACCACGAAGTGCACATTTGGGAAAGTGCTGATGCCAACTGATTTTATCACAGTAACATCATCAATGGAGAAGCAGGGTATCGATCCCTGTACCTCTCGCATGCTAAGCGAGCGCTCTACCATTTGAGCTACATCCCCAGGACAACAACTCACACACCCTACCAACATACAAACATTGCAGCCACCTACAACACACCAAACAACGCAAGCAACCTCATAGTCAACCACTCAACTCTTCATACACACGAAAACGTGCCACAAAAAAACACGAAATACTCCGTTAACACAAACCGAGACAACCCACACCAAACAGCACACACCAACGCCTTCAGCGTATACTCCATTGTCATCGCCTTCACTCACTGAAATGTAGCAGGGCACACACGGCCCTCACGTTTTGGCTGAAATGCTTAACATTCATAACTTGTAGCTGGCTAGCATTTGTGGCTGGACGCTACGCTTTGCTGAACGCTGCACACGCCTAATCATGATCGTTCTTCTTGCGGCAATCGAGCGTACCGAAAACGTCTTGACCAACACGGCATGCATTGTCAAGGCAGGGCTCAATTTGGTGCCGCTATCAAGCGTGCTATTGACCTGATAGAACAAATCTTCAGCACCGCGAACGGGAGTCCAGAGCGTGGCGCGGGCAGCAGAAAGCAGACAACTGACAGCAAGTGGTGTGAAAAGGTAGCTAGAAGCTACGCTGGGTGCGTCAGAAAGGAACGACAGAACCAGGCAGCAACTCGACGGATCCATAGGAAAGCAAATAGACCAGCAGACCAAGGCCAAGTGGAGGTTACAGTGGAGCTGTCAGTGAATAGCAAGAGACAGTGGTAGAGAGTAGAGCTTGAAAGCAGAATGGATAAAAATGTTACTCAAGGTCAGCGGGTTTCGCAGATCAACCACGAAGTGCACATTTGGGAAAGTGCTGATGCCAACTGATTTTATCACAGTAACATCATCAATGGAGAAGCAGGGTATCGATCCCTGTACCTCTCGCATGCTAAGCGAGCGCTCTACCATTTGAGCTACATCCCCAGGACAACAACTCACACACCCTACCAACATACAAACATTGCAGCCACCTACAACACACCAAACAACGCAAGCAACCTCATAGTCAACCACTCAACTCTTCATACACACGAAAACGTGCCACAAAAAAACACGAAATACTCCGTTAACACAAACCGAGACAACCCACACCAAACAGCACACACCAACGCCTTCAGCGTATACTCCATTGTCATCGCCTTCACTCACTGAAATGTAGCAGGGCACACACGGCCCTCACGTTTTGGCTGAAATGCTTAACATTCATAACTTGTAGCTGGCTAGCATTTGTGGCTGGACGCTACGCTTTGCTGAACGCTGCACACGCCTAATCATGATCGTTCTTCTTGCGGCAATCGAGCGTACCGAAAACGTCTTGACCAACACGGCATGCATTGTCAAGGCAGGGCTCAATTTGGTGCCGCTATCAAGCGTGCTATTGACCTGATAGAACAAATCTTCAGCACCGCGAACGGGAGTCCAGAGCGTGGCGCGGGCAGCAGAAAGCAGACAACTGACAGCAAGTGGTGTGAAAAGGTAGCTAGAAGCTACGCTGGGTGCGTCAGAAAGGAACGACAGAACCAGGCAGCAACTCGACGGATCCATAGGAAAGCAAATAGACCAGCAGACCAAGGCCAAGTGGAGGTTACAGTGGAGCTGTCAGTGAATAGCAAGAGACAGTGGTAGAGAGTAGAGCTTGAAAGCAGAATGGATAAAAATGTTACTCAAGGTCAGCGGGTTTCGCAGATCAACCACGAAGTGCACATTTGGGAAAGTGCTGATGCCAACTGATTTTATCACAGTAACATCATCAATGGAGAAGCAGGGTATCGATCCCTGTACCTCTCGCATGCTAAGCGAGCGCTCTACCATTTGAGCTACATCCCCAGGACAACAACTCACACACCCTACCAACATACAAACATTGCAGCCACCTACAACACACCAAACAACGCAAGCAACCTCATAGTCAACCACTCAACTCTTCATACACACGAAAACGTGCCACAAAAAAACACGAAATACTCCGTTAACACAAACCGAGACAACCCACACCAAACAGCACACACCAACGCCTTCAGCGTATACTCCATTGTCATCGCCTTCACTCACTGAAATGTAGCAGGGCACACACGGCCCTCACGTTTTGGCTGAAATGCTTAACATTCATAACTTGTAGCTGGCTAGCATTTGTGGCTGGACGCTACGCTTTGCTGAACGCTGCACACGCCTAATCATGATCGTTCTTCTTGCGGCAATCGAGCGTACCGAAAACGTCTTGACCAACACGGCATGCATTGTCAAGGCAGGGCTCAATTTGGTGCCGCTATCAAGCGTGCTATTGACCTGATAGAACAAATCTTCAGCACCGCGAACGGGAGTCCAGAGCGTGGCGCGGGCAGCAGAAAGCAGACAACTGACAGCAAGTGGTGTGAAAAGGTAGCTAGAAGCTACGCTGGGTGCGTCAGAAAGGAACGACAGAACCAGGCAGCAACTCGACGGATCCATAGGAAAGCAAATAGACCAGCAGACCAAGGCCAAGTGGAGGTTACAGTGGAGCTGTCAGTGAATAGCAAGAGACAGTGGTAGAGAGTAGAGCTTGAAAGCAGAATGGATAAAAATGTTACTCAAGGTCAGCGGGTTTCGCAGATCAACCACGAAGTGCACATTTGGGAAAGTGCTGATGCCAACTGATTTTATCACAGTAACATCATCAATGGAGAAGCAGGGTATCGATCCCTGTACCTCTCGCATGCTAAGCGAGCGCTCTACCATTTGAGCTACATCCCCAGGACAACAACTCACACACCCTACCAACATACAAACATTGCAGCCACCTACAACACACCAAACAACGCAAGCAACCTCATAGTCAACCACTCAACTCTTCATACACACGAAAACGTGCCACAAAAAAACACGAAATACTCCGTTAACACAAACCGAGACAACCCACACCAAACAGCACACACCAACGCCTTCAGCGTATACTCCATTGTCATCGCCTTCACTCACTGAAATGTAGCAGGGCACACACGGCCCTCACGTTTTGGCTGAAATGCTTAACATTCATAACTTGTAGCTGGCTAGCATTTGTGGCTGGACGCTACGCTTTGCTGAACGCTGCACACGCCTAATCATGATCGTTCTTCTTGCGGCAATCGAGCGTACCGAAAACGTCTTGACCAACACGGCATGCATTGTCAAGGCAGGGCTCAATTTGGTGCCGCTATCAAGCGTGCTATTGACCTGATAGAACAAATCTTCAGCACCGCGAACGGGAGTCCAGAGCGTGGCGCGGGCAGCAGAAAGCAGACAACTGACAGCAAGTGGTGTGAAAAGGTAGCTAGAAGCTACGCTGGGTGCGTCAGAAAGGAACGACAGAACCAGGCAGCAACTCGACGGATCCATAGGAAAGCAAATAGACCAGCAGACCAAGGCCAAGTGGAGGTTACAGTGGAGCTGTCAGTGAATAGCAAGAGACAGTGGTAGAGAGTAGAGCTTGAAAGCAGAATGGATAAAAATGTTACTCAAGGTCAGCGGGTTTCGCAGATCAACCACGAAGTGCACATTTGGGAAAGTGCTGATGCCAACTGATTTTATCACAGTAACATCATCAATGGAGAAGCAGGGTATCGATCCCTGTACCTCTCGCATGCTAAGCGAGCGCTCTACCATTTGAGCTACATCCCCAGGACAACAACTCACACACCCTACCAACATACAAACATTGCAGCCACCTACAACACACCAAACAACGCAAGCAACCTCATAGTCAACCACTCAACTCTTCATACACACGAAAACGTGCCACAAAAAAACACGAAATACTCCGTTAACACAAACCGAGACAACCCACACCAAACAGCACACACCAACGCCTTCAGCGTATACTCCATTGTCATCGCCTTCACTCACTGAAATGTAGCAGGGCACACACGGCCCTCACGTTTTGGCTGAAATGCTTAACATTCATAACTTGTAGCTGGCTAGCATTTGTGGCTGGACGCTACGCTTTGCTGAACGCTGCACACGCCTAATCATGATCGTTCTTCTTGCGGCAATCGAGCGTACCGAAAACGTCTTGACCAACACGGCATGCATTGTCAAGGCAGGGCTCAATTTGGTGCCGCTATCAAGCGTGCTATTGACCTGATAGAACAAATCTTCAGCACCGCGAACGGGAGTCCAGAGCGTGGCGCGGGCAGCAGAAAGCAGACAACTGACAGCAAGTGGTGTGAAAAGGTAGCTAGAAGCTACGCTGGGTGCGTCAGAAAGGAACGACAGAACCAGGCAGCAACTCGACGGATCCATAGGAAAGCAAATAGACCAGCAGACCAAGGCCAAGTGGAGGTTACAGTGGAGCTGTCAGTGAATAGCAAGAGACAGTGGTAGAGAGTAGAGCTTGAAAGCAGAATGGATAAAAATGTTACTCAAGGTCAGCGGGTTTCGCAGATCAACCACGAAGTGCACATTTGGGAAAGTGCTGATGCCAACTGATTTTATCACAGTAACATCATCAATGGAGAAGCAGGGTATCGATCCCTGTACCTCTCGCATGCTAAGCGAGCGCTCTACCATTTGAGCTACATCCCCAGGACAACAACTCACACACCCTACCAACATACAAACATTGCAGCCACCTACAACACACCAAACAACGCAAGCAACCTCATAGTCAACCACTCAACTCTTCATACACACGAAAACGTGCCACAAAAAAACACGAAATACTCCGTTAACACAAACCGAGACAACCCACACCAAACAGCACACACCAACGCCTTCAGCGTATACTCCATTGTCATCGCCTTCACTCACTGAAATGTAGCAGGGCACACACGGCCCTCACGTTTTGGCTGAAATGCTTAACATTCATAACTTGTAGCTGGCTAGCATTTGTGGCTGGACGCTACGCTTTGCTGAACGCTGCACACGCCTAATCATGATCGTTCTTCTTGCGGCAATCGAGCGTACCGAAAACGTCTTGACCAACACGGCATGCATTGTCAAGGCAGGGCTCAATTTGGTGCCGCTATCAAGCGTGCTATTGACCTGATAGAACAAATCTTCAGCACCGCGAACGGGAGTCCAGAGCGTGGCGCGGGCAGCAGAAAGCAGACAACTGACAGCAAGTGGTGTGAAAAGGTAGCTAGAAGCTACGCTGGGTGCGTCAGAAAGGAACGACAGAACCAGGCAGCAACTCGACGGATCCATAGGAAAGCAAATAGACCAGCAGACCAAGGCCAAGTGGAGGTTACAGTGGAGCTGTCAGTGAATAGCAAGAGACAGTGGTAGAGAGTAGAGCTTGAAAGCAGAATGGATAAAAATGTTACTCAAGGTCAGCGGGTTTCGCAGATCAACCACGAAGTGCACATTTGGGAAAGTGCTGATGCCAACTGATTTTATCACAGTAACATCATCAATGGAGAAGCAGGGTATCGATCCCTGTACCTCTCGCATGCTAAGCGAGCGCTCTACCATTTGAGCTACATCCCCAGGACAACAACTCACACACCCTACCAACATACAAACATTGCAGCCACCTACAACACACCAAACAACGCAAGCAACCTCATAGTCAACCACTCAACTCTTCATACACACGAAAACGTGCCACAAAAAAACACGAAATACTCCGTTAACACAAACCGAGACAACCCACACCAAACAGCACACACCAACGCCTTCAGCGTATACTCCATTGTCATCGCCTTCACTCACTGAAATGTAGCAGGGCACACACGGCCCTCACGTTTTGGCTGAAATGCTTAACATTCATAACTTGTAGCTGGCTAGCATTTGTGGCTGGACGCTACGCTTTGCTGAACGCTGCACACGCCTAATCATGATCGTTCTTCTTGCGGCAATCGAGCGTACCGAAAACGTCTTGACCAACACGGCATGCATTGTCAAGGCAGGGCTCAATTTGGTGCCGCTATCAAGCGTGCTATTGACCTGATAGAACAAATCTTCAGCACCGCGAACGGGAGTCCAGAGCGTGGCGCGGGCAGCAGAAAGCAGACAACTGACAGCAAGTGGTGTGAAAAGGTAGCTAGAAGCTACGCTGGGTGCGTCAGAAAGGAACGACAGAACCAGGCAGCAACTCGACGGATCCATAGGAAAGCAAATAGACCAGCAGACCAAGGCCAAGTGGAGGTTACAGTGGAGCTGTCAGTGAATAGCAAGAGACAGTGGTAGAGAGTAGAGCTTGAAAGCAGAATGGATAAAAATGTTACTCAAGGTCAGCGGGTTTCGCAGATCAACCACGAAGTGCACATTTGGGAAAGTGCTGATGCCAACTGATTTTATCACAGTAACATCATCAATGGAGAAGCAGGGTATCGATCCCTGTACCTCTCGCATGCTAAGCGAGCGCTCTACCATTTGAGCTACATCCCCAGGACAACAACTCACACACCCTACCAACATACAAACATTGCAGCCACCTACAACACACCAAACAACGCAAGCAACCTCATAGTCAACCACTCAACTCTTCATACACACGAAAACGTGCCACAAAAAAACACGAAATACTCCGTTAACACAAACCGAGACAACCCACACCAAACAGCACACACCAACGCCTTCAGCGTATACTCCATTGTCATCGCCTTCACTCACTGAAATGTAGCAGGGCACACACGGCCCTCACGTTTTGGCTGAAATGCTTAACATTCATAACTTGTAGCTGGCTAGCATTTGTGGCTGGACGCTACGCTTTGCTGAACGCTGCACACGCCTAATCATGATCGTTCTTCTTGCGGCAATCGAGCGTACCGAAAACGTCTTGACCAACACGGCATGCATTGTCAAGGCAGGGCTCAATTTGGTGCCGCTATCAAGCGTGCTATTGACCTGATAGAACAAATCTTCAGCACCGCGAACGGGAGTCCAGAGCGTGGCGCGGGCAGCAGAAAGCAGACAACTGACAGCAAGTGGTGTGAAAAGGTAGCTAGAAGCTACGCTGGGTGCGTCAGAAAGGAACGACAGAACCAGGCAGCAACTCGACGGATCCATAGGAAAGCAAATAGACCAGCAGACCAAGGCCAAGTGGAGGTTACAGTGGAGCTGTCAGTGAATAGCAAGAGACAGTGGTAGAGAGTAGAGCTTGAAAGCAGAATGGATAAAAATGTTACTCAAGGTCAGCGGGTTTCGCAGATCAACCACGAAGTGCACATTTGGGAAAGTGCTGATGCCAACTGATTTTATCACAGTAACATCATCAATGGAGAAGCAGGGTATCGATCCCTGTACCTCTCGCATGCTAAGCGAGCGCTCTACCATTTGAGCTACATCCCCAGGACAACAACTCACACACCCTACCAACATACAAACATTGCAGCCACCTACAACACACCAAACAACGCAAGCAACCTCATAGTCAACCACTCAACTCTTCATACACACGAAAACGTGCCACAAAAAAACACGAAATACTCCGTTAACACAAACCGAGACAACCCACACCAAACAGCACACACCAACGCCTTCAGCGTATACTCCATTGTCATCGCCTTCACTCACTGAAATGTAGCAGGGCACACACGGCCCTCACGTTTTGGCTGAAATGCTTAACATTCATAACTTGTAGCTGGCTAGCATTTGTGGCTGGACGCTACGCTTTGCTGAACGCTGCACACGCCTAATCATGATCGTTCTTCTTGCGGCAATCGAGCGTACCGAAAACGTCTTGACCAACACGGCATGCATTGTCAAGGCAGGGCTCAATTTGGTGCCGCTATCAAGCGTGCTATTGACCTGATAGAACAAATCTTCAGCACCGCGAACGGGAGTCCAGAGCGTGGCGCGGGCAGCAGAAAGCAGACAACTGACAGCAAGTGGTGTGAAAAGGTAGCTAGAAGCTACGCTGGGTGCGTCAGAAAGGAACGACAGAACCAGGCAGCAACTCGACGGATCCATAGGAAAGCAAATAGACCAGCAGACCAAGGCCAAGTGGAGGTTACAGTGGAGCTGTCAGTGAATAGCAAGAGACAGTGGTAGAGAGTAGAGCTTGAAAGCAGAATGGATAAAAATGTTACTCAAGGTCAGCGGGTTTCGCAGATCAACCACGAAGTGCACATTTGGGAAAGTGCTGATGCCAACTGATTTTATCACAGTAACATCATCAATGGAGAAGCAGGGTATCGATCCCTGTACCTCTCGCATGCTAAGCGAGCGCTCTACCATTTGAGCTACATCCCCAGGACAACAACTCACACACCCTACCAACATACAAACATTGCAGCCACCTACAACACACCAAACAACGCAAGCAACCTCATAGTCAACCACTCAACTCTTCATACACACGAAAACGTGCCACAAAAAAACACGAAATACTCCGTTAACACAAACCGAGACAACCCACACCAAACAGCACACACCAACGCCTTCAGCGTATACTCCATTGTCATCGCCTTCACTCACTGAAATGTAGCAGGGCACACACGGCCCTCACGTTTTGGCTGAAATGCTTAACATTCATAACTTGTAGCTGGCTAGCATTTGTGGCTGGACGCTACGCTTTGCTGAACGCTGCACACGCCTAATCATGATCGTTCTTCTTGCGGCAATCGAGCGTACCGAAAACGTCTTGACCAACACGGCATGCATTGTCAAGGCAGGGCTCAATTTGGTGCCGCTATCAAGCGTGCTATTGACCTGATAGAACAAATCTTCAGCACCGCGAACGGGAGTCCAGAGCGTGGCGCGGGCAGCAGAAAGCAGACAACTGACAGCAAGTGGTGTGAAAAGGTAGCTAGAAGCTACGCTGGGTGCGTCAGAAAGGAACGACAGAACCAGGCAGCAACTCGACGGATCCATAGGAAAGCAAATAGACCAGCAGACCAAGGCCAAGTGGAGGTTACAGTGGAGCTGTCAGTGAATAGCAAGAGACAGTGGTAGAGAGTAGAGCTTGAAAGCAGAATGGATAAAAATGTTACTCAAGGTCAGCGGGTTTCGCAGATCAACCACGAAGTGCACATTTGGGAAAGTGCTGATGCCAACTGATTTTATCACAGTAACATCATCAATGGAGAAGCAGGGTATCGATCCCTGTACCTCTCGCATGCTAAGCGAGCGCTCTACCATTTGAGCTACATCCCCAGGACAACAACTCACACACCCTACCAACATACAAACATTGCAGCCACCTACAACACACCAAACAACGCAAGCAACCTCATAGTCAACCACTCAACTCTTCATACACACGAAAACGTGCCACAAAAAAACACGAAATACTCCGTTAACACAAACCGAGACAACCCACACCAAACAGCACACACCAACGCCTTCAGCGTATACTCCATTGTCATCGCCTTCACTCACTGAAATGTAGCAGGGCACACACGGCCCTCACGTTTTGGCTGAAATGCTTAACATTCATAACTTGTAGCTGGCTAGCATTTGTGGCTGGACGCTACGCTTTGCTGAACGCTGCACACGCCTAATCATGATCGTTCTTCTTGCGGCAATCGAGCGTACCGAAAACGTCTTGACCAACACGGCATGCATTGTCAAGGCAGGGCTCAATTTGGTGCCGCTATCAAGCGTGCTATTGACCTGATAGAACAAATCTTCAGCACCGCGAACGGGAGTCCAGAGCGTGGCGCGGGCAGCAGAAAGCAGACAACTGACAGCAAGTGGTGTGAAAAGGTAGCTAGAAGCTACGCTGGGTGCGTCAGAAAGGAACGACAGAACCAGGCAGCAACTCGACGGATCCATAGGAAAGCAAATAGACCAGCAGACCAAGGCCAAGTGGAGGTTACAGTGGAGCTGTCAGTGAATAGCAAGAGACAGTGGTAGAGAGTAGAGCTTGAAAGCAGAATGGATAAAAATGTTACTCAAGGTCAGCGGGTTTCGCAGATCAACCACGAAGTGCACATTTGGGAAAGTGCTGATGCCAACTGATTTTATCACAGTAACATCATCAATGGAGAAGCAGGGTATCGATCCCTGTACCTCTCGCATGCTAAGCGAGCGCTCTACCATTTGAGCTACATCCCCAGGACAACAACTCACACACCCTACCAACATACAAACATTGCAGCCACCTACAACACACCAAACAACGCAAGCAACCTCATAGTCAACCACTCAACTCTTCATACACACGAAAACGTGCCACAAAAAAACACGAAATACTCCGTTAACACAAACCGAGACAACCCACACCAAACAGCACACACCAACGCCTTCAGCGTATACTCCATTGTCATCGCCTTCACTCACTGAAATGTAGCAGGGCACACACGGCCCTCACGTTTTGGCTGAAATGCTTAACATTCATAACTTGTAGCTGGCTAGCATTTGTGGCTGGACGCTACGCTTTGCTGAACGCTGCACACGCCTAATCATGATCGTTCTTCTTGCGGCAATCGAGCGTACCGAAAACGTCTTGACCAACACGGCATGCATTGTCAAGGCAGGGCTCAATTTGGTGCCGCTATCAAGCGTGCTATTGACCTGATAGAACAAATCTTCAGCACCGCGAACGGGAGTCCAGAGCGTGGCGCGGGCAGCAGAAAGCAGACAACTGACAGCAAGTGGTGTGAAAAGGTAGCTAGAAGCTACGCTGGGTGCGTCAGAAAGGAACGACAGAACCAGGCAGCAACTCGACGGATCCATAGGAAAGCAAATAGACCAGCAGACCAAGGCCAAGTGGAGGTTACAGTGGAGCTGTCAGTGAATAGCAAGAGACAGTGGTAGAGAGTAGAGCTTGAAAGCAGAATGGATAAAAATGTTACTCAAGGTCAGCGGGTTTCGCAGATCAACCACGAAGTGCACATTTGGGAAAGTGCTGATGCCAACTGATTTTATCACAGTAACATCATCAATGGAGAAGCAGGGTATCGATCCCTGTACCTCTCGCATGCTAAGCGAGCGCTCTACCATTTGAGTACATCCCCAGGACAACAACTCACACACCCTACCAACATACAAACATTGCAGCCACCTACAACACACCAAACAACGCAAGCAACCTCATAGTCAACCACTCAACTCTTCATACACACGAAAACGTGCCACAAAAAAACACGAAATACTCCGTTAACACAAACCGAGACAACCCACACCAAACAGCACACACCAACGCCTTCAGCGTATACTCCATTGTCATCGCCTTCACTCACTGAAATGTAGCAGGGCACACACGGCCCTCACGTTTTGGCTGAAATGCTTAACATTCATAACTTGTAGCTGGCTAGCATTTGTGGCTGGACGCTACGCTTTGCTGAACGCTGCACACGCCTAATCATGATCGTTCTTCTTGCGGCAATCGAGCGTACCGAAAACGTCTTGACCAACACGGCATGCATTGTCAAGGCAGGGCTCAATTTGGTGCCGCTATCAAGCGTGCTATTGACCTGATAGAACAAATCTTCAGCACCGCGAACGGGAGTCCAGAGCGTGGCGCGGGCAGCAGAAAGCAGACAACTGACAGCAAGTGGTGTGAAAAGGTAGCTAGAAGCTACGCTGGGTGCGTCAGAAAGGAACGACAGAACCAGGCAGCAACTCGACGGATCCATAGGAAAGCAAATAGACCAGCAGACCAAGGCCAAGTGGAGGTTACAGTGGAGCTGTCAGTGAATAGCAAGAGACAGTGGTAGAGAGTAGAGCTTGAAAGCAGAATGGATAAAAATGTTACTCAAGGTCAGCGGGTTTCGCAGATCAACCACGAAGTGCACATTTGGGAAAGTGCTGATGCCAACTGATTTTATCACAGTAACATCATCAATGGAGAAGCAGGGTATCGATCCCTGTACCTCTCGCATGCTAAGCGAGCGCTCTACCATTTGAGCTACATCCCCAGGACAACAACTCACACACCCTACCAACATACAAACATTGCAGCCACCTACAACACACCAAACAACGCAAGCAACCTCATAGTCAACCACTCAACTCTTCATACACACGAAAACGTGCCACAAAAAAACACGAAATACTCCGTTAACACAAACCGAGACAACCCACACCAAACAGCACACACCAACGCCTTCAGCGTATACTCCATTGTCATCGCCTTCACTCACTGAAATGTAGCAGGGCACACACGGCCCTCACGTTTTGGCTGAAATGCTTAACATTCATAACTTGCAGCTGGCTAGCATTTGTGGCTGGACGCTACGCTTTGCTGAACGCTGCACACGCCTAATCATGATCGTTCTTCTTGCGGCAATCGAGCGTACCGAAAACGTCTTGACCAACACGGCATGCATTGTCAAGGCAGGGCTCAATTTGGTGCCGCTATCAAGCGTGCTATTGACCTGATAGAACAAATCTTCAGCACCGCGAACGGGAGTCCAGAGCGTGGCGCGGGCAGCAGAAAGCAGACAACTGACAGCAAGTGGTGTGAAAAGGTAGCTAGAAGCTACGCTGGGTGCGTCAGAAAGGAACGACAGAACCAGGCAGCAACTCGACGGATCCATAGGAAAGCAAATAGACCAGCAGACCAAGGCCAAGTGGAGGTTACAGTGGAGCTGTCAGTGAATAGCAAGAGACAGTGGTAGAGAGTAGAGCTTGAAAGCAGAATGGATAAAAATGTTACTCAAGGTCAGCGGGTTTCGCAGATCAACCACGAAGTGCACATTTGGGAAAGTGCTGATGCCAACTGATTTTATCACAGTAACATCATCAATGGAGAAGCAGGGTATCGATCCCTGTACCTCTCGCATGCTAAGCGAGCGCTCTACCATTTGAGCTACATCCCCAGGACAACAACTCACACACCCTACCAACATACAAACATTGCAGCCACCTACAACACACCAAACAACGCAAGCAACCTCATAGTCAACCACTCAACTCTTCATACACACGAAAACGTGCCACAAAAAAAAACGAAATACTCCGTTAACACAAACCGAGACAACCCACACCAAACAGCACACACCAACGCCTTCAGCGTATACTCCATTGTCATCGCCTTCACTCACTGAAATGTAGCAGGGCACACACGGCCCTCACGTTTTGGCTGAAATGCTTAACATTCATAACTTGTAGCTGGCTAGCATTTGTGGCTGGACGCTACGCTTTGCTGAACGCTGCACACGCCTAATCATGATCGTTCTTCTTGCGGCAATCGAGCGTACCGAAAACGTCTTGACCAACACGGCATGCATTGTCAAGGCAGGGCTCAATTTGGTGCCGCTATCAAGCGTGCTATTGACCTGATAGAACAAATCTTCAGCACCGCGAACGGGAGTCCAGAGCGTGGCGCGGGCAGCAGAAAGCAGACAACTGACAGCAAGTGGTGTGAAAAGGTAGCTAGAAGCTACGCTGGGTGCGTCAGAAAGGAACGACAGAACCAGGCAGCAACTCGACGGATCCATAGGAAAGCAAATAGACCAGCAGACCAAGGCCAAGTGGAGGTTACAGTGGAGCTGTCAGTGAATAGCAAGAGACAGTGGTAGAGAGTAGAGCTTGAAAGCAGAATGGATAAAAATGTTACTCAAGGTCAGCGGGTTTCGCAGATCAACCACGAAGTGCACATTTGGGAAAGTGCTGATGCCAACTGATTTTATCACAGTAACATCATCAATGGAGAAGCAGGGTATCGATCCCTGTACCTCTCGCATGCTAAGCGAGCGCTCTACCATTTGAGCTACATCCCCAGGACAACAACTCACACACCCTACCAACATACAAACATTGCAGCCACCTACAACACACCAAACAACGCAAGCAACCTCATAGTCAACCACTCAACTCTTCATACACACGAAAACGTGCCACAAAAAAATACGAAATACTCCGTTAACACAAACCGAGACAACCCACACCAAACAGCACACACCAACGCCTTCAGCGTATACTCCATTGTCATCGCCTTCACTCACTGAAATGTAGCAGGGCACACACGGCCCTCACGTTTTGGCTGAAATGCTTAACATTCATAACTTGTAGCTGGCTAGCATTTGTGGCTGGACGCTACGCTTTGCTGAACGCTGCACACGCCTAATCATGATCGTTCTTCTTGCGGCAATCGAGCGTACCGAAAACGTCTTGACCAACACGGCATGCATTGTCAAGGCAGGGCTCAATTTGGTGCCGCTATCAAGCGTGCTATTGACCTGATAGAACAAATCTTCAGCACCGCGAACGGGAGTCCAGAGCGTGGCGCGGGCAGCAGAAAGCAGACAACTGACAGCAAGTGGTGTGAAAAGGTAGCTAGAAGCTACGCTGGGTGCGTCAGAAAGGAACGACAGAACCAGGCAGCAACTCGACGGATCCATAGGAAAGCAAATAGACCAGCAGACCAAGGCCAAGTGGAGGTTACAGTGGAGCTGTCAGTGAATAGCAAGAGACAGTGGTAGAGAGTAGAGCTTGAAAGCAGAATGGATAAAAATGTTACTCAAGGTCAGCGGGTTTCGCAGATCAACCACGAAGTGCACATTTGGGAAAGTGCTGATGCCAACTGATTTTATCACAGTAACATCATCAATGGAGAAGCAGGGTATCGATCCCTGTACCTCTCGCATGCTAAGCGAGCGCTCTACCATTTGAGCTACATCCCCAGGACAACAACTCACACACCCTACCAACATACAAACATTGCAGCCACCTACAACACACCAAACAACGCAAGCAACCTCATAGTCAACCACTCAACTCTTCATACACACGAAAACGTGCCACAAAAAAATACGAAATACTCCGTTAACACAAACCGAGACAACCCACACCAAACAGCACACACCAACGCCTTCAGCGTATACTCCATTGTCATCGCCTTCACTCACTGAAATGTAGCAGGGCACACACGGCCCTCACGTTTTGGCTGAAATGCTTAACATTCATAACTTGTAGCTGGCTAGCATTTGTGGCTGGACGCTACGCTTTGCTGAACGCTGCACACGCCTAATCATGATCGTTCTTCTTGCGGCAATCGAGCGTACCGAAAACGTCTTGACCAACACGGCATGCATTGTCAAGGCAGGGCTCAATTTGGTGCCGCTATCAAGCGTGCTATTGACCTGATAGAACAAATCTTCAGCACCGCGAACGGGAGTCCAGAGCGTGGCGCGGGCAGCAGAAAGCAGACAACTGACAGCAAGTGGTGTGAAAAGGTAGCTAGAAGCTACGCTGGGTGCGTCAGAAAGGAACGACAGAACCAGGCAGCAACTCGACGGATCCATAGGAAAGCAAATAGACCAGCAGACCAAGGCCAAGTGGAGGTTACAGTGGAGCTGTCAGTGAATAGCAAGAGACAGTGGTAGAGAGTAGAGCTTGAAAGCAGAATGGATAAAAATGTTACTCAAGGTCAGCGGGTTTCGCAGATCAACCACGAAGTGCACATTTGGGAAAGTGCTGATGCCAACTGATTTTATCACAGTAACATCATCAATGGAGAAGCAGGGTATCGATCCCTGTACCTCTCGCATGCTAAGCGAGCGCTCTACCATTTGAGCTACATCCCCAGGACAACAACTCACACACCCTACCAACATACAAACATTGCAGCCACCTACAACACACCAAACAACGCAAGCAACCTCATAGTCAACCACTCAACTCTTCATACACACGAAAACGTGCCACAAAAAAACACGAAATACTCCGTTAACACAAACCGAGACAACCCACACCAAACAGCACACACCAACGCCTTCAGCGTATACTCCATTGTCATCGCCTTCACTCACTGAAATGTAGCAGGGCACACACGGCCCTCACGTTTTGGCTGAAATGCTTAACATTCATAACTTGTAGCTGGCTAGCATTTGTGGCTGGACGCTACGCTTTGCTGAACGCTGCACACGCCTAATCATGATCGTTCTTCTTGCGGCAATCGAGCGTACCGAAAACGTCTTGACCAACACGGCATGCATTGTCAAGGCAGGGCTCAATTTGGTGCCGCTATCAAGCGTGCTATTGACCTGATAGAACAAATCTTCAGCACCGCGAACGGGAGTCCAGAGCGTGGCGCGGGCAGCAGAAAGCAGACAACTGACAGCAAGTGGTGTGAAAAGGTAGCTAGAAGCTACGCTGGGTGCGTCAGAAAGGAACGACAGAACCAGGCAGCAACTCGACGGATCCATAGGAAAGCAAATAGACCAGCAGACCAAGGCCAAGTGGAGGTTACAGTGGAGCTGTCAGTGAATAGCAAGAGACAGTGGTAGAGAGTAGAGCTTGAAAGCAGAATGGATAAAAATGTTACTCAAGGTCAGCGGGTTTCGCAGATCAACCACGAAGTGCACATTTGGGAAAGTGCTGATGCCAACTGATTTTATCACAGTAACATCATCAATGGAGAAGCAGGGTATCGATCCCTGTACCTCTCGCATGCTAAGCGAGCGCTCTACCATTTGAGCTACATCCCCAGGACAACAACTCACACACCCTACCAACATACAAACATTGCAGCCACCTACAACACACCAAACAACGCAAGCAACCTCATAGTCAACCACTCAACTCTTCATACACACGAAAACGTGCCACAAAAAAATACGAAATACTCCGTTAACACAAACCGAGACAACCCACACCAAACAGCACACACCAACGCCTTCAGCGTATACTCCATTGTCATCGCCTTCACTCACTGAAATGTAGCAGGGCACACACGGCCCTCACGTTTTGGCTGAAATGCTTAACATTCATAACTTGCAGCTGGCTAGCATTTGTGGCTGGACGCCACGCTTTGCTGAACGCTGCACACGCCTAATCATGATCGTTCTTCTTGCGGCAATCGAGCGTACCGAAAACGTCTTGACCAACACGGCATGCATTGTCAAGGCAGGGCTCAATTTGGTGCCGCTATCAAGCGTGCTATTGACCTGATAGAACAAATCTTCAGCACCGCGAACGGGAGTCCAGAGCGTGGCGCGGGCAGCAGAAAGCAGACAACTGACAGCAAGTGGTGTGAAAAGGTAGCTAGAAGCTACGCTGGGTGCGTCAGAAAGGAACGACAGAACCAGGCAGCAACTCGACGGATCCATAGGAAAGCAAATAGACCAGCAGACCAAGGCCAAGTGGAGGTTACAGTGGAGCTGTCAGTGAATAGCAAGAGACAGTGGTAGAGAGTAGAGCTTGAAAGCAGAATGGATAAAAATGTTACTCAAGGTCAGCGGGTTTCGCAGATCAACCACGAAGTGCACATTTGGGAAAGTGCTGATGCCAACTGATTTTATCACAGTAACATCATCAATGGAGAAGCAGGGTATCGATCCCTGTACCTCTCGCATGCTAAGCGAGCGCTCTACCATTTGAGCTACATCCCCAGGACAACAACTCACACACCCTACCAACATACAAACATTGCAGCCACCTACAACACACCAAACAACGCAAGCAACCTCATAGTCAACCACTCAACTCTTCATACACACGAAAACGTGCCACAAAAAAATACGAAATACTCCGTTAACACAAACCGAGACAACCCACACCAAACAGCACACACCAACGCCTTCAGCGTATACTCCATTGTCATCGCCTTCACTCACTGAAATGTAGCAGGGCACACACGGCCCTCACGTTTTGGCTGAAATGCTTAACATTCATAACTTGCAGCTGGCTAGCATTTGTGGCTGGACGCCACGCTTTGCTGAACGCTGCACACGCCTAATCATGATCGTTCTTCTTGCGGCAATCGAGCGTACCGAAAACGTCTTGACCAACACGGCATGCATTGTCAAGGCAGGGCTCAATTTGGTGCCGCTATCAAGCGTGCTATTGACCTGATAGAACAAATCTTCAGCACCGCGAACGGGAGTCCAGAGCGTGGCGCGGGCAGCAGAAAGCAGACAACTGACAGCAAGTGGTGTGAAAAGGTAGCTAGAAGCTACGCTGGGTGCGTCAGAAAGGAACGACAGAACCAGGCAGCAACTCGACGGATCCATAGGAAAGCAAATAGACCAGCAGACCAAGGCCAAGTGGAGGTTACAGTGGAGCTGTCAGTGAATAGCAAGAGACAGTGGTAGAGAGTAGAGCTTGAAAGCAGAATGGATAAAAATGTTACTCAAGGTCAGCGGGTTTCGCAGATCAACCACGAAGTGCACATTTGGGAAAGTGCTGATGCCAACTGATTTTATCACAGTAACATCATCAATGGAGAAGCAGGGTATCGATCCCTGTACCTCTCGCATGCTAAGCGAGCGCTCTACCATTTGAGCTACATCCCCAGGACAACAACTCACACACCCTACCAACATACAAACATTGCAGCCACCTACAACGCACCAAACAACGCAAGCAACCTCATAGTCAACCACTCAACTCTTCATACACACGAAAACGTGCCACAAAAAAATACGAAATACTCCGTTAACACAAACCGAGACAACCCACACCAAACAGCACACACCAACGCCTTCAGCGTATACTCCATTGTCATCGCCTTCACTCACTGAAATGTAGCAGGGCACACACGGCCCTCACGTTTTGGCTGAAATGCTTAACATTCATAACTTGCAGCTGGCTAGCATTTGTGGCTGGACGCCACGCTTTGCTGAACGCTGCACACGCCTAATCATGATCGTTCTTCTTGCGGCAATCGAGCGTACCGAAAACGTCTTGACCAACACGGCATGCATTGTCAAGGCAGGGCTCAATTTGGTGCCGCTATCAAGCGTGCTATTGACCTGATAGAACAAATCTTCAGCACCGCGAACGGGAGTCCAGAGCGTGGCGCGGGCAGCAGAAAGCAGACAACTGACAGCAAGTGGTGTGAAAAGGTAGCTAGAAGCTACGCTGGGTGCGTCAGAAAGGAACGACAGAACCAGGCAGCAACTCGACGGATCCATAGGAAAGCAAATAGACCAGCAGACCAAGGCCAAGTGGAGGTTACAGTGGAGCTGTCAGTGAATAGCAAGAGACAGTGGTAGAGAGTAGAGCTTGAAAGCAGAATGGATAAAAATGTTACTCAAGGTCAGCGGGTTTCGCAGATCAACCACGAAGTGCACATTTGGGAAAGTGCTGATGCCAACTGATTTTATCACAGTAACATCATCAATGGAGAAGCAGGGTATCGATCCCTGTACCTCTCGCATGCTAAGCGAGCGCTCTACCATTTGAGCTACATCCCCAGGACAACAACTCACACACCCTACCAACATACAAACATTGCAGCCACCTACAACACACCAAACAACGCAAGCAACCTCATAGTCAACCACTCAACTCTTCATACACACGAAAACGTGCCACAAAAAAATACGAAATACTCCGTTAACACAAACCGAGACAACCCACACCAAACAGCACACACCAACGCCTTCAGCGTATACTCCATTGTCATCGCCTTCACTCACTGAAATGTAGCAGGGCACACACGGCCCTCACGTTTTGGCTGAAATGCTTAACATTCATAACTTGCAGCTGGCTAGCATTTGTGGCTGGACGCCACGCTTTGCTGAACGCTGCACACGCCTAATCATGATCGTTCTTCTTGCGGCAATCGAGCGTACCGAAAACGTCTTGACCAACACGGCATGCATTGTCAAGGCAGGGCTCAATTTGGTGCCGCTATCAAGCGTGCTATTGACCTGATAGAACAAATCTTCAGCACCGCGAACGGGAGTCCAGAGCGTGGCGCGGGCAGCAGAAAGCAGACAACTGACAGCAAGTGGTGTGAAAAGGTAGCTAGAAGCTACGCTGGGTGCGTCAGAAAGGAACGACAGAACCAGGCAGCAACTCGACGGATCCATAGGAAAGCAAATAGACCAGCAGACCAAGGCCAAGTGGAGGTTACAGTGGAGCTGTCAGTGAATAGCAAGAGACAGTGGTAGAGAGTAGAGCTTGAAAGCAGAATGGATAAAAATGTTACTCAAGGTCAGCGGGTTTCGCAGATCAACCACGAAGTGCACATTTGGGAAAGTGCTGATGCCAACTGATTTTATCACAGTAACATCATCAATGGAGAAGCAGGGTATCGATCCCTGTACCTCTCGCATGCTAAGCGAGCGCTCTACCATTTGAGCTACATCCCCAGGACAACAACTCACACACCCTACCAACATACAAACATTGCAGCCACCTACAACACACCAAACAACGCAAGCAACCTCATAGTCAACCACTCAACTCCTCATACACACGAAAACGTGCCACAAAAAAACACGAAATACTCCGTTAACACAAACCGAGACAACCCACACCAAACAGCACACACCAACGCCTTCAGCGTATACTCCATTGTCATCGCCTTCACTCACTGAAATGTAGCAGGGCACACACGGCCCTCACGTTTTGGCTGAAATGCTTAACATTCATAACTTGTAGCTGGCTAGCATTTGTGGCTGGACGCTACGCTTTGCTGAACGCTGCACACGCCTAATCATGATCGTTCTTCTTGCGGCAATCGAGCGTACCGAAAACGTCTTGACCAACACGGCATGCATTGTCAAGGCAGGGCTCAATTTGGTGCCGCTATCAAGCGTGCTATTGACCTGATAGAACAAATCTTCAGCACCGCGAACGGGAGTCCAGAGCGTGGCGCGGGCAGCAGAAAGCAGACAACTGACAGCAAGTGGTGTGAAAAGGTAGCTAGAAGCTACGCTGGGTGCGTCAGAAAGGAACGACAGAACCAGGCAGCAACTCGACGGATCCATAGGAAAGCAAATAGACCAGCAGACCAAGGCCAAGTGGAGGTTACAGTGGAGCTGTCAGTGAATAGCAAGAGACAGTGGTAGAGAGTAGAGCTTGAAAGCAGAATGGATAAAAATGTTACTCAAGGTCAGCGGGTTTCGCAGATCAACCACGAAGTGCACATTTGGGAAAGTGCTGATGCCAACTGATTTTATCACAGTAACATCATCAATGGAGAAGCAGGGTATCGATCCCTGTACCTCTCGCATGCTAAGCGAGCGCTCTACCATTTGAGCTACATCCCCAGGACAACAACTCACACACCCTACCAACATACAAACATTGCAGCCACCTACAACACACCAAACAACGCAAGCAACCTCATAGTCAACCACTCAACTCTTCATACACACGAAAACGTGCCACAAAAAAACACGAAATACTCCGTTAACACAAACCGAGACAACCCACACCAAACAGCACACACCAACGCCTTCAGCGTATACTCCATTGTCATCGCCTTCACTCACTGAAATGTAGCAGGGCACACACGGCCCTCACGTTTTGGCTGAAATGCTTAACATTCATAACTTGTAGCTGGCTAGCATTTGTGGCTGGACGCTACGCTTTGCTGAACGCTGCACACGCCTAATCATGATCGTTCTTCTTGCGGCAATCGAGCGTACCGAAAACGTCTTGACCAACACGGCATGCATTGTCAAGGCAGGGCTCAATTTGGTGCCGCTATCAAGCGTGCTATTGACCTGATAGAACAAATCTTCAGCACCGCGAACGGGAGTCCAGAGCGTGGCGCGGGCAGCAGAAAGCAGACAACTGACAGCAAGTGGTGTGAAAAGGTAGCTAGAAGCTACGCTGGGTGCGTCAGAAAGGAACGACAGAACCAGGCAGCAACTCGACGGATCCATAGGAAAGCAAATAGACCAGCAGACCAAGGCCAAGTGGAGGTTACAGTGGAGCTGTCAGTGAATAGCAAGAGACAGTGGTAGAGAGTAGAGCTTGAAAGCAGAATGGATAAAAATGTTACTCAAGGTCAGCGGGTTTCGCAGATCAACCACGAAGTGCACATTTGGGAAAGTGCTGATGCCAACTGATTTTATCACAGTAACATCATCAATGGAGAAGCAGGGTATCGATCCCTGTACCTCTCGCATGCTAAGCGAGCGCTCTACCATTTGAGCTACATCCCCAGGACAACAACTCACACACCCTACCAACATACAAACATTGCAGCCACCTACAACACACCAAACAACGCAAGCAACCTCATAGTCAACCACTCAACTCTTCATACACACGAAAACGTGCCACAAAAAAACACGAAATACTCCGTTAACACAAACCGAGACAACCCACACCAAACAGCACACACCAACGCCTTCAGCGTATACTCCATTGTCATCGCCTTCACTCACTGAAATGTAGCAGGGCACACACGGCCCTCACGTTTTGGCTGAAATGCTTAACATTCATAACTTGTAGCTGGCTAGCATTTGTGGCTGGACGCTACGCTTTGCTGAACGCTGCACACGCCTAATCATGATCGTTCTTCTTGCGGCAATCGAGCGTACCGAAAACGTCTTGACCAACACGGCATGCATTGTCAAGGCAGGGCTCAATTTGGTGCCGCTATCAAGCGTGCTATTGACCTGATAGAACAAATCTTCAGCACCGCGAACGGGAGTCCAGAGCGTGGCGCGGGCAGCAGAAAGCAGACAACTGACAGCAAGTGGTGTGAAAAGGTAGCTAGAAGCTACGCTGGGTGCGTCAGAAAGGAACGACAGAACCAGGCAGCAACTCGACGGATCCATAGGAAAGCAAATAGACCAGCAGACCAAGGCCAAGTGGAGGTTACAGTGGAGCTGTCAGTGAATAGCAAGAGACAGTGGTAGAGAGTAGAGCTTGAAAGCAGAATGGATAAAAATGTTACTCAAGGTCAGCGGGTTTCGCAGATCAACCACGAAGTGCACATTTGGGAAAGTGCTGATGCCAACTGATTTTATCACAGTAACATCATCAATGGAGAAGCAGGGTATCGATCCCTGTACCTCTCGCATGCTAAGCGAGCGCTCTACCATTTGAGCTACATCCCCAGGACAACAACTCACACACCCTACCAACATACAAACATTGCAGCCACCTACAACACACCAAACAACGCAAGCAACCTCATAGTCAACCACTCAACTCTTCATACACACGAAAACGTGCCACAAAAAAACACGAAATACTCCGTTAACACAAACCGAGACAACCCACACCAAACAGCACACACCAACGCCTTCAGCGTATACTCCATTGTCATCGCCTTCACTCACTGAAATGTAGCAGGGCACACACGGCCCTCACGTTTTGGCTGAAATGCTTAACATTCATAACTTGTAGCTGGCTAGCATTTGTGGCTGGACGCTACGCTTTGCTGAACGCTGCACACGCCTAATCATGATCGTTCTTCTTGCGGCAATCGAGCGTACCGAAAACGTCTTGACCAACACGGCATGCATTGTCAAGGCAGGGCTCAATTTGGTGTCGCTATCAAGCGTGCTATTGACCTGATAGAACAAATCTTCAGCACCGCGAACGGGAGTCCAGAGCGTGGCGCGGGCAGCAGAAAGCAGACAACTGACAGCAAGTGGTGTGAAAAGGTAGCTAGAAGCTACGCTGGGTGCGTCAGAAAGGAACGACAGAACCAGGCAGCAACTCGACGGATCCATAGGAAAGCAAATAGACCAGCAGACCAAGGCCAAGTGGAGGTTACAGTGGAGCTGTCAGTGAATAGCAAGAGACAGTGGTAGAGAGTAGAGCTTGAAAGCAGAATGGATAAAAATGTTACTCAAGGTCAGCGGGTTTCGCAGATCAACCACGAAGTGCACATTTGGGAAAGTGCTGATGCCAACTGATTTTATCACAGTAACATCATCAATGGAGAAGCAGGGTATCGATCCCTGTACCTCTCGCATGCTAAGCGAGCGCTCTACCATTTGAGCTACATCCCCAGGACAACAACTCACACACCCTACCAACATACAAACATTGCAGCCACCTACAACACACCAAACAACGCAAGCAACCTCATAGTCAACCACTCAACTCTTCATACACACGAAAACGTGCCACAAAAAAACACGAAATACTCCGTTAACACAAACCGAGACAACCCACACCAAACAGCACACACCAACGCCTTCAGCGTATACTCCATTGTCATCGCCTTCACTCACTGAAATGTAGCAGGGCACACACGGCCCTCACGTTTTGGCTGAAATGCTTAACATTCATAACTTGTAGCTGGCTAGCATTTGTGGCTGGACGCTACGCTTTGCTGAACGCTGCACACGCCTAATCATGATCGTTCTTCTTGCGGCAATCGAGCGTACCGAAAACGTCTTGACCAACACGGCATGCATTGTCAAGGCAGGGCTCAATTTGGTGCCGCTATCAAGCGTGCTATTGACCTGATAGAACAAATCTTCAGCACCGCGAACGGGAGTCCAGAGCGTGGCGCGGGCAGCAGAAAGCAGACAACTGACAGCAAGTGGTGTGAAAAGGTAGCTAGAAGCTACGCTGGGTGCGTCAGAAAGGAACGACAGAACCAGGCAGCAACTCGACGGATCCATAGGAAAGCAAATAGACCAGCAGACCAAGGCCAAGTGGAGGTTACAGTGGAGCTGTCAGTGAATAGCAAGAGACAGTGGTAGAGAGTAGAGCTTGAAAGCAGAATGGATAAAAATGTTACTCAAGGTCAGCGGGTTTCGCAGATCAACCACGAAGTGCACATTTGGGAAAGTGCTGATGCCAACTGATTTTATCACAGTAACATCATCAATGGAGAAGCAGGGTATCGATCCCTGTACCTCTCGCATGCTAAGCGAGCGCTCTACCATTTGAGCTACATCCCCAGGACAACAACTCACACACCCTACCAACATACAAACATTGCAGCCACCTACAACACACCAAACAACGCAAGCAACCTCATAGTCAACCACTCAACTCTTCATACACACGAAAACGTGCCACAAAAAAACACGAAATACTCCGTTAACACAAACCGAGACAACCCACACCAAACAGCACACACCAACGCCTTCAGCGTATACTCCATTGTCATCGCCTTCACTCACTGAAATGTAGCAGGGCACACACGGCCCTCACGTTTTGGCTGAAATGCTTAACATTCATAACTTGTAGCTGGCTAGCATTTGTGGCTGGACGCTACGCTTTGCTGAACGCTGCACACGCCTAATCATGATCGTTCTTCTTGCGGCAATCGAGCGTACCGAAAACGTCTTGACCAACACGGCATGCATTGTCAAGGCAGGGCTCAATTTGGTGCCGCTATCAAGCGTGCTATTGACCTGATAGAACAAATCTTCAGCACCGCGAACGGGAGTCCAGAGCGTGGCGCGGGCAGCAGAAAGCAGACAACTGACAGCAAGTGGTGTGAAAAGGTAGCTAGAAGCTACGCTGGGTGCGTCAGAAAGGAACGACAGAACCAGGCAGCAACTCGACGGATCCATAGGAAAGCAAATAGACCAGCAGACCAAGGCCAAGTGGAGGTTACAGTGGAGCTGTCAGTGAATAGCAAGAGACAGTGGTAGAGAGTAGAGCTTGAAAGCAGAATGGATAAAAATGTTACTCAAGGTCAGCGGGTTTCGCAGATCAACCACGAAGTGCACATTTGGGAAAGTGCTGATGCCAACTGATTTTATCACAGTAACATCATCAATGGAGAAGCAGGGTATCGATCCCTGTACCTCTCGCATGCTAAGCGAGCGCTCTACCATTTGAGCTACATCCCCAGGACAACAACTCACACACCCTACCAACATACAAACATTGCAGCCACCTACAACACACCAAACAACGCAAGCAACCTCATAGTCAACCACTCAACTCTTCATACACACGAAAACGTGCCACAAAAAAACACGAAATACTCCGTTAACACAAACCGAGACAACCCACACCAAACAGCACACACCAACGCCTTCAGCGTATACTCCATTGTCATCGCCTTCACTCACTGAAATGTAGCAGGGCACACACGGCCCTCACGTTTTGGCTGAAATGCTTAACATTCATAACTTGCAGCTGGCTAGCATTTGTGGCTGGACGCCACGCTTTGCTGAACGCTGCACACGCCTAATCATGATCGTTCTTCTTGCGGCAATCGAGCGTACCGAAAACGTCTTGACCAACACGGCATGCATTGTCAAGGCAGGGCTCAATTTGGTGCCGCTATCAAGCGTGCTATTGACCTGATAGAACAAATCTTCAGCACCGCGAACGGGAGTCCAGAGCGTGGCGCGGGCAGCAGAAAGCAGACAACTGACAGCAAGTGGTGTGAAAAGGTAGCTAGAAGCTACGCTGGGTGCGTCAGAAAGGAACGACAGAACCAGGCAGCAACTCGACGGATCCATAGGAAAGCAAATAGACCAGCAGACCAAGGCCAAGTGGAGGTTACAGTGGAGCTGTCAGTGAATAGCAAGAGACAGTGGTAGAGAGTAGAGCTTGAAAGCAGAATGGATAAAAATGTTACTCAAGGTCAGCGGGTTTCGCAGATCAACCACGAAGTGCACATTTGGGAAAGTGCTGATGCCAACTGATTTTATCACAGTAACATCATCAATGGAGAAGCAGGGTATCGATCCCTGTACCTCTCGCATGCTAAGCGAGCGCTCTACCATTTGAGCTACATCCCCAGGACAACAACTCACACACCCTACCAACATACAAACATTGCAGCCACCTACAACACACCAAACAACGCAAGCAACCTCATAGTCAACCACTCAACTCTTCATACACACGAAAACGTGCCACAAAAAAACACGAAATACTCCGTTAACACAAACCGAGACAACCCACACCAAACAGCACACACCAACGCCTTCAGCGTATACTCCATTGTCATCGCCTTCACTCACTGAAATGTAGCAGGGCACACACGGCCCTCACGTTTTGGCTGAAATGCTTAACATTCATAACTTGTAGCTGGCTAGCATTTGTGGCTGGACGCTACGCTTTGCTGAACGCTGCACACGCCTAATCATGATCGTTCTTCTTGCGGCAATCGAGCGTACCGAAAACGTCTTGACCAACACGGCATGCATTGTCAAGGCAGGGCTCAATTTGGTGCCGCTATCAAGCGTGCTATTGACCTGATAGAACAAATCTTCAGCACCGCGAACGGGAGTCCAGAGCGTGGCGCGGGCAGCAGAAAGCAGACAACTGACAGCAAGTGGTGTGAAAAGGTAGCTAGAAGCTACGCTGGGTGCGTCAGAAAGGAACGACAGAACCAGGCAGCAACTCGACGGATCCATAGGAAAGCAAATAGACCAGCAGACCAAGGCCAAGTGGAGGTTACAGTGGAGCTGTCAGTGAATAGCAAGAGACAGTGGTAGAGAGTAGAGCTTGAAAGCAGAATGGATAAAAATGTTACTCAAGGTCAGCGGGTTTCGCAGATCAACCACGAAGTGCACATTTGGGAAAGTGCTGATGCCAACTGATTTTATCACAGTAACATCATCAATGGAGAAGCAGGGTATCGATCCCTGTACCTCTCGCATGCTAAGCGAGCGCTCTACCATTTGAGCTACATCCCCAGGACAACAACTCACACACCCTACCAACATACAAACATTGCAGCCACCTACAACACACCAAACAACGCAAGCAACCTCATAGTCAACCACTCAACTCTTCATACACACGAAAACGTGCCACAAAAAAACACGAAATACTCCGTTAACACAAACCGAGACAACCCACACCAAACAGCACACACCAACGCCTTCAGCGTATACTCCATTGTCATCGCCTTCACTCACTGAAATGTAGCAGGGCACACACGGCCCTCACGTTTTGGCTGAAATGCTTAACATTCATAACTTGTAGCTGGCTAGCATTTGTGGCTGGACGCTACGCTTTGCTGAACGCTGCACACGCCTAATCATGATCGTTCTTCTTGCGGCAATCGAGCGTACCGAAAACGTCTTGACCAACACGGCATGCATTGTCAAGGCAGGGCTCAATTTGGTGCCGCTATCAAGCGTGCTATTGACCTGATAGAACAAATCTTCAGCACCGCGAACGGGAGTCCAGAGCGTGGCGCGGGCAGCAGAAAGCAGACAACTGACAGCAAGTGGTGTGAAAAGGTAGCTAGAAGCTACGCTGGGTGCGTCAGAAAGGAACGACAGAACCAGGCAGCAACTCGACGGATCCATAGGAAAGCAAATAGACCAGCAGACCAAGGCCAAGTGGAGGTTACAGTGGAGCTGTCAGTGAATAGCAAGAGACAGTGGTAGAGAGTAGAGCTTGAAAGCAGAATGGATAAAAATGTTACTCAAGGTCAGCGGGTTTCGCAGATCAACCACGAAGTGCACATTTGGGAAAGTGCTGATGCCAACTGATTTTATCACAGTAACATCATCAATGGAGAAGCAGGGTATCGATCCCTGTACCTCTCGCATGCTAAGCGAGCGCTCTACCATTTGAGCTACATCCCCAGGACAACAACTCACACACCCTACCAACATACAAACATTGCAGCCACCTACAACACACCAAACAACGCAAGCAACCTCATAGTCAACCACTCAACTCTTCATACACACGAAAACGTGCCACAAAAAAACACGAAATACTCCGTTAACACAAACCGAGACAACCCACACCAAACAGCACACACCAACGCCTTCAGCGTATACTCCATTGTCATCGCCTTCACTCACTGAAATGTAGCAGGGCACACACGGCCCTCACGTTTTGGCTGAAATGCTTAACATTCATAACTTGCAGCTGGCTAGCATTTGTGGCTGGACGCCACGCTTTGCTGAACGCTGCACACGCCTAATCATGATCGTTCTTCTTGCGGCAATCGAGCGTACCGAAAACGTCTTGACCAACACGGCATGCATTGTCAAGGCAGGGCTCAATTTGGTGCCGCTATCAAGCGTGCTATTGACCTGATAGAACAAATCTTCAGCACCGCGAACGGGAGTCCAGAGCGTGGCGCGGGCAGCAGAAAGCAGACAACTGACAGCAAGTGGTGTGAAAAGGTAGCTAGAAGCTACGCTGGGTGCGTCAGAAAGGAACGACAGAACCAGGCAGCAACTCGACGGATCCATAGGAAAGCAAATAGACCAGCAGACCAAGGCCAAGTGGAGGTTACAGTGGAGCTGTCAGTGAATAGCAAGAGACAGTGGTAGAGAGTAGAGCTTGAAAGCAGAATGGATAAAAATGTTACTCAAGGTCAGCGGGTTTCGCAGATCAACCACGAAGTGCACATTTGGGAAAGTGCTGATGCCAACTGATTTTATCACAGTAACATCATCAATGGAGAAGCAGGGTATCGATCCCTGTACCTCTCGCATGCTAAGCGAGCGCTCTACCATTTGAGCTACATCCCCAGGACAACAACTCACACACCCTACCAACATACAAACATTGCAGCCACCTACAACACACCAAACAACGCAAGCAACCTCATAGTCAACCACTCAACTCTTCATACACACGAAAACGTGCCACAAAAAAACACGAAATACTCCGTTAACACAAACCGAGACAACCCACACCAAACAGCACACACCAACGCCTTCAGCGTATACTCCATTGTCATCGCCTTCACTCACTGAAATGTAGCAGGGCACACACGGCCCTCACGTTTTGGCTGAAATGCTTAACATTCATAACTTGTAGCTGGCTAGCATTTGTGGCTGGACGCTACGCTTTGCTGAACGCTGCACACGCCTAATCATGATCGTTCTTCTTGCGGCAATCGAGCGTACCGAAAACGTCTTGACCAACACGGCATGCATTGTCAAGGCAGGGCTCAATTTGGTGCCGCTATCAAGCGTGCTATTGACCTGATAGAACAAATCTTCAGCACCGCGAACGGGAGTCCAGAGCGTGGCGCGGGCAGCAGAAAGCAGACAACTGACAGCAAGTGGTGTGAAAAGGTAGCTAGAAGCTACGCTGGGTGCGTCAGAAAGGAACGACAGAACCAGGCAGCAACTCGACGGATCCATAGGAAAGCAAATAGACCAGCAGACCAAGGCCAAGTGGAGGTTACAGTGGAGCTGTCAGTGAATAGCAAGAGACAGTGGTAGAGAGTAGAGCTTGAAAGCAGAATGGATAAAAATGTTACTCAAGGTCAGCGGGTTTCGCAGATCAACCACGAAGTGCACATTTGGGAAAGTGCTGATGCCAACTGATTTTATCACAGTAACATCATCAATGGAGAAGCAGGGTATCGATCCCTGTACCTCTCGCATGCTAAGCGAGCGCTCTACCATTTGAGCTACATCCCCAGGACAACAACTCACACACCCTACCAACATACAAACATTGCAGCCACCTACAACACACCAAACAACGCAAGCAACCTCATAGTCAACCACTCAACTCTTCATACACACGAAAACGTGCCACAAAAAAACACGAAATACTCCGTTAACACAAACCGAGACAACCCACACCAAACAGCACACACCAACGCCTTCAGCGTATACTCCATTGTCATCGCCTTCACTCACTGAAATGTAGCAGGGCACACACGGCCCTCACGTTTTGGCTGAAATGCTTAACATTCATAACTTGTAGCTGGCTAGCATTTGTGGCTGGACGCTACGCTTTGCTGAACGCTGCACACGCCTAATCATGATCGTTCTTCTTGCGGCAATCGAGCGTACCGAAAACGTCTTGACCAACACGGCATGCATTGTCAAGGCAGGGCTCAATTTGGTGCCGCTATCAAGCGTGCTATTGACCTGATAGAACAAATCTTCAGCACCGCGAACGGGAGTCCAGAGCGTGGCGCGGGCAGCAGAAAGCAGACAACTGACAGCAAGTGGTGTGAAAAGGTAGCTAGAAGCTACGCTGGGTGCGTCAGAAAGGAACGACAGAACCAGGCAGCAACTCGACGGATCCATAGGAAAGCAAATAGACCAGCAGACCAAGGCCAAGTGGAGGTTACAGTGGAGCTGTCAGTGAATAGCAAGAGACAGTGGTAGAGAGTAGAGCTTGAAAGCAGAATGGATAAAAATGTTACTCAAGGTCAGCGGGTTTCGCAGATCAACCACGAAGTGCACATTTGGGAAAGTGCTGATGCCAACTGATTTTATCACAGTAACATCATCAATGGAGAAGCAGGGTATCGATCCCTGTACCTCTCGCATGCTAAGCGAGCGCTCTACCATTTGAGCTACATCCCCAGGACAACAACTCACACACCCTACCAACATACAAACATTGCAGCCACCTACAACACACCAAACAACGCAAGCAACCTCATAGTCAACCACTCAACTCTTCATACACACGAAAACGTGCCACAAAAAAACACGAAATACTCCGTTAACACAAACCGAGACAACCCACACCAAACAGCACACACCAACGCCTTCAGCGTATACTCCATTGTCATCGCCTTCACTCACTGAAATGTAGCAGGGCACACACGGCCCTCACGTTTTGGCTGAAATGCTTAACATTCATAACTTGTAGCTGGCTAGCATTTGTGGCTGGACGCTACGCTTTGCTGAACGCTGCACACGCCTAATCATGATCGTTCTTCTTGCGGCAATCGAGCGTACCGAAAACGTCTTGACCAACACGGCATGCATTGTCAAGGCAGGGCTCAATTTGGTGCCGCTATCAAGCGTGCTATTGACCTGATAGAACAAATCTTCAGCACCGCGAACGGGAGTCCAGAGCGTGGCGCGGGCAGCAGAAAGCAGACAACTGACAGCAAGTGGTGTGAAAAGGTAGCTAGAAGCTACGCTGGGTGCGTCAGAAAGGAACGACAGAACCAGGCAGCAACTCGACGGATCCATAGGAAAGCAAATAGACCAGCAGACCAAGGCCAAGTGGAGGTTACAGTGGAGCTGTCAGTGAATAGCAAGAGACAGTGGTAGAGAGTAGAGCTTGAAAGCAGAATGGATAAAAATGTTACTCAAGGTCAGCGGGTTTCGCAGATCAACCACGAAGTGCACATTTGGGAAAGTGCTGATGCCAACTGATTTTATCACAGTAACATCATCAATGGAGAAGCAGGGTATCGATCCCTGTACCTCTCGCATGCTAAGCGAGCGCTCTACCATTTGAGCTACATCCCCAGGACAACAACTCACACACCCTACCAACATACAAACATTGCAGCCACCTACAACACACCAAACAACGCAAGCAACCTCATAGTCAACCACTCAACTCTTCATACACACGAAAACGTGCCACAAAAAAACACGAAATACTCCGTTAACACAAACCGAGACAACCCACACCAAACAGCACACACCAACGCCTTCAGCGTATACTCCATTGTCATCGCCTTCACTCACTGAAATGTAGCAGGGCACACACGGCCCTCACGTTTTGGCTGAAATGCTTAACATTCATAACTTGTAGCTGGCTAGCATTTGTGGCTGGACGCTACGCTTTGCTGAACGCTGCACACGCCTAATCATGATCGTTCTTCTTGCGGCAATCGAGCGTACCGAAAACGTCTTGACCAACACGGCATGCATTGTCAAGGCAGGGCTCAATTTGGTGCCGCTATCAAGCGTGCTATTGACCTGATAGAACAAATCTTCAGCACCGCGAACGGGAGTCCAGAGCGTGGCGCGGGCAGCAGAAAGCAGACAACTGACAGCAAGTGGTGTGAAAAGGTAGCTAGAAGCTACGCTGGGTGCGTCAGAAAGGAACGACAGAACCAGGCAGCAACTCGACGGATCCATAGGAAAGCAAATAGACCAGCAGACCAAGGCCAAGTGGAGGTTACAGTGGAGCTGTCAGTGAATAGCAAGAGACAGTGGTAGAGAGTAGAGCTTGAAAGCAGAATGGATAAAAATGTTACTCAAGGTCAGCGGGTTTCGCAGATCAACCACGAAGTGCACATTTGGGAAAGTGCTGATGCCAACTGATTTTATCACAGTAACATCATCAATGGAGAAGCAGGGTATCGATCCCTGTACCTCTCGCATGCTAAGCGAGCGCTCTACCATTTGAGCTACATCCCCAGGACAACAACTCACACACCCTACCAACATACAAACATTGCAGCCACCTACAACACACCAAACAACGCAAGCAACCTCATAGTCAACCACTCAACTCTTCATACACACGAAAACGTGCCACAAAAAAATACGAAATACTCCGTTAACACAAACCGAGACAACCCACACCAAACAGCACACACCAACGCCTTCAGCGTATACTCCATTGTCATCGCCTTCACTCACTGAAATGTAGCAGGGCACACACGGCCCTCACGTTTTGGCTGAAATGCTTAACATTCATAACTTGTAGCTGGCTAGCATTTGTGGCTGGACGCTACGCTTTGCTGAACGCTGCACACGCCTAATCATGATCGTTCTTCTTGCGGCAATCGAGCGTACCGAAAACGTCTTGACCAACACGGCATGCATTGTCAAGGCAGGGCTCAATTTGGTGCCGCTATCAAGCGTGCTATTGACCTGATAGAACAAATCTTCAGCACCGCGAACGGGAGTCCAGAGCGTGGCGCGGGCAGCAGAAAGCAGACAACTGACAGCAAGTGGTGTGAAAAGGTAGCTAGAAGCTACGCTGGGTGCGTCAGAAAGGAACGACAGAACCAGGCAGCAACTCGACGGATCCATAGGAAAGCAAATAGACCAGCAGACCAAGGCCAAGTGGAGGTTACAGTGGAGCTGTCAGTGAATAGCAAGAGACAGTGGTAGAGAGTAGAGCTTGAAAGCAGAATGGATAAAAATGTTACTCAAGGTCAGCGGGTTTCGCAGATCAACCACGAAGTGCACATTTGGGAAAGTGCTGATGCCAACTGATTTTATCACAGTAACATCATCAATGGAGAAGCAGGGTATCGATCCCTGTACCTCTCGCATGCTAAGCGAGCGCTCTACCATTTGAGCTACATCCCCAGGACAACAACTCACACACCCTACCAACATACAAACATTGCAGCCACCTACAACACACCAAACAACGCAAGCAACCTCATAGTCAACCACTCAACTCTTCATACACACGAAAACGTGCCACAAAAAAACACGAAATACTCCGTTAACACAAACCGAGACAACCCACACCAAACAGCACACACCAACGCCTTCAGCGTATACTCCATTGTCATCGCCTTCACTCACTGAAATGTAGCAGGGCACACACGGCCCTCACGTTTTGGCTGAAATGCTTAACATTCATAACTTGTAGCTGGCTAGCATTTGTGGCTGGACGCTACGCTTTGCTGAACGCTGCACACGCCTAATCATGATCGTTCTTCTTGCGGCAATCGAGCGTACCGAAAACGTCTTGACCAACACGGCATGCATTGTCAAGGCAGGGCTCAATTTGGTGCCGCTATCAAGCGTGCTATTGACCTGATAGAACAAATCTTCAGCACCGCGAACGGGAGTCCAGAGCGTGGCGCGGGCAGCAGAAAGCAGACAACTGACAGCAAGTGGTGTGAAAAGGTAGCTAGAAGCTACGCTGGGTGCGTCAGAAAGGAACGACAGAACCAGGCAGCAACTCGACGGATCCATAGGAAAGCAAATAGACCAGCAGACCAAGGCCAAGTGGAGGTTACAGTGGAGCTGTCAGTGAATAGCAAGAGACAGTGGTAGAGAGTAGAGCTTGAAAGCAGAATGGATAAAAATGTTACTCAAGGTCAGCGGGTTTCGCAGATCAACCACGAAGTGCACATTTGGGAAAGTGCTGATGCCAACTGATTTTATCACAGTAACATCATCAATGGAGAAGCAGGGTATCGATCCCTGTACCTCTCGCATGCTAAGCGAGCGCTCTACCATTTGAGCTACATCCCCAGGACAACAACTCACACACCCTACCAACATACAAACATTGCAGCCACCTACAACACACCAAACAACGCAAGCAACCTCATAGTCAACCACTCAACTCTTCATACACACGAAAACGTGCCACAAAAAAATACGAAATACTCCGTTAACACAAACCGAGACAACCCACACCAAACAGCACACACCAACGCCTTCAGCGTATACTCCATTGTCATCGCCTTCACTCACTGAAATGTAGCAGGGCACACACGGCCCTCACGTTTTGGCTGAAATGCTTAACATTCATAACTTGTAGCTGGCTAGCATTTGTGGCTGGACGCTACGCTTTGCTGAACGCTGCACACGCCTAATCATGATCGTTCTTCTTGCGGCAATCGAGCGTACCGAAAACGTCTTGACCAACACGGCATGCATTGTCAAGGCAGGGCTCAATTTGGTGCCGCTATCAAGCGTGCTATTGACCTGATAGAACAAATCTTCAGCACCGCGAACGGGAGTCCAGAGCGTGGCGCGGGCAGCAGAAAGCAGACAACTGACAGCAAGTGGTGTGAAAAGGTAGCTAGAAGCTACGCTGGGTGCGTCAGAAAGGAACGACAGAACCAGGCAGCAACTCGACGGATCCATAGGAAAGCAAATAGACCAGCAGACCAAGGCCAAGTGGAGGTTACAGTGGAGCTGTCAGTGAATAGCAAGAGACAGTGGTAGAGAGTAGAGCTTGAAAGCAGAATGGATAAAAATGTTACTCAAGGTCAGCGGGTTTCGCAGATCAACCACGAAGTGCACATTTGGGAAAGTGCTGATGCCAACTGATTTTATCACAGTAACATCATCAATGGAGAAGCAGGGTATCGATCCCTGTACCTCTCGCATGCTAAGCGAGCGCTCTACCATTTGAGCTACATCCCCAGGACAACAACTCACACACCCTACCAACATACAAACATTGCAGCCACCTACAACACACCAAACAACGCAAGCAACCTCATAGTCAACCACTCAACTCTTCATACACACGAAAACGTGCCACAAAAAAACACGAAATACTCCGTTAACACAAACCGAGACAACCCACACCAAACAGCACACACCAACGCCTTCAGCGTATACTCCATTGTCATCGCCTTCACTCACTGAAATGTAGCAGGGCACACACGGCCCTCACGTTTTGGCTGAAATGCTTAACATTCATAACTTGTAGCTGGCTAGCATTTGTGGCTGGACGCTACGCTTTGCTGAACGCTGCACACGCCTAATCATGATCGTTCTTCTTGCGGCAATCGAGCGTACCGAAAACGTCTTGACCAACACGGCATGCATTGTCAAGGCAGGGCTCAATTTGGTGCCGCTATCAAGCGTGCTATTGACCTGATAGAACAAATCTTCAGCACCGCGAACGGGAGTCCAGAGCGTGGCGCGGGCAGCAGAAAGCAGACAACTGACAGCAAGTGGTGTGAAAAGGTAGCTAGAAGCTACGCTGGGTGCGTCAGAAAGGAACGACAGAACCAGGCAGCAACTCGACGGATCCATAGGAAAGCAAATAGACCAGCAGACCAAGGCCAAGTGGAGGTTACAGTGGAGCTGTCAGTGAATAGCAAGAGACAGTGGTAGAGAGTAGAGCTTGAAAGCAGAATGGATAAAAATGTTACTCAAGGTCAGCGGGTTTCGCAGATCAACCACGAAGTGCACATTTGGGAAAGTGCTGATGCCAACTGATTTTATCACAGTAACATCATCAATGGAGAAGCAGGGTATCGATCCCTGTACCTCTCGCATGCTAAGCGAGCGCTCTACCATTTGAGCTACATCCCCAGGACAACAACTCACACACCCTACCAACATACAAACATTGCAGCCACCTACAACACACCAAACAACGCAAGCAACCTCATAGTCAACCACTCAACTCTTCATACACACGAAAACGTGCCACAAAAAAATACGAAATACTCCGTTAACACAAACCGAGACAACCCACACCAAACAGCACACACCAACGCCTTCAGCGTATACTCCATTGTCATCGCCTTCACTCACTGAAATGTAGCAGGGCACACACGGCCCTCACGTTTTGGCTGAAATGCTTAACATTCATAACTTGCAGCTGGCTAGCATTTGTGGCTGGACGCCACGCTTTGCTGAACGCTGCACACGCCTAATCATGATCGTTCTTCTTGCGGCAATCGAGCGTACCGAAAACGTCTTGACCAACACGGCATGCATTGTCAAGGCAGGGCTCAATTTGGTGCCGCTATCAAGCGTGCTATTGACCTGATAGAACAAATCTTCAGCACCGCGAACGGGAGTCCAGAGCGTGGCGCGGGCAGCAGAAAGCAGACAACTGACAGCAAGTGGTGTGAAAAGGTAGCTAGAAGCTACGCTGGGTGCGTCAGAAAGGAACGACAGAACCAGGCAGCAACTCGACGGATCCATAGGAAAGCAAATAGACCAGCAGACCAAGGCCAAGTGGAGGTTACAGTGGAGCTGTCAGTGAATAGCAAGAGACAGTGGTAGAGAGTAGAGCTTGAAAGCAGAATGGATAAAAATGTTACTCAAGGTCAGCGGGTTTCGCAGATCAACCACGAAGTGCACATTTGGGAAAGTGCTGATGCCAACTGATTTTATCACAGTAACATCATCAATGGAGAAGCAGGGTATCGATCCCTGTACCTCTCGCATGCTAAGCGAGCGCTCTACCATTTGAGCTACATCCCCAGGACAACAACTCACACACCCTACCAACATACAAACATTGCAGCCACCTACAACACACCAAACAACGCAAGCAACCTCATAGTCAACCACTCAACTCTTCATACACACGAAAACGTGCCACAAAAAAACACGAAATACTCCGTTAACACAAACCGAGACAACCCACACCAAACAGCACACACCAACGCCTTCAGCGTATACTCCATTGTCATCGCCTTCACTCACTGAAATGTAGCAGGGCACACACGGCCCTCACGTTTTGGCTGAAATGCTTAACATTCATAACTTGTAGCTGGCTAGCATTTGTGGCTGGACGCTACGCTTTGCTGAACGCTGCACACGCCTAATCATGATCGTTCTTCTTGCGGCAATCGAGCGTACCGAAAACGTCTTGACCAACACGGCATGCATTGTCAAGGCAGGGCTCAATTTGGTGCCGCTATCAAGCGTGCTATTGACCTGATAGAACAAATCTTCAGCACCGCGAACGGGAGTCCAGAGCGTGGCGCGGGCAGCAGAAAGCAGACAACTGACAGCAAGTGGTGTGAAAAGGTAGCTAGAAGCTACGCTGGGTGCGTCAGAAAGGAACGACAGAACCAGGCAGCAACTCGACGGATCCATAGGAAAGCAAATAGACCAGCAGACCAAGGCCAAGTGGAGGTTACAGTGGAGCTGTCAGTGAATAGCAAGAGACAGTGGTAGAGAGTAGAGCTTGAAAGCAGAATGGATAAAAATGTTACTCAAGGTCAGCGGGTTTCGCAGATCAACCACGAAGTGCACATTTGGGAAAGTGCTGATGCCAACTGATTTTATCACAGTAACATCATCAATGGAGAAGCAGGGTATCGATCCCTGTACCTCTCGCATGCTAAGCGAGCGCTCTACCATTTGAGCTACATCCCCAGGACAACAACTCACACACCCTACCAACATACAAACATTGCAGCCACCTACAACACACCAAACAACGCAAGCAACCTCATAGTCAACCACTCAACTCTTCATACACACGAAAACGTGCCACAAAAAAACACGAAATACTCCGTTAACACAAACCGAGACAACCCACACCAAACAGCACACACCAACGCCTTCAGCGTATACTCCATTGTCATCGCCTTCACTCACTGAAATGTAGCAGGGCACACACGGCCCTCACGTTTTGGCTGAAATGCTTAACATTCATAACTTGTAGCTGGCTAGCATTTGTGGCTGGACGCTACGCTTTGCTGAACGCTGCACACGCCTAATCATGATCGTTCTTCTTGCGGCAATCGAGCGTACCGAAAACGTCTTGACCAACACGGCATGCATTGTCAAGGCAGGGCTCAATTTGGTGCCGCTATCAAGCGTGCTATTGACCTGATAGAACAAATCTTCAGCACCGCGAACGGGAGTCCAGAGCGTGGCGCGGGCAGCAGAAAGCAGACAACTGACAGCAAGTGGTGTGAAAAGGTAGCTAGAAGCTACGCTGGGTGCGTCAGAAAGGAACGACAGAACCAGGCAGCAACTCGACGGATCCATAGGAAAGCAAATAGACCAGCAGACCAAGGCCAAGTGGAGGTTACAGTGGAGCTGTCAGTGAATAGCAAGAGACAGTGGTAGAGAGTAGAGCTTGAAAGCAGAATGGATAAAAATGTTACTCAAGGTCAGCGGGTTTCGCAGATCAACCACGAAGTGCACATTTGGGAAAGTGCTGATGCCAACTGATTTTATCACAGTAACATCATCAATGGAGAAGCAGGGTATCGATCCCTGTACCTCTCGCATGCTAAGCGAGCGCTCTACCATTTGAGCTACATCCCCAGGACAACAACTCACACACCCTACCAACATACAAACATTGCAGCCACCTACAACACACCAAACAACGCAAGCAACCTCATAGTCAACCACTCAACTCTTCATACACACGAAAACGTGCCACAAAAAAACACGAAATACTCCGTTAACACAAACCGAGACAACCCACACCAAACAGCACACACCAACGCCTTCAGCGTATACTCCATTGTCATCGCCTTCACTCACTGAAATGTAGCAGGGCACACACGGCCCTCACGTTTTGGCTGAAATGCTTAACATTCATAACTTGTAGCTGGCTAGCATTTGTGGCTGGACGCTACGCTTTGCTGAACGCTGCACACGCCTAATCATGATCGTTCTTCTTGCGGCAATCGAGCGTACCGAAAACGTCTTGACCAACACGGCATGCATTGTCAAGGCAGGGCTCAATTTGGTGCCGCTATCAAGCGTGCTATTGACCTGATAGAACAAATCTTCAGCACCGCGAACGGGAGTCCAGAGCGTGGCGCGGGCAGCAGAAAGCAGACAACTGACAGCAAGTGGTGTGAAAAGGTAGCTAGAAGCTACGCTGGGTGCGTCAGAAAGGAACGACAGAACCAGGCAGCAACTCGACGGATCCATAGGAAAGCAAATAGACCAGCAGACCAAGGCCAAGTGGAGGTTACAGTGGAGCTGTCAGTGAATAGCAAGAGACAGTGGTAGAGAGTAGAGCTTGAAAGCAGAATGGATAAAAATGTTACTCAAGGTCAGCGGGTTTCGCAGATCAACCACGAAGTGCACATTTGGGAAAGTGCTGATGCCAACTGATTTTATCACAGTAACATCATCAATGGAGAAGCAGGGTATCGATCCCTGTACCTCTCGCATGCTAAGCGAGCGCTCTACCATTTGAGCTACATCCCCAGGACAACAACTCACACACCCTACCAACATACAAACATTGCAGCCACCTACAACACACCAAACAACGCAAGCAACCTCATAGTCAACCACTCAACTCTTCATACACACGAAAACGTGCCACAAAAAAACACGAAATACTCCGTTAACACAAACCGAGACAACCCACACCAAACAGCACACACCAACGCCTTCAGCGTATACTCCATTGTCATCGCCTTCACTCACTGAAATGTAGCAGGGCACACACGGCCCTCACGTTTTGGCTGAAATGCTTAACATTCATAACTTGCAGCTGGCTAGCATTTGTGGCTGGACGCTACGCTTTGCTGAACGCTGCACACGCCTAATCATGATCGTTCTTCTTGCGGCAATCGAGCGTACCGAAAACGTCTTGACCAACACGGCATGCATTGTCAAGGCAGGGCTCAATTTGGTGCCGCTATCAAGCGTGCTATTGACCTGATAGAACAAATCTTCAGCACCGCGAACGGGAGTCCAGAGCGTGGCGCGGGCAGCAGAAAGCAGACAACTGACAGCAAGTGGTGTGAAAAGGTAGCTAGAAGCTACGCTGGGTGCGTCAGAAAGGAACGACAGAACCAGGCAGCAACTCGACGGATCCATAGGAAAGCAAATAGACCAGCAGACCAAGGCCAAGTGGAGGTTACAGTGGAGCTGTCAGTGAATAGCAAGAGACAGTGGTAGAGAGTAGAGCTTGAAAGCAGAATGGATAAAAATGTTACTCAAGGTCAGCGGGTTTCGCAGATCAACCACGAAGTGCACATTTGGGAAAGTGCTGATGCCAACTGATTTTATCACAGTAACATCATCAATGGAGAAGCAGGGTATCGATCCCTGTACCTCTCGCATGCTAAGCGAGCGCTCTACCATTTGAGCTACATCCCCAGGACAACAACTCACACACCCTACCAACATACAAACATTGCAGCCACCTACAACACACCAAACAACGCAAGCAACCTCATAGTCAACCACTCAACTCTTCATACACACGAAAACGTGCCACAAAAAAACACGAAATACTCCGTTAACACAAACCGAGACAACCCACACCAAACAGCACACACCAACGCCTTCAGCGTATACTCCATTGTCATCGCCTTCACTCACTGAAATGTAGCAGGGCACACACGGCCCTCACGTTTTGGCTGAAATGCTTAACATTCATAACTTGTAGCTGGCTAGCATTTGTGGCTGGACGCTACGCTTTGCTGAACGCTGCACACGCCTAATCATGATCGTTCTTCTTGCGGCAATCGAGCGTACCGAAAACGTCTTGACCAACACGGCATGCATTGTCAAGGCAGGGCTCAATTTGGTGCCGCTATCAAGCGTGCTATTGACCTGATAGAACAAATCTTCAGCACCGCGAACGGGAGTCCAGAGCGTGGCGCGGGCAGCAGAAAGCAGACAACTGACAGCAAGTGGTGTGAAAAGGTAGCTAGAAGCTACGCTGGGTGCGTCAGAAAGGAACGACAGAACCAGGCAGCAACTCGACGGATCCATAGGAAAGCAAATAGACCAGCAGACCAAGGCCAAGTGGAGGTTACAGTGGAGCTGTCAGTGAATAGCAAGAGACAGTGGTAGAGAGTAGAGCTTGAAAGCAGAATGGATAAAAATGTTACTCAAGGTCAGCGGGTTTCGCAGATCAACCACGAAGTGCACATTTGGGAAAGTGCTGATGCCAACTGATTTTATCACAGTAACATCATCAATGGAGAAGCAGGGTATCGATCCCTGTACCTCTCGCATGCTAAGCGAGCGCTCTACCATTTGAGCTACATCCCCAGGACAACAACTCACACACCCTACCAACATACAAACATTGCAGCCACCTACAACACACCAAACAACGCAAGCAACCTCATAGTCAACCACTCAACTCTTCATACACACGAAAACGTGCCACAAAAAAATACGAAATACTCCGTTAACACAAACCGAGACAACCCACACCAAACAGCACACACCAACGCCTTCAGCGTATACTCCATTGTCATCGCCTTCACTCACTGAAATGTAGCAGGGCACACACGGCCCTCACGTTTTGGCTGAAATGCTTAACATTCATAACTTGTAGCTGGCTAGCATTTGTGGCTGGACGCTACGCTTTGCTGAACGCTGCACACGCCTAATCATGATCGTTCTTCTTGCGGCAATCGAGCGTACCGAAAACGTCTTGACCAACACGGCATGCATTGTCAAGGCAGGGCTCAATTTGGTGCCGCTATCAAGCGTGCTATTGACCTGATAGAACAAATCTTCAGCACCGCGAACGGGAGTCCAGAGCGTGGCGCGGGCAGCAGAAAGCAGACAACTGACAGCAAGTGGTGTGAAAAGGTAGCTAGAAGCTACGCTGGGTGCGTCAGAAAGGAACGACAGAACCAGGCAGCAACTCGACGGATCCATAGGAAAGCAAATAGACCAGCAGACCAAGGCCAAGTGGAGGTTACAGTGGAGCTGTCAGTGAATAGCAAGAGACAGTGGTAGAGAGTAGAGCTTGAAAGCAGAATGGATAAAAATGTTACTCAAGGTCAGCGGGTTTCGCAGATCAACCACGAAGTGCACATTTGGGAAAGTGCTGATGCCAACTGATTTTATCACAGTAACATCATCAATGGAGAAGCAGGGTATCGATCCCTGTACCTCTCGCATGCTAAGCGAGCGCTCTACCATTTGAGCTACATCCCCAGGACAACAACTCACACACCCTACCAACATACAAACATTGCAGCCACCTACAACACACCAAACAACGCAAGCAACCTCATAGTCAACCACTCAACTCTTCATACACACGAAAACGTGCCACAAAAAAATACGAAATACTCCGTTAACACAAACCGAGACAACCCACACCAAACAGCACACACCAACGCCTTCAGCGTATACTCCATTGTCATCGCCTTCACTCACTGAAATGTAGCAGGGCACACACGGCCCTCACGTTTTGGCTGAAATGCTTAACATTCATAACTTGTAGCTGGCTAGCATTTGTGGCTGGACGCTACGCTTTGCTGAACGCTGCACACGCCTAATCATGATCGTTCTTCTTGCGGCAATCGAGCGTACCGAAAACGTCTTGACCAACACGGCATGCATTGTCAAGGCAGGGCTCAATTTGGTGCCGCTATCAAGCGTGCTATTGACCTGATAGAACAAATCTTCAGCACCGCGAACGGGAGTCCAGAGCGTGGCGCGGGCAGCAGAAAGCAGACAACTGACAGCAAGTGGTGTGAAAAGGTAGCTAGAAGCTACGCTGGGTGCGTCAGAAAGGAACGACAGAACCAGGCAGCAACTCGACGGATCCATAGGAAAGCAAATAGACCAGCAGACCAAGGCCAAGTGGAGGTTACAGTGGAGCTGTCAGTGAATAGCAAGAGACAGTGGTAGAGAGTAGAGCTTGAAAGCAGAATGGATAAAAATGTTACTCAAGGTCAGCGGGTTTCGCAGATCAACCACGAAGTGCACATTTGGGAAAGTGCTGATGCCAACTGATTTTATCACAGTAACATCATCAATGGAGAAGCAGGGTATCGATCCCTGTACCTCTCGCATGCTAAGCGAGCGCTCTACCATTTGAGCTACATCCCCAGGACAACAACTCACACACCCTACCAACATACAAACATTGCAGCCACCTACAACACACCAAACAACGCAAGCAACCTCATAGTCAACCACTCAACTCTTCATACACACGAAAACGTGCCACAAAAAAATACGAAATACTCCGTTAACACAAACCGAGACAACCCACACCAAACAGCACACACCAACGCCTTCAGCGTATACTCCATTGTCATCGCCTTCACTCACTGAAATGTAGCAGGGCACACACGGCCCTCACGTTTTGGCTGAAATGCTTAACATTCATAACTTGCAGCTGGCTAGCATTTGTGGCTGGACGCTACGCTTTGCTGAACGCTGCACACGCCTAATCATGATCGTTCTTCTTGCGGCAATCGAGCGTACCGAAAACGTCTTGACCAACACGGCATGCATTGTCAAGGCAGGGCTCAATTTGGTGCCGCTATCAAGCGTGCTATTGACCTGATAGAACAAATCTTCAGCACCGCGAACGGGAGTCCAGAGCGTGGCGCGGGCAGCAGAAAGCAGACAACTGACAGCAAGTGGTGTGAAAAGGTAGCTAGAAGCTACGCTGGGTGCGTCAGAAAGGAACGACAGAACCAGGCAGCAACTCGACGGATCCATAGGAAAGCAAATAGACCAGCAGACCAAGGCCAAGTGGAGGTTACAGTGGAGCTGTCAGTGAATAGCAAGAGACAGTGGTAGAGAGTAGAGCTTGAAAGCAGAATGGATAAAAATGTTACTCAAGGTCAGCGGGTTTCGCAGATCAACCACGAAGTGCACATTTGGGAAAGTGCTGATGCCAACTGATTTTATCACAGTAACATCATCAATGGAGAAGCAGGGTATCAATCCCTGTACCTCTCGCATGCTAAGCGAGCGCTCTACCATTTGAGCTACATCCCCAGGACAACAACTCACACACCCTACCAACATACAAACATTGCAGCCACCTACAACACACCAAACAACGCAAGCAACCTCATAGTCAACCACTCAACTCTTCATACACACGAAAACGTGCCACAAAAAAATACGAAATACTCCGTTAACACAAACCGAGACAACCCACACCAAACAGCACACACCAACGCCTTCAGCGTATACTCCATTGTCATCGCCTTCACTCACTGAAATGTAGCAGGGCACACACGGCCCTCACGTTTTGGCTGAAATGCTTAACATTCATAACTTGCAGCTGGCTAGCATTTGTGGCTGGACGCTACGCTTTGCTGAACGCTGCACACGCCTAATCATGATCGTTCTTCTTGCGGCAATCGAGCGTACCGAAAACGTCTTGACCAACACGGCATGCATTGTCAAGGCAGGGCTCAATTTGGTGCCGCTATCAAGCGTGCTATTGACCTGATAGAACAAATCTTCAGCACCGCGAACGGGAGTCCAGAGCGTGGCGCGGGCAGCAGAAAGCAGACAACTGACAGCAAGTGGTGTGAAAAGGTAGCTAGAAGCTACGCTGGGTGCGTCAGAAAGGAACGACAGAACCAGGCAGCAACTCGACGGATCCATAGGAAAGCAAATAGACCAGCAGACCAAGGCCAAGTGGAGGTTACAGTGGAGCTGTCAGTGAATAGCAAGAGACAGTGGTAGAGAGTAGAGCTTGAAAGCAGAATGGATAAAAATGTTACTCAAGGTCAGCGGGTTTCGCAGATCAACCACGAAGTGCACATTTGGGAAAGTGCTGATGCCAACTGATTTTATCACAGTAACATCATCAATGGAGAAGCAGGGTATCGATCCCTGTACCTCTCGCATGCTAAGCGAGCGCTCTACCATTTGAGCTACATCCCCAGGACAACAACTCACACACCCTACCAACATACAAACATTGCAGCCACCTACAACACACCAAACAACGCAAGCAACCTCATAGTCAACCACTCAACTCTTCATACACACGAAAACGTGCCACAAAAAAACACGAAATACTCCGTTAACACAAACCGAGACAACCCACACCAAACAGCACACACCAACGCCTTCAGCGTATACTCCATTGTCATCGCCTTCACTCACTGAAATGTAGCAGGGCACACACGGCCCTCACGTTTTGGCTGAAATGCTTAACATTCATAACTTGTAGCTGGCTAGCATTTGTGGCTGGACGCTACGCTTTGCTGAACGCTGCACACGCCTAATCATGATCGTTCTTCTTGCGGCAATCGAGCGTACCGAAAACGTCTTGACCAACACGGCATGCATTGTCAAGGCAGGGCTCAATTTGGTGCCGCTATCAAGCGTGCTATTGACCTGATAGAACAAATCTTCAGCACCGCGAACGGGAGTCCAGAGCGTGGCGCGGGCAGCAGAAAGCAGAAAACTGACAGCAAGTGGTGTGAAAAGGTAGCTAGAAGCTACGCTGGGTGCGTCAGAAAGGAACGACAGAACCAGGCAGCAACTCGACGGATCCATAGGAAAGCAAATAGACCAGCAGACCAAGGCCAAGTGGAGGTTACAGTGGAGCTGTCAGTGAATAGCAAGAGACAGTGGTAGAGAGTAGAGCTTGAAAGCAGAATGGATAAAAATGTTACTCAAGGTCAGCGGGTTTCGCAGATCAACCACGAAGTGCACATTTGGGAAAGTGCTGATGCCAACTGATTTTATCACAGTAACATCATCAATGGAGAAGCAGGGTATCGATCCCTGTACCTCTCGCATGCTAAGCGAGCGCTCTACCATTTGAGCTACATCCCCACTTCTCAATCTGCCGGCTACCCCACAAGTCGACTCTTCAGAAGAACTTATCCCCCTGCTCACACCGCCGTCTCGTCTTTCCCCATGGAATCGCTGACTGCTGCCGCTGCTTCTCCTGTCGTCCCTTCATCTCCGCCTGTCGTGCTACCCAGTGTCGCACCTGGTCAAGATTTGGGGTTCGCACCCAGTATCCAGCCTGGTCCCACGGTCGGCCCATCCCCCTCGAAAAATGTGGAGCGATCCGAATCTCCGATGGGTGGCTCTCCGGACGCCACGCCACGCGTTCCCTCGTTCCCTCCCTCCCCTGCCACTCCATCGCCACCCGCTTCCGCGCCGCCCTCTCTACTGGCCCGAGTGTCGATGAGATCAAGCGACGAGGGACTGGATGTGGATATGACCGCACCGCCTTCCGTTTCCGACTCGCCTCCCGATGCGTCCGCGCTCGATGACGGGTCGATCCCTCCGCCCGCTGTGCCCGACTCGCCGTCTGAAGACAAATCGATGGAGCCCCCGCAAGCGCCTGCCACCGCCTCGCTTCCCCGCTTGGATCCGCGCCCGACGATGGCGGATGTGCTCTCGCAGCAAGAACTTCTCCGCCGCGATCACGCCGAAACTGAAGCTGCGCGCCTTCGCGTGGAGACCCCGAAGCCTCTCGCCTGTGACATCGAAGCGATTGAACGTCAGTACGCCGCTGGTGGCGACTGGTCGTTCATTGCGTCTCGCATAGAGCAAGCGCGTCCGTATGCGCTGCCGCGTGCCAGATACGATATGGTGATCGACACCGGACGGACCTTCGCGAAGACTCCGCTCCAGAAGATCATGGCGTCGCTGTCCGGCAAGAGCCATGGGAGCGATATCCTCGAGCGTCTGTACCAGACCTACGAGATCGGCCAAGTCTCCAAGCTTCCCGGTGGCAACCTGCGCGTCAAGGTCAAGTCGAAGGAAGCGTGCATTCTCCTCGAGCGCACGCAAGTGAACATCCTTGGTGGCGTCTTCAGGTTCAAGGAATTCGACGTCCTGAGCGCGAAGTACTTCATCGACATCTCCAACGTCGACTCCGACACGAATACGGACCTCATCCTGCAGCGATTGTTCCTCCTTGGATGCAATCCCGTGTACGACACGTTCCGCGAAGTGAACCTCGCGACGGGACTCACGTCTGCGACATGGCGCGTGTATTTCCTGTCGAACTCGTGTCCAGGCGCACTGATGATCAACGGCTCCGTCTGCGATCAAGTGCTCTTCGACAACAAGCTCCATCCCGCGCATGGCAAGAACGCGCCGTACCAGTCCGAGAGACTGCCGTTCGGCTACCGTTCGCATCACGGTCTCGACCTCAGCACGTCTGAGAGTGAGTTCCCTCCTCCTGAACCAGCGACCGAACCAGCCCCAGCTTCTGCGCCGCAACAGCAACAGCAGCGTCCGACGAGGTACGCGCTTGTCGCAGGTACGACGACGAGGCCCAAGCAAACCTCGCTGCAGAAGGCAGTCAAGGAAGTGAAGAACCGGGAAGCACAGCTCCAGCGAGGAGCTCAGCATGGTCAGCACCTTGCTGCCAACCAACTCGCCAAGCTGCCAGCCAAGTCCGACGACGCTCTCTCGATCTCGACGTTCAACGGCTCGAATAGCAAGATCACTCCTCCCAGCAGTCCCAAGGCTTCGAAGAAACCCCTCTTGCTGACCAACGGACCCGACGATGGCTTCAAAACCGTGTCGAACAAGAAGAAGCGCACGCGCAACGAAGTCGACTTCTCCAACCTCATGGTCAAGCAGCAGTCGCAGCCTCTTGACGGTGTCGCAACCGCCAACTACTTCCAAGCGCTGCAGTCGATGGAGGTCACGTTCGAGTCGAAGAACGTGACTGCTGACAAGAAGTATGGTGTTCGATACCACGTTGCTCCCGTCGATGTGAAGCGTCCGGACGCGGTGAAGACCTCGACCGAGTCTGCTTTCTTCGTCGAGAAGCACCACACGAAGATCAAGAAGGCGTCCAAGGCATCGTCCGTCATGGCAGTGACCGAAGCAATGCTGGACGACGAGAACACGGCACTTCTCAACGTCATCCCTGATCGTCTCGCGGAAGCGGACAAGAAGGTCGACGGCGTGTGCAAGCTCCTCGAGAACGCCACAAACCCAGACCACATCTCGAAGAAAGCGGTCGAATGTCCGCTCGCCTTCAACAGCGCACTGGCGCTGAAGTTGGCTGGAAGTGGAAACGAGATCGGTGAACTCGCACAGCTGCACACAATCAACCGCGTCTTCTGTGCGACGCAACCTGGTAACGATACAACATTCAGCGCGAAGTGGAAGAAACTGATGGGCTCGGCGGTTCCGTCGAAGCGCCACGAGATCTTCAAGACATGTGCGAAGTGGTGGACATCGTCCCCTTCGATTGAAGAGCTCTCTCGCGCGACCAAGGCTCTGAGCATGTTCGAGCTTGCTCTCATGTCCATGGCGCCGATCATCTTCATCAACGACCACTGGATCCAGTACCTCACGGGCCAGCCGGTAGAGTGGATCCCAGCGCACCACACGCGATTTCTCCACCCGAACACTCTTCTCCGGCTCCTGCGGTCGGACCTCGGTTCGTTCTGCATGCAGCAATGGAGCGAAGTGCAGTGGCAAGGTCGCTTGTTGGACGATCTCGAAGCGCTTCAGAAGCTTGATGGGTTCTACCCTGACGACGCTTCCGTGCTGAAGCTCCAAAGTGTAGAAGGCAACGTGGTGATGGTTGCGGGCGGCTTGGCCACTCGTTGCTAAACCATCCGCGGTTTCCACCTCATGGAGCAATGTTAGTGTTCTGACCGTGAACACCAACGGCATCAAGAAGAACGGTCACCTATTTATCGAGAGCATGCTCTCCAAGTACTCAATGACGTGCATCCAAGAAACCAAGTTCGGCGACAGCACCCATCTTTCCAATTTCAAGTTCCACCTCGACTCGAGCTTCAAGCACAAGGTCTTCGTGGACGACCCCAACTCACAGTTGCATCGACCAACGAGAGCAAGGAGCAATGGAGTGCTCACGGTGCTTCGCTCTGACTTCCCGGGCTTCGACACGGCTGTTGAGCTTCCCAGTCTAGCGGTCTCCGGTCGCTATCTCGTCGTGAAAGTGATGGTTGAGAGTGCTCCCATCTACATCCACAACGTGTATGCGCCTGTGGACCGACAAGACAAGCAGCACTTCTTCTCCAGCTTGGACGCCGAAGGGTTTGAAGATCAAGCAACGCATTTCGTGCTGGGCGATCTGAACACCCCGCTGGATCCAAGACTCGACTCTTCCTCTCCTAACCTGCACTACGACCCTGGCCGATCCAGCTGCCTCGAGTGGCTAGCGAAGCTGGGAGTTGTCGACGCATGGCGAATCCACTATGACACCAAGCGCGTCTTCACTGGTCCTCTTCCGCGAAAGAACCGGCTGGACTACATCTTGCTGTCAGATGACTTCTACGGACGCTTCTACGACGACTCCACGTACTTCCTGCCGACGCATGCTGGCGACCATCTCGCACACAGTGTAAGCTTTCGGTCGGGCGAGCAGCTTCATGGTCGAGGGTACTGGAAGTTCCCACGCTACCTACTGGAGTATCCAGTCGTGGTGACAGCGATCGAGCGTGAAGCAGACATGGTTCTTGAGCAGCTGCGCGCCGCGACCAACCCAGGCAATGTCTGGGAGCAGTGGAAGGTGAGCATCAAGACCCAGCTGCAGGATGTCCAGAAGAAGCTTCGACAACAGGACTCGCAGGCTGTTGAGGAGGCACGTGTCTCACTTGATCAGGCTGCAGCTCGATACCGCTCTTCATCTGATGACTCCAATCGCGAGCTCTTCGGCGAAGCCTTGCGCAACTACAAGGAGACGGTCACGAGGACGAGCCAGTACAACCAAGACACTGCGTTTGACTTCCAAGCCGCCAACTCGGAGAAATCAACCAAGCACTTCTTCCGTCCGCTGGACACGAGCTTGAGACGAGTCTCGATCGAGGAAGTCATGACACCGAGTGGAAGTGTCTCGACGAACCCTCACGAGATTTCGCTCCGCTTCCTGGAGCACTGGGGATCCGAGATGGGAGAACCACTCAGTCCGGCAGGAAGAGCTCCTCCACCCAACGATGGCATCCAACGTAAGCTTCTGGACTCGATCGTTCGCTTCGCCTCGGAGATTGACCGTGCCATTCTGAATGCACCGGTCACCGCCGCAGACTTGACGAGCGCGATCCAACACATGAAAGCGACTTCAGCACCAGGAATGGACGGCTTGACGGCTGGTTTCTACCAGGTCGCTCCGATCGTGTTTGGCGAGTGCTTGAGCATCGTGTTCAATGATCGTCTTCAATGTGGCGTGCTGCTTCCGTCTCAGCGCAAGTCTGCAGTGGTGCTACTGCACAAGAAAGGGTCGAGAGCACAGCCCGGCAACTATCGACCCATTGCACTAGTGCAGGTCGATGTGAAGGTGTTGTCCAAGGCGCTGACGTATCGACTGCAGCAAGTGATCCTCGACTTGATTCACCCCGACCAGAAGGGATTCGTCAAGCATCGATCGATTCATCACCACGTCCGGTTCCTCGCAGATCTCCAAGACCTCGTGACGAGTCTGGACGAAGAAGCGTATGCGCTGTTCCTGGACTTCGAGAAGGCGTTCGACCGAGTCAACTGGGACTACATGTTTCAGGTCCTCGAGCGAATGGGATTCGGCACAGAGTTTGTTCAGTGGATCAAGCTTCTGTACACTGACCCGCAAGCGCATCTCGTCATCAACCAAAACATCCAGCCAGCGATACATCCAACGCGAGGAGTGAAGCAAGGCGATCCGTTGTCTGCGCTGCTCTTCGTCTTGACCATCGAGCCGCTCGGCAACCTATTGCGCTCCCACGAAGAGTACGGCGTGTGTCTGAACGCAGACCACACCAGCACGAGCACGTTCTTCGCAGACGACTCGACTCTTCTAAGCAGCTCGATCACAAACCTCCAAGCACAGCTTGAGCTCGTAGATGAGTACTGTAGAGGTTCTGGTGCGAAGCTCAACTTGTCCAAGTCGACGTTGCTGGCACTGAACCGGAACCACGACTGTCCGCTGCTCCCAGAAGTGCACGTGCTTGGTCGGACGGAGACAGTGAAGTACCTCGGCATCCCGTTCAGCCAGTCGTCAGTGGATGATAACATCGTAGAGTTCCTCGAGCAGCGCTTCTACGACGGCTTCAAGGCATGGTATCGACGTGCGAGGACGCTTCGAGGTCGGCTCTTGGTAGCTCAAACGATGGTACTCTCACGTCTGTGGCACTACACACAACACGTGTCGGTCCCCACAGCAGTCGTGAAGAGATGGCAGTCGATGCTGAATCGGTTCGTGCTGAGTCGAAAGCACGATCGCGAGGCATCGCACATCCAGCTCATTCCGCGCGAGTTCCTGTTCCAGCGACGCAGTGATGGCGGTCTCGGCATCCCGAGTCTGGAAGCGCATCTCAAGAGACAGCGACTTCAGCTCGTGCTGCAGTTCATGAGCGCGGCGAAGGGCGCAAATGTGCGGAACTGGACGACAGCGAGCACAGAGCTGCTCAAGTTGGTTCTTCCTCGTATCGGCGGCAGCAACGCACTGGACTTCCTCACGATCTCTCCGATTCGTCATGGCGGCATGATCAAGTGGAGACTGACTTCATTGTGGTGGCGAGCGACTTGGATCTGGTGGTACAAGATCCACTGGGAGATCACGTGGCACGACCTTCCTTCAGACGAGCGCGCTTGGTACGGTCTTCGGCAGCCGATCTGGTTCCACTCGGATGCAGCACTTCACTACGAGCAAGCGGCGCGGACTCACACCAGCTCAGCGCATCGTCGATGCATAGGGATGGTCTCTGAGCCACAGCGCAGCTTTCGGTTACACGTGTCGAGAGTCTTCGGCGTGAAGTCACTCGCTGACTTCATGTGTGAAGGCTGTGCTTGGCCGTCGCAGCAAGACTTCGTTCAGCGCCATCTCGACTTCACGCTCGTGTCTACGACACCCGGTCAGCAGGCGAAGTGGCTGCGAGTGCTGTACAAGGAAGCAACACAGATCGTCGAGCGTCTGGGCGCGCGCGCGCTTGTGTTGCAGATTCCGCGTGCTGCAAGACGAGTGATACCGCACCTGGGCTGCAAGAGCGGCGTGAAGGTGTGCTTGATCCCTGCGATTCCGAGATCGGCGCTGCTTCACATCGTGTGGACACCAGCACTGCCGACGAAGCCCCATCCGATGACTTTGCACTCTCAACGTGCTAATGAAGAGCAGATCAAGTCGTTCGTAAAACACGACAAGCATCTGCGCAAGATCTTGCTTCCCATCTTTGAGGACCTGCAGTTTCGTCTCGCGTTCCGACTTCTGCCGGTGCGCGCTCGGTTCTGGTTCCTCGAACCTGTACATCCACGCATCCAGTACTGCGTGCGTGACGAGTGCGACGCGATTGAGACCGAGGAACACTTGTTCTTCGAGTGCACTCTTGCAGCGCAGCTGTGGGGTCACTTGACACAACTGGTGTCGCCGTTCTTTCGCGTGCGGCCGACGTGGCATGACATTGCTCTGGCAACGAAGACACGAGTGCGTGATGAGTGGGAAGAATGTGAGGAAGTAGTCCACGATGCTTGGCACACACTCCGAGCAGTGACGCTTCACTTCATCTGGACAGATCGCAATCGGTGCCTGTTCGACGGAAGACAGCCTACACCATCGCTCCCTGCGCTCCAAGTGGTCTTCACGACGTTCGCGGCGCACATTCGATTCTTCGAAAGGCGATTGTATGAGAGCGAAGATAAGCTGGCCTTGGCCAAGGTTGTGCGCGCGATGAAGTCTCAGCCGGCCTTCGGCAGGTTTACCGATTTCCACCCTGGTATCACCAGTGTCCGCCAAACTGTCTAACCGAATGACCCAAAATACCAACCTGTCGAATAGCATGGTATGCTATTTGGAAGGTTTTTTCTCCGAATGCTGCCCGCCACGAGTTCGATCAGCTCACTTTCGAATCTGCCGGCTCCAGTTCAAGCAACTCAAGCGACGACCCCAGCAACTTACGATGGCTCCAGAACAAGTTCCAGCTCTCCTCCCAACTGAAGCTCTACTCGCCGGCTTGAAGTCGGGCTCTCCTCTGCGGACTGTGTTGTCTCCGGCTGCACCCGAAAGGGAGACGGGGGGCATGAGCCCTGAGGTGGGCCTATTTGAAAGCCGGCCTGAGGAAGGTGACGGATTGGAGGCGGAGTCAATGAACAGCGAATCACCGTTCACGGACACGGGCAGCGCGAGCAACACTGAACCCCCCCCGTCGACGGATCTGTCAGAGCTTTTATCAGAGAGCCAGGGAGATGATGCGGCGACGCCCGACGACGACAACGTGAACGATCGTGGCAATGAAGGCAAAAACAACAGCGATGAAGATGGCGACAGCGACGACAATGACAACGAAGGCATGGAGTCAGTTGCCCAACCGACTCCGACTGCCAATCAACCTTCTGCGGCGCCTGCAGTGGATAACCCGCAGACAGTGTCCACGGTATGCGGGTACACCTTCCGGAAGCGAACTGCAGAGCAACTTGAGGCGATGCGCCCAGTCAAGCGTACCAGGCGATCAGCAATGTCGGTGGAGACCGGTGAAATCGACTGCATCGACAACAGAAGGACCGTGGTGACTGGGTTTGAATATCGCGTGACATGGGTCGACGACTCAGACCCAATATGGCTGCCACGAGACCAGTTGATGGAGGATGGAAATGCGAATCTCGTCGAGACACTTGACCCGTACCTACTCCGGTACCCGAACCGTGAGCTGACGTACCAAGCATACATCAGCAGGAACGCGAGAGCCTTCAGTGCGGTCGCCGATGGGGAAGACAATGCGTGCTTGCCTCACGCGGTCCAAATGGCACTCGAGCTCCTCGGCCACCAGCAAGAGAGCGCACGACTCCCAGATATTTGGACGGAGTACCTACAGAACGCAGTCGACGCCAAGGTTCCGCTCAACGAAGGCTTTGACAAGCTCGGCGAAATTGTGAGGTACTGCTCCAACGCGGTCCCGCGGTGCGGTGTGGAGCTCGACATCAAGACTCTCCGCAAGAATCTCTACGATGGAGATGGTGCCGGTCCTATGGCGATTGTGAGACGTGTACTTCCTGACGACAAGGGAGTTCAAGTGCTCAAGCCAGGTGTGTACCTTGTCGGGGCGTACAAGCGCAACATGCGGGCTCACTGCTTCGCATTGAAAGTCACTACGGACGACGACATGATTGTACGCGAGAATGGGGTTGACTCAGGCATCGGGGACCATAGGTGGCTTCGCATGCTCAAGTTCATCCGCAGAATCAAGGTGCGGCAAAACGGAGACTGATGAGTGACGCCACCTCTGTATACCTGGAACCGTTGTGTCAGCGTCTCGTGGGGTACAGTATACCCGGAGACTGAACAGAAGGAGCTCCGCCATTTGGACTTAGTATACTCGCGGTGGATCTTTCTCACCCTTTCCAAGTCTGTTCGGCTAAGGTTATATAACCCATATCGGCCATTCTACGTTATGGAGGAGTGTTAGGAACCGGCTGACTCGAAATCGGACCACGACGGGGATTGAACCCGTGTCTCCTGACTAGGGAGATGGTCCTCAGACGACTGAGCCAAAGTGACATTACGAAAACTTCAGAGAGCATGTACCATAGTATTTATGTCAGTTTAGTCATTTTGCTAGGTAGATTGAGAAGTCAATCTGTCTAATTCTAGTAATATAGACAACCTTTCAACTGAGCTACATCCCCAGGACAACAACTCACACACCCTACCAACATACAAACATTGCAGCCACCTACAACACACCAAACAACGCAAGCAACCTCATAGTCAACCACTCAACTCTTCATACACACGAAAACGTGCCACAAAAAACACGAAATACTCTGTTAACACAAACCAAGACAACCCACACCAAACAGCACACACCAACGCCTTCAGCGTATACTCCATTGTCATCGCCTTCACTCACTGAAATGTAGCAGGGCACACACGGCCCTCACGTTTTGGCTGAAATGCTTAACATTCATAACTTGTAGCTGGCTCGCATTTGTGGCTGGACGCTACGCTTCGCTGAACGCTGCACACGCCTAATCATGATCTTTCTTCTTGCGTCAATCGAGCGTACCGAAAACGTCTTGACTAACACGGCATGCATTGTCAAGGCAGGGCTCAATTTGGTGCCGCTATCAAGCGTGCTATTGACCTGATCGAACAAACCTCCAGCATCACGAACTGGAGCCCAGAGTGTGGCGCGGGCAGCAGAAAGCAGACAACTGACAGCAAGTGGTGTGAAGAGGTAGCTAGCAGCTACGCTGGGTGCGTCAGAAAGGAACGACAGAACCAGGCAGCAACTCGACGGATCCATAGGAAAGCAAATAGACCAGCAGACCAAGGCCAAGTGGAGGTTACAGTGGAGCTGTCAGTGAATAGCAAGAGACAGTGGTAGAGAGTAGAGCTTGAAAGCAGAATGGATAAAAATGTTACTCAAGGTCAGCGGGTTTCGCAGATCAACCACGAAGTGCACATTTGGGAAAGTGCTGATGCCAACTGATTTTATCACAGTAACATCATCAATGGAGAAGCAGGGTATCGATCCCTGTACCTCTCGCATGCTAAGCGAGCGCTCTACCATTTGAGCTACATCCCCAGGACAACAACTCATACACCCTACCAACATACAAACATTGCAGCCACCTACAACACACCAAACAACGTAAGCAACCTCATAGTCAACCACTCAACTCTTCATACACACGAAAACGTGCCACAAAAAAACACAAAATACTCCGTTAACACAAACCGAGACAACCCACACCAAACAGCACCGGCCAACGCCTTCAGCGTATACTCCATTGTCATCGCCTTCACTCACTGAAATGTAGCAGGGCACACACGGCCCTCACGTTTTGGCTGAAATGCTTAACATTCATAACTTGTAGCTGGCTCGCATTTGTGGCTGGACGCTACGCTTCGCTGAACGCTGCACACGCCTAATCATGATCTTTCTTCTTGCGTCAATCGAGCGTACCGAAAACGTCTTGACTAACACGGCATGCATTGTCAAGGCAGGGCTCAATTTGGTGCCGCTATCAAGCGTGCTATTGACCTGATCGAACAAACCTCCAGCATCACGAACTGGAGCCCAGAGTGTGGCGCGGGCAGCAGAAAGCAGACAACTGACAGCAAGTGGTGTGAAGAGGTAGCTAGCAGCTACGCTGGGTGCGTCAGAAAGGAACGACAGAACCAGGCAGCAACTCGACGGATCCATAGGAAAGCAAATAGACCAGCAGACCAAGGCCAAGTGGAGGTTACAGTGGAGCTGTCAGTGAATAGCAAGAGACAGTGGTAGAGAGTAGAGCTTGAAAGCAGAATGGATAAAAATGTTACTCAAGGTCAGCGGGTTTCGCAGATCAACCACGAAGTGCACATTTGGGAAAGTGCTGATGCCAACTGATTTTATCACAGTAACATCATCAATGGAGAAGCAGGGTATCGATCCCTGTACCTCTCGCATGCTAAGCGAGCGCTCTACCATTTGAGCTACATCCCCAGGACAACAACTCATACACCCTACCAACATACAAACATTGCAGCCACCTACAACACACCAAACAACGTAAGCAACCTCATAGTCAACCACTCAACTCTTCATACACACGAAAACGTGCCACAAAAAAACACAAAATACTCCGTTAACACAAACCGAGACAACCCACACCAAACAGCACCGGCCAACGCCTTCAGCGTATACTCCATTGTCATCGCCTTCACTCACTGAAATGTAGCAGGGCACACACGGCCCTCACGTTTTGGCTGAAATGCTTAACATTCATAACTTGTAGCTGGCTCGCATTTGTGGCTGGACGCTACGCTTCGCTGAACGCTGCACACGCCTAATCATGATCTTTCTTCTTGCGTCAATCGAGCGTACCGAAAACGTCTTGACTAACACGGCATGCATTGTCAAGGCAGGGCTCAATTTGGTGCCGCTATCAAGCGTGCTATTGACCTGATCGAACAAACCTCCAGCATCACGAACTGGAGCCCAGAGTGTGGCGCGGGCAGCAGAAAGCAGACAACTGACAGCAAGTGGTGTGAAGAGGTAGCTAGCAGCTACGCTGGGTGCGTCAGAAAGGAACGACAGAACCAGGCAGCAACTCGACGGATCCATAGGAAAGCAAATAGACCAGCAGACCAAGGCCAAGTGGAGGTTACAGTGGAGCTGTCAGTGAATAGCAAGAGGCAGTGGTAGAGAGTAGAGCTTGAAAGCAGAATGGATAAAAATGTTACTCAAGGTCAGCGGGTTTCGCAGATCAACCACGAAGTGCACATTTGGGAAAGTGCTGATGCCAACTGATTTTATCACAGTAACATCATCAATGGAGAAGCAGGGTATCGATCCCTGTACCTCTCGCATGCTAAGCGAGCGCTCTACCATTTGAGCTACATCCCCAGGACAACAACTCATACACCCTACCAACATACAAACATTGCAGCCACCTACAACACACCAAACAACGTAAGCAACCTCATAGTCAACCACTCAACTCTTCATACACACGAAAACGTGCCACAAAAAAACACAAAATACTCCGTTAACACAAACCGAGACAACCCACACCAAACAGCACACACCAACGCCTTCAGCGTATACTCCATTGTCATCGCCTTCACTCACTGAAATGTAGCAGGGCACACACGGCCCTCACGTTTTGGCTGAAATGCTTAACATTCATAACTTGTAGCTGGCTCGCATTTGTGGCTGGACGCTACGCTTCGCTGAACGCTGCACACGCCTAATCATGATCTTTCTTCTTGCGTCAATCGAGCGTACCGAAAACGTCTTGACTAACACGGCATGCATTGTCAAGGCAGGGCTCAATTTGGTGCCGCTATCAAGCGTGCTATTGACCTGATCGAACAAACCTCCAGCATCACGAACTGGAGCCCAGAGTGTGGCGCGGGCAGCAGAAAGCAGACAACTGACAGCAAGTGGTGTGAAGAGGTAGCTAGCAGCTACGCTGGGTGCGTCAGAAAGGAACGACAGAACCAGGCAGCAACTCGACGGATCCATAGGAAAGCAAATAGACCAGCAGACCAAGGCCAAGTGGAGGTTACAGTGGAGCTGTCAGTGAATAGCAAGAGACAGTGGTAGAGAGTAGAGCTTGAAAGCAGAATGGATAAAAATGTTACTCAAGGTCAGCGGGTTTCGCAGATCAACCACGAAGTGCACATTTGGGAAAGTGCTGATGCCAACTGATTTTATCACAGTAACATCATCAATGGAGAAGCAGGGTATCGATCCCTGTACCTCTCGCATGCTAAGCGAGCGCTCTACCATTTGAGCTACATCCCCAGGACAACAACTCATACACCCTACCAACATACAAACATTGCAGCCACCTACAACACACCAAACAACGTAAGCAACCTCATAGTCAACCACTCAACTCTTCATACACACGAAAACGTGCCACAAAAAAACACAAAATACTCCGTTAACACAAACCGAGACAACCCACACCAAACAGCACCGGCCAACGCCTTCAGCGTATACTCCATTGTCATCGCCTTCACTCACTGAAATGTAGCAGGGCACACACGGCCCTCACGTTTTGGCTGAAATGCTTAACATTCATAACTTGTAGCTGGCTCGCATTTGTGGCTGGACGCTACGCTTCGCTGAACGCTGCACACGCCTAATCATGATCTTTCTTCTTGCGTCAATCGAGCGTACCGAAAACGTCTTGACTAACACGGCATGCATTGTCAAGGCAGGGCTCAATTTGGTGCCGCTATCAAGCGTGCTATTGACCTGATCGAACAAACCTCCAGCATCACAAACTGGAGCCCAGAGTGTGGCGCGGGCAGCAGAAAGCAGACAACTGACAGCAAGTGGTGTGAAGAGGTAGCTAGCAGCTACGCTGGGTGCGTCAGAAAGGAACGACAGAACCAGGCAGCAACTCGACGGATCCATAGGAAAGCAAATAGACCAGCAGACCAAGGCCAAGTGGAGGTTACAGTGGAGCTGTCAGTGAATAGCAAGAGGCAGTGGTAGAGAGTAGAGCTTGAAAGCAGAATGGATAAAAATGTTACTCAAGGTCAGCGGGTTTCGCAGATCAACCACGAAGTGCACATTTGGGAAAGTGCTGATGCCAACTGATTTTATCACAGTAACATCATCAATGGAGAAGCAGGGTATCGATCCCTGTACCTCTCGCATGCTAAGCGAGCGCTCTACCATTTGAGCTACATCCCCAGGACAACAACTCATACACCCTACCAACATACAAACATTGCAGCCACCTACAACACACCAAACAACGTAAGCAACCTCATAGTCAACCACTCAACTCTTCATACACACGAAAACGTGCCACAAAAAAACACAAAATACTCCGTTAACACAAACCGAGACAACCCACACCAAACAGCACCGGCCAACGCCTTCAGCGTATACTCCATTGTCATCGCCTTCACTCACTGAAATGTAGCAGGGCACACACGGCCCTCACGTTTTGGCTGAAATGCTTAACATTCATAACTTGTAGCTGGCTCGCATTTGTGGCTGGACGCTACGCTTCGCTGAACGCTGCACACGCCTAATCATGATCTTTCTTCTTGCGTCAATCGAGCGTACCGAAAACGTCTTGACTAACACGGCATGCATTGTCAAGGCAGGGCTCAATTTGGTGCCGCTATCAAGCGTGCTATTGACCTGATCGAACAAACCTCCAGCATCACGAACTGGAGCCCAGAGTGTGGCGCGGGCAGCAGAAAGCAGACAACTGACAGCAAGTGGTGTGAAGAGGTAGCTAGCAGCTACGCTGGGTGCGTCAGAAAGGAACGACAGAACCAGGCAGCAACTCGACGGATCCATAGGAAAGCAAATAGACCAGCAGACCAAGGCCAAGTGGAGGTTACAGTGGAGCTGTCAGTGAATAGCAAGAGGCAGTGGTAGAGAGTAGAGCTTGAAAGCAGAATGGATAAAAATGTTACTCAAGGTCAGCGGGTTTCGCAGATCAACCACGAAGTGCACATTTGGGAAAGTGCTGATGCCAACTGATTTTATCACAGTAACATCATCAATGGAGAAGCAGGGTATCGATCCCTGTACCTCTCGCATGCTAAGCGAGCGCTCTACCATTTGAGCTACATCCCCAGGACAACAACTCATACACCCTACCAACATACAAACATTGCAGCCACCTACAACACACCAAACAACGTAAGCAACCTCATAGTCAACCACTCAACTCTTCATACACACGAAAACGTGCCACAAAAAAACACAAAATACTCCGTTAACACAAACCGAGACAACCCACACCAAACAGCACACACCAACGCCTTCAGCGTATACTCCATTGTCATCGCCTTCACTCACTGAAATGTAGCAGGGCACACACGACCCTCACGTTTTGGCTGAAATGCTTAACATTCATAACTTGTAGCTGGCTCGCATTTGTGGCTGGACGCTACGCTTCGCTGAACGCTGCACACGCCTAATCATGATCTTTCTTCTTGCGTCAATCGAGCGTACCGAAAACGTCTTGACTAACACGGCATGCATTGTCAAGGCAGGGCTCAATTTGGTGCCGCTATCAAGCGTGCTATTGACCTGATCGAACAAACCTCCAGCATCACGAACTGAAGCCCAGAGTGTGGCGCGGGCAGCAGAAAGCAGACAACTGACAGCAAGTGGTGTGAAGAGGTAGCTAGCAGCTACGCTGGGTGCGTCAGAAAGGAACGACAGAACCAGGCAGCAACTCGACGGATCCATAGGAAAGCAAATAGACCAGCAGACCAAGGCCAAGTGGAGGTTACAGTGGAGCTGTCAGTGAATAGCAAGAGGCAGTGGTAGAGAGTAGAGCTTGAAAGCAGAATGGATAAAAATGTTACTCAAGGTCAGCGGGTTTCGCAGATCAACCACGAAGTGCACATTTGGGAAAGTGCTGATGCCAACTGATTTTATCACAGTAACATCATCAATGGAGAAGCAGGGTATCGATCCCTGTACCTCTCGCATGCTAAGCGAGCGCTCTACCATTTGAGCTACATCCCCAGGACAACAACTCATACACCCTACCAACATACAAACATTGCAGCCACCTACAACACACCAAACAACGTAAGCAACCTCATAGTCAACCACTCAACTCTTCATACACACGAAAACGTGCCACAAAAAAACACAAAATACTCCGTTAACACAAACCGAGACAACCCACACCAAACAGCACCGGCCAACGCCTTCAGCGTATACTCCATTGTCATCGCCTTCACTCACTGAAATGTAGCAGGGCACACACGGCCCTCACGTTTTGGCTGAAATGCTTAAGATTCATAACTTGTAGCTGGCTCGCATTTGTGGCTGGACGCTACGCTTCGCTGAACGCTGCACACGCCTAATCATGATCTTTCTTCTTGCGTCAATCGAGCGTACCGAAAACGTCTTGACTAACACGGCATGCATTGTCAAGGCAGGGCTCAATTTGGTGCCGCTATCAAGCGTGCTATTGACCTGATCGAACAAACCTCCAGCATCACGAACTGGAGCCCAGAGTGTGGCGCGGGCAGCAGAAAGCAGACAACTGACAGCAAGTGGTGTGAAGAGGTAGCTAGCAGCTACGCTGGGTGCGTCAGAAAGGAACGACAGAACCAGGCAGCAACTCGACGGATCCATAGGAAAGCAAATAGACCAGCAGACCAAGGCCAAGTGGAGGTTACAGTGGAGCTGTCAGTGAATAGCAAGAGGCAGTGGTAGAGAGTAGAGCTTGAAAGCAGAATGGATAAAAATGTTACTCAAGGTCAGCGGGTTTCGCAGATCAACCACGAAGTGCACATTTGGGAAAGTGCTGATGCCAACTGATTTTATCACAGTAACATCATCAATGGAGAAGCAGGGTATCGATCCCTGTACCTCTCGCATGCTAAGCGAGCGCTCTACCATTTGAGCTACATCCCCAGGACAACAACTCATACACCCTACCAACATACTAACATTGCAGCCACCTACAACACACCAAACAACGTAAGCAACCTCATAGTCAACCACTCAACTCTTCATACACACGAAAACGTGCCACAAAAAAACACAAAATACTCCGTTAACACAAACCGAGACAACCCACACCAAACAGCACCGGCCAACGCCTTCAGCGTATACTCCATTGTCATCGCCTTCACTCACTGAAATGTAGCAGGGCACACACGGCCCTCACGTTTTGGCTGAAATGCTTAACATTCATAACTTGTAGCTGGCTCGCATTTGTGGCTGGACGCTACGCTTCGCTGAACGCTGCACACGCCTATTCATGATCTTTCTTCTTGCGTCAATCGAGCGTACCGAAAACGTCTTGACTAACACGGCATGCATTGTCAAGGCAGGGCTCAATTTGGTGCCGCTATCAAGCGTGCTATTGACCTGATCGAACAAACCTCCAGCATCACGAACTGGAGCCCAGAGTGTGGCGCGGGCAGCAGAAAGCAGACAACTGACAGCAAGTGGTGTGAGGAGGTAGCTAGCAGCTACGCTGGGTGCGTCAGAAAGGAACGACAGAACCAGGCAGCAACTCGACGGATCCATAGGAAAGCAAATAGACCAGCAGACCAAGGCCAAGTGGAGGTTACAGTGGAGCTGTCAGTGAATAGCAAGAGGCAGTGGTAGAGAGTAGAGCTTGAAAGCAGAATGGATAAAAATGTTACTCAAGGTCAGCGGGTTTCGCAGATCAACCACGAAGTGCACATTTGGGAAAGTGCTGATGCCAACTGATTTTATCACAGTAACATCATCAATGGAGAAGCAGGGTATCGATCCCTGTACCTCTCGCATGCTAAGCGAGCGCTCTACCATTTGAGCTACATCCCCAGGACAACAACTCATACACCCTACCAACATACAAACATTGCAGCCACCTACAACACACCAAACAACGTAAGCAACCTCATAGTCAACCACTCAACTCTTCATACACACGAAAACGTGCCACAAAAAAACACAAAATACTCCGTTAACACAAACCGAGACAACCCACACCAAACAGCACACACCAACGCCTTCAGCGTATACTCCATTGTCATCGCCTTCACTCACTGAAATGTAGCAGGGCACACACGACCCTCACGTTTTGGCTGAAATGCTTAACATTCATAACTTGTAGCTGGCTCGCATTTGTGGCTGGACGCTACGCTTCGCTGAACGCTGCACACGCCTAATCATGATCTTTCTTCTTGCGTCAATCGAGCGTACCGAAAACGTCTTGACTAACACGGCATGCATTGTCAAGGCAGGGCTCAATTTGGTGCCGCTATCAAGCGTGCTATTGACCTGATCGAACAAACCTCCAGCATCACGAACTGAAGCCCAGAGTGTGGCGCGGGCAGCAGAAAGCAGACAACTGACAGCAAGTGGTGTGAAGAGGTAGCTAGCAGCTACGCTGGGTGCGTCAGAAAGGAACGACAGAACCAGGCAGCAACTCGACGGATCCATAGGAAAGCAAATAGACCAGCAGACCAAGGCCAAGTGGAGGTTACAGTGGAGCTGTCAGTGAATAGCAAGAGGCAGTGGTAGAGAGTAGAGCTTGAAAGCAGAATGGATAAAAATGTTACTCAAGGTCAGCGGGTTTCGCAGATCAACCACGAAGTGCACATTTGGGAAAGTGCTGATGCCAACTGATTTTATCACAGTAACATCATCAATGGAGAAGCAGGGTATCGATCCCTGTACCTCTCGCATGCTAAGCGAGCGCTCTACCATTTGAGCTACATCCCCAGGACAACAACTCATACACCCTACCAACATACAAACATTGCAGCCACCTACAACACACCAAACAACGTAAGCAACCTCATAGTCAACCACTCAACTCTTCATACACACGAAAACGTGCCACAAAAAAACACAAAATACTCCGTTAACACAAACCGAGACAACCCACACCAAACAGCACCGGCCAACGCCTTCAGCGTATACTCCATTGTCATCGCCTTCACTCACTGAAATGTAGCAGGGCACACACGGCCCTCACGTTTTGGCTGAAATGCTTAAGATTCATAACTTGTAGCTGGCTCGCATTTGTGGCTGGACGCTACGCTTCGCTGAACGCTGCACACGCCTAATCATGATCTTTCTTCTTGCGTCAATCGAGCGTACCGAAAACGTCTTGACTAACACGGCATGCATTGTCAAGGCAGGGCTCAATTTGGTGCCGCTATCAAGCGTGCTATTGACCTGATCGAACAAACCTCCAGCATCACGAACTGGAGCCCAGAGTGTGGCGCGGGCAGCAGAAAGCAGACAACTGACAGCAAGTGGTGTGAGGAGGTAGCTAGCAGCTACGCTGGGTGCGTCAGAAAGGAACGACAGAACCAGGCAGCAACTCGACGGATCCATAGGAAAGCAAATAGACCAGCAGACCAAGGCCAAGTGGAGGTTACAGTGGAGCTGTCAGTGAATAGCAAGAGGCAGTGGTAGAGAGTAGAGCTTGAAAGCAGAATGGATAAAAATGTTACTCAAGGTCAGCGGGTTTCGCAGATCAACCACGAAGTGCACATTTGGGAAAGTGCTGATGCCAACTGATTTTATCACAGTAACATCATCAATGGAGAAGCAGGGTATCGATCCCTGTACCTCTCGCATGCTAAGCGAGCGCTCTACCATTTGAGCTACATCCCCAGGACAACAACTCATACACCCTACCAACATACAAACATTGCAGCCACCTACAACACACCAAACAACGCAAGCAACCTCATAGTCAACCACTCAACTCTTCATACACACGAAAACGTGCCACAAAAAAACACGAAATACTCCGTTAACACAAACCGAGACAACCCACACCAAACAGCACACACCAACGCCTTCAGCGTATACTCCATTGTCATCGCCTTCACTCACTGAAATGTAGCAGGGCACACACGACCCTCACGTTTTGGCTGAAATGCTTAACATTCATAACTTGTAGCTGGCTCGCATTTGTGGCTGGACGCTACGCTTCGCTGAACGCTGCACACGCCTAATCATGATCTTTCTTCTTGCGTCAATCGAGCGTACCGAAAACGTCTTGACTAACACGGCATGCATTGTCAAGGCAGGGCTCAATTTGGTGCCGCTATCAAGCGTGCTATTGACCTGATCGAACAAACCTCCAGCATCACGAACTGAAGCCCAGAGTGTGGCGCGGGCAGCAGAAAGCAGACAACTGACAGCAAGTGGTGTGAAGAGGTAGCTAGCAGCTACGCTGGGTGCGTCAGAAAGGAACGACAGAACCAGGCAGCAACTCGACGGATCCATAGGAAAGCAAATAGACCAGCAGACCAAGGCCAAGTGGAGGTTACAGTGGAGCTGTCAGTGAATAGCAAGAGGCAGTGGTAGAGAGTAGAGCTTGAAAGCAGAATGGATAAAAATGTTACTCAAGGTCAGCGGGTTTCGCAGATCAACCACGAAGTGCACATTTGGGAAAGTGCTGATGCCAACTGATTTTATCACAGTAACATCATCAATGGAGAAGCAGGGTATCGATCCCTGTACCTCTCGCATGCTAAGCGAGCGCTCTACCATTTGAGCTACATCCCCAGGACAACAACTCATACACCCTACCAACATACAAACATTGCAGCCACCTACAACACACCAAACAACGTAAGCAACCTCATAGTCAACCACTCAACTCTTCATACACACGAAAACGTGCCACAAAAAAACACAAAATACTCCGTTAACACAAACCGAGACAACCCACACCAAACAGCACCGGCCAACGCCTTCAGCGTATACTCCATTGTCATCGCCTTCACTCACTGAAATGTAGCAGGGCACACACGGCCCTCACGTTTTGGCTGAAATGCTTAAGATTCATAACTTGTAGCTGGCTCGCATTTGTGGCTGGACGCTACGCTTCGCTGAACGCTGCACACGCCTAATCATGATCTTTCTTCTTGCGTCAATCGAGCGTACCGAAAACGTCTTGACTAACACGGCATGCATTGTCAAGGCAGGGCTCAATTTGGTGCCGCTATCAAGCGTGCTATTGACCTGATCGAACAAACCTCCAGCATCACGAACTGGAGCCCAGAGTGTGGCGCGGGCAGCAGAAAGCAGACAACTGACAGCAAGTGGTGTGAGGAGGTAGCTAGCAGCTACGCTGGGTGCGTCAGAAAGGAACGACAGAACCAGGCAGCAACTCGACGGATCCATAGGAAAGCAAATAGACCAGCAGACCAAGGCCAAGTGGAGGTTACAGTGGAGCTGTCAGTGAATAGCAAGAGGCAGTGGTAGAGAGTAGAGCTTGAAAGCAGAATGGATAAAAATGTTACTCAAGGTCAGCGGGTTTCGCAGATCAACCACGAAGTGCACATTTGGGAAAGTGCTGATGCCAACTGATTTTATCACAGTAACATCATCAATGGAGAAGCAGGGTATCGATCCCTGTACCTCTCGCATGCTAAGCGAGCGCTCTACCATTTGAGCTACATCCCCAGGACAACAACTCATACACCCTACCAACATACAAACATTGCAGCCACCTACAACACACCAAACAACGTAAGCAACCTCATAGTCAACCACTCAACTCTTCATACACACGAAAACGTGCCACAAAAAAACACAAAATACTCCGTTAACACAAACCGAGACAACCCACACCAAACAGCACCGGCCAACGCCTTCAGCGTATACTCCATTGTCATCGCCTTCACTCACTGAAATGTAGCAGGGCACACACGGCCCTCACGTTTTGGCTGAAATGCTTAAGATTCATAACTTGTAGCTGGCTCGCATTTGTGGCTGGACGCTACGCTTCGCTGAACGCTGCACACGCCTAATCATGATCTTTCTTCTTGCGTCAATCGAGCGTACCGAAAACGTCTTGACTAACACGGCATGCATTGTCAAGGCAGGGCTCAATTTGGTGCCGCTATCAAGCGTGCTATTGACCTGATCGAACAAACCTCCAGCATCACGAACTGGAGCCCAGAGTGTGGCGCGGGCAGCAGAAAGCAGACAACTGACAGCAAGTGGTGTGAGGAGGTAGCTAGCAGCTACGCTGGGTGCGTCAGAAAGGAACGACAGAACCAGGCAGCAACTCGACGGATCCATAGGAAAGCAAATAGACCAGCAGACCAAGGCCAAGTGGAGGTTACAGTGGAGCTGTCAGTGAATAGCAAGAGGCAGTGGTAGAGAGTAGAGCTTGAAAGCAGAATGGATAAAAATGTTACTCAAGGTCAGCGGGTTTCGCAGATCAACCACGAAGTGCACATTTGGGAAAGTGCTGATGCCAACTGATTTTATCACAGTAACATCATCAATGGAGAAGCAGGGTATCGATCCCTGTACCTCTCGCATGCTAAGCGAGCGCTCTACCATTTGAGCTACATCCCCAGGACAACAACTCATACACCCTACCAACATACAAACATTGCAGCCACCTACAACACACCAAACAACGCAAGCAACCTCATAGTCAACCACTCAACTCTTCATACACACGAAAACGTGCCACAAAAAAACACGAAATACTCCGTTAACACAAACCGAGACAACCCACACCAAACAGCACACACCAACGCCTTCAGCGTATACTCCATTGTCATCGCCTTCACTCACTGAAATGTAGCAGGGCACACACGACCCTCACGTTTTGGCTGAAATGCTTAACATTCATAACTTGTAGCTGGCTCGCATTTGTGGCTGGACGCTACGCTTCGCTGAACGCTGCACACGCCTAATCATGATCTTTCTTCTTGCGTCAATCGAGCGTACCGAAAACGTCTTGACTAACACGGCATGCATTGTCAAGGCAGGGCTCAATTTGGTGCCGCTATCAAGCGTGCTATTGACCTGATCGAACAAACCTCCAGCATCACGAACTGAAGCCCAGAGTGTGGCGCGGGCAGCAGAAAGCAGACAACTGACAGCAAGTGGTGTGAAGAGGTAGCTAGCAGCTACGCTGGGTGCGTCAGAAAGGAACGACAGAACCAGGCAGCAACTCGACGGATCCATAGGAAAGCAAATAGACCAGCAGACCAAGGCCAAGTGGAGGTTACAGTGGAGCTGTCAGTGAATAGCAAGAGGCAGTGGTAGAGAGTAGAGCTTGAAAGCAGAATGGATAAAAATGTTACTCAAGGTCAGCGGGTTTCGCAGATCAACCACGAAGTGCACATTTGGGAAAGTGCTGATGCCAACTGATTTTATCACAGTAACATCATCAATGGAGAAGCAGGGTATCGATCCCTGTACCTCTCGCATGCTAAGCGAGCGCTCTACCATTTGAGCTACATCCCCAGGACAACAACTCATACACCCTACCAACATACAAACATTGCAGCCACCTACAACACACCAAACAACGCAAGCAACCTCATAGTCAACCACTCAACTCTTCATACACACGAAAACGTGCCACAAAAAAACACGAAATACTCCGTTAACACAAACCGAGACAACCCACACCAAACAGCACACACCAACGCCTTCAGCGTATACTCCATTGTCATCGCCTTCACTCACTGAAATGTAGCAGGGCACACACGACCCTCACGTTTTGGCTGAAATGCTTAACATTCATAACTTGTAGCTGGCTCGCATTTGTGGCTGGACGCTACGCTTCGCTGAACGCTGCACACGCCTAATCATGATCTTTCTTCTTGCGTCAATCGAGCGTACCGAAAACGTCTTGACTAACACGGCATGCATTGTCAAGGCAGGGCTCAATTTGGTGCCGCTATCAAGCGTGCTATTGACCTGATCGAACAAACCTCCAGCATCACGAACTGAAGCCCAGAGTGTGGCGCGGGCAGCAGAAAGCAGACAACTGACAGCAAGTGGTGTGAAGAGGTAGCTAGCAGCTACGCTGGGTGCGTCAGAAAGGAACGACAGAACCAGGCAGCAACTCGACGGATCCATAGGAAAGCAAATAGACCAGCAGACCAAGGCCAAGTGGAGGTTACAGTGGAGCTGTCAGTGAATAGCAAGAGGCAGTGGTAGAGAGTAGAGCTTGAAAGCAGAATGGATAAAAATGTTACTCAAGGTCAGCGGGTTTCGCAGATCAACCACGAAGTGCACATTTGGGAAAGTGCTGATGCCAACTGATTTTATCACAGTAACATCATCAATGGAGAAGCAGGGTATCGATCCCTGTACCTCTCGCATGCTAAGCGAGCGCTCTACCATTTGAGCTACATCCCCAGGACAACAACTCATACACCCTACCAACATACAAACATTGCAGCCACCTACAACACACCAAACAACGTAAGCAACCTCATAGTCAACCACTCAACTCTTCATACACACGAAAACGTGCCACAAAAAAACACAAAATACTCCGTTAACACAAACCGAGACAACCCACACCAAACAGCACCGGCCAACGCCTTCAGCGTATACTCCATTGTCATCGCCTTCACTCACTGAAATGTAGCAGGGCACACACGGCCCTCACGTTTTGGCTGAAATGCTTAAGATTCATAACTTGTAGCTGGCTCGCATTTGTGGCTGGACGCTACGCTTCGCTGAACGCTGCACACGCCTAATCATGATCTTTCTTCTTGCGTCAATCGAGCGTACCGAAAACGTCTTGACTAACACGGCATGCATTGTCAAGGCAGGGCTCAATTTGGTGCCGCTATCAAGCGTGCTATTGACCTGATCGAACAAACCTCCAGCATCACGAACTGGAGCCCAGAGTGTGGCGCGGGCAGCAGAAAGCAGACAACTGACAGCAAGTGGTGTGAGGAGGTAGCTAGCAGCTACGCTGGGTGCGTCAGAAAGGAACGACAGAACCAGGCAGCAACTCGACGGATCCATAGGAAAGCAAATAGACCAGCAGACCAAGGCCAAGTGGAGGTTACAGTGGAGCTGTCAGTGAATAGCAAGAGGCAGTGGTAGAGAGTAGAGCTTGAAAGCAGAATGGATAAAAATGTTACTCAAGGTCAGCGGGTTTCGCAGATCAACCACGAAGTGCACATTTGGGAAAGTGCTGATGCCAACTGATTTTATCACAGTAACATCATCAATGGAGAAGCAGGGTATCGATCCCTGTACCTCTCGCATGCTAAGCGAGCGCTCTACCATTTGAGCTACATCCCCAGGACAACAACTCATACACCCTACCAACATACAAACATTGCAGCCACCTACAACACACCAAACAACGTAAGCAACCTCATAGTCAACCACTCAACTCTTCATACACACGAAAACGTGCCACAAAAAAACACAAAATACTCCGTTAACACAAACCGAGACAACCCACACCAAACAGCACCGGCCAACGCCTTCAGCGTATACTCCATTGTCATCGCCTTCACTCACTGAAATGTAGCAGGGCACACACGGCCCTCACGTTTTGGCTGAAATGCTTAAGATTCATAACTTGTAGCTGGCTCGCATTTGTGGCTGGACGCTACGCTTCGCTGAACGCTGCACACGCCTAATCATGATCTTTCTTCTTGCGTCAATCGAGCGTACCGAAAACGTCTTGACTAACACGGCATGCATTGTCAAGGCAGGGCTCAATTTGGTGCCGCTATCAAGCGTGCTATTGACCTGATCGAACAAACCTCCAGCATCACGAACTGGAGCCCAGAGTGTGGCGCGGGCAGCAGAAAGCAGACAACTGACAGCAAGTGGTGTGAGGAGGTAGCTAGCAGCTACGCTGGGTGCGTCAGAAAGGAACGACAGAACCAGGCAGCAACTCGACGGATCCATAGGAAAGCAAATAGACCAGCAGACCAAGGCCAAGTGGAGGTTACAGTGGAGCTGTCAGTGAATAGCAAGAGGCAGTGGTAGAGAGTAGAGCTTGAAAGCAGAATGGATAAAAATGTTACTCAAGGTCAGCGGGTTTCGCAGATCAACCACGAAGTGCACATTTGGGAAAGTGCTGATGCCAACTGATTTTATCACAGTAACATCATCAATGGAGAAGCAGGGTATCGATCCCTGTACCTCTCGCATGCTAAGCGAGCGCTCTACCATTTGAGCTACATCCCCAGGACAACAACTCATACACCCTACCAACATACAAACATTGCAGCCACCTACAACACACCAAACAACGCAAGCAACCTCATAGTCAACCACTCAACTCTTCATACACACGAAAACGTGCCACAAAAAAACACGAAATACTCCGTTAACACAAACCGAGACAACCCACACCAAACAGCACACACCAACGCCTTCAGCGTATACTCCATTGTCATCGCCTTCACTCACTGAAATGTAGCAGGGCACACACGACCCTCACGTTTTGGCTGAAATGCTTAACATTCATAACTTGTAGCTGGCTCGCATTTGTGGCTGGACGCTACGCTTCGCTGAACGCTGCACACGCCTAATCATGATCTTTCTTCTTGCGTCAATCGAGCGTACCGAAAACGTCTTGACTAACACGGCATGCATTGTCAAGGCAGGGCTCAATTTGGTGCCGCTATCAAGCGTGCTATTGACCTGATCGAACAAACCTCCAGCATCACGAACTGAAGCCCAGAGTGTGGCGCGGGCAGCAGAAAGCAGACAACTGACAGCAAGTGGTGTGAAGAGGTAGCTAGCAGCTACGCTGGGTGCGTCAGAAAGGAACGACAGAACCAGGCAGCAACTCGACGGATCCATAGGAAAGCAAATAGACCAGCAGACCAAGGCCAAGTGGAGGTTACAGTGGAGCTGTCAGTGAATAGCAAGAGGCAGTGGTAGAGAGTAGAGCTTGAAAGCAGAATGGATAAAAATGTTACTCAAGGTCAGCGGGTTTCGCAGATCAACCACGAAGTGCACATTTGGGAAAGTGCTGATGCCAACTGATTTTATCACAGTAACATCATCAATGGAGAAGCAGGGTATCGATCCCTGTACCTCTCGCATGCTAAGCGAGCGCTCTACCATTTGAGCTACATCCCCAGGACAACAACTCATACACCCTACCAACATACAAACATTGCAGCCACCTACAACACACCAAACAACGTAAGCAACCTCATAGTCAACCACTCAACTCTTCATACACACGAAAACGTGCCACAAAAAAACACAAAATACTCCGTTAACACAAACCGAGACAACCCACACCAAACAGCACCGGCCAACGCCTTCAGCGTATACTCCATTGTCATCGCCTTCACTCACTGAAATGTAGCAGGGCACACACGGCCCTCACGTTTTGGCTGAAATGCTTAACATTCATAACTTGTAGCTGGCTCGCATTTGTGGCTGGACGCTACGCTTCGCTGAACGCTGCACACGCCTAATCATGATCTTTCTTCTTGCGTCAATCGAGCGTACCGAAAACGTCTTGACTAACACGGCATGCATTGTCAAGGCAGGGCTCAATTTGGTGCCGCTATCAAGCGTGCTATTGACCTGATCGAACAAACCTCCAGCATCACGAACTGGAGCCCAGAGTGTGGCGCGGGCAGCAGAAAGCAGACAACTGACAGCAAGTGGTGTGAGGAGGTAGCTAGCAGCTACGCTGGGTGCGTCAGAAAGGAACGACAGAACCAGGCAGCAACTCGACGGATCCATAGGAAAGCAAATAGACCAGCAGACCAAGGCCAAGTGGAGGTTACAGTGGAGCTGTCAGTGAATAGCAAGAGGCAGTGGTAGAGAGTAGAGCTTGAAAGCAGAATGGATAAAAATGTTACTCAAGGTCAGCGGGTTTCGCAGATCAACCACGAAGTGCACATTTGGGAAAGTGCTGATGCCAACTGATTTTATCACAGTAACATCATCAATGGAGAAGCAGGGTATCGATCCCTGTACCTCTCGCATGCTAAGCGAGCGCTCTACCATTTGAGCTACATCCCCAGGACAACAACTCATACACCCTACCAACATACAAACATTGCAGCCACCTACAACACACCAAACAACGTAAGCAACCTCATAGTCAACCACTCAACTCTTCATACACACGAAAACGTGCCACAAAAAAACACAAAATACTCCGTTAACACAAACCGAGACAACCCACACCAAACAGCACCGGCCAACGCCTTCAGCGTATACTCCATTGTCATCGCCTTCACTCACTGAAATGTAGCAGGGCACACACGGCCCTCACGTTTTGGCTGAAATGCTTAACATTCATAACTTGTAGCTGGCTCGCATTTGTGGCTGGACGCTACGCTTCGCTGAACGCTGCACACGCCTAATCATGATCTTTCTTCTTGCGTCAATCGAGCGTACCGAAAACGTCTTGACTAACACGGCATGCATTGTCAAGGCAGGGCTCAATTTGGTGCCGCTATCAAGCGTGCTATTGACCTGATCGAACAAACCTCCAGCATCACGAACTGGAGCCCAGAGTGTGGCGCGGGCAGCAGAAAGCAGACAACTGACAGCAAGTGGTGTGAAGAGGTAGCTAGCAGCTACGCTGGGTGCGTCAGAAAGGAACGACAGAACCAGGCAGCAACTCGACGGATCCATAGGAAAGCAAATAGACCAGCAGACCAAGGCCAAGTGGAGGTTACAGTGGAGCTGTCAGTGAATAGCAAGAGACAGTGGTAGAGAGTAGAGCTTGAAAGCAGAATGGATAAAAATGTTACTCAAGGTCAGCGGGTTTCGCAGATCAACCACGAAGTGCACATTTGGGAAAGTGCTGATGCCAACTGATTTTATCACAGTAACATCATCAATGGAGAAGCAGGGTATCGATCCCTGTACCTCTCGCATGCTAAGCGAGCGCTCTACCATTTGAGCTACATCCCCAGGACAACAACTCATACACCCTACCAACATACAAACATTGCAGCCACCTACAACACACCAAACAACGTAAGCAACCTCATAGTCAACCACTCAACTCTTCATACACACGAAAACGTGCCACAAAAAAACACAAAATACTCCGTTAACACAAACCGAGACAACCCACACCAAACAGCACACACCAACGCCTTCAGCGTATACTCCATTGTCATCGCCTTCACTCACTGAAATGTAGCAGGGCACACACGACCCTCACGTTTTGGCTGAAATGCTTAAGATTCATAACTTGTAGCTGGCTCGCATTTGTGGCTGGACGCTACGCTTCGCTGAACGCTGCACACGCCTAATCATGATCTTTCTTCTTGCGTCAATCGAGCGTACCGAAAACGTCTTGACTAACACGGCATGCATTGTCAAGGCAGGGCTCAATTTGGTGCCGCTATCAAGCGTGCTATTGACCTGATCGAACAAACCTCCAGCATCACGAACTGGAGCCCAGAGTGTGGCGCGGGCAGCAGAAAGCAGACAACTGACAGCAAGTGGTGTGAGGAGGTAGCTAGCAGCTACGCTGGGTGCGTCAGAAAGGAACGACAGAACCAGGCAGCAACTCGACGGATCCATAGGAAAGCAAATAGACCAGCAGACCAAGGCCAAGTGGAGGTTACAGTGGAGCTGTCAGTGAATAGCAAGAGGCAGTGGTAGAGAGTAGAGCTTGAAAGCAGAATGGATAAAAATGTTACTCAAGGTCAGCGGGTTTCGCAGATCAACCACGAAGTGCACATTTGGGAAAGTGCTGATGCCAACTGATTTTATCACAGTAACATCATCAATGGAGAAGCAGGGTATCGATCCCTGTACCTCTCGCATGCTAAGCGAGCGCTCTACCATTTGAGCTACATCCCCAGGACAACAACTCATACACCCTACCAACATACAAACATTGCAGCCACCTACAACACACCAAACAACGTAAGCAACCTCATAGTCAACCACTCAACTCTTCATACACACGAAAACGTGCCACAAAAAAACACAAAATACTCCGTTAACACAAACCGAGACAACCCACACCAAACAGCACACACCAACGCCTTCAGCGTATACTCCATTGTCATCGCCTTCACTCACTGAAATGTAGCAGGGCACACACGACCCTCACGTTTTGGCTGAAATGCTTAAGATTCATAACTTGTAGCTGGCTCGCATTTGTGGCTGGACGCTACGCTTCGCTGAACGCTGCACACGCCTAATCATGATCTTTCTTCTTGCGTCAATCGAGCGTACCGAAAACGTCTTGACTAACACGGCATGCATTGTCAAGGCAGGGCTCAATTTGGTGCCGCTATCAAGCGTGCTATTGACCTGATCGAACAAACCTCCAGCATCACGAACTGGAGCCCAGAGTGTGGCGCGGGCAGCAGAAAGCAGACAACTGACAGCAAGTGGTGTGAGGAGGTAGCTAGCAGCTACGCTGGGTGCGTCAGAAAGGAACGACAGAACCAGGCAGCAACTCGACGGATCCATAGGAAAGCAAATAGACCAGCAGACCAAGGCCAAGTGGAGGTTACAGTGGAGCTGTCAGTGAATAGCAAGAGGCAGTGGTAGAGAGTAGAGCTTGAAAGCAGAATGGATAAAAATGTTACTCAAGGTCAGCGGGTTTCGCAGATCAACCACGAAGTGCACATTTGGGAAAGTGCTGATGCCAACTGATTTTATCACAGTAACATCATCAATGGAGAAGCAGGGTATCGATCCCTGTACCTCTCGCATGCTAAGCGAGCGCTCTACCATTTGAGCTACATCCCCAGGACAACAACTCATACACCCTACCAACATACAAACATTGCAGCCACCTACAACACACCAAACAACGTAAGCAACCTCATAGTCAACCACTCAACTCTTCATACACACGAAAACGTGCCACAAAAAAACACAAAATACTCCGTTAACACAAACCGAGACAACCCACACCAAACAGCACACACCAACGCCTTCAGCGTATACTCCATTGTCATCGCCTTCACTCACTGAAATGTAGCAGGGCACACACGGCCCTCACGTTTTGGCTGAAATGCTTAACATTCATAACTTGTAGCTGGCTCGCATTTGTGGCTGGACGCTACGCTTCGCTGAACGCTGCACACGCCTAATCATGATCTTTCTTCTTGCGTCAATCGAGCGTACCGAAAACGTCTTGACTAACACGGCATGCATTGTCAAGGCAGGGCTCAATTTGGTGCCGCTATCAAGCGTGCTATTGACCTGATCGAACAAACCTCCAGCATCACGAACTGGAGCCCAGAGTGTGGCGCGGGCAGCAGAAAGCAGACAACTGACAGCAAGTGGTGTGAAGAGGTAGCTAGCAGCTACGCTGGGTGCGTCAGAAAGGAACGACAGAACCAGGCAGCAACTCGACGGATCCATAGGAAAGCAAATAGACCAGCAGACCAAGGCCAAGTGGAGGTTACAGTGGAGCTGTCAGTGAATAGCAAGAGACAGTGGTAGAGAGTAGAGCTTGAAAGCAGAATGGATAAAAATGTTACTCAAGGTCAGCGGGTTTCGCAGATCAACCACGAAGTGCACATTTGGGAAAGTGCTGATGCCAACTGATTTTATCACAGTAACATCATCAATGGAGAAGCAGGGTATCGATCCCTGTACCTCTCGCATGCTAAGCGAGCGCTCTACCATTTGAGCTACATCCCCAGGACAACAACTCATACACCCTACCAACATACAAACATTGCAGCCACCTACAACACACCAAACAACGTAAGCAACCTCATAGTCAACCACTCAACTCTTCATACACACGAAAACGTGCCACAAAAAAACACAAAATACTCCGTTAACACAAACCGAGACAACCCACACCAAACAGCACACACCAACGCCTTCAGCGTATACTCCATTGTCATCGCCTTCACTCACTGAAATGTAGCAGGGCACACACGACCCTCACGTTTTGGCTGAAATGCTTAACATTCATAACTTGTAGCTGGCTCGCATTTGTGGCTGGACGCTACGCTTCGCTGAACGCTGCACACGCCTAATCATGATCTTTCTTCTTGCGTCAATCGAGCGTACCGAAAACGTCTTGACTAACACGGCATGCATTGTCAAGGCAGGGCTCAATTTGGTGCCGCTATCAAGCGTGCTATTGACCTGATCGAACAAACCTCCAGCATCACGAACTGGAGCCCAGAGTGTGGCGCGGGCAGCAGAAAGCAGACAACTGACAGCAAGTGGTGTGAGGAGGTAGCTAGCAGCTACGCTGGGTGCGTCAGAAAGGAACGACAGAACCAGGCAGCAACTCGACGGATCCATAGGAAAGCAAATAGACCAGCAGACCAAGGCCAAGTGGAGGTTACAGTGGAGCTGTCAGTGAATAGCAAGAGGCAGTGGTAGAGAGTAGAGCTTGAAAGCAGAATGGATAAAAATGTTACTCAAGGTCAGCGGGTTTCGCAGATCAACCACGAAGTGCACATTTGGGAAAGTGCTGATGCCAACTGATTTTATCACAGTAACATCATCAATGGAGAAGCAGGGTATCGATCCCTGTACCTCTCGCATGCTAAGCGAGCGCTCTACCATTTGAGCTACATCCCCAGGACAACAACTCATACACCCTACCAACATACAAACATTGCAGCCACCTACAACACACCAAACAACGTAAGCAACCTCATAGTCAACCACTCAACTCTTCATACACACGAAAACGTGCCACAAAAAAACACAAAATACTCCGTTAACACAAACCGAGACAACCCACACCAAACAGCACACACCAACGCCTTCAGCGTATACTCCATTGTCATCGCCTTCACTCACTGAAATGTAGCAGGGCACACACGGCCCTCACGTTTTGGCTGAAATGCTTAACATTCATAACTTGTAGCTGGCTCGCATTTGTGGCTGGACGCTACGCTTCGCTGAACGCTGCACACGCCTAATCATGATCTTTCTTCTTGCGTCAATCGAGCGTACCGAAAACGTCTTGACTAACACGGCATGCATTGTCAAGGCAGGGCTCAATTTGGTGCCGCTATCAAGCGTGCTATTGACCTGATCGAACAAACCTCCAGCATCACGAACTGGAGCCCAGAGTGTGGCGCGGGCAGCAGAAAGCAGACAACTGACAGCAAGTGGTGTGAAGAGGTAGCTAGCAGCTACGCTGGGTGCGTCAGAAAGGAACGACAGAACCAGGCAGCAACTCGACGGATCCATAGGAAAGCAAATAGACCAGCAGACCAAGGCCAAGTGGAGGTTACAGTGGAGCTGTCAGTGAATAGCAAGAGACAGTGGTAGAGAGTAGAGCTTGAAAGCAGAATGGATAAAAATGTTACTCAAGGTCAGCGGGTTTCGCAGATCAACCACGAAGTGCACATTTGGGAAAGTGCTGATGCCAACTGATTTTATCACAGTAACATCATCAATGGAGAAGCAGGGTATCGATCCCTGTACCTCTCGCATGCTAAGCGAGCGCTCTACCATTTGAGCTACATCCCCAGGACAACAACTCATACACCCTACCAACATACAAACATTGCAGCCACCTACAACACACCAAACAACGTAAGCAACCTCATAGTCAACCACTCAACTCTTCATACACACGAAAACGTGCCACAAAAAAACACAAAATACTCCGTTAACACAAACCGAGACAACCCACACCAAACAGCACACACCAACGCCTTCAGCGTATACTCCATTGTCATCGCCTTCACTCACTGAAATGTAGCAGGGCACACACGACCCTCACGTTTTGGCTGAAATGCTTAAGATTCATAACTTGTAGCTGGCTCGCATTTGTGGCTGGACGCTACGCTTCGCTGAACGCTGCACACGCCTAATCATGATCTTTCTTCTTGCGTCAATCGAGCGTACCGAAAACGTCTTGACTAACACGGCATGCATTGTCAAGGCAGGGCTCAATTTGGTGCCGCTATCAAGCGTGCTATTGACCTGATCGAACAAACCTCCAGCATCACGAACTGGAGCCCAGAGTGTGGCGCGGGCAGCAGAAAGCAGACAACTGACAGCAAGTGGTGTGAAGAGGTAGCTAGCAGCTACGCTGGGTGCGTCAGAAAGGAACGACAGAACCAGGCAGCAACTCGACGGATCCATAGGAAAGCAAATAGACCAGCAGACCAAGGCCAAGTGGAGGTTACAGTGGAGCTGTCAGTGAATAGCAAGAGACAGTGGTAGAGAGTAGAGCTTGAAAGCAGAATGGATAAAAATGTTACTCAAGGTCCGCGGGTTTCGCAGATCAACCACGAAGTGCACATTTGGGAAAGTGCTGATGCCAACTGATTTTATCACAGTAACATCATCAATGGAGAAGCAGGGTATCGATCCCTGTACCTCTCGCATGCTAAGCGAGCGCTCTACCATTTGAGCTACATCCCCAGGACAACAACTCACACACCCTACCAACATACAAACATTGCAGCCACCTACAACACACCAAACAACGTAAGCAACCTCATAGTCAACCACTCAACTCTTCATACACACGAAAACGTGCCACAAAAAAACACAAAATACTCCGTTAACACAAACCGAGACAACCCACACCAAACAGCACACACCAACGCCTTCAGCGTATACTCCATTGTCATCGCCTTCACTCACTGAAATGTAGCAGGGCACACACGACCCTCACGTTTTGGCTGAAATGCTTAACATTCATAACTTGTAGCTGGCTCGCATTTGTGGCTGGACGCTACGCTTCGCTGAACGCTGCACACGCCTAATCATGATCTTTCTTCTTGCGTCAATCGAGCGTACCGAAAACGTCTTGACTAACACGGCATGCATTGTCAAGGCAGGGCTCAATTTGGTGCCGCTATCAAGCGTGCTATTGACCTGATCGAACAAACCTCCAGCATCACGAACTGGAGCCCAGAGTGTGGCGCGGGCAGCAGAAAGCAGACAACTGACAGCAAGTGGTGTGAAGAGGTAGCTAGCAGCTACGCTGGGTGCGTCAGAAAGGAACGACAGAACCAGGCAGCAACTCGACGGATCCATAGGAAAGCAAATAGACCAGCAGACCAAGGCCAAGTGGAGGTTACAGTGGAGCTGTCAGTGAATAGCAAGAGACAGTGGTAGAGAGTAGAGCTTGAAAGCAGAATGGATAAAAATGTTACTCAAGGTCAGCGGGTTTCGCAGATCAACCACGAAGTGCACATTTGGGAAAGTGCTGATGCCAACTGATTTTATCACAGTAACATCATCAATGGAGAAGCAGGGTATCGATCCCTGTACCTCTCGCATGCTAAGCGAGCGCTCTACCATTTGAGCTACATCCCCAGGACAACAACTCACACACCCTACCAACATACAAACATTGCAGCCACCTACAACACACCAAACAACGTAAGCAACCTCATAGTCAACCACTCAACTCTTCATACACACGAAAACGTGCCACAAAAAAACACAAAATACTCCGTTAACACAAACCGAGACAACCCACACCAAACAGCACACACCAACGCCTTCAGCGTATACTCCATTGTCATCGCCTTCACTCACTGAAATGTAGCAGGGCACACACGACCCTCACGTTTTGGCTGAAATGCTTAACATTCATAACTTGTAGCTGGCTCGCATTTGTGGCTGGACGCTACGCTTCGCTGAACGCTGCACACGCCTAATCATGATCTTTCTTCTTGCGTCAATCGAGCGTACCGAAAACGTCTTGACTAACACGGCATGCATTGTCAAGGCAGGGCTCAATTTGGTGCCGCTATCAAGCGTGCTATTGACCTGATCGAACAAACCTCCAGCATCACGAACTGGAGCCCAGAGTGTGGCGCGGGCAGCAGAAAGCAGACAACTGACAGCAAGTGGTGTGAAGAGGTAGCTAGCAGCTACGCTGGGTGCGTCAGAAAGGAACGACAGAACCAGGCAGCAACTCGACGGATCCATAGGAAAGCAAATAGACCAGCAGACCAAGGCCAAGTGGAGGTTACAGTGGAGCTGTCAGTGAATAGCAAGAGGCAGTGGTAGAGAGTAGAGCTTGAAAGCAGAATGGATAAAAATGTTACTCAAGGTCAGCGGGTTTCGCAGATCAACCACGAAGTGCACATTTGGGAAAGTGCTGATGCCAACTGATTTTATCACAGTAACATCATCAATGGAGAAGCAGGGTATCGATCCCTGTACCTCTCGCATGCTAAGCGAGCGCTCTACCATTTGAGCTACATCCCCAGGACAACAACTCATACACCCTACCAACATACAAACATTGCAGCCACCTACAACACACCAAACAACGTAAGCAACCTCATAGTCAACCACTCAACTCTTCATACACACGAAAACGTGCCACAAAAAAACACAAAATACTCCGTTAACACAAACCGAGACAACCCACACCAAACAGCACACACCAACGCCTTCAGCGTATACTCCATTGTCATCGCCTTCACTCACTGAAATGTAGCAGGGCACACACGACCCTCACGTTTTGGCTGAAATGCTTAACATTCATAACTTGTAGCTGGCTCGCATTTGTGGCTGGACGCTACGCTTCGCTGAACGCTGCACACGCCTAATCATGATCGTTCTTCTTGCGTCAATCGAGCGTACCGAAAACGTCTTGACTAACACGGCATGCATTGTCAAGGCAGGGCTCAATTTGGTGCCGCTATCAAGCGTGCTATTGACCTGATCGAACAAACCTCCAGCATCACGAACTGGAGCCCAGAGTGTGGCGCGGGCAGCAGAAAGCAGACAACTGACAGCAAGTGGTGTGAAGAGGTAGCTAGCAGCTACGCTGGGTGCGTCAGAAAGGAACGACAGAACCAGGCAGCAACTCGACGGATCCATAGGAAAGCAAATAGACCAGCAGACCAAGGCCAAGTGGAGGTTACAGTGGAGCTGTCAGTGAATAGCAAGAGGCAGTGGTAGAGAGTAGAGCTTGAAAGCAGAATGGATAAAAATGTTACTCAAGGTCAGCGGGTTTCGCAGATCAACCACGAAGTGCACATTTGGGAAAGTGCTGATGCCAACTGATTTTATCACAGTAACATCATCAATGGAGAAGCAGGGTATCGATCCCTGTACCTCTCGCATGCTAAGCGAGCGCTCTACCATTTGAGCTACATCCCCAGGACAACAACTCATACACCCTACCAACATACAAACATTGCAGCCACCTACAACACACCAAACAACGTAAGCAACCTCATAGTCAACCACTCAACTCTTCATACACACGAAAACGTGCCACAAAAAAACACAAAATACTCCGTTAACACAAACCGAGACAACCCACACCAAACAGCACACACCAACGCCTTCAGCGTATACTCCATTGTCATCGCCTTCACTCACTGAAATGTAGCAGGGCACACACGACCCTCACGTTTTGGCTGAAATGCTTAACATTCATAACTTGTAGCTGGCTCGCATTTGTGGCTGGACGCTACGCTTCGCTGAACGCTGCACACGCCTAATCATGATCTTTCTTCTTGCGTCAATCGAGCGTACCGAAAACGTCTTGACTAACACGGCATGCATTGTCAAGGCAGGGCTCAATTTGGTGCCGCTATCAAGCGTGCTATTGACCTGATCGCACAAACCTCCAGCATCACGAACTGGAGCCCAGAGTGTGGCGCGGGCAGCAGAAAGCAGACAACTGACAGCAAGTGGTGTGAAAAGGTAGCTAGCAGCTACGCTGGGTGCGTCAGAAAGGAACGACAGAACCAGGCAGCAACTCGACGGATCCATAGGAAAGCAAATAGACCAGCAGACCAAGGCCAAGTGGAGGTTACAGTGGAGCTGTCAGTGAATAGCAAGAGGCAGTGGTAGAGAGTAGAGCTTGAAAGCAGAATGGATAAAAATGTTACTCAAGGTCAGCGGGTTTCGCAGATCAACCACGAAGTGCACATTTGGGAAAGTGCTGATGCCAACTGATTTTATCACAGTAACATCATCAATGGAGAAGCAGGGTATCGATCCCTGTACCTCTCGCATGCTAAGCGAGCGCTCTACCATTTGAGCTACATCCCCAGGACAACAACTCATACACCCTACCAACATACAAACATTGCAGCCACCTACAACACACCAAACAACGTAAGCAACCTCATAGTCAACCACTCAACTCTTCATACACACGAAAACGTGCCACAAAAAAACACAAAATACTCCGTTAACACAAACCGAGACAACCCACACCAAACAGCACACACCAACGCCTTCAGCGTATACTCCATTGTCATCGCCTTCACTCACTGAAATGTAGCAGGGCACACACGACCCTCACGTTTTGGCTGAAATGCTTAACATTCATAACTTGTAGCTGGCTCGCATTTGTGGCTGGACGCTACGCTTCGCTGAACGCTGCACACGCCTAATCATGATCTTTCTTCTTGCGTCAATCGAGCGTACCGAAAACGTCTTGACTAACACGGCATGCATTGTCAAGGCAGGGCTCAATTTGGTGCCGCTATCAAGCGTGCTATTGACCTGATCGCACAAACCTCCAGCATCACGAACTGGAGCCCAGAGTGTGGCGCGGGCAGCAGAAAGCAGACAACTGACAGCAAGTGGTGTGAAAAGGTAGCTAGCAGCTACGCTGGGTGCGTCAGAAAGGAACGACAGAACCAGGCAGCAACTCGACGGATCCATAGGAAAGCAAATAGACCAGCAGACCAAGGCCAAGTGGAGGTTACAGTGGAGCTGTCAGTGAATAGCAAGAGGCAGTGGTAGAGAGTAGAGCTTGAAAGCAGAATGGATAAAAATGTTACTCAAGGTCAGCGGGTTTCGCAGATCAACCACGAAGTGCACATTTGGGAAAGTGCTGATGCCAACTGATTTTATCACAGTAACATCATCAATGGAGAAGCAGGGTATCGATCCCTGTACCTCTCGCATGCTAAGCGAGCGCTCTACCATTTGAGCTACATCCCCAGGACAACAACTCACACACCCTACCAACATACAAACATTGCAGCCGCCTACAACACACCAAACAACGCAAGCAACCTCATAGTCAACCACTCAACTCTTCATACACACGAAAACGTGCCACAAAAAAACACAAAATACTCCGTTAACACAAACCGAGACAACCCACACCAAACAGCACACACCAACGCCTTCAGCGTATACTCCATTGTCATCGCCTTCACTCACTGAAATGTAGCAGGGCACACACGACCCTCACGTTTTGGCTGAAATGCTTAACATTCATAACTTGTAGCTGGCTCGCATTTGTGGCTGGACGCTACGCTTCGCTGAACGCTGCACACGCCTAATCATGATCTTTCTTCTTGCGTCAATCGAGCGTACCGAAAACGTCTTGACTAACACGGCATGCATTGTCAAGGCAGGGCTCAATTTGGTGCCGCTATCAAGCGTGCTATTGACCTGATCGCACAAACCTCCAGCATCACGAACTGGAGCCCAGAGTGTGGCGCGGGCAGCAGAAAGCAGACAACTGACAGCAAGTGGTGTGAAGAGGTAGCTAGCAGCTACGCTGGGTGCGTCAGAAAGGAACGACAGAACCAGGCAGCAACTCGACGGATCCATAGGAAAGCAAATAGACCAGCAGACCAAGGCCAAGTGGAGGTTACAGTGGAGCTGTCAGTGAATAGCAAGAGGCAGTGGTAGAGAGTAGAGCTTGAAAGCAGAATGGATAAAAATGTTACTCAAGGTCAGCGGGTTTCGCAGATCAACCACGAAGTGCACATTTGGGAAAGTGCTGATGCCAACTGATTTTATCACAGTAACATCATCAATGGAGAAGCAGGGTATCGATCCCTGTACCTCTCGCATGCTAAGCGAGCGCTCTACCATTTGAGCTACATCCCCAGGACAACAACTCACACACCCTACCAACATACAAACATTGCAGCCGCCTACAACACACCAAACAACGCAAGCAACCTCATAGTCAACCACTCAACTCTTCATACACACGAAAACGTGCCACAAAAAAACACAAAATACTCCGTTAACACAAACCGAGACAACCCACACCAAACAGCACACACCAACGCCTTCAGCGTATACTCCATTGTCATCGCCTTCACTCACTGAAATGTAGCAGGGCACACACGACCCTCACGTTTTGGCTGAAATGCTTAACATTCATAACTTGTAGCTGGCTCGCATTTGTGGCTGGACGCTACGCTTCGCTGAACGCTGCACACGCCTAATCATGATCTTTCTTCTTGCGTCAATCGAGCGTACCGAAAACGTCTTGACTAACACGGCATGCATTGTCAAGGCAGGGCTCAATTTGGTGCCGCTATCAAGCGTGCTATTGACCTGATCGAACAAACCTCCAGCATCACGAACTGGAGCCCAGAGTGTGGCGCGGGCAGCAGAAAGCAGACAACTGACAGCAAGTGGTGTGAGGAGGTAGCTAGCAGCTACGCTGGGTGCGTCAGAAAGGAACGACAGAACCAGGCAGCAACTCGACGGATCCATAGGAAAGCAAATAGACCAGCAGACCAAGGCCAAGTGGAGGTTACAGTGGAGCTGTCAGTGAATAGCAAGAGGCAGTGGTAGAGAGTAGAGCTTGAAAGCAGAATGGATAAAAATGTTACTCAAGGTCAGCGGGTTTCGCAGATCAACCACGAAGTGCACATTTGGGAAAGTGCTGATGCCAACTGATTTTATCACAGTAACATCATCAATGGAGAAGCAGGGTATCGATCCCTGTACCTCTCGCATGCTAAGCGAGCGCTCTACCATTTGAGCTACATCCCCAGGACAACAACTCATACACCCTACCAACATACAAACATTGCAGCCACCTACAACACACCAAACAACGCAAGCAACCTCATAGTCAACCACTCAACTCTTCATACACACGAAAACGTGCCACAAAAAAACACGAAATACTCCGTTAACACAAACCGAGACAACCCACACCAAACAGCACACACCAACGCCTTCAGCGTATACTCCATTGTCATCGCCTTCACTCACTGAAATGTAGCAGGGCACACACGACCCTCACGTTTTGGCTGAAATGCTTAACATTCATAACTTGTAGCTGGCTCGCATTTGTGGCTGGACGCTACGCTTCGCTGAACGCTGCACACGCCTAATCATGATCTTTCTTCTTGCGTCAATCGAGCGTACCGAAAACGTCTTGACTAACACGGCATGCATTGTCAAGGCAGGGCTCAATTTGGTGCCGCTATCAAGCGTGCTATTGACCTGATAGAACAAACCTCCAGCATCACGAACTGAAGCCCAGAGTGTGGCGCGGGCAGCAGAAAGCAGACAACTGACAGCAAGTGGTGTGAAGAGGTAGCTAGCAGCTACGCTGGGTGCGTCAGAAAGGAACGACAGAACCAGGCAGCAACTCGACGGATCCATAGGAAAGCAAATAGACCAGCAGACCAAGGCCAAGTGGAGGTTACAGTGGAGCTGTCAGTGAATAGCAAGAGGCAGTGGTAGAGAGTAGAGCTTGAAAGCAGAATGGATAAAAATGTTACTCAAGGTCAGCGGGTTTCGCAGATCAACCACGAAGTGCACATTTGGGAAAGTGCTGATGCCAACTGATTTTATCACAGTAACATCATCAATGGAGAAGCAGGGTATCGATCCCTGTACCTCTCGCATGCTAAGCGAGCGCTCTACCATTTGAGCTACATCCCCAGGACAACAACTCACACACCCTACCAACATACAAACATTGCAGCCACCTACAACACACCAAACAACGCAAGCAACCTCATAGTCAACCACTCAACTCTTCATACACACGAAAACGTGCCACAAAAAAACACAAAATACTCCGTTAACACAAACCGAGACAACCCACACCAAACAGCACACACCAACGCCTTCAGCGTATACTCCATTGTCATCGCCTTCACTCACTGAAATGTAGCAGGGCACACACGGCCCTCACGTTTTGGCTGAAATGCTTAACATTCATAACTTGTAGCTGGCTCGCATTTGTGGCTGGACGCTACGCTTCGCTGAACGCTGCACACGCCTAATCATGATCTTTCTTCTTGCGTCAATCGAGCGTACCGAAAACGTCTTGACTAACACGGCATGCATTGTCAAGGCAGGGCTCAATTTGGTGCCGCTATCAAGCGTGCTATTGACCTGATAGAACAAACCTCCAGCATCACGAACTGGAGCCCAGAGTGTGGCGCGGGCAGCAGAAAGCAGACAACTGACAGCAAGTGGTGTGAAGAGGTAGCTAGCAGCTACGCTGGGTGCGTCAGAAAGGAACGACAGAACCAGGCAGCAACTCGACGGATCCATAGGAAAGCAAATAGACCAGCAGACCAAGGCCAAGTGGAGGTTACAGTGGAGCTGTCAGTGAATAGCAAGAGGCAGTGGTAGAGAGTAGAGCTTGAAAGCAGAATGGATAAAAATGTTACTCAAGGTCAGCGGGTTTCGCAGATCAACCACGAAGTGCACATTTGGGAAAGTGCTGATGCCAACTGATTTTATCACAGTAACATCATCAATGGAGAAGCAGGGTATCGATCCCTGTACCTCTCGCATGCTAAGCGAGCGCTCTACCATTTGAGCTACATCCCCAGGACAACAACTCACACACCCTACCAACATACAAACATTGCAGCCACCTACAACACACCAAACAACGCAAGCAACCTCATAGTCAACCACTCAACTCTTCATACACACGAAAACGTGCCACAAAAAAACACAAAATACTCCGTTAACACAAACCGAGACAACCCACACCAAACAGCACACACCAACGCCTTCAGCGTATACTCCATTGTCATCGCCTTCACTCACTGAAATGTAGCAGGGCACACACGACCCTCACGTTTTGGCTGAAATGCTTAACATTCATAACTTGTAGCTGGCTCGCATTTGTGGCTGGACGCTACGCTTCGCTGAACGCTGCACACGCCTAATCATGATCTTTCTTCTTGCGTCAATCGAGCGTACCGAAAACGTCTTGACTAACACGGCATGCATTGTCAAGGCAGGGCTCAATTTGGTGCCGCTATCAAGCGTGCTATTGACCTGATAGAACAAACCTCCAGCATCACGAACTGAAGCCCAGAGTGTGGCGCGGGCAGCAGAAAGCAGACAACTGACAGCAAGTGGTGTGAAGAGGTAGCTAGCAGCTACGCTGGGTGCGTCAGAAAGGAACGACAGAACCAGGCAGCAACTCGACGGATCCATAGGAAAGCAAATAGACCAGCAGACCAAGGCCAAGTGGAGGTTACAGTGGAGCTGTCAGTGAATAGCAAGAGGCAGTGGTAGAGAGTAGAGCTTGAAAGCAGAATGGATAAAAATGTTACTCAAGGTCAGCGGGTTTCGCAGATCAACCACGAAGTGCACATTTGGGAAAGTGCTGATGCCAACTGATTTTATCACAGTAACATCATCAATGGAGAAGCAGGGTATCGATCCCTGTACCTCTCGCATGCTAAGCGAGCGCTCTACCATTTGAGCTACATCCCCAGGACAACAACTCATACACCCTACCAACATACAAACATTGCAGCCACCTACAACACACCAAACAACGTAAGCAACCTCATAGTCAACCACTCAACTCTTCATACACACGAAAACGTGCCACAAAAAAACACAAAATACTCCGTTAACACAAACCGAGACAACCCACACCAAACAGCACACACCAACGCCTTCAGCGTATACTCCATTGTCATCGCCTTCACTCACTGAAATGTAGCAGGGCACACACGGCCCTCACGTTTTGGCTGAAATGCTTAACATTCATAACTTGTAGCTGGCTCGCATTTGTGGCTGGACGCTACGCTTCGCTGAACGCTGCACACGCCTAATCATGATCTTTCTTCTTGCGTCAATCGAGCGTACCGAAAACGTCTTGACTAACACGGCATGCATTGTCAAGGCAGGGCTCAATTTGGTGCCGCTATCAAGCGTGCTATTGACCTGATAGAACAAACCTCCAGCATCACGAACTGAAGCCCAGAGTGTGGCGCGGGCAGCAGAAAGCAGACAACTGACAGCAAGTGGTGTGAAGAGGTAGCTAGCAGCTACGCTGGGTGCGTCAGAAAGGAACGACAGAACCAGGCAGCAACTCGACGGATCCATAGGAAAGCAAATAGACCAGCAGACCAAGGCCAAGTGGAGGTTACAGTGGAGCTGTCAGTGAATAGCAAGAGGCAGTGGTAGAGAGTAGAGCTTGAAAGCAGAATGGATAAAAATGTTACTCAAGGTCAGCGGGTTTCGCAGATCAACCACGAAGTGCACATTTGGGAAAGTGCTGATGCCAACTGATTTTATCACAGTAACATCATCAATGGAGAAGCAGGGTATCGATCCCTGTACCTCTCGCATGCTAAGCGAGCGCTCTACCATTTGAGCTACATCCCCAGGACAACAACTCATACACCCTACCAACATACAAACATTGCAGCCACCTACAACACACCAAACAACGCAAGCAACCTCATAGTCAACCACTCAACTCTTCATACACACGAAAACGTGCCACAAAAAAACACAAAATACTCCGTTAACACAAACCGAGACAACCCACACCAAACAGCACACACCAACGCCTTCAGCGTATACTCCATTGTCATCGCCTTCACTCACTGAAATGTAGCAGGGCACACACGGCCCTCACGTTTTGGCTGAAATGCTTAACATTCATAACTTGTAGCTGGCTCGCATTTGTGGCTGGACGCTACGCTTCGCTGAACGCTGCACACGCCTAAGAAGATAGCCACTTTGCAAATAGTATAAGGGTTAGTCAGTGCTTCTCTGAGACCCTGCTTCAAATACGCGGTTTGAAGATAGCGAAGCATGTGCGTGTTGAAGTGCTTGCAGATGCATGACCAGATCGTCCTCCATCACAGGCACATCGAGCGCATATAAGGGTTAAATTCTGTTTTTCCACGGATTATTTGAAAATAGCAAATTTCAAAAAATAACAATCGCTTTTCTCCTACTTAGCCGAGCATGCTTGACGGTGAAAGATCCAATTGCTGCTATGCATGCTCGATGGTTTACTAATGATGCGGCAGATTTATACAGTCATGCATGAAGGAAGGCCAAGTGGTTGGAACACAAAGCATCGTTTCAGTAGAGCAAGTGAGGCCCCGGTGCAGCAAGATTTAAATTGGAACACACCAGGGCCAGCATCCAGGTCGATCCCAGCAAAGTCCTCCATACTTTCGAGAAGACTAGCCAACGCTGCGTCGATTAACTGCGGTAGTCCTAAACGACAGTGAAAATGCTCTCGAGTGAGTTGTTCCATGTCGATACTGATAGATGCAATATATCGCTGAGTGCCGTGTTCGTTTCCTTCAAGCCACGCCAAGGTGTTAACGTTAACCTATCCCAGCCTCGCGAATCCCCAGTAAAAAAACAAAGACACCACATAACATGAGAAGGCTTTAAAAAGAATCACAAGTAGTAGTTGTCAATCAATGGAAACGCTTTATTTTGTACCCATTTCGGTGATAAGCTTGAGCTTCTTCGAGCGACGGCGTCGCTGCATTCGGTAGCGTTGGCGGCGGCGATGCTAATGCCCCGTGAGCGGTGGTGGCGGAGGCGCACTCATAGCAGCGGTCAGCGCAAGCATCAGCTATTCGCGCTGGTCGGATCCCGGTTGTGTTGGGGCGGTTTCAGTACTCCGTTGCACTGGGCCCATTGACACACGCAATGCAGCGGCGGCTCCCTGCTCTGGTGGAGTCAATCGCAAAGGCGTCCCACGAAAGGAACGCCTCGCAACAGGTGCACTGCCGGAGCGCCAGCCCAAGACCGTTCAGATCGATAGGCGGCGGTACCACGCGGGCCTCACACGTCCAACAGTTAAATGGTTCCATTTAGTTTTGAAATACATGAGAAAAGACCAAAAACATATTCTATCCAATAAAAGACGTTTTATCTTAACCAACCACAACCAAAGCAGTAGTGGCCAGTCATAACAACGTAATTTTAACCAATTGGTCCGTCTTCGCTCCGCTCGGCAGCCAATGAGAATGCTCAAAAATCTGACCATTTCGTGTGACAAACAGACACCATACTACAGTAGATGTTTAGGACTAGCCGAGCGCCGCCGCTCCGCGGCGGGGGCGCATGGATGTTTATATATCGTGCTAAATGTAGTATTGTATTTCGTGTTAAATGGCTCCGTTCCGCTCGCCACGGGCTCGCTGCACTACTCGCATGGTTAGTTGGCACGTCGTGGCTGGGGCGGGTCCTTCGGGCCCGCAAGGTTGCCATGTGGGCCGATTTAGGCCGTCTCGCTGCGCTCGGCACCTTTTTGGCCAATCGGGACCGCCTTCGCTACGCTCAGCAGCCAGTAGAAATGCTGGTATTAGCTTGAGTTCCATTTACCCTAGCCGTTACAGACGTACGAACGGACAGGCACCGTGCCCTAGTAGGTGTTTAAAACTAGCCGGCCGCCGCCGCCGCTTCGCGGCGGAGGTGGCATGGTTTGTTAGAGAGAACATGCCCGCAGATCGAAGGGCTTCGTGGTACCGCGTGCATCGTGTTCAACGCGTGCTTCGAGGTTCCGTGTAAACTCGGGGATCAAAGTACTTTATGGTATCACGTGTATCGTGCGCTTCGAGGTTTCGTGTAAGTTTGTGGATCCAGGTGCGTCGTGGTTTTACGTGCTCCGTAAACTTTCGTGTTCCGTGGCCATCCGCGGGCGTCGTCCGCGTCCCCGTCGTTGCGTGCTCTGTCTTGACCCGTGCGTCTTAATGATGTCGTGGTCTCACGGCGCGGCTCCGTCATCCGTGACGCGGTATACCATACTATCGCGCTCCGTGGTTCAATGGTTTCCGTCCGTACTCCCTTATGGATACTTGCACTCCCGTCGTGTCCTGACCACTCCGTTGTGCATAACCCGCATTCGTTTCGTGCCTCCCAAGGTTGCGCGTTCTTCGATCGGAGGCATGGCCCTTTCGGTATTAAGAAGAGACTGGAGGAGTTCACGTACGAGTTAGAACTCCCAGATAAGAGCGGGTATCGATTCTATCATGTGGTACATGCCTCTCGGTTGAAACCTGTGTGCGAATTCTAGAGCCGACCAGCCGTTAAGTTGACAGATGGCGTTACCGAAGATTCGAGGTTTCACTTTGACAAAAAAATGCTGCCCGAAGATAGTTGGCAGCCGGATCATCTGGCGGGTGAATTTGAAGTAGATGCAATTCTCGACGACGGAAATTCCACTTACAACAACTACTGGAAGTTCGGTGCGTGAATTCCTGTTGAAATGGGTCGGCAATGATGAGACTACGTGGGAGTCGATGTTGAACTCATAGTGCGGAGGCATGCTTTACGATTATCTGCGACGAAAACGGAGTGAGCAGCGTCTTCGGATGGCCCTAGTTCCTGACGAAGATTAGTCTCCCGAATCATTGCCAAAGATGCGAGTTGTGAGAAGGGCATTGCAGCCGAATAGATGCTACTGCAGATTACATATTGTTTGAACAAGATGAATATGATCGAGATGAAAGGTGAATCGAAAGAAGACAATACACTCAAGCTTGACTATGACACTACTATTCTGAAATCGGGGTCGCGATTTCAGGCCGTGTACTCCGATTCCTCATCATTCGCGACTCGAGCAAGGGACAGGAGGAGCACAGAATCATCGGACACTGCAACACCTTCCGAGGTGGGGTCGTCGGCAGGAACTAGGGCAACCGAAGACACAGGCGAAAGCACACGGAAGGCAGCATCCCAGTGTGACGCAATCACGAGTTGGGCCTGACTTGGATCTGTTGCCCAACTGACTCGAACGGGTAACCAGGAGGCACAAACAGCGGGAAGTCGGGATTGCAGGGAGCGAACGTCGTGTTGTACGGGTGTAGAGCTGGTACATCCACCCAACCGATACGCCATGGTTAAGCTGCATCCAATTTAAGGACGTGAGAAAGCCATTCCGGAGTAGCCGGGAGTTACACATGAGATAGTCAAAAGAATAGCCAGGCTCAAACAAAATTTCGGGAAGAATGTCGGCAAACCGAGTATCGATGCTAATGCACCAATTCCACAGCTGATAAATAATCTTGGCACGGAGACGATCCCCACGATCAATTCGACTTCCACCGTACGCCAACCATGTAGCCTTTGCTTCATCAGGCGTATTTTTGATGCGAGCCTTCAAGTACGTCCCCATATGGCGAAGCCGGGATCAGCATCATCGAAAGGTCCGTGTCCGCGAAAGCTACGCCAGAATGCCCGGAGATGTTGATTCGGAGGGGCCCGTTGGGAAGCTCGAGCCTCAGGATCGAAGTTCTCGGCCCTAAACAGACACGCCTGCGTGGGATACCGAAGGCGCGACTGTTGCCACGAGTGTATTGGATTATTGCAGTCAGAGAATGCCATGATCGATTTAGCGGAACATGGGATCATGGATCTTGATGACAGTGGAGCTGACTGCCGATGATTTTGAACTTCCGCCCAGCACTGGAATGCTCCCTGTCGACTGATAGTGGGAGTCAGGAAAGACGACGTCCATTTGAGGACCAGTTTGAGGAACCGTACAGGCGATCGAAGACTCAGCGTGGGAGCTGGAGGTGGAACTACTGGCTGATGTGAGCGTCGACTGGATCGAGGAGCTGGAGGCAAGATGGCAGTGAGACGGTCTGGTCCGCGAGGAGAATGACATATGGTCGACGTTGGATATTCTGTCCAAATTGTGTCCAAATCTGTTCAAATTGTCCAAAACTATTCTCGTTTACTTCCGATTTTTTACATAAAAATAACTCACCATCTAAAAGAATAAATTACGTACACGCTTAATTTGAAGCATTTTGTCAATAACTTTAAACTCTTCGTCCTGATTAGTGACCGCCGAGCTGTGCTTGGCCGGGCGCCCCTTCGGCACTCCCGCGGTTCGCTTCGCTCGCGCTTTAAGGATTGGATGTACTGGAGAGTGCAATGCTCGGCTCGCTGGTGAGCCCAGCGCTGGGCCCGCCTCGCACTTGCTCGCCTCCGTTGGAAAATTAAAATATCGTAATTATGTCCAAATCTGTCCAAATTGCCCAAACGAATTAATTTTTTTTACAAAAACATTTTTTTTTTTAATTCGTTTGGACAATTTGGACAAAATAGTTTCCTCCGTGAGGTCGACGTCGGTGTCGGAAGAACGGCTGTAGCTGAGCTAGTTTAATCTGAGCCAGCAGTGGTAGTAATAGTAGCGCTGTTGGTCGACACTGATTCAAGCTCAACAGGCAGGCCGCCGTCACAGTGGGGGGGGGGGGGGCGAAGACGACTCATGAAGAGAGTCCGTACGCGCTCCGACTGAAGCACCGTGTTAGTCTGTTCTGCGAGTGAACAGCACTAGAGATCACAATGTCTGACGCAAGATCCAATGTCGCCGTTGATTCGGCATCTGACTCAACGTCCGGAGTAAATTCGACGCCTGACGACGACAGGCGGCTCTGACGTGTTGAACCATCTGGCACCGCCAACAGGAGAGACTGAAGAGACGGAGCCAGCGTCTGAAGAATCAGTTGCAGCACAAGACGAAGTGAACGGCCTTTCTGAAGACTGAGGACTGGAGGAAGGATTCGAGGGTAACGGTAAAGCAAACCGTGACACAGGTGTACCCTAATCATCGGCCGATTCATCCATGAGGTCGACAGCTTTGTCCAACCCCAGCACTTTGCCATCTTCTGTCTCCTCCCATTTCATCTGCAAGAAAGAACGGAATGGTGACCGATCGGCTTGCGCACCCACAGGACCGCTAGAAAAGGGTTGGAGTCTCACAGGAGATGACGCCTCGGCAGGAGCGGGTAAATTCCGGGTTGGTACAGGAGAAACGACTACAGACCAAGTTTCAGCGCCTGGACCAAGGCACCCTGCTGCCGTTTGAGACGTTCCATCGCTCAGAGAAGAATCAACGCCGGAAGATCTGAGGAAAGACACCTCGACAGGATGCTGCGATGGTGTGGATGGAACAGAAGACGAGTTGGAACTGCTTCTCGGGTGGAGCGTTTGCGATGATGAAGCTTGCGGAGTCGGCGTGGCAGACCTCGGTGACGTTGTTTTCCTTGTCGAAAAGGCAGACGTACTGGTTCTGCGGGATGGACACTAGAGTGCGATTGAGCACGACTACGTAAAACAACAAATAGAGCGGCCGTTGCAGCAGGCTCCTTACCGCGAGAAGACTTCCTCGATGAAGCGACGAGGATTCAGCGCCACTGTCGGGACCATTACAAGACCGCTTGCGACCGGAGGAGGCGAACCTATTGTGCTTCGAGAGACTTGGCGAGACCTGAAGCATCGGCGTTGTGATACAACAGTCTCAGGATGCCGCGGGTCTGCCCGTTGACCTCGAGCAATTTCCAGTTCAATTCACCCGCCGAAAGCCCCGGCAACGAATCAACGGAAGTTAGTCAAGTGGGAGAATCAAGATGCGAGCCACTGCAACGACGGTAAGAGCGCACCTTCAAGCACGAGGGTAAAAACGTCGGGGTCCCTTTCCTCCAACTTCACGTTGGCGCGAAGCGTCCTGTTTGCTTGAGAAAGGCGTTTACTTGCTCCCGAACGTCTTCGTTGCACCGCTTGAGACGAGCATCAGCGGGATCGGCGGTACGTCGAGCTCACCAGATTGTGTAAACGACGCGTTTGAGAAGTATTGGAAGCAACCGTCGCTTTGAAGATCTCTTTCTGGCGTGTGAAAGTGTAAGTCAAGCGCACGGCTTCATCCTCAGCTTTCCTCCAATCGACGAATGATTTCATAATGGGAATCAACTTGAGCACTGAAAGCATCAAGATTGACGAGGAGATCTCGCTCTCGCTCTCGTATACGATGGGCTTCCTTCTGCGTGTGTTCGATCTCCTTGCGAGTGGCACTACACGCACTTTGAGCACTTCCCCGCCGTAGAACCTCTTTGTGGAACGAGGCTTCGGCAGCCTCTCGGGTAGAAAGCGCAGACTGACGACCGGACCGAAGCCTCGTGATTTCGTCGGCAGGAGACTCGACAGCTGAGTCCTCATCGAAATCCATGATGACTGCGCGACCACTTTGAGCGAGTGAGCTTCTTGACATCGACGGCGCATGAGGCAGTGGCTGCGAACAAGAGATTCAAGCAGCTGGCCGACAGCGACCCGACCGACGCTATCAAGATGATGCGACAGGATGGCGACGACTCGGCCAGATGCTTCATGGCTGGCTTTGTGCAGCAAGTCGCGAAGGTGATGTGGCGATCAGACTCAGATCCAACCTACATACGAATAAGGCGGTAATTAGCCAAGGCGCGAAACAACAAGTGCGGGGCAAAGTCTTACCGTAGGTGAAGGAGACGTCCCAGTCTGGTGAGTCGAAGGTGGAGCGTCCGGCTCAGTGGAGGCGTGTCCAGCTCGGGGACACCAGAAGACTGGCGGATACGAACATGACATCAGTACGGAGGAGGTTGTTACCTGATTCTACGTAAAAAAAATGCAACGCTGTAAAATCATCACTCCAAGTCAAGTTGTAAAAAGGTAGGAAGTCATAAATATTTAACAAGGCCCTAATAACCAATAAATATATGCCATCTAATCCAATTTCCCGTGCATTTCCATTTCATAGTCACTTCTAAAATTCCTTCGGCGCGGCGCAAGCCGCAGAGCGCCAACCAAGAGCGCCGACGGGTACAGAAGACCTAGGTCCCTAGCGTGCTGCTGTTGGGTACTAACATCTTTATTTATAGGCTGTACTTGATGTTCGAGCTGCTGGACAAGTCACAGAGGAGCCGACCGCCAAGGACGGGGTCCACCGTGCGATGCTGTGGTACTGGGCAAAGGAAGAGGGTCGAATTAAAGACAGCCAAGGCGCAAACAGAAATAAAAAGAAGATAAGCAAGGTCAAGAGGGGTATAAAGTTGCGCTTTCCCGAACTGGGATCTAGGTACGCGCATTTTTAAGAATTGATAATTGTTATATGATAACTAACAAATTTGTAGTCTTCTAAAGTTGTTTACCGATATGCGGAAGATCAAGTCAATGTGTAAATAATTATTGCAATTAAATATCGTTTAACTTTTTAAGAAATCTGAATAGGTGTAACAAGCCAGTGTCTACTGCTCACGGCTGCCCGCTTTGAGCCCCAGTTTCTTACGGAAGATCGTCAGATGCATCTGTGGCTGCTGCTTAAAGGCGGTTTCGCCTACGCAACCATCTGCCAGTACGGGTTATTACCCACCGAGGCACCAAAAAGCGCTCGGAATTGCAGGTACATTGTCGTGACAACGCCGCAATACTTTTTAATAACGTTTTATCTATTTTTAGGGTGTGGCTGATTGGTTTTCAAGAACCATCCTGTACAATCTTGAGATGGCCGGCCTGTTTTCAGTCATCACGGGGCCCAACAAGTACGAGTCGGTGTTTAACATGGATTTAAAGTAATTAACATTGATATGGGGCGAAGTGGACGATTGAGTTCGTAGGGGCTAAAAATGTCGACGCCTTCCAAGGTAACTTTGTTGAGATTGATCCTTTTAACTCTTTTTTTTTTACAATTTCTTTGACTATTGTTTTTCTTTTGTAGCTATAGAAATGTCGGAAAACTCGTTTCGTGCTTCTGTTTTCCTTTGTGCCTCAGCAACTGGTAAAAAAACTCCTTCCGTTTGTCGTCTTTGGTGGGGCGCGGGATGGCACCGTTCACCAAGAGCTGATGGCCAACAGAAACTACCGCACGAACGCTATACTTACCATAAAAAAAACTATTGCGGCGAAGATCGACTGCTTGAGTGGATAAATGAGGTTTGATTTTTTTTATTTTTTTAATTTGTTCAATTTGTTTTAACTTTGTTTCAACTCTTTTTGTTTTGCTTTTTTATTATAGTGTGGAAACCGAGTGTTTGTGGACCTCTGTTGCTAATAGACTCACGGAAGACTCACAAAATGACCTCTGTTCGAAATGCTCTCAACAATGAGTGTTGTACCTCGCCCGGGTATATTTCTCCTGGAATTACAGGCTTAGCCCTGCCCATGGATGTTTCGGTGGTGCGAGAGCTCAAGACCTTATACAGAAACTACTACGTGAACTACCATGCCGTCAACGACTTCGCTCAAGGTGCCCCTGTTTGCCATGCGTTAATTACAGAGATTGCTGTTAACGCATGGAAAGCAGTGAGAGAAAAGTAATTGTACGAGGTTTTACTAAAGCAGGCATTGTGCCTTATGGACCTGGGGATACCGAAGTTAACTTTGTAGTTGGCGCGCCAGAGGAATCAGACGACGGGGAGGTTAAGGAGGAGAATAACAATAAAATATATCCATTTTTACGAAGAATAATTAAGTATCTTCATTTTTACCGATAAGTGTTTACTTTCTTAATTTATATACATACATATAAGGTTGACTACACTTGTAAAAACACATCAAGTTTTTTTCAATTGTGGCGGAGGTGTCGGAAAGTGCTCTAAGCTGTAGTGTAACACGCAAAGACACTAACTTGTTGATAAGAAGGTAAAACTTGGACTGAAGCGTTGCCAATGCAACCTTCTCTGTGTACGCACTCGTATCCGCACTGGTAGCGTACTATGTACCATCACTCTTCACTTATACTTGACTAATGTATACTGAACCTTGGTCATAGTATACTGCTGCTACTTGGATGTAGTGTTCAACAGGCCCTCATTCGAAGTCAGCTTCTTCGGAATATGCTCCTTGGTCATGCGGGTCATCTCGTCCAGCATCTTGAAGCGATCACCGGCGAGTGGTTTTGTCATCACGTCGGGCGGGTTGTCGTCCGTTTTGACCTTCCAGAGTTCCACGGTATTCTTGGACACTTGGTCTCTGGCGTAATGCCAACGTAGCTCGATGTGTCGCGTCCTGCGACTGTACGTGGGGTTCGTGGCCATTACGAACGCCGCCAGGTTGTCAGTGCCTGGGCAATTTTGCGCCTTCATGTGAGGAAATACCTCAATCAGTACGTTACGCAGACCTTGGCCCTCCATGCATGCCTCGCATCCTGCTACGTATTCCGCCTCAGCGGTCGACTGCGCCACAATGCTCTGGCGCCGCGACGCCCACGAAATTGCACCTCCAGCCAGGCAATGCACGTAGCCTGTAACAATCTTTCTCGTGTCTGGGTCGTTACCCCAGTCCGAGTCACAGAATCCTTCGATTACCAATGTGCCGTCGAACTTGGCACTGGTATCCATCGAGTAGACAATCCCTTGACTCTTTGTACCTATTAGATATCTCAACACTCGCTTGGCTGCACCGATGTGCTGCTGAGTTGGGTTTTGTACGAAGCGGCTGAACTGGCCCACTACGCATGCTAGATCTGGCCTGGTACAAGTGGCCACATACATGGGAGATCCAATGAGCTCGCGGTACGGAAACACTTTGCCTGGAGCTGGCTTCTGCTTGCGCTTGTCAGTGTCCGCATCGTCCACCGTGAGTCTCATCTTTGTCTCCATCGGGATCCTGCATGCGTGTGCATCAGTGAAGCTGAATCTCTCTATGATCTGCTCGCAGTAACGAGTCTGATGAATCTTTAGTGACTTCTCGTTCTGCTCCACTTCAATGCCTAAATAGATGTTCAACAGGCTCTGATCCTTTAGCCCGTAGTCATCATTCAACTGGTTAAACATCTTTTCCTTGGACTCCTTGTTCTTAGTGGCGAGTAAAATGTCGTCTATATATAGCAAGACAATGGCGAACACGCCATCTCGGTTGTGGAAGTACAAGTACGGCTCGGTGCTGCACTGCTGGAATTCGTAACGGAGGAACCTCGCATTCACTTCCGGGTTCCACTCCCTACCAGATTGTTTCCGCCCATATAGAGCCTTATTGATCATATAGATCATGCCCTCTTCCTCACACGGGTAGCCGTCGAGGTCTTTCAGGTACTGCTTTATCGCTAGCAACGCGTTCAAGTAGGCGGTATTAATGTCGCCCTGGTAGATCTCCAGTTCCAACACTACGCATACTGCCACAAATAGTCGGAACGTGGTCAAGCGTGCCACAGGAGAGAGCGTCTCCATGTAGTCCAGGCCTGGGTGCTGCTTGTCGCCTCTACCAACTATGCGCGCTCGGAACTCCAGTACGTAACCCAGGTGGTTCGTCTTCATGTCGTAGACCCACATGTTGTCCAGTAACTTATGTCCTTTTGGAAATTGGCTCTTTGGTATCATCTTGACCACGCGCTTTGCACGCAGAGCTGCAGCCTGCTTGTCCATGGCTGCGCTCCAGAAATGTGCGTACTTAGATCTCAATGCCTCTGATCAAGTTCTTGGGATCTTCACGTCACTTGCTCAAATGCCACGGATGCCACGACAATCAGCATGTTGTGCCTTAAAGGCTGAGTTGACTTGGTAGTCTTCAAATCGTTCCGGTGGATGTCTTTCGTGAACCTCACGAAATCCAGGTCGGCCCGGTGGTAACGTCTAGATTCGTTTTGTATCCACCTTGTTACGCTTCCATTCTCGCGTACGTCATATTTCAGCTTCTCGGGGTCGTACGTGACCGATTAGCTGTTCTGGCATGATCACGAGTTCTTCCTGATCCACAGGTATTAATGCACCGACGTCATCATCATGGTGGCCCCCGTCGCCATTGTACTCCACCAGTTCGCGCTCTTCACTTGAATCGAACAGGCAGTCGGAGCCCCTGTCGTGCTCTTCTTCAGTGTTAATCACCGTTGTTAAATCACTAACATCCCCAACGGACTCTGCGTATTCTTCATCAAGATCTATGGCTGGTCCATAGTCGTCGTGGTCACCATGTTCGTCGCCACTTTGACCTAGTTCATCGTGTTCATCACTATAGTCTGCTGCACTATCTGCAACTTCTTCACCAGCTCCAGTGTGTACACTGAGAGCCTCGGATTGTTCACGCCATCGACTCGCTGTCGTATACAATCACTGATTCGTTCTCACTCAGGTAATTGCTTGCTGCGCCCCCGCCCTCGTGCGTTTCAGCAAACGCATCGTCGTAATCGGGCAGCGAGCTGTTCTACAGTATATCCTTCCACTGCTGTTGCTCGTCGTTGTCCAAGTCACTACTTGGCTCAATTGCCGCCACAGTACACTGCGAGGCACTCTCCAATTCGACGTTTGGCATTGCACTGTTGTGCAATATTCCGTTCCACAGGTTCTGGTCGTCTTGATTCAGGCTGTCGGCTCCGGGTGCCACATTTTGCATCTCAACGTCGCTTACTACGCCGTGTTCGGGCTCGGCGCCGCCCTTGTTCGGCTCGACGTCGTCTGCAAGCTCATCTTCGTCTGTGATCTCGTCGCCTTCTGCGAACTCGTCGAGCTCGCCTTCTTCAAGAAATTCCTGAAATGTCTGAAGCCAGCGCTCGACCCTGGCTCTGTATCCGCTCTCGAAGCGGTCTTTGTACTTGATCTTCTCGTTGATATTCATGTCCGATACGAAGCCCTTTTATGCTCCGCGGGGAAGTACACGTTGTAGCCCACCACGTCTTTACGGTAACCGAGTAAGAAGCCAACTCGGTAGCTCATCGCCAGTTTCCTCCTCATTGAGTTCGGTGTGTGACAGTATGTAAGATATCCAAATGAGCGAATCTGATAAATGTCCGGTCTCTACCTGAACATCATCTCGTACGGTGTCCTTCCTGCTCCTTTGCAGAACACACGGTTCTTGACGGACTCTGCGTTTTCCAGTGCGTGCGTCTAGAACGAATTTGGTAGGCCAGACTGACTCATCATAGTCTTAACCATTCCAATCAACGTCTGGTGGGTTCGTTCTACCAGATTAAACTGCGAAGAATTTGGTCCAACTTTTGTGTGTACAATTCCCTTCTTCTTGTACCAACGCGCCATTGTTCCGTTGCAGAACTCCTGTCCTTTATCGGTGAGCACTTGCCTCACAAGACCTCCACCCCTTTCAGTTTCATCACCGTCTTCATGTCGGCGGGTCACAACAGTGTCTACTCGACGGCCATGTTGACGTTCGGCCCACGCAATGTAGTTCTGCAGGTGCTGGTTTACGTCGTCCTCGGAGCGGGACTTCAATAGGTAGGTCTTACCGTAGCGCGAGAAGCCATCCATCACCACCAGGACCGCAGAGTACTGCGTGCCGTTGTCCATCCCCGGGATCAACAGGTTCGCGAAGATCATGTCGTTCATCCTCTCTATTGATCTGTCGAGGCTCTTCCGGAACGTCTTCCGGCGTTGCTTGCTAATGTGGCAATCAGCGCAGTCAATCTTGCCCCGCCGATTCCACATGATGACCTTGGCCAATCCACGATCGACCATCAGTCAAATATACTCAGGGCATGTGTGTGCAAGTCTCTCGTGCCACGTCGATATCTTTAACGCCATCCGGAACTGCAAAGTTGGCGAACACCTTCTTCTTAACAGCTACTTTCTTATTCCTCACAATAGTACTTCCGATGTTGTGTGCGTTGAAGGTCCAGAGATGGTTCTCGTACTCCGTACGAATCACCTCCGTATCATCCTTCGTCATCCGAACATCCTCGTGTCAAACTCCCACGTCATCACGAAGCCTTGGCTCAACGCCAATCCGGGAGAGAACAGGTTACACCCCGCCCTGGGTACGTAAAGCACGTCCTCCACAATCACGAACACCATTTGCTCATAAATCATAACCGCGAGTATGACAGCGCTGAAACCCTCCGCCTTGGCATCTACGCCGTCAGCGAACCCAGAGATTGTCGGGTTCCAATCACAATCTTCCATGCTTTGCAGCGCTGCGAAGTACTCCTTACACGCCGTTATGTGTGCATTTGTTCCGGTATCAAAGTACCATTTGCTCGGGTCGAAACTCTTCTCGATCCTCTTGACAATTTCGCCGATAACTACGCCACGCATGTGCTCGTGTTCATCGTGGTCCGTTGTCTCGTTTTGCGCTTCCTCGTTGGTCTCCCTTTTGCCCGATCGCGCATACTTGGTCGGCGCCTTTCACAATCGCGCTTGAGTGGCCAACTTGGTTGCAGTTGTGGCAAGCGCGATTCTTACAGCTCATCTGGTTCGAGTATCCACTCGCCACCGCCTTCTTGTTGCTGGTCTGACCACCACTCTGCTTTGTCTGGGCCTTGTTGCCTTGCTTGCTGCCAAATGCATTGTTCTCCCAGTCCTACTCCTTGCTTCTGCAGTTAGAATCATCTCTCTAACTACGTCCGGTGTGTACTTGCCCATGTTAAAGCTGAACAGGATCTTCTTGCGCAGTTCATTGTAGCAAGTCTGTGACGGTAGCCTCCTCAAGAATCGATTCACCATCTGCAAGTCGTTCACTGGCGAGACAAGGTCTGCAAGTCATTCCTTGATGTCAAACATCTTGTACAGATAGATGGCTGCGCATGTCGTCCTTTCCGCGTAGATTGGTCCTGTGTAGCTCGCTCTGCAGGCGGTACACTTTCTGCGCTGCGACTGCTGCGTTGGTCTTGCCCTCGTAGATCGTACAGAACTCACTCCACATATCCGTGCCAGTCTTCTTCGACACCACTTGCTTGGCAAGCCTCATCGAAAGCGAGCCCTAGATCAGAATCTTGATCTTGGTCTGCTTCTTCTTGTGTTCGTCCTTCTTGTCTTGATCCGCGTCTGCAGCCAGTGTGTCCTGGCCGATCGCCACTTGATCCAGCAAGCTCTTCTCGAACGTGTTCAACATCGCGTGCTTGTAGAACGTCCAGTCCTCACCGTACCACCGGACAGGAGTACCTGTGGAGCCGATCTTGAAGCCTCGGCACTTACTCTTGGACTTTCCATTGTCGGAGTCGGACGAAGACATGTTACTGCTTGTTGCTTGGGTTGGATGCATGCTTCAGTTCAGAGATAGCGTTGCGTTGGCCTAATAATCCTGTCGGAAAGTGCTCGAAGCTGTAGTGTAACACGCAAAGACACTAACTTGTTGATAAGACGGTAAAGCTTGGACTGAAGCGTTGCCGAGGCAACCTTCTCTGTGTGCGCACTGGTGTCCGCACTGGTAGCGTACTTTCTACCATCATCCTTCATTTATACTTGACTAATGTATACTTGACCTTGTTCATAGTATAGTGCTGCTACTTGGATGCAGTTCCAACAGGGTGTCAAATTTAACCTTTTTATCGTGGTCGTACTATTGCATGTTTTACATCGTTGCATTTTTTTACGTCGAATCCGGTACGCCGAATCCACGCAATGACGACGACTTACAGACATAGGAACCAGAAGTGACGTGAGGCGCAGTACAGCATAAGTCGACAAGTCTGTACGTAAAGAAATCGAACTGAGGCACAACGACACTCACCAGTGCCGCGGTTCGGACGCTGTGTTATGTGGTGCAGCGAGCAGCGAGCAGCGCAGATCGGAGCTTGAATGGCAACGGGGGGTTCAAAACCCGTAGTAGCCGATGCCACCGTTGGGACAAGAGTCGTGTAGCGTAATTGGTCCTAGATACGGTAGTGCCGAAGATTCAGGACGACTGGCTGGAAGTTTAAGCGAAAACGGTGCAACGTGTCAGATCAACCCGGGATGGTGGTAAAGGAGATGAGACGCCAACAAGGACAGAGGCACGCTGGCGAGACCACCATTCTGCCTCCGGAATTTAAGTCAGCATCAATGCTGCTGATAAACTGCCAAAAAAAAACGATGTACTTGGCGATGCGAAGCCCCTCCTCCCCCGCACACGCACCCCACACAAAACCTTTACATATTGAGCTAGTTGAAGCGTCGCGAACGTACCGATGTTTCTCATAAGAACGTACCTGCATTAAATGAATTTCTTCATCTACGCTGTTCTCTCTCCGCTGATAGTTCAAAAGTGGAGTCATCTCTTGACAAGTCACTAAGTCAACTTCTCTCTTCTTCAGCTTTAGAAATTGATAACCTGGTGGAGACGTTCTGTTTCCACCAAAAATATCTCCGCATTTATTGTGCCCACCATTGAACTTTGGGCCAATTACTATAGCTCATAGTAGACCAGCCATAACTTCGTTAATATGATGCCATTTGATCTGATTAAAGGCTCTATGTGTAGTTTAGAAAAAGCTAAAAGTATTAACATGCTTCATTTAGCTGGAAGTAACCTTTTTTAAGAAGTTGCAAGGTGGAGTTGTAAATAAATGTACACCTCAGGAGGTGAGGACGTGAATGTGCACATCCTAGGATTTTTTAATCCCTTGTAGAGCATGCATCTAATAAGGGTATCGAGAATTGTAGTCTCGTTGTTGGATGCCAACGTGGTGCTTTTAGCTTCGTAGATAGCTTGGTTGCGAGAAAATAGGGAATCCCTGCACCAAAATCGAGATCGTTTGTGCTTGGTTAAAGGTAGACTTATTAAGTTCGGTGAACCACAGTACACTCTCCTACATATGTATTTGAGGCTAGACTAATCAGAAGCCATTATTTTGTGCGTCAGGCGCACTGCGCCTATCTTCCAAATCTGGAAGGGTTTTGATTGGTTATTTTCAAACGTTTGTAGCTCCAGAACGGCTTGGAATTGGCTAAAAATGACCTCAAAATCGAAATCAAAACGCGAATGTCGATATAGATTTCCTAAATATAGTACCACTTAACAAAAACCCTCTTACATTCTGGCCCAATGTTCAAGGTCGCACAATACATGATTTTTTAGATAACATGCGATTTATGAGATTTATAAAACGTTTCACTTGAACAAAGTATGTATTGAATTGGTGTGCGAAACGCAACGGCTATCCTCTTCTACGAACCACTACCAGGAAAAATATTAATCTAAAAACTGCATTTTCGGGACCCCTGCTACATACGACTCTTTACAGACCCGCCTAATTGCATTTTTGATTTAGATAACATAACACTCAAACATGTGTCGTCCAAAACGATCTGTGACGAGGCATGCATTCTTTATAGTTAATTCTAAGCGGAATGATTTGTTTAGAAACATGACCTTACTGGACAGAAGCGAGTGCTGCTTGATGATGTAAATACTGTTGCATCTATAAATACATTTTTTGTTTTAAATTTAAAAATGTACTTTTTTTTTAAATATAACTACATGTGAATGCTGGGCTGAATTTTAGCTGGAGGGTCGGTTTACCCAGTCCATCCGAATGAACGGTTAGGGTACCCGTGTCTAGTCCGACATTAACCGAAGCCCAATCCGCTCTCTTTCGGGTACCCATTCCTACCCAAAACAGCTTAAGCGTGGGTCCAATTTTTTCAAGAAAGTGTCCATTTTGTAAGAAAAGACACCCCATCCCTAACTTTGTAGGTTCCGTGAGATCATAACAAAGCGACTGCACTTGCTTGGTAGTAAAAATCTATGCTGCTAACTGTAAATAAAGGAAAATAATAATGTTGGAGTTAAGATGAATGCAAAAGGTCTGACTTCTTACGAGTGTGCCTGCCAGTTACTCTTTGTACCGGTTTTCTTACGTGTTATTAGGAAACGGGATTGGAAAGATGATTTATCCTTCCCCGCCTGGTGGCGATTTTGTTTGAAATTTACCTCCTTCAAGAATGAGATGACCAATGATCTAATTCGAAATAATATTTACATGTTACAAATTCAAAAATAAAACTCTTATGTTTAGCACAAAAAGGCCCCTGTCGCGAACTGGGATTATTATCACCACTGATCGCAAATACATCAAAAATTTCATGACTGACCGTAAACTTGCACATAACTCAGCCGCTACTGAACTTGAAGACAAAGCTTGTGTGAAAATATCGCATGATAACATTGTACTTCGAAGTACTTTTAAGTACTTTGTGCCGTGATATCTTAAATACTTCAAAGTATTTAAGATATCACGTACTTCAAAGTATTTAAGATATCACGGCACAAGCCTAAAAAAGGCGAGGCTAATCCACTCTTACTTTTTATTGAAGTTATTGAAACCGAATCGTGCATATATATCGGTTATCTTCTCTCGTAGATTGGATTTTGTTACCATACCACCCAGCTCCCAATATCGACAGATGGAAGGCGCTTAGTGACATAAGAGAACTCTTAGTTTCCGGAGTTGGAGCAAGGAATATCTGAGCGGAACTCCGGATTAGTCAAAAATAGATTTCCGTGTGGATATTTTGAGATGCTCCAAAACTTATCTCCAGTGAAGTTATGAGGGAGGTCGCTCTTGCTCCAAGGAGTCTATTTTTGGAGCAACGCTTCGTAGCCCTCGATTAGCTCCATAACTCGAATAGATCCAGAAACTATAGTTCTCTATTACTACAACCAAGTTGAATTAATAGCGTGGTACGTATTGTGAATTCCGCCTAAAATTGAGTACATGGATTCTGGGGAGTACGCTAGAGCAACCATATATAAACAGGACACGAACAGAATATTTAGCAATCTTCTGTGTGCTTTCTGTAAATCAAGGAAGATACGGAGCAACAGATCACCGTCTGCTATCACGCAGCTGCGGCCGAAAGTAATATATAACTTCTGTTATATTTCTGCGGCTTCAAAATTTTAGAAAGTGCTGTGAGCCGTTCATTCGAGAATCTCCGCCCTTCGAGACGCGTCAAGAGTGATTGTCCCACACACGGCCGATGGTACGTTAACTGCTTCCTGCTCGTATGGCAATGTATCTGGGCTAATGTGCTGCTGCCTAACCGTTCCAGCCACCCGAAGAAGAGCTTCCGTCATACCCCGGTCACAACAAGCGGCGCAAAAACCGCTCCTGAAAGCCATGTCTGCTCTCGCGCCAGCAGCAGGCCGAAGCAAAACGCGTGAAGATCCGCCGCATCAGTCGAGCAGCCCAGGGGGACACGTATTCTCCCCCAAGACGACCTGTAAGCGTGGGCGTGGGCGTAGTGCATGGTGGTAAAAGGCTGACGCCGCGACAGGAGCGCTGGCTTACCGAGAAGTACGGCGACCGGGACATGTGTCACGCAAACCAACCCGATGGTAAGTGGGAGGCCAAGATGCTCGAGCATCTTGAGCAAGAAGAGCGCGCGCGTTCACATTCAGTATAAAGCGATGAATTGGAGAATCTCTTGACGCAGCTTGGAGCCGACGACAGTGGAGACGGAGCCGACGGAACGCCTGAACAGACACCGAAGATGAACCCACCTCGGGCAGACGAACCAAAGATAGACCGACCATTTAAATAGTCGTTTCGAAGTGATAAACTCGATAGGTTGGGTTCGCACGATGCTGCACTTGAAGAGGTTCTGGATCAACTCGACGAAAAGGATGAGATCGAGTCACATGACGATAGTAAGGATGAAGACTACGTGGTGGAGGATCGACGTTGTGACGTGGAGACCAAAGAGATTCCTGCTCACAACAAAACAGAAAACAAACCAAAAATATACAAAAACAATCTAGGGATTCAAACGCTGTGGTGGAGGTCAATGTGGAAAATACGACTCGTAAAGTTGATCATTCGTCAAAGCCACGAGGATTTTCGGACGTCTTTTTTCCAATATATTGGGACTCGTGGGACACATTCCAAGAAGCTTTTGCCGATTGGCGCGCGACACTGAAGGACGTCCACAACATGATCCAGGAGATGAATACATCCTTCCGTGGAGGAAAAAGTGACGCGGACCGAGCACTTGCTGTTATTGAGGAGTTCGCCGAGCGGTCACACGGAAATACGGCTGAATTTGTCGAGGAAAGCGACAGTAACGTTGCCCGCGTCGTGACTTTTCAATCAGCGAGACAGCGACGCCTTTTTGAAGCCTTTCCTGAGGTGGCTTGGTTGACTCCACACACGGAACCAATGTGAACAGGTACAAGCTCTTCAGTTTCGCTGTGCATGACGTCTTTGGCAAGGTACTTGATTGACTGATGAGGTTACCAAAATTTTACAGAAACTAAGAAAATTTTATGTTATTTTCTTGTGTGTTACCTGTGACAGGATCAGTACGTCCAACATGCTCTCGTGAAGACAGAAGAGGGAGAAAATCTGGCTTTGGTAGTCGCTGCATTCAAGAAATACAATCCTGCGTGGACGAAGAATCAGGTTGTCATGACAGACAAAGCCCTACACGACAAAGACGTATTGACCCAGGGGTGGCCTAACGCTAGGCAATTATTGTGCCGGTGGCACGTGGAGACCTGGCTACAAAAACAATGCTCCCGCTTGGGCGGAGTAGGGCAGGAAGAGACCAAAAAGCTTAAGACTATCGTGAAAGATCTGGTGAACTCTGATTCTCAGCAACAGTACGACGACTACAAGGATTCTTTGCTGGATACATTGAGCAACAACAAGGAAAACCACTTGTACAAGAGTTTCATGCAAAACTGGGACACAACGACCGACGAATGGGTCATGTTCAAACGAGGTGGCGCTCCTTATTTGAAGAATAACACAAACAATCGTTTGGAATCAAAGTGGCGTCGCGTGAAGGAGATAGTGGACGGAAATTTCACAATTGACGAGCTCATCTCCATGCTCATCACTTTGCAGGACTATGCAGAGGAACGCTACATGACAGAGTTTCACCGCGTGGGGAGCAGACCACCGAAAATGCTGAGCTGACTGCAGTCGCTATGCAACTAAGTAACTACGCTTTTAATTTGGTGGAGGAGCAGTACAAGCTAGCTGTAGGGGGGAGTGCCTCGTACGATATTGATGTGGATGGATTCAAGACGACGGTGGTAAGTCGACACAAGAGTAAGCTCTCGGTGTGTGATCGGTTTTCTGTGTAATTCGGTTTAACTTTTGGTTTTTTAATTGATTGCCCCAGCAATCAACATGTGACTGCATCTTCTTGAAGACGTGCTTGCTCCCGTACAGATACGTGATGTATGTCCGGGGTAAGGCCAATTACGAGATGGTGATACCGCCTATGGGAACTTTCTCCCCTCGGTGGATTGTACAGAGTCCCGGTAACAATATCGAATAGGGAACAATTACTGCCGGAGGACTTAACCGCATCAATTGTCCACCCTTCAAACCGCTTCCGCCCGTAGACAGAGACGCCAAGTACAGCCGGAGCAAACGGCTGACCGAAAGAACCACTGATGTCATGTCTATTCAGCCCAGCACCACGTACAGGTAGGGAATGAAATGGCTGGAAGGTTTCCATGAGACCTTACAGACTGGCAAACTAGAAGATTTCATGGGGCAAGTGGAACCAGACAACTCCACTATCTTTCTGATCTATCTCAGATATCATGCAGTGGAAACGTCACGATTTCACAGACGTCATTTGTGGAAACGAGCGGTGGACGAGATGTGGATAGTGACAGTCGTACATCAGTACGTGACGAAGCTACCAACAAATTATCAACTACGCAAAGCATCACCGAGCCAACAAAAGCGTCTGTTCCATCAACGACGGGTACAAGTCAGGCTGCAGCGATTGTGTTTGCCTCGCCCCCCAAAAGAAAAGGCGTGTCCAGAAAAGCAGGAAAGAAGGATGAGTCCAAGAAAGAGATGCAGGAGGCGAGGCGGATCATGACGTGTATACGCGAAGGAAAGAGAGCTCGGGCTGTAAAACTATCACACATGGAAATCTTGAGGGAGCCCTACACAAAACGCACTACCATGCCCATTGTAGACAAGCTCCAGCTCCCTAAAGTTGAGATCCAAGGTGTATTGGTGGTTCGCAGGTACAACATCGGTCAACCACTTCCTGTCGTCAAGGCGATTCCACTAGCAGACCGGATTAGGCACGGTATTCGCGCTATTGAGGAGACAGGCAATCTTTGATATGCTCGCGAAATGGGATGATTACGGATGCGTAACGTACGAGCAATTGAAGCTGATGGAAGATGTGGTGAGAGTGAAGAATAACTTCAAGCTGGCACAGGACACGATCGATTGAGTCGAGAAAGTGGAATTCAAGGTATACGACATCGTGGCACCGTTCGTTGACTTGCAAGACATTACGAAGGTACGTATTTGGTCGTTTACAGAAGATACACATAACTAACACCAAAACTAACGGGAGTGCCTACATTACCAGGTAGAGCACAAGGAAGCTGTCGAGGACTTTAGCCTGGGGAAGTGGTACGTCGGTAGACACCCCCAATTTGGTTGCGAGTTCCTGAATTTCAGAGAGAACGTTTGGTTACACACCGGGTCAATCATCGGAGCGCTGTTCATGCTGCGTGAAACGTACGAATGCATTGGAATCATCAATCCCAGATTCCTGGATTTCGAAACCAAGGAACAGAGAATCCGCATCGCCAAGTCTTACGGACCGTCTGAAGCCGGGGTCAAGAGGGTGATCAGTACGGTCAACCTAGGTAACCACTGGGGTGCTTTTTTGTTGATCTCAACACGAAGCGATGTTTCCTGTTCGACCCGATGCAGCTCAAAAGCAACATCAGCACGTTGAAAAACGCATTGCGTACAATAGTAGAGGAAATGCTGGACATGACGGACCAGCTTAAGGTCGGCCTCATCACTGGATGCATGCAGAAGGACAGTTCGTCCTGTGGACTATGGTGTCTGGTCGTGCTGGAGCTACTACTGTTCGAAGCTATGCCAAAAAAATGAAATGACTACTGGAGCGATTCCCTGTACGACGCAGTCGATTACCTGCGCATGCGCTATTTGCACAAGGTTATTCGTCTTCAAGTCAACTTCAGTACAGCCAACCTTGACGAAGATGACAAAGATATGACTATAGCCAATTGCTAGAAGCTGCAGATAGGAAGTTGACCATGCATGTCATTGCTCATTCGTTTTCTGTGTTACACAAAAACAAAACCAAAAATAAACAGTAAATGTGGGACTTAGAGTTTTTTTTGCTTGACGAGTCCTCGCATGGTGTCCAGCACTACTCGATATTTCTGAAAAAAATGCGAGATATAAAGACCCATACTTAAATTTTATATGATCTACAAATTCTCCTTACGCATGTGTTGCCCAGACACTATTTGATTTGCTACTCGTTAGGTACGCCATAAAGTATTGTCCTTATCGAAATCTTACCTTCGTAAATTACCTGTCTGTCATTTCGTAATGGATACCCGCCCAACCATAAACGAGACCGTACCCGCCTCCTACCATGCCCGCCCAAATAAGAGCCTCTATTTTGCCTATCCATTTTCTGTGGGACTAGCACGATCCGTATTCTGGGCGGTAAAGCAAATGTGTCGAGTCTTTCACATACAAAAAGCAAGTCAGAACAAAATTGCGCCACATGAAACCATATGCTTTCTTTGCTCTCAGAACTCGTACTTAGTGGGGGATCCACAGCCATCAAAGGCATTGGCGATTGGCGGAGATTCGGCTCTGTGAAGATTGAACCTAGCGGCCAATCCAATTTTGACTAGAACTCGCAATATTACAAAAACATGATAAAAGTGTAAAACGCATCTCAGATTATGAATGCATGTCCTTGTGACTACTCCATAAAGACGCCCAGTGTTGGAAGGACATCACCAGAAAGCGTACACTACTATAAAGCATATGGTTTCATGTGGCGCGATTTTGTTCTGACTTGCTTTTTGTATGTGAAAGACTCGACACATTTGCTTTACCGCCCAGAATACGGATCGTGCTAGTCCCACAGAAAATGGATAGCTAGCTACACTAGCTATTGCCCCGCGTACTTCCAAAACGCATAACAAAACACAGCAAGAGCATTGCAACAAAATCATACCCGTGTATCTTTCCTTACCCTTAACAAGTTTTACGGTTGGTCATGAAACTTTTGATGTATTTGCGGTCAGTGGTGATATTAATACATGTAATAATCCCGCGAACTGTTAGTTCGGGTAGCCAGCCGTGTCCTATCCGAAACCGGGTTTACCCGCTTCTACTTTTTTAAAATTGTTTTAAAAATATAATACATGTAGTACTATTAAAATGTAAATAGTACGAAGTAGCTCAGGTACCCGATATCGGGTACCCATTTGCGCAGTCTAGCTGCGTGCTGCACGTGGAAAAATGACGATTGCGCTGTTCACTTCCTTGAATCTCTAGTAGCAAGCAAAGAAAATTTAGGGGCGACGGCTGAGAGCCAAGGCACCGTTGACAACAAGTTGCTCTTTGACAGTGTCGACTCGACAACAAGCACTCCAATTAAAAATAGGGAGCCCTATCTGTCGGGATTGCAAAGACACGGACTGGCACATTCACAGCGTGTCTTTCCGCCCCACCCAGTACGTTAAGCGAAGCCAGTGGCGTCATGCCACACGCATCATCGGGTAAAACAGACATGAAATCAAGCTGCGAGGCCTGGTACAAAAAGTGTTGTAACGGAGCGATTGGTCCAGATAGACGCTGCACAAAAATGTATTGATCCTCTTAGCTATCAATAATAAAATAATAATCCTGTCTCTATCGAGCTGTCGTAAAGGTTGATTTTTTTGGCATTCAGAGGCACTGCGACGAGCGGCGCATGATCACTATCTGGTGCTTGAGCAGGTAGCACACTGCGGCACGCGAGACGCCAAATTCCTTTGCAAGATGGGCCTGCTTCTCGCCACCACGCACACGGCGCACGATCTCGCAACGCTCGCGCTCCTTAAGGTATTTCTTCTTTACACGCTTGCCTGTTGTGCCACAAGTGGTGGAGGATGACAGTGGGGAAGCTTTAAGACCCACGCTAGGCAGCGAACGCTTGGAGCCCGTGCGGTGACTGGGTAACACGTCTTCTTCCTCGGTCTCGGAGCAGGAGCTCGATACTGGCGAGAGGCTGTGTCGGTAGCTATAGTTGTTGCAGTAGGGCAGTTGCATACCGCTGCTGTTGGCAGCAGCCTGATGCCAACCGTAGGGTGAGTAGCTTGGACTCTCCGGGCGTGATCCGCTGCTCAAAAGCGGTGACGGTGGTTGTGGCGTGGCCGAATTCTGCAGGAAGGTTTGAAAGCTGGGCAGCACGGTCATGGCCATGATACTTGGCTGGATAATAGACGTAGTCGCAAGACGTTCAATTTGGAAATGAGCTGAGGCACCGGTCGCTGGCCATGCTGTTGGTGGCGCTTTGTCGCGCGCGGTGTCAAGGATACGCGCCTTCCAGCTGGATTGTGTTTTTCGTTAAACTATAGCGGGGTCAAGTCAAAATTGAGTACAACCCCAGGTTGCAGTTGGCGGGGCGTTTCTATTTGCTTCACTTTTCGATTCAAGGGCTGCTTTGTGTGCAGTTTATCCGCCGGGACCGCATTTAACGCCGCAAATCATCGCCGCAGCACGGCGAAGACAAATTTGCCGTGAGCTGGCCGTGAATGTTTTTCCCTCGCGGCGTGCAAGGTGAGCGCTGCAAAGGCGCACGTAGCTGCAACAGCTAAGAGCAATTGGCTGTGGTTGATGCCGCTGGTCAGGCCTGAAAAACCTGGTACAAATAAAAAATAAAAACTTTTTTGCATAATCTACGCTAAAATCAGGTTTTAAACCCTCCGTTTTAAAGAAAATCTGGATAAATTCGCTAGTGGCCAAATTATCGGCGCCGTCTTGTGCCTAGCACAATTTTATGTGCACCCTAAGTACAAGTATGAATGTGCAATTCAGAGTGTTGCAAAAAAACTACCCTTTAATTTGATTGTTTCTAAAAGCAAAAGAATGAATCGTGTGGCATTAAATTTAAAAATTTGCGAGCAAGAATACGCTTTCAGCTTTTCTCTCGTCAATTTTAACTTAAATCACGTCTTCGTTAAAGCTTCTCGTTAAAGCTTCATCAGAATGATCAATAGGCTGTGGAAGTTAGTTTTAATAATAGTTATAGTTTTGATGCAAGGACACTGGAGTGATTGGAATAAGACTGGATGAAGCACAAGCACCGAATCCAGGCGATTGGATCTGTCTATGGTTTCAATGAGAACTTACGAGTGTCGCGGGCAAACCAGCCTCGACAGTATGGTAATTACCTTTACCGGTACTTTTTGTCTTAAGATGAAGGGGAAGGTGAAGTAGTTAATCGTTTTGTGAGCATTTCCATAATACTGGAAGTCTGACGCTGGCAAACATGTACAGTCATTTCGTCGGTGTCAGTGCGCGTGACTCTGTTACGGTGGCAAAAAAAAGCTCATGGTGGTGGTGTCAAAGAAAAATATTAGTACCTTTACTGTGGGTATGTACTATTTTGCTGTGGTTTGCAGATAAGATTATACCTTATTTAATTACAAAAAGTCAAGTCAGCAAGAACTATTTTAACAGTAAATAATTTATTTCGAAAGAACTCATACTATAGAATATTCTAATACTTCGGAGTATAAAACTATAAGAATGAGTCTAATTTGTACTTCAAGTAGTATAAATTCTTTGCTCACAGAATAGCAAGTTTTTTAGAAAAAGGTCAACGAATCATAGCTTTGCAAAAGTCGTACACGAACGCAAACAGAAGCTTGATAATTGGATCTGGTCTTCGGTAACGTGAAGATCCTGGAATAGTGTTTCTTAAGACATATTATGGTAAATGTCTTCAGCCTCTTCACTGTTGGAAGATTATAGCTACAATGACAGTCTTGACGGGTGGACTAACATGTAAAATAATACACCTTTGTATGAAGCCCTGCCATCACATCGTCCGAACTTGATGATGTACATGTACCCTCCTTCTACTGTTGAAGTTCTACATAGAGCACCGGTACCTGTAAAGCATTTCTTTTACAAATAGTGGAGTTACAGTAATTTGCAAAATACACACAAATATTGTAGTTCATTCATGTACGAATTTATTTTACGTACAATAAGAAATCAGGAAAGTCGACAGTATCATCGAAAATTAAAAGAAGAAGCTTGGTTTACCTGTACTGTATGTATGCGTGTTAAATCGCGTTGGCGCGTCGCATGTGTGCGTGGCTATGCGGCTGTTTTTATTACTTTGAGTCGACACTGCCGAGTCGGCAGTGTCGACACAAAGTAATGCCGACGTCGACGTCATGAAGTCGCGCGTGTTGTTACAACACTGTTGTGTACCTCCTTGAACTGTGTTAGCAATCGATTCGTGGTCAATCCACCATCTTGGCAATTCTACCAGCGGCAAAGGCGAAGCCGATGTCGGCATTTGGTATACATTTAGTAGCAAGCTAAATTAGCTTACCAGCCGTCGCTCTTGATGACATGTAGTTCGATGGGAAGTTCGAGCTTCTGCCCCGTGCCTCGATCATCACCAACTTCAAGGCTCATGTTGAGCTGCGCCGTCGCAAACAGTGTAGCTTCGATGACAGCTCGACTGCATTTTGGATGACAGAAGTTTACTGTAAACGGTACCCATGCCAGTATTGTATGACGCGTTGTCCCTTGCAAGGCGGCACCAAATGACTTAGCTCCTCAAAACACCCTTCGGCTCCCGTTAGAACTTCTATGTCTTCTTCAAATTTGATCTTCCCGTCGACGGGATCACCAGAGCAGACTCACTCCCCCAAGTCATTCACCGGCCGCTGCCATTTCGGAACTCTTTTCCTGCTGATCTCTCCACGCCTGGAACTGTAGCGCCACTTGCTGCAACATTTGCGCCTTGATTTTGCCGAGGTAACCCACCTCCGCCTTCTTCTCCGGAAGCTGCTCGAAAGCGGTGCGATACCGTTTTTTCGCGTCCTGCAGCTGCAATAGCGGCATTTTTACTTCGATCTCTTGTGCCTCCACCTGCTGATCGGGTGTGGCGCGGTCTCGTAGTCCCTGCAGTTGCAGCGCGTACTCGTCGATCTCCCTGCAAGCAAAAACCTCTGCGTCAGTCATATGAATATAGTCGTCTCGCTTACATCCGTGTCACGTACTTTTTGATGCGGTTGACTGCAAGAACCAGCGTTGCATACTGAGCCTTCGCCTCGCGAAGGTTCGTCTTGGCCTGCTCCAGGTCGCGCAGCGCCTCCGCACCGGGATCAGCACCTTCCAGAGACTTAAACCGTTCGAAGAGCTCTTTGTATTTCTCGCAGGAAGCAGGGGCAGACGCCACGCGCTGCTGGTGTTGTGGTTCTACGTGATCTCTCGACGGTATTTGATTTCCCTTGTAAAGTGGTGGTAGTATTGTTGCGGTTGGTTCAACAAGAGCATTCTTGAGATTCCTGGTACTTTTTTCAAGTATAGAAGACGACGTGAGACCTGGTGGCGTGTGCCCTCGAAGTGCTCGAATCTGTGCCACCATCTTGCTCCCAGTGTTTCTCGTCTGACTTATTGCTGAATCGACCGAAGCTTTCTGTTCAAGGCAAACTAAACGGAAAGTTTGCAACAATTGATGCACTTGCCGAACGCTCTGCACTGGTGGGATCTGCTCAGCATCCGTCAAGAACGCAGTGATCTGTTGGCGCCTCAGTTCCTCCGCCTGAATATTGTTCCCCTTGCCTTCGTACTCGGTCCGTGTACGTCCAGCAATGGCGTCGTACAGCATGAGTTCCTCACGCAATCGTTGGATCTCGTCTCGATATGCAGCTCTCTCCTCGTTTGCTAGCTTCGATCCTGAACTAGAGCCGCAGGCTACAACATTTACAATCGCTTGAGTTTTGACACGACGCATCCTCGCTGCGAAGCGCAGCGTCGCCAGACTTTGATCGACATGTGTCGGCGCCGGCCATACACACGCGACTAGCAGAGTGCGGCAGTTGCCGCCCAGCGAGTCCTTGAGCACATTGGTCAGAGGCGTTTGTCGGAACGGCACGTGCGGTCGGTTGTTGCTCCCTAGAGCCAGCACAACCTGCTCTAGGAATGTTAACGACCGGTTGATGTAGCAGGCCTCATTAGCCCGTGCGGAACCCGCCTCTGTTTGGGTCTTTTTCATCCGCTCCGACCCTGCCAGGTCTACTAGATGCAGTTTGCTGTATACGACATCGTCTTCGTTCTGGATTATTTCTTCTTCCATCAACGCTGAGGACATGACGCTGCGCTTCCGCTCCAGATACAAGGTGAAGATGCAGTGTGAACGTGTTGACTCGGCATTGAGCGCGTGTTCAGCCACTGCGCGGTTGGTTTCGCCTTGAAAAACGAGATCTAGAGCCTGTTCCTCGCACGACACGAGAGCTTTTGTGAGGCCCCGCACAAACGTTTGGCCGCGTGCGTTCTCCTGGATTACGAGGTCGTTGGGGCCCTGACCGGAGCCGATATCGGGGGCAAGAAGGTCGATGAGACGGTCGTTGTAGATCTCGAGGTACGACACGCGCAGCGCGTACGAGTGGTCGGCGTCTCGTTGAGTGCGCTGGAAAACACGAGACAATGATCGTGCAATGAGTCCGCGGTCCTCGAAGCGGCGACGTGGGCCCCCTCCAGACATGGTGAAGGTCTTACCGGCTCCCGTCTGGCCATAAGCTAGAATGCAGCCATTGTAGCCGCTTAACGCTCCATCCACGACCTCAGAGCCCACCAATCGAAAGACACCAGCTTGATCAATGCCTGGCGAGAGCACGTGGTCGAAACGGAAGCTCGTACCGTCACCCGAAGCTGAATTTGTGATCACATTGATGGTCTATGATACAAACAAAACAAAAAAATTCAAGATGAAGAAGACCAATACAGCTCGTGCACAATAATATACCTGCTGCTGTTCATCGATAATCACTGCGTCATTGGTAGAAACAATGTGGTTGGACTTGGACGCACCGAAATCTTTGCTGGTGGTTGGCCGCGCCCTGATGCAAACTTTGACGCGTTTCTGCATTCCAGGAGCCTCTCACTCACCGTGTCGATCCCGCTGACAGCATTTAGTTTGGTCGAGTTCAATGGCGTCGCTTCGAAACGGTCGGTAACAGGAATCGATATGTGGAAATGGGGCGAAACGTACCGCTGTGTCCTATTAGCTTTGTGTGAACGGTAGTTATCCTGTAGTTATCCTGTCAAATTTACTTGCGCTTGATGGCGGCGCTCAGATCCATATCCTCATCTTCGTCTTCATCTGAACTTGAGATCACCTTCTTCTTCCTTCCTTTCTTGGTTGAAGTCTTCTTCACAGGCTTTGAACTCCGCTTCGTCTCCTCGAGTTTTAATACCGCGGTAAACTCGCTCTGGAGCACACCTCCCTCCTCCTCACTGTCACTGTCATTGTCCACTACGGTCGCCTTCTTCGCCGTCTGGACAGGCTTGGGCTGCTTCTTCATGCTACCGTGGATCAACTCACGCACTGTTTCGCTGTTAGCCAGTTGTCGGAATTCATCTCGAGCCGCATCGGTCATCGAAAGGCCAGCAGTAGCTGTCTTGGGCTCTTCCTCTGTAAGATCGGCGGCCGTTTCCAGCGATTCCAGTAATTCCGCCATGGACGTCACCTGCTGAGCGGTCTCCTCGTTCGTTGGGCCGTCGCGCAGGGCGATCGGCGCATGCAGCGTCGAGAAGTCTGTCATTGCGCCCAAATCCACCTGTTCGACGGTACTCTGAGCCGTGGCTTCATCCACTGTTGAGGAAATATCAGCGAAGGCGCGGCCACGAAGCAACGCACGGCGGCGCTGCACCGCCTCCTTGTCCGCTTTCTCTTCCTCCTCTTTGAGGAACGTCGTCAGCTCCACTACACGCGCTGCCGCCACGTTCGCGCACCGCAGCACAGTCGTCTGGGAGATAGCAGCTCCACCGATCTTGTGCACAGCGCAGAGCTCACGGAACGAGTTGAACGTGAAGCTCATGCGCGCGTCTGTAATACGCTCCTCCCGGTCCGTCGGGTCCATGAAGATAATGGGTTCGCCATCCTCGTCGGCATCGACGCCATCGTCGTTGTCGCTTGAGCTCTGCGTGTTTGCAGCTGGCTGTAGAAAGCAAAACGAGATGGAAATTGGAATGTGGTGAAGACTCAGCGGGACTGCAGCGTGTTCGTCCACGCTGTAGACGGTGACTCCTCCATTTCCGGCCGTACCCTCCTTCACAGAGACTTCTGGTCGGCGGTAGTGCATGAGAGCAGCAATGGCGGCCAGTGAAGCGGCGTCCACGAGGTTTCCACCGTGGTCCACGACGTGCACGTGACACGTGATGGCCCAAACCTTCTCGCCAGCCACCACAGCGAGCGCTTCCGTGTCCAGAGCGCGACTCTCGCGTACACCTCGCTCCACCAGTCTCGCCAATTCTGCAGCGGCAACTGAAGAAGCAGCGCCACGACCCGCAGACGCAGAGGCCTCAAAACTGGGAGACGCCATTGGCGACAGCTCCACGGCGAAGTGAAGGAAGCCTTCCGTCGGCCGGTCCGGGAAAGGAGGCACGATTTCCCCATGAACGTTGCCAATTACACTGCGAAAAACGAGTGATATCTAGTTAGTTCGTGGTAATTGTAGTGAACGGTTAGAGTGGAGGTTCACAGCGTACCGAGTGCGACCCAGCTGAACTTCAGCTTGGCTCTCGCTCTCGCTGCGGCGGAACTGCACGCGGATCTTGCGTTGCTGCAGCAGCTCGCGGCCATCGGCGCGTAAATGAGGTGGTTGACGTAGACAATTGGCCAGGAACTGGCGCTCGTTCTCGCTCAGGAAGTCGTGGTCGTCCCGCAGCGCCATCGTTGGGTCTCTATTGCGATGGTGTTGGTGGAGGTCACCGTCTGAACCATCTGGTCGATGATTGGTTAATTTTCTGCTATTCTGTTGCGTTTTAGCACTTTATTTTTAAAAAAATGGACGGATATCGGCAGACATTGCTCGGTCGGGCGCTGGCCGACGCGCTCCAGGATATAGACAAGGAACGTAGTAGAGACGATGGCAGTGCAAACACGGACGCTCTGGAAATGGACGGAGACCTGCTGTTCTCGCTATTCGACGAGGCCATGCAGCTGGAGCTTTTAGATAAACGCTACAAAGACCAAGAGAGGCCAGACAGGACGTTCACGCACGATTCTTTGGACTTGACAGGCCAGGTTACGGCGTTCAACCGGTTTATGGATGATTGGAGCGTACTGGTGCGTATGAATTCGCAGGATGTCCAGCTGAATCATGGCGTTGCTTCTCTCGACTTCCCACAGCAGAGACACGAGCACGAGGAGGAGCCAGCAGTGGCGATGCGGCTGAAGCTACGTAAGACAGCGTAATGTCGAGTGTTTTTAGATGATGTGGCTTAAGCAAGGAGTGCGAATTATTATGATAACGTTTACCCGGATGCTTTGACACGGTTAGAGCTTTCAACGCAGCTTTTCAAGATAAAATATTTAAGAAGCGACAAAGCGCTTTTTGAGAAATGTTTCTTTGTGCTAGCCTTATGCCAAAATTCAACCCGATTTGAAAAAAGCGCTTTTCTAATTTTAGTTTTCTGAATTGATGTAGTCGGTAAGTGGTTTTGAAGTAAGTACTAAGTAACATTAACTAGCTGGTTTGGAGCCGCACGTCCAGGGGGCCTAAGAGTCAAAGACCACTCACGACTTAAGCTGGAACAGAAGGTGAGTGCGCGTGCGGATGAATCGATACAGGTGTAAAGCGGCAACGTACCCAGCCGGCTGCAGGAGCTTCCGCCTACGACCTACTATACGCGTGTAGCTATTGCGTTGCAGTGTGGCTACGACCGTGTATAGGGGCTCAAAATCTGCCCCTAAGTCGATGCTTCGGAACTAATTTTTAATGTCTCTGCCAACTGCCAGCATGCTGTCCTCGACGATCAAGAACTCGGTGCGCAAGGCCGCGGTGGCCCCCACGCTGACGCGCGGCATGGCTGCGGCCGCCTCGTCTACGAAGGAGGTGGAAGAAATTGGCGGATTCGGCCAGATGACGCAGCCCAAGCTGCAGCTCTTCGGCCTGCACGCCCGCTACGCCAACGCCCTGTACAGTGTGGCTGCCAAGCAGAACCAGCTCGAGTCTGTGGAGAAGGAGCTCTTGACTATCGAGGAGACAATCGCCAAGGAGCCCAACTTCGCCTCGTTCCTGCACGACCCCACGATAGCCCGTGCCTCTAAGAAGGAGGACATTGCCAAGGTCATGGAGAAGGCCAAGTTCTCCAAGCCCGTGGCTGGACTCTTCGAGGTGCTTGCTGACAACGGCCGTCTGCCGGACGCTGCTGGCGTTATCTCTGCCTACAAGAAGCTCATGGGCGCCTACCGCGGCGAGGTGCAGGCCAAGGTCACGTCGGCGGACCCGCTGACCAAGGCCCAGCTGGACCAGGTCAAGAAGGCCCTCGGTGCTCGTGTGGAGAAGAACGAAAAGCTGCTGCTGGAAACGGTCGTGGACCCGGAGATCCTGGGCGGCCTCAAGGTGCAGATCGGCAACTACTTCATTGACCTGTCGCTCGCCACCAAGATCGACAAGATCAACACATTGCTTGCCAACTCGAGCCAGCAGTAAGTCAGTAATTCCCGACAAGCAGGGACGTGGAGAAGCTATTCGTGGGGACGTCGTATCCTCCCCCCGCGGTGTCTGTAGCAACGTATTTTTCACCCGCGTTCGTGGGCGAATTAGGTCGGAGGCTGGCGACTAAATGAACAACTTACAACTGGAATGAATGAGCTTGTGGTTCGTCAAGGTCGTGTTGATGCTGTTAATCTGGAATATCGTTTTCGGTGGTCGTATTTTAACCTGATACATGTAACAAGCTCAAAATTAGGTTAAAACGCGACTTTTTTAAGTGAATAAAAAAACATCGTTAGCTCATTAGCGTCCATGTCGTCACACGTCGAATGTTTTCTTGCTCTCGACATGCACGACGCCTTCTCATCTTTTTGACATTCTGTGTCCTGCTTCCTAACTCCTTGCTGTGCTCAGGCCACACCCACCTCTTTTGCCTGTCGTTCTATACTTCTAGCTAGTATAAGAACTAACAGCAGCCTCCTTTGGATGACTTGTTCCCTGACGAGTTGGTGTGACTCAAAATGACGGGGCTTTGGCCTCCGTAGCCGTACGAGCCCGGACCTGCTGCACTGCCCGCTCTCGACCCGTCGCGGCCTCGTGTACGCTGCTCCTGATCGTGCTTCTTCAGTAGCTGCACCGCCAGACTCTCAAACAGCGACTGCACTCCTTCGCCCGTCTTGGCGCTCGTGCGGAACACCAGCGCACCGATCTCGTCGGCAAACTGCTGGGCCTTAGCAAAGTCAAAGTTGGACGCCACGTCGCTCTTGTTGCCCACCACCGCTAACACTACGTCGTCCCCTACGTGATGCTGCAGGTCTGTACTCAACAAAGTCAAATGCACAAAAGTGTTAGCTTCTTCTTTATCAAACTCGACTACCGTTCAGACTACGACGAACCTTGGAGCCACTCCTTGATCTTCTCGAAGCTAGCCTCACTCTGGAGGTCAAAGACCAGGATAGCCGCCTTGGCGTTGCGGTAGTACATGGGTGCCATGGAGCGGAAGCGCTCCTGGCCGGCTGTATCCCAAATCTGAAGTGTCAGTTTCCTCCTTGCACCAGAGTCATCACCGACAATCACGCGCTTCTGTAGGAACGAAGCCCCGATGGTGGCTGACGTGGGCGTGGAGAAGCTTCCGTGGCAGTAGCGCATCGTAATCGACGTCTTGCCCACGTCCGTGGGGCCGATGATCACCAGCTTTCGGTCTAGCCCCACATCCTCCATCGCAGCTGACTTACGTTCTCTGGCAAGAACGAAACCTGAGTAACCGAAAGAAAGAACCAGATATGTGGACCACGTCACATAATTAAAAACTAGACTGTGGGCTGGTATTTTAATAAGGTGCTATTAAAATAGCACCTTCACCAGATTCCCACTTTTTCTTAGCAAATATGTGGCGGATAACTTCAAATGTTTTTCTGTTCAGCATCCTGGACCACTTGTGAATACTTTGTGGTGCTGTTGGATAAATATTTACTATTATAAATAAATAATATTATTCCCAAGGGCTCGAGGCACATGTCCCTAAATTCGAAAATACAAGCCGGAGTTCTCGTTCCGTAGTACGTGAGTTCATTAATAAATTCGTTATATTGATAGCAGTAGATAAGGCTAGATACATATCCTGTAAGACCTACTTTGAGGCCTTGGTGTGAGCTGCCTATTATAGTAGGACTAACGTATTGAAAGCAAACAAAACTTACAAGTTATAAAAGGACTAAGTCTAACCTTCAAAGCATCTCCTGCGGCTGCGCAGCTGGAAAGTAAAGGTAAAAAGTTGTTAACTAATAAGCAAAAAAAAAACTTTAAAAGACTAAGTGTAACCTTAAAGCATCTCCTGCGGTTGCGCAGCAGGAAAGCACAGGTAAAAAGTTGTTAAACCAAGAAAAAAACTTTAAAAGGACTAAATCTAACCTTCAAAGCATCTCCTGCGCCTGCTGCGCAGCCGCAGTATCTGCTTTCATATCGGCAAGAAACTGCTTTTTACAATATCCATTTTCCAACCTGTGAACAGATCCTAAAATGTATTTGTTAGGTAAGTGCTCACCGATACAAGCGCATCGAAACAAAGGCCGCTGAGCTGTAGTGGTAATGAATTCGTATTGGTGCGAAATAAATCTATGCGCGAATAGCTAGTTTGCAATAGGTGTGGATATAGATCGAAAGCATACCTTGAAGCGCAACCAACGTACATGTAGACCGTTGATCAAAAACAATACATTCGTCGATGCGACTCCCCCCCCATCTTTGCAAAATTATGTACACATCGCTGCTTGTCGTGATATCATACCTGCCACTCTTGAGATGAATTCCTTCATCTACGCTGTTCACTCACCATGGAAATTTCTGCCAATTCTTGAGTCACTAAGTCAACTTCTGTCTTCTCTCTACAGAAATTGATAACCTGGTGGAGATGTTGTGTCTCCACCGAAAACTCCACATTTATATGATTTCTAACAAAGCATGCAATTTTTGAAATTTATAAAACGTTGTACTTGAACAAAATATGAATTGAATTGGTGTGCAAGACACAACAACTATCGTCGAATTAATCTCGTTGGGCTGCTAAGCGCTTCTACGAAGCACTACCACGAAAAGGCTGTTCCATGTATTTTAATAGGGCTAGGTGCTTGGAACATGGTGGTGAATGGTGAATGTCCGGAGTTATCATGTTGCCCTCATATTTTAATGATTTAAATGACCGATATATTTCAAAATCGGAAGCGTATTGTGATCATGTTGCTTATAAGGGCCTGGACCGACTACCGGCACACGTTCTGAAAACATTAGGGCTAGATAGCCTAATCCTTGTCTTTCAGATGCACTAAAGTCACTGAACTGGTGTGCCACCCCTGGTCCAAGCGTGGACTATACAGAATGCTGTGGGCCAACCGTTGTCCAGGACAACTTGCAGCGGGGCTGTCGTAGCTTTAGCGTCAGAGGAAGACGTTCGACTCAAAGGGTCGGTAAAACCAAGATCCTTATCCAAAGGAGCTTTAACATAGCCCTAAAAACCGGGGCGCATAATTACTACTTCGAAATAACTCTTTTGCTTCCAAATCCGAAGTGTTTTATTTATCTTTATTGCGGTCATGCCGCTATCTATGTTTTACTATCTATCATAGTTAAACTTAATCACATGCATAACGTGTGGCCCTCAGTCTATGTACTGAGACCACCGTTAATTCTATACATCACGTACTGAGAGTCTGTTAACTCTCCGGGTATCCCGTACCCATGTGTGCACCACACCGAGTAACCCCGTTACACAACTTGTCGAAACCGTAAGCCTACAACACTCTTGAACAACCCCTCAACTGCACACTACGATGGCCCATTCGGCTGATACCGCGTAGGCTAGCTTATGGGCGAGTCTCCTGCACCTGACTGTGCAACAATCGACACACCTTTGCTAGCTTTGTCTCCTGGTGTACCATGAATTTCAGTAACGAAGCAATATTAAGCGAATGGTTTGAGTTGGCTCTAATATCTGGGTTATTATTTCTTGTGTTGCAGGTACTACAGCCCAGTATGAAAGACCAGTCCCTGCCTCTGGCCTTGGAGCTACTCCAGCGCAAGGTAGCGAAGGGGCGTCACCTGGAGAACGGCCAGGAAGAAGGCAGCGAGCTGCGCCGCGGCTCAAGTGGAGCAACACCATGGTTGGTGAGCTGCTTCGCTTGTGGTTTGAGGACGGTGAAGTGAAGAGAAAGCTTGAGTCCGCGAATACAAAGCTCAAAAAAGCGCTTGCATGGCAGCAAAACTTTTTGCTAGCGTACTGTCACAGTCCCTAGGTATCGTTATTTTCCAGGACCAGGTATTAACACCACTCGAACTGTCAATTATGTAAGGAAAGTTTTTTTGATGACTTAAATACTTTTGCATTATTTTTTATAGGTGTCTCGAAAGTATCGCAAGCTGAAGTGCCAGTATCGGAAAGGAAGGCGTGATCAATCTCAGACCGGGAATAATGCAATCGAGGGAGACGCTGACGTAGGATTGTGGGCTATTCTGACTGATGCGTTCGGCTCACGCGTGGGTATTAGCGGTGAGTCATTGATGGACACTCACCTAACTAACGACGAATAAGAAGACAGCAGTACAGTGTCCGAAGTGGGAGCTCCTGCCAAATCTTCTAAGTCTCCACCCGTGGATCAAATGGCGACAGCATTGCAAACGGGGATGGAATCCATCGCGGCTTCACTCAGTACGCGTGCTTCCAACGACGATGCAATCCGGTCGTTAGCGGAAACGCTTCAACGGCAAGATGCTGAGTCGCAACAACTCCTTGGGATGCAGTTATGCTAACTGCAGCAGCTGCTCAACCAAAAGCAGTAAATTCGCGTTAGTATTAGCTATTATAGCGCCAAACATTTGAACATGGGTCACATTCAAGGATAACGTAACCTTTTGTACGGCAATAACTTAACCTTTTCTAAAGTACAATAGAGAGGTGTATTCAAATAAGAGATGCAATATCTTCTCTCTGAGCCATACCTTGGTGGCGCACGACTAGCTCCTCTGGGTTTGTCGGCAACTCAGGTGGGACCGCATTTAGGAGTGGATCTTGGTCATCACATAACTGACTATCACCTACATTTAGTAATATATTATTCAGCACAGCGCAGCTCAATATCACCTTTGACCCGCTGTCAGTGGTCTTTTGCTCATGTATCCCCAATCGAATTCTAATGGGGTTTTTGAGCCGCCCAAATGCACATTAGACCACAATTCTGGTTCGAGAATGCTTCTTGTTGTAGAGCCGCTCCAATCGTCGTTCATGACGTGCTCTTCTGGATATGGCGTCAAAAGATGAGCCCAAATTCTATAGTCGGCATCGCTAAGTAAATGTCTTCCAGGAGGAACATAAGACTGCAAACTAAATTAAAAACGTTAATACTTGGGTCATATAGAAATATTAAAAATGATCACCCACAATTACCGACTACGAACCCCTGAGCCATTCCACAATGACTGATCATTGTTGGACCCAGAGCGAATTGAAAGTGAGCGGAAAGTCCCGCGATGATCTACCACCGCTTGAACGTTCACCGCTATTTTGCAGTACCATCCTTCGTGCTCTCGTGGGCGCTGAATCGCAGTCAAAGTTCCGTCTACAGCGCCGACGACCCCTGGAAAGAAAAAACCGCTACCGCGAAGAATCCATCCTCAATTGTAGGTAACTCATCTCCTATTGGCAAGTAACTACTTCCTTGGCCATTCCACTAAATATATTAAGTACGGGATTAATATAAACAACCGCGCGCGCATTAAAAGTTCCTAGCACGGAGGCTGCTTGATCTATCGTGCCGCCTTGTGCTAAATACATGATGGTAAGCGCAACCCGCTTTATGTAGGGATGCTTGCTGTTTGGAGCTGGTAGACAGGGAATCACGGCGCGCACAACGCTGTAGATGGGCAGAAACGACACTTTATGGCACCGAAGCTTCTTTTTAAACCACCCTGTTTCCTTCACTGCCATGGCCTCCTCAAATGTAGTTGTAGCAAACGTCGACTTGCAAGATGTAGATACGCGGAGGATTCGCTGGTCCGATGTACTCACCACGGCGGCCACACACGCGCTGAAGACCACACGTGTGCTAAGTTCAGAGCACCAAATTCTGGTGCTCAGAAAAAGAAGTTCTGGAACAGCAACCAGTCATTTTAGGTACATTGTACCACTTCGTATTACCCAATCAGATGGCGATTTAATTTTATCCCAGAACGTGTTCTAGCACTTGGACCAGGCCCTAAATGGGTAAAACATGTTGACAGGGCCAGCTGAAAATTCAAGACTGACTGGCTTGTCGAAATGGCGGAGCGTATATGAACCCATTTCGAACTCACGCATGTACCATAAAATACGCATTAAACATGGGAAACAAGGGAAATATGGTAGACATGGGTTCTTACGGTAATGAACAACTTCGGGAATGGCCAAGCCAACACTCTTTTATAGACCGTAACAGCGACTGACACAAAAAGAAGGTGGTCGACCAGTTTCAGGCTGTTAACGACTGAAAAAAACGTCCGTCATTATGGTCGACAATGGTCTGAATGAGATCTCGGTATTGCGTAGAAATGTTCACACTGTTGAATCCTGCCCTGCCATTTTCACGTTCTCAAGTGGCTGCGAACGGTTATCAGAGACGATAAGAAGTATGGGACTTACACTAGCGACACGCTTAAGCAGATGGATCACTACGTGTGGAAAATCACTCCGCTGAATTCAGGGTACCGTTTAAGCGGAATGGAAGCGGGCCATCGTGGCCCTACTTTGATGAGAACTGGGTCGCTTGCGAAAAAATACGGGTTACGTTTTACAAGATGGAGCTCCCATATTTTAGAAACAACACTAACAATCGTCTGGAAAAAAAATTCGGGAAGCTAAAAGCTGATCTGGATAGCACTATTACGACGAAGCAGTGTATACAGAGTGTATTACGGCTTCAGCGTCGAAAGAAGGACAAGTTCATTTTGAGGATTATCATGCCTGGTACTACACACAATCTAAATTTCGACAAGGACATGAACATGTTATTGGGTATGGCCACTGAATGGAAGTCTGGCGTGTCTTTACCCCGAGTACAAGCTTGCTACTGAGACTAACATGATGGATCGCTACACTGTGGAAGACGAAGACCTATACGTAACTTTCCGTCGAGATAAGCGCGCTCACCAAGTCGGCAAGCTCTCGTAGTTGTGTTCGGAGAGTTTTCGAGTACGATGAAACTACCGTGTAGCCATGTGAAGCCCTTGGGGAAAAACGCTGGCAACCTGAGCACGATCACATACGCTTCCATTCCTGCAAGGTATACCACATCTTGTCCATGTTTATCTGGGCAAAATATGTTCTGACCATGTTTATTTTTGTACATGTTGCGCTCATGTTTTTCATGGTTGTAACCATGTTTGTTTTACTAATAGGTGGTAGATCGCTAGGTGAAGAGCTCAGCTCTGTCGACGTACCACTTCGTAAGAACACTGGCAGAGCTGAAGTCAAAAGGAACAAGCTGATGACAGAGTGCGACAAGTTTAAAAGCGCTCAAGACATTTGCAGCCGAGTAACTACTCAACTCACAGATCTTCCGGATGGAAAATTAGAACAAGCACTTGTGGAATTGGATACGTGGTGCGCACGTTAAAGACTAGGTGATGTTGCGACGAAAACAACACAACACGTACTGGGAGAACCAGTTCCTGTAAAAAGTGCTGCTCACCAAAAAGGAGGTGGTATTATTGACGTCTCTGCAGATTACGAAGATAAAGTCCCGGCACCAAACGATGACAAGAAAAAAAAATAAACCCGTTTAACCCTAGATGTCGGGTGGGTAGACCAAGGAAAAACAGAGTAGCAGACGATGCACAGCATCAGCAGGAATAACTAAGGTACGGAACACGCTTCGCGGAGCTGATGTTGTTGACATGGGGGAATTTATTAAGTCCAAAAGTCCTCCGCTGATGGAGCTATCTTCCTTTCTCACTACACTTGACGTCTGTTACGTAAACTGCCGGCGGAGCAAAATACAGTGAAGAAGCGGCTACCGAACGTGGAAATAGCTGCGTACAGACTACCCGAGGAATTGGTTCGAGAGTTTATCGCTCTAGTCGAACGCATGTTGTCTGACGGAGAAGCTTTAAACCTAACTAAACCGGTTGAAAACAGTGCAAAAATGCTGGGTCCTCATGATAGATGGAGATGGAGAGTTTGCGCGTTGGCAATTGATGACGATGCAGTCTATTCGGAATTCGGACAAATCGTGTAAGAAAGAAATGGAATGTTACTCATGGCTGATGAGCACCGTTGACGACCTTTGTAAAGACTCCGGTTTAGCAACAAGTGCAAGGAATTTGCTGGAAGCATGCCTAACTCAACGTCTACAAGGTTTTGATCAGGGTTTTCAATTGGAATATAGCCGCGTATATATCGCCCGCGGTAAAACCTGGTTGAACGACAACCTCATATTGGCATTTGGGGCGACACTTGCTGCGAAGTACAACACCAACACGACTATATTCATGCCGGCGATGTCGACACCTGCGCAAGACAAAGGAAACCGTATTCCGGCCAAGATTCTGAGTTTGGTTGCTGGGGCAGACGCTGACCTGGTCTTCATGCCACTAAACAGAAATGGAACCACTGAACATGCATTGTGGCGGACAAAGTGATCTATTACTACGATAGCAAGGATACGCGTGCGAGTCGTATTTTGCTGGAAGATTTAGCGGACGAGCTTGTAAAGAAAAGTTTGTCTCATCCCAGTGAGATCATGTATGTTCACAGCCCAATCCAGGAGAACGGGTTTAACTGCGGCCTTTTCGTTTGCCTACAAAGAAGCCACAAATGCTTTCACTGAAACCGGACGAGTTCGACGGTGTTGGGATATAATGAGGGCTGTCATCGAATTTGGAGGCACTGGTTACACCACACATTTGGCAGTTGTATCTTAAAATTTGACAACAGTATGGTAAACATGTTAGCAACCTGGTCAAACATGGACAAATTTAAAGAGTCGTACTCACCTATTGGATTTGTGTGTGCAGACAACAAGCAGGAGTTCTGGGAACCGCTTGTAGATTTTGCGCTGTGCTCTGAACTCATAGAAACAACTGCCGTGTATCCGTGCATATATTCTCGCCGACGCTGGACACGTTTCCGGCCGCCTGTAAACCAAATTCCACAAAAATCTCTTCCACTTGATCTTCATCACTCAGCGTTCCTCCTAAATAAGTAAACATAAAAATTATCAGACATATTATTAGTTCATACACCAACAGTCAGCATTTACCGGAGTTTTTGATCTTTGCTATCATGTGTAGACATCACGGAGCTGCACGTAGTGTGGTGTTTTGTTTTTTTCACGGATATTATCACATATATGGCTGGCCTTGTTACGTCTGGCAATCATCACCTGAACATCCGTCATTATGGAAGAGTCCGTCGGAACTTGGTGGCCGAAAGGGTACCTACGATAAAAAATTTCTGGCACAGGGTGGCAAAGGTCATAAAAGGCATTCTTGACCTGAATCTCCCACTTTCCACAAGACATTAGTACAAATTTGATTTAGGCATCGAACGTCACATCCCACATCCTTCACAGTATGTTTGGGCCTTATTCCCTTCGAACGGTATCGTTGCTTCCGCCCATGACTACAGATGAAAACTCGTTGATAAGGTCCAATGCCGTCAGGTATCAGTGGTAGCTCTGATGCAGGTTTTCCGGTGTTTCTTTTCAAACCCATGGTTTGGCAATTACGAATACCAGCGTTAACGGTTTCGCTTGTGCCAAAATCGAATGTGTTTTACGTTGATACCGCTTAAGGTATCGCTCATAGCTTTTCTTAAAAATTATTCCTAGGCGGTACGCAGAACAATCTTCTTCAAACGCAGCAGAAGCACGGTTGCACGAGTGGGAACTGCTAGTTCCGGGTGTTTCCCCCTTGTTTTCATCTACATCGCTCTCAGAATCCGCAAAAGCGTCATCACAGCTTTGTTTGTTGTCACAACCGCTGTCTCGGCTGTATGTATCCGACTCGTCACTAAAAGGAGCTTCCGTAGCCTGTGCGTTCGCAATCTGAGTAACCTTAGTACTCATTTTCCCACAGGGCGCCTCGTCATCACTACTGCACGAAGATAAGCCGATCTCCCTCAGTAGCTGGGAGATTTTCCGATCGTACCATGGGTGTAGCTGTACATCGAGAAAACATGATAGAAAAAGCATGGCAAAACACAATTGTTGTACTCGACAAACTTGATTTGTAACATCCCAGAAAAAATATAATTGCGCGCCGAATTCTTGTCATCTGAGGCGATACGAGAATTCAATCGATAGCCAACGGTGTTGGCTACGTGATTGAACGGTTACGCGCGCTGATAAAGTAAGTAGGATGGCACAAGTTGATTAATCCGTGAGTGCTCCATCTTCACACCGTCTCGGTGCGGTAATCACACGGATTTTCAAGCTTTTATCAAAACGGGGCGCTTCTCAGGAAATTGCGAACGATCAAAGTTAGAGATTCTATCTATGCGTATATAAATGTGAGGTCTCGTCTTCTAAAGTGGTTTAGTGCATGAGCAGTGGAGACGTTTCTTGGGCGTTTTCGTAGTTTTTTTGCTATTATAACAGTTAATTGTGACACTTACAGAGATTGTTTGGGATGACATTGTCATTTTTACCGATTAGGATGGGAGTTTCAGACTGGACCATACTTCTACTGACGATAGAGTAGGCTGACAAGTAGCGCAAAAATTGCGTCAACATATCGTGTTTGTAGCTTGGCTCCTAGATTCTCGGAGATCTCATCCAATCCGATAACGTATCTATAACTTTATAGGTCTATATATTGTATAAACGAATGTGTGCACACTATCGAAATAAAAAGGTTTTTGCATTTGACCTGAACAAAATAACGACAACTCTGAGTGTGTTTCTGGCAAAACTAAGCCGTGTCAAATCGGCGGAGACCCATGTCCGCAATCAGGAGATCAAGGCGTTTCTACATAGGGGAATTCCAAAACGCGACTCGAATCGAATATTTCTGCAAAACGTGACTTACTACGGTACTCTAATCAGGATAACGTCGTCCGTCTGGGTCGGCTTGAGCGCGACCGAGTCACGGGTCGGTCGTGACTGATCTTGTTTGGCCCGGCGTTATTGTGATTTATACTCACAGATATTATTTAGACTCAAAAAAATAAATAAATAAATAATATATACTCACAGATATTATTTATACTCACAGATATTATTTAGACTCACAATAACGCCGGGCCAAACATAATCAGTCACGACCGACCCGCGACTCGGTCGCGCTCAAGCCGGACCAGACGGACGACGATATTCTGAAGCGAGACCGTGGTCGGGGAAAATCAGCTGCAGGCATACGATGCCGGCTCGGTCAGCTACTACCGGAAATCTAAAGTCTCGACAAAGTCAGGCGTCCGATCATCAGTCCGTAATATACCGCCCGTGGATATGCTAAGGAGCGGTGCCAATACGGCCTGTAGTTTGTCGAGCACCTCTCATTTGCTCCTGATTTAAAAGCTGGCAGACTCTATCTCCTACAACTGCAGGCACTCCACTACAAATGTTTAGATACTCCAAGAGTCTTTGGCAACTGCAGGCACTCCACTACAAATGTTCAGGTACCCAAAGATTCTTTGGCAAAGACACGTATAAAACCGCTATTAGTTGAATCAATGAAGCGAAGACTGTACTCTACAAAGCAGCTTCGCTATTGCGTTGACTTATCATATTTCCTTCTCGTCAGGCTTCAGATCTGTCCATTGTTTTTCATGCCTATCATGCTCGTATAGTGCATTAAATTAATGCGGATACCGTGGAATTGTTCGGATATAACTATTCTTTACAAAAGACTCGCAAGTCGTAAAACAGTTTATAACAAAAAATTAAAGCTGAACTTTTGATACTTTACGCGCTAGATTCGACTTGTTCTGCTTCCTCTGATACGTGGAGCAGTTTACATACTGACTTATTGTGACTGTCATTTATAAATCTTCCGGAGACGTTAACGCAACTGCTGCGACTCGATTCTGCAGGTTGCCGTCTCTTGCGACAAACACAATTGGAACGCGTTGTACTTGCGATGCTTCATGTGGGCAGCATTGACCCCAAAAATGCGAAGACCTTTAGTGAACCAACTCGAATTCAGAATAAATAGTCCTCGAATAAACTGACTATCCTTGCCACGCTCCAAGTCAGTAAAGGCACCAGGATTGCACAACTCAAAATGCATTAAGTAACTTGGTTATAGTTCAATCGAGCGCATGGCCTCGGTGAACACATCACGTAGTACTTGTTCCTTCACTCGATGCGTCATGGAGCGACCGCAAGTCAGCAATTACAGCTGACCTTCTAGCGTAGAAACCGATCTATTGGGATCCGCTGTTACTGCAGCACGCATTACCGTCAAAGTTGCCAGTTGGCGTGAAGTAGGTTTGGCAATAATGTGATTGAAGTTTCCAGTCGTGACGTGTCAGTAGTTTGCGTGGTTCTTCTTCTTCGTTTTGGACAAGTTATTATACCATCTACAAAGCGGTCTACCGGAGTATTGCAGCCGCCTAAACGTCCCGCCCGGGAGTCTACCACTGCAGTCTTGCCACGTTTCACAACGAGCGCCTTGATGGCATTAACAGCATCTCTCTCCGACCCCCAACGCTGCCCCCGAAGCCAATGAATAGACATTTCCCCGGAACTGGGTTCTTCATCACCGCTCACCGACTCCAACACATTCATTTTCTGCAGCTTACAATGTGAGTTTTGACTCTCACGTTCAAGTTAGGGCGCCTGTCGTTTCACAATCTAAAACGGAAAAACATCCAGGGGTTCTTATCCTTACTTAGTCCAGTTATTTTGAGTCTAAATCTGTTTAGAGTACCGTAGTGAATCACGTTTTGCAGAAATTTCAATTCGAGTCACGTTTTGGAATTTTCCCTTCTATATGTATATATCAAAACATATAGGGTGTAGAAAAATCTCCTCAATGGTGTCTTAAACTGTTAATAAGCATGATTTGTAGATTGACATTTGTTTCCATATTGTAACTTAGAGGAATCTTATTACTTAATACACGATTTGGAGATTAGCTTCATAGGTTTAGTGATGGTTGATGATAGATGTGATCTGGGCCAATCTGTAACGGGACACAACCCGGTGTACCCATGTTACACGAAGAGTGTCCTATCACTCTTCGGAAGGACTTGTACATGGTACCAGGGGTTTTAGAAGCCAACCATCGGATAACTACATCGATTCATTATAGAAGACATATAGTTTGCATTGAAACTCAAGCTAAGCCTGCTTATAAATATACTCAGTCTAGAACTTACCTTCAACTGGTAACTTCGCTCTCTTTGCCAAGGGACCTGTGAACTGCCGTTCACTTAAAGTGTGTATACTCTCGGAAGCCAGCTTCCTCAAACGCAAGGTGTTGTGTGGCGTCCGTCGCACTTGGTAGCACTTGTAGCCAATCCACGACAACGCGGATAGACTACCTGAACCTCTGAGGTTCTGTCATCATGGACCGGAACAACTTTCCTCACCTGAACGACTCGCAGTTTGAGTCTGTTCGGAAGATGGCAGGCATCTTCGGGATGGAGGCCTTGCAGAGCCTGGTGGCGTCAACACCGGCCGGTCAGGTCGAACGGGTCAATGCGTTTGACACTTATGAGCAAGGGCACATCGCGCACGTGTGGAGAAACATGAAAGCGCTGGCGGCTGAAAAGAACCGCCTCACCCGAAGCCATTGCGGCTACAGGTGAAGCCGTACGTAAGGAAGGTGAGAACCTTCACTTCTGGGTCCGAGATGTACAGCTCGCGATGGACGCGGCTCTGACCTCGAACGAGCAACTCCGCGTTGCTTTCGCGCTCTCCAACCTTAGCGGTCGAGCCAATAGTTGGGCGTACACGCGGGAGGAGACCTCGCCTGGATGTTTCACATCCTGGGCTCAGCTGTGCGAGCAGCGGTGAACTACGAGTACCGCCAGCGCTCGCGTTTCCTCACATGCAAACAAGGGAAGCGTGATATGCACGAGTACATCCAAGAGATCCGGGAGCTCACGGCATCCCTAGTGGGCAACCCACTCAATGAACACATCAAGGTGACGGTGTTCATAGTCGGCATTCTAGTGGGTCCGGCGCGCACTCAGCTATTCTGGGTGGGGTTAAGCACCCTCGAAGAGGCGATTCAAGTCGCCCTTCAAGAAGAGTACAGCCATCGCTAGACGCGTACACCGGCGTCAGCGTACGTGGTGAGGGAATTCGGCGTCGAATCCCTACCGGGCGAATCCCAGGGGACCATTTCCCATGGAGCTTGGATCCGCCGAACAGCAAGACATTCGCTGCTTTGGATGTGGAAAGCTGGGTCACTTCAAGAGGGACTGCCCCGCGGAGAGACACCGCAGGCGGTTCTCCCCTAAGCCCTTTCTCAAGGGCAGAAGCCAAGACCCCGAGGCCAGGAGAGCGCCGGGAACCAGTAGGGGCGGGGCGTCCTACTGGGGATGAGCTAAGTCTTCATGAGCGGTACGTGGGTGGCGCGCACCATTGGGACTTCGCCCCTGAGAGTCTACGCACTCTCGAATCGGCGAAGGGCAGCGGTGGGCTGCTTGTAGCGCACGGAGGTGTACGGGTTACGATCATCTCTATAGAATCTTGGTCGATTCTGGGGCGTCGAGGAATGTCGCACGTCGCCAGACGGTTGCTCGTAACAGCAACAAGTTGTCCGATGCTTTAAGAGAAAGCAAAGGCAACGGGACAGTGTCGGTGCGAGTGGCCGACGGGAAGAAGGTCTCTCTCTGCTCCTAACATCCAGATGGATCTAGCTGTCAAGCTCGAGAACTTCGATAGCAGTTTACTGTTCTCGACATGGATCCCTACAATTGATCCTGGGCATGCCCTGGCTCGAAAAGCTCGAGCCTTGAATCGACTGGCGAGGCAAGGCAATTGGCTCCAGCCGCCCTGCCGTATCCGACAGATCATTGGTGAGTCATGTTCCCATCTCTGTCTGGACCCGGGGCGCTCGCAAAGGCCGCCAGGGTACCAAAACATCCAGCGGAAGGTTGGGAGTCGTCGGCGTATATGACGGCTCCGAGAAGGCTTCGAATGTGGCGGCGCAGATAGACGTCTGCCAAGTAGGTAGCTTAGGTCTACACGCGGGTAACATAGCTCCGCATACGGTCGCCCAGATCCTAACTGAAGAGGAAGACGCGGAGTGCTGGGTGACAAAGTTCCACACAAGGTCGCCCAGACCATACCTGAAGAGAAAGACGCGGGGTGCGCTTCCTGTGTGGGTAACATTGTAACGGGGCTAGAACTACCGTTACTGGCTTACACTATTAAAATGAGGAAGCTCGCAATACTGAACTTGAGTCCTTAGAATAAGTCAACTCTGAATTAGATTAGGTTCAGGGCGGAGGCCCTGGCCTTCTGTGAACCGCCCAAGTGTGTTTCAACTCCTAATAGGCTAAAAAGCTCCCTCTTTTCATCCAATCAGATAGCTACATTACAGCACGCGCTATCCGCGTGCTTTTGTACCTACTTTTGTATATCAAACTATGTAACTCTACCTACATATGTAGCTTGAGTGTTGCCCGTCACAAACATAGTTCCACACGAGGTTTTGAGTGCCTCCGATGCCACTATCAAGACATCACACGACGTGGGTAACAGAGTTCAACATCACGTTCGCCTCCGACGACGCCGCCGCCGCAAGTCGAGTCTAAATCATGTTCAGACTGGATCGCACCCAGCGACTCGGAGTCCAGGGCCCGGGCTCCACTGACGCGGCCGATGGAAGAGGGTTATCACATCTTCGTTGGCGAGATCGTAGTCCATCAAGGCAGCTGGCGTCCACTTGGAGCCGTTGCCCGAGGTGTCAGAGATATTGACCCTCGATGAAATGCGGCGGAGGATTTTCTGGCCGACCTCTAAGCGGGAAGAATTGCCGAGATGGTCGGCCACTCAGGAAGAGTTGAACTCCTCCTCTGTTTTGGACGAGGACGTCCTCGAGGAGTTGATTAAGCAGCGCCAATCGCGCTTGGGTTCTGAGATTCTTGAAAACCTCAAGGATCCGGTGTATCCTTTGATGATGGAGTATGCGGACGTGGTGACGAAGCACCAAACGACCCAACTCCCACCGGATTGAGGAGTGTGGCATGAGATTAAGCTCGTGCCTGGCACAAAGCACGAGACAGTGGTCTCTCCCTTGCGAGCAGTGCGAGGTCATTGATGCAAGCTTCGCTGTGAAGGCGAAGTCGGGCATGGTGCGGGAATCATAGTCCCCGCACTCGACGCCGACCTTCTGCGTTCGGAAGCCGAACGGAAAGTGACATCTGGTTCATGCTTATAACAAGCAGAACAACGCGACGATGTCGGCCCAGACACCAATGCCGCGAAAGGGTGTGTTGTTGGACAACATGGCCGGCTGGGTACTGTACAGCGCGGCTGGTGGACGGTTACTACCAGATCCTGGTGCGCGAGAGCAACATCCCGCTCACCGCGGTGAGCTCTCCAAGCGGCATTCTTTAGGAGTGGCTCGTCATGCCGCAGGGCCTGTCTAATGCCCCCAGCGACATGCAATCGCTTCGTTACGCAGCTCTTCAGGCCGCTGCGTGCGTTCCCGTGCCGAAGGAGGCAAGACGGCCATGGAGGTGCATTTGGGGCACCTCTGTCGAGTGTTGGAGGTCATGAGAGCCAACAAGCTCTTCGTCAACATCGACAAGTGCGTCTTCGCGTCACCAAGAGTTCAAGGTTCTCGGTTGCTTCGTCAGCAACGTGGGCGTTCGGGCTGACCCAGACAAGGTCAAGGCCGTTGCAGCCTGGCCGCCGCCCAGATACCCAGAAGGATCTCCGGAAGTGGTTGGTGTTGGCAAACTACCTCCACAAGTACAGCGCAGGGTACGCGGGTCTCGCAAAACCCTTGTCGGACCTCCTGAAGTAGGACGTCGAATGGCGCTGGGAGCAGATCACCAGGACGCCTTTGATAGCGTCAAGGCCAGCCTTCATGAGTCGCCGGTCCTGGCCCTGCCGGACGAGACGAAGCCGTTCAGTGTCGTCTGCGATGCTTCCGATTATGCGATCGGTTGCGCATTGCTGCAGAACGATGCAGACGGACACGAACGAGTCATCTCGTTCCAGTCCAGGAAACTTAAAGCCACCGAACGGAACTATCCTGTTCACGACAGGGAGCTCTTTGCCATGAAGTATGCCCTCGTCAAATTTCGAGTACAACTTCTGGGCTTAAGGCCTTTTGTGATCTACATAGACTACGCATCCTTGAGGACCTCGACCAATTCGCCTCACCTCTCCCAACGGATGACGAGGTGGCTGTCTTTCTTCGCGGAGTACAACTTCCGCGTTGAATACAAGCCGGGCAAGCTCAACATGCTTGCCGACGCCCTGTCACGGCGTCCGGACTATGAGTTGGCCCACGTCACACGGGTGACAACGGATCTTTATGATCGGATACGCATGGCGTATCGAGACGATGAGGCTATCGCGCCTATCGTCTGGCTCCTGGCTGCAGGCACGGACGCAAAGTCTGACTGGCTTTCGCCGCGGCAGCGTTCCCGGCTCCACTGATATGAGTTGGTCGATGGCCTTCTCTATTACCGGGTGGAGCCTGGTGAGCCTCCACGGGTGGTCGTACCCAACGACGAGGATCTGAAGTTTGACATCCTCGCGGAGGCGCACGATGCGCCTCCAGTAGCCACTTGGGCCGTGAGAAGACCTTCCTCTCGGTCTCTCAGGCCTTCTGGTGGACCCACATGTACAAGTGGGTCGCCAAATATGTGAAGACATGCGAAACATATCAGCTGGTGAAGCCCGCGGGGCACGCTTCGGCTCCGTTACAGAGCCTGCCCGTACCTGCTGACTGTTGGAAGTCGATGAGTCTTGACTTCATCTTTGGACTTCCCGTCGACGGACACAGCAACACCGGGATCGTGGTGTTCGTGTGTCGGCTGAGCAAGATGGTACATCTTGCTCCGGTGCTCGTTACGGTCACAGGCGAACAGACCGCGCGACTATTCGTCGACGGCGTGTTCCGCTATCACGGTCTGCCCGAGACGATCGTCTCTAACCGAGATGCGCGGTTCACCGCTGCGTTCTGGAAGACGTTTTTCCCTTTGCTCGGAGCTGGTCTACACTGCCGACCACCCGCAGACGGCCAGACAGAGCACGTCAATCGAGTGCTCGAGGACACTCTGCGCAGCGTCTGCGCTGGAGCCCCACGTACGTGGTCGACACAGCTCCCAGTTGTTGAGTTTGCGCTCAACAACGCGGTGCACGCGTCCACAGGGTTCACCCCGTCCTACTTGAACGGCTTCCGCCACCCCAGAGTACCTCTCACTCTTCGAGGAGACGCCACGTCCTCTATTTTAAGTGGGATAGAGGCTCGGAAAGCCCTTTCCTCTCAGGTCTCAGATGTGAGACCGGTTTCTCTGCGGAAACAAGTGGAGTCCTCCGTGGACACCAAGCTGATTGTGATCAGCAGGGTCCGCGATGCTATGACAGCGGCCCAGGACAGACAGAAAGAGTACTCTAACAAACATGGAAGAGGAAACTTAAATGTGTCCAAAGTGGGTGGATTAGTGTTACTCGACACTAGAAATCTACCGCTAGCCACTGTCAGCTCTGTCAGCAGTAACAAGTTGAAGCACCGCTTCATCGGGCCGTTCGCGGTCCTGGCCAGACACGGTGCGTCGTACACCGTCGGCCTACCAAAGTCAATGACAATTCGCCCGACGTTCTACGTTGGGCGTCATAAGCGGTACCACGATCCGCAGGGTTTGCTGACTCGCAGACCCACCTTGGTCCAGATCCTCGAAGCGAAGAGCGGTCTCAGACGTCAGCGGGCGCGCAGGAGCATGCGCCCAAAGCTCGCGCTGGACAGCAAGACTGCGATCGAGATCGTACGCAGGAGTGGCCCCGTACGAACGGACCCCAGGGGCATACGCCGAGCACGTCGGGTACGCACCATACGCGTACAGCTGGGAGTACGCCAAAGGCGGCTCCGGACGTTGTTGCAGACCCTCAACACGTCGGATCATTCGGAAGGCCTCGCCAAGATCGGTCGAGAAGGCCCGGTGGTCCACCCGCTGATGCAGGTCAGAGACCCCCCGATCCAACTGGTCCAGGCGGCCCGCAAGTCGAGCGAGCACGCCCTGATTACCGGTCTGGGCGGCAGCATCACCGCCAGTCCAAAGGTCAAGTGCAATCCAAAGCACGAGGACGAGTTGACGAGGCAATCAACCTCAGGGCCCTGCGTCGGACCCGCCGGTGGAGCACTCGGGCGAGAGAAGCTCCCCGGACACGCCTCGTACTCGTACTCGTACGAAACCACCTCCACCCCTGCTTGACCGGAACGAAGAAGTCCACTACCACGTGGAGCGATTCTCCGGGAGCGGCGACTTCACGGTAAGTGCCAGCTCCTCGTGAAGTGGAGGGGTTATGCTCACTCCGAGAACTCGTGGGAGCTGTTGGAACTGCTCCAGGCTGACAGCCCGAAAGCTGTCGCGATCTGGGAACAGAAGCGGTGGTAGCTTCGTAAGTAGTCCGGGGCTTCTTGCCGGAACGGTATACGGACGTTGCCGACGCTCCGTACCCCCCGCTTATCACGAGCGCTAGAAGCCGCGCGCTTCTGAATGTCTCTTGGCAGCAGCCGTTTACTGACGTAGTGGGCAAACTGGATACGAAGATCACGCTGGCCCAGGATGTTAAACAGCAGCTGACCTTCTTGGAGTTCCCGTAACTCTTTGGGTGAGTACTTGAGAGTCTCAACCCACGTCCAGAACATGTCTTCGCATGAGCTCCGGCTCAGACAGTTCTCGGGAAGAGACCAGGGGTAGCCCCATACAGAGTAGAGACCACCCCGGTTCTCAGGCTTCTTACGACAAGTCGTGAGTCCTTAAAAAAGATACGGTGCTGCGCGAGAAGCACGCACCGGGCAGTCTTCACGTTGTCGATGAACAACTGTTCTTTCTGGATCAGGGCGCGTTCGTAAGAGCCCTTGTAAGTGTGGCCACCGATATGCCCACGAGGAGGAGCGAGTTTCTCCAAGAAGAGGCCAGCCCCAGAGCTCTCCTCGGGAGGCCAATAACCTCTCGGGTTGATGACAGCTACCTGGCTGACGGGTGCCGCCACCGAACCCCCATGCGTCGCAGGGCAGATTGGAAGACCTCCTGCTGCCGGTCGAGGTCGATCGTGATCTCCCGGGGCTCAACAACGGCTCCCTCCCCTTGTTTATCCGAGGATGCGAACTGATCCTGGCAGGAACAGCCGGTCCCCTTCTCCTCGCGGGGTGAGGACTTCGAAGACATGCGCTTCTTAGAGTGATTGGCCTCTTCGGAGGCGGCTTTAGCAGCCTGAGCACGCTCAAAGCCCTCGGTAAGCGAGAGGTTCTTCAGCGTTTTCTCTTCCTCGTCGTCGCCAGCTTTGGGCGAGCCCTTAGCCTCGTAGGCGGGGTTCCTAGAGCGCTCAGGTGTCTCGGAAACGTAACTACCGTGATCACTAGCATGCGAGTGTACGCTGTCGTCGTCGTGCTCACTGGGCGGTGGGGTGTGCCCTTCCTCGGAGCTCCCAGGTACACTGTGGAGGCTCCTGGCCTTGGCTTCGTCTTGTGTACCCGGACTGTGCTCACGGTATGCAAAGCGCGGGTTCGGACGCGTGTCAGGAGGCACAGAAGGCGACCGACTGCGGCGTGACCTCGCGCGTTTGCTTGCAGCCGCGTCGCCAGACGTATCACTGGAGTGTAGAGCCTTTGCCACGAGGCTTAGTGCTCTTGGTTTTCGCCTTTACGGCGGCAACCTTGGCGTGTGCTTTCGCACCGCTCTTCGCAGTGCCACGGGGCATGCTAAACGGTCGAAGTAGAGACCGTGAGAAAGAGCGCGTGTGCTGCTCGAGGCTCTAACTGTGAAGTGAGCCACCGCCGCGTTCTCCCAGCTTGTCGATGCCTTTCGACTTGGAGAATGAGAGTTTGTGACTCACTCTCCTTCATTCTAATTAGTCATTAAACCAAAGCTAAGTGGGGTAGGATGTAACGGGGTACAAGCCAAGTGTACCCAAGCTACATGGAAGAGTAAATGGTCACTTTTCGGAAAGTCTGGTACATGGTACCAGAGGCTCTAAGACCCAACCATTGGATAATTACATAGCTTCACTATAGGTGATGTATAGTTTGTATTAACTCAAGCTTAAACTTACCTATAAATACATTTCGTCTAAAACTTACCTTTAACTGGTTACTTCGCTCCCTTTGACAAGGGACCTGTGAACAACCGTTCGATTAGAGTTTATACACTCTCGGAAGCCCTTACTTCCTCAAGCGCAAGGTGTTGTGTGGCGTCCCGTCACAGTCTTAGTGTCTCGTTCGCTTGGAGTTTTAAATGGGTTTGTTTATTTTTTTTTTAAAATGCCTGGGTTAAAAACCGGATTTGTTCTTGTGATTTTGCCTGTTCTGGTTTTTAACCAATAGACCTACCTATCACATGCGCCTGCTATCCTACCTACTTCTACTTCTACTGCTACTGCTACATTTTGTGCCGCCAAGCTAAAACCGATCACTGTATAGAAGCCCTATCGTATACTGCGAAATCGCGCTCGTTAGCACGTATAGCCAGTTGGACACTATAGTAGAGGCAACATATCTAAACAGCACCCTAAAACTCTAAATAGTGACCGAGTAACGGACAATAATGTAGGTGTCCGATCTAACCTGTCGCGGAGTGTATACTACGTTTCCTACTTGCTACACTCATACTTGTGTGCTTTTGTACTTGTTACTCCGTGGTCTGCATAAAAAAAAACAAGGTCACCGCGAATTGGGGGGGGGGGCTTACAACTCCTACTTTTGCTATCCTACATTTCCTACTGCTACGCCCATACATGCGGCGTCGGTACCCCGACACAGCTACAACACGACTATAACACTTTCAAAGCAGCATAATGACTAACCTACGACGTTGCATTCTATACGGTATAGGGCGCTATCAACGGGCAAGCGGATATATACACTACTACTTTTGCTGACTGGGGTGTCGTCAATAACGTCCTATTAGTTCAGGACCAAATGAAATCACCTCTGTGATTGCGACGCAAACGTGCATTCAGAAAAAGTGCTGTGCACAGTGGAGCGACACGCTAGTCGTGGACTGGACACATGGAACCAACAATGTGGGACAGCACCTGGGGAAAGTTGATAAAATTACTGTTTTCTTTAATTGGGACATAATCTCATACTCATGCATACACCTGCAGGCAGAGGAATGCCTGTAATTGATTTTCTAGCCCTCGACCAAAACGCTGCCACGACGGAGCACATCGTGAAGTTTTTCAAGCGCAAGAAACCGATGTGGCATCAACCCAAGCCATCGTCATAGACAAGAACTTCGTCGAGTGGAGGGCGCTAAAAGGGCATTTCCTGGCGCTGGTGAGTTTCTTTGCCAGTTTCATCCGCTGACGTACTGGCGCAAGGTTTGCAAACGGAAAGTTTACAATCGGAAGGTGGCAAAGAGGGAAACGTTGGAGTCGGCATTCGCGAAACTCATATGCTGGTGCGTATTTGTGCTGTGTTATTGGTTGTGTTGCTGATTGTGTTGTAACGCTGTGTTGCCGGTTGTTGCTGAATGAATACAGCAAAACCTGAACAACGTTTGACTCAAAAGTCTCCACGTTCAAGCAAATATGTAAACAGGAGTACCCTGCTCTGTAGAAATATTTCGAGGCGAACTGGGAAACTTGTGTTGGAATGTGGTCAGATCACGTCAGTGGGAGATCATTTAGAGCCGGTAACACGACGACGAACAGGATCAAATCTAACTGGAACCAGCTTAATCTTTTGCTTGGGAAACGCCCCCGACCTAACTCAACAGGAGTGAACTACTATCTTACCAGGCTACTATAACAAGCCATATCATCACCGCCAGTTACAGGCATACGTCAAGGCCACGAAAGCAAGATGGTGTTCCTGGGTTTCTCTCTCTAGTGACGAAGCCCCTGAGCGACACAATGCTGACAAGCATACGCACCCAATGGGACTACTTCATGGTATTTAGTGCTGTGCCAACATGCATTAAACGTGGCTCTGACGTTGGCGAATGGGAGGTGCGAACAGGGGGCGGGGCATACTCACCAACGCAACGGCTTCCAGTGGTCATGCTCGTGTCAATTCTACTGCAGCTACAATCTATCATGCCAACATTTAATGTACATTGCTGCCAATGTTCAGCAATTTGAGAATCTACCAGTATCAATTATACCTAGTCGTGCAATGGCGAATTTGGATCAAGCGTTTGTCGATGGGGTCGGCGTGGTCCAGACAGTGTATGTGGTGATGAAAGTCGCGGGTCAATGCATTATCCACGACGGCTTAACGCAACCATCTGATGTCAGCGAAGTTCACGAAACGGAGCAAGAAATCGAAACCATGTACAATTGTCTTTGTCAACAGCACATTTATCTTAGGCGGAGTAGACTCCGACTCAGACGGATCCGGTTTTGTCTTCCATGTTTGCGTCAATGTTCGGGACTTGGAGTACAGCTTGTGTTGCTTGATGCACACCTTGTGCTGCTTGATTTGGAATCTGACTTCGCGCAATGTTGCTGGTCGTGGTCAGGGGAGAGGGGTGTACATTGCCTCCCGCAATTAGTAGTCCGTGTTCAGTTTGCTCCATGTCACGTATCATTGCCACTGTGTTGATGAGATCAGCTGGTTCAATGTCTGAGCCTGCATCACTCTCCCCCGCATCACTGAGAGCCGCAGTATCGTCCGTACTATCGCCGGGCACCGTTGTCGCATCTGGCGCGAATGTTGCTAGGTTGTGCATGCCGTTGCGAACTAGTTCTTTCCACGATTGCAGCGCTGTGTAGAATACTGGACTGGTTAATCCGGCAAGGTACTTATTTACTGACTCGAACGCAGATTTTGCATAGCAGTACTTCTCTTCCGATGATAACACCACACTTGCCCCCCCCCATCGACGCCTCATTTTAACAAATCAAAAGCTCAGTGGAGGATGGAGGGCCATTTGGGGGGGGGGGGGGGCTGCCCACCCCACCCACCCCTAAAATTTTGCCGATTCCCTATTTTTGGTCGGTTTTCAGGGCATTTTTCGCAAAAATTCTAAGGAAATAGAATATTTTTGCGAATTTTAGACTCAAGGACCCCTGCTTTTCTTAATTTTGGTCGGGCCCCCCATTCATTTTGTCCTGGCTCAGCCCCTGCAAAAGCTGCGATACGGACTTGTGTGCTTCATCAAGACGAGCAGCTAGCTGCAGAAAAAAGGCAAGATTGAAGTACTTCAGCTACCCAAAGCTAAATGGCGGTACAATCAGCGAAATAAGGTAATACAGGCGCGGATGAAAGCGGTAGTGGAGCCGCAACGCTTAGCAGCTATTATACTTTCAGACAAAAATCTTCCAGTACTTTCACGAGTACTGCAGTGGGCAAACAATACCAATGATCTCGAGCACGTCATTTCTATTCTGGCAAGCTACCCTACTGTCATGTCGGGCGACTTCATCGGCGCACGGGCAGCGCGCAGTCAACGAGCCTACGTGTGAACAGACCATTTTGACTACAAATTCGTTGTCCCCAATTGGTTGGCGACGAAGTTGATCACCGTCATACAAGAAGAGAAGAACATGTGGTTCAAGCCAAAGTACTTCGCCAATGATTCCGAGTCGGAACACTCGGAAGGAACGTCAAAGGATATCACATAGCTTTCTTCTTGAACGGAACTCCGAAGTTCGCCAGGTTCGTGATTTGCAAAGTTGCTCAGCGATTTGAGCTGTGTTGTTTCTAGTGTTGCTAGTGTTTGTGTTATTCCTTATGTTTCTAATGCTCTGTGTTGTTTCTAATGTTGCACCCTTTTTCTTGAATGTCTAGTGGTGCTGTGTATCGCATAAAGGAGCTCTACAGCATTTCGGCAAAGCGCAATGCTTGGTATGTTGATGTGGAATGGCTTATATCAACTAAGTGGGAAACGATTCTCGAGACGCTGCTGTTGTTCGACGAAGAGACCGACTCGGATGCATTATTCCCTTCTGAAGCGGACGAGAAGCACAAAGACTTGACAAACGAAGAGGCAACACCCTACGAGGCTCTTGTCTTAAGTGGGGGTTCAGACTTACGAGTGCTGTGTGCTGAATTAAGGTGGGCAATGTGGTGGGAAGCATGGCCCGGACTCGAATGCTAAACGACTTCGTGTTTGACTTTAGTATTCGCTACATATGTAGTACGCTAGGCAATTGCTACGCGCTGAATTTATTTGTTCCGACGATAGGATGTCCAAGTCGCCCCCCCCCCCCTAAGACCCTAATATCGTCGTTCCATTATGTGGTGTTGCCCGTTCGCCTAAACGGAAATCACTGGGGTGTCATCATTGCTAGACTGTCCTTGAAGCAAGAAACACCCAGCATCACACCATACTACTACGAGCCCTTGTGTTGCTTGGGTTTTCAAGCAACAATGGAAGACATTTTTAAGGACACAATGGCTGAATTTTTACGGAACTGGCACAACGAGGCCATGCCAACTACTGATTTTCCTGTCGAAGAATATGGCGTGTGGCTCGATGCTCCAACACAAAAGGATAGCACTGATTTTGCTACCGCAACAATTGCACAAGATGATGTCACCATCATGCGACTGCGTATTTTGTGGAAACTTTTTATGCAATCAGAGGTGACTACCAAGTCAAATAAACGAGCGAATTCGGTAGAAACGACCGGCCTGGGTCTATTTTCAACGTTTAAGATATAATAGTACGCCGAGTAGATATTAGAATAGCTATATCGTCTTAAGTTTGCTACGTACACGTCCTCCTGCCTCCTTCTTCGCTTGTGTAATCAGAAAGCCTTAACCAGCAAAATACCGCAGCACTCCTCGAGCGCCACAGCATACGAAAAACGTATCCGACGTTGTGAGCAGAAGCCCCAGTCGCAGCGGATAGACGCATTTTATCTTGCTTTTCATGTGCAGGCATTAGAGCAATCTCTTCATGGAGATCCATTAGCTTTAGCGAAAACTCGGAAAGTCAATCGAGCTTCTGGGGGAGAAGCTCGAGCTGCTTCAGTCGAGACCGCAGCATTTCCTTGCACATCCGCTGGCGTGGGTTGCGTCTAGAGACCTCGCACTGGTCTATGCTGTTCCGTGTGTCATAAAGGGCTGGTGTGTTTCGGTAAGAGCTGTCGTCTTGTCGTAGTTGTGTTGCGGTAACGCCGTTCCCATACTTGTGTGCGTTTTGTACTTGCTACACTGTGGCCTCCATAAATAGAAGGTCCCCGCGAATGATTGAGGGTCTTACCAATGGTACCTAGGCAGCAATCAGGGTCTCTTGCTCCATCAGGTCGCCGAAATCTTCGTCAGCAGCCTTTTCCCTTTTTGTGCCCTCGTCTGTAGGCGCTTCATCTCGGGTAACACGACCCAAATGTTCTGCTTTCTTTAGTATTTCCAAGACCATGCGTTGCTCAATAGGCTGTCTTTCAGACGGAATCGTCTTTGCAACGACAGCGCTATGCATGATAGCAACCTGTTCTTCTACCATCCCAGTGCCGAGACGGCTCCTCGAGGCACAGTGGATCCGATTTCCGACTTTGTGTTGACGCTGGGCACCGGCAGTAGAAGCAGGAGATGAGTACACTTTGTTCAACAGATGTGTTAGCTTTGGAAGCTTGGTGCACCCTAGCGGTCATATTTTTTGAAGGGTGGGACAGCTTAAGCTGCTTCCAATTATCCGCAGTCTCTGGCTCGCTCACGCAGAAAAATCATTGAGCCTTTGCCTTTTGTAATTTAGTGAGGCTTCGCGAGACAAGATTTGGATATTAGATCAGCACTGCGAACAGAGATCCCCTTCTCGAGTTTAAGAAACTTGGGTCCGTGTAACTTGGTAACAGCCAACCGAAATGGGCGTTAGAAAGGACCGCGTAAAATACCAATGCGTCAACTGTTCAAATGTGATTCCAACTGTACAGCAACTTCTTGAGTAAGACCTCACCCGGGTAAATCTCCTTCACGTGCGTACCCAAAGCAAGAGTAAGCTGTGGAAACGTAGCACTCTTGCTCTCCATGACCCCTATGCACTTGCAAAAAGGTCGAGCACGCTAGCGTGCCACGACACACTATCTCAAAACTGAGCACCCATAACCACACCTGTAAACTCAGTCGGAAGTTTGTAGGAGGTGTCACTGCTGCGTTCTCCCTTCTCGTTGATCACGGCAGTCACGGCGGCTGTCATAGGCCTCTTAACTTTCGCTAGGCGGAGGAACATGCAGTTGACGCTGCTCCATCGGGATGCCGAATACAGCGTCATAGCATACTGACGTCCGAGATGTTCCGCACACAAGTTGGCAAAATATTGCTAAGCAAACCATTGCTCTAGACAGCCTTGCTCAGGTATACGCATGTTAAGCGCTTGACATGGCTTACACGGTCGGAGTGGGTAACGCCTTCATCATCTCAGGTGTAACGCATTTCGAGTGGGCGCCTTGACATCACCCATTTTCAAGATGGCTTTGCCAAAATTGTTAAGAGCGTGAGCGCCACATCCGTAAGCGAATGCAACAGTGAAGTGAGTCGCGCCCAGCTCCCATCAAGTTGCAGCTATTAGATATGAAACCGAACACAATGTGCCACTCCATATTGCTGTGTATACTCTGAATGGCATTCTCAGTCAGTTCTGGCCCCGTCTCTCTCTTCGATCCAGTGCGTAAGTACTCCACAAATCATGGCCTTGGATCATGAGGAATGCTCCTTGACAACCCGTTTGTGGCCTCACCTACACCAATAGTAATGGAGGGGGCTTCACAGACTGCTCGTGTTATATCAGCCATGACGTCGTTGCAGCAATCATTCAGTAACGGTATTGACAGTTCGCTGGAAGGGAAGAAGGGTGGCCATGGAAGGTGGAGAAGTTCGACAAATGTTTTCCACGCTGGGTGGTCGAGCATGCTGAAGTTGGCTCCACTTCCGCGCCTTGTTTCTCAAAGGTGCGATCAAGATCTAAGCGATCATCGGGTTGAAGTGGGGGTAAGCTTTCGCTTACAGCTGTTGAGCCATTGATCTGAATGCTTCAGCTTCTTCAGCCTGGCGATCAAGATCATTCGCTAGCAAGGTCTCAGCTAGCAACACCTTTCCGTAAGCCCGCAGTACTTGTTCGCATTTGGTGACATGTCGCCTCGTTTTCGTGGCCACAGCAGAAACAGTCGTGGCGCAGTATATACACTTCGTCCGTGGGGTCTTCCATGAGGCTTTTGAATGCTTCTTGAAGTGTGCCCAGATCCCCTCATCTCGCGGTCGCGCCACCATTGTCAAAACACGAAATGGACTAGACAAGTGAGCCTTCCACACGCGTTCATGCACCACGATAACCATCCATTATATTCTGGTTTTAAGTATAACAGCAAAGGCATATATGCATCTGCATCATAGCTTCTGTTCTGGTAGGCTTTTCGAGCATGACTCGGTCTCATGTTTCGCAAACCGCTAAAAGGGAATACAGTTGTGAGTAAGAAATTTTGTGTTGTTTTAGTGTTTTTAACTATTTAAAAAATATGCTACTTGTATTGCACTCTAAAATAGCACTGTGCTGCTTAACAACTTTTTAAAGTTATTATTATTGTTATTACTTAAAAGTGTAAAGCGCCTGCAAAGCAGAATAAATACATTATCACCAGTGTACCAATATGTAAATCAGCCGAGTCAGCTCATATCGACAAATATCATAGGGTTCCCAATATTATTAGGATAAAACCATCGCTTCTTCGGGCTTCAGCACGGCTTACTTGGTTGGCTTACTTTAATGTATAGTTACTTTGATACTGTTGGTACTTCAGCTATATTCACCCTTACACCTTGTTTTCTTCGCAATTTTTGGCATACATAAACTGTGCGGCACGAAATTCTTGACTATCTGCAACGGGATTATTATCACCACATATCGCAAATACATCAAAAAAGTTATGACTGACCGTAAAACTAGCACATGACACAAGTGGCTACTGAATTTGAAGACAAAATTGTGAAAAGATGGCATTGGTAGCATTATACTAAGTACGTAAGACATCACGGCACAAACCTTTAAAAAAGTCGAGGCCGACACACTCTTATTTATTGGAGTTGTTGGAGCCGAATCGTGCATATATTTTGGCAACCTCTCGTAGTTTATATACAATGCCAAATATGAGAATATTTACACTGGAAAAAGCTATATCACTCAGCTCCCATCAGACATAACTACAACCAAGTTGAATATTTAGCGTGGTACGTAGGGAAAAGATACTTAAAGTAAAAGTGTAAAACGCATCTCAAATTTTGCTTTCAGTCCTTGTGACTACTCCATAGAGATGCCCAGAGTTGGAAGGACATGCCCAGGCTGGGCAGCCCAGCACCAGAAAGCGTCTACTATTAGTAGTAGCTATTGTCCCGCATACTTCCAAAACGCATAAAAACACAGCAAGAGCATGCAACAAAATCATATCAGTGTACAGTATATTTATCCCTAGCAGGTTTTATGGTCAGTCATGAAAATTTTGATGTATTTGCTGCAAAAATGTTTCTATCATCGAAAACAGATTCATTGCTTTGATAAAAAATCTCAGTGGTTCGCCAGTGGAGAATAGTATATTTAATGGTATACCGAGTGGCTGGTGTGAGATGAAACGATGAGGCCCCAATAATGCAACGCATATGTGAAATATTTGACCGGACTCAGTAATAAAGGTGCCTCATTTCCAGCATAACTCCAACCACACTGACCCGGAACATCCTCTATCCGGAGACAGTCTTTAACTTACTGTACAAGCAAGCGATGCGGTATCGATGGCTGCTAATAGTTCATCTGGATTGCTGGACTTCACCGCAAGGTAAGTTTCGAGTCGACCCCATCTTGTTGAACTCAAGATCAACTCCCTTTCGTCCACAGATTGATTAACACAAATATTTACAAGTGACCACATAGTAAAACCAAGTGGTCGTTTGACAGCGCGTTTCCATGCAGAAGCAGTGTTAAAAACTGAAGTGCCGCAACACTTCAAGACTGGGTCTGTCTCTGGCAACTGCGGGGCTTCTTCAAAGCAGCGTTAAGCGCATGATCACTAACAGTAAACGCCGCTCTCTTTCTTAAGCCACGAGAACATTCTTTCGGGTGGCATGCAAGAGCGTCACAGCAATGACCTGAAAAGCCGAGAGTGCTATCTATATCCCGTTGTGCCTGGCGAACGAACATGCATGAACTTGTGCATTCTAAGGCGCGTCTGAACTCGCTCCAACCAAAAACCAAGTTGAATCGAACTCGAATGCGCAACCACGAGTTCTGGTCAAATGGTCCCCAAGCAAACACGTAAAAAGCTGAGCAGCACCGGGTGTGCATCGAGGATATGCCTCGCTCCCGCCAAACTGTGCGTCTGACAGCCAAAACAAGTCAAAATACGCACAGTGCAACGGTTCATGACTGGCGAGCAAAAGTGTCCCCAACGGCTGTCCCCCAACCGCTGTCTCACAAAAAAAGATGAGCCCGAATCATTTATCTAAAACTACACATCCACCCTTCCAGCAATCCCAATATTATCCAATATAGGCACAATGGCCACTCCAACTATCCATTTATTTTCAATTCTATCCATGCTAAACGTGTCAACGAAACCCCCAAGCAGAATAAAACGGCTGGTAGCAAGTGAAGCTTCCTGGGCCAGGTGCAGCGTGCGTTCTGGGGGTCGTAGGATAGCGTGCGCCCCAGCGCTCAATCTGCTCACCACCATGCATGCAAGTGCCACCTCATTCCTGTTTTTCCGGCTTCGTTGCTTCATCTCCAGCTTTCAGTCGCGTGTAAACCCAAAAATGACATCCTCCGCCGCACTACGTCACATTTCTCCTCTCAAGGTGCGTTCGCTGCCCTCCCGAGAGGCTGCATCCACCTCCAAGACCGTGCAGGCCCCCACTGCAATTCCACTCCACTTGAAACTCGCTGTGGGCGGCATGGCAGGTGCCGTCGGAATGGTCGCCACCTTCCCCATGGACATCGTCAAGACGCATCTGCAGGGCCAAACACGCACGGGTGGACGCATGGCGTTCTCCGGACCTGTGCAATGCTTCAAGCACATTGTGGCCACCGATGGACTACGCGGCTTGTACCGTGGCTTGCCTCCTACACTCATGGGAGTTCTACCGGAGAAGGCCATCAAACTCGCAGTCAACGAGCAGCTCCGAGAATACTTCACCGATGCCAACGGCAACCTGTCGATGGCAAAGCAAGCGCTGGCCGGTGCAGGAGCTGGTTGTGCGCAATCCGTCATCACTAACCCGGTACGAACTTGATTAGTGTTTTACGGTATGGTTTAGAGCATTGTTCGCTAACTGAAACTCTATTTTTTTGCAGGTTGAGATCGTCAAGATCCGATTGCAAATGCAGACGTCGCTGCCCGTGGCGGAACGACAAACGGCGTTAGAGATTGCAAGGAGTTTGGGGATCCGCGGTGTGTACAAGGGAGCAGGTGTCTGCTTCTTGCGGGACGTCCCGTACGCTGTCCTGTTCTTCCCGTCCTACGCTACGCTTCGTGACGCCTGGGCAGATAAGACCACGGGCAAGAACTCGGTGCTGTCTATTGTGGCGGCTGGAGCTGTGGCAGGCGCTGGCGCTGCTGCGATCTGCACACCAGCAGATGTGATCAAGACACGACTACAGATGAAGGGATCTCCCTATACGGGTATGGTCGACTGCGTCCGGAAAATTGTGTCTGCAAATGGACCCACGGCTCTGATGAAGGGCGCAGGTCCGCGAATGATGGTGCAGGCGCCGCTCTTTGGCATCACCCTCGTGGCGTTCGAGCTGCAAAAGAAGTACATGGAGTCACTAGCGGCTCGGAATTAGGTTAGAGTTAATTTAGAGCGGATTAACGGGAGTCGCATCTCTATTTCATAGAACTTCGCCAACTCTCTGGGCTATGGGCGATATGCTCGTCCTGGACAGTGGTGCTCAATTCTTCGTGCGTTGAGAAGCTCCATGAGCTGACACCTTTGAAAAGGAGTATGGATACTCCGAGGTGGAATTTGGTATGCTATCGGATAGCGCAAAATACGGGATCCTAAAAAGGGTTAACAGCGTGCCGATACCTAGAATAAGGCGATGATGCCTCGGTATCCTATGAGCGCAGGCACGTTACCTGAAGTGTACGCTGAAAAAAAAGCGTGAGCACATTAAATGACACGACGGACCCTATTTTGAAGCTGGTGGAAGCATCGCTCGTCGAGGTGGCGAACCTTATCCATTTTTATCATTAGCGCCGACCAAGTCGATCACCTCGTGTATTCTTGGTTTTGAGGTTTTGAGGACGGTCAACAGAATGATCTTCAAGACGTCAGTTGCTCCGACTCAGCAGTCTATCCGGTCCGTGCGAGTGCAATCAAACCCGTCACGGCCCTCGTCTAAGCTTCTCAAACAGGCCACAACACGCGTTGGCGAGTCCACAGAAGGACCTGCCGCCAAAAATACTGCAGCGAGCTATAAACCTGGGAAATGGGACATCTTCATGCTTGGCATCACGATTGTCATCGGTGGACAGTATTTCTGTTGGAACGCAGGGATCTCCGCTGGTCTCTGGAGTTTTTTCATTGCCTACCTGCTCATTGGAACGGCGTACATCGCTCTGTGTTGCTGTACGGCTGAAATCACCGGCGCCTTACCGTTTGCAGGCGGGGCTTACGGACTCGCGCGTTGTACACTCGGATTCTATCCTGCCTTCATGATCGGCTGCTGTGAAGCACTCGAGTATATCGCATACGTCTCGACTTCGACGATCGCATTTGTTGATCTCGTTGTGGACGCTGTGCCAGATGTGAAGTCATTGCGTCCTCTACTATGGGGAATTTTCTACGTGAGCGCGTTGGTATTCCACATCAAAGGTGGTCGAGCGTTCTGGATCTTCAATCTTGTTCTTGGAGTTACCTCACTATTGATCGTTCTTCTCTACTGTGTTGGTTCACTCCCGTTCGTCAGCTTTGCAAAATACGCTGTTAACTCCGATTTAGAGTTTGTGGATGGATTCCAGGGCTTCATGAAGGCGCTCCCTCTTGCGGCGTGGTTTTTCGTCGGTGTTGAAGCTCTACCCATGGCCAGTGACCAAGTCGAACAGGCCAAGCATATTGTCCCCATTGCTCAAGTTGGATGCGTATTGACACTTTTCGTGACTGGAATCTTTGTGTTTTTCGTTACGGCATCATTACCACCTGGATTAGCATCTCTACCGACCGAATTGGTTCCTTTCGACAATGGATTTACACTGCTGTTGGATATTCCTCGTCAGGCTGCGACGGTGTTATCTCTACCAGCAACTTACGCCACTGCGTTTGGATTCATGTGGTGCTATGGGAAACTTATCGATGCAATGGCGACGTCCAAGTTACTGCCTTCGTTTCTAAACAAAACTACGATACAGCATGAATCTCCTTACGCTGCTCTAATCGCTGGTACCAGTGCCAGCTACGCTCTGTGTCTCGTGGTGTACTGGATTCCATCGATCGGACAGTATCTCTTCAACATTTGCATACTCGCAGGTTTCATGTCGTACACGGGACAATGTGTCGGCTACATCTCCCTCAAACACAATTACCGTAACATCAAGAGTTCCGAGTTTCGTAGTCCATTCGGGTCGTGGGGGGCTCTGTATTCGATGATGGTGTGGATGCTCAGTATCGTCGGGATCGTCGTATTCCAGGGGAATGGCAGTGTCGAAACCTTTGTCTTCTTAGCTGTTATTGCTTTATTAACGATCTTCTACTTTGCATACGCACGGAAGCGCCAGACTTTTTCTCCGCAAGAAAATCGAGTCATGTTAGTCGCTCACGTGACCAAATTCAACATAAAAAAAGTTGCAGCCGCGCGTCGCCACAATAACCAAAGCGCAAGCACCAACAGTAGCCATCATACGCCAAAAGGCAACAGCGAGGCTTCAGGAGGAAGACGCTCGAATCAAGTCGCTGCAATTGGGAAGTCCATCAAGTCCATCAGATCCATGAGGTCTGGCCGAAGCGCCAGAAGCACTAGAGGATAGCAAAAATATCTTTTTTCTCTTAAAATAAAAATGATCTCCAATTGTTGACTCGCTCGTCTTCGGGCGTTTCGAGATATCTCCTCAAGACTAGTACTGTTTTCGTGCAGCTATTGTTGGACCACTGGTTTAACAAACCAAAATAAAATTAAGATTCTCTGCCGTGGATCTCATTAAAAAATTATCACCACCATCATCGTTCGGGAGAGAGACGACGTGAGTGACGTGTCACATGACACCACAAAATGAAAATCTTCCCCTTCCGTCGCATCTTCGAGAGATCGACCTCAGTTCAGTCACTTGCTGCGACCCAAATCGTACCAAGCAGTAGTAAAGAATCTCTTCGAACAGCCTCGGGGCCATTGGCTGCGCATGCAACTAAAACCAAGTACAGACACGGGAACTCGACATTTATATGCTCGGGATCACCACCGTGATAGGTGGACAATATTTCTGTTGGAACGAAGGTATCAACGCTGGATTTTATAGTTTTCTCATCGGATATTCCTGATAGCCAGCGCATACATCGCACTCTGCTGTTGTACAGCAGAAATCACCGGCGCGCTGCCATTTGCTGGAGGTTCTTGCGGTTTGGCACGATGCACACTCGGATTTTATCCAGCCTTCATGATCGGATGCTGCGAAGCTCTCGAGTACATCGCGTACGTCTCGACGTCTACCCTTTCATTCGTGGATCTAATCGTCGACGCAGTTCCTTCATTAGAGTCACTCTCTCCTTTGCTATGGACGCTTTTCTATGCCATTTCGCTGGGTATCCAAATCAAAGGAGGTCGGGAGTTCTGGATATTTAATCTCGGCATTGGTGTCGTCTCACTCGCGATCGTTGTGATCTACTGCTTGGGGGCGTTCGCTTTTGTGAATTTCGGGAAATATGGCGCAGATCCAAAATTCGAGTTCGTGAATGGTTTTCCCGGATTCATGAAAGCGTTACCGTTAGCAGCGTGGTTCTTTGTGGGTGTGGAAGCACTAAGCTTGTCAAACGACCAGGTGGATCAGCCAAAGAAAATCGTTCCAATAGCTCAAGTTTCGTGCGTGGTGACCCTGTTTTGTGCTGGTTTGGTGGTGTATTTCGTGACGGCAGCACTTCCGCCAGGAATATCCACACTACCAAGTGAACTGGTTCCATTCAACAGAGGATTTACCCTCATGTTTAACAATTCTCATCATTCTGCTACCGTTTTATCACTACCAGCCTCATATGCCACAGCGTTCGGGTTTATGTGGTGCTACGGGAAACTCATCGCCGCCATGGCAATGTCTCGTCTTCTGCCAAATGTTTTATCCAAAACAACCAAGGAGAACGAGACGCCCTATGGAGCCCTTCTTGCTGGATCAGCTCTCAGTTACACATTGTGTATTATTTCCTATTTCGTTCCTGCGGTGGCGAAAAATCTGTTACGGATCTGTATTTTATCGGCATTCATGTCGTACAAGGGGCAGTGCATCGGTTACATTTCACTTAAGCGCAACTACCGCAATATCAAAAGCTCCGAGTTTCGGAGTCCGTGGGGTATCGCTGGAGCTGTGTACTCGATGACTATCTGGATTTTAGCTATCATCGCAGTGGTGGCCTTCCAAGATAACTCAGGAATTGAGATCATCGCGTTTGCGGTCATAGTCGTGCTCTTGACAATTTTTTACTTTGGGTATTCACGTAAGCGACAGACCTTCTCAGCAGCGGAGAATCGCGTCATGGTGGTGGCTCACGTGACCAAGTTTAACATCAAGAAAGTCGCTGCAGGTCGGCGGGTGAAGCCGCAAAAGGCGAGTAGCAGTAGTAAACGCACTGGTGGAGGGGGAACCGAGACGTCTCAAACGGAAAAACACAGGGTGTCACTCAAGCTAACCAAATTGACGAGTGTAGCTCGGTAGCAGTCGCTCTTTCGTTCATGTGCCACGTATGACCAAGCTTGATGAAGCGATGCCTTTCATTCTCATTCTACTGAACAAATTTCATTTTCTTCGATTATCTGCCAACGGGATTGTTCACTGATAATGCGTATTAGTATAATGTTGAAAAACAAAGTCGTGCGACGCACGAAGAAATTCGCTCTGAAATTTCGAGCATGACATGTAAATGTTGATTGGTGTGATGTCGCTCGCTTGCGTTCACTGGATACTGCGTGTGGGAGATGGTGCAAGCAGGATCGTACGACTCGCGTGTTGCGTAAAATCGTACGACTCTACTAGCATAATCGTACGACTTCACGTTGTGCGTAATCTTACGACTCTTGTGGCACTTCGTCCTCAGCATCAGGGATGCAGGATGGGATAGGAGGCTTTGAGAGTAGGATTCGTAGAGAGAGACAAGTAGAAGTCGTTAGCTTTAACCAACTCAATCTCAAACTCACTTTTGGTTTTTCAACCTCCTTCCTCATCTCAACGACTCGCCCTTCAGTGCTCTTCTTCCTTACCTTCCTTTGTAAACTGTAGCTTGCGCTAATGTACACGTAGTGCGAGTTGCTGCAGAGCTGAATACAGTTCGAACACATTCAGCTGTGCTGCGTAATTTTACTTTGCTGAGTATTCTTGCAAAAATAATTAGCACAGAAGGGCTTCGCAGGCTTCGTAAACAACCTCCTGCTTTCGTTTGAGTTGTTTGTATACAACTCGTCCTAACAATATCCTCGTGGTTGTTTTGGTTGACTGCAGGTCTTCGACATCGCATTTTCATGAAATAAAGCGGCAGCGACGACCAATATTTCAATATATAATACTTTTTGTGACGACTGCAGAAAAAAGCGCTCCCAATTTATATATATCTTACTCACTGTAGTGCCACTGCACCTCAACTCAGTATGGTCAATAATAATAAAAACTTAACGGCAGGGACAACCTGGAGACATATCACGACGTGGAATGGAGGAGCAAGATACAAAGCTGCCATCTTTAAATTACTCAACATATATTTATATTACCAATTAACTGCAAACCCGACAAAACTGACGTCTCCACGAAAAGAAAGAAACAAATTGAAAGCTACAAGGAGTCAGGGTAAGCAGACATCTTGTCAATTCTAGACCCGGGTGGTCCCATAAGTTAGCTGCCGCATGGAATCTACATGAGCTATACACGTAATAGCGTGTACTAATGAACAACACCTTGACAGTCCACACTCTGCCAAACTTTACGGACTGAAATACTTCAAAGCAAATGGAAGTAAACGGTATGAACAATCCTGGCTGAGATCAGGGTACTAGATGTAGCGCATGGCTTTTCGGCTAAAGAAAGTTTTGGGGAGGTACATTGCAGTGTACTAGCGAGTGTATGTTAGATACTGGGTCATCAAAGTGACGGCATGAATAATCCTACGGGATAAGCGGATTTGTTTGTAATCCATACTTCTCTGGCCCACTCCAAAATGACGATTTCATAATTTGGCCGATAACTATGCAACCAGGGCTCGCCGGTGGACGGAAAGCACACCATATCAAAGCCCCGGGTATAGCGCACACGAACATATTTTTTTGTTGTCTAGGCACCAGTTATGCGTCAGCACGCTGCGCTCAAACCTGCCGCATTTCGTAGGCCGTTTGTTTTTTTGTCGCAGTTCAGTCAATTTTTAACGATATTAAACCCAACTTTAAGAGTGGGTAAATCAGACAATTAGCTACCGTTGGGCGCGCACGCGTACGCAGAAATGGGATGGAAGCGCTACAATTTGGGCGCAAAGGGAGCGAGGTTTATCGCAAAATACCGATGGGTTAGCGAAAGCCACCAACTTGCATTGGCCAATCAGAAACGACTTAAAATTAACCCTAATTTTACCGATTTGGAAGGCGCATTTTATTCCGCTGAAGAATGTGTGCAGTGGAGTGAGATACTTAGTAAGTACTCCATTCTATTTAAGACGATGGTGATCTAGCGTAGATACTTTTACTATAAGCGCGCTTAAGAGTCCTGTTGGGGCCGGGGGCTCATGCTTAGTGAGCTATAGGTGACCTAGAAGCAAGGTGGGATGAGTGATTAGCATTGCACCCCATAAAATTAGTGTTCTGCGACAATCGTGATCAACGTTCAGTTTTATCCAATAAAATTAGATTATTTATTTATGTACGATCACTGAAAAACCCCAATCGTCATTTTGAAGTGGGCCAGAGAAGTAAAAAACACGCAAAATAAAACCACCTAAATTACCTGCAGCTGCGTGTTCCGCGAAGATGGGACCGTCGCCGACAAGGTCAACATTCATGTGGGTGATTCAAAAACAATGCAGGTATACATGATTAGAGGTATTGCAAACGGCGTGCTATCAAGGACTCTCAAATCTTGTAGAGTAATATATAATATTAGAGACATTTCGCAACCACTTTTGAGCTGAGTTTCAGGGCGCAGCAAGATGATCTGCCGTCTCTAAGATCAGTCTAAAATGATTTGAATTCGAGATCTTTCGCAAAGCGCTTTGATTTCAGTTTCACCACCACCGTGATGGTGTCGTCGACAGTGTCGAGTGTCTATGAGGCAACAGCTCCTCTGCAATTAATATCCGTTGGATGGCAATAGGATGGCATTGCTATCTCCCTCTCCTTCTCCATATTTAATTACTAAGCGCATGCAGCAGCTACTCCCACCGATGGTGGTGGCGATCGACAAAAGAAGCGCCATAAGCTTCTAGGAATAAAATATCGACTGCTGGTAGGCAATATGCATAATGCTACCATGTCAAAGGGGTACATTACGTAGCCCAGAAACATGAACATGCTCAGAACTACTTAAGCCCTATCTCGGCGAGCTGAAAGGCGCCATGCGCATTATAATAAGGCAGGAGGGGGTGCCCAGGACCGCTAGTGCCAGAAAAACCATTTCTCGCGCTGGGAAGAAGGAGGCTTCTGGTTGGCTGTGTGAAGCTAAAACCGGTTTGAGCTAACTGGCCAGTTTCCTCAATCCAAATTGAGTTTGAGTACAAGATTTGAGAGACTACAAATCACGGTACTGTGGTTTTCTAAATTTTATGCTGAAACTCAGCTAAAACGTGGTTGCGAAAGGTCTCTATTATCAGACAATCTGACCATTTAATTTACGGATGGTGTGCTTTTCAAATGAATATAAGGGTAATAATTTTTCTAACGCGTTTACAGTAGAGAAGCAAAGTTATTGATGTAGAGAGGGTACAAATGTAGTGTCATAAATAAACTATGCGAGGAAAGTCGGATCCTGGTAGACTCTTAAATAATTTTCAGAGAATAATAGGGGTTTCAGTTATTCAAAAATAATCCCTCATTTCTTGGCTCATCGTTTCAAGAAATGAGCCTCCAGAGGCTTGACCCGAGGGTCATTGCCTCCTCGGAGCCGTCCGCGACGTCCACGGTCTGATACTACTGCACGCTCCTAGTTCGGTTGTCACTGGACTGGAGGTTAATAGCGTGTTACACCCAAGGCATTGCAGATTCTGATGCATGTATTTTGGTTGTAGTTTTAACAATCCACAAATTCGTTTCGAAACGATGAGCCTAAGAAATAAGACCAAAAAACTAATAACTGAAACCCCCTAATGCAAGTTTGACCGAAGGATATGGCACTGAACGAAGTAGAGAAGGTAACGATCAAAATAATCTTTAATTCGGCTTTATTTTAATAGATCTCTAAAGTAAACAAATACTAGTGTGTATTGAATAACTGAAACCCCCTAATAGGGGGTTTCAAAAATGAATCCGGCTTATTTCTTACGATAAGCCCAAAAAGTGAGGCCAAACATTTATTTTGATATTCATTTAATGAATAACTGAAACCCCGTATTTTACTACATAATAAATAAAAAAATACTTGCATGTATACTAAAAAAATACATGCTAGTGGTTTTTTACTATAGAGATCTTACGCCATGCATACCAACAGATTGGTCAGCGTGTGGCCCACGTCCACCACAAAGGTCACGCGCTCGCTGCCTGCTCGCAGTATATGCCCGTAAAAGCGTGATGAAGCGTTTGAACCTAAGTTTCCGTGTAACCAAAATACATTTTCACTTCATTTAAAGAACATACTGGCAGCATGCCCAGCTTTGCTCTATAAAGAAGTCGAGTTTTCACGAATAACAATGCTGAGCAATAAAGCACATTGATGGCGTTGTTGGACCCAGGAACACAAAGTGGGATTTGATTCTTACTCGTCGTCTACCAGCTTGATCATGGTATACTTCCCGGATGCAATCGGATACCTGCTTCACATCGCTGAAACCAACGCTACACGACCGTTTGCAGGTGTCAGAAAACCGAGTGTCGTAACGCTACATGAAGTCCAGGTAGACCAAAACAGATTATTGTGGATAGAGCTGGATAAAGGTGCAGCTTAGCGAAATGGCCACGGTGAAGAGATGTACTGTAAAACCTATAATTGTGACCCTGGGGAATCCCCTATGAGGGGTACAATTTAGGGGGGGTCTAGTTTAGGGATGGGCACAAATCAATGTCAGGTCAAGTGAGTCAAGTTAAAGTTTTGCCGGGCCCTCCTACTTAAAGATAGTCGATGATCATCTCTCCTTCGTCGGACAGGCTACTGGCTTCTTCGTCTTGGTCAGAATGCATTTCAGCAACTTCGTTGCCGGTACCGCCTTGAAGCAGTGCAGTGAACGATTCTCCGTAGATGGAGTGAGTCGTGAGAGACAATTGATCATCAGCGCCAAGAAAGCAGCGGCGAAAGCTGGTTACAATTGTTTCACTCGACACGCAGCTCCACCCTCTGGTACCACGGCACTAGAAATCAAGTGCTTTTGGCTCAAGTCTGATAATTCCCAGAGGGGTACTCTTTGGGGGGTACTATACTAGGGAGGGGGTTATTTTAGGGAGGGGGGTATTTTGGGGAGGGGCACTATCATAAGTCCCCAACTTGCTCAAAATATTAAGGAGGGTTTATTATAGGAAGGGGCACAATTATAGGTTTTACAGTACGTGCGCTGTAGTTCGATATCTTTTTATTATACCATTACACGTTTCTTATTGTTCGGGAATTCGAGTTTTTTTTAGCTGAAGTGAGTTCTCCTGACAGTGTTGATCGCACCACCTGTTATACTCTATATCGAAAGGGCACAATTGTTTCTACATAATTTGTATTTTTATATAAACTAACTGTAAGATCCGCCGCACTTGTAATAACTGTTAGTACTAACTGTAAGTATCCCTTTTGGATCGGAGCTAGTCTTGAAATCCAACCACAAAAATGGTTAAGGGTGCCCCCCCCCGACTCGTCGTAGTTTATGGGTAAATTGACGAACGAGACGAACATAAGCTTACGTACTCGTTTGCCCCTTCGTCCCAGGTAAAGTTGCAGGAAAACAATTAGCCAAAAGTGGTACGAGAATCGACCCCGCCACTTTGCAAAATTATAAAAAAAATATGAGTAAAGCATATCTACACGTTGGACGTCGATTGTATCTTCAAGCATTGCATCTCCTTTATCTTCGTACATTGGACCGTGGCATCCTTAGAACAACTACTCAGCGGCTGCGTACGTTTTGCGTCCTACAGATCGCCTTCAAGGAGAATGTCGGCTAGAAAAGTCCACAAATCCCAATTTTCAGCTTCCAGTTCGGAAGATCTCGGGGGCATTGCCACATCTGCACTCGTTAAGACGTCCCCATCGATATCGAGCACCTGTCGTGGAGGCGACAACGCTGAGGTATCTTGATCCTTCACAGATTCCATTCCTTCTTCGCTGCAGCTGCGATTCCGAAATTGGGCCGAATTCCACCGATTCTTGACAGCATTGTCCGTACGTCCTGGTAAATTGGCAGCAATCCTCGACCATGCGTTCCCAAACTCTCGTTGAAGTGTCACCAGTAACGTGTCTTCCTCGGCCGACCACTCTCCGCGGTTGATAGAAGGGTTCAGTTGGTTACACCATCGATCGCGGCACTGTTTCGCTGTCCGTCCAGGTAGAAAAGAGGCCACAATAGTCCACTGAGTCGCTCCGTGACATGCGACCGTGCCACGCAGCAGTTCGTCTTCGTCTGCACTCCATGAACGTCGAGTCAACGGAGTCCAGCGATCTTGGAGCTCATCCCAGCGCAATGAGCACGCAGCTTCGGAGCGATTTGGGACGGTCGCAGCAATGAAATCCCATCGACGCACTCCGTGGCGGCAAATTGCACTACGAAGCAAGTCGTCCTAGTTAAAGCGGTTAGTTATTTTATCGAGTAATGCGCATCAAGCGAAGTAACCTACTTCATAGGGAGTCCACTGCGTTGGTACACCATCCATGTTAACACTTAACCATGGATTTTACGCAGTGGCTGCAGGTCAGGGCCGCAGTTGAAGCTGTTTCGTTCTATCAAAAAGAAACGTTGCGGCGCCCTACAGACAGTGGCGTATATGGGAGCGGCGTTCGCGCTCCTAGCATTTGCCTCACTAAAGCATCTAGTCAATCGAGGTAAATAACATTTCGTGCGACGAGGCTTCCTCCGTTGAAGTTTTCACCCAGCTGTAGCCGCATAGCGCTGATATAACAACTTGCACTTCTTCGTCCACAATGTCGTTGGTCCTATATGATCAAGCTCGAATTCGGAGGACACATTCAGCAAAGAAAATTGAAAAATGTGTTAATATTTTCTTTTAGCATCGCGTGACTATCCCTCAGTCACAAAGTTAAATAACGCAGTGCTTCCTTGTCGTGAACTTGCTGCGGATCGAGTTAAGCACGAGAAGCGAGCGACGTGGCATCCGACGAATATTCTCGAGCCCCGAAGACGTGGCGGTTGACGCAGTGTGACGCTGCTCTGTAGGCGACGGCATTGCACTTGACAGGCGCCAATTGTCCAGCATCTCGAGGTCGATCTGGCACACGGACGACGCTCTCGAGGACGAAGCAACTGAGTCTCTCGGGGTTCCGGGGACTGGAGGAGTGCATGGAGATCCTGGAAAAGGCAGCGTCGGTGTGCCGTCATGTTGCGTTGTCACTATCACCGTGTCCTCCGATTCGCGACCCCCTAGAACTGCCAATGGTTCCAGGGGCGACGTCACTTGTTGCGACGGAGCTGGAGATTGCCACACATTTTTCATCTGAGATTCGTTTGCGTGGGTTGTTGGCAACTGCCATTTTGCCACAAGGGAGATGCGCTCGGCGCCAGCACCAGCTCGCAGCCTCATAAACCGACTGCTCATGGATTCGGCTCGCCAACACGCGAAAACTTGTTCGTCCGAGCGACTACTGTGCAGCGCGCACATGGCACAGCACACACGTTGACCAGCCACCACTTTGTCCAATGCGGCAATGGTGGCGTCTTCTTGGGGCGAAACATTTTCGTCCAGGTCGTCGAGACTCGCAGTGGTCAAGGTGCTGATCTGTCCGAATGATTCGTCATCAGATTTTTTGTCCTCTTCAAGTTCAAACATGAACGACTCGGAAAAAGTTTTTGCCAACGGTCGGTTGCTTGTTGGCGAGTTGAGAGCTTCTTTTGCACCCACCTCGCTTCGGTTTGTGATAAATGTGATGACTTCTGGGGCGACTTGCTCCATCAAAACGGTGCATTTCTGATTGAGTGGATTCAGCAACACTCGTTGCAAAGTTGCAAAAAGTCTGGCAAGAGCTTGGCGCTGGTTCTCCACGGCGCGCGGCTTTGGACTGTGGCCAGCGACTCGGAACAAGTGATGGCCAGCTCGTTCGGCAGGCAGAGCACGTTGCACGTACGCGTAGAGCCACGGGCATTCGGCGAAGCACAGGTGACCGCGGCTCAATACCTTGAGCACTCGAGTCTGAAACCCTCGACAATCAGAATAGGATCGGAGATGGCGCCAAGTTGAACTGGACTTGTTGTCGTGTACTGTGAGCGCAAATGTTGAAGCATCTCGTGCCAATGTCTTGGTGGACACTTCGACCGTCACATTGGCCAAGTAGGTCACACTTGGAGCCAGTAACTCGATCGGTTTCGAAGCTTCCGAGTCATGTCGAAGGCGACTGGCGTAGAGCGCCGAACACTTCGGGTGGCGCTGCAGTGGTGAGTGCGATGACAGCATCTCCATTGGGCAAAATCTATCACCGTTGCAACTGGAGCCGAAGGTTTCGGAACTCCGTCACCGAAGCGAAAAGGCACGAATCAAGCGAATTGCGGAGTGAAGAGGACTCGGAATTGCTCGCGCGTGGCTCACATGCTGTGCCATTTGGTTGGACGGGCCAGTTGGACTCCGTTTGTGCGGAGAGAAGCCATCGAAGTCACTTACCATTCTACGGTCGAAGCCCACTCACAAATTTATCGGATTGGATGGGATCTGGCTTTTTTAGTCAAGGTCGGAACGAAACTGTCCAGAGTTTGAAGTCTCATCTGAAATAAGAACACTTGGTTTTACTGAAAGACGGAAAAAAGAACGGCGATTAGAGACTTTTTCGCCTGAATGATATTCCATTACTAACGCGGTTTATTGGAACACCAAAATGTGACTTGAAGGAATGTGAGGACATTCGATTTGGATGGACCGTTGAATCCTCCCTGTTAGTGGAGGTTGTCTGACCACAGATCTACTGCGACACCATGGGAGAAGCCGTCATCCTACATCGCCTGGATCCTAAGCTTTTGACGACGTAGCGACCAAAATTGCTGTGGAAAAACTTGCTGAATCACCAGCACTGATGCATCCGCTGCGACTGTATTTGCATGGAGCGCTGTTGCATCCGCCAATTTCCTCACGTCGCAGAGCAGGTTGCAATCGAGTGCTCGCCGTAATCGCATCTTCTGTCTCGTATTTTTTGGGACACCATTTACCGATAACTAAAGCCATGCGGGTCTTCAGTTTCCATTCAGCAGCAGTGTGTTACTCGCCCTGCATCATGGAGTGCCGCGGTGACGCGGCCACGGCATCAAGTTTGGTCCGATCTGGAAGGCAGCACCACCAGCTTCCTCAAGATTTGACTTTAACACATCCGAGCAAAATGCCGAAGCTGTGCCGGTGCAAGTTGCACTGCAACAACCCTCTAGGATTGCAAAATCGATAGGCGAACTGAAAGGTTTGGAAGGTATCTTTGCGCTGTGCTAAAGACAATTTTGGGGGGTAAGCCAAAAGGTGAACCATTTCGAGACTCGACGGTTCAGGCCTTCCACGACAGGCTGTTCTCAGTGTTTGCCGTCAAAGCTGAAAATCGAACGATGTTAAGGTTGATCTATTCTACTAAATGGAACTCTTTAGTAATGTACTAGCTACAGTCCGTTATACTTGTTCGTTCAAGCGTCGCGGTGTCTTCTGATTGACTCATGAACCCTCTTTGCGGCCGCAGGTTGGGCATTCAAGAGCTTCATTAAATTTCCCAATCAAACACTCGTCGTGAAAGTTGTGCCCACAGGTCAGTGTCGAAAACGGCTCGGCTGCAGCGACCTGAGACCACCGATCGCCATTTTCCTCGTTCCGAGGATGGCCCACCAATGGATGTCCACACAGCGAGCACATGTCCTTATCCAGAGTCGAGTCATCAGTCTGAGTGTCTTCCGAGCACGTCGATTTTTCCGGATCGAGTTCTTGCCACCTTTGCACCAGCTGCCGTAGCCACTCTGGGACTTCTCCATGTCTATCGTGATCCATTTCTTGATGATCCCCCACGACAAACTCGAGCAACTCCAGCGCGATGCCCTTCATCACCAACGGACAAACGTGGTTGGCTCTGTTCAGCAGGAAACTACGGATCGTCGCCAAACTGCGTGTCAACGTCTTCCGTCGTCTTTCGACAACTTTTGACATCGAATTCCCGACCAATTGAGACTTGGGAAAATAACTTTTCAGAAAAGTGTACAGCCACGAACACTCGGCGTGGCAGAAATGCCCACGCTGCAAATTCGCTGTCAAGCGCTTGCGGAAGAACCGGAACTCGTCGAAGCTGCGAACCAAGTGCCACGTCGAGGATGCCGCTTCATCGCGGCCTTCACACGTCACGGTGAGCAAATAATCGATCCGACAGGAATTTCGCGGCCTGGACACGAGAGGCGCCACGTTCATCGAAATGCCCTCGAGCCACGCCACTTGAGGCGGCAGCGGTCCGGTAGGCAGCGACTTCTTCTTGCGAAGTCGTTTGTTGTTCATTTCCAGTGATTGGTACCAACCAGGTCCCCTTTTCGCTAGCAAGAGTAAAAATGAAGAGTAGAGTGCTCCATTTCGAGAAGCTAGCGTCATCACAAACGGTCATTTTGCAAGCCAGTCTTATGCTTGATTTCTCAAATTAGGCTGCGCTTTGACTCAAAGTTTGAGCATCGGCAAATTAGCCAGAATTGTGGCGATTGTCCGCCAATTTGAGGATGAGACAAAATGTTTGACTTGATGTGCTTGTGGTCTCTTTGCCACCGAAAAAAGAAAAAAAAGATGCAAGACTGAAATGTTTGGATTGGCAAGAATAACGGTAAGGACAGGTAAATACACATGAAACGCTTGGGTAGTGCTGGATCTCAACTTAGAGCTTTTGGCCGCAAGTGGGGCACGCCAGCGTCTCGTTAAGTTTAGCCACGACGCACTCGTCGTGGAATCGGTGGCCGCAGCTTAGCGAGGTCAACGCCCCCTTGGCGGCGTCGTCGTCGATGGTGCACAACGCGCACGTGTCCAGTATACTGTTGTTGCTGCCGGCGGAGCGGAATGACTCGATGCTGTTATCGCTGCTCGACTGCCAGCACCTGGAGAGACCTGTCGGAGTGGTGATGCTGCGACTGCTGCCGTCCGTGCTGTACCACGTCGAGCTGCCGCTGGGGGTCTTAGAGAAGCTCACGAAATTCTCCCAACGGAAATTGTGATCAATTGGCAGATCCTCGTTCAGGAACGCGATGAATTCCTGCGCTACAGTACCCGGTAGAATGCTGCAGGACGAGTGGTTCTCACGCTTGCGAAGCGCTTCGAAGAGCGTAGTGAAACACTCCTTAATTGCTTGGCGACGCTTGCCCATTACGTACGAGCTGGACGAGTACAAATAGCACTCCTTTGGGAAGCGGCCTTTGATTATCGAATACAGGTACGGACACCCAGCGTGGCACAAGTGGCCGAGTTGCATGATTTCGAGCAGTTTGAGTTGAAATTCCTGTAGTTCCTTGAACGAGCGACTCACAGTCCACTGCCGACTGCTGTCGCTCGTAGGAGTCACGACCAAGTCGTAGCGGACGTCCTTGCCGTGGCTGAACTTAAATTTCGAGGCTGTCATACTCAACTCGAACTGATCGAGGTACGCGACTGTCGGGGGTCGGTGCAACGTAGGAGAAGCGATGGGGCTCTTCACCGGCGTACCAGGGGGACCGGCAACGGTACGACGGCGACGGCGACGGCGTGAGCCCATTGACATGCTCGAACAGGAAGACATCATTCGGGGTGGCTGTGGGGACACCATTGTAGGCGGTAGAAGTAGTGGGGTACTGTAAAAGTTATCGTTGCGAACGTCGTAGTTGCAGTGAGGCAAATTGGGCAATGAAAGACTGGTGTTGCCAGGTGAGACCATTGGTTGTGTGCGTGTCTGCTAGATTATGCGGCCATGAAAGACGTTCAGTTGGTAGCAATCTCAGGTTTGTCTGTGGGAAAATTAACCGTGCGATTTGCATGGTACAGTATGACGCAAAGTGAACATGAAGCTGGGGTGGTTGGTGTAATCATGCGAAACCGGTTGATTAGCGCAGAGAAAGAGGACTCGTGAATCTTTGGTTGCTGGATATTGTTAGGTACGTTTGATCATGTCAAACTGAAGCTGAGCATGATTACCACAGGGATTAATTTCGTCAGGCTGCGGTGGTAAGCCTTTGGGTTCTTGGAAATGTACACTTGTACTTGTACGATAGAGTTCTCTGCCATTGTTGCTACCTAGTGGATCTATAAGTGGTGGCAGGTCGGACAGCGCAGCTTCTTGTTCAGAACGAGTACGATGCACTCATCGTGGAATTGGTGGCCGCACTGCAAAACGGTCGTGTAAACGGAGGATCGGCGGCGACTACCGGAATTGGCAGGGCTGACTCTGCGTCCGTTGTTCACTTGGCATCCCAAGGGCTCGTTGCAGACGCTGCATAAACTCAGCTCTCCGCTGGTATCGTAGCTAACTACGTCCTCGGCCCCGCACATAAAGCTGAGACTCTGGCGTAGACTGTTGTTGTTACTGGACGAAGAAGCCTCGGATTTGGAGAATGACTCCACGATGAAGTGCGCGACGGCGTCTTCGCCGTAGATGAACTCGGCCAAGAGCCTGGCTACGTCGGTCGTTGCCACGGTGCACGCGTGGTTCTTCCTGTCCAGTAGGAACTCGACCGTGGACGCCAGCAGCTCCAGCAGCTTTCCTCTCCGTGTCTCGACAGTTTTCGGGCTGAAATTACGTTGGAAAAAGTGCTTTTTCGGGAACTCGCTAGTCAGGAACGAGAAGAGCCTCGGGCATCCTGCGTTGCAAAAGTGACCATGCTGCAGTGCCAGTATCATACGCTTGTGCAGCGCCTCGAAGTCCTCAAACGGAAGTGGAGAGCTCCAGGAACTACCGCTGTCTGTCGAACTGTGTCTGTTGTTGTTAAAACTGCTGCGTCGCTGGACTTGCAAGATGAAGAGAGGGCGTTTGCTGTCGCGAGCGGATTGGAGTCTCAGTTGAAGCGGCTCCAGCAGCGCCACGTACGTTGGCAGGAATGGACAAGCTGACACGGACCTCCTCCGCACGCGACGAGTGCCGACCATGGCTAGTAGAAGGTTGCAAGAGTGTCAGTGAGCCACTTGAAATGGCACAGTGGCGTCTTTTCAGTGAAAAGCTAAAAGCGACTCATGACCCATGAGTCATAGGTACAAATATCCGTTGCGGTGGCGATGGGTACATCGCCATTTTCAAATGCGAAGAACAGCTCTTCGAGAGCTGCGACGAGATTTTAGCGGCCGTGGTAAACCGCTCCTGCATTGACTTGAGTGTATCCTCGCATGTCGCACTGCGAGGAGGTTGAAGCGCGACTAGCTGCACCAACTTAATATTGTCCTAAGAAAGTCTCTGTTGATTTTACCCTGAACTACTAGTTGACGCCTAAAATCTAGATTACAACTTCTCTCTGCTCAACTCTTATGCCTTGAGGACGCTGTGGGTCCGGCATACGACGTGTCGACTGTGGCAGGCGTCACAGTCGCTCTCCTCCTCTTCCTCTTCGTCCTCCGAGTCACTGTCGTCCTCGCTCTCCGAGTCGAGTGAGTCCAGCGAGTCGCGTGTGACGGCACTGGAGAGTTCGGACGACCGCGAGTCGTCTGTCATGGCGTTGGCTTCCAGATCTTTCATGCCTTTGACAACGAAGCGGTTGAACTCGGCCGCCACATCGTGTGCGAGCACCCGGCAGCTGTGGTTGCCGCGATTCACAAGTGACGCCTGTACTGTGGTTAGACTGCGGATAAGTGTTTGTTGCCGCGCCGCCACCACTTTGGGGCAATTGTTGCAGAAGAGAGATTTCTGTGGGAAATAGTGCTTGACCACCTTGTAGAGCCACTTGCACTCGGCGCCACATGAGTGACCGTGCTGCATGCGCTTCAGTAGGCGCTTCTGAAAAGCCCGGTACTCGTCGAAACCACGACTGACGGTCCACGTGGCGCAAGATTCGAGCTTCTGCTGGTTGGGCGTGTACTTCATAGTCAGTTGGTACTGTGTCTTGCCGCCTGTGGTGTCTGCATTAAGCTCCAGAGTCAAGTGGTCCAGCCACGCCACGGCTTCCGGGACGGCAAAAGGTCCGGCACGCTTGAGGCAAGCGGCCGAGCGGGGCGCCGAGCCGGCACAACCACTGCTGTTGCTGCTGCTGCTGGCTGTACTGCTAGTCGAGTTCTCGATCATGGTGCCCACCATGGATGCGGTGACTGCTGTCGTGTGCCTACAAATGAGTTGTGCTGTTGTTAGATCCTTCCGCGCTTTCTGCCTTGGGCCTTGGGCCTTCACTTCCGCTTCGTGCACTACTGAATGCAGATGCCAGATAAAGTTGCAGAATGATTCGAGCTTGTCCGGTCGTTGAGCGATAGAGCAGGGGTAGGAATGGGGCTACGCGATTGGGCAATAAAAGCGAAACGATCACGTCTTATAAAGAAAGAGTTCTGTACCCACATTGAACGAACCATGGAAGAGAGGTTCTAAAATTGCAAAATGATCCTTGGGTGTCAGTGCATCAACCTGCAACAGTTTCTTCTTGACTTCTAAAACGTAAGACATCGGCACCAAAGTTGCATGTCACCCCGTAATCAAGCTTCTTGATTCCAGTGCCGCGTCCAGTCATCAGGGCGGTAGACCGCATCAACATGACCGTTTTCCCACGTTGCTGTTCGAACGGACGACATCGTCGTCGACGAGTTAGGCGAGAGACGGAGCCAGCGACTTGCAGTGTGCGCCACAAGATTCCTGTCAAGAACGGCGCCGCTGACGTGGCTCCAGGCCATTCGCACCGACGACATCCTTCTTCACCGGTCTCCGCTCCGCTGCAAACACCGGAGAGCTCCGAATCTTTGGCCCCATCTTGTTGCCTTGTCCGTCGTAACGTCGCCAAGACGACGGCAACAACGCCGTGTTCCTACCTTCGCGACTCGAAGGTAGGAACGCGAAGTTCGCGTTCCACGTTGTAGCAACGTGGTTCGAGCAAACCAAGCGGTGGATGGCTTCGGCCCGAAGTTCGGGCGCTTCAAGATTGGACTTCGCGCGGTTGTTGGTCGCTCGCGGGCACTGTCTTGAGACGATGCGGCGCCTTAGTTGTACCAGCAGAGGTCCTCATTCAATGCGGCCTCGAAAATCCAGCCACCACCGCTCCACGTGGTGGTGGCAACACCCGCCCAGCTGGAGGTTAGCATCGACGAAACAACTGCAACACCTACATTCGTTCCTCGCATCCAAACGCGTAGCCATGCAAAAAGCTTGTCTTTGGGCTGCATCCGGATTTCAAGGAGAGTCAAACACCCATGGGATAGCAGAATCCAGGAACAGTAAATATCGTTGTTGTGGACGGCTCCATAAGTTACGTGTTTGATAGTTTTAGGGTAAATACTAGATACGTTGCTTATACAGGAGAGCTCATGGTGCGGTCGAGGGTGAGGTGCTCCATGGGGAGGCTCCAGCCCATGAACAAGTCATCGTCGTAGTTAACCGTGTCTTCCTCCTCCTCTTCCTCGCCTTCGTCTGATGAGATGAAAGACGGTAGTAAGTTGGAGGGCGTCTCCAGCTCTGAGGCTGTTGTAGGAGTCACGGGCGGCGTCACGCCTTCGACCGTCTGGTTGTCGTCACCTACGAGGAAGATAGCAAGCTCTTGGCTTACGGCCTCCATCATAACTTTGCAGTTGCGGTTACCGTGGTTCACCACGGATGCCTGTACGGTCGTAAGTAGTTGCAATAACGCTTTGCGACGCTGGTCGACAATCGGCGGGCAGTGAGAGCCCAGCAGCGTCGGCTTAGGAAAGTGTTTCTTGACGGTGTTGTAGAGCCAGCGGCACTCGGCCTTGCAGCTGTGCTTGGGCTGGAGCTGGCGCAGCAGACGCTTCTGGAACGACTTGTACTGGTCAAACGTACGCTTGACGTCCCAGTTCGTGGGAGCGAAACCCGCGGGGTGGTAGTCTACCCGCAGGTTGTACTTCACAGCGGCGCGGATGGAGTTGGTTGTAGTCATCTCGAGCTTAATGTCCTTGAGCCACGCCACGTCCTCGGGCAGCGGCTTGACGGCCGGAGAGGACCGCTTGCGCGACGCAAACGAATTGTACGTTGGCGGAGGTGCCGGTGTAGCTGTCATTGTGGTCGGAGAGGTCATCGCGCTGTATGGCGAGTTCTGAAATGGTCTGTACGAGTTGAGGCGCGGCACGCCTCGGCTCTAACAGCCGATTTAGCTGCTGGAACACACACACCAATTGGACAACTGGTGGTGTGCAGCTCCGGCGATTATGCATGTACATAGCCAGCCGGAGCCGTAAGCGCTGAGCAGCGATTTTTTCTCTCGGGGTGGAATAGCTGTTGACGCCCAAGCGTGGGGCGAGTCGAGAACTTCACTCGCTGGATAGCGGCAAATCCACCAAATGCGCGGCACACACGTTCTGGATCAATTGCAGTTGATGGGACTCGAGCAGCGATTGCCACGCGCGATCGTAATACAGTTCCGGACACAACATGATCCGATAGGCTGGCATCCTCGCGAGCTTCCTTCAGATTCGCTGCAAGTCACGTCCTGCAAATCTGCAATTTGCAGTGCAAACCCTCAACGGCAACGCACGACGAACCGCCAGCAAACCTCTACTACAAAACTGCAGCTCGTTCCCCGCCTCAGATGAGAATCTCTGTTAAATCCAGGAGAACAATGCAGCTACCAAAGGACAGTATTGTACGCTACCTAACTTACTTCGCATGATAGAAATTCAGAAACTCCAAGACTTGGCGGCTAAGTACAGCGTAAGCGAATGTATGTTGTGCGTCAACGTAACCTGATCCGATCACGGCTAGTAAATCATGAAATAGTCGTCGGGTGTAGTATACACTTCATGTCACCATCAAAATCCGGCCCATGCATTGTAGTTCTTGTTGTCGTTTTCCTTGTGTACTTTGTACTCTACCGTATTGGATTTTAAGTCTCCGTCAAGTATCGATGGCGGTGTCACCTCGCGTGTATGATGAAGTTCATCACGAAACTCTTCTTCAACTCGTGTTGAAGCGATTTGAACTGCAGTAGAACAACTTCAAGTGTACGCAGTATGCATGGATCATTGATACATGTACATGAGTTACTCCTGGTTGTCCAGGCTTGCTTCGTTCACTTACCAGGACTTATTTTGATGCTATCCACATGATACAAGCGGTTCCGTTGCCTTCTTTACCTGCGGACGCGCGAGAGAGTCCGAAGACTCGCGAGTTTTCTTCCTAAACTATTAGGCAGACTGATAAGGCCCTGGCGATAGGGCACTGGCAGCGCGAGGGACGTTCGCGCAAGGGACGTGCGGTCGCACGCTAGGAACGTCGAGAAGGTGTTGAGCACGCCTCCCATCAACACTTTGCAGCCGCGGTTGCCATGGGTCACTAACGTTGACTGGATCGTGGTCAACGCTCGAAGCAGCGCTACTCTCTGTCGGTCGGCTTTGAACGCGCAAGGTGCGAATTTCGGCTGCGTCTTGGGGAAATGCTGCTTGACGACGTTGTATAGCCATTTGCACTCGGCCGAGCAGCTGTGTCCTGGCTGCAGCTCGCGTAGCAGGTTCTTGCGGAGCGTGCAGTAGTCGCCAAACGGTCGACTCTGGGTCCACGTGGCCGCTTCCATCGACAACGGAGATTTGGACTTTGGGTGCTTCCGCCGCACCGTGAGTTCGAAATGGACGTCCTGGTTGGGCTTGTGGCGGATGCTCATGGCGAGCGTGAGGTCCCGTAGCCACACGACCATCTCGGGCTCAGCGATGGGCGTGTCCAGCAGCGTCTTGAGGGCGGGGGACGCCTGCGATCCCGGCGAGAGGGACGGCATGGCTCGCAGCATCGAGAGGGGAATTGAGGGAGTATTTCAGATATGAGGGGGGAACGACACAGCCGGCGGTCGCTAACGATTAGACACGAAGGCAGTGGTTTTAGAGGCGATAAGCGCCCGAACGCGCCTTGGAACGTTTGCACGTGTTCAGAACATGCGCGAAGAAGCCAGGGTTGGACTGGCACCTTCACGTCAGCCGATCCGCACCTGACTGGAGGCTCAGTCTGAGTCGGTCACCACAGTAGGTAAACTCGTGACAAACAGCGCTTTAAAAGAAGGAAGTGAGTTTTTGCCAGACTGGCTATCCGACTATACAATTATACTCTTCGACATGCATAAAATGGACTTACCGACGGTCTTGGCAACACTGCCTCGGGATTAATTTCTAAACGCAGACACAGCGCCTTGCCGAGTCGAGGACTTAGAGGCCGGGGTGCACCGCTGCGCGGCCTGCCCCGAGCGCAGCGCAGCAAGCGAAGAGAGGGGCGGGCCCACGGCTATAAGTGTGCAAACGCGCTAGTGTCCTACCTTTACTCCAATACTATCTGTACACGTATAAAAGTCGATGCTATGTGACCTCAGTCTGTCAAAATGACGAGTGCCTTAAAAAAAAGAGAAGAAACAAGAAGCTGGTTCATGTGTTCTCTTTTTTGCCAGTGTGCCCAGCCCAAGCCCGATCTCCGATTACGATGGCAGCAGCTCTGGCAGCAGAATCATTAGCCTGCAGGTGGGGAGGTGAGGAAGGATTAAATAAACACAATATGCGCTGTGCGGCTTGGCAAGCCGATCCCACTCGCGTTACGGCTGCTGCTGGACATCGTTATTATATCTGATAACAGGTACACTTCAACTCATCAAGAATAGCACGTGTGCTTTTGACAAGCACCTATTGCATTGAACTCATGGTTTTCTACCTAGTAGCTAGTAGCTACAGCACCCAAGAGCAAGCAGCTTCACAGCTTTGCTTAGTGGCTGCACTCACGCCGGCATTCAGGCGGGTGGGTTCCTGCTGCGTGCTATGGGCTCAATTCGGGTAAGAATTCCCTACTGTATGGCGGTAACCACCTTTTTGAGCTGCCCTGAGGTGAGCTGCTCGGGCTTTAGCAACGTGTGCCCGTGTGTTGAGCCCCTATTGCTCTTGTAGCGATATTGTTGTCGCTATTATTCTTGACCGTTTGCTCGATTCACTGCCCCGACTCGGACTTGCAGTAACCCCGTCCGCTCCTGCAGGCATAAGGGTCGTCAAACGGCGAGGTGTCGTCGCAATAGTCCTCGTTATCGCTGCAATTGGACATGAAACTCGCGGACGAGTCGCGCGTGCTTTGGTCGGAGCTGCACCCGCTGAGCGCCGTGGCCACTTTGGGCAGGTTGGCATTATCACCCAGAATGAAGGTGGCAAACTCTCTGCACACGCCCTGTACAAGCACACTGCAGCCCTGGTTGCCGCGGTTGACCAGCGAGGCCTGCAACGTGCGCAGCATGCGAATGAGCGCCTGTCTTCTGGCCTCCACAGTGCGGGGAGAGTTGGCAGCGAGCAGCTTGGGCTTGGGGAAGTGATTCTTCACCACAGCATAGAGCCATTTGCACTCGGCAGGACACACATGACCTGGTTGCAGGCGCCGCAGCAACTGCTTGCGGAAGCGCCTGTAAGCCTCGAACGGCCGGCTGACCGTCCAGACCAATTCCGGGTCTTGGCAGCAGGGCGGCGAGTAGCTCGCCTGTATCTCATACTGCACTTTAGTGCCCGTGGCGCTGGCACTGGTGAAAGTGCGCATAGTGAGCTGGAGGTGCTCTAGCCATGCGGTGGCCTCAGGCAGTTCCACGGAGGCCGCGCGCTTGCGGTAATAGCTGGAAAAGTTGATGATCGGCGTGCTGCATGTTGTCACAGTTGAGGAAATGCCCATGACTTTGGTTGGTTTTGTGGTGCTCGACTGGCGAGTTGAAGTGACCGCAACCAGGCAAATTCGGCAATGTAAAGTAAGAAACCTTGGGCGGCGAGATCTGTGGCAGTAGCGGGCATATCTATAAGTCTACAAGTATCATCTTGGCCGTTGGCTCGGTTTTCGGGCGGTTCGAAAATGCACTATCCCATGGACGCGGCCTCGAAAAGTGCGACGGCCTAAAGCTACCGACCACCCAAGGTCGGGCGGAGGTCGGCCGCCATGTCTGCGACATTTGATGGCTTCCAAAACCTGTATTTCCAACCAATCGAAATGCTCTATGGGCGAGCTTTCGTCCAACAGTGCCGTCTAAGAAGAAGGTCACGGAATTCGGAAGGCCGCTGCTGACAGGCCGCTTTCTCGGATGGAGAACTAACATGAACAGTAATTCGCTCTTTATATTTTTCATCTCGTAATAGCTACAGTGGAAGGGAGACCTATGGAATTCATTCCTGCTGATGGATTTCACGAGCTTTTTCCATGTGGGTGCCAACAAAGCAATCTGGCAGCGATGTACGTAGTACACCTTGAGTGTCTTGCCTACAGTTAAACGCTACCGGTATACGAACCTTGGTGACCCCACGCGTGATGGCTGCATCAATTGGGCGTCAAAACCGTTCAGCATGTCAGAAGATGGAAGGATAGCATGTCCATGTTTGGCGCTTGAAATATTAGCACAAAGCTTCCTGCACCTGCTACTGGTTTTTAATCTGCCGGCGATGATGGCTCCAACAGCTCGGGCGTGGTCGGATGACTTCATACGCTGGATATGCAGCTTCAATGCAGGACTAGAATGAACGCAGCAATCTCCTTGCAGCTGCAGCTGCAGCTGCAAGGCTTGCTGGTGTTCGAACGTCATGACACTCCTTAACTTTGTTAAGACCTTGCTATATCCTGCGAATGCTTAAACAATTTGTTGTTGTTGTTGTGTTCTAATGTTTTATTTTAGAAAAACTTGTTGTCCAGGTGCACGATGCATTTTGTCACGCGTGGCAGTCGAAATGGTTTTGTTGACGCTCGAAATTTGCCGCCCATCGAAGCTTTAAAATCGGAGATGAAATCGATCAGTGCAAGGTTTGCTCGCCTCACGAAACTCTGGAGCTACTGTTGCTGCACATATGTCGTTTACATTATCCTAGTTATCATGTAACGTTATACAATCACTGCGTTGTGTTTCGTCCTTGCGCGTTCCTTACTGGCACAATGGACACCTGACTTCCTCGTCGAGTGCTAGCAGCACACACACGTCATGGTATTGGTGGCCACAATCGAACGTGGCTGTAGTGCAGCAGGGCGACGTGGATGTTGCAGTTTCCTCCAGTGCGTCCAGACTGAGTCCGCACAAATCGCACTCAAAGTTGGCAAAGCCGTCGTCAAATTCAAAGTCTAGCTCCAGATTCTCCTCGTCCGATGTGAACGACACCATCGACGACGTGATCGCATCCTCGTTGATCTCATCAGGAGATGACGTCGTTGAAGCCGTTGACGCCGTGGTCGAAACGGACGCCACTGTCGCGTCCTTGCAGTCGGCAAGTAGGAAGGTGGAGAACTCCTTGCTGACCTGGTCGTGGAGGATCGTACACCCGAGATTACCGTGATTAATAAGTGAGGCCTTAACGGTGGACATGAGGCGCAGTAGCGACAGGCGTCGGCTCTCGACAGTACTGGGGCAGTTCTTGCAGAAAAGCGAGGCCTTTGGAAAGTGGTTCTTGATGACATTGACTAGCCATTTGCATTCGGCGTTGCACTTGTGGCCGGGCTTGAGCGTCTTGACTAGTCGTCGCTGCAGCGTACGGTACTCATCGAATGTGCGCGATACCGACCAGGACGCAGGCTTACGGCCCTTGTCGGGCCCGTACGTCAGCTGCAGCTCGTAAAGCGTGTTGTTGCGCTTGATTAGGCTCATTTTCTTGTTGGCGCACGTGGTCATGTCCAGAGTTAGGTGCTCCATCCAAGCCACGCTCGTAGGTAGCGCCAGCGGTTTGGCGCGCTTCAGGCTGCCTGCCTTCATTGGAGTCGTGTGCATTCTACAGAAGTAGTTGGGTAATGAGTTGGTTGGCGGCGCTGCTCATTGAACAGGGCGAATGATGGTTGGAAGGATTACGAGGGAATCTTGGTTCCCTATCCCGCGATGGTCGATTTTGATCCAATGAAAAGTTGCCAAATGGCTTTTATGAACCAATTGAAACGTGGCACGGCAGAGCGTATTATTCAACGGCATCCGATGGCGCCGAGGCTGTGGAGAGCTCCATCCATTTACACTAGACTTTCCCAACGGAAAGCTCTACTTTTAAAGATGGAGCGGATTCTCTGCTTTTTGTTGTTGTTTTAGTGGCCGTTGTTTGAGCCTTCTGCAAGCTGTGCGTTGGAAACAAAGGCGTGTCCACGAGTCCAAATAACTGAGCAATACTAGTGTAATACAATATATTAAAATGCATTGAATTGATCAATTACCGATAATTGGAGACTGTCAGTGCTCTGTATTCTATTAATATTATTATAATACATGTATTATAATGTATTAATACTATGGAGTTATTAGAGAGATTTCGCATGCGATTCCTATTAATAGTCCTGGTCCGTTTAAAAACGTGCATAAACGGAGCTGTTTTCGATGGTTAGGGCAACGAACCAGGAATTCTCCATCGGACATTCCTCAAAATGGCGGACCAACCAGGAATCTATCCTGTAACGTCAGACCCTCGAATTTTGATACGTTATCAGATGAAGTGGCATGCTTTTTGTCGTTCGACGCACCAGAGCATGGTATGAGAGAGGCACAGGTCCTCATAGGTGAACGCGTCTTTTCCTGAAAAGTGGTGTCTATCGTGCAGAGCGGCTACGGTCGAGAAGGTCAAGACAGCGTGAGTTACGAGAAGCTCGTGTGGTGTGGCATTTGACGCCAGGATGCTTGGGAGCAAAGACGAAGAGCTGTTGCAGCTACTGCTGAGTACCAAGGCACTTAACTGGAGAAGGAAGATGATGTACCTGTGCGCTCTGGACACGATTGAGCGGCCTCTGATTCTCAACGTGGTCTTCACTCTGGATGATTATACGGATGTCAACATTGAACTAGCGTTCCGTTTCGACGTAGATGCGGTTCGCAGACTATTCGTGCTATTTCGGATCCCCGATGTAGTCATTACTGACAATCGAGATCGCGTTTGTGGAGTTGAGGCTCTCTGCATCATGCTTTGTCGACTTGCCTTTCCTAAACGGTACTTTGAAATGATTCTCCGGTTTGGGCGTTCCATCCCAGCTCTCAGCCGACTTTTCCTGCACATGATTGACTTGATCCACGACATGTTTGAAGGTCTGATTTACATGGCTGACTCCTTACTAGAAGAGCGCATGCAAGATTATTGCGACGCCGCGCGGGCTAAAGGTTCTCCCATTGACTCAATTTTCGGCTTCATCGATGGTAGTAAGGTTGGAATTTGCCGACCTTCTCCTCGCCGTGACCAGCGCACAGTTGGAGAGAATCTGCTGCGACAGTGTTACAGCGGCCATAAACGCTCTCACTGTTTCAACTACCAGGCTATCACGGCTCCGGATGGTATGTGTGTGCACTTTTGGGTCCAATTGAGAGACGGCGCCATGCCTCTGCGATGTTGCTCGCCAGTAAGCTAGTGGATTACTTCCGCGACAATGACGAGTTATTCGGGGGATGATTCATATACGGAGATCCGGCGTATGGCGTTCAACAGTACATTGTTAGTGGCTACAAAGGAAATGTGACTGATCCGGTTGAAAGAGAGTTCAACCGCGACATGAGTAATGTGCGTGAGTCGGTAGAGTGGAACTTCAAGTGTATGAAGACTGACTGGGCGTACATTGACTTCAAAAATCAACAAATGGCTCGCTTGTCACCGGTCTCTAAATTCGTTAAAGTGGCGATGCTGTTGACTAACTGCCGCAACTGCTACACTGGAGGCATTCAAATTAGCAGCTACTTCGGGTTGGCACCACCTACACTGCGGCGCTATCTCGGTTGACGGCGCCATCATTATCACGTTGATCTCCTCGAGAGCTATCCAGAGCCTGAAGCATTCGTTCGAGTCGGTCATGTTCCAATCGTGCTAATTCGAGACAAAGCTTTCTTTCTACTTAATGTTCAACACGATCCATTTCCCACTTCCGTTCTTTCATGCACGATCAGCAGCAGCCTCTTTGCGCATCATTTCCAACATCGCCGCTTTGAAGCGCTTGGTCTGCTTGTCAGGGGTACCTTCGCCATCCTCGTTCGTCTCTGCGTTGTCTTTTCGTCTCTTCATGCGCGTCAGTGCCGCTGTACGCATCACCTTACCAGCGTTTTCTTGGACCTTCAGTTGGTTCTTTCCTCTTTTGTTTTAGCTGCAACTTGCTCGTTGTGTTCTTCGAGGTCGGATAGTATGTCATCGAGTAGTTGTTCCTTCTCTTGATACTCTTCGGCAGCACCTGAGGCTCGGCCAGACGCTTGGTTAAAAGAACGGTGAGCTTCAAGCAGAATGTTAAAACGGTCTTGCGCAGATGTACCCGAGATTGACTCGCTTTTCCCAAACTCTTTCAGTCCTTTTAGTTTTTCAGCTAGCGTATCCCAACTTTTGATAATTAGCCCGTTAGCGGCCGCATACGGATGGTGGGCGAGGACTTGGCGCAGGAGAAGCAGGTCATCCGTCTTGGTGAACTTCTTTCGTTTCGGTTTTACCGCAGCACGAAGACCCTCCCCTCGAGCGACACGCGTAGCACCGCTGTATCACCAGCTTCGTGTGTGTTGAGGACAGAACAGCGTGCTGCACCATCTTCTTCATGCCCGCAGTCGCTGTCAGCTGAAGCAACTCGTTGCCCTTCCTCCGAGTTCTCTCCCAGACTGCTGCCAATACCAAACGATGCCGCACAAGACGGACCTGCTAGTCATCTAGGCGATCCTTCGTCCGCGTCACCTGGGCTCATGCCCGAAAGGCTTAGACGACGAGCAGAACCACTAAGATCTATGTCGCGACCTCACTGGTGACAATGAATAAAGCGAATGAAAAGGACTTGGACTTGAATTGGCTTTTGACCTACGCAACCCCCCACAATGATCTGATTTTCCCTGGCTTGCTACAAGATAAGGAAACTATGTGAAATCACTTCGTATGCTTTCTCTGTCCGTATCCCAGTCTGTTCATGGTAACGAGCCAGGACCGAGAATCCACGAGTTGCGAAATCTCTCTATTCGTGCTAAAACAAACAGCAACATTTTAAAGCTGCGCAGCGCAATTAAAAAAAGTCTAGGATATTATTTTAAATATAATTTGTGTACCATAAAAGTGGTTCAGTTCTGGCCCATCTGCAAACCTTCACTTTTTTGCCTTCCGCAAGCTGAGATTTGTCTTCTGGCCATTTTTGCCCTTCCATCCAATGCAGACAAGCTGCCGCTCCCGCCCACTTCATCACCTGAACCAGGACAAGAGTAGACAAGTAGAGATCCACCTCCGCCATCCATGGCACCCACCTCTGCAATGGGCACCCGTGCGTATGTGCCGCTATCCGTTGCCTGGTTGGAGCAACTGGCTTTCGGCTTCACGGTGCAGAAGGTGAAGCGCGACGTGCGCTACATCCTGTCGGCTGAGCATCTTCCCTCAGGTCGCCGCTGGGCTGTCGTCTACTCCTTCGATGACTGTCGCGTTTTCCAGCGACGTCTGGCACGTGCACTCAGCGTGGATCACTGCTGCGACGCTCCCTGTCCGTGGCTCTACAGCTTCGTAACCAGCTACTTCCCTAAGCCGCGGCTTTTCCACTCGGCGTTAAGTGACCGTCTCGTCCAGAAGCGCTGCGAGGCGCTCGTAGCATACGTCAAACACTTCAGATCTCGCTTCTCAGTCGAGCCAGCCACTCATGCCGCATAATCACGGGTGCAGTGGCCGAAGCGCTGCTGGACTTTGTTTGCGGCGGCGACACGCAGCAGTTCCCTATCAATCAATGCGCGTTCGCGGGACAACAGCATCGAGCCAGAGGCTCCGTGCACTCATTGACGTCGACGTCCGATGAAGGAGAGGATAGCCGCAGCCAAAGGAGTTTAAGAACTTGTAGCTGCCTCACGTCGACGTCATCGTTTGTAGAATCAAGCTTGACGTACACGTCAGAAGCTGAGATTCCCGTTGCCCAGACTTCAGATACAACCACCCTCAAGACATGTATATTGTGCGACGAAGTCATGGAGGCCGCTGACGGCCGCTTTCACTACACAACGCGGCTGCACTGCGGCTACCGCTTCCACGACGAGTGCTTGATCCCGCTGCTCAACATCAACATGAGCTGCCCGACCTGCCACCAATCTGTAACCAACCATATGTAGACTAGAGTGTCTGAATAACCCAAGACGAGTGTGTGTGTGCAGCGTACTATGACCGAATATGTTTTTATAAGACGCCTCGTGAGCTCCATTGCATTCGGGTCCTAGTTCAAACTGTTTTAGACGAGTGCGGCCTGATCGTGAGGAGAGTCGTACTTCACGAAAGGCCTCCGATGCTGGGCACTTGAGGCGGTTCATCTTTGCAAATTCCATGTGATCCCAGTTCCCTAGTTAACATCAAGACGATACTGGCAAGAAAAAATGTCAGCACTGAAATTTTAAGGTTTTACTTACACCGACGATGTTTAAAAACTGTGTCAATTGCTGCTCGTTGCACTTCGGCTGTATGAGATCGAAGCGAGTCAGCGTGTGAAACATGCTCACATCTGCTTCGATAAGTGTGTAGCCAACAAAGAAGCGCTGTTTGGCCTGCAATTCGTCGAGTTTGGCGTCAGTAGTGAAGATTTTACCTGAAGTGACTTGGGCTGCCGCAGGCGTTGAAGCTAACGCGTGGTTGAAAAAGTTCGTATTGATCTCATCCACAATGTCACTGTTTACAGCATCATTTTCTTCTCGCAGGTCTTCCAGGTACAAGTTGGACGGCACCAACTCCTCGAATGCCGAGTCAAACATGCGTACGATGTCCATCGAGTTGTCAGACACAATGCTTCGCTTCTTTTTGCGCCACAATATCGGTACTGAGAGCTTTCGCGATGTCGGATCAACCAACTCGTACAAATCGAATAAACTTGACGTGGTTCACAGTCCCAGGGGTGCATCCAGCCGTGGGGTAATTTGTGCCGTTGGTGCCTGTCGTTGATGTTGCCTCCGGATCAACGAAGGCCCAGCCCACATGCTGCTCGTTTTCATCATCTGATCTCGTTCTCTGATCTCCCGGGTGCGTCACCGCTAAACCGACCACGTTTCCAAGACCCTTGAGGTTGTGAGATTCCAGTGTTCATACGTGACGTAGAGATGGTATCGACCCTTTTCAGCTGGGAAGCTGGCGTCAGCGGAGCGCTCAATGCTGTAGTTGAATTGGCTAGACATCGTTGTTGAGGAGCTATTGATGTCGAGAAAATTGGAGAAATGAGCGAGCACTGGAGAGATGGTTCATTGTTTTGCTAAGACTGCATCTTCGCTCGATTCTAGTTCCAATTTTACGCGGTGTTTTGCTACACGCAGTTTTTTTTTTAAAGACGATGTAATTGCTGCGGATTGCAATTGCAAGACACAGTGATCATGGCATATCGTGGATAATTGTAGCCACATAATTTGTTGGGGGCTCTGCGAGCTACGTTAGACAACTGATTGCGGGGCAATTTTGTTTATGCTGCAAGCTCTTGTCCGTGAGACGGAGCTTCATCTAAAGTAGTTTGCGTACACTAGGAGCGATGAATTCACTGGTTGCGCAAACTCTCGCACAAGGGGAAAGGCCGAGGTTGCCCGTAGTCTCGTTGCAACTTGCTCGCAACGAGCGGGTACATGTAGAGGAAGCAACCGAAGCTACAAATACATGTACAGTTGACAAGTTGAAGTTGACCATCATTCCCGCGCAAAGATGAGTTTACGACTTCCGGCGCTATCATTGGTCAATTATATATTCTCTTAACACGGCTTCAACATGCGATTCAATAGGTTGTTGAGCAAGCAGTCATTCAAATCGTAATCTTTCAAAACGTAAGCGTAGCGTAAGCGTACTCTAAACATACCCCCAAGCGTACCCTTCGCAGCTCACTTGTACGTGACGTCACTTGACATTATCATGCTCAAGCTCATTTCTCAATTCGCTTCCAAGAGCACAAACCACCTCAAGCTCTCCCCACTCTCCACCATGGCCGCCTCTAAGCCTGCCCCGTACGACTTCAAGATTGAGCCCAATGCTGACGCTCAGTTCCCCGCTGAAAAGGGCCGTTACCAACTCTACGTCACGTACTCATGTCCGTATGCCTGCCGCGCACTCGCAGCTCGCAACCTGCTGGGCCTTGAGGATGTCGTCGGTCTCTCTGTGGCGCACCCCATCTTCCAGAAGACTAAACCCAACGACCCCACTGATGAGCACAAGGGATGGGCCTTCGTAGACCCCGCAAAGTCCCCCACGATGGTCGGCTTCAATGGCGAGACGTACCCGACGGACGACTGCGTGCCGGACACGGTGAACCACGTGACGTTCGTGCGCGATCTGTACGAAAAGGTGGACTCGGCACCGCGCACGTTTTCGGTGCCCGTGCTGTGGGACAAGAAGAACGGCACCATCGTGTCGGAGGAGTCCGCGGGGATCCTCCGCACGTTGGACTCGGGTTTCCATGAGCTCGTGCCGTCCAACGTGCACTTGTACCCGGAGGAGCTGCGAGCGGAGATCGACGCTGCGAATGACGGAATTGTGGCTGAGGTCAGCATGAATTTCTTTAAGAAAGTGTTCGCTCCGAGCCCAGAGGCTGCTGCTGAGGCGGAGACTAAAGCGTACGAGGCGCTGGCTAAGCTGGATGAGCTGCTGGCCAAGAAGAGATTCTTGGTGGGCAAAGGCGTCACGGAAGCCGATGTGCGTCTGTTCCACACACTCATCCGAATGGACACGTACCAGCCGAAGACGGACAAGCACCTGACGGACTACCACAACATCGAAAACTACCTGCGTGAGTTGTACCAGATCCCTGGACTGAATGGCTCGGTAAACTGGAACCACGTCAAGATCGGCATGCTGAACAAGGCCCCGCACGTTGCTGCGGAAGGCCCGTTTGTGGACTATGACGCGGCACACGACCGAGCCAAGATTGAGTAAACGCAATGCGTCGATCGATTGGCTCGAGACGCAACTGTACATGCAGTCTAACTTGTAATCTGAATTACTTTTCGTGGGCTAATGCGATGTTCGTGATCGTGTGTACTTGACTGGATGCTAATGGTGTGCGAGTGAGTCGCATCAACTCACGTTACTACAATAGTAAGACATTTAGCTCAGAGTTTAACACGCAAAGTTACTCTTGTTGCCTACGGGAGAGTTCTTAACTTATTGATTTCTGCAAATCTGAGGCAATCGTGGATGGCAACTTGAGAGCAACGCCAACGGTAATCCCAAATTCTATCCTGTATTTAGGGCCACTTGTGCTAGCAATTGGTATTTAGAAAGCACCGTAACCTGATAACCGTAGCGGTAATCCTATACTGGCGGCTAAATGCCCGGGATGAAGAACCTTTGGGCGATGAATTCAGACCGCTAGGAGTCTACAAGAGGATTCTGGGCTGTAGATGAAGCTGATAATAAGTGGAAGGACTTAGCACTTACTCGCTAGCTCGTTCGGCAGTCAATAGCTCAGTGCAAGAAAGTCTTAATACAAGTATTTATGCAAGTGTATGGCACCTAGTAAATTAACGGCAAGACTCCCCTCCCAAAGCGTACAATGCGCAATAGTCGTTTTCATACAGCCCGTGGAATTGTATTTGACCCAATACTGCTCACTATTTTCTTAGAAGGACGTCTGCAATTCCCATCATAGCGGCGGCTATATTCGCCGCTGTATTTAGCCAGGAATTCCGAATCCTGTGTCGATTCTAAATTTTAGGAGGAATAAAGGATTACCGTTGGCACACGCGATCCTTAATTCAGTGCCAAATGTGGGTTTAGAACTAAGTATAGAGCTACCGTTGGCGTTGCTCTGACAAAAGTTTTCAGGAACATGATATTAGTATTTTTCTAGAGCTACTAGATTTCTGTCTTACGATATCAATGTCAAAATAAGAGTTTTGTTTTCATTTTGCAGGACGAATATCACTAACGTAACGAGAGCTACAGTATGTCGGCCGGCGTCAGGACAGCTATCATCGCAAAGTGGCCACTGGGCTGATGTTACTGAGACCGGACACACACACAGAATCCGCCCTCAAAATGTTGTCATCTTTACCCAATCAGATGTTGTCAAAGGGTGTGTTTTTGTCATGTACCGGAGGGAAAAATCCATATATTGTCATTTTCAATAAATGAACGAAAATTCTGCAAAAAACATCCGAAATATTCAAATTGTTCTTAAAATGCCATTTTTCGTCATTTTCAATAAAATCTACAAAATATTTGTAAAAAAGTACCGAAATCATGGGATTTTTCAAAAAGAAAATACCAGGATGTCATTTTTCGAAAAATTAACGAATAAATTACAAAAAAGTACAGAAAGCAGGGGATTTTTCAAAAACAAAAAATAAAAATGTCCCGTAAAAATGCCACAATTTGTCATTGAATCTGCACACATGTGTCATTTTCTCGAAAAAAAGTCCGAAAATGCCGACTTTTGTCATGTGTTTTTTTGTCATCTACGGTATCTATCATTTAGGTACACATTACGGCTTACTAAGCGGGTGCTCTACCACTGAGCTATAAGGGCTCTTACAACCGAACGCACCACCCGCATTTTCACCATCTCTAAAACACACATTCCACACGCCAACAACCGCACCGCACCTTCTACACCGCCTGCTCGCATGCTCATCCGCTCCTCGCCCCGCGTATACCTCCCAATCCACGCATCATCGCCACCAATCCGCCGGCTGGTCATGCCACACGACAGCGAGAAGCCGCAATTCTAGGCGACGTAATTCCTCCAGTTCTCGATGCTGCCATTTCTTAACACTACTTCAAACATGTGCTTTCGGTCATTTTCTTTGGAATGAGGAAATTTAAAGTATATAACGGCCCAAAGTAAATTCTAAGGGTGTGGCGGCGACATCGACAACTTCTCTAATTATATGAACTTGTGGACTTAGGTGTTTTCGCGCGCGGATTCCAAAAACTTCCCACGCTCCCGGTTTCAATCCGGTATGACACGGAAACACACAGAATAGACATACAACATGATATGACTCAGAATACAGGCAACCTTTCATTAATTTGAAGTTATCAGGTAACACTAGCAATCTACTCTTTAACAGCACCGGTGTCTTAGTCTCCATCTTGAGCAACTTCACACTGCTGAACCCAAATTGCCTTGTATAATTAGCGCAATCGGAGATACTCCTGCACCTTGTATAAGCAATCATGCCGAGGCTTCTCTGCTAGTAGTAGCTTCAAAATAACGAGGCACCAGGCACCACACGAACTGGCATCTTGTTGCGTACACCAGTCGATTTCCTTGTAGGTCAGGTCGTCCTTTAATCCCACCAGTGGCTCAATCACGAGCTGCACGCTTGACCTCAACACCGAATAGTTGCCCTTCAGCTGCAATGGGCCAAACAGGTAGCAGATCTTCTGACATCTGTTAACGAGATACGCTGCCCAGTTGTGGTCGAGGCAGATAATTGCAATAATTCGGTCGTTCGTCGGGTCCATAGCTCCAAAACCTCCTGCTGTTTTCTTCTTCGCCGTCAGTCCAGCGAGATCTTGGTAACATGGATTATTCACACCGACGTCCGGGTACATCTGCTTCAGCACGGGCATTCCAGATATAATTGACGAACTGTGTAGCCACAAATTTTCGCGAAAGTCCATCAACGAGAATCCTAAACACCATTCTTGACCGAGGCGAACTTCTCCCAGCCGTATATCAGCTACTGCTTCCTTGTACTGTAGCTACGATAACAATGGAACATTGTCAGTGTTAGAATAATGCGGTGGTTCTGTGCATGTCCGGTATTCAGAAAAATTTACCTTTGTGAAATCGCAGGTGTCAGTAAATGGCAGAACAACTTCTTCGATATGCCACTCCACGCCGTCGATCCAGTCCAACGTAAACTGCACCACTCGAAACCTGTTCCATGCTTCAATTTACACTAGCCATAGCTTCAAGTTGGTCAAACGTGGCGCATCCGTAGTCTTGCCAGTTGGCGAGAAGCTCTAAGTTATCCTTGGCTTTAATAGCATCAATAGCCTCGTTAATGTTGTCAAGTTGAGGGATCTCGCGAAACTGCGGCACACGTTGTCCGATATTGTAGGGCCGCACAATAAGAGATCCTTCGACTTCGACATCCTCCAAATCGAGCGCATCAACCAATGCCTTAGCGCTACTAAAGCAGTAAATTCCGTCGAGAAGTGCAGCGACGTCATCCAGCCGGACTTTCCGTGATCTCTTACCATCCTTTATCTTCAGGACCAGCTCAAGTGCCTCCCTCAGCTCTTTTCCTCCAGCAAAACGATTCTTTTTTCGCCTCGATAGTCCTCTAACGCGAGAAGGAGAAGAGAATGAAATTGGGTCCGATTTTGATCCAAGCTTAGGCGGACTCGGTGCACTTACGGTGTCCTCCGGTGCTGGTCCGGTGCTTTCGGGGTGTGGTTGAGTCGGCTTCAGCGTTGAAGCTGAAAGCGCTGTTGTATCTTCTTGATGGCGTTATTGGAGCTGGTGAGGCTGGATCACTCGCGTACGAAATCTACGTCAAATTGCTTGACGCCGACGGCGTTACTTGCACTGAACCAGGTAATCCTCGGCGAGGAGCGGCTTGAAGCACAAAATATGCCACATTTCTGCTATACAACGCGCCGTAGAATCTTTGCATTCAACCAAACGCCACCTGGAACATTTGAGTCGACTGCAACGTCATCCTGTCAACAATCTTTTCTGCTAGTGTCTTAGCCTTAATGTACTTGTCTGCTAGTACTACGGGAGGCTCCTGCCGAATTGCTGCACAACTTATCTTGTTGAAACCGCCCACTCCAACGTCACCATCGTCACCATCGTCACTATCATTTTTTTTTTTTTGAGGGGGGGGGGGGGGCATGCACGATCCACCGAGTCGAAAATGTTAGAAGTGGCGAAATTGCCGTCTCGTAATTGCACCTGAAACGAAAATGCATGACATGCCGGCACGGCAAAAGACATGTCTGCATAAAGATGCAGCCACACGAAGAAGACTGTAACACACAATACAAATATGGCACAAGTATTGAGTTAGTCTGGGACCGGATTAGCACCGGAAACTCACAGCACAAGTACATGTCAGTACAAAATAACTTCTTACCGAAGTGTTCACAACGTGGGAGCTCTGTGAGCCTGGGCGTGTCAGATTCGCTTTACCAGGAACACTCAGGCCCATCTCGTAATCCGCTCTTGGGCCGACAGCAAAAGCATGCTGCTCTGCCACCATGCTAAGCGCGTACTCGCTGATCTGCAGTCCAATCGCAGCGAGCTCTGGATCTTCTTTAAGCGCTGGGCGACTACCAATTTCGTGATACTGCGCGGCATACTCGTCCTCGGTAATACGCTGCAGCGCAATCAGCGTGGAAATTGTCTCGTTCAGCGTTAAGTAAGGCTCCACCACTTGCTCGATCTTCCTCCACTTGTTCTCTAGTCGATTGTTGGTGTTGCTCCCCAAATGGGCAATGTTTCCTCTCTTGAAAGACACTCACTCCTCTTGCGTGTTGTCCCAATTTCCTCACGAAAAACTGGTTCATCGGATGCTCCGCATCGTCGCCTAAGGTAACCAGCAACGCGTCCTTGGCATCCTTGTACTCCTCGGCGCATCTTGCGTATGCGAGAGGCTTCATTATCCCCTTCACCTATTTCTTGTGTGTCGGTGCTAGACGTGTGGCCTGCTTCTTAAGACATGTAACGACATACCACTGGCACTGAGACGACGAGCTTCAGGAAAAGCCTAAAGCAGCACGGCTTTTTCATGCATAGCTTTGTCGGTGATCAACACTCGAATGTTCGGCCAAGCTGCGCTCTGGTTTTAGAAGCTATTCACCGCAAGGCGCATGTTCTGCTTCTCCTCGGTCTCTACCAACCAATGACAGACATATTAACACTGACGGGATGTAAGTAAATATATAAATTACTGATACGATGCAATCCTGCTAACATACCTTGCCGAACACGTCCTGGACCGCAAAACTGAAGAGTTTGTAGCGATTGGTATTTGTATCATGCGTCGCATCGACGAGTACAACCTCCGGAAAAGCTTTAAACAAACGCTTCATGCGAGCACTTTGAAACGTAACGACTCGGCAAACCTTGGATTCTACATCAACCATTATCTCGGCCACGTTTCCGTCACACTCCACACTAAACTCGTCCGGAATCGCGAATGCCCGTTCAGCAACCGTATGGCCTGCTCTCTGCTGCTTCTTGAAGTTCTGGATCATGTTGTGAACGTTACGGAGGGCCGCCAACTTGCCTAAACAGAACACAAATATCCAATACAACAACATGTTAATACACCGAGCGAACAAACTATACCGGAAAACAAACTTTGTACTGGACTGCTCTCGTAGGTACATCAAAATTCCCTTTGCGTGCGCGGCAGCTTTGTGCATCGCGGCAGCGTCACGCGTAAGCCCTTCGTCGGTTATCGTGCAATTCTCCGCGTAGTTGCACCACTGGTGATGCGTAACAGGATAATCGTTGTGTCCACTTGTTTTCAACATGATGTACCATCCAGAATATCCAGACACGACGCGAGCGTTAACCTTGGCAGAACACTTCGTAGACCGCACCAATTTTATGCTTTCGCTGCCTCGGGCAGGCTGAGTCCGACCATGCGTGCTTCGTAGTGTCTTGCAGTATGTAGCCCAGTTCTTCGGAATGTACTGTGTGCCCTTGCGCTGCCCCACTTCGTCAGAGCTTTTACCCGTAGCCTCCACTTCACGCGCTACTGCATCACCGATTTAGTTATATCGGCTTTCAAGATACGTACTCGTTCGACTTGAAAACTGCTGGGAAATAGACGCCTGAAACTCTTCAAATGCGCGATGAAACTCCTGCCACGACGACCAGCAATACCTGCCTGAAATTCTTCAAATGCGCAAAGAAAATACTGCCACGACGACCAGCAACCCGAGAACCCTTCTAGAAACGCGCCATCGTCGTCTTCACTGACGCCACGCGGCGTCTTTGCCACCGAAGTCCTCGCAACTTTCCTTGGAGCCTTTTCTGTGCGAGACCGGTGCCGTTTCTGTGCCACACCGGAAGCAATTCCATTGTTACTGCTGGCTTCATACTTGCCAGCAGCACCCTTTTCACCGCTTCTCGCTTCTTCATCTCCGCCAGATTGATCTTCACCCGCGTACTCTTCATCTCCTTCGCTTTCTTTCAAGCCTTCGCCATTATTAGCTGCGTTGCTGTCATCGACATTGCCACTTACATCTCCATCTTCGTAGTCTGAGTCTTCGCCGGCTGACGTATCACTTTCTACATCTTTGGCATCCAGCTGCTCCATGACCTCGACCAGTGCACTCTCGCCTTCCTTCTCCTTCTGCATCTTCTGCAACTTGGCTTCAGCAGAGCTTGTCTTCATCGATCGTCCGAGAATGTTCAAATACACGGATTTGGCTTCCTTCTTGGCCACTGCAATACGCTCCGCGCGTAAGGAGTCAAGCGCTGCGGTACTGAAAACTGGCAGCAAATGAGGGCGGTATTTTCCAGCTCAAATGTCGTCCACACGCTGTTGTCGGCGTGCAATAATGGCGGCGCGGCGTTGCACGTTACAAAGAGCAGCTATCAGACGGTCAGCTTCAGGAAGAGTCGACAGCAATAGAAGTCTTGGCGGAATGTCCTTCTTCCGGCTATCAGGAAGCGCGTCTGTATCTTCATCTACCATCACGTCGGGTCCCAGGAATTCAATACGCGTCAGCGCCTGCTACCGTAATCCCCCCTCTGCTTTAGGGGGCCAAGCGACGAATGCCACTAGGATTTCTTATCGCTAGACGGGGAGCAGAAGCGAGCTTTGAAGCGGCGGTTCATGTTGCGGACAGTCCTTAATGCGTAGAAACACTTGGACGTGGGGAGGAAGTTATGGCGATTCAAGAGCTGCTTCGCCATTCCACACCACTCTATTAGATGAAAGTGAGAGTGTTGAAGGAGAGGCAGCACATAACGAGGTGGAGCTGGATGACGAAAGAAGCACATGAGAGAGCGAAGAGGTCGACGATAGCAATAGTAACGAGTTTGGAGAGCATGAGCGACTGTCTTTAAGTCGCCGTTTCAAGTTTTGCAAATTTGAGATTTATTATGTGATGTGTATTACACATGGAAAAATAGTTTTCACAGTATAGGTGAAAACTATGTGAAAAGTCCGTCATCCAGTTGTATGAAACAGCCGTTATTCCGGACTTTAGCATACCGGACCCACACAAAATGAAAACCGGACTTGAACACGATACTGTCACTCGTTCCGGGCTCAGTAGCGTGCTCCGTGGTCATTGCTTCTAGTGCAACTCCCCTTGGAAAACGTAGTACTAGTCAGACGACAGTAGGATTCCAAACCCCTGTCACATAAAATACCCTTTCAAAACAACATGGAACCACTTGCCTTTCCCCTTTGCTCTCCCGTTGTCCAAAACCTGTCGTCTTTGATGCTGCAACCATTTCGATACATCATGTATCGTTTATAACGCAACAATGATTACGAAAGGTTCCTTTATGAACATGTTGTTGCACGGTGCCGCGGCGGTAGCTACAGTAAGAAGTGTAATTAGTCTGGACTCCTACAGTCGTCCCCGCCTAATCTGGAATTGCGATCAGCAAAGTACCTTCCAGAGATAGTACCAACGTGCATTGATGATTTGTTGCTGTATCCAGAATGATCAAACTTCATTTTCTCCAAACGTGTATAGTAACACAGTACATCTATGTGAGACCTGTGCGAATCTTGCAACCTCGCAATTTTTATTGGTCCCACCTTTCCAGATTAGGCGGGGACAACTGTATTTAGTCTGGATTCCCAATTACTCTGGTCCAGATCAAAACAAAGAGCATAGTCGAGGTCAGTTGCCGAGGGTCTTGAGCGTGCTCAGGCTGCTAAAGCCGCAGCCAGAGAGGCCAAGCACTCTAAGAAGCGCATGACTTCAAAACCCCATTCCGCGAAGAGGAGGGAACTGGGTATTCCTATCACGATCTCTTCGGCTCCTCGGATGAAGAGGAGGAGAGTGCCGTTGATGAGCCCCTGGAGATCTCGAGTTCTGCCTTGAGGATCTTGGAATTGGCTCGACATGGAGCTCTGCCAGTCGATCTGAGACGACGAGACACTAACAATAGGACATAGTTGCCAAAAACTCAAAAAGAGATCCTTCTGGGGAATCAAGTAATATATTCTTCAATGGTGCGTCCGTGTCGTCCTAGAGCACTAGGGACTCAAGCTGCATGGTTCACTGGGCAACGGTTAGAACCGTCGACCGATACTGAAATGCAATCGCTAGCAGCAGCGTCCGAATTACAACGCGCCTGAGGGATTTGTAGCCAGCCCCAGCATCCAGGTCCGGTGTACAGCGTAATGGCACCACGAGCACCTCGACTTTCAGACCATACATCAACTACACTTACACACTACGAACAAAACTCGTCTCATCAAGCAAGAGAAGCCTCAGTGCTTGCGCCACACAATCTACAGCCAAGCCACGACCTGACCAACGGAAATGTCTTCTACGTATCTAAGATACTCACACAGGTGTCGAAACAGTTCAAACGAGGAATGGGCTTGTATGAACGCAAGGGCGACTTGGATCATCCATCAGTACGAGATGCCCATTCTGTAGCGTGATAGTTCATATTCGAGACCATATCACAAGCAGCAGACTGACCAGCCTACCAAACGAAACAGCGTGGAGCACCTGGCCCCAATTGCATAAAAGGGAAATAAATTTGGTGAGTTTGCGCAAGTTGTCGATATCCACGACAACAATGAAAACGGCACAGACCCACCCACCCTCCAACTGAGTGCTTAATCCCGGCGCCCCCTCCTCTACAATACGAATCCGAATAATGTCCGGAGGCTGCACGTCAGTGGACAAGAGTACATAACTTTAACTTTTCTCGAAAAATATACCTGCCATAAATTCGAAAGGTGGAGTTAGATATCGTTTGTTTGGATGTGACAATGCTGGATAACCGAAAAGCGCACAAATGCTGCGTGATCCGAACAGAGTGCGGCAACTAGCTACATCGAAGCGAGCAGGATGTAAAATGCGGATTGGTATTATGACGGCTGATGAATCCAATAGAAAGGGTGCCTGGAGAATCAAACATACTGAGGATGGCAGTGAGACTCACAACCATCCCCCCTCGTTCGACGTTCGCATTCACGTTTCCCATCACCAGCATGATGCTCGACTACAGCGACATCTATAGCGGCGGATGATCTAGTTGCTCTACAGTCAGAAGCAGTGGTATCAACTTCCAAAATCTACGCATCAGTGGTGATGTCTGACACTAATTCATTGGTCTTGCTGCAAGATATTTAGCGAGAAAAGCGGGAATAATTGATAACTAACCAGACGAGCACTGATGCAATTTTTCAGTTGCTGGCTGACAATGATCTCCTTTTTTTCGTACAAAATTATTTCGTTCTTCCAAAAGGTTGCAGTATTTGCTGTAGGTCCACCCTGTCACCACCACACTCCCCAAGTATTTCATGGACATACTGGTAATGGATTGTACCTAAAAGAAATTCACAAATTCGAATGCCCTTATTGAACACTGTAACGCTAACTGGTATGAACACTATTCTGCCGTTCGCTCTTATTTGGATTCCTGGGGAGTCGGAACCAGATTTTTTGCGGGCGCTGACTGATTGAAAAAATGTTCGAAACTCAGCCTATATCAAATCCAAGTGTGCTTTGGACGGATCGTGATATTGCCTGCACTAACGCAACTGAAAAAGTATTTTCTTCTTCTGCAAAAAAGCTGTGTCGAGGCATTATAAGACGGAATTTATGCGCTCAAGCTAAACACAAATATTCTTGAAGCTGAACCTAGTGAGTCTGCACTCCGGCAAAAATAAAGAAGGCACTGGAAGTGAACATTTTCATGGCCAAGAACCAGGATACAATAAACTTAACTGACGAAGGTGTTTTTGAACGTGGGTGTAGTACCCTCCGCACCCTTAGTAAGAAATTGGATATCTGTTTGAGCAGGAATTGGTGGCCCCAAAAAATCAAATTTGTACGCTGCTGGACGGATCAATACATGTATTTCGGCTGTCACGATAAATACATCGTCGAAGGAACCCACTCAAAAAAAAAGATGTGAATGGACAATTCCCAAGGCGATTTGATCACTGCATTTTAACGAATATTGCCTGGTGGATCGAAGTCGGCACAATCAACAAATACCAGTTAGCGAGTGAGTCCTCAGAGATACCGCATCTACTGAGAGACAACAGAGTTTTGGTAGTAACCTAGATAATTAGTGTCCACGCCCTCACGCCAACATATTAGCTGTGGAAGGATGTACATAAGGTCGTGGCTCATGGAATTTAACCCAGAGTTTGCGAAAATGCTTTTTTTCAAACATACATGGGCGACTATGCCTCCACGACCTTATTACAATTATTGCGTCGAGCGGGGTTAAACAAACTAGTACCTGGTAATTTGAATTAGCACTGGTGGCCCAAAAAGCTTTTTATCATTCTCTCCGAGGCTTCTTTCCATTTACTTGGATTCTTTTCATTCAGTACAGATTAATTTTATTCTCTACAGCTACAATTCATTTCATTCATTACATAATGCAATTTAATGCGTTTGCTGGTATTGCAAGCTGAACTGTGCTTAATACACAATAATAAATGAGGGAAAGCCAGTAGTACGGGGTGCGACAAAACTAAAAGTATATTACAACGTTTGTAGCGTGATACACAAGACTAAATGATAATGCCAGTGGCGTAGGGTGGAAGTATATTAAAGCGTTTACATCTTGACACACAAGAATAAATGATGAAGCCACTAGCATAGGGTAGAAGTATATTACAGCTGGATACCCAAGAAGAAATGATAAAGCCACTAACATAGGGTAAAAAAAACTGAAAGTAAAATTCAACGTAGCATAGGGTGCAAGTTGTTTACAGCTGGATACCCGAGAATAAATGATGAAGCCAGTACTTTACAATGGAGCAAAACTGAAATTGTAATTCAACGTTTTTGTAGTATCGCTGCAATACTCATCATAATACCGAGAAGAACAACTTAAGAAAGCCAGTTAAAATATGTCTAGGTGCCAGTAAAGATCTGAAAAAAAAAAAATCACAGCTGCAGTAAACTTGAACTTTACTTTTATTGGGTACAGTTAATTTTCAACAGCTCTACCTAGTGCAGTCCTTAGCATATTTCACGTTTCACTTTTTAATTGACCATGCCCCCTAGTACCAAGTGCCACCGTGAGTACAGCAGCGACGACGAGGACGACACCGCCCACTTGGGCGCTATAGAGCGTCGGCTCCGCGAGCGGGAACGCGCTAGAGAGCGCCTAGTTCGCAGAGTCATGCTACTGGACGACGAAATTTCCGCTTTGAAGGAATCAATCCACCGCCTAGGCCGGTACGGCCGTGAGAGAGACCCCACCCCACCTACAACGCCTCTTTCCGCCACCGATTCTGAGCCGCCTTCAACACCAGAATTTGTGGAGTCTTACAGCGATAGAGACTCTCATTCTGAGTCGGGGTATGATGGTGAGACTGAGTCAGGTTCCGAAACTGGGTCGTCTCGTGAAGGGCAAGAGTAACGTTCGGACGACAACTCACATGTTTACGATCGTGACTAAGTAGTCAGAACGATGTTAGCACAATAATATTTTTTTAAAATTTGTTTTTAAAGCCAATTTTTATTTCTATAAATATTATATCGTGTGATCGTCTCTCGATTTTTTTGTACCCAAGTCACTTGATTCGTTTCTTAATTCCCATGTCGTTGTAAGCTAGTTTTATGGCAAACCAAAATGCTTTTGCAATAGAGTACGCGTATTGCGTACCATACTGGCGCTGGCTCGGATGCAACCTAGGAAACGACGGCTCTGCAACTATTGTCACTACTCCACGCCCTCACCCAGTGATCGTGAGATAGGTTTGGTCTGCACAATGCCCGGTGGTAGATCGTCGCCTGGGAGCCCACACTCAAGCAACAGTGAAGATTTCGTGGGCGTCATAACGCGACGACGGTCCCAAACGGTCGCTTGACGACGACGACGCAGCGCTGAAAGTGATTCTCATTCGTTGCCATTCGACGATTACGAGTTTCAGTGCCGTCTTTGGATGGTAGTAGTGAAGGAGACTACAAATTTGAAGACGACGAGGTCAGCGATAGCAACAACAGCGAGAGTATTGCTAATGAAGACGCGAGTGATAGAGGCACCGGTACCGAGCCGCTGGGCGTAGCCTCATCCAATTTCGACTGCGCTCGTTCAACTGTCCACAATACAGGCCTAACTATCGACGGTACTATGGAGCACACCGTCCGCTTCGATTCAACAACAGGCACGAAGTGTACTTGACGGTCTAGAAAGCGCGATGTTCGCTTTGACCAACATCAACAGTGTTACCAAACGTCTTTGGTGTACATCTCACATCGATTGTACAGCTGAGGCACGGGTTACTCTGGATCCGGACGGAATGTTCCGGTTATCACGGAGTGGAATGCATACAACTACCCCCGCTCCATTGACTTCTCTGCGGACTCGCATTCATAAGCCTTTGATATCTGAGGTGACAACTTTCTGCTTGGTGGCCAAGGTCCCAAAATGTATTTAAACACTTGACGAATGCAATATGGCAACTCAGAGGACGTGTTGACTTTGTTGCCGACTGTGACCTAACTCAGAAACCGGGCTCACAGACTTCGACGGCGCGGTGACTATGACATAAGGACTTATGCCGACGTTATGGTTTGGGCTACACCAAGACTTTGCTCAACCACGTCAGCTTTCTTCAGAAAAATGCGCTACAAAGCGCAACATGACTCCCAGCGAATTGCTCTTTAACCATTGGAGTATCAAAACGAGCTCTTGGCGTTGGAGTGCTTCACAGACACCATCGCCAGCGGGGGTATTTCAGTTGGCATCATATTCACCCCGCGTAGGTTGTGTTGCACAGCTTCTCGCACCGTCGGTGGGCCGATGGGTGACAATTTAGGGGCGACCGATGGAACCTACAAACTGCACTTCGGAGGGTGAACTCTTGTCTCTTTCGAAGCATTCGGATTGAGATACACGGCATCTCTCAAGTACCAGACCAGGTTCTATCCGATGGTCTTGATGTTCGTCTGAACGGAGACGGTATTTGCCTACGCCAAACTCCTTTCGACTTTAAAGACGCGATGCCTGGTGTTTTTTGGTGTGTCACTGGATCTCCAGTTCGGATCATTAGACCATTCGACTGCTATAGCGAACGCATATCAAGATGTGTGGCCGGAAATCAAGCTTCTTATCTGCTGGCCTCATCTTGATGGCAACGCACGCAAGAAAAAGAGTCTTCTATCGGACAGCGAACGCTGTAGCGACATCATCAAACCACAGATGGATTACCTATGTCTCTCGCGTTCACAAGAGCAGTTCAATGATCTTTCTGAACTTATCACACAGAATTGGAGAGACGTTGGAAAAGAAGAATACGCGACCTGGTTGGAAGCCGAATGTATTACAGAACCTTGGGATCTATGCTTCTGTACCGCTAGTGATGTCCCTGGGGTTGTTCCGAACCAGAACACGATTGAATCACATCAAAACGCAATTAAAACAGCTGCGGTGAACCAACTTTGCGCATCTACAGGCAACGTGCTTGCGTCGATGCTCCCTAAAATTCTGGTTGAGTGCGCTATGAACATTGGCGGTCAGCGCGTTCATGAAGGCCTGCTACCTCCCTACCCAACCGATCCCGGGCGGTCCTCAAGTCTAGCAACAACCTCTAGGTCCCCAGCCTGAGAGCGGCAGCATCACTGACAGTCCCAAGCAAAGTACGATCTCAACCACAGGACAAGTTGTCGAGGACGGTCAAATTCGAGGTCCTGTGATGGCCCCGCAGGTGGAGCACCTGGGCGAGTAGAGCTCCCCAGAAGCACCTCGTACTCATACTCGTACCCGTACAAGGGCACCTCCGCCTCTGCTTGACCGGAGCGGAGAAGTCCACTACCACGTGTAGCGGGTTCTCCAGGAGCGGCGACTTCACCGTAAGTACCAGCTTCTCGTGAAGTGGAGAAGTTATGCTTACTTCGAAAACTCGTGGGAGATGTTGGAACGGATTCAGGCTGACTGCCTGAAAGCTGTCACGATCTGGGAACAGAATCGATAGCTATTCGTAAGTAGTCCGAGGCTTCTTGCCGGAACAAGTGGGCAAAACGGATGCGAAGATCGCGCTGCTCCAGGATGTGGGACAGCAGCTGATCTTCTCAGAGTTCCCGTAACCCCTCGGGCGAGTACTTAAGAGTCTCAACCCACGCCCAGAACATGTCTTCGTATGAGCTCCGGCTCAGACAGTTCTCGGGGAGTACTCAAGGGTAGCCCCATACAGGGTAGAGTCCACCAGGGCTCTTAGGCTTCTTACGACAAGTTATGAAGTCCTTAACCCCTTACTTTCCGTATGTTGGATCATCCCACATAAGAGTTGTATATCCTAATTCAAATTTTTCGTAGTATCTATGTTATGTTGGACCTCCAACATAATTGACAATTAAACTATAAATTTGTATGGTGACAAATCGCAGACGATATATCATTCAGACACAGATATTTTTAAGTGAAAAAGGCGGCTGCACAGGTTTAGGCTTACGATCCCCCTTCCCTGTTTGAAGGGTAAAGAGAAAGCTGTTACCCACCCACCACTAACGAATGGCCGTAACCACAAGCTCCCTCATTAACGAAAAAAAACGCTGGTGAAGAAAGATGGTAGGCCCGGTTGGGAAGTCGCCGTAACAAGCTAACGGGAGTGCAGCGTCGCTTGTGCCTTGAGACACCGCGTCAACAGCGTTGCGCTCGACAGACAGGATAGAGGGAGAGCTAGATTAAGCGAGGCCCGACGCCTGCGCTAACGGCGAATGCTTCTAACACGAATGAGGTGAAAGATGTGGCACAGCTAAACGAGGCGATAGCAGAGAAGAAACAGCTGCAAATGACGTGGTGACGGCCAATGAGTTAAAGCGATTCGGCTCGTCTTAAAACACGGACCAAGTAGTCTAAAATGCGTGCACATGTTAGGATCCGCGCTGTCGATGGATGCTGGGCTAGACGATTGCTCTTTGCGCGTTTGAATGCGTTTTGACCGTGCAGTTTGCGTTAATTCACAAGCGCATTGAATCGATCTTCAAGCTTGGTTTTCTCCTCAGGGGTTAGCTAAACAGCAGTTTGTGTGGACAGAAAATCATTTCCGGTAACAATTTGATCAGCACTCACCTCTCCACGTACATGCTCAGGTCCACACGCTCTTGCAGCCGATGAGGTGGCGAGTGGGGTGCCTGAGAAGAAGACAACGGCGAAAGAGGGAGAAGCGGTCGCCCGTGGAAAGAAGGCTGCGGTACAAGGAGCGGAACCAGTGCATGCGCCATCTCCAGCGGTCAATGCATGCGAAATGGTAGCTGACGTCGTGGTACATCGGTTGCGAATATTGCAGCATCTACATCTGTTCGGGTTCATGCACCAGCAAGTGGTGGATCTGAAGCCAGCAACAAGAAGACGTACAAATCCAGGCAAGTGGCGTCACGCAAGTGGAGACGCGCCGTACTGAAAATCGATATCGACAGCTACGACGGGGTAAGTTATGTTGAAAATGTCGACATAAGAAAATCGCCGGTGATGGACATACAACATCCTATCTAGCATAACTCTGTTACGTTTGACTGTTTTGATAGTGTGCCCAGATCCAAGCAAGTTTGGCTCTGATCCCAAATACGAAGACCTGTTCGATGGCGTGTACGGGCCAAGCGACAGCGTACTTAGCCTTGTAGATGGCCCGTTGGCGCTGCTATTCCAATTCATGCCCCCCAAGTTGCCGGCTCAAACTGCTATTGATTGGGACCGTTACCAAACCCAATTTGTTCCGCTTTCGTGCGCGTGTTATTCTATCCCATCAGCATCGCGCCGGGGTTGACATGAAGGATTTGGGTGAGATACGCCGTCGACCTGGGAAGCGTAATTAAAGAAGAAGGTGGTAAAAAGATAGCAATGGAAGTTACAGCAAAACGAGATTTGCTAGCACATGTGATTTCTGAAGATTAAAAAAATAATATTGACACTACTAAATGCAAAATAGGCCTCACATCTGCGTATTTCACCGTCTTTCGGTGCTCCCAGCACTCACCTTTACGTTTTCTTGGTGAGAGCTCCGATCAGCATGACCAGCTCGTGGGTACGAGCGCGCGCCTCTTCACGATCGCGGCGAGTCCGCTCCTCCAGCTAAGTTTATCGGTGCGACGACGCTCCTTGGTATCTGCCTTCTCGGTGAGACGATGGGCTTCTTGAGCCGCAAGTTCGTCACGGCGACGCTGCTCCTCCTCCCCGCGCCGAGGTTCTGCTTTACGCTCGTTCTCCTCGCGGAGGAAGAGCAACGTTTCGAGAATGTTTCCCGCCATTTTGCTTGACGACTGCTCAATACCGTTCGGCTTGGCTTTAGAGCAGTGGTGGCCTTTGCAGCGCGGATCCGCTTGACCTTGGCGTAGCTGGCCTCGATCGTCTCCTTGTTCTCGTCGCACGCAAGCTTGACACCCACCGTGTCACGGAAGGCGGTCAAGTCTGAATCACCGAGGCGGTTCGAGTAACGCTGAAGAGTGGGATATTTTGCAGCTTCTAGCTCGTCGCGGAATCCACCGGCGTGCGCCTGAGTCATTGGTGACTGGGTTGACAAGGCCGCACTGGAGCTAGTGCTTGCAGCAGTTTTTCGGGGCTGTGGTAGACCCCCCCCCGAGCTAATACGACAACCACGTGCCGTCGTACGGGTAGGAGCCGGACACGGCGTGCGTGCAAGCTCATCCTGGTTTCGGGCCCCGCGGGTGGCTCGAGCAGCTCTTGGAATACGCCTCGGATCGAAGAGCCGCTGGAAGTCGCGGACGCCGCGTCCACAGACTCACCAATAGCAGTAGATTCAGCGCGGCCAAGGTCAGCACCGCCAGTGTCTGCAGAAATGCGCGATCCCTCTCCGTCGCCGCCCTCGGAGAAGGCGTCGTCCGGGTCCACGTCGAAGCGGAAGTTCGCTTCGACAGCACCCTGGTCATCGTCGGCTCCGCCATCCAGCTCGACGACACTGGCCTTCTCGTCGATGGCCTGCTGGACCTCCTTCGCCTTCTTGATGTGGGGAGGCATGTCCGGCATGCCAGTGGGCTTTCGAGTGCTGTACAAGACTTTCAACTTGCGCCTCAAATTCTCGAAGTCTCTCTCGGGAGCACCACGAGGCCTGTTCGCGTTGTACGACAACGCAAGACGCTCCCACTCGTCCTTCCCCAAGGGGAGCGTCTTCTCGGCGAGCATCAACAGACGGTCGATGTCGGCCATCGAGTAGTTACTGGTTCTAGTGTTTCTGACCATCTACAGCACAACAAGCAAAGCAGCGTCAGTCAACAAGCCCTTGGATACAGGTAACAGCACTGGTGTCAACGTACGGCTAGAAGTGGAGCGACAAGGAGAACGTGGAGTTCATTTTAGGTGCTTGGTGTAGCGGAGTACTTGCTGCGCGGCAAAAGGCTAAGTAAGCGACACAGCAGGTCGCGCTTCGCCGCAGCGTACTAGATAGGAAGCCGTCTAGTCCATCAATACACTTGGATCTTTAAAGGGTGTTGTTATTATGAAACTTCAACATGCTGCGCGCGAAATCTACGCGCGCAACACTTACAGACACTTAGCTTGAATATTATCAAAGAGCTTTGGCGACAAAACTTTGCGCCTTCTCTTTGGCGCCACACGCCAGATCGCACGTCGAACTTCTGGCTTCGGCTACATTCAGATTCGATTACACAGCGCCATAATATTCGAACGTGGAACTTCAATGTATTTGACCTTAAGCTTTCCGTACAATTACACTAACAACTTGCTCTCTTCGACCTTCGTGTGATCCTTCTCATCGTTCACGAGTCACCGATCGTCCTCATCTTGGATATCTCGATGGCGGCATCTACGAGACCCACACCGACAGATAAACCACAGGTCGTCGCCGTAGTCGACGGTCACCTCTTGGTCGCGTCGAATAAACTTCGTGCTCGCGACAACTACGGTGAGGCGACGGCCGTTGCCGACCTCAGCGAACTTGGCAACAGGCTCGCACGCGTGGTTGACGAATCTCATCAAACCACCCATCGTCTCTACGTTGATCGCAGCGCGGATCGGCTAGTCCAGCCGCTCTGGCCACTTGTTCAATACAAGTCGGTATCCACCGTTGAGAGGTCGTTCAGCACGAGAGGCGCTGACGTGCTCGATATCGCCAAGATACTGGCCCAGAACCTCGCCAGCGTCAGTATCTTCTGCTGCAACTACCTCCAATGTGTTAGTACGCAGGTTGCGCGCTAGATACACCATGCCGGACTCGGCCAGGCCATTGCCGCATGCGCCTCCGTAGGGGCAACAATTCACGTTGCAAAAAACGTGCATGAGCGAGTTGCGGCACGTGTCCACCCGGCACGGATCCGAACACGTACACCATCCAAAAATGCGGACCGTCAGAAAGATTGTCACCAGCGGGTTGTACAGCTCGCGCAGGTTAACCACGCGCCATGGCCACCGCGCTGACACGAGGACATCAGTCGGCGGCGAAGAAGCAGCCGACCGCAAGGAATCACGCGGCCCAGCTCCGAGAGGCTTCACACGCTGCGGTTGTGACCGACGCTGGCGAGGCTGGGGCTCCGAGCGACGCCGCGGCTTCGTCCGCGAGTACGGCGCAGCAGCCTCACGACAGACATGGCGCTCATCTCGGCGAGGTTGACGAATGTTTCGTGCTCTGGATTGCGGTGGGGTCTCCAGAAGTACTGGTGAAGAAGTGGTCGGGCTGGCGCATCGGTGGATCTGCGGTGGTGTGTAGTGGCTGGTTGGCGGACTCACCACCGCCTTTGGTTAGGCTTTTGACCGTGCAGGTGCCAGCCACGGCGGCGAAGCAGTGCCCGTATCACTCAATTTGCTACTCACGCCCGACTGCTGGCTGGACGGAACGTTAGGCGACGTGTTCTCGTCGTTGCTGGGGGTATCGTAGATGCAGCGGTGCTTCCAGTGAACGGAAGAGTGTGTTAGGTGCACTATCGATCCTGTGCACAGATAGTGAGTTAGTAGTGTCAGGTTAGATGCTGATGTCTCGCAGTTCGTGCTTTTAGCTGTCAACACATACACCTTTTCAAATGACGGGTGTCGGTGTCTTCGCGCCTTCAGCAGCAGATTTGAAAGTGAACAGCCTTTCGATCTGTCGGAAGATATATGCTCATAGGTAAGTCAGCAAATTACTCAAGGAGTGGTCGGCATAATAAATACAAAAGTCGAGACAAACGGTTAAGATGGCTACACACCATACTTCTAGGGGTAGGGCCATCTATCGAGGTGATATCTATGACTTTCTGGATGTATGCGCGTTTAAGTCTCGACATATCTGCTGCAGATAAGTCACCTGCTTAATCTATATTTGACAGGCATCCAATGGTTCGGTTTTTCCATACATGTTGCTCTGCGTACACTGTTAATGAATTTGGAGTGTCGAAATCTGGAGATGTAATACGTACAGGCTTCTTCACGACTTATCAAGTAAAAAAGAAGAATTGTGCATATACTCCATGCACTACCGGTTCTACTGTTTTAGTTTAGTATAGTTGTTAAACGCATATGTAGCTGCACAAGAGAGAGAAGAGAGTGAGATTTCTGTGGTATGATATTTTTGTCGTTTGGGATGTATTTCTGCGTTGCCGCGATTCAGAATAGGATTCCTCCGTCTGTATTATGGGTGTGTAGGAGAGTATAAAAGTGGTGGCAGTGCCACTGGCACTCCTGGCCTCAAAAAAAGCTATGTACCAGCACTAATTGTTGCCGCCCAAAACTACCATAAGGGGGTGTCATATTCTAGGTCTAAATTTGTCTCTAAATATAAAAGTTACACAGGTACAAAAAAATGTAGATGATTTCTGATTTTTGGCAGAGATTATGCGATGGAACTTGTCGAAAGGAAGGTCACGGACCTTTGGTACCTTCCAATACAAAATCAAAGTTACAAAATATGTAGTTGCACGCGGCGCATAAGCTGGTAAAACTCACAAGTTTATATTTACGTCTCACCAGACAGGGGGCGGGATATGCCCGGTAGATCAACTCTTGAAGGCCTTGACATATCGGCCCTTATGCCAGTTTTGGGCAGCGTCCAATAACTAATTTTCTTACCTAGGTTGACTTATGCTGTGCTTGCGAGCCTTGTTATTTCTTTGTTCAAACCATAGGTACAACAGCACGTCCACCGTCGTTTTGGGGATTTGTGTCCCCATATTTTTTGTTCGCCACAAGAAAAGCAAACCCGCCATGAAACCACAAAATTTCAAGTGCGGGTATTGAACGTGCGCACGAACCTGGATAGCATTTTAACTAAGCAAAGTGAACGTATCTGTGCTTGCTGGTTCGATATCGGCACTACCAGCCCAACTCCTCTCGTATGGATGTTTTAAGCTGGAAACATACCGGCGCTTAATTCCTCCTTTTAAGTAGGCTGAGAATACCCGGGTCGTACGATAACAAATAATAACATAGAATTTACTCAGGGGATCTTTAGAGTCACTAATGACTTTCCCCTTGTGTAAATTTTAAGTGTTATGTCAATTTAAAATTTAAACATTCCTAAAAAATTTAAGGGGATATAAAAATCGTCCGAATGAAGCAGTAATAAACATTTTCCGATCTTTGAGGGAGCCTGTCCTAGACTATTCACTTCTAGTCACGATAAGAGCAATTTGATCACCACCTCGTAAAATGACGATCCTCACTAATCTGAAGATCATGTAAAATCTTGCTAACTATTGGTAAAATTATTTGATTCGTACTCAGCATTACTCCAGGCCGGAATTTATGAGCGCCAAGCGGGCAAACCTACTACTTGCATGAAAAAAAAACAATACATACTATTATTTACCCCCCAGCTAGCAGCTTCATGCAGTGTTATAGCGCATATCCAACATTAGTAAGATCACTTGATAACGACCTGCACAGATCCAAGTTCGAATGAAACTATTTGCGCCACAGTGCTCACTTCACATTCTAGATAATACGATCACAGAACTCAAGCATTTACAGCGTAATACTTACTTTCTGTTGTCGCGTGTATTCAATCCAACACCACAGAAAGCGGGCGAGCAACATCCGGATCGGTTTGGGCGTATCGAAGAAAAAATGAATTCTTTCTTGTTTCGTACACCAAGATTCTATCAATTTATATCCCGCGAAACCTTGTCCGTAGAGTGAAACCTGTGAAGTTTATTCAACGTTGCTCGTACTACGTTTGGTCAAGAGCGGCATGGCTTGCTTCCGATCACGCTGGAAATCATCCTTTTCTAGGGGAAAAATGGCGCGTACTGGAACGCACAAACAGTAGATGAGGCAACATGCTCGTAGATGTTATTATAATGACATCTAATCCGTTAGTTATTGCAACGATAACGCCGTCATTTTTTTTATTGAATGCTCAAAGCAGTTATGTACTGCATCTGCACAAGCTTCCATTGCAATTATTTTATCTTGGCTCGAAGGGCCAGATGAATAACAATATCATTTTTGGATCCCCTAACACTCCGACATTGGGCATGCTCAATTCTGAACATGTAAGCAACGGGAAAACGTCAAAAGGTGTATCATCGGGTGAAACGTGTGTCAAAAGCGGTTACGGACCGCAACAGAGTGATGTTCACTGGTACGTTTAAACCGGATACACATACTGTCCCATGTTTTGGAGATAGGCAGGCCATTAGTGGTAGTCAGGGTTGGATACAAGAGGCAAGTCCAAGAGAGCTATATTGACCAATCATCTTGCGGGATTCGGGGCTGTTTTGGGGTATTACATCACTTGGAATCCAAGAGATCTCACCCAAGGGAAAAAAGCTGGGGTGAGATCTCTTGGAAACAAGTACCTCCAATGAAAAATAATCTAATAAAGGTTTTTTTTTACGGTATTGCGTCCTATTAGATTGTTGGACCTGGCTTGTAAACAGGCTTGTATACAGCTCTGACTACCCCTATTAAATGGTCAAATTTTGAGGAGAAACCCGTAGTTCACATGCTCAGAGTTGGTGGTTCTACCCATAAAAATATTATAGGTCTGCACCCCATGTTGAAATATGGCGTATATGGGGTTCAGACCTATATTATTTCTATGGGTAGAACCACCTGCGAGTGAGGGACAACATGGATGCTGCGGGTGTCATCGAAGGGTGCAGTACCGACCTATGCCGAGCAAGAGCGCCGCTCACACGTTGCGCGCCCAACTAAACGCGGGTAAGACCCAATACAAGTCAGAAAACGCATTTTAGTAACCCACTAACGAATATTCCGACTGAGGGACAACAACGAAGCTCGTCTAGAATCGCAGACAGGAGCTCGGGGGACATGTAGAAATAATAATTAAGCTCGTCTAGAATCGCAGTCAGGAGCTAGGGAGACATGTAGAAATAATAATAATTAAGCTCGTCTAGAATCGCAGTCAGGAGCTAGGGGGACATGACATGTCGCCGGCTCTTTCGCTTGAAGGTAGACTGTGAACTCCGGGTTTGGTGGGTTCGGGTATGGGTCCACGGTAGGAACTTTATAGCCATCGACTTTGATTCCGTACACAAGTTGGCATTCCAACACACACGTCCATACACTTTGTGACACTCGATACATGGTATACATGTACCGTCATTACCGACTCTAACGATCTACACCTTCTGACACATGACAACCGCTTTTGACAAAACGTTTGAAAATGATACACCTTTTGACGTTTTCCCTGTAAACAACAGTGTCAGGATAGTTAAACCAGTTACACGTATACTAAATAGTATTTGGACGAGAAGTTCAAGCTGCACGACTGCATGCTGTATTTCGTACGAAGTAGATCATTTAGTACATACAACATGCAGTCGTGCAGTTTGAAGTTCTCGTCCAGTAACCCTTGGTCGTGAATGCTCTCGCCTTCGATGGCGTTAAAGTTGGTGAACCTGCCCGAGGCACCCCGCGGCCATGTGGAGGATATTCTGCTTGTCACTGTTACATACACCTATCTTTCCTATGCACAGCCGCGGAAGTTCTCCACGGTCTTACCGTAGAGACCTTCGATGCTCGCCGTCGATGCTCACGTCAAAAGTAAGCTTGGTTGGCCAGCTTAGGGTATTAGTCTTCCTGCACCACCAACATTAGACCAGTCAGGATAATGTCCACTTAGGGCATGTTAACTGACAAGCAATGCAATTGAGCTCTGTAAGTTCCAACTATGACCAATAAAAATGCTGTGTTTGCGTCGGACGGCCGGCTAAACTAAACTTTGGGTAACGCCCGATAATCACATCACCTTACAAACTTCAAGACAGTTGAAGCCTCATTTTTATTCGATTAGACAAAAAATGTCGACAAATATCCTACGATTACATACAAACTCCCATAGTCATCCTACGAATCAGCCCAGTCGTTGGGTTCATTGTGTTCTGGCCAATTTTTGATTGAAATGTACTGGAAGATGAGCTTGAATGACCAAATAGGGAGCATGAGATTGAAACAAAGTCGTGCACGAAGAAGTTGAGAGCATGTTGTTTTTAAAATATTTTATTCACGTGGGTTTTAGCTTACACAGGGTGACGATAAGACTCGTCCCAAGTGTTACATTTTCACAACCTCGTTTAAACAGTAGATAAAGGACATTCTTCGGGAAAACAACTTTGAACGTTAAGAGTTCTGCACCTTCATCGATAAACATTATTTTTCAATCTACCCTGTTATTGGAAAGTGTAAATCTAAAAAACGGTACTGTCAAAGCCGTATAACTAACAAGTAGCAGTACCTGGTATTTTTATTAATCCACTACTGCACGCGGATATAGGTTGTAGTACCGTATTTGAGCTGACACATACTCTTTTTAATAGCACAATATATACTCCGTCGGGTAAGCTCTTGCGCTTTAATGCACCCCCTGCACCTGCTTAACGTGTAAGCGCAGTCGCAGCATTTGCCCGCTGTTAACTAAATACCATCTAGAACTGCACTTTTAATAGGGTTGCGGGTTAAAACCACGTAAAATCGAAATTTTAGCCCTAGCTTTCTAAAAAACGGATTAACATAGAGTATTGACAGATACGGAAAACTTAAAAACTACCTCGTTATTTATTGTTCTTGTTTGCGGCTGGTTACACTATTTCCTCGGGAAATTCCTGTGTCTACCGAATACAGAATATGGCGCTGTCATTTTTTTGAAGCGGTCAGACGGTGTGCGGTTCGTCGACTAACGACGGTATTTTATGATGAAAACCGGTCAATTAAGCTTTCCTGCGGTTGGACTAAACACGCCAGATGCTCAAGCTTCGCCTTGGCCTTGCTAGGAATTGTGGATGTTTTGTACAATTTCATACCATTAATTTAATTAACGAAAATTTGGTAAATGTCGCTTCTAACTTTGCAGGATAAAGGCGCGAGGGTGATATACTGCCATCTACCGTAGGCCCCCTACTATTGCCGGGGTGGAGCCTGCAGGCAGCATCAGCCATCACCAGGTGCCTTTGTTTTGATGCATAATAATATGCTCCGAATAATTTATTGAGTTGGTGATTGAGCTCCACACGCGCAACATAACTGCGCAGATATATTACCGTACTTAGCTGGGTGGACGGTTTGGACGACACGCATGAAATTTATAAGTTTATCAGGGTTTTCTTAGATCGCGTAGATGTACTTGCTTTGTGCAGAATGTAACTGTACCGGTATAGATTAACCCCGCCCCCCTAGATGATACATGTACAACCCGTAGAGCAACTTAACTTCTAATGAAGTATGGCTAGCCAGTTGATCATGTTAAAGCGGTTAATGTGGAGTACATTCATAAAATCTAGAAGAATTCGAGCAAAATACTTCAAATCCGGAAATTATCGAAATATCTGACGATACGCCAGACTTGACCAAGGCCTCTTGTGACCTTTTCAGGGGCTATTTTCAGATGAGAACCGCTTATAATGGACGGGCAAGTGATTTCATGTCGATTTGTGCCCTTATTCTCACCAAAACCTTTGATATTGACCTCATTTGTTTATCATTATACCAGTATTGTATCGAGTTTCAAGTTAGACAGTACTATCAAGACAGTATACGAAAAGTTCTACCAGTCCGGCGGAATTAAAATCAATTAAATACGATGGTATATTACGACATACGAGCGTATCTTAGGCAAGTTCATCTTTACACTAGAAATTGGGCTTGAACGTCCCAAAGCAAACTAGCAGTAGATGCAAAAATTCCAACTTCCGGGGCTTATACCATTTATGGTACTACGTAGTAGGTGTATAGGTTTTGTTAAAACTCTGCGCTTCTTCAGGCGAATCACGACTTTGTTACATTAGGGGTTTCAGTTTTAATTTTCTTCGATATTTGGGAGCTCATTCCATGTCCTTATTTCTCAAGGAATGAAACTCCGGTAGCTCACAATTGCTGAAAACAAAATGGCAGCATCTAAGGGGGGGGGGGGGGTCTCTGTCTGACATGTTTACAAATCAGTTGATCTACCTCAGGGAAGATCATGCACCTTCTTTCGCCGATCGCGTCCCAGGGCGCCTGCACCTAGCCGATCCGATCTAGCCTGCCGCGATCCGGCTGTACCTCAACGACAGAGTGCCGCTGGCCAAGGACGTGAACATCTACATGCGCAACTCGGCGGCAGTGAAGCCTACAGGGAACGTGGGAGTGGATTCGAGCAATGGGCGCTGCTGTTCAACGAACAGATCGAGATAGAAGGGTAGGTGTGTGACTACCCCTGGCTACATGGTAAAGCTGATCTCTTCTACCAGTCGCGCATCATGCGCTGGTTGGCCGCGCAACTGACGCTTCGGTTCGCGATGAACCAGATGCATTTGTCGTTCAAGCGGATGCTCTGGACGCAACAGAGAATTAAGCTGTTTGGACCCAAGAAGGACCCGGCGCGATCGTGGAATGGGCACTTCTTGTACTTAAATCCTCTCAAGATGGCAACAACCTCGTCACCTACGCTGGTGCTGGAAAATATCGTCAAGTACGCACACCCGGACTCCGGAGTCCTCAGTAACGCAACTGCTACATGCTGCAATTCCTACGACCAGCAACGAAGAAGAAGAAGAAGCTGCTCGCTGCTACCATGGCTTTCTTGGGCTCATTCCTGGAGCTCATTTCTTGCGCATGTAAAACCTGTTTAAAGTGATATCAGTAAAACGAATGTACAAGGTAATAAACTGGTGCATGAGGAATTGGCAGTCGCTAATAAAGGAAACGAAGGTGTAGATAGTATTGGCCCGATTTCGATGCTGCGTCGCGGGGTCGGCTACAGGTGCCCGATCAGACGTGTTATTTTACGAAATATATTACTCTTCAAAGCATATTTTATGCGTTTGTGGATATTTAGGTGGGTTTAGAACCCGACTTTCATAAAAATACAAGTTTACCACCCCACGCTGTTTACGATGGGGGTCGTATCTAGAAAACATAATACAAATAGTAAAGGGATATAAAATGAGTAAAATATAAATGATTGAGATTGACCGTGGTCGGGTGAGTGCCGCCAGGAAAAAAATGGCTTCGGAATGGAGTGCTTGCTATTCCAGACCCATGGAGGGAGCTCCTCGCCATAAAAAACAAGGTATGAACGCCTGTTGCACCATTTCTCATCTACAGTAGAATAGTGTGCATTGACTCGAAGTGCAACGTCGTTCTGTCGATGAATGACAAGGCGTGTTCAACACGCTTCATCTTAGTATCGCTGGTTAATGTTAGATTGATGAACGTTTTTTTTTCGCGAAACGATGCCTTCGCTCTCTGCCTGTCGCACCAGGTGACTGGACACCCCTGCTCCTGCCACAACACATCTCTCAACAGCTCGTTCTTCGACAGGAACACTTGCATGTGTCTGGCGTACCTCATCGCGGTTCTTCCGCTTCTTACTGCATTTCTGCTTGATCCGACCGGTACCTTCACCTCCTACAACGCCTTCGGCAACAGGAGCAGTATGACGCTTCCAGATAGTGCTCACATTAGTAGGATCACGATCAATCTGACGGCGGGCCTTGGCATATACTCCCCGGAGGAGTTCTCCGTTGTTGCTTGGCTTGAGTTGCTCATCAATGATAGCTTTACGCTCGATATTCAGGTTTGTATTGGGCATCGTTTGGGGGAAGTGGTGCACTAGATTAGGCGTAGCGGGTCACCCGTCCGAGTAAGCTCGGCAGTTGCAGTACAAAACATGTAATTGTGACGGCTACCAGAGTCAGTTTGGGGCCAAACGGGTGGATATCGAAAGGGGGATGGAGGGCCGTCGTTTGAACCAATCTCATATTCTAAACGATACTTAGTGGCTGTGTTATTGGTCAAAACGTGTGTTTCCGGCGATCATTTCCAACCAGACGAAGTAGGAATTGCGACCGACTGAAAGGACTCAGATCATAGAATCACGCTCACGCCTACAATGGAGGCAACGAAATGACGCAGGCGTTCGTTTTGGATGGGAGTATGACCGCGAAGGACAGCTGGCGATTGGAAACAGATCCGATGAGAAACATTTTGTTATTGGGTTCACGACTAAAGCGCTAATGCTACGCATCATGCTGCCTCCTGAGAGTTTTTTTTTCACGCGGATTACACGTACAATGCAAACTATGTCAGCCACCCAGTGCACAAAGCCAGACAGAGACAAGGGGCAATGCACCGCGTTGAACTGCTTATTCGTAGAAAAATCCGAGATCTCAATGTTTCATGTGCAATTTTCATGTAATGGATAAGATGCAGACGGCGATTAAATATTTTCCATCACTTCTAGTTAACGTTTTGCGAGATGTATACGATCTTCACTTCACCTGAAACCTAAGTGAATACGATCGAGTGCAGGAATCAATATTGTTGGAGTAAGTAAAAGAACAAGCGTCTACGAGTCTATTTAGGAAATAGATGAGTGCACAGTGGTTGGCGGGGCGTTTCCGTACATGCCTACGCCTAGTGACTACGCGACTACCAACAACCCCGCTGTGATTTTTAACGCCACGATGAAGAGAGAGATACTCTACGACGGGGACTCAAACTGGGCACCCGCTTGCACGAGTTGAGCGCATGTGCGGAGGATCAATCTCTGAGCACGCGGTCCTTCCAGTTCGTAGTGGCCCCTTCCGCAACCCTCACAGGTTGTGTGATTGAATTGGCGCGCGGAGGAACTACACCATTTATGGGGGTGATACTTGGATATTGCGAGTACAGGAAGACCCGCTATTGTGCGCGTGAATGCTGTGCTAATCTCGCATGTCGCGGTCGTGGACGACGAGCACAGCGAGGAAGGCATCCCCACGTCGGCCCAGATAGGGGCCAACTATGCTCGGATGGAGGTGCATAACCAACCTTGATCAACCAATGGTGTCCGTGCAACAAATTGTTTCATATTCGGGATGTGTGTACTCATCCGATACGCAATGAGAATGACTGATCACATGGACAGTCAAGGACGGAAGGTTTTAGTCCACACAAACAAACGCCGCCGTTCAGGAGATAAAGCTACCGATGCTGGAGGAAGCCCAAGAGGCTCTGCTCCTGCGCTGAGTCATGAATGAGCCACCACTGGTACCAAGAGAGCCGATCAATGGTACAAGCTGTTTTATAGTTCACCAGATTGTTTTGGTCGGCATAGGTGCGAGCGTTTTGCCGCATGGGCCCCTGCATCTTAGATATTGATTATGGGTATACTTCAAACCGCCTACACATATGGGCTGACGTTGGGTATGTGGTGTAGCAGAACACAAATATCGTCATATGCGGATTCCTTACACAAATCACAACAATATCGCCAGGTCTAACTGGAATCCGCCAGATCAGGTTGGAAATCGCTAGGTCACTTTGGAAATCGCTAGGTCCCTATAGAAATCGCTAGGTCCCTATAGAAATCGCTAGGTAACTTAGAAATCGCCAGGTAACTCAGGTACGCCAGGATAGGTTGAGGTGATTGTATGGCCTGCGCAGATGTTGCGGTCCCCTCGCGGTTCGGCCCAGCCGGGACAGGCGTGTGGTCTTACCCTCGCCAGGTTCCGACTAAATAAGCCAGTAATCTTCGAGACCTCGCCAGGTGACGCTGGCGAGTGGTCTCGGTATTTATACCCTGTGCCCTCCACCAAAGGATGGACGACGGCGCGCGAGTGCTTTTACAGGTCACCAAGCGCAAAGGCGTCTCGGGTAGAAGTGTCACAGCACCCGGGCTGTCCGACGTACCGGCCGCGACTTGGCGAGTCTTTGTGTTTCTTTCGCGCGTAGCGAGATCTCTTGCCCGACCCGGGCTTCCCAACCTTATCTCTTGGCGCTACCAGATGAGTACTCTACAAGCTATGCCTCTCGAGTACCGCCGGCAGACATTAATCCAGCCCTGTGCAGGGACTTACCGGAAGAGTATACACTTGTCTTGGACGTGGAAAATTCTGCTCTGTTGCCTGTTATCCTTCGGGAGCCCTTGGGGCTCCTCCTACTATTTCCTATGTTCCTATACAAATATCAAGTGAATGGAGCCATTGCGAAACTCCTAACGTCTCTCCAGCGTTCCGTCGGCTACCGTTGGGCGACCCCTTAGCTAGACGGTTGGGTACGGATACCGGATCCCAACCCGCGCCCACGATCGGGCGGGTTGGGATATCCAAGAAGGCCTGTCTGCGACCTCTAGTGCGGAGGGGTTAGCTCGAAGACGTGGGCAAGGAGATCAAGACCACGTCCAAGAAACTCCAGCAGGTCACCAGCCATAGCGACCAACCGAAAAAAAAGACTGGCGTCGACTGATACGTGTTGCCTACTTCGACCATGACCTTTCATCCGCGGGCTAACCTCGCTTGGCTCAACAGGCGCCCATGTTGGGTCTGTACGGTCCCAGGTCGCGCGCCTCGGGAAACGCCTCAGTCAGGTGAAGGATTCGGCTCAGACGCAGACGCTACAACGGAGGAAATTCCCGCCTCCCACATCGCCCACGGAGGGCGGAGAGCAACAAGCTGAGAAGGTCATGCCGAACCTCGGAGCGCTAGTCAAGCTCATGACCAAGCTCAAGGCGAAGGTGGACAGCCTGGAGCGCTCGCTGGAGACGCACCAGCAGCAAGCGGCCGGTATGATGCCCGGGCATGGGGCCGGCGTCGGGCAGAGCGTGTACCGTCAAGCGCTGCAGCAAGGAAGCAGTCTGGGCAATGCAGCACATGCATATGCACAAATTCGGCGCGTCGAACTTCAGGATGGGTGTGCGGACGCCTGGTGTATACGGTCTCCTCAGTGCTGGACAACTAGCAGGATGTGCACCAGCCCAGGCCCAAAAAGAAGCTCCACAGACGCCGCTTCAGTACCCGGCACAGCAATTTGCTGCCCAGTACCAAGCGCATCGACTGCCAATCCGGTCGATTTCGTCATAAGTTGGGACGTGTCTCCCTTGGTTCATCTCCAACCCACCTGGCCAGATCAAGTCAACATCCATCATTCGGGCTTAGGCGCGTCAAAACTAACCGGCTCTCGTTTGCAGCTTAGTTTCCGACTTCAGGCACCTGATGGGCCACTTCAATCTTTTTGCAAAAGGGATCCACGTTTTGAGACTGTCCTCCGCAATCCGTGCGAAGAATGTGAACAAAATAGCCGAACCGTTTCTTAAATTTCACGAGAAAATCATTAAACTTCTTTACAGCCAGGTTCTTCTTTTTAGCCGTGAGCACCTTGTCGAAGTTCGACTTGAGGTCAACGAAGTTGACCACGTAGCGGTTACCTTGGTGCTTAAGCGGCGCCATCGGATTCTCCAGGTAACTGCGAATGACTTCTCCGACTTTATCGATCGGTGCGTGCTCTCCGGTGTCCTTGTCTGGCTGTTTTGCTCGAGTCTGCTTACCCTCAGCACAAACCATTCATGATTTTAGCACACGATTCGAGATCTTGATACTAGATGCAGGACCCTTCATCATTCCCTCGATGATGCCTAGCGCCAGGTGCTTGGAAATCCATCAACGTATCGGTAGTGACAGCAACCGAGACTGTGTGTATCTAGCGTCCACCACATTCATGATCATCCCGTCCATTTTCGCACTGTTTGCGGCGACCGCCATGAATCTAGCCACAAGCACACTTTGCGCTAAGTCGAGATAGAACAGCACGTCGTTACTAATCACCAACGCCAAATTTCCGTTGCGCCGAGTTAGGAAGCAACCCTTCGCCAGCAGCCATCCTGATGAGATCAGGTTCTGCGCCAGTTTTGGTGCGTAGTAGACGCCACTGAGCTCCACCTCAGTCATGACGTCATCGGTAACGAGAGTGACCGATCCTTTCTTGGCCACGTCCATCGTACGACCATCCGGCAACATGCAGGTGTCATCGACAGGACACTTCACTCTGTTAGCCAGCAGCGCGGGGTCATTGACGAGAGATGTCGGCTGGCACCACTCTCCAGTATCCATCCTTACCAATATTCTTTGGCGCTCGATTTTTGTCGAACATCATCGTTGCCCAAACCACCAGCTCGTTCGCTAGTTGGAGAGGGTCTGACCGCGTGATGTCATGCTTGGCCATCAAGGTGTGCCTCATAAGTGTTGCCCGCAGCCTATGTACTGAGGCCACCGTTAATTTTACACATCATCTCCGGACTTCTACGAAGGGCAAATCAGCCCATTAGCTAAAGGGTAAACCCTTTAACTACATCATGTACTGAGAGTCTGTTAGCTCTCCGGGTACTCCGTACCCATGTGTGTCGTACCCATGTGTGTCACATCAGCCCAGTAGCTAAAGGGTAAACCCTTTAGCTACTAGGCTACTAAACCCTTTAGCTACTAGGGTAAACCCTTTAGCTACTGGGCTGATGTGACACACATGGGTACGACACACATGGGTACGACACACATGGGTACGGAGTACCCGGAGAGCTAACAGACTCTCAGTACATGATGTAGTTAAAGGGTTTACCCTTTAGCTACTGGGCTGATGTGACACACATGGGTACGACACACATGGGTACGGAGTACCCGGAGAGCTAACAGACTCTCAGTACATGATGTAGTTAAAGGGTTTACCCTTTAGCTACTGGGCTGATGTGACACACATGGGTACGACACACATGGGTACGGAGTACCCGGAGAGCTAACAGACTCTCAGTACATGATGTAGTTAAAGGGTTTACCCTTTAGCTACTGGGCTGATGTGACACACATGGGTACGACACACATGGGTACGGAGTACCCGGAGAGCTAACAGACTCTCAGTACATGATGTAGTTAAAGGGTTTACCCTTTAGCTACTGGGCTGATGTGACACACATGGGTACGGAGTACCCGGAGAGCTAACAGACTCTCAGTACATGATGTAGTTAAAGGGTTTACCCTTTAGCTACTGGGCTGATTTGCCCTTCGTAGAAGTCCGGAGAGACCTCTACCAGCAAAAATATTAGCTGCAATTGGGCATAATAGAGATAAATGATTTGCAGAAGTTTACTCAATACGATAGGGTCCACATAGACCTCTACGGCCATAATTTCCCAACAAATGTTAGCAAATTATGAGCAAAACATATGGCGATTTGTATATGATTTCTAGTAGGTCCCGTGGTCGGAAGAGAAGAGCCCCCAGCGGAGGAACCCCCAATGCAGAGCCCTGGGAGTGAGGCGAACGAGGCGGAAGGGGGCCAAAACAAAACGTCTGATAGGGGTGAGAACAGCGCACGGATTGCTGTCGGGTCGATGCACAGCGGTAATCAGACCCCTACTCGATATAGAATCCGATTGGGGTCGATCGGCCTTGATCTAGGGACCTGTGTCTAATTAGAGGACCGTAGTGCCACGATAAGCGTGTCCCCTGGTCTTCCTTGCCGGGTTGCTTGTCGTCCCCAATAGCGGGATCTTTGGTCTTGAGAGTTGATCTGATCTCCAGCCAAGCACCGAAGTCTGCTTAATCGGGGACTTGTAAACTTAAAATAGGGGGAAATAGTGTAGGTAAATCTGGCTAATGTATTAACCAAGATCTTACTCTATGACGCTAGTAGCCGCTATCTAAGGTTCCTTTAAACACCAGGTCGGTCCAATATGTCTCTAAGACGTCCCGGGCCGCGAGGAAACCACTTGTGAACTTCGCAGTAAAAACAACTCTGATTGATATTTATCCTAAGTCTTCCTCCTGTCTACCCATCCCAACATGCGTCTTTACGCCTCCTATATCCCACATCCGGCTAAGATCGGCTCACGTCGTTTTCAAGCTGTTCGCCCGGTTTGCAAGCGTGTTCGTCAGGTCCGCCTATGTGGTCGTCTTCGCTAGCAACCGCTGCTACTGCCAAGAATCGTAGCGTTGAGTCTTCTTCGGGACCTTCATCCGACGGCTCGTCACAAATGTTTAGTTAATCACTGCTGCCATCCCGCGAGGTCGCACTAGCCAGGTTCTCGGGGCTTGATGGGGTATCGTCTCTGCACTCGTCCGATCCATTGCTCCCTTCGCCAGCTAAGGTAGATCGCCCGCCAGCTGAGTCATGACGTTTGCCAGCAAAATCCCTTTCGGCTTTTGTATGTCCTGTCCAAACGCTCGCTCGGACAGGTTTGCGTGCGATCCCTCTGCCAGCAAGAAGATCCACATCGCCAGCAAAACCGGTTGCATCGCCATCAAAACCAGCCGTACCGTTAACAACAACCGCAAGCCCATCAGCAACCTCGGCTGATCCGTCAGCATTGCTGGCGAGTTTGTCAGGTACGGTCACCGGCTCAACCTCGCCAGCAACGGCTTTTGCTGCTAAGGATCGTAACGCCAAGTCTTCTTCGGGGTCTTTTGCCAGTGATTTGTTCCGGATGTGCAGCTCGTCCTCACTGCTAATCAACAGGGTTGCCCTTCCTGGGTCTTCTCGACCTGGCCAAGTACTGTCTTTGCTCGCGTCAGGTCCCCCATCGCTCGCGCCAGCAAGGTCTGCTGTTCCGCCGGCTGGGTTGATCCGTCCGCCAGCTAAGCTACTCCCAGCGTTTGTATGTCCTGTCCATACTCTCACTCCGCCCGGTTTATATCCGAGCCCTCCAGGTTCGTTGCCAGCAGTAACCGCAAACTTCTCACTGGCTTTGGCTGGTCTGTCAGAAACTTGGACTGGTCCGCCAGCAGTTCTGACCGGTTCGCCGGCTACTTTGACTAGTTCGTCAGCAATCTTGACTGGTTCGTCAGCAGCCCTGACTGGTCCGGCAGCAGCTTGGGTTATTTTATCAGCAAATTCTTCTGAGTTACGACGGCCGACACTATCAGGCGGCACTATTTCTCTGGATAAACGTTCTATCCGGAGATCTCCTGCATGATCGTCATGGTCGCTCTGGGTGACTCTCTCAGCGTCCGTCAAGTCACCATTCGAGTCCGCTAGGCCGGGCTCAGCTGTCGTCGAGTCGCCAGCAAATCCCCATCTGATCCTTCCAATGTCACAGTCTCCGGCTTCAACTGCGTCATCATCTGGATCGACGAGTAGTGTGTTCGTGCCCCTCGTTGTTTCGACTCGATCTCCTTCTTGGCGTTCGGCGAGAGTGGCAGAGGAGTCTTGTTCGGCATCAATCTTCTCCCACCGTTCAGCACAGGTCAGCTCTCGGCTTGTCGAGACCTCATCTGTTTTCCGCCGGATGATTCCTTTTGGTGTCGGGTAATCGCGTCTCTCGACGGCTGGTGGTTGTCAGGACAACCATTCGTCGTAAAACTTTTGCTCTTTGTGTAGAAGATCTTTGTCTATGGCACTCTCGAACGCCAGCACCTGCCAATCTCTGTACTTCGTCGAGTCTAAGCGCACGTATCCCTCGGGAGCCAGCAAACCTTGTGGAATCGAGTTTATCACAGCGGTGTGAGACGGGCAGAAAGCCAATGACGATTGTACGTTCGTAATCAGTACTTTCGTTGGTCGTCCGGTCCTGTTGAATACCACAGTGTGAATCCAGTTCTTAGACCGTCGGATCCATAATTCGTGAGTCGAGTCACTGAGCTGGCGGCGAGGTAACCTGAACTCTGCTGTCAATATTCCACCGATTTGCAAGTCATCCAGAGGTCCTGCTGTCACGTGTTCTCCACCTGTGGTTGGAGACGGCATCCTACTTGACTTGATCAGCGGTATGATGACATCGTCAGGTAGCTTCACCGACGAATTGTAAACATCCAGCCCGATCCCAGCTGGGATCATGAAATCGGTTCCCAAGATCAGTCCACTCCTGCATGATGTGGCATTATCCAAACCTCAAACTCGTATGCCGCCTGCCAGCCGAGTGTTATCTTCACCATAGTTCTTGATGTCGTTACCACCTTGTTCTATCCAAAACCTTGTATGTCGATTTTCTTGTCGTGACTAGCCCGCTGCTTCAGTCTCAACCGCTTCGCCAACGCATCGCTGATCGCCGAGACGTTTGCCCCTGTGTCCAATAATATCTTGGTCCTCTTATCATTCACTGCTCCCATTACGAGAGTCCTCATTCGCACCCGGCGATCGAACGTCTGCTCCGACCACCACCCCAGGCGCTCGCCAGGAAGAAGCTTCACCAGCTTATGGTTGTTTGTCCCACGCTTCGGTCGCCAGGTCATTTCGGCGATCGTCCGACAGTCCTCCTCCGACTCGTCGAACTCACCTTCATTACCGTCGTTTTCACTCGTCCCATTGCCCCCACTCAGTCCCTCGGGCCGTCCTGCTTCACCTACGAAAGCGAACGGGAAGTTCGCTTCGACCGCAGGTTCAGCTGACTGTGGCAGCCCGGTATTTTCCAACCCAGTCAATGTTGGCGGGCCGCCGAGTTTAAATCTCCCGGCGCGTTGATGTCTTTCAAGTCATCTGGCACTTGGGACTTGTCGACGTTGTTCTTGACGAACGTGGCTAGCTTCTCATTACGCTGGAACAGTTCACACTGTTCAGGCTCATGGGCTTGTTTACAGAACTTACAACGCTTGGGACAGTAGTGAGCTGAATGCCCCGGTCGGCCACACGCTGCGTAAGGCCCATACTGAGGTCGCTCTCGCGACTCGTCCCGGCGAGGAGGTTGGTCGCGGCGTTCTGACGGCCGAAAAGGTCGATTCGTCAGGTTGCGTCGATCACGTCCGGAACTCGTTAGGTCTTCTCGCTGGCTACTTTTGCTCTTGTCCCTAGCAACGCCGATCTCCATGTAGTCACTGTCCCCTGGGGACTCGTACTCTCTTTGATAATCGCTCAAGTCACTGCCAGTATGGTACGGGCTTTGCTGGCGACTTGACGGAGCCTGGTCAATTTTGTCATACTCGCTGTCTGAGTCAGCTGCAGCGTGTACCACTCGTCGATCACGGCTCTCGTCCCAAAGGCCTTGACGATTCTCCGGTGAGTCTCCCAGCGGTCTTCACGACGCCCCTCATGGCGGTCCTCCCGACGTGGCTCGCTTCGCTTGATCGGTTCCATGCGACGGTCGCCTCTCGTTCGATCAGTCACCCAACGGTCCAGCTGCTTCTTCCGCTTTTCGCCCAGGATCCGGCGATTGATGATTTTCTCGACCTTGCCGATGTCTTCCAGCTGGAGCGGATAGATTAAATCCATCACTTTATCGTCACCGCAGTGTAGCAGAAAGTGCTCCACATGGTCCGCTGTGTCGGCTCCGCCAGCTTCGTACTGTATCGTAGCAGTGCGAGTGTAACCGTTGAGTCAGACCAGGAAGTCACATGTTGGTTCGTTCTCTTGACGCCGGGCTGAATAATATCGAGTGCGAGCGGTCTGGTCAAACCGAGAGCAGTAATGGTTCAGAAACGCTTCGCTGAGTGGTTCCCATCGTTGCTGAGTCTTCTTCGGTAGCTGGTGATACCAGCTTTTCGCTGCTCGACCCAGGCACAGAGAGAATGGTTCGCACCAAGCATTCTGAGGCATCCGGGCACCATTCATCTCATAGATGAAACTCTTGAGCCACTGGAGAGAAGCATCTGAGCGGTAGCGTATGCTTTCGAGCTCCTTGATCTTGTCGAGCGAAGCATGCGACCGGATCTCCAAGAACTGACCGCTAGATTCTTCCGCTTTGTTAAAGCTCAGATGACGAATATAGTCCTTGACTGAATCAGAGTCACCCCTGTATTCTTGTCCGCCTTCTTCGTCTTCGTCCTCGCCAGCTTCGACTTCGTCAGCCGCATCGAACAAGTAGTCATACCGACTGCTCTTGGGTCCGCTGCGCCCAGATCTTGGTGCTATTGGCGTACTCTTTCTTGGGCTCAACATGTGTGAGTCTTCGAAGTACGGGGTTCCTTCGGTCACCCGGAACACGTTACGTTTTTTGGTGTCAGGAGTCTTGGGCAAGGGAATCCTACTCGGGTCCTCGCCAAGTGTAGCGAACCCAGCGGGCTTCCCTTGACTCGGTCTCTGACTCGTCAGGTCTTTCTCCAAACCAAAGGCTACCCTTAGCTTGCGCTTCCATTGCCAGAGTTCTGAGCCCGCTCTGGTGAGACTCCGTCCGCCAGGATCAGGCTATTCGGTCGATTGTTGCATCGGTACCCCATGGTCTTCATCAACAGCACAGTTTCTTCGACTAACTGGTTAACATCCGTTGCTCTCACCGGCTGAGTCGGCTCAGGCCCCAACACCGGCCACTTTGCTTGTGCCATCGCCACCGGTGCGAACATCATCCACTCCGATCGCTTTCTCATCTCTTCGCCAAGTCTCGCCAACACCTTGTTAGTACTTGGCGCATCGGCGTTCCTCGTTGCCTTGGGTATAAGGGGCGGACGGTCCCCATGAGCAACGCCGTGTTCTTCGTCATCTTCATCACCGTCCACACATCCGTCGAGTTCGGCAGCTAAGCTGCGCTCAACCGGACGCGGGTGTCCCATGCGTCCCACCTGCAGCGCCAACTCATCCACCTCACCAAGTAACTCGGCAGTAATCTTCACATCACCGAGCTCAGCGTCCTCGGTCTTCTCTACATACTCTCCATCACTCACGTTTTCATCGCTTCCTTGGTCTTGAGCATCGTCGTCGTCGAACTGGACGGTGCAAATACCTCCATCGCCATGTCAGTAGTCCGTTGATCCGCCGAGTCCGGCCCCACGAGAGGCGATCCTCCGGCCGTCGCCGTACTTCCGTCGCTCGCTGATCCCATGACCATCTTCACTCTCTTCTTCCTCTTCTCTCTCTCTCTTCAACTTCTTCTTCTTCGTCTTCTTATTATTATGAAACTTGGTTAGGTTGTACTCGCAAAACCAAGCCCACACCCCTGTTCCCAATCGCGGCACCAGTTGTGGTGTATTAGAACGCGCAAATATCGTCATATGTGGATTCCTTACACAAACCACAACAATATCGCCAGGTCTAACTGGAATCCGCCAGATCAGGTTGGAAATCGCTAGGTCACTTTGGAAATCGCTAGGTCCCTATAGAAATCGCTAGGTAGCTTAGAAATCGCCAGGTAACCCAGGTACGCCAGGATAGGTTGAGGTGATTGTATGGCCTGCGCAGATGTTGCGGTCCCCTCGCGGTTCGGCCCAGCCGGGACAGGCGTGTGGTCTTACCCTCGCCAGGTTCCGACTAAATAAGCCAGTAATCTTCGAGACCTCGCCAGGTGACGCTGGCGAGTGGTCTCGGTATTTATACCCTGTGCCCTCCACCGAAGGATGGACGACGGCGCGCGAGTGCTTTTACAGGTCACCAAGCGCAAAGGCGTCTCGGGTAGAAGTGTCACAGCACCCGGGCTGTCCGACGTACTGGCCGCGACTTGGCGAGTCTTTGTGTTTCTTTCGCGCGTAGCGAGATCTCTTGCCCGACCCGGGCTTCCCAACCTTATCTCTTGGCACTACCAGATGAGTACTCTACAAGCTATGCCTCTCGAGTACCGCCGGCAGACATTAATCCAGCCCTGTGCAGGGACTTACCGGAAGAGTATACACTTGTCTTGGACGTGGAAAATTCTGCTCTGTTGCCTGTTATCCTTCGGGAGCCCTTGGGGCTCCTCCTACTATTTCCTATGTTCCTATACAAATATCAAGTGAATGGAGCCATTGCGAAACTCCTAACGTCTCTCCAGCGTTCCGTCGGCTACCGTTGGGCGACTCCTCAGCTCGTAAGATCTTCCGGATAGCGTATCCGTACTCTCCGCCAGGTAAGTACCGTAGGTATCCAGTCCTAAGCCGCGCCTCGTCCGCCAGGTAAGTACTGTAGGCCTCTGGTCCTTGGGTTCCGTCGGGTCGGGAAGCCTTCCTAGACTAGGTCCGTATTTCTGACTTAGGCGCGTAGCCGAACTTGAATTTCCCTACACCACAGGTACATCCTCAATGTGCGTAATTTTTACTTCTAAATTTACCCTAACACACTGTGTTATTTATCAACACAAGACATTTACATGTGTCTTAATTCACCTTGTCGACTCTTGCTGAAGTGCTAGATTGAACCCGTAAGTGAATTGTATTACTAAAATAAAAAAATGATCCCAGCATAAAACTAGACATCGTCTTTCGCTAGTTATAGGTTGGTCTCGACTTAGTATCTACTGCCACGCTCGACAAGCGGTCTTTCAGCTTGAAAGCCTACACCGCGGTTTCAGTAGGACGGCTTTTCCAGCAGTCATCACAGACACTAACAAACCACTTGTCGCTGCCGTAGTGTACAGTTATTTCAGCACCAGCATTCATGTCCTTTATGAACATGTTGACATTTCGACGGTTTCGAGTCTCCACAAATGCTTTATTCGGGTCATAGTATGGCTCACGAAACGAGTGATGGAGCCGTAGTCTACAGCTTCCACATACACAAATTTTTCATTAGTCGGCTTGGTGTTGTAAAGCGAGGTGTACCCACTAGTTTGTTTGAGAGCTTGCCCCGGCTGTTTATCAATCTTCCGTTCCCACTCGCTAAGCTCGCCAGTATACTCGCCCACAAAATCACAACGTCTAGCTTGGCGGCTGTGTAGACCCCAAGGCCTATACGACCCGAGTCAAAGGATTTTGCGTATAACAAAGAACGGGCGCGTTGCTATAGCGCCCCCCCCCCCCCCTCTCTCAGCTTGAAACACTATGGTGTGCAGTAGATGAACGCATCCACGTTGTTGCAGCTGCCCCAGAAGCAGTCGCCGATGCTCCAGCCATTGCGAAAGGCTCCAATAGCAAGCTTAGTTCCGTAATAACACACTTGTCAATATTTCTAACGTAAGCAGGCCACGGTACCTCGATCAACTCCGCACGCCTTTCAATAACAGATGTCCAATAGACAGACCATCTAGCATGTAATAACTGTGCTCTTAGATTCATATTGTATCATTGGTCTTTAGTGCTTTCACAGAGTACGCATGGTAGATCTGTTTACCTCTGCGCGTGATTGCACATTGTTCTTGGCGGCGCCTTTTTCTTGAGTGGGGGAGATGCCACGACCCTGCCCTCTTCTTAGTCGGCGCCTAATATTGGCTCTTTCAAGACGCGTAGGTTGGAACGTAGTACCGGAGCGGGAGAGCCGGCAGATGAAGAACCCTTTTCCGTATTGGCAGCACTCGCGCCTCGCCTTCGCAAATGTTACCACCCCCGTCAGGATGCTCGGCGCCTGCCAGAGGTATTGCTCTTCTCACACACAGCCGACCCTTCCCTGACAGGCAGGGGAGAGGGCGGCTGTAAGATCTCCTCGCTTGTGTCCGTTGGATCTGCAGCCGTAAGTTAAGTTTCATTGCCAAACCAGCTCCGTCTCTTTGTGTACGGAGGTGCTGGGTGGCGGTGAATGATCCAAAATCAATTCATCTCGGGCATGCTGCACATTTGGCTTCTGGCCCATCTTCTGCAGTTTCCTCAGGCGGACCACGTAGTTGTCGCATAGTTGACTTGCATTTAACCCTAATGCTGCCAAACTTGGTGTTTTGTACGGCTAAGTTCCAATAGTAAAATGTAAAACATGCTTGGGTTTACTCCGAGTCCCGCAGCATAATATATCATATTGCACGGGTTTACCAACAACCATTGCAATTATTGATGTAAAACCAAGCAATATGCAATTAATTCGGGATAACTTTCACATCTGCCTTGCTAATAAACACAGAGTGCAGCCAACAATGTTCAATAGTTTGAGCTGACAACTTCTTCCATGCCTGCGCACACCATTAACTCCCCTTTAGTACACCTACGTATACTTCTCATTACCCCGATCCATTTCTTCCAGCGCATACGACATATTTTTTGTTAGCAGATGGCGCTTCATGCAGTAAATAATATCTTGGTCTAATGATTGCAGTTTCGAGGTAGTGTCTAGTGGTAGCTTAGCAGCACGAACATTTGACAAAGCAGTAGGTTGGTGCCGCGTTCTCCACCAAAAGCAAAATATGCCTAATTTGCACCTTCATGGACGTATCCAGGCATGATAGCTCTTTGTGTGTCGGTTTGTATTGGATAGTTAAAGGCTTGTTCTTGAGCCACCGAGTTGTTACTGCGGTGGTGTGCGTCTTGCAAAATCGCTCTGCGAGCGCAAGTCACACACAGCGCCGAGACTGGCGACCTGCGGACGGGGTACTTTTATAACCATGGGGTAGCCGAGGCCTCACCTTGTGTACCCGTCGGTGGGGCTGGTTACACACCTCTGGTATTCGAGAGTGGAAACTTGTACTGCGGTTTGTTCTCTCTTTGAGGGGGGGGGGGCAGGGCGGTGGTGCGCGCGTGTGTGTGGATTAGCGTTGATACTCTTCAGGCTACTTGCAAGGTAGGTCGTCGATCTTGAATGACTTGGGCGGGGGGGGGTCATTTACTTGGACTAGATAACCCTTTTTTCCTTGCGAGGCTTGACAGCTTCCTATAGCGGGGAGTTGAGGGCGAGAGCGACGACAGTCGAGCCGACTTATGTGCTGACTCCGGCGATCGACACGTGTACGTGGTAGGTTTGACTTGATAGTTGTATAGGTCACTGCAATCCCCGCTACAGTCTCTTAAGTCCGAAGCAGAATTAACTTGTTGTTGGCAAGGCAAAAGTCACTCTGTTAATGTTGAAAGCCCATTACCTTACATATCCTATGATTACCGAACTGGCCATTTATGCTCATCTCGCACATTACTCGCTTGATGCGAATACCGTCTTCTGGACTAGTAGTTCCGGGTCGCGGCACCATTGTGGTGGAGCTGGTCCCTCAAAATCCGAAAACGATCCTCTTAGTACTATCTCCGACGCACAAACGCAACGCCACGTAATCTGTTGAGTAAGCGCTGCGTGAATTCACAGAACTTGACTAGCGTAATTCCAGGGATGATGGGTCGCAGTTGTTATTGCGGATGACGATCACGACACTGAGGTCTGGTTTGTTGGTGACAGGCGCAGGGGTGGCCTTCTCACGCCGCCTCGTTGTCCTTCGTCTTCCTTCTTCCGGTATCGCAGGGCCCTATCGTTTGCCACTGCGGTCCGATCCAGATTCTGCGGTCCGATCCAATATTGCGGTCCGTGATCGCGGTCCTTCTCAGACGAAGTTCTCCTTCCTTGGTCGCACCTCGGCTCTTCGCTTGCTCCGGTGTTTCTTCCGCTCCACCCCGGAAAATGCGTCCGTGTGGTTCGTCTTTCGGTCGTCCGCGGCCCTATCGTTTGCCTACGCGCGGCCGCTCTCCGTCGGTAACTCGGCCCTTTCGCTTGCTCTGCTCCGGCGTGCCTTATTTAAAGTGCCTTTTTGTCAGACACTGGGGGGGGGGGGGGGGGTGAGCTGAGTACACGCAGCCAATTGATCGTAGCGTCCCGCTCTACGTAGTCTTGTACGACCGGGGTCGATTCTTCTGCTTGGTAAAGGTTTAGGCTCGAAAACAACGAAGTCGTGAGCAATAAGAGTGTATTACTTGCTCTTGGTACTTGTGCGCTTGTGCGCCAATTGCGGACTGACTGTTCCTACGTTATGGCAACCTTTCCGGCTTGCCCACACGACTGCTGCCTGTACGGAGTCTTCCCTCGCATCTGAGCCCTTCCTTGGTGTTCTCTGCCATCCGCCTTGATCGTCTAGCCGCTCGCGCGTCGTCTTGCACAGCCGAATATATCTTATACTTCGTCTAAGTTCAGAGGCGAGGAGCCAGTGTGCATAGAGTTGGACTGGCTTTCCGGAGCAAAACCGGTGCCATACCGGTATTACCGATCTTGCTGGCTTCCTCTATCGGTAAAACTGGTACTATCACCGGTAATTGTACCCGTGATTGAATACGCTTAGCGAGTTGTCTTTGTTCCTGAATCATCACTTCGGTTCTCCACAAAGCCGCTTCTCCACACATACCTAACTCACTGCACTGGTATATGTACAGTGCTGGGATACTGTACTGACTTACTGCACTTGCTTACTGACTTTTTTACTGTACTACCTCACTGTACTGACGTACTGCTCTGAGCGCGCTGAATGTAGTAAGAATGTTGACTGAGGTTACGCTCACGCAAGTACTGTGACAATAATCCGTTGGGGGCTGTCCAACCCACATTCTGAGGTATTCCTAGTATAAGATCTGATGCACCGGTACTGTTCTCGAGGTGCGGTAGTCTAAAAGTTAATCCATCACAAATACTTCTGTGCGATATGCTCATTATTCTGTGACTTTGTCGCTCCATGCATATCGTGAAGCTGTTTAGAAGTCGTCAACAATTAATACTTTTGAGCACTGGAGGCTGCTTAGAATAATATAGCCACCCCACTTGTGGCTATGGTGACTGTTTATAACATATGCTTCATTTTGAATCGTGTAGCAGGTGTTCAAAACGAGGCTTGTTTTCAATTTGAATCAAACTCTACTCTTTTTAGAACACCTACTGTATATCTAAAATGCGGGGTAAGACGAATGGTGCTTTTTATTTGAAAGGGTTAACCCTATTATAAAACATATAATAACCCTTAAGTACTGTAGCCGCCTCTCAATTAGAAAGATGGCTACATAAAAAAACAGCTGTCCTACAAGCATGAAGCTCGAACTCGCATGTCATGAGGAGGGTACGCACTGTCACAGCGAATTCGCCCAGTTGTAGTGCAACATTCGCAGTACAACTTGTACATGGTACAGCGTCTCGCTTTGGACCATAGTTTGGTACTGTATTGGTAGCAAGTTGCTACTTCGAAGTACATACAATACATGTACTACATGTAGCAACGAAGGATCAGATGTCAAGTGGATAACTCTCGTAACCAAAACAATGACGAGCCTTAACAATCGTGACGCAGCATCAGCCCTTATGTTGGCTGGATCTATTATTTTAATACAGATATTAAAATATCTGTACAGGACCTGATAACTTCTGAACTTTACCTACAACATGCCGATGCTATTGGGATATTGAGAAGCGACATACGCGACGATTCGATGTTCAAGCGGCTCTACTCACACGGTAATGGGATCCAAGCGAGTCTACTCACACTCAAAGGGCTAGCGACTCGCAATCAGCGTTGACAGAGGCAAATGCTTTCAGCAGAGTGTGCATGTACAGTACTCGAGCAATCCATTTTCACGTGAAAATGTCAACATGCCACCTCTACGGAATCTGACCAGGATTGGCACTTCCAATCCTCAAGCGTCGAAGGAATCGAGTGGTGGCCAACCAATGATGCGCCACGCATTTACAATAACAGCACTTACTTTTCTATTAAAAAAACTTTCCTCAGAGGATATTCTAGCGAAGGGGTTTCATGATAAACTTTCGGGATATTCGTTGATCCAACTGTACGATTTTGAGAATAACTGCGCACCAAAGAGTCTCGAAAAATGTAGGTACTGTAGCTACTTGCTTGACCTATCGACATGCTACATGTAATCCCTCTCCATCCACTAATCTTAAAAATAGCTGCTACAATAGTGCTAGCAGAAGCGCTCGCGGTAGCTCACGCCCATTGTCCTCCAGATCCGGATGGATGAGTAGCCATCCCTAGGGGGAATTCCAGTCACCGTAACTTCAGTCTTGGAATTCCGTGGTTTTTTTTTTAAAAAAAGGTAGCGTCGGTGGCCTGAAACTGTTGCTCCTGTCCCCCCCCCCCCCCCCCCCCCCCCGAAAAAGAAACTCGTGACCAAAGCAATCGTATGTAGGCCGTTCGTGAAAAATTATCTGTACTGGGGATACAATACAATATTTCACTGATACGATCGATGTGAATTTATTGAGTTTCCAGGAGGAATAAAACAATTCAAAACACTTGGTTTTGCAAATCGCACTATTGCTTTTGAGTGGAAAGGCCGAAGCTCGAGATTGCTACCGGTACTGTTCTAGCAAGCACTGCCTGTGCCATCGCGCCCTTGTATCACGAAAGGGTTAACCTTCTGGTTTCGTTGAATATGTGATGCGAGCCAAGATAATTTCAAGAGCACAGGCTGTGGATGAACAGAAGTCCTCATTTTCCAATTTGCGAGCTTCTGCTCAAGTCCTGTCCATTATTTCTCTTTAACTCGCCAGTACTCGGTTGGCCATGAGCAGTACAAGAACTACCAGCCGACTCGCTGCTGCTGCGATCACTTTGCTTGGAGTTCCTTCCTTAGCGCAACAAATTGGAACCCATGTCCCGGAGATACACCCTTCGCTGCCGTCGAAAGTCTGCACTAAGGTTACCAACGTACTAGCCCAAGTAGACCAAGTAGACACCGAGGTCGTCGACTGCATTACTGAGAAATCGTCAGTCGTGATCGATGCCAACTGGAGGCAGATGAACGCTGTTAAAACAAACGAAACCTGCAACGCCGATAGCAAGTGGAACATCACGACGTGCTCGACTCCGAAAGAGTGTGCCGAGATCTGCGGTCTAGAAGGCGCCGACTACGAGGGCAAGCACGCAATCACGACTTCCGGTAGTGCCTTGAAGATGAAGCTCGAGACGCCTGGAGGTGTGGGCACCCGCGTGTATATGCTGGATGCGTCCGGAAAGAAGTACAAACAGTTCCAGCTGCTTAACCAGGAGTTCACGTTCGACGTCGATATGTCCTTGTTGCCCTGTGGCTCTAATGGCGCACTCTACTTTTCGAAAATGGATGCCGACGGCGGCATGTCGCGTTTCCCGGCTAATAAAGCTGGAGCTGAATACGGCACTGGTTACTGTGATGCACAGTGCCAGAAGGACGTCAAGTTTATCAACGGGGAGGCGAACCTAGAGAACAAGTATGGCGCGTGTTGCACGGAGATGGATATTTGGGAAGCCAACAGCATGGCCACAGCTTATACGACGCACCCGTGCTCTACTGACGGCCAGGAGAGATGTATCGCTGATGAGGATTGCGGGGCCACGGACGAGACTCGCTACACTGGGTGGTGTGATAAACCTGGTTGCGACTTCAATCCTTTCCGCATGGGCAACAAGAAGCTCTACGGCCGTGGCAAGAAGTACGAAATCGACACGACTCGCCCGTTCTCAGTCATAACGCAGTTCGTCACGGATGACAACACCGAAATGGGTGAGCTCGTTGAAATTCGCCGTCTATACAAACAGGACGACCGAGTGGTGAAGAACCCGGCGAGTACGTGGGGCGCACTAAACGGCACCGACTCCATCAGTGATGCGATGTGTAAGGCTTCGAAGGAACTGTTCAACGACCACCCGTACGTGATGGGAGGTCTGGCGCAACTCGGCAAGCAAATGGTCGGTGGCATGACGTTGGCTATGAGTATCTGGGTGGACTATGGCTCGAACATGACGTGGTTGGACAGCTACCCTAGCGGTGACGACCCGAAGGTTCCTGGTGCGTTGCGCGGCAGCTGTCCGAACCCTGGTGGTGATCCGGAGAACGTGTTTGCTGAGAGTCCCGACGCGGCGGTGAAGTTCATGAACATCCGTTCGGGCGATTTTGGATCGACTTACTAGATACAATTGTAAACTCGAATTGAAACTTCTGCTTTACGAATTTCTTAGATGCAAACATGTTAAGCATACAAAACGTAAGATGACAGGCTGAAAAGTATTAGTAAAAACAGTGGTTTTCAAATTTATTGGGATAAAACTTTTTTAAAAATACTTTTAAAAAGTACAGAAGTGGAACGATTCCCGCAGCCTTGACTTCTGTCCTTTTTCAAATCCAAAACTCGTTTGACTTGACAATAGCAACGAACCTTATAACGTTGAATATAGTCGTATTTCATGGCCGCAATTGGTCTCTATCAGTGCATGTAAGAATCCTTACAGTGATGATACAACTGAAGTTCCCCCTAATATTCACTTCAACAGGTAAACTCGATCCATTTGCCACACATAGACGATGTCTACACAACTGAGGCAACGTTAAATGTATAGATAAATGGAATTCGTCGTGCAACATGAACGAAGCCTAATTTAGAAATAGATGGAAACGTTTGTACAACCGTGATATAAAGCTGCAGTAGATGCTCGCCGTCGCGGAAGTTGTGGGAAATACTGCCGCTCGGGCCACAGCATTTTATTTTTTTTTGTTCAGTTTCTGCCATACCTCGAGGTTGACCGAGACTAGCGCCCCCACCTCACCAACACATTTTGAATACAATCTTCCACAAGTGCATAGGCTGTGGGTCACAGCCTGTGGCTCACACGAGCTCTTGAGCTCGTTCTTCAGCTTCCTAACGGGCTTGGGCCTCGCGCTCCTGTAGAAAAAGGTTGCGGCGGAGAGCATGCTGCGGCCTGAAGGTCAGTCAGTAGGGCGTGCTTGTGCTAGACGGTTGGTTGGGCAGATACGTGCTGTACTGAGACGGCCATAGCCCGCCGCGTAGACTTAGTGCCGTGTTAGTCTAATTGCATGCTAATCTTTTCAACGAGGGCTACGGGTCTACTACTTCGAAGTACGATACGAATGAGGAAGCACTAATCAAAGAAAAACACTTTTGCTGGCTAAATAGTTCACCGTGTAGTGTTCAGCCTTAAGCATCGTCACGATATTCATGGCACAATGCTCGATAGGTTGCTTTAGTGCCGATCCGCCAATTTAGTCGCGTAAACTATGACATCGTTGCTCAACTCCAATGCCTGATGCATGACGAAGCCCTCTTATCTAAATAATGCCGAGAAAACAACGCCGCTAACGCAAAATTAACTTCAGCAACCATACTCAGTCTTTTACATTAATGCATTCCTACTAATGGATGGCTAGCTGGGGCCTAAGCGCCGTGGGGAGATACACATGCTTGTTTCTAAATGTTTGAAAATGGTTCGTGCAAATTGCACGAAGAATGCACCTGAAATGATTGCATTTCGGGGATTTATCTTACGCTTTGTATGCCTGACATTTTTGCATTTAGGGAATTCTTCGCTCATTTTGCACGAAGAATTCCATACAAAACCCCTGATTTGCACAACGTTTTCCGTAAAAGTTTATATTACTCGTTTAAGCCTTAACCACTTCACGAAGGCACTGGAGGAGCAAGATCCAACCCTACCATCGGGTACGCAAGGTGAGCAAAGTTCGGCACAAGATCACGGACCATCGGGGACCCCTCCGTTAGTCGGTATCTGGGCTTAGTGGAAGTTGGATCCAACACTCTCGCAAGATTTTTATGATTCCTCTACACCACATGCTCGCATCATAATCGAGTCAGTTGTGGTGTAGGGATTTTCAGATTCGATCCCCTTCTAAATAGGCCGCGGTAGGCGAAAATGGCGTGAGAATAGGCATCGCGGACCGAGGAGCAGAGGATCACGGTACAACCTCAGCGATTTGTTAGGGTATCACTATCCGGATTGCCGCTGAGCTCAACAATCGCCTGAACTCAGCGAAAGGGTCGGCTGGGGTCCGAAACGACTATAGTTCACTTGATATTTGTAAAGGAAGCATAGTAGGAGCCCAAAGAGGCTCCCGAAAGATAACAGATAACAGGGCAGTGTTTTCCTAGTCCAAGGCATGTGTAGACCCTTCCGGTAATTCCCTGCACAGGGCCGGGTTATGTCTACCGTCGATACCCGAGAGACATAAATTCGTAGGGTATTGACTGGTAGCACCAAGAGATTACGTTGGCTCGGGTAGAAAAAAGAATCGTGCTATGCGAGAAACAAAGCCTCAGCGGGCCGGTATGTCGGAATGCCCGGGTGCCATGACACTCCTAGCTGAGCTGCCTCTGAGCTTGGTGACAAGTAAAAGCGCTCGCGCCCCGTCGTCCATTCCATTCTTTGGTCGAGGGGCAGGGATTTGGCAGCGAGGTAATCTGAGTCTAACTCGGTGAACCTCGGAAGGAGTCTGACTTTGTTAGTTGGAGCTTGCGAGAGTGAGCCGCACGTCTGTCCCGGCTGGGCCGAAACCGCGAGAGGGCTACCCTCTGCGCAGGCCATACAAGTGCCGACCTATTCCGGCGATTTATGGTGTTTGTATAAGGAATCCATATTTAATGGTATTTGTGTACCACACTAGTGCCGTGGCTGGTGGCACGGCAGTTAATATATGAATGATTAAGCTGTGAGGTGGTGAGCACTTTGGCTTTGGCAGCCTACCTCACAGCTAGTCCCGTTAAGGTTCTCCTGACGAACGCACAGAGCTCGACTTTCCTTTCCGCGATGGCATTGGCTGAAAGCCACCGCGGGTTATAACCGCCTCACCAACGTTCTCTTGCGATCGCACGCACATGCACAAAGTCCTATCGACGTCCACAGCGTCATCATCCGCGCAGGAAACTCGCGCCGCGCCACATTCCATCTTAACTTGGACTTCAGCTACGTAAAAAAGGGGGTGAACCCTGTTTCGGTGGCGTACTTTAAAAGTAATTCGATGACGGGGTCGTTGCTTGTTATTTAATGTTATATTTAAAAACCGACCGTGTTTTGTAAATTACGAAGTGTATCCTGTAGTCCAAGTGTACCCTGGTCCTGACTGTATCCTGTAGCCCAAACGAGGTGTGTTGACAATGCGTATTCTAAGCGTATCCTTCATTAACACATTGTTTACACACAGCGTTTGGGTTACAGGATACAGCCAGGACCCAGGATACACTTGGTCTACAGAGTACAGTAGGGAGCTGGGTACACTTGGACTACAGGATACACATCGTAATTTACAAAACACGGTTGGTTTTGAAATAACTAACAAAGCAACGGCCCCGAAATCGAATTATTGTAAATACGGCCCCGAAACAGAATTTCCCCCCAAAAAATCAGCAAAAGTCTGAAAAGCTGGTGCTGGCCCTACTTTTTTGTCAACACGACAGCTGCCAAGTTTTTTGGGGGGCCCTGGCAACGCAATACTTACTGTTAAGTAAGTTGGTGCAAAAAGTTATTTAGCCGGATCCTAGACTCACTAAATAATGGAGAAGCCAAAACCGAATATATATATACATCAGCCCACATAGACAGTAGCAACTCACTTGTACTACGAGGGGTGGAGTTGCCAAAACGAACAAAAAAACAACCTATCTCAGCCCACATAGACAGTAGCAACTCACTTGTACTACTCTACACCCTTGCCTGACGGTAGTGTATAGCAAATTGGACTGAAATAACTAAAGTAACATATTAACAATCAAATTCTGTAAAGCTGAGGCACAAAAGAGCATATTTGGCGGTACGCAGTAACAAACGTATTCCAGACAAAGTAAGTTGGACTTGCTATTGATAGGGCACATTAGGAGGTACAATATGAGGCTAATGGGCCGTGGTGAGTGAGTGAAAGCGTCGTTTTAGCCTGAATACAACCCAGAAGTCGTCGAAGCTCGGTTGAGATTGACTCTAGCCACAAAGCAGAGAGCCGGTGAAAGGTTAGGGTAATCTAGGTAGTGACCATCATTCTTACCGAGTGGGTCAAAAAGCCAGCGCTCGATTCGGGGGGAAATAACACAGCTCAAACCAACGTTCTTTTCCGCAGCTGTGTCTGCCATTCATTCTAGAAATCCCTCCCCCTTCCCGCCGGACCCCATCCACCGCGCGGCACGGCGGCGTGTGCCTCCGCCGCAAGGACCATAAGAACCACCGTGAACGCCCTTCCCCGCCCAGTGAGAAGCAAATGCACTACCCGCTAGAGGCTCAAGCTCTTGTGTAGAGTGGCGGAAGTGGTAAGGGTCAATGAAGAGCTCGAGGCCTATGAACAATCGACAGAATGAAGGGGTGTTGTAACGCGACGAACGCGGCTACCCTTCGGTCCAAGACGCCGTTTGGAAGCGTTATTCGACCGAGATTGAACAAGAGCCTGGCGGTACGCTCATCACACTAATACTTGCGTCTGTTGCCACTAATGCGTCTGTGTTGATGGCCAAATCGATGGACGTTACCGAGCTATACCCGTGTTGATTCAAGGGGCACCGGGGTCCAAGAAGCACGATCATCGAAAGGAATGTCTCGGAGGCTGATATCGGTACCGAAAAGCGCTTTCAGGATGGCCAAACGAGATAGCGCGCGAAGCCATGAATAGCGCTAAGGAATAGTACACACGCTTGAGCCTGTGCTGGTTACGTAATTGGGCTACAAGTCGCAGGTGCAGACTATTGTACGCTTCGCTGTATTTCCTTTCGAAGATCACTCATAAACTTTATTTGTCTCCGATTTGCATAAATACCATGTACAACTAGCAACTACTGCGCTGAACGAGATCATTGATTCATGGTGTGAATCTTTAAGCGGGTTTGCCATCTTGGCATTATTATGGTTCCAATGAAATGTGATATTGCAGCAACAGGGTGCAATTACTACGCAGTATGTGTGAAGGTAACGTATCGCCTTTCATTGTATGTCTTGGATGTGCTATTGCTATTTTACAATAAGCGACCGACCGGAGTACATACGCGTCGCCTGCAAGCGAGTCACTGTCCCGCATCCGGGTGGGCAGCCGCCCCGCCAGGAGTCGAATGCAGTCGAACTGTTGACAGTCATCGATACGGTGTGTCAGGCACCGTGGAGGTGACGGGATCGGATGGCGCGAAGTAAACGTTGAGTACACTACATACTGTACCGGCTGAGATGGTGATCGACGTGAGGACGGGTGTCGGTAGGTACGGCAGAGCTTCGGTGAGGAAGCTGGAGGCGGATTGACGCCTATAGCAACGAAGGGTGTCGTCTCTCATGGGTACGGTAGTGTGCTAAATGAGGGTTTCATACCTAGAAACGCTTCGCCGCCGCTGGCGACGAAGTCGAGCTAGTCAACTTCCAACTGGCACGGTCCAGGGCAAGAACGCTTAACAACAACAAGTGTTTCTTTTACTACTTGTTCTCCGTTCGCGAAAGCGTACCGTACCGCGGTCGGTGCGGCGCGGCCGCCCGCCCTCCAAGGCAAAGGCGCTACTACGATCGGGTCGTCGTCGCTATTCTCAAGGGTGGCATTCTTGTCTCCGGGCCACCCCACATCTCAACATCCCCGGCTCGGGACAGTCACGACAAGTTGTTGTTCTATGTAACGAACACAAAATAACAATGTAACCTACACAAAATAACATTAACCAATGACCACTGAGTTGTCTCGTTGGCATTCACTCTCAATAACTGTATCTTTTCCACTACCCCATATCTTGATTCATAAATAACTTATCTTGTTATTTGTATCGGTTCGCAACTAGTCTGGGTACGTCGAGTCCAGACTAATGGTGTCCGCGTGCCCTGAAAACCCGATTCCCAATTAGTCTGGTTCAGACTAATTACACTTATTACTGTATTTTTAATAACCGAGTTTGACAGAGCATACAGCCACAAACCAGAGAGCCTTGGATTTCGCCTTTACGGCGTCAGCCTTGGCGTGTTCTTTCACACCGCTCTTCGCAGTGCCACGAGGCATGCTAAAGGTCGAAGTAGAGACCGTGAAGAAGAGCGCGTGTCCTGCTCGAGGCTCAAGCCGTAAAGTGAGCCACCACCGCGTTCTCGCAGCACGTCGATGTCTTTTGACTTGTAGAATGAGAGTTTGTAACTCCCTCTCCCTCATTCTGATTGGTCGGTAAACCGACCCTAAGTGGGGGAGGATGTAACGGGGCACAATCTGGTGTACGCATGAGGAGTGACCTGTCACTCTTCGGAAGGACTGGTACATGGTACCAGTGGCTCTAGAAGCCAACCATTGGATAACTACATAGGTTCATTATAGGAGGCTTATAGTTTGTATTGAAACTCAAGCTAAGCCTACTTATAAATATACTCAGTCTAAAACTTACCTCTAACTGTTAACTTCGCTCCTTTGACAAGGGACCTGTGAACCGCCCTGCACTTAAAGTGTGTATACTCTCGGAAGCCAGCTTCCTCAAGAGCAAGGTGTTTTGTGGCGTTCTGTCACACAATCGGAGTCCTCAATTTCCTCATCAATGAAGCAACCCGAGTCGCGAAAGTCTGGAGGGATCTTATAGGCTTCAGTTGGACTCCTATATCTCAAGAACGGCACGTAGAGGTGGGACTCGCCGTCAGGGTAGGGGCCTGGCTGGAGGCATCGTCAGAAGTGACTGACGAAGGAGGCGTTTGCGCCGGTGCGAGAAGACCCTGGGGTGGCGGATGCGAGTTAGGCACATCTTACCTTTATTTTCGGGCTCTAAACGCGATTTGACCCTCAATATATACATGTCGATATAGGTTTTGTATGGCTACCAGAGCCTCAACCTGTGTATCATCAATTTTAGTCGAGTACAATAAACATGTCAATAAAAAAAACTCGATAAAAAAATGGAGAAATATGGTCCGACATATAAAGAGTCACCTACTGAGCTAGGAGAGAGTCCGCAGAGGCCATGCTAAAAACCTTCGACGAAATGGAGAAAAAAACGTTTGCACAGGAATATGTGAATCTACAAAATACATGGACTCGACATGGGCAAAACATGGACAAAACACGGGCAAAACATGGAGGGCAGGTTACCTTCTTGTAGTTCGGACGCTGTAAGCTTCCACCGGCACTCGAAGAGAGCTGAGTTTTTTTATACGCAGGTCACAATACACACAAAGCAAGCGAGTTGGAACCTTTCTCTATGCGGTCTCGTACATCGTGCTTACCCACAACGCCTACAGTAGTTTGCACCGTCACAGAGCTGGGTGCAAGGTCTTGATCCTTGTGCCCTCAACTATCCGCAAACTAGCACCACAACATTAGGCATTACACAACTTAAATCGACGGAATAGCTGGCGTCGAACGAATGATCCGCGACGGGTGAGCGTATGTATGGCTCACACAAGAGCTTTACATGGTAGATGTCGTATAAATGATTTAGTACAGCATACTCTACATGGGATCAGACATTCGTACCTCGGTAAGGACAGTGGGGGACGCAACACCGACGCAACGACTTGTGGCAAAGGGCCAGGCGATCAAGGGACCTGAAGCACCGGAGGGGGGAGCACGCACACCGCAGGTCGACGCGTGGCACGAGCGAGTGGCCGGAGAATTTAAAAATTAAATTCGTACTTGATGTAAATTACATTCGTAGTTAATTGAATTAGTTTACGCATGAACTGACTTGTTTACAACATTTACAATACATGGACTTAAGATATATGGGCTGGACAATTCCCGGAAACAATTCAAAACCAAAATGGCCAGCATTTGGCAAGAGCAAAGATTCATTTTACAGAAATTGTTGGATATTGTCCCCATCAGGTTGCTTTTCGTAGGACACAATATCCTAGATTTCCGAAATGGACAAATCATAATCAGTGAAGAAATAGGGATAGGATAACCCCTAATTTCCGCCTAATTTACCGGACGTTTTGACCTGTGCGCTTGCATACAAAAATCTTAAACATCAACTGTACTTCGGTGTCCGTCCGTCACACATAACGCCCAGATCTTTGAGCATTCTCATTGGCTGTCGAGCGGGGCGAAGGCGGCCCCAATTGGCTAAAAATACAATTTTGCTGCGGTGCGAAGCGAGGCGGCCCAAGACGGCACCTGGTACGATCTTGCGGGACCGGTTGGCCCGCCCCAGCCACAACATCCCAGCCTAACATGCGAGTAGTGCAGCGAGCCCGTGGCGAGCGGAACGGAGGCGCAACACGGTAAGTAACATGCATGCGCCCACGCCGCGAAGCGGCGGCGCCCCGCTAGTCAATACAGCTACTGGGGTCTACACGGTGGTCTGTTGTAGGTGTCTGCAATGTTTGAATGTTAGTAGAGTGTGTGAGTTGTTGTCCTGGGGATATAGCTCAAATGGTAGAGCGCTCGCTTAGCATGCGAGAGGTACAGGGATCGATACCCTGCTTCTCCATTGATCACGTTACTGTGATAAAATCAGTTGGCATCAGCACTTTCCCAAATGTGCACTTCGTGGTTGATCTGCGAAACCCGCTGACCTTGAGTAACATTTTTTTCCATTCTGCTTTAACGTTCTACTCTCTACCACTGTCTCTTGCTATTCACTGACAGCTCCACTGTAACCTCCACTTGGCCTTGGTCTGCTGGTCTATTTGCTTTTCTATGGATCCGTCGAGTTGCTGCCTGGTTCTGTCGTTCCTTTCTGACGCACCCAGCGCAGCTTCTAGCTACCTCATCACACCACTTGCTGTCAGTTGTCTGCTTTCTGCTGCCCGCGCCACACTCTGGGCTCCAGTTCGTGATGCTGGAGGTTTGTTCGATCAGGTCAATAGCACGCTTGATAGCGGCACCAAATTGAGCCCTGCCTTGACAATGCATGCCGTGTTGGTCAAGACGTTTTCGGTACGCTCGATTGACGCAAGAAGAACGATCATGATTAGGCGTGTGCAGCGTTCAGCAAAGCGTAGCGTCCAGCCACAAATGCGAGCCAGCTACAAGTTATGAATGTTAAGCATTTCAGCCAAAACGTGAGGGCCGTGTGTGCCCTTTCAATAAAACAAAAACAACTTGGTTATTACTAAAAAAGTTTAACTTCTACTACACTGACTACGTTAGGGGCGGGCGGGTTGTAGACAGCGTAAGATGCTCTTAGTTACAATGACGGCCATTAATAAAACAACAGTGAGACTGCTTATGACGATGATAGCTTGGTCATGACTGCTATAGCTTAGATAGACTAATAAATGTTTCAAACATTAGAATGTATTTAAAAAAAAACTTACATCGATGTTGTGTATAGGGTGACATTAGATAACTAGATCATCTGCGACTTACCCTGGGAATACAAGTTTTTTATATCTTTGTGATTTGTACGGTTTTACAATAATTTGCTCAAACTTGCACGCAACAGCTAAGACCGTAATTGCTCCTGAGGTAGCGAGAATATGGTCAGCATTGCACTTGATGGTGTGCTCAAATTCCACGATCGTGAGGTTATGGAAAGCTATTGAAACTACATGCACTGTCAAACAGTAACTGGTATACTGTACTGGCATTTTGTAGTGGCTTATCCTGGTAGTGCTACGAGTAGAGGTATGTACAGCCCAATAGGGATTAATTCGACACCAATATGGTGTGGCGCACAAAAAAAGTAGGTATCGAACTCTTACATTTTTTAAATAAAAAAAAGCTGTAAAATCCTCGTTTCGAATCAGAAATGAAAAATCACCACGTTTTACAGTATTTTTATTAAAATAAACAGGATATTTGGAAATGGGCACATAAACAGGATGATGGCTTAAAACGAGCATTTAATAGCTATATTTCATGTTACGAACAAGCTGATAATCACAAGACAAGCTCGATACCGTAATTAGCAATTACCAGCACTCGGTGGGAAGCACTATATCCATGATGGTACTCAAATGACGCCACTTTGCAAATAGTATAAGGTTTAGTCAGTGTATCTTTGAGACCCTGTTTCAAAAAACCGTCGGTAAGCAACGGCGGTGGTTGCTACGTGGGCTTGAAAATTCAGCATCGTGCCACGGCGATTGCCACATTCGCGGCCCCGAAAATTCAACATGTACGTTTTTGCTTGTACACTGCAGACAACCTAACCAAATCCTGCAGCAGGGTGACTGGCACATAGTTATCTGGCAATCAGGTTAATGCATATCCTTTGCAGAGAGAAGCAACTATGTATACCACGTGCACATACCAGAAATCGATGAGTTAGTGCGTTGATGCGTTAATTTGTAGATACGTAGATGAGTAGACAAGTAGATAAGTCACAAGGAACAACCACAACAGCTCGCCCACCACCGCGGCGACGGAGTATGGCCCGAAATTGGGCGGGACCGCCGCAGCAGGTGAGCCAACTGAGAATTTGCAGTTGTGAGAAAACTTGAGAGAGACTTCTCGATGGATTGAATGTGACCCCCTCTCAAATATTAATACCTCTCTGAGTAGATTAAAATTACAAGCGTGAACTCTTATATATATTTTAAATCATAAAAACATAATCGCGGTTAATTTTATCTGTTAAAACTGAAGCTGTACATGTAATGACAAGGAGCGTTAAATGCACTACCAGCCCAACTCTCTAGTTTAACGGCTGACTTATCGGCTAACTGTACTGAGTCGCTGTAAAATGCAGTCATGCATGCAGCTCCAAACAACCGCAGGATTTCCGTTACAGCTGGAAGGCGTTATGTAAGCAGCTCCGAGCATTCGCAAGGATTTCGATCATAGCTGGATGGAAATCCTGCGCTTGCTTGTGAGCTGTACACACAAAACTGGACTCCGCGTGCCATGCTCTTGAGCGTGTCCGTTTTTTTTTTAAACTATCGCGAATGACCACCGTCATTACATGTATCCTGCCTCTGCACTGATATATGTACTATACTGGGATACTGTACTGACACACTATACTTTCTTCTGTACTGACTCACCGCACTGACCGTCAGTGACTGACGTACTGTATTGAACGAGCAGAATGTAGTACGAATGTTGACTGAGGTTACGCTCACGCAAGTACCGCGACATTAATCCGTTGTGGGCTATCCAGCCCTCATTCTGAGGTATTCCCAGTATTAGGCTCTAGCTGCATACCAGCGCAGACTGATCTCCAAACTAGCAGGTGCTTGAAGTACTCACTTTTGACGTATTGGCAACACGTGGGTGTGACCTACGTTCACAGGTGATTACCAAAATCACACGAACAAAATAGCAAAATAGATCGAGTAGTGATCATGCAATTACCGTCGATACGCATCAGCTATTAATTAATGCATCAACGAGAAGAAATCGATGCATGTAAACAAGTGTCAAATGCATCATTTGAGGCTTTCCATAAAAACGCAACGTGTTTGGTATCTCAATTCAAAGTTCTTCAATTGGTGTTGCCTAGCGACATGGGGTGCTCGTCAAGACGTCTTTGGCGATGGTTATCAGCTACGAGAACTTCTATCAAGACTTCGGCGACCTTGCGGTGCCATCCCATCCCGGGCGGCCTCTCGCAAAGAATCTCAGCGCCATGGCTGCCGAGTTGGCGGTGAGTTCGAACGCCATCACGGTAGGCACAAAGATACGCTTGTGCGCGTGAAAACGTCAATGATGCAAGTGTTTCACCCAAATACGTTGCATCAATTTCTTCTCGTTCATGCATTTATTAACGGCGTTGATGCAAATTCAAGGCGAATCGACGGCACTATATTAGCCGTAGTGGTGATAGTCTCGGTAAGTTCAGGATGCACTGAATACAAAAACACCGAAGCGTTTGTTTCGACAACAAAACATTCAGTCGTGCTATGACAAGCATAACTTTTAATCGGAATAAGTTCCCGCGACTTTACTATGGGGTACCGTGCCCACTTTTGTTTAGTAGACTGGCCGCATCGTGTCTGTATTAATATCTCATTGGCTAATATCAGTTTCAGCCAGTTAGCGTGGACGTACTTTCTGTACGATAATCGCACTAATAAAGCGCCATGTGTACGCCACACAGACAGATGATCTGTTGACTTTTCTATTTATTATAACGCAACCTTTTCAAAAATTAAAATTCAACTTAGTACCGTGTTAAAAATGCAGAAAGGTTGCACTTAATCTGTGCTACAATTCAATACAAGTATAGGTAGGGCATGTCACTAATTAGTCAGTGATTACTCGGCTTGAGTGGTATGAATACTTTTGAAGAAATTACATTAGAAATGACAATGAAGAGTACAAACAACGTTTAAGAATATCATAATTGGCAATAGCGAACTTGGTAACCAGATCGAGATACAAATATCATTTAAATTGCACATTTTTGTGACTGTTAGGTAAGTCCATGAAAAATGCTGCGACTGATTTTTGTAGATCTTCCTAATGATATGTTTCATGTATTCCATTGGCACTTCAAGATACGTTCATGGTGTATGAAACTAATTCGCAGGTTCATCCTTAACTAATAAATGGAAATAGAAACAGATACGCACATATGGACATTAAATGCCTGTAAATTTAATTACCTTCAAATTTTGAAGGTAATTTACAGGTTCATCCTTCATCAAAAAATGCAAATAGCAAACAGCGAGGAGTTAGAGGCGAAATGAGCGTTATTAAGACCAATTTTACTGGGTATGTTAGATTGGGGGAAGCCCCTAATTAGAGTGAAGAGATGTAGGTACGAAATATGTTTAACATATCGGATACAAAACTCTAGCTCCGACGTTAGCGGAACAAAAGCCTATAAATATTAGAAACTGCTCAAGCTAAATCTCGCCTCGACGCAAAATCTGCCACAGATGCAATCATTAGGACAGTTTCTAATATATAAAAAAACGAGGTAGTGGTAGTGGTGTGTACACTTTTGTGGTCAAGTTGGCAAATATCTGCAGTATTTTTTTCTTTGTTCGGTTGAAGGAAATACTTGCTTCTGAAGTACTTTAAAACCCAATAAAATACTAGACGTTACTTAAAGTAAATAGCCGGCATATCTGCTACTTTTGATTTCTGGAGGGAGCTTAACAGAATAGAGATCCTTGAAAAACTTATAATGGGTTTTAATTACACTTACTAAATACAGGGGCCGACCTAGACCAGAGGAAACAACACTATTTCAGGGGATATGTGCGCGGTAATCCATATTTTGCAACTCACGGATTGCTAGAAAGCATTGTACAGCGTTGCACGTAATAATGCTGATAGTTGGTCACTAGGAACAATTCATGAACGCGAAATGTTACTGAACGCAAAATTTACACTAATCCAATCTTTCTAACCATAGCAGAGGTAATAAATAGTACTACAGAATAAGAAGTTCGTAAATGGGCTCTACATTTAATCCTACGTTGGATTAACGCAGAACTTAGGTCGCTTGCTTACAGCAACAAATATCACACATGTACTACTGAAACGGGTATTTTTCGATGGTCTTCTTGGTTACAGTTTTCCACTTCAAGCTGGGCTTGACGGCCTTACCACTACTGTATATTGTATATATTTGCAGTTTACACATTGGATGCTGGCTCAAAACAGAAAAGTAAGCAAAAATATTCAATGCAACTATTTAAAAGCGATTACGCGCAGGCAGTGATATGGCCACCCAGAGCTGTCGGCACGTTAAGCACCCACTGCAAATCTGGCAGTCAGCCAAGCTTACTAAGCTTTCGAAAATGAATCACGTGCCCTTCTATTAATGAAAAAAAATCGAAATCGAAAGCTCCCGCCGAGCGAAGTGAAGGGGAATACTACCCGTCCCCCCCCCCCCCTTTATCAATGTACCGTGGTCGGTAGCTCTCCGCATCCGTCCAGATTAGATATTAGTTTCTTACACTTGACTCGAATACTGTTAAGTAAAACAAACTTTAGAATTACTCCATCACAAGTACTCTTTATCGCATGCTCTTTTCATTTTTACAGGGTTATGTCTTCTAAAGATTTTAAATATATAAATGATACATTAATTTAAACCCCGCCGAGCGAAGCGAGGCGGCCCACGCTCCAGCTCGGCTAAAAAGTGCACAAAGAGCCCCGCAAGCTCTGCTCTAGACCCCAGTGTCGTTCCGAAACTCAAACTTCATCGTTCCACCTGCTCTCGTCTCCTTCGTAGCGCGATGCAACTGCACGAATTCGTCCACTACTTAATCTGCTAAAGATTACAGGGGGTGCTACGTTGAGATGATGCGTGACGTTGCACTTGATGAGTGCAGTGTTGCTGGCAGGTCACAATTCGTCACACATAGGAGCACTGATGCATCCAACAGTGTGGTAGTCCCATTGTCCCCTTGACGCTCAAGCTCTCGAATGTAGAATGTTGCAGGCTTGGCGTTGCCGAGAGCATGGTTGCGGTTCTCCGTTCGGCTTGTATAATGAACAACTTGCTGTAGACTCGGTATTATGTAGAGTTATAACACACAAGCTACTGGGAGCTTTCTGAAAAGATAAAAATCAAGTGTGTGATAGCCAAATATGTACCTTGTCCAGTAAAAAAAATAACCCCAAAAGGTTTTAAACAGGTTAGTACAAATACCCCGCCAAAGCGAAGCGCAGGCGGAAAGGCCCTAGCAAGGAGGGTTAAAACCTAAACTACCGCCGCGTAGCGGCGGCGCTCGGCTAGTAATACCGGTATCTGCACCTTCACCTTCAGATCAGATCGGAAAATCTGTAACGCTATCCGCATACATGTAAGCATATCACATGTATTAGTACATGTACAAACAACACACAGTACTTCACAGATTCAAACCGCAAAACCTGGCAAAATACCAAACTAAATTTCAAACATCAAATCTTATATACCTCGTTGCATTGTAGGGATACAAGCTTGTCATGCGCTCGGCATGAATAAATAACGAAGGAATAGTACTTCAGAGCGGCGTCTGCTTAGAATGCATCAACCTCGGCGTGGCACGTCGGGCATCGCATCTCCTCGTTCAGTTTCGCCACAATGCACTCGTCGTGAAATTGGTGGCCGCACGACAGCGTTGTCGTGTAGCTCAACACGCTGCTGCGGCGGCCCGACGAGCTGCTGTGGAAACTGTCCGTCTCCGAAGACGTCGACGCACCGAACGCCTCGCCGTCTAGACTCGAGCTGCACAGAGTGCACGCGACCACTGCATCCTCCGCCTCGTCCGCTAGATCGTCACCCTCGTCCGACGTCAACGACATTGACGAACACACACTGTCACGCAGGTTGCCAAGGTTGAAGCTACTGCTACTGCTGCTGCACAGTCCGTTCAGCGGGTGGCGCTTGTCACTCACGTCGCCCAGTACGAAATCTGCCACCTGCTGCGTTATGCTGCTGGCCACAATGGAGCACGCTGCCGCGTTCTGCCGGTTCACAACGAACTTCTGCAACGACGTCAGCACGTGCTCCAGTGCGGCGCGCCGCTTCTCAACGGCGCAGTCGCTGTGGCCGCCGAGTCCGAACAACGACACGGATGCCGGGAAGTAGCTCTTGACGAATGTATAGAGCCACGGACACTCGGCCTGACAGAAGTGGCCTAGACGCAGCGCCGCCAGAAGCTGCGTCTGGAAGGACTTGTACTCGTCGAACGAGCGCGCCTTGCGCCAGCGGATCTGCGAGGCGGCGTGCTCCACGTGCAGTTCGTAGCGCACGTCGCGCTTGCTCAGGCGCACCGCCGAGACGCGCAGCGAGAGCTGCTCGAGTAAAGCTGCAAGTGGAGGTAGCGTCGTTGGTGCCGTGTGCTTCCTGGTAGACGACAGGCGATAGTTCGAGCGGCGATGATAGGGGCGAAGATGATGGCGCGCTGACATGGTTGCACTTTTGGCACCGGGCACAACTTGGAATGCGGTTCTTAGCTCTAGTTTCGGACACTGTGGATGCACTCGCTAAAGATTTGAGTGTGTATTTGCACGCGCAACTGTGGAAATGCCTTTTTCCACGATCAAGCCGACTTATGCTGTGGCGACTGGGTTAATGCGGTGTGCGTGGGACGACTGGGGCAATTGGAGTAATCTCACGGCTTCGCATGTATCGCCGATCGCTTGTGTATGTCAGCGAAGCATCCTGCTGTGAGCATCGCTGAATTTGCCGGCTTAAAGTATCTCGCTTGAATGCGCGGACATCTTCAAGAAGAACGGCACCAGGGTCTATCAGCGCCGTCGGTCACTTACTCAGCAATACTCCACGGTGGAGACCACCACCTTCGAAGCTTTATCGGAGCGGAACAGGCCGGTAAAGTTTAGCCTGAACGGGCAAATCGGAGCCACCCGTCGCGGCGTTGAGGGACCACGGACACCGCCGCACTGGCGGTTTGCGGTGGACTCCGCGAGTTACCTGGCCGCCACTGCCATCATCGAGAGGAGCATCCGTCGTCTCTTGGCGAAATCCCGCAGCCCTGCGAAGACGCTTGCCAGTCGCAAGTTGCGACGAAGTATTCATTCATGTAGCCATCGCGGCAGCGACCCTGTTCGCCGAGCAGGGGCTATGCGGCGATTGGCGCAAATATCGCAATAAGTCGCTAGAATGATGGTCAAACCTAAATTCTCTGCTGGATTTAATAGTATTTGAGGAGGAAGGTCATCGTGTTACACAGGTATAATGACCAATAGAAGTCGTTTGATGTTTATTAGTTGGGACGGCTGCATTAGATATCACAGGAAGCTCAAAAATATGGCATATCTATTTTAATATGCAATAGAAGAGCATGTGATGCCAAGGCTTACGCAGGCGAGTGCGCATGGGACGTACAGATTACGCACGTTCGGTTTCTGCTGGAAGGTCTCGATTACGCCGAGACTCGCCAGCCAGCGAGGGCTGCGATGGAGAGTGACACAGCCCGCTCCATCCACCATTTCCCAATTGGCCAGCTATCGCATTGCTACCATTCCACAGCATGCAGACAGCCCACCACCAAATGTATCACCAGCACCGCCACTCGAGCACAGGCTCATCCAACGGAGCCGCCTCAGTCTCTGGCCGCAAGCGCACGGCACCAACGACGCTACCTCCACTTGCAGCTTTACTCGAGCAGCTCTCGCTGCGCGTCTCGGCGGTGCGCCTGAGCAAGCGCGACGTGCGCTACGAACTGCACGTGGAGCACGCCGCCTCGCAGATCCGCTGGCGCAAGGCGCGCTCGTTCGACGAGTACAAGTCCTTCCAGACGCAGCTTCTGGCGGCGCTGCGTCTAGGCCACTTCTGTCAGGCCGAGTGTCCGTGGCTCTATACATTCGTCAAGAGCTACTTCCCGGCATCCGTGTCGTTGTTCGGACTCGGCGGCCACAGCGACTGCGCCGTTGAGAAGCGGCGCGCCGCACTGGAGCACGTGCTGACGTCGTTGCAGAAGTTCGTTGTGAACCGGCAGAACGCGGCAGCGTGCTCCATTGTGGCCAGCAGCATAACGCAGCAGGTGGCAGATTTCGTACTGGGCGACGTGAGTGACAAGCGCCACCCGCTGAACGGACTGTGCAGCAGCAGTAGCAGTAGCTTCAACCTTGGCAACCTGCGTGACAGTGTGTGTTCGTCAATGTCGTTGACGTCGGACGAGGGTGACGATCTAGCGGACGAGGCGGAGGATGCAGTGGTCGCGTGCACTCTGTGCAGCTCGAGTCTAGACGGCGAGGCGTTCGGTGCGTCGACGTCTTCGGAGACGGACAGTTTCCACAGCAGCTCGTCGGGCCGCCGCAGCAGCGTGTTGAGCTACACGACAACGCTGTCGTGCGGCCACCAATTTCACGACGAGTGCATTGTGGCGAAACTGAACGAGGAGATGCGATGCCCGACGTGCCACGCCGAGGTTGATGCATTCTAAGCAGACGCCGCTCTGAAGTACTATTCCTTCGTTATTTATTCATGCCGAGCGCATGACAAGCTTGTATCCCTACAATGCAACGAGGTATATAAGATTTGATGTTTGAAATTTAGTTTGGTATTTTGCCAGGTTTTGCGGTTTGAATCTGTGAAGTACTACAGATAAACCTCCCATAGATAATACAGCCCGTAGAACAGCTTTTGATCAAGTATAGCAAGTTGATCATGTTAAGGCGGTTGATGTGGTGAACATTCATGATATTTAGAGGAATTCGAGCAAAATACTTCAAATATGGAAATTTATAGAAATATCTGACGGTACTCCAAGGCCTCTACTGTGACCCTTTTAGAGGCTGATTTCCGATGAAAACTGCTTAGAGTGGGCGGGCAAGTGATTTCATGCCAGTTTGTACCCTTATTCTCACCAACACCTGTGATTTTGACCTCATTTGACTGTTTTTTTTTCTATCATCACGTTGTATCGAGTTTCAAGTTAGACAGTATTATCAAGGCAGCATACAAAAAGCAAGTCTACCAGTCCGGTGGAATCAAAACCTATCAGCTAGTACAGGATATCACGATATACGAGCTCATCTTAGACAGGTTCATCTGTACTAGGTTACCTGCGTGTTGTTTGTACATGTACTAATAGTAGTACAGACAATCCTCTCGACCGTGATATCCCAAATAGGCATACTCTCCATATAGGGATACTCTCCATATAGGGATAAAAAATGGGTTCCCGATGATCAACGGTTTATATATAAACTCAAGTCGAATTTCCCTCTTCCCTCTCGACAGTGGTTAGTGATACGAACGGCTGGAAATTCACTAAATAGAGGTCGTTAACTATATAAATTTACGATATGCGGAAGGATGGTCAATGAAGTACATCATTGACTTTGCAGGTTGATGGACGGATTCACAGCCATGTATGTACAGGTGTGGTGCCTTTCTAATAGGTTATTGAGGGGTGGGCTGGGGATAGAGTGTTCGACGGTACTGTTGAGTACCAGGTACACATGTACATGTAGAACCACCCGATTTTACCAACCAGTCAACTGAACAGGCCTCCACCGTTTACCAAGCTCGATTAACCATGGGTCTATGAGCGCATTTAACGTGTGCTCTAACTTATGATCGAATCGCAATAACTCATGATCGAATCATCGGAACCGCCCTGTTCATCCCGCTCAGCCACAACCTACAACTCAGGTTGTACCATCGAAGTGGTATACTCTGGATTGTAATAACTCCTGTTTGTGATAATTTGGTGGTTTCCGAAGCGTCGTCACAGACGAGAGGATTGCCTGTACACGTATGCTGGATAGCGTTATGTTTTTTTTTTTGTGAGAGCAATGGTTTGGTGTTTCCAGCAGCTATACGTGTTGCTCTGCGTACACTATTAATGCATCTGGAGTGTCGAAATCTGGAGATGTCATACGTGTATCTCGTGGCAGGCTCCTTCACTACTTATCTAGCAAACAGAAGAATTGTGCATATACTTCATGCACTACCGGTTCTACTTTTTTACTTTAATGTCGTCGTTCAACGCATATGGAGCTAGCTGCACAAGAGAGAGAAGAGAGTGAGATTTAATAATAATAGTTTATAAAATAGCTGTGGGTTCACTTGGATTTTCCAAGTGAATCCGAGTTGGATTGAATTTCGGTGCAACAGATGTACCAAGATGAGGTTTGTTGTTAGTTCTGATAACTGCAACGTCTCTGGCTATACATGTATTGGATTTTATTTTTCATGCAAGTAGTAAGTACTTGCCCGCTTGGCGCTTATAAATGCCGGCTTGGAGTAATGCTATGACGAGTGCGAATCAAATAAATTTCCAATAGTTAGCTAATTTTTACGTGATCTTCTGGTTACAGAGGACCATCATTTTACGCCCTTCTCGTGACTAGGAGAAATAATCTTTTCTGAGTGGATGTCCACTCAGATTTTTCGCGGAGGCATCAATGGTTTCTTATACGGTACAAGTATTAGACGCAAATGTAATTATTTAAGGTATTTTTTGCAAGGCACAACCATTCAAGTTTATTTTTAAAGAACCCTCTCGTACAATAGCCCCTCGTAAATGTGGTATACACGGACCACCACTCGCTTCATGGGCAAGTCTATATCTAAGGTTGCTGGTGTGTCCGACCCGACTGCTGCTATTAATAATCATTCGCTATGTTACGGGACGGCGTACAGCCAATACAGGCCAAAAAGAGCGACATCGTCAACAACTTATACGGGTCACAGCGGCCACACAACATATAGCTGCAAGAAGTTCGTATTGGGGTGTGCGCGTTTCATTTTCTAGGCGATGCATAAAAAAGAAGAAAACTAAAAATAAAGGGAGTGAGCTATATTATTTTGATTGATTCAAATGATAGTTTAGAACGATAGCGCGCGGGATGCACGCGGTTGTAACTCTGCCATACGTTAAATGGAGTATCAAGCTTCTTGCACGCGTCGTAGATCTTTGCCGAACGTCGCTATGATTGTAATCTTGCAGAAGCTATTACATTTTTTTATTAAACTAATACGTAGTTTTAATAGAGCAGCGATCTTCATAAATTTCTTGGCCAAAATGCTTCTAAAATTCTTGCACTGTCCTTATCTTTCGGTGTCAGCTCGGTCATGGGCGAGTTTTTGGAACCTTTGCCAACAATTCAGAGTGAATTTCGAAGTCTACATGTATTGTCAAATTGGCGCTTGGCGCTAACACAAATCTGAGTGGGTTTGCAGCGAGCTGCTCGGGGAAAATTCTGAGTGGACACACTCAGATAAGATAATTCCTCTGACTAGAAGTGTGTACACGTAGTTTACGACAGGCTCCCCCAAACTATTACTGCTTCATTCGGACCATTTATATATCCCTTGAAGTATTTAGGAATTTTTAAATATAAAAATGACATAACACTTAAAATTTACACAAGGGGATAGAAATTTGTGACTCTAAAGTATCTACTGTGGGAGCCTGTCGTATTCCATATGCGTTGAACACCGATGAACCGGTAGCCCATGGAGTATACGCACAATTCTTCTGTTTTGCCAGATAAGTAGTGAAGGAGCCTGCCACGAGATACACGTATGACATCTCCAGATTTCGACACTCCAGATGCATTAATAGTGTACGCAGAGCAACACGTATAGCTGCTGGAAACACCAAACCATTGCTCTCACAAAAAAAAAAACATAACGCTATCCAGCATACGTGTACAGGCAATCCTCTCGTCTGTGACGACGCTTCGGAAACCACCAAATTATCACAAACAGGAGTTATTACAATCCAGAGTATACCACTTCGATGGTACAACCTGAGTTGTAGGTTGTGGCTGAGCGGGATGAACAGGGCGGTTCCGATGATTCGATCATGAGTTATTGCGATTCGATCATAAGTTAGAGCACACGTTAAATGCGCTCATAGACCCATGGTTAATCGAGCTTGGTAAACGGTGGAGGCCTGTTCAGTTGACTGGTTGGTAAAATCGGGTGGTTCTACATGTACATGTGTACCTGGTACTCAACAGTACCGTTGAACACTCTATCCCCAGCCCACCCCTCAATAACCTATTAGAAAGGCACCACACCTGTACATACATGGCTGTGAATCCGTCCATCAACCTGCAAAGTCAATGATGTACTTCATTGACCATCCTTCCGCATATCGTAAATTTATATAGTTAACGACCTCTATTTAGTGAATTTCCAGCCGTTCGTATCACTAACCACTGTCGAGAGGGAAGAGGGAAATTCGACTTGAGTTTATATATAAACCGTTGATCATCAACCCATTTTTTATCCCTATATGGAGAGTATCCCTATATGGAGAGTATGCCTATTTGGGATATCACGGTCGAGAGGATTGTCTGTACTACTATTAGTACATGTACAAACAACACGCAGGTAACCTAGTACAGATGAACCTGTCTAAGATGAGCTCGTATATCGTGATATCCTGTACTAGCTGATAGGTTTTGATTCCACCGGACTGGTAGACTTGCTTTTTGTATGCTGCCTTGATAATACTGTCTAACTTGAAACTCGATACAACGTGATGATAGAAAAAAAAACAGTCAAATGAGGTCAAAATCACAGGTGTTGGTGAGAATAAGGGTACAAACTGGCATGAAATCACTTGCCCGCCCACTCTAAGCAGTTTTCATCGGAAATCAGCCTCTAAAAGGGTCACAGTAGAGGCCTTGGAGTACCGTCAGATATTTCTATAAATTTCCATATTTGAAGTATTTTGCTCGAATTCCTCTAAATATCATGAATGTTCACCACATCAACCGCCTTAACATGATCAACTTGCTATACTTGATCAAAAGCTGTTCTACGGGCTGTATTATCTATGGGAGGTTTATCTGTAGTACTTCACAGATTCAAACCGCAAAACCTGGCAAAATACCAAACTAAATTTCAAACATCAAATCTTATATACCTCGTTGCATTGTAGGGATACAAGCTTGTCATGCGCTCGGCATGAATAAATAACGAAGGAATAGTACTTCAGAGCGGCGTCTGCTTAGAATGCATCAACCTCGGCGTGGCACGTCGGGCATCGCATCTCCTCGTTCAGTTTCGCCACAATGCACTCGTCGTGAAATTGGTGGCCGCACGACAGCGTTGTCGTGTAGCTCAACACGCTGCTGCGGCGGCCCGACGAGCTGCTGTGGAAACTGTCCGTCTCCGAAGACGTCGACGCACCGAACGCCTCGCCGTCTAGACTCGAGCTGCACAGAGTGCACGCGACCACTGCATCCTCCGCCTCGTCCGCTAGATCGTCACCCTCGTCCGACGTCAACGACATTGACGAACACACACTGTCACGCAGGTTGCCAAGGTTGAAGCTACTGCTACTGCTGCTGCACAGTCCGTTCAGCGGGTGGCGCTTGTCACTCACGTCGCCCAGTACGAAATCTGCCACCTGCTGCGTTATGCTGCTGGCCACAATGGAGCACGCTGCCGCGTTCTGCCGGTTCACAACGAACTTCTGCAACGACGTCAGCACGTGCTCCAGTGCGGCGCGCCGCTTCTCAACGGCGCAGTCGCTGTGGCCGCCGAGTCCGAACAACGACACGGATGCCGGGAAGTAGCTCTTGACGAATGTATAGAGCCACGGACACTCGGCCTGACAGAAGTGGCCTAGACGCAGCGCCGCCAGAAGCTGCGTCTGGAAGGACTTGTACTCGTCGAACGAGCGCGCCTTGCGCCAGCGGATCTGCGAGGCGGCGTGCTCCACGTGCAGTTCGTAGCGCACGTCGCGCTTGCTCAGGCGCACCGCCGAGACGCGCAGCGAGAGCTGCTCGAGTAAAGCTGCAAGTGGAGGTAGCGTCGTTGGTGCCGTGCGCTTGCGGCCAGAGACTGAGGCGGCTCCGTTGGATGAGCCTGTGCTCGAGTGGCGGTGCTGGTGATACATTTGGTGGTGGGCTGTCTGCATGCTGTGGAATGGTAGCAATGCGATAGCTGGCCAATTGGGAAATGGTGGATGGAGCGGGCTGTGTCACTCTCCATCGCAGCCCTCGCTGGCTGGCGAGTCTCGGCGTAATCGAGACCTTCCAGCAGAAACCGAACGTGCGTAATCTGTACGTCCCATGCGCACTCGCCTGCGTAAGCCTTGGCATCACATGCTCTTCTATTGCATATTAAAATAGATATGCCATATTTTTGAGCTTCCTGTGATATCTAATGCAGCCGTCCCAACTAATAAACATCAAACGACTTCTATTGGTCATTATACCTGTGTAACACGATGACCTTCCTCCTCAAATACTATTAAATCCAGCAGAGAATTTAGGTTTGACCATCATTCTAGCGACTTATTGCGATATTTGCGCCAATCGCCGCATAGCCCCTGCTCGGCGAACAGGGTCGCTGCCGCGATGGCTACATGAATGAATACTTCGTCGCAACTTGCGACTGGCAAGCGTCTTCGCAGGGCTGCGGGATTTCGCCAAGAGACGACGGATGCTCCTCTCGATGATGGCAGTGGCGGCCAGGTAACTCGCGGAGTCCACCGCAAACCGCCAGTGCGGCGGTGTCCGTGGTCCCTCAACGCCGCGACGGGTGGCTCCGATTTGCCCGTTCAGGCTAAACTTTACCGGCCTGTTCCGCTCCGATAAAGCTTCGAAGGTGGTGGTCTCCACCGTGGAGTATTGCTGAGTAAGTGACCGACGGCGCTGATAGACCCTGGTGCCGTTCTTCTTGAAGATGTCCGCGCATTCAAGCGAGATACTTTAAGCCGGCAAATTCAGCGATGCTCACAGCAGGATGCTTCGCTGACATACACAAGCGATCGGCGATACATGCGAAGCCGTGAGATTACTCCAATTGCCCCAGTCGTCCCACGCACACCGCATTAACCCAGTCGCCACAGCATAAGTCGGCTTGATCGTGGAAAAAGGCATTTCCACAGTTGCGCGTGCAAATACACACTCAAATCTTTAGCGAGTGCATCCACAGTGTCCGAAACTAGAGCTAAGAACCGCATTCCAAGTTGTGCCCGGTGCCAAAAGTGCAACCATGTCAGCGCGCCATCATCTTCGCCCCTATCATCGCCGCTCGAACTATCGCCTGTCGTCTACCAGGAAGCACACGGCACCAACGACGCTACCTCCACTTGCAGCTTTACTCGAGCAGCTCTCGCTGCGCGTCTCGGCGGTGCGCCTGAGCAAGCGCGACGTGCGCTACGAACTGCACGTGGAGCACGCCGCCTCGCAGATCCGCTGGCGCAAGGCGCGCTCGTTCGACGAGTACAAGTCCTTCCAGACGCAGCTTCTGGCGGCGCTGCGTCTAGGCCACTTCTGTCAGGCCGAGTGTCCGTGGCTCTATACATTCGTCAAGAGCTACTTCCCGGCATCCGTGTCGTTGTTCGGACTCGGCGGCCACAGCGACTGCGCCGTTGAGAAGCGGCGCGCCGCACTGGAGCACGTGCTGACGTCGTTGCAGAAGTTCGTTGTGAACCGGCAGAACGCGGCAGCGTGCTCCATTGTGGCCAGCAGCATAACGCAGCAGGTGGCAGATTTCGTACTGGGCGACGTGAGTGACAAGCGCCACCCGCTGAACGGACTGTGCAGCAGCAGTAGCAGTAGCTTCAACCTTGGCAACCTGCGTGACAGTGTGTGTTCGTCAATGTCGTTGACGTCGGACGAGGGTGACGATCTAGCGGACGAGGCGGAGGATGCAGTGGTCGCGTGCACTCTGTGCAGCTCGAGTCTAGACGGCGAGGCGTTCGGTGCGTCGACGTCTTCGGAGACGGACAGTTTCCACAGCAGCTCGTCGGGCCGCCGCAGCAGCGTGTTGAGCTACACGACAACGCTGTCGTGCGGCCACCAATTTCACGACGAGTGCATTGTGGCGAAACTGAACGAGGAGATGCGATGCCCGACGTGCCACGCCGAGGTTGATGCATTCTAAGCAGACGCCGCTCTGAAGTACTATTCCTTCGTTATTTATTCATGCCGAGCGCATGACAAGCTTGTATCCCTACAATGCAACGAGGTATATAAGATTTGATGTTTGAAATTTAGTTTGGTATTTTGCCAGGTTTTGCGGTTTGAATCTGTGAAGTACTGTGTGTTGTTTGTACATGTACTAATACATGTGATAAGCTTACATGTATGCGGATAGCGTTATAGATTTGGACGGAAAGATGTGACACTCAAGGTTTTTCTATTGTATGGTCTCCGGTATGGACAAAAATGTATGACACTGACTGAATAAGATTTGTTTTTACCAATCATAAGCAACAAATTAATATTTACTTAGCTCCAATGAATTGTATTTTGATACTAGTAAATATGTGGCACTAAAGATCCGCTTTATTCCACGCTCGTTTAATACATTCCTCGCTAACGGAATCCTACGCGGCAGCAACACGATCGACCAGGCGCTTACGTTTTTCCGGAGCAGTCAGCTGCTGGAGTTTGACAAGGCGCTCACGGAGTGGGACGCCACCACCACTGGAGCTGACGATGTCAAGCTCGAATGATAGTGTAAGCGACCGTCGTTTCTGCTTAAATGGGCCCATCACACCAACGTCTAAGGGCTGGAGCACTGAAGTGGTGTTCTTTGGCAATGGAACTACTTCAGAAGTTCGTCACAATACGGAAACATGTTTAGTCTTCCTTGTCCACCTACAGTACATTTTGAATTTTTTCTTTTTGCTGTAGGCTTCTCTAATTGCCGCTTCGTTTTTTAGCCAAGCATGTATTGCTGTTCTTGATTTAATTCCATGCATCTCTGCAGCTTTCGTTATAGAGATGCCGGAGTGTACATCGTCTAGAGCTTTTACCTTCATCGCATTTGGATACGCATTCCGCCGATTAAGAATACTCACAGCGACCACCTCGTGAACAATGACTTCGTCATCGTCATCGTCATTGCTGTAAGTACTCTGTGCGCTTTGCGCGATGTCCTCACCAACCCTCCAAACTCGCAGTCGCGTTAGAGCCTCGTCCTCAGCCCCCTCCATCCAACATGTACCTTGTGGAGGATATTTATGAGTGGCGGTCGTGCCTGATCTGACCCCCTCGCTCTTTTTGAATAAAATGTGTGTACGTGTCTAAAACCTTACATGCTGATTAAACCTCAAGTGTCATAGATTTTCGTCCGTCACATCTTTCCGTCCAAATCTGTATGTTTTTTTGCGTGAGCAATGGACGCCACCATAAGAGCCGATATGTCGAGGCCTTTGAGAGTTGATAAACGTGGCATATCTCGGCTCCCGTCTGGTGAGACGTAAATCCGGTCTCAATAAAGCTTTGAGGTAATACCAGCTATGCACCCTACCCTCGGGCAACTACAGTCGTCCCCGCCTAATCTGGAATTGCGATCAGCAATGTACCTTGCAGAGATTATGGATGGGAGCAGCGGAGATTTGTTGCCCACCACAGCATGTACTGATCTAAAGTAAGAATTGGGGATAGTGACATGCACACTTGCTACATCGTAGGAAGCGAGAAGCATGAGTTCAGATTAATACAGTATATTTGGCATCTATGTAAGACCTGTGCGAATCTTGCAACCTTGCAGTTTTTATTGGTCCCACTTTTCCAAATTAGGCGGGGATGACTGTACACAAAATATGTATTGGATTATGTATTGGAAAGTACCTTGAGTCCATCACCTTTCCATCAGCATGCCCCCTCGAATAACCTCTGACATACATCAGAAATCATCGACATTTTGTACCTGTGCAGCTTTTATATTTAGAAACAAATTTAGAGATTGCTTATGGCACCCCCTTATGGTAGTTTTGGGTGGCGTCCATTGGGCTCTTTTTTGCTAGATAAGTCGTGAAGAAGCCTGTACGTATTACATCTCCAGATTTCGACACTCCAGAGGCATTAACAGTGTACGCAGAACACCACGTATAGCTGCTGGAAACACCGAACCATTGGACGCCTGCCAAAAATAGATTAAACAGGTGACTCATCTGCAGCAGATTAGTCGGTTTACTGTTAAGAAGATATATGTTGACTTATCCTTTAACGTTCCACCACAATTAACATCCCAATGCTATCTGCGTTCAAGTGCAAATGCCCTAAATCAGATTGTTGCTATAGATTCCTTCCGTCACCTCGGAATGTACCCGACAATTTACGTTGGACACCACCGAGCTCGACGCACGTTCGAATTTCCTCACTTCCGAATCCGCACGCATCGAGCACGAGTGATGAAAGACGTCGTTTCAGATGCCGTGCTGGTGCTAGCCGAGACCTTCCTGAACCGCGGGAAGAACCTGACGGACGTCCGCCGCGATGTGTACAATGTCCTCGTGGAGGAGGCGTGGAGAGTGGCGATGAGATCCAGGCACTACTTGACAGCGCAGTGCCTGGACACGCCGACGGATTCGGCGTGGATGATATTCTACACGTGCGGCAACGACGTCAATTTCTTGAACGCGAGTAGTCTTACCAGGTACGACTCCACCATGCGTGTAAGAAAAAGCTTGCTAACTATTGCAAGTGTTTAGGTCGTCGTTTCACCAGTTACTTTGTCGGTTCACACGCTACTATCGTATCCCGCGCAGCACGGCTCGAGGCCGCCCGCCCGAGTTGCGGTACCATCACCAGATCCTCGGTCTGGTGTTGTGTTTCTATGTTGGCTCGATGGAGCAGAGCACGTTGTGCATGATGTCTGGCGTCCCGCCAAGCATTCTATTGAGAGCACTTCACCGCGTGGAGGAAGCGCTGTCAAGGGCGCTGGAAAACTACGCTCCTGCACGGATCGCGTGGCCGTCCCCCGCTCGCCAGGTCGAGCTGGCAAAGCTCGTCGAAGCACGCGAGCCGCTGCTCAAGCACACGTTCGGGTTTATATACGGCAAATACTTGAATGTATTCGAAGTAAAGTTCTCATTTATCCTCAAGATAATCTAATCTCTCTATTGCTAATCGTATGCAGGTTCAGCAGCCTTCTAACGCAGACCTGCAGAATGCGATGTGCAACGGGTGGTTGCACTCCGTATTCGTTTCAGGAACGCTTTGTTTTGCGGCGGACGGCTGCCTGATCTGGTGCAAGCATAACTGTCCCGGGTCGTGGAACGACCCCCCGGCGGACATATAACGGGACAACCCCTATTACGGGACAATACATTTCTATTTCAAGACGCTCTTTTGAAACTCAACTGCCATTGGCGAGTATAATCTGATGGACGTCGAGTTGGACCGCTTCGGAAGAGGAAGCACAGGTGACTACTCTCTCTCAAAACCCGGGCAAAACGGACAAACAGTCGCTGATTTACCGATCTCAAAATCGAGATTGCCAAGTTGCGTACACGTCACATGGGGTCTAAGGGTAATCAAGCGGCAGACTTCATGAGAGCGATATCCTTGGTCAAGGACGACGGGATGTCCTTACGCAAGGCTGCGTTGTCGTTCGGCGTACCAAAATCGAGTCTTTATCGTCGCGCGACTGGTCAAGTGTCACTGGATGCAAAACGAGGCCCAGCACCCATTCTATCGCTGGAGGACGCAGAAGGTCTCGTGGAGGTAATCATTTTCCGCTCAAGGCGCGGTATCTGTATCACAGACAACGAGCTGCGTATTCTAGTTCTGGAGATTGCCCAATCGAAAAACGCCGGCATTCCTGAGTCATATCCGTCAAAGGAATGGGTTTCCAGGTTCGTTGCCCGACACAAAGACCGCCTCACTCGTCGGAAAGCCCAGATTCTTGACGTCAAGCGCTTCAATATGTCGACCACAGAGCGTATTCGTGCATTTCATTTAAACCTTAAGGAAACAATGGAAGATCTAGGTGCCGATCAAGTGTGGGACTGCGACGAGACCGGGTTCTGCCCCCAAGGCAGACGAGCTCCCTGCTCAAAAGGGATGAGAGCAAATGTGCTACATTCAAGTGACCGGGATATCATGTCGGTGATGGCGTGTGTGAGTGCCTCCGGTGAACAGATTCCGCCAATGTTCATCTTTTTGGGCATGTACAAGCAACCTGACTGGATGGTGGGCACGATCAAGGTATCCGTATGCGCAGCTTACGGAATCTTCTAACATCAATGGCTTTCACTTTTTAGAGTGGCGTAAGTTCTACAACAACCAAATGACAGCCAAATGCGTGCCACGGCCGGTTTTGCTCATACTCGATGGACATTTCTCTCACGTCAATGGCCCGGTTTTAAAATTACGCCGCGCAGAATGAGATCAATATCTTTGTCCTGCCGTCTCACGCCAGCCACCTCACACAGCCTCTCGACAATGCCGTCTTCTCGGCACTAAAGAGCAACTACGAGACACTTTTGGAGACATTTCCCCTTCGCTACAAGCGTCCTCAACCCACCAAGTACGACCTCGCCGGTTTGGTTAGTGAAGCTTGGAAAGAAGCCGTTACCGCCGATAACTGTGAGAAGGCCTTCATGAACACTGGTATTTTCCCGCTACCTCTTGACGTGATGCTCAACCAAATTATTGGCAGCGAACTAGCTCTAGCCAAACTCCCTAACGTAAACTACGTGCTACAAACCCCCAAGCTAACCGACCGTCAACAGCTGAAACTGAAGAGAGATGGAGTGTCTGTTGATGCCATCGCAGCAGCCTTTATGGGTCTCCAACAGGATGCTCTGCTAGTGCCACAAACGCAGCCGCAACAACCTAACAGGAAAAGAGTCTACACTGAAGGTGGTGTTCTAATGACAGCCCCCGATATGTTAGCAGAAGTCATAAAGATTGAAGAAGAGCGTCGCGAAAAGGCAGCACAGCGAGCCGCACGAGTGGAAGAAAAGGAGGTTAAACGGAAGCTGAAAGCAGCGACAAAACCAGCCACAGTGGCAAGAAAGAAGCGGGCGCCGCGAAAGAAGAAGAACCCCAGCCCGGTCATCGACACTGTAAATACTCAAGTGGTCGCTCAACCTTTTCAGCTTCAAGCTCCATTCATTGGATGGCCCGCGCAGCTTGCCACACCCTTCGATCGCTTTACTCACCTACAGCAAGGCTTAGGGGGGCAATACACGCAGTCATTGTACCATACTAGTGAGCACAATTGTCCTCAATTGCCACCGCAGCAACCGACAGGCTTGATGATGCTTGCTGCATCAATGGAATACCAGGCGACTGTTTGATTTGACTTGACATTTGTATGGTTTGATTGTCCCAGTACTTGTCTACATTTTAGGCATGAAAATGACCACATGCAGGGACCTTTTTAAATGCAAATTCAAAATAGTTTCCATGTTTAATTTGAATGAATAGATACTATCCGCGGCGAGTGTGTTCGATCATCTATGTTTTGGTACCTCGAACGTGATCATTCGATCAATATTGACGAAATTGTGTTCATTTTCCTGAGTCCCCTTTACTGTCCCATTACATGTTCGCCGGCGAATTCCCAACTTCCGAATCCGCGCACGTCGAGCACGAGTGATGAAAGACGTCGTTTCAGATGCCGTGCTGGTGCTAGCCGAGACCTTCCTGAACCGCGGGAAGAACCTGACGGACGTCCGCCGCGATGTGTACAATGTCCTCGTGGAGGAGGCGTGGAGAGTGGCGATGAGATCCAGGCACTACTTGACAGCGCAGTGCCTGGACACGCCGACGGATTCGGCGTGGATGATATTCTACACGTGCGGCAACGACGTCAATTTCTTGAGCGCGAGTAGTCTTACCAGGTACGACTCCACCATGCGTGTAAGAAAAAGCTTGCTAACTATTGCAAGTGTTTAGGTCGTCGTTTCACCAGTTACTTTGTCGGTTCACACGCTACTATCGTATCCCGCGCAGCACGGCTCGAGGCCGCCCGCCCGAGTTGCGGTACCATCACCAGATCCTCGGTCTGGTGTTGTGTTTCTATGTTGGCTCGATGGAGCAGAGCACGTTGTGCATGATGTCTGGCGTCCCGCCAAGCATTCTATTGAGAGCACTTCACCGCGTGGAGGAAGCGCTGTCAAGGGCGCTGGAAAACTACGCTCCTGCACGGATCGCGTGGCCGTCCCCCGCTCGCCAGGTCGAGCTGGCAAAGCTCGTCGCAGCACGCGAGCCGCTGCTCAAGCACACGTTCGGGTTTATATACGGCAAATACTTGAATGTATTCGAAGTAAAGTTCTCATTTATCCTCAAGATAATCTAATCTCTCTATTGCTAATCGTATGCAGGTTCAGCAGCCTTCTAACGCAGACCTGCAGAATGCGATGTGCAACGGGTGGTTGCACTCCGTATTCGTTTCAGGAACGCTCTGTTTTGCGGCGGACGGCTGCCTGATCTGGTGCAAGCATAACTGTCCCGGGTCGTGGAACGACTTCGATACTTCGCTAGGCTTTCGCAGCAAACTACTCGTTCCCGAGTTCTGGCCCGACCCACGTATTTACGTGGTGTCGGACTCGGCGTTCTCGTGCTCATCCGCAATGACCAGCCGGATCTTAACGCCACTAAAAGACGGGAATCTGGATCGTATCCTGCCCTCACTACGGAGCTCTGCAAGAACGCTACACAACGCGATCACCTCTGTCCGCCAGGTGGCCGAGTGGGGGGTGGGAAGCATTGAGAAGGTTTACAGCCGACTCAACCTCCCTTTGCCGTACGTCCCGAAGCTCCGAGATAGCAGAATCAACAACCTATTTCGAATGGCAAACCATCGCGTACGAACGGTCGGCATCTAACAGATTTGAACGACCTTCCTGGGAGAGATGGAAGCACTGTCGATGAAGGAGTAGGTAGTTGAGAGTCTAAAAATGATTTAAGTATTGGCTATTTTGCTAGTGTTTGTTATTTTGCCCTTGTAAAGGTGAAATCAAGCTGCTTGAAGAGCGTTCGAACCGTGTACAAGTAGATAGGACTATTACGTGTCAGTAAAGAAGAAGATGCGCGCTCTCATCGAGTAAAAGTATATTAGACATCCAGTGTTGTAAATGCGAAATCTGGGAGATGCTGCGTTGATTGATTTGTCGATCGTTAGAAAATTGTTACCTATTTCATCTAAGCAACGTTGTCAGCAATATATTGCTTCAATCAAGTGCAATTTGTCTAATGGAATGCTCGAACGGTCGTCAGGAGGAGAAGAAGGCGACCGACGGCGGCGTGGGCTTGCGCGCTATCTCTCGCAACAGCGTCTCCAAACGTATCAATCGTCTCGGAAGCCACCTTAGTAGCCTCCTTGGATGCGGAGCCTTCGCCACGAGGCTTAGTGCTCTTGGGTTGCACCTTTACGGCAGCAGCTTTGGGGTGTGCTTTCGCACAGATTTTTTGCAGTGCCATGGGGCAAGCTAAAGGTTGAAGTGGAGGCCAAGAAGAAGAGCGCGTGTGCTGATCGAGGCACCAACTGTGAAGTGAGCCATTGCGACGCGTTCTTGCAGCTAGTCGATGTCGTGCGACTTGGAGACTGATAGTTTACGACTCGCCCCCCCCCCCCCCCTCATTCAAATTGGTCGGTAAACCGAGCCTACGTGTGTGTGTTGGGGGAGGGAGGGTCACTCTTCGGAACGCCTGGTACTTGATACCAGGTGCTCTATAAGCCAGCCATTGGATAACTACATAGCTTTACTATGGCTGACTTATAGTTCGTATTGAAACTCAAGCTTAGCATACCTATAAATGCACTCAGTTTAAAACTAACCTTTTAACTGGTTTCTCCGTCCCTTTGACAAAAGACCTGTAAACTACCGTTCACTAACTCCTTGGCACAATTATACGGCCACATCTTTGAGTGCCCATAAATCGGTCATTTTTCATCTGATGGTGCGGCTTTAACAGATGCCTAAAACCACACGTATAAATGGCTAGGTGTGCTAGCGCTCGCAGTTTTGCACTTTATAGGGTAGCTTACATACAATAAAGAGATTTGTCAAGGTGGATGCAATTTATGGCCACCATCGGTACCACACAATCCTATATAAAAATATGGAAATTGGCTAGACTAGGAATGTGTAAGAGGAGAGTTTTAGTAGGCAATTAAATGAACAATAGAGACTCGAGAGTCGGTAGCAGTCACATCGTGGTGTCAAAGGCAGGTATATCATCGATGTGGTACGGTAGTATCGTCGGCTGAAAGGCATTGCACAAGAAATTAAGTCAAAAGGAAAAATGGCAACAACAATACGGTATTATCTATATGATTTGCTATAACAATACGCGTCATGGGTGGGTGTCCAAAGATGAAGTCTAGATTCATCGAATACCAGCACTTGGAAGGCACTGGTAGGCTCATCAACGGAGCCGAAGCGTGCCCTGCGGGTTTTACCTGCTGGTATGTTTCGCATGTCTTCACGTACCTGGCGGCTTGAGCCCAAAATATGTACCCAAGTTTTCGCGAGGGCATACTTTATGGCGCGGTGTTCCTTGACGTGAACAGGATAGCTCCGTTTGGCTGCCTTAAGCTGCCTGGACTGGAACGTGATGTCTCGTTGTGTCCGGATTCGTCGTTCTGCAGCAATGCGCAACCTATCGCATAGTATCGTAGATGATGCTGATCAGTTTCGTCTTGTCCGGCAAGGTCAGGGCCGGTGCTTCCTAATGACCGGTCTTGGGCTATCAAAGGCGGCCTGGTGCTCCCGCTACAAGCGCCAGTCGGCGTCTATCTTCAGGAGATTCGACAAGGGTTTAGCCAGACCCGGGTACCCTACGCTGTACTTGTGGAGATATTTAGCTAAGTCCATCCACTTCCGTGGATACTTCTGGGTCTAGGTGTCGGCCACGCTTCAATGGCCTTCGCCAATCCTGTGTCGGCTCGACGGTCTGACGAAGCAATCGAGAACCTGAATCTCTGGTGACGCGAAGACGCATTTGTCGATGTTGGCGTTGAATTTGTTGGGGGATCGCATGACCTCCCACATTCGACGGAGGTTCCCCAAATGCATCTCCATGACCGTCTTGCCGCTTATGCACGGCTAGGGACGAATATGTCGTCGACGTACGTCTATACGAACGTACGTAGAGGCCTGAAAAGCTGCGTAACCAAGCGATTTAACACTGGGGCATAAGACAGGACCTGCGGCATGACCAGCCACTCCCAAAGCATGCCGCTTGGAGTTCTCGCCGCAGTGAGCGGGGTTTCGCACTCACGCATCAGGGTCTGGTCAGCTCCGGCGCGCTGTACAGCACGCAGCCGGCTATGTTGTGTAAAACACACCTCTGTCATGCAGGAACACGCCAGAAACTTAATAGCACACTTCCGCACCAACAACACCTACTGGGTTCCGATAACTTAGTCAGGCTTTAATGTGGGTATAAAACCTGAAGACCCAGGAACTACCCTACCAGATTGGGGTTTTCTCTGTGTACCGTGTGTCCTGCTAAGCAAGCCACCGACGACTCAACACTACTAGCCACGAGCAAAGGCTAGAGTCTTCTTTCTCTCTCAAATATACCCCGCGGTCCCTATAAAGATAGGGGACCGGACGTGTTTCAGACCTGACACGGGGGTATTGGAGCTATACTCCGATCGGTAAGTAATATATGGATAGCGTACAAGCTTATCCAGCACACAGTGATGACTCGCTATCAAATACACGGTCAATTCTACCCTCTGTCTCTTGGCCCTGCCGGGATGAACACTAAGCTACCACCAGTAGGAGTGTTCACCGACAGTCACATCCAGGCTACCGGAACTATCCTGCCACTACCGTGTACTTACCGATAGTCGGACGTGCCCTTGTGTGGTTGAGAGTAAATGCTGTTCTGTTTGTTTGAGCACTAAGGCTCTTAATCTAATATCTAATCCTACTATCTACCTATACAAATGTCTAATCAAACCTTGTCCGTTATGGATCTTGAGCTCTTACCGACGACTCGAAAGGTCGTTGGAGCTTGAACTATCGCAACTTGTCGTCGGAAGGTCGTTGGATCTTGGTCAATCAAAGCTCTTGTCTTTTGCGGTCTTCCCAGGCTGTAAAGTCGCTCGCACACACTGATTGGCCACCCAGCTTGCCGAAAATGTCATTACCGACGACTCGTCAGCGACTTGAAGCTCTGTCGACTCCGGGAGAATTCCGCTGATCTCCGACCCCGCGGGTTTAACCCTGGCGTCACACGGCCCGTCACGGCTCAGCTCCTTGTCCCGTGGCTCCCGGCTGGAATGCCACGTCGCTTCGTCACCAGGATGAGTTTTGGCCAATCAGTGCGAGTTGTCGGGACAGCCGTAACTTGACATAATGATGTCCGTCGAATCTCGTACCAACGGTGTCATCATCTTTGAAGGGGTCGGATACGCCAGTTGGCATTCAGTGCTTTGAGTGTCAGCTCAAACGTCAAACTCTACACCACAACTGTCTTCACGGCGACCCAAGCCACGGCACTGGTGAGTATCGTTGTGCTCCAGTCTTCCTTCAGCTGCACTGACGTTTCACCTCCTCCGTATGCTGCTCCTCTCGCCACCATCAGATCTTCATGTCGGCAAGTGAGCGTCACTGCGTGGTTGTTCGCGATTTTGCCGTTGAGCGCTACGCTGACCTCGGCTGTTCGTCATTATAGTCTCTGGATACGGTTTCAGCTGGTCGAGATCCACCGAAAGCAGATACGCCACCTGCGGATTCGCCTGCATCGTTGCCCGCACCACTGGCGTCATACCATGCTACTGCGCCTGACCCGCCGACGGTATGTTCTTCCTTTTGTTGGTATGAACTGCTGGAGCTGTTGTCTAATTCCAGCTCGTACGTGCATCTAGAGCCCGATGACTCTGCAGGACGCCGCGAACCACAGCATCTCCCGTCCGTTTCTGCTGCGTCTTGTGCAGGACGCCAGTGATACGGTCGCTAACCGAGTCGTCGGCGTGCTGTCTACTCAGCTCGAGACTCTCGGGCACGTTACTGTTGGGCTGCAGCTTGCTCCGCCGGTTCGAGGGAATCGCGCTATGCGCCAGAGGTTCGAGAAATCTGGTGACCTCTCCGAAGTCGTCCTTTCCGTAGTTCCAGACCAAGACGACGTCGCTGCCACGGTTGCTGCGGACGATGACTTGGCGAAGCTTCGTTCCCAGCTCCATTCCACTCGCTACGCTCAAGAGACCGCCGAATCTTCACTTACCAAAGAGATCTTGTGTCGCGAGAGTGCTCAGAGTACCTGCAGCTCGGCTCCTAAGAAGCTTGAGCTGTGTCAGAAAGAGGTCAAGCGACTTCGCAATCACGAACGCTCCCTTATGGTGGATCAGGACGCTTTCAACGCGCAAGTTGATGGCCACAACGAAATCTATCAACGTCCGCAGAACCGCATCCGTAGGGCTGAAGAAGATTCCCAGCGCCTAGTGCAGTCACTTGATCGCCAAAAAGAGATCTTCAAGGCCACGGTGGCTACCAATACTGAGCACGTCCGCTGTCTGCATCGCGTGCTTGCGGAATCCGACGATTGCCGATGATTCGGCGGAACGCGTCTCAAGCGTCGGAATGAAGATCTTCGTGAACAAGTCAAGCGCTTGTCAAATGCAAACCGGACTCTCCGAGCGCACGTCAAGTTGGAAGGGATGGATCCCAATGTCTTGGTGCTCGTTCTAGAAGGTTCGTCGCATCCTTGTTTTTCATGGCAGATGTCTCAGTGTCTTGACTCATCCGCATCTGACTTAGGGCTCTCGACTGGTGAATTGATCTGGGTGCTGCTTGACGTGAGTGGGCAGACTCAGTCCATCCTTCGTCGCCTCCACGACACAGCTGATGCGTCGGCTTCGGCTGAGGAGATCGCTGCTGGTCTTGCATCGTGGCTCATCGTGAAGGTGATAATCTCGACTCGTTGCCAGAGGTTCAAGAGGCCGTAGCGCAGCATACTTCACCCGGTACGTCGTATGTCGAAGTCCAACGAAGTAATTCAAAGCTCAAGGCCCTACCTTCAGCTTTCTGCAAACGTCTGCGCGAGGCTTCCCCAAGTGATGCTGATCCGTCGGCACCGTCTCCGAATCGTGTAGCTCGCGACAAACAACCTGTTTCCAAGCCACAGCGTAAGCCGCCAGCTCCAGCCGCTACTTCTCGTGCACAGGCACCAACTGCTCCGGTCAGAGCTTCTGAAAAAAAAAATCGTGAGGCGGTCGCAGTCGGGCCCTAAGAAGAAGACCACGACTCCTGCCAAGTCCACGTCACAGGACCAGTCTGCAAGACCTCCTAGTGATGAGAAGCAAGTTCCAGTCACCCAGTCTCCAACTACACCATCTTCGTCATCCGCCGAGCACTCATTCATCTTTCCATCACCCTCGGTCTCTTCATCCAAGGATAGTGAGTCTTCGGTCGATGAAGTTGTTCCCCAGTGTCCACGCGTTACTCCGAGGTTAACTGAGTTTTCGAAAGGCGTGCCACCGACTCCTGCTCCAATCACTGCTCCTCCTGCTGACCGAGCTGCTGCTCCAGCTACGGTTCCAATCGTTGCTCCTCCGGCCGCTAATTGTTGTTCCGGACGGGTCGCCCAGTTCGTCAACAGGCTGCTCGTTCGTCCTTCCGTTCGTCATTGCTCAGCTTACCGTCTCTGCTGTGTCGGAGTCTCGGCAGTCATCGGAGTCTGCATCGGAGCCATCTACTGCTGCCGCCGAAGCTGAACGCGCAATTCAAGCGCTACGAGACTCGCTGCTGGTGGCCCAAGAAGTTGCAGCTCGTGATGACTCGGACTCTGACGCTGAATCTACCGGGACTTCGTTTTCGACTCTGATGATAATCTCGAACCTGACATTCCTGCTGACCCATTTGTCCAGCCCTCGGCTGTTCCTCTCCCTGGAAATAGTGAGGTCCCGACTGTTGATAGTGAATTTTTCGGCCCAGTTAGAAACCCTGAATTCGGATCAGCAGGATGTTAACACCGGTTCTGTATCTGAGGGAGGCCATGCCACACCAGCTGTTACGGAGACTATTCCTTCTCCTGCACTCATAGGCCGAGTGGTGTCTGTCTCGCGCCGTCTCCTCGTGGTACTCAAGTCGTCGCTACGCTGTCTTCGACTCCTGACTCTGACTGTCAGTCACGGCGTCATCTTACGCCACTCCCGGCACCCATTCGAGGTACGCCACCACTCGTGCGTTTCTCCAAGCAGGTAGCCAAGTGACTACACCATCCTTGAAGCCCCCTTTCACTCTTCGTGGTGCATCTAAATGCTGGATCCAGATCCTGAATCATTGGCCACCTTCTCCGCCGCCCTCAAAGATCAAGCTTGCTTGCTGCGCCAAATACATTCGAGCTTTCGCGGATTTTCGGAACCCCGATCACCCATGGCAACGTGTTTGTCATCGGTTTCCTCGGCATGCTTGCCTCCTTGATACCCAAGGCTTCGACACTGCTGCTCCTTTCGCAGCGAGCTCCTCCGCTACTTCGGTCCAAGGCGTATTGGCGCAGTTGTCGTGGGGATGGTCCTGACGACGACGTTGATCTCGGTATTCACTCAGTGGGAACGCGATCATTGGATTTCAGCTCGTGCCGTCGAATTATTCTTGGAATCCTTGCTGAAGACACATAAAAACGGACATTACTAAGGCTGCTCACAAACATGCTTTGGACGAAGCTCGAGAGACGTGGGATGAAACACACGCTAGTCGGAATAAGCGTGTTGATCGACTCCGCGTCAAAATTGTTTACAAATTGTGGAAGTGGTGTGTCAGTGCCGACAGCCAGTCTAATGACATCATCCCGGAGTTCTTGTTCGAGCTGCCAATGCCGGGGTACTCCTTTGAGTATCTCACATGGGTACCCAAGAACTCGAACTGGCTTGAGAACATTCCGCCGTTGGATACTACGGAGCCGTGGCGTATCGGATGCGTTGAAACACCTGCGTTGCACCCATACAACACGACTTTCATGCCGTGCAATGCTAATTTTCCGCTACTCGTTCCTACTGGAGAGACTCGTGAATCTGTTGGCCGTCAGATCAAAGTGAACCCGCTCTTATCCAACACCGAGATCTCTGAACTGGGATGCTGACTTCAGAGTGATCCCGGCAGCAGCTGCTTCTGTTGATCAAGAAGAACCAACGTCTGGAGCTGCTACCGAAAAATCGCCAGTCGTCAATGATGCTGATCCCCTCCAGTTCTTCGCTCGGGTGGCTACTTATGTCGAGCCGGGCGAAACTGCAGTGTCTTCGGCGACGTAGCTCACCTCTTGCTGTCAGTGTGTTTCTTCGAGCTCCAACCGTCTCAGTTGCAGTATTAGTCGAATAGTCGTAGGTCGAGCTCAAATATCTTTTTTGTCGTTTCGTGTTCTTGATGTTATACATTACGCAATGACAGTCTGCGGTAGCTTTCTTCGTCTGTAGTACCATTTGAAAACGGTGTTCACACCTATTCTGTCGCAAGTAGTCGTAGAGTAAACCGCCAAACGAGAGATTTGACATCGATTCTCGCGTAGGCTCGTCATAACCAATCCGCTTCACCTTGAACTCGCGGACAGCTCTTCAAGTAGTCGTCGTGAGTGGTGTCCTGTCATCAAGAATCGCCTCGACTTCATACTCGCCTGCTAGTTGATCTGGTTGCCAGCTATCTCCGGGTAGCAATGCTTCGTCCAAGTCGAACCTTGAGTCATCGGCGACACCCTCTGTCAACTTAACCGTAGGTCTACTCTTGAATTCGCAAACTGGTTTCAGTCTGGAAACATGCAACACAGGATAAAACCTGTATCCGCTCTTGTCGGGCAACTCGAGCTCATACGCAAACTCTTCCACCTTCTTCTTGATCTGGAAGGGTCCATGAAAACGGTGGGCGAGTTTCTTGGTAAGTCCGGGTTTCACGCGCTCCATGTAAAGCCAAACGCGACTGTCAGGTTCGAAGAGAGACTTCGGTGCCTCGCTACTGTTTTCCTGAAGAGTTTGTGAGTCATCGTCGCAATGCTCCGTTGGTTCGCGTTGCACACCGCGGGGAACCGCTGCTCGTTCTTTGCGACTCAGAGCCTCGTTGTGCTTCTCAGCTCTTCGTGTCTTATCGGTCGCTTGGTACTCCTTCGCCATTTCCAGCGCGATTTCGTGTTGTCTGTTTACTTCCCGACGCCACGCTAATGCGTCTGACTGCCTGCTGCTCCCTCGACATCGACGACGTCATTGCTTTGAGCGTTGTGTGACCATCTCATCCATTCACAAGGTAGAAAGGTGTCTCTTTCCGCGTCGTATCCTGCGAGTTGTTGATGGCAAACACCAGTCGCTCTGCGATATCATCCCAATCCTGCTGCAGCGGGCCTTTGGCGTACACTCTAACAGACTGAATCACGGTCTTAACTGATCGATCTTGTTGTCCATTGGCTTGTGGCCGATAACTCAATGTCGCTCTTGATCTTGATTGCATCATTTCGGCGAAAGCCTGAAAAACTACGTTGATGAATCTTGGGTCGTGATCATGTCTTATGAGGGAAGGTGCCCCGAACCTTCGGTACACGTTTTCCTCAAAAGCTTGGGCGACTCTGAGGGCGCCTGTCTCTGCAAAAGGCTTAGCGATTACATATCCAGTGAAAGCACACTGAATTAGCAGAAGTGCAGTGTTTCCTCGCCGAGACTTCGACGATGGTACCACAAAGTCCATTGAGACGATCTGGAATGGTCGTTCGGCTAACACCTTACCCAACGAGTATCCACGAAGTAATGTCGGCTCTTATATGTGCTACAGTCCGGATGAGCGCTGACGTGTCTCTCAACGTCAGCGTGGAGTCCGTGTCAATAGTAGTCGCGCCAGACACGCTGGTAGGTCCGCACTACATCTTGGTGTCCACCTTCCAGAGACTGTTCTGGAGAACTTCCTGAGTCATCGTAGTAGGTACCACGAGTCTTAGCTGGATGTCTTTCTGCTGCTGCGTCTTGCTCTGGTGGCTGGCTCCAAGATAGTGAAGCTCGTTATTATCCGTAAGGACAAACTTGTCGGCTAATTTTAGCGCATCACGTGCTGCTCTGTATCCAAGTTTTTCGACTTCTCCTCGTAACACTGCCTTGTGATTTGATCATCGTAGTTCCTCATCTTGTGCCTTAGCGATACGTTGTCTGTGCTCTTCTTGAACAACCCCTGGGTTGACGTCATCTGCGCTCGGCTCCAATTGCGTCCGTGCACCAGTCTGCGGTTCACGTTGTGGGTCTTCGGTAGGTACGCTCTGCGATTTGTTCTCGTCGTGCGTATCCCTCTCTTGGTCTACAGCCTCGTCACCAAACCGGATTCTCTTACGGGTCTTGGCTTGAGAACGAGTCGTCGCCATGAGCACGTCTGGTTTATTTCGTACGAAATGACAAAAGGTCTTGCGCGTCACTGAGTAGTAAGCGTCGGTAAATTAAATAGAGCCTATCGAAACAGGATTTTGAACCTCCGCAATTTCTGCCTCGTCGTAGATCACCTCTGGAATTCGATTGAGCTGAACGAGTTCTGCTTTCCGGGTTCCGCTCAGTACCACCTTCCACATCTTCGATTCCAAAGCTCCGAATGCTAGGGAGTCAGCGGCTGCATTGTACTCTCGGGTCACATGCAGATACCTGACTGATTTGAGACGTGCCGTTTCTTCGTTGTGGCGACACAATTGAGCCATCAGAGCTTCGTTCCGACACGCTATACCCCCTAGTGATAGCCGGATTGCGAGCCTCGAATCGCCTACAATGACCAAATCAGTGGCTCCATATTCGAGGGCAGCCAAGACTCCATTAGTCATTCCTGAGTTTTCAGCCACGTTGACTGTCGTCTTCTCGAGGTAGGCATTCACTGCAAGGACTATTTGCCATTCTGGTAATCGCCACACAATCCAAGAGCAACTGTCATACCCGCCGTACTTCTCCGTCTTCGCAGAGCCGTCAAATGATACTACGAATCCTTCGTAACTCTTCGGTAGATGTTCGTAGAGCATGCGTGGGTCCATCCGAATTGTCGCTGAACCTTTATTTGTCGGTGCCATAAGTTCCAACGACTCGTCAATTGACAAGAAGTTCGTCACCGTCGCATGCAACAACTGGACGAACGCGCACTTGGTTTCCTTCACGCGTCCCACAATAAAGTGTCATGGTGATAGGAGCACTGCAAATTGATCTGCTCGACCGAAAAGTGACTTCGGCTTCGTTACCCGTCGCAGCGTCGAGAAACGGGTGTACACCCGCAGCGTCCGTCCGGCTAACTGCGAGTAACACGCTTTCAGCACTAGTGGTAACGCCAACACCTCTTTCTCCGCCAGGTGGTAATTCATCTCAGCATTTTTCAGAACGCGTCCACAGAATCGTACCGGATGCAGCTTACCGTCGTGCATTTGAAGTATTGTTGCACTTAGAGCCCACTCATTAGCGAACAACATGATGTGTACGTCTTTCGACTTGTCAAAGTGCCGAAGGATCGGTGCTTCTGCAGCCTTCCTTTTCAGTTCATCGGGACTTCGTCGGGATGTAGTCAGATCCCCACCAGGAGCAAAATCTTCTTCCTTGAGCTGGTATAGCGCGGCACAATACTCTGCAAAGTCCTGAATGAACCTGTTGTAGTAGGTAAGTGCTGCCAAGAATACTACATACCCTTCTTCGTTCTTGGAAAATCCAGCTCTAGGATGGATTTTAGCTTCTTTGTGTTTGCTCGTACTCCATCTCGCGAAACTTCGTGAGACAAGAAGTCAACTCGAGACTGAAAAACGATACTCTTCGTAAAGCTCACGCTGGTTCGACACGCCTTGAAGCGGCTCAACAATCGATCCAAAGTAGCGAGACAGTCTTCAAACTTAACTTCACCGAAACAAAAGTCGTCGACAAACGATCTTCGATCAAAAACCGGCACCAACGATGACTCATCGGGCTCATTCGTCAAGAACATGTTTGAATCGGGTTCGTTGAGCAGCTGCTGTACTGGATCCAGGTTTGCCGAGTCTTCGCGGGCTGCGTCGAACTTTGCTCTGGGCTCCTCCGACTGACTTGACGTCAACACCGAAGCATCTCGGGTTGATTCTCGCATCGCTTTAGCTTGGTGCTCTGTGATTTCCATCTTTTTTGCGAAAGCTTTCCGTCCGCCCTTGGGCTGCACATACCCCCATACCGCGTTGTCGATAATGCACTGATAGATCATCGGCGCATTTTTTAGGCCGAAGGGCATCCTCAGCCATTCGAAGTGCCCGACGGGACACACGAAGGCTGAGATCTTGCGAGCTCTCAGCGTCATCATTATAGCCTAGACTCCGCAGGCTGCGTCGAGTGAACAAAACCACAAGTACGCTTCCAAATCTGTCAAGAGATCGTCAACGAGAGGCATAGCGTACTCCATAATGGCCGTGATCGCATTGACTAGCTTATAGTCTCTGCACAATCTGATGTTGACGCCGTTCTGTTTTAAGACTATCACGATGGGTGAAGCCCAGGCACAGTCCGCGAAAGCAAACAGGTTGGCTTCAAGCAACGCTTTGAGCAGCTTGTAGAGCTTGCCCAAGTGCCTCATCGGGATTCGTCCGGCACGCTGTTTGATCGGTCCGTGCCCTTATGTATCAATGTCGCATATCACGCCGTAAGCTGGTGGTGGCAAAGCATTGCCGCTCGATATCATAATCTTCTCATGGTTCTTCAGTATCTTCACCAAGTTGGCTTGACGTTGCGGTGACAACTCGGGGTTCTGGACGTTGCCGGCTGAGTAATCAAGTTCGGTGACCGGTGCCTCCGTTAGATCAGGCAAGAATGCCAGTTCTTGGGCGTAATCTTTGAACTCGATGTCTGCTGCCTCGAGTTCGTACAGATTCCCATCATCTTGTTCCGAGGCTCTTGAACCCTCAGTCGTGAGTACTCGCATGACTGAAATGTACGCATTCTCGAGAATGGCGGTCGCTGAGCTGTCGGCATCAACTCCAGCAACTCTGGTCGGCTGTGGTAACGCGGAAGCGCCTTCCACATTCAAGTCAACAACTGCAGTATCTTCCGCTATGCCATCCTTGTCACTCCGGTCACTGGGCTGACCACGGACCGTATCATCTCCCTCGGTTGGCAATGTCACCCCAGTTGAGTCATCGACAGCGGTCGGTGCTTCTCTGCTCGCACCAGAGAACACTATCGGGGCTCATCTATACCAGACCAGACGCTCACTGACTCATAGCTACCACTCCCGTCTCTATGGGTACGACGTAGCAGCCTCTTCGAAGTCGGGTAGCTGGGAGTATCAACCGCTGGTGGCTAACGAGCCAACCATTCCTCATACAACTTCCGCTCCCACGTATACAGCGTCTTGTCGATTGCTGAAGCGTAGGCTAGGACCTACCAACCTTGGTACATCCTTGAATCCAGATGCACGTAACCAGCTTCTTTCAGCAGGAAACCAATCGGCACCCACATAACGATGTGGAGGTATGGTCCGACGTTGGCGACTTTGTCCGAAATATTCGTTAGTCGCACACAAGTCGAGTTGCCCCTCCGAAACTTCGTTATTGATGGCACGAGCTCCTCCGTTCGCTTCACCCATACAACGTGAACTGACGGCGAAGGCCGTCGACGTTGTAGCGAAAACTCGTAGCCCTCACGTGGTTCGATTCTTTGTTCCTCGGTAGGTCCTCTTGGTATGTGTTTGCCTTCGTTCTCATCGAACAGGTATTGCGTCTTGATCAATTTGGTCATCACTTCATCTGGGAGCTTTGCTGCTGTGTTGAACATGTCTAGTCGCACCCCTGCTGGAATCATGAAATCGGCGCCGAGCAATACGTCGACTACCGCGTTGTGGTTCATAATCCAAACGTCAAACACGTAGACTCGCTCCCATCCGAGAGTAACCTTGACTGAAGCATGTTGACTCGTCGCTGTCTTTCCTTGAGTTTATTCCTCGCACATCAATGCGACGGCTGTGGTTCAGTATGTCCCGAAGTCCTAGTTTCTTTGCGTACCGCTCTGATACCACGCTAATGTTAGATCCTGTATCCAGCAGTATCCGTGTTCTCGAGTCGTTGATAGCGCCGTAGATCATCGTGCGCATCCGGACTCTCCTGTCGTACTTCTGCTTCGACCACCACCCCATACGCTCACCGGGCAATAGTCGAGCTTCCGTATTAATACTTCGGGTCGGCTCCACTTGGACTGCACTCGCCGCCCAGTCTTCGGTTGTATCCTCGATCGCTTCGCCGCCTGTCATTTCACACTCCTCCCCTCCACTGAGAGTATCACCCCTCTCCTGTTCATAGTCCGTCGTGTTCACAAAGTTGTATCGTTCAGTTCTTTCCCGTTTTTGCTCTCCTACGAAGGAGTAGATACACGCTGCTTCCGTCGCGGGTTCGTTAAGCTGTGACGGCCCGATTGGGACCAACCCAGCTTCTGTTGGTGGGCCGTCTAGTTTAAATGGTCGTTGAACAGTAGCATCTGGAGCTCCTTGGGAAGATCCTTCTTGTACACTTTGTTCCGAACGAAGTTTGTGAGGCTCTGGAACACTCGCACTTTCCAGCATCGTGCACCTGTTTTCACAGTTTGCACCGTCTGTGGCAGAAGTGGGAGGAGTGCGACATGCTGCCACAGGCTGCGCACGTTCCGTATTGTGGTCGACCGTCACGCTCATTTCAACTTTGGTAGCAATCGTCACGAGTAGTCGGCTTCGGGTATCGGTCTTCGCGTCCGCTTCCACGATCGCCGTTGTCACCCCTGGAAGCTCGCTTCGGCCGCATGACTCCTTATCGGCAGTGCGTCTGTCGGTATCGTTTGCTGCTGCGAGGTATCGGTCGCCATCGTCAGAAGAGAAATGGTCGCTCCGGTCTTCACTGCAGTGTTGTGAGCCCTCGGATTCATAACCGCCTTCACCCTCGCTGTCACACTAGTGCTGTTGGCGAGTGTTCGGGCGACTGTTGGCGTCGTCACGAGCGTCACTGTCGGAGCGTCCGTCATCGTCAGCGATGTCTGCCAGCATCACTCGTGGCAAGTTACATAAGTCATCGCGATGCCGTCCGTTATCCCGGTCGCGTCGGTCTCGATATCCGTAGTCATCGCGCGAGTTATTGTGGCGACGTTTATCACGATGGCGTGAGTTGTCACGGCCTCGTGAGCCCGACTGAGCGGATTCTCGCTACGCGGTTCGCTCTTCGATCTTCAAGATTTACATGATCATTCCTTTCAACTCGTGGGTGTCACTCACTCTGACATGCCACAGACGCTTCTCGAGTCGTTGATCTCCGCTCGTCTCCAAGAATCCCTTGACATGGTCGCAAGCTTTGCGGCTGTGTCCTTCGAAAGTGATCCCGGCGTTTCGCGCGTAACCGTTGAGGCGATTCAAGTAGTCGCAGACATGCTCTATGTCGCTGCGCTTTGTTGAGTAAGTCCGCGTCTCAGCCGATTGATTTATACTGAGAGCAGTATTACTTGATGAAAGCCTCGCTCAAAAGACTCCACGTCTTCCTGGTCTTTCTCGGGAGTTGTCGGTACCAATGCGTTGCGCCATCTCTTAGACTCAGCTCAAGGGTCATGCACCTTTCATTTGGCGTCGACCAAGTTCCCTTCATCTCGTAGACAAACCGTCGAAGCCATTGCATCGAGTTCTCGCGTCGGTTCCTGAGTCCCGAGTAGAACTTGGTCTGCGAGAGAGGTCTGGGTAGCGCTACTTCGATCCTCTGAGATACGTTGTTGGGGTCGACTCCGTCACCTCACGAATTTGACCAAGGCTCTCGTTCCCTTCATCCCTCCTGCGAAGTTTGGGTAGTCGTCATCACTGTCCGACGAGTCATTGTTGTCGCGTGAACGTCGCTCAGTACGCCTCTTCGACCCACGTCGGGTGTCTACAGTCATCTTGGAGTTGTCGGCGCTATGGGTAGCGCGTTCCGTTCCGCTAGTTGAGCGCGGAGTCACCCTGTGAGAGTCTTGGAAGTACGGGGAACGTTCGCCAGTCGTTGAGAACACATCTTTTGATGTCGCAACTTTCGACTTTGTCGGCGTTTTTGGAAGTGGGATTCGCGCCGGGTCAATTGGTTCGCGACGGGCTTGAACCTCATAACCCGTCATACCGAACGCTCGACGCAGTTTCTCCTTCCACTTCCACAACTTAGCTGCAGCCTCAGCGGGGAGCCAGGCTTCCATCATCGACGGTGATATTCGTTCCGACGGCTTCAATCCCAGTGCTTGTAAGAACAGCACGATGTCGCTCGCTACTTGCTCAAGCGTGGATACCCCTACGGGACGCACACGGTTATAGCTTTGGTCACCCCACCTCTACTGTCGGACAGGTCTCGGTGCGAACAACTGAATCCAGTCGCTCATCTTCATTTCCTCGTAGCAGTGGCCGAGAGCCTTGTTTGCCGCTGGGGTATCACCATTGACAGGCGGTATGTTGCCTGTCGTTTGCTCAGTTACTTGAGCCATCTTCACCGGAGACGATGAGTCTTCGGCTTCTTCAACATAGTCGTCATAGGCTGACTCGGGGCCAGCCGCTTTGTTCATTTCATCCGCGAGACTTCGTGACAGCGGACGCGGTTCTCCACTGTGTCTCGGCGACAAAATCGCGCCTTCTGGGGTATCCGGCGGCGCACCCATAGGGTCGTCAGCCTTCTCTTCCAGGTCATCACCGTAAACGGTGTTCGTGTATTCGTCATGGAGTCGGATTCATCCACCGACACATCGAAGCTGACGGAGCGCTCGTCAATCGCGTCTAGGCGCGGGGTGATCAGGTCCGCGTCCAAGTCCTCGCCTCGCGACCCTCCGGTCTTCATCGGTATGGCTAATACCGGTGAATCTATGCCATAGTTGTTTCTTCTTCCTTGTCTTCTTCTTCCTTTTCTTTGCTCGAAAAGTTCAGCTAACCTGCAGTAGCACGACCCACAGCAGGTCACCACCAATCCCGGGGCGCGGCACCAGTTGTCGTGTATGGACACCAGAAATGTAATAGCACACTTCCACACCAACAACACCTACTGGGTTCCGATAACTTAGTCAGGCTTTAATGTGGGTATAGAACCTGAAGACCCAGGAACTACCCTACCAGATTGGGGTTTTCTCTGTGTACCGTGTGTCCTGCTAAGCAAGCCACCGACGACTCAACACTACTAGCCACGAGCAAAGGCTAGAGTCTTCTTTCTCTCTCAAATATACCCCGCGGTCCCTATAAAGATAGGGGACCGGACGTGTTTCAGACCTGACACGGGGGTATTGGAGCTATACTCCGATCGGTAAGTAATATATGGATAGCGTACAAGCTTATCCAACACACAGTGATGACTCGCTATCAAATACACGGTTAATTCTACCCTCTGTCTCTTGGCCCTGCCGGGATGAACACTAAGCTACCACCAGTAGGAGTGTTCACCGACAGTCACATCCAGGCTACCGGAACTATCCTGCCACTACCGTGTACTTACCGATAGTCGGACGTGCCCTTGTGTGGTTGAGAGTAAATGCTGTTCTGTTTGTTTGAGCACTAAGGCTCTTAATCTAATATCTAATCCTACTATCTACCTATACAAATGTCTAATCAAACCTTGTCCGTTATGGATCTTGAGCTCTTACCGACGACTCGAAAGGTCGTTGGAGCTTGAACTATCGCAACTTGTCGTCGGAAGGTCGTTGGATCTTGGTCAATCAAAGCTCTTGTCTTTTGCGGTCTTCCCAGGCTGTAAAGTCGCTCGCACACACTGATTGGCCACCCAGCTTGCCGAAAATGTCATTACCGACGACTCGTCAGCGACTTGAAGCTCTGTCGACTCCGGGAGAATTCCGCTGATCTCCGACCCCGCGGGCTTAACCCTGGCGTCACACGGCCCGTCACGGCTCAGCTCCTTGTCCCGTGGCTCCCGGCTGGAATGCCACGTCGCTTCGTCACCAGGATGAGTTTTAGCCAAATCGGTGCGAGTTGTCGGGACTACCGTAACTTGACATAATGATGTCCGTCGAATCTCGTACCAACGGTGTCATCATCTTTGAAGGGGTTGGATACGCCAGTAGGTACTCAGTGCTTTGCGTGTCAGCTCAAACGCTAAACGCTACACCACACCTCTTTCCTCGTGATTGGCGCCTGGGCCGGCACCGCCTCGTTGTTCAGGGTGCCATATGCGTGAAATAGACGCCACTTCCCGTTAGGCTTCCGAAATCAGAAGATCGGCGTCGAGTACCGTATTCCACAGGTTCTCTGCAACCGCGTAAAAAGTTCTCCTCAAATATATAAGGAAAATGTAAAAAGTGGTAAATACATTGAACATGCTAGATTTGTATGTACTTTTTACGCCTGTTGCAAGAAATCCGTGGTTGCAGAGAACCTGTGGTATTTGGTACAGGGACATTGATTCCTGCACCATGCCCGCCTTCGACTTCGCAGCGTAGAATGCGTCAATGACCTCGCACTGCTCGCGAGGGAGAGGTCACTATCTCGTGAGATAGTACTTCGCTCCAGGCATGAGGTCAATATCATGCCGTACTCCTCAATTCGGTGGAGGTTGGGTCGGTGAGGCTTTCGTCACCACGTTTGCATACTCCGTCCCCAAATGGTACGCCGGATCCTTGGGGTTCTTAAAAATCTCAGAACCCTAGCGCGATTGGCGCTGCTGGTTCAACTCCTCTAGGACGCCCTCGTCCAAAATAGAGGAGGAGTTCGACTCTTCCTGAGTGGCCTCTTGATTGATGACTGAGGCGTTTTGAGTCTCCTTGTCCTTTGCATCCTTCTCCACCTGATCCATGCGCTTTCTTGCACAGATTCCCTTCGTCGTCGAATACGTGGGCCCAGCTGAAGACCCGTCAGCAGCTCCTTGTTTTTCCTTTGAAGGGTGGCGTTCCGCTACCAATGCTGTCGAGGTTATCTCAAAGCGCTCGTAGGTCACCTTCGCCGAGGCGCCTGCTGGGTGTATGCTTTCTGGTTCTGGCCTCCGCAACGGCATCTAGGCTGGCCAGCTGTGAGTTCCCAGTCAACACAGAACCGTCGGGGCCAACCTAGTGTTGTCTCGATGCTAAAGATGGCACCTGGGTCTTCCAGACCCTCTCGCTGGAGTGAGAACCCCCATGGAGCTTATAGCTCTATGCAAAGTCTTGTGAATATCCACAGTAGTTAGTTCCACAAGAGCCGGATCCTGCGACTCCTTCTCTCCCTACTCCTCGACCGATCAGACCTCGTCTGCGAGTGAAACATCGAACACGCCCTGACTCAGTTCGCGCTCTCAGCAGTCTGCTCGTTGCTACTAGCAGGCGGGTTTCACAACGCAGCTTACGGAAGTGTTGAACACGAAGTTCAGAAGCAGAATAAGGAGATCTTACTACTTCTTGACAAAACTTCGGGTGGGAGCTCGACGCCGCGTCGGAAATAATAGCAGGTGTCACTTTTCAACCGACGTTAAATAAACAAAACAAAAAAATCAAAATTAAGCACCTTTGCACCTTTAAACAAAACCTGCACCGGCTATGACAGGACCTGACGTAGTTGCGTTTCTCTCTCTCTCTCCGGTTGTCGACTTGCTCGATTGCGAGGGAGAGTCGGTCGACTCGATCACATCTTCTTCGTAATCAATCTCTTCGTTGGAGCATTGCGATTCAACAGGAAAGCGACCCGACGTCGTCTCTGCAATATCGCTTCGCATTTGGGCGTCATTTTCGCCACCATCCGCTCCATCGTACGATCCAACTGTGGTGTTGGAAATCCCATGTGAACTATAGCTACTAGTGTAGTTAGGATGCCCCCACCACAATACGTCTACCAGAATGGCAAACGATCGTTCGGGCGGACCTGAAGACCCCAGTTCTGCCCTTGCATCGGGAACAGACTGGACCTTGCGTACTACTTATATAGGCCAATCAGTGAAAACGAGAACGCGCTACTAGCACGCGCAAAGCTAGCAGGTGTTATGAATCATCTTGGTCCCAACAGCGGAAGGGAACCAGGCACAGCTAAGTCTTTTACGAGGGCACCGAGTGTTCCACACTCGGTTGGAAGAAAACAATATAGGAGGCAATACAAGCACTCCCAACCGTGCAAATTGGCACGATATAGCCGTCGCGTAAACCTTCCGATACTAATCGGCCAATACAAGCACAATCTATTGGCCTTGTCGGATAAACCGTCGCTAGTAAGCTTCGAGTCCACCGACAGGCATAACATACCCAAGCAAGCTTGACCAGACGCTTACCTTGAAGCCGGACCTCGCTCTGTGTGCTAGAGTGGAAATTCTGTTCTGTATTTGTGATGCGCTTTCGGGCTATTTCCTAATATGCAATCCTAATCAACTATACACATATCAAGTGAACTACGCTCCGTTATGGATCACTTCGCATGCCTAGTGACGCTTCAGATGTCTGCGATGCTTCTCCAACCGCCACAGAGCGTTCAAACAGGCGCCGTGCTTCGCAAGAGTCGCTCCCAACGGCCACCGAGGCTTAGTACCGTGATCCGTCAGTTCTTGTCCGCTGAATGCGAATCCGGCTTACCAATAGTGACCACCTGGCTTGAGCGACATCTTGGTCATAACGGAGCACGAACGAAGGCTCGGTGGTGACCCCAATGAGTTTAAAAAGCAAATCAATAGCGATCCTTATGAACTATGGTTTCTCAACACTGTGCGGTGTGAAACTTGATCTGAGCCGTTAAATTTTGAAATGACAGCTTTGAACCAGGCTTCGCGCGCAAGTTTCGCGCCGAACACACTTTGAAGATACTCAACTTCAATTAAAACGAAAAGTCTCTATATGAAGGGGGAGTTAAGGCGATACAGCATCCAAGACGTTTTTTTTATAAAATTGCAAGTTAAGGGTGGTATAAAACGTGATAAAAACCCGTTTAATAATTTTTTTGATGAGACCACTTTTTGGTCTTATCAAATAAAAGCAGTTTTATCACGGGGTGTATAACGGGTTTAATGAACCCAACCCCTAGTTATAAAACCTTTTTATGTAGGTTATGGAAGGCACCCAATGGCTGTTTTCCAAAACTGACCTATTAATAAAGCCGTTTTATTACCCCAAACCCTAGTCCTTAATTAAACCGGTCATTAAACGCTGTGCTAAAACCGAATTGTTTGGTGAGACCAAATAGTGGTCTCATCAAACAATTCATTAAACCAAGTTTGATGAGCTTATATACCGTACCCTCAAGCAGCAACTAAAAAAAAACTTGTCCTCAGTATGTTTTCAAAAACAGCCCCTAAGTAGGGAATTTGTTTTTGATATTAAAGTGTTCGAACTTCACACGCCGGGGGCGCGGAACTTGGCGCACTAACTCGGCTCATTTCTAGAAATTCTGGCTTCTTCGAGCCTCGGTACTCTCTAATCTGGTGAGGCGTTCATGTCTTATGTATTTACTACTCCAGTTAGCGATATCTTTCCGAATCCTACAGATTACATGACTCGCTTGTCACACTCAGTTGACCTTGTCCTGTGACTCGCGCGCAAGCCAACAAAAGCCTCTGAATAGGCTGTTTTCGGAGCTTGACGGCGTCCGTGATCAAGGTGCTAGCAAGCCGCACAAGCCGGTACGCGATCGCCTTCCAACTTGCCCTGGAAGCGATCTGGTTGCACCTTCGCGCACTCTCTCCTCCAAGAAGAAGCTACCATCCTGGCGGCTCCGGCGTCCGAGTTTGCGTTGATGAGCTCGCCCGGGTCTGGATCCATCCGCGAGTCCAAGCGTCTTTCTACTGACAGCACCGTGACAGATCCATCGGTGTTCCTCGATAGAGCGGCCGTCGCGCCATCGCCAGTTTCGACAGCGAAATATAGTTCGTCCTCGAAGACTGGTTCCCGATTGGCACGAGAACACAGGAGGGGGGGGGGGGGCTCTCACGCCACCCTGTTGCTCTCCGCGGTTTTATACATCTGAAGTCACTGCAGTGTCCGTGGACACCGCAGCGGGAGGTGGGTTCGGGTATGCAATCGGATGGAGATATCTTTCCAGAATCAACCACGTCAACGTGTACTGTGATTGCTCCATGGATCTCATGCGCAGAGATACAGCCGGGACGAGGTCCGAAACAAGAGAACCAATTACCTCGTTAGTATGTTGTAGGGTTTGAATCGGAACCCTCCGATTTGGACAAATTGGCCCCCATAAGCTCTCGAATTCATTCTCTGCGGCGTCTGTCGCAAGAGATGTCGGAGAGCAGCTCTCCTGAGTTCGAGTTGCTCGGGCCTAACAAGCCCTTTTCGATTTCCAGCGAGTGGGTTATCGAGAAATGGCCGTCCGACGTCTAGCTGCTAAAACGGCAGTTGAACCCCAAAGACTTTCGATTCAAAAGCGTCTGCAGGGGTGCTCGCGGAGGCCGCCGATGTGAATGTGGTCATTACCAGAAACAATCTAACGGGTATGAGAGGCTTAATTGACATCCTGCAAGTGAAACTATTGGCGAGTATCTCGAAGAGTTGAAGCTGCTGGGAGCTCCTCAAAAGGTCGAAGCCGCGAACGCAAGGCATACTATGTGTTTAAATACGCAGATTACGACCAAGGGAAATACGTGGGCGTAGACGCCGAGCGCGCAGAAGGCAAACTTCGGTGATGAATCACTCATGCAACCCTTGCTGTCGCTTCCACGAGGTTCACGTAGGAGGGTGAGTGACTGTCTTTCCTGTGACTATACAAGTTGTATTTCCTGGCGAGAAAATTACCGTCTCGTATGGAAACAAGACGTAGTTTCTGTGCCGCTGCGGTTGTTCAGGCTACCAGCACCGTGACTTGCAGCATCTGCACAAGCCGCCTTTTAATGCAAGGCGGCACATAGAAACCCACAGAACGCGATTTGTTGTTAGTGTTGCACAAACGTACATCTATCTTCTATTCATAAACAGACTATTGTACCTGCGGTTTAGCATACGAACCTCAATAAATATCATCCGCACGTCAAATCGGAGAGCACCTTGACGGATTCTTCGCATTCTTTCTTTTGATTCCTACTCTTGTAAAGGTCGTGAAGGGTACAATAACTACGTCATTCAGGAGCAAATTATATTGTACACCGTCGTCAGCGGATACAAGCCGACAGGACGCAACAGCTGGGAGACAGTAGCGGTGGAATAGGACAGGTTTCGTGCACATGGGTGGGCCGATCGAGACTACGATTACCTTCGAAGGAAATTTGTTGACTGTGCGCTATACGGAAGCCAAGCGGTGACCAGGGTGAGAAAGTGCCCGAGCTCATCAAGCCTATCTTGATGGCGCACGAGATCCGGTTCGCCAGCGAAGCGAAAGGAGGAGTGTTCTGTGGTGAAGTGTTTTCGCGGAAATCGCCCAGAACCATCTGATAGGAGGGACATGACCAAGTTCAAAAAGTTCAAGCTACGAACACTCGGTCATGTGACAGAGGATGACTTTGAGGTGCAAGAGACTCGCTGGTGTCATTATATGTAATGTTCTAGCTTAATGTTGCTACTCCGTGTCGCAGACTATGTTACGGGCATTCAAGCGCAGCAACAACGGACGTGAGTGATGTACCAGCTCTGGTGGCGAATCTCAAGCTGCCTCCCCACCATTCAAGCGAGTAAAGACCGCATCGAGTTTCTCCCGGCCTGCCACGGTGATACCACGCTTGAGCTCAGGCCGAGCTCAAGCAAACCTTCTCATGGTTGAGGCTACCACCATGCTGGTCCAGGATCTGCCTGAGTTCAGGGTGGCTAAACCGGCTACGCCGGACACCCTGAGCTCCCAATCCAACAGTGTCGCTTCGGGCAACACCACCGTCACTGATGTGCCGTGCCCGGTGTCTCCGTTTGCGCTGGCAGGCGCAGGAGAGGAATTGAAGTTTCCTGCCACGCCCAGACCGAGAACCACTCTCCCACCGGGGCGTCAGCTGATTGACGATATCCCCGACTGGTTCGCCGAGGCGTAAGAATTCGATGGCTATGAAACGGACGGTCTGATGCTTATAGCACGTCCGATTTCGCCGTCGCGACGTCAGTCGTCATCACCACTCCACAGTTCACCGGGGCTCGAAGTCATGGAGGGCATGAAGTCGAGATCGCTGTGGGCGGAGTGGCTGCCGGCGGCTTGGCCCGAAGGGGTCGATTTTATCAAAGAACAGAGGTCAACAGAGGGGTCAAGTTTAGTGGTGTCAGCTGTGGCGACCGCAACGGTGCTGGCTGCGGATGTTTCACTAGATGCAATGCCTTCTCGTGCCTGAACGCTAAGCACAGTCGCGTCTGTGCAGACTTCAATTGTGCTTTCGGTGGCGTGTGTGGAAATGCTCTCGTCGAGAGTTCAGCCCTGGCCATCCCCCGAAATGTCAGAACGGGAATGCGTGGGCTGGTTGCTGTCGATTCCATCCCGGCCGGGAGGTCGTCGGACAGTCCCTCGGGGGTCTGGAGCTCTTCGGTCTGCCATGCAAGAATGCACGACCAAACGAGGGCTACAGGATGCATTTTAAGCGCGAAAGGAAAGAAGTACGTGGAGATTGGCGCCATCGACGCTGGAGGACTGCTGAGGACCATGAATCACTCATGTTGCCCGGCAGCCCGGTTCGACGAGGTCCAGACTGGCCACACTCTAACAGTGGTAGCGGTCACGGTCCGCGACGCCTTTCCCGGTGAAGAAGTCACTGTATCGTATGGGGACAGCTTGTGGTTTGTGTGCAAGTGCGGGTTGCTAGGTTGCCAACACCGCCAGCTGCAGCATTTGGCGGCTGTGCCAACGACGCCACTTTGATATTTATTGCCTACCTAGCGCCTCTATGACTCTAAACAGATTCCTACGACCGCCGTTCTGATAGTAATAGAGGTAAGCCTGGTGAGGACTTTTTTTCTACCGCTTCGTTCTTCTATTGTTGAGTTTATACTGTTGTGGTGGTGTTTCTGATGAGGGGTTGCTGTTTCTGAGTATTTGTTTAGTTTTCACTGTCAATATATAACAAGTTCTATGCTAAGTATATAACCACATCTTCATCTTCAACTTGAGGTTTTATCGCGGACGTCTGATAATCCTACTTACCCGCCTCACACCTCAACACTTCCGCGGTCCGTTCTTGCGGGATCCAACGTGCCGTGCTCCGCACTGGATCCAATGCGGGTGGACCTTAAAGCCGTAGGTACAGCACCTGCGGAGCCCTCATTGACTAATGTACTCGATAACGAAGAGCAGAAACGGAGGATATGGCAAGGATACGGCTACGTTGTGCAGTTCTGCATGTTTGACAGAATTTCTACTTCCATTTCTGTTGTATTCCCTGGGGATAGCGCGGGCGCAGAAACTGCTACCAAAACTACACTCTCGACGAGCAGATGGGCTGTGCTCTGTCGTTAACAGTGTCAAGCCTCTGGGGAGGAATATGTGGGAGGAAGTGGCGACGAGGTACAACGCCAAATGCAGCAGGAACTGTGTGTAACGCGATTTTGAGTCGTTACGTCGCAAGTTCAGAGGTTTGTACAGCAAAGCAAATCCAAGCGGAATCAGTGGCGAGATTCCTGTTCGTCTGCGGTCCATCGTGTTGGCTCAAGAGATCCAACAAGACCTGGAAGAAATAGCTGCGGCGCAGACGTTGCACGACGGTATAGATGGTGCCGAGGTGGACGAAGGGTTGGAGCGCCATGTGGAGCTGCTGTTTGGTCGGGAGCAGGAGAAGAAGGCCGGCAAGAGGCGAACGAGGCTTCAGCAAGGGACACTGGGACCAACATTCTTCGTGGTGGTGGCGCTGGTGTCAGTGGTACTGGTCACAGTGACAACGCCGACGACACCCAAGGCGTTGTTGGTCAAGGGCGAGGGCTCGGAACTATTATCGCTAGCGATGGAGCGTACAACGTCGCTTTCGCAGACGCCGTCTGGTCCGGCGACGAGGAGTCGGAACCTGGTGCCGGATTTGTTCCTCCGGTAAGCTCTAACGGCACCAATGGGGGCAACGATAGCAGAGGCAACGATCTGGATGGATCAGGGTCTCTCCTAGCCGAGGGGCAGGTTGTGGAACCATCGCTGGATGATACACCACGTCCCGTAGGGAGGCTGCGTGGAGGTAGACCCCCATCACCACCCACCAGGCCAATCTTCGCAAGCCCGGACGGGCCCGAGCTGATTGCAGACCCTGCTAGGGCCAACAACGGGCGAATGAATACTAGTAGTAACCGCCTTGGTTGAGGCGACCTGCGTGTACTCCGAGATAGTCTTCAGGGGCTTGGTGGCAGGACTGCGCTGGGCTCGCAAAACGTGCCTCGGCCGACAACGCAGCCGTGACTACTACGTACGTCACTAACAAGCGTACGCGTCCTAAGAAACGGATCGACGAGATACGAAAAAAAAAAACTGGAAGAACTGGAGGAGAAAGTCCCGGATGGAGGCTCCGAGACACTGCTCATGCTTATGTTTCTGCACGAGGAAGCAGATCGCCGGGTCGAAGTTGAAACCCACCAACGACGCGTGCAACGAGAAGAGCGCCTTGCTGCGGAAAAATTGGAGCGTGAAGATAGGGAACCGGTGAGACGAGAAGAAGCCGTAGCGGCTCAGCAGTTGCGCTAGGATCAAATGCGCCGAGATGCCGCCACTGCCGTTAAGAATCGCCTCCGCTTCGAGGAGCGACTCGTCTTGGATCGAGACGAGGCCAGCCAGCATCACGAAGAGATGGTGATGCTCATTGCGGCTCTTCAGCGAGGAAATAACAGCAACAATTAAAGGCATCACCGAGAAAGTGACAGGGTAAGAGGAAGTAGTCAATATTTCTTGTGTTTTTAAATAACATGTGAAAACAATTAATTACCCAGCAATCAAAAGCAAAACTCTAAGCATTATGTTCACGCCCGTGGAAGTGTGTGGTTCTTATCTGATTGATACCGACTGTGCGAACTTGATAGTTGGCAGGACGAAAGAGGTTGTCAAGTCTTTGCCGGCGCTTCTCCGTTTCGTACGGCAACGGGAGCAAGACCCGGTGGTATACTTTCTCCACCGACCCCATGCCCCATTCGGCAGACTGGCGGATAAAGGTGATCGCTGCGGACATGGTGCTTGCAGCCGCGCGCACCGACAGAAGCAGCCTTGCTGAGTCCCCTCATTTAATGTGGTTAACACTCGTCCTGACGTTTCATCCGCGCACGGGAAGGCGCTGTCGGCAACAACGCCATACCGAGCGTCCGTGTTCAGTGTCGGGTCCATCAGCTTACGCTGAATCCTAAGCTAGTGTCGCCATCATTCCAGCTACCGGGGCAGTTGTGCTTCGCCCAGACGATCAAACCATCGGCGCTGAAGCAAACGTCCCGGTAACGAAGACAGCATGTAGCCATCCGTTGTATTGAGCGTTTTGTAGGTTTGAATTAGCAGGAGGCTGCACCTTATAAAGATGAAAATAACAATAAAACGTCTGCCACTCGTATCTGATCATCTCCTCATGTAGTCACTAACCTCTGCCACTCGTATCTGATCATCTCCTCATGTAGTCGCCTAAGCAGGTCCTGCAGCGCCTCGGAAGCTCTGCGTCGACAGTTAGCATTAGCGCAAAGAACAAGAAACAGCGCCTCTGTATAAATCGCTTTGCAAGTGACAGAAGAGCGCTGGACTCTACTGTAAGTGGTGGAGGGCCAGAACGAGAAATCCAGGCGGTAGGATAGGTTAGGAACGGAAGGAAGGAGGTAACGTGAGAAGAAGATGACGTGATCCCGTATCAGTTGCGCTCGAAGGGGTAAGAAGACATCCGATATCTTCACATGTAAAGATTTGTTTTGAAATTTTGTCTTAAACCAAAACGTCCCGTTTGACCGAGTATACCAGAGAGAATACAGTTGCACAACGAACGGCACTTCAAATCGGACACAGTAAACAGTTACGGACAGTTATGGATGGCGGTTTTTTATCCTATTCTTATCGATTTTTTATCCAATCGCAATGGTGATGAAAGGAGGGTATAAAAAACCGTGATAAATCTTTTTATACCTGTTATGGAAGGCACCCAATGGGTGCCTTCCGAAACTGTCCTAAATCATTTTTATCGAAAACTTTTAATAACTGATTTGTGCTCCGCACTTTTGCGATAAAAAATCTCCCAAATCGACTGTCTAAATCCACCTACCACAACCTCATCAACGATTAAACGGTGTCCTAGTCTAAGTGTCCGTATCATATATTAGCATATTTATATGCTAAGACTTGAAGAATGTGACAACCAAAAATTGGACAATTTACTGAAAAGGAGTCTATATTTACGGAATCTGTGGGGCCATTCTCCTTCTGGTTGCTACTTGCCTGAGGGATTTTGCGATCTTCCTCCCTATTAATAACAGCGTTTACGCCATCACCGGTGTCCGACGATAACATTGTGTTGCTTTGGTGCATGATGTCTCGCACCGTTAGAGACGCTCGGCGAGAAAGATCGCCTTTAGTCGCGAAATAAAGTGTAAGGCTCCCTAGCATTAGCATTAAAGCTAAAATAGAACTTCCTTTGTGTGTGGCGCGAGATCGAATGTAGTCGACGCTTTTACATTGCTGATGCGGATGCCATCATACTAATATCTTATACTGTGGGCCCGGAGCTTCCAACAAGGCGGAACAGACATTGACTCATGCTCTTGATGCCATCTTCAAGCTACTGCTATCATACTACGTACTTTCCGTATCTGCGTGCCAGATCTGGGGGCCGGGAAGGCCTTACTGAGACGCATACGCGTCGCGGGAACCTAGAACAATATTTGATAGAGTCGACTCAAACGGTCAAGCGATCACGCTTAAAAAGATACCTGCAAAGCTCAATACGAAAAAACTAACGTCTATCATCTTTTATGCCGTTGGCCTTTCAATGGCCGATTGGTCTTAAACCCTTGTTTAAATCCAGTTTTGACCAGGCCAGGTCGAAATGTTTAGTCCCGACTACCAACACTGATTACACTCACAATTTTGGTGTTCATATTTGTGCCCAGCTTTCATACGGTACAGACAATCCCCTCGGTAGTCATCGCGTCGGGAGACGGCTTTTTATTCCCGTTTAAGGGGATTCCTATCCTGGAATGTACCATAACTACTGTAAAGACCGTCAAACCTAACAAAGCTGATACTACATATAACAAAGCCGTGCTTCGCACGAAGAAGCTCTAAAATTTATGATCCCTTTTCCTTTTCAATGTTAACGATTCCCTACCCTTTAGGTAGACAAACCTAACGTTTGTCAAGGTTGGGATTTCTGGAAAGAGATTAATTACGCTACAAAATCGGATGGTTTTCAACACTTTTAAAATGCGGATGCTTTTAGCTACGAATTCCGATACAAATGGCTTGTTTATTTAGCCAGCAGCATATGGTCGATGTTACACACCGCAACTAAGGCGAGCTGGTGCGAGGCGGGCCAAGCGCCGAGCTCACCAGCGAGCCGCGCATCGCACTCTCCAGTACATTCTATCTTTCTACCGCGAGCGTAGCGAACCGCGGGGGCGCCGAAGGGGCGCCCAGCCAAGCGAAGTGAAGCGCGGCGGGTAACGGCTGGTTCACATAATACATGCAAATGTAGCGGAGTGCATCTTTTTTTACTGTGTCGAAACCCATCCTTTTTTGTATAGTAGATAGGGATTTCTCGACAAAATCTATTAGCGTTGTGAAGGTTGGAATTTCATGTAGTGGCTCATCTCCTGCGCCTGCTTCGCAGCCGCAGCACTTTCATTTTACTACAGTAACCGCATACAAGTACTTCGTATATGCTACAGTGCGCCCCATCAATATGTGCGCACCCCTTGCGATTTAATTTCGGCGTTTTTAGTACTGAAACTGGATCAGTGGCTATTGATATTTTATTTTTGCGGACGACATGCGCCCATTATTGCGATAGTGACAAAAGTCTGTGCAGATACGTGTTATTAGGTTTCTACTAGGTTATATAGGCCATGCGGCACACCACGCGGCTTGGCCTTTGTTTGCCTGAGAAGCAAGTCGGGCATGAGCAATGGTCCCAAAGTAGTAAGGTTGAAGATCATCTCTGCATCGAAAACCTGAGTGCTAGGTGCCCCAATATGGACTACTCGAGCGGCGCGTACCGCCTACAAACTGACTGTCATCTGAAGCCTTCTCACCTACACGAGTGTGTGTAAGATGCAAGGCAACAAGTGTATACATAATATCTGAAACTCAGTTTGTACGATCGGAACAAAACGGCACCTAAGAAAACTTATCACTTGCATTTACCCGCCATTCAGACAGGTATTAATTTACGCAAATTATTCGTGCAACACTCCATATTAAAATAGGCGTACTTAAGCGAGAGGGTGACGACAAAGGTATAGTTTATTAATCCAACACAGGTATATACGTCCACGGCCATCATGGTACTGTCTCACTGTATTTGTGTATTATTTTTCATGAATTTATAGTATTGTTTTAGTATAAATACCCGGGTTATTATTTTACGGAAATTGAAACACCAACTCGATCCCCCCTTAGCTCTGAAATATATTTCAGAGAATATGCTGCTGATACCATACTGTAGCCTTTTGCTCGCGTTAACGTCAACTCGCCTTCGCAACAGCCACCAAATATTACCTCACGATCGGGCTCAGAGTTGTCAGGGAGGACGTTCTGGTATGCTAAGGTTTTTAGTTCATTTGGATGATATTGGATGTCGTATCGACGAATATAAAGGATATGAGTAGATCGATGAGGAAACAATGGGGAATATATAGTTTGCAGTCGATTGTGTTTTACGTGGATTCCATCCGGCGTCCTGTCCAATTGAGACTTTCTCATAGTTAAGCACCCTAAAACAAGAATATCTGCCTGAAATTGCCTTCCGCTTTACAACTGAGGGGTGAGAGGTGAAATTAGCGTATGTTTGTATGCTGCTGGTCATCAGGAGCCCCATTATTTTTGGTATTGAGGGTGTATTCCAAGTCTAGGGATTACTACCGAGGGGGTTGTCTGTACCGGTATTACAGTACAGGGAGTCGTTACAGTAACATTCATCCTTATATCTTGAAATTTGTACAGGCTCAATTGGGTAACGCTGAGGGGTGGGGTGAACAACAATTCAGCTAAATCGACGCCTATCCTCTGGATTTTAATCCAGTGTCCTCCCAGCGGGTGCCCAGAGTCCTCGTACATCAGTTGCCCTGTAGAAAACGATCTTTCGGAATTGGAAACCGTGTCAAAACGTATCTGCCATCGCATAGCCTCATAGATTCTTTTAAAATTCGTTATGTTGACCCATCCGCTGAAGATTAGGACAAATTCCCTTCTATTTCCTATAACAACTCGTAAATCTATAATACCTGTTATCCTTAAATAATCCACCATACTCAAGCAACATCCACCGCAAAAGACAGTCCAGCCATCTAATAAGTACCTACCGCGCCATAAAGCGATACCGTACAACAAAATTGGTATGGCGATGGAGGTATGGTGAAAACGCTTCGGTGGCGAGGTAAATTGACACTATTGCTTGTCCAGGCGAAAGGTAGATCATGTTTGCCAAGAAATGCACGAAAACACAGAGAAAAACAACCCCTGTTCAGCCGTTATCGGTCCGGGTGTTCTAGGACTAAGAGTATCTTACCCGTCGTACTAAAATAACAAGTCAGCAACTGCTAGTTTAATTTCGATTTGTTATTTTTTTTGCATAGTCACTTTAGAGTGAGTATTATAAGTCAGTATTAGCTCTACCGTATTTAATTTTCAACTAGTTACTCTTTGAGTGTCGGCTACAGTAGTCACTTATGACTAGTGGAAACGCTAGTTCAAACATTTATTAGCGCGCGTGGCAATTAGTTGTTTGAAATAAAAAAGTGACTCGCTGAAAATTGGCCCCCGTGTGGATGTAGATCACACATCAGCGCATTATTAGTTAGGTTGCAGCTTCCATGACTTTTGTGGCATAAGCGCCGACTCGTTCTGAATCAGATTAGTGTTCGCACAAACACTATGTTGGAGAAACCTGTTCGCTAACTGTCTGTTAGTGTGTTGTAAATGTAGCTAACATGTTGGCGGAGTTAGACTGGCCCATCGTCAATCTCGGCGGCAGGTCTAGAAAACGTATAGCACTGATATGGTCTCGCTCATCGCAACTAACTAGCTTTAGTTTTCATGTAAAGTAAATAAAGAAAAGTTAAACGATGTAATTTACTCTCCTTTTATCGTTAATTGCAGTTTTAACAGTGTAGGCGACCTTAGTTGTCTAGGTCTCGATTGTCTCCCCGCATGATAGGATAGGACAACGATACGCAACAAACCGTGTCAAATATTCTTTGACACGGTTTGTTGCGTGTCGTATGTCAACACACTGACATGTTTACGAACACCACTAACAGTTAGTTAGTGTGTAGTAGGCCTCACAAACATGTTTGTGGAGTACACTAGTTCTGATGCTACGTACTCTTACAAATTCGCCTGTTTTAACCGCATTTCAAAGTCTAAATACGAAATTACACCTTACAAGCAACGCTCACCACAGCATGGATATTTTACAGTGATCAACACGCATAAGTATTACACTGGAGATATTCAGGAGAGTGAGTTAATATTGGTTTTTACTGGGGTAGGAACCACTTTAGTGCTGTAGGGGATAGCCCAACAAGGACTAATTCGGTGGGGTATATCGATACAAATACCGACCCATCAGTAGCTCAACCTGACCCCAAAAAGGTCTACAGTTAATGCGGTGGGACGGTACTTATTGGTATAAGGGCTACGAATACCACTGATAAGAGACTCGCTAGTTACGTACGTGCATTTACTCCGTAGCCCTAAGTGGGCAGTTCTAGAGGTACTTTGTAAACACCGGGCATGCAGGTTGCAGTATATAGTGTGCAAGTGATAAGTTTCAGCTTAAACATTTAAAAATACCAGGTACTGCCACACCGTTTTCTCGCTATAAAAGTACATTTGTTTAGATTTATACTATTCGGTATCAGGGAAGATTAAAGTAGTGGCAGTATAGGTACAGACTGCTCAACGTTCAAGTTCACTGTGCGGTCTATAGAGCTCTAGCGTAGACGCAGTAAGGGCAAGATGAGCCCCTTCTGAGTTAAGAGAACAGTGATGTTGCGCTAGAACAGTTCCAGACGCCATCACGCGTCAGAATTAGACCAACACGATGTGTAAAGGTTACACTACGCTAAGTTCAGCGTATAGAAGGCTATGGCAAGGCGAATGAGGCTAATCAAGACAGCCTAGAGGACACCTAGTCAGGGGTTAATATCAAGCATTGATATTGGATACTATATCGATACCGGACCCGCGAACTCCTGTCTCAATATCACCTGATATCGACGAGCTCTTCGTGTCAGGATCATTGATCCTTGAGCACCCAAAAATTGATCTTCCCGATACTGTAACGATACTGTAACGATACTGTATCACCCGATTACATCGCGTCTTTAATAATCCTACTTTTCTTAAGCTTACACCATTATACGCGCTCTGAGTGACATAGAGGCCTCTGTTCGCACTACTGTGGGTGCGAACCTGCTACCAAAATTGCAATCGACCACAACCGACACTACCGCTTCAAAGCAGAGTAGAAATCAAGTTGTCTTCCATGGCCTTCAATTTCTTTTTATTAAATCAATTGTAATAGATAACTGAACTATTATATCGAACATAAAAGTCTACAAGGTCCAGTGTGGCGGCTTCTGCTATGTTTTACTTGGATAGCTTTCTGCCTAAAAATATTTGTGGACGCTATTCTAGCCATACTGAATTATACCTGAAAAACAAGTGTATACTGCGGTACAGGAAACAAATATTCCACTCAGTGGCTATTGTAAACGGCTTCATGCGCAAATGATGTTTATGATGAAGAGGCAAGCCAACAAAACTATTTCCTACCTAATCCGCTTAAGATTTAAAATATTACTTATTTTTTATAAAAGCCAAATTCGCTGATAAAATACTTATGTTTTGATATTGATATTGATACGGTATTGATATCGGAGTTGCAGAGGATCAGGATCCAGTGATCTTAGCGCAGATGCGCATACCCTGAGGATCAATATCAATGATATCGTCAAAATCGCCGGTGATATTAACCCCTGCACCTACTAGGAATGCTTCACTATTAATTAATATGTAGGAAAGACAGCGTAGCGTGAAGCATTGATCTCTTAGGCAGAGCAATTAGCACTGGAGTCCATGGCCATGTATGGGCTGCAGGTTAGATTGTCTAATAGCTTAAGCTACTTGTTAATTTTTATCCTTCTGATTCCTGCGCTCAGAGCCGACGGAAGTTTGCGTCCTCAAAGAGCGCACCGAAACGAAAGATGCAAAAAATCATCAGAAATCATCAGATTATCCCCACAGAGTGTCGCTCCAAACATCATCTGGGGGTGGATGTGGTTGGAGGTTCTAATTCGTATTTCGTTTCGTAACTTTCTGCTTAAGCGCCATTTAGAATTTCGTTGCGGATTTTTGGAGCAACTATTTTTGTCGTTTCCAAAGTCGTTTTGGTACTGTAGCTTACGCTCTCTAATACGCAGCTGTTTGTTATCATTCTTTCTGTGTTTGTGAGCAAATGCACGAGCTTTAATGCTTCTCAGAAGGGTGTCTGAACAAGACGCCAGATTACATGAAACGAACAAAACAACAGCAAAGACCGAGAATCTTTTCATCAACAACTCACGAATTCATCATAATCATCCATTGAGAAATACTTCTTCTGTCCGCAAAAAGGAACAAACAGTTGATCGCGGCCGGTAGACACCAGCCAGAATAGCTGATCTGATGAAAGGGGTATTTTATGTTGTCTTATTTTCTGTTTATACAGTATAAAGGCCTTTTATGTCTAACGGATAATGCCGAATAGAGTACTTTTCCAAATAGTGTACCAAGCCCATTTTCTGTACCTTGCTGCGGGTATTTTATCAATTGAGTACCGTACCAAATACAATACCCCTAGCTCTGCCACTTCTACTTTAGAACAAAAAAAGATTATATATTTCTCTTGACTGCAGCTTTATGGAGTAGTCAAACTATGTGGTCAAAATATGACTCTGGCTACAATATTTTCGGGGCTTAACCAGCACGCAATCAGCAACAGTATATATTGAGGGGCGGAGAACCTCTATCTATATCCCACCGATTCATGCGAACTATTTTACGTTGCAAATTTAAACTAAAATACTCATAATAGGCTTTATTAAGCATAGTTTTCATTCTAAAAACAATTTCCCCCTATTTTTCACAGCAAATTAATGTAGCGCAAACATTCAACCTTCCAGGTACCTATACTTACCACGAAATTTTTTATTTCGAGGGTAATTGAGCGACGATATCCCATTATGTTCGGTATCCTTCATTAGAACCAAAAATTAGAATACCGGACCAATTTGAATACCTTTTACAACTAGACGGTATAATCCGTTATTATGAAGAATTGCCCACTGCCGCCGAGAATAGCTGAGGTGTATCGTGCAACTTCGGTCACTGAGTCAGACTGAAGCGCAGATTCATTTTGCAATTGTTTCCTTTTTCTTTTGTTACAACATTTGTTGATAACTTCTCCTTGATGAAGAATGGTCTGGCCGCTGATCTGACTGCTTCAGACCAGCGGCCACGAATAGTTGTGAACACGCGAGAGTATTGGAAGCCCAAGAAAAACAGTGTGTGCTGCCGACACAGCTTCTGTGGACCAGATAGATTTATTCAGGAAATTGTATTCGAAGAAAGAATGTTTATCCCCACAGATTTATCCAGTGAATGTAGTGCGTCCCTAGTCTCATTGATGAGGCGATTGATAGTTGGTATAGACACCGGAAATACTTTTTATAAATTAAAACTTACCAATCAAAACTCGAAAAGAAAAACAACGCCCAATTCCGAAAAAAAAACTGTATATGCATTCCCAGTGTGTTGAGGATAGCATCTCCCTATCCTGGTACGCTGTACCCGATGCTGTAAGCAGGCTTACTCTATTGTCTATACTGTACGCCATAGTGGAGAGGCCACCAGCTTCGCCACCACTAATTCTTACTTCCTCCCGATTTAAAAAAGTGCAAGAATGTCTCTCCATGCCTCTATAAATCAATGGGAAAGCTGACATTTTTTGCTAGAGGTGAAAAGCCCGGTACATTCACATACAGTAGAGTCAGGGCAAAATGCACCTGGCGGAACATCACTTTGTAACGAAGCACACGCTCTCAATCTTAAACAGCGCGCGTACCAACTTCGTTGGTTCGTTAGCGCTAGGGACGTGTGAGCCCTTGAAAGAAAGCTAAAGTCTCAGGTAGCTTCGCTATGTTATTTTCTGCGCGAGATTTTACCTGGTGTCGGATTTATGCTAAGTTAAGTAAGGTCGTGCATCGCCATCCAGACGAAGCCAATAAAACTGGTCAAATTTGACACTTGGTCACACTTTCCCATACAAAAATTAAGACGATTAGGTCACACCAAAACAGCCGGTAGTGAGCGGGTGCGAGGTCGCGTAGCCACAGCAAACTCGCGCGGGGGGCCCGCGAAGCAGGGCCGCGCGGTATTTGCGGAGGCGGGCCCAGCGCCGAGCTCACCAGCGAACGGACCCATTGCACTTTCAGGAACTTGTTTTTCTGCCGCGGGGTGCAACCCCCAGTATCCGTGACCTAATGTGTGGCCAAGTGTCAAATTTGACCAATTTAATTGGTTACACCATTTCCAGATCAAATTGAGAAATCCTCAGTTCAAAATGAGAAAAGCTCAATTCAAAATGAGCAAACCTGCAATCGCTTATGAGGACTATCATCACATCACCTTCAGTAATTTATACTGCGTACAGAGCGGTAGACTTGTCGTTTCTATGATGCCGCAAATCTGACCCCCAAAACGATTAGACAGGGCATTTCGCCCTTCTCTTAATTTTCTCGTTTTGATCTGAGCATTTCTTGTTTTGAAGTGAGGATTTCTCAATTTGATCTGGAAATGGTGTACCCATCCAGAGGCCACCGCTCTGACTTCGAAACAGGTGTTTTGCTCATTTTTGCTCATAACTTTGTCATTAGGGGTTCTCACGGCTCGAATGTTCTGCATGTTTCACCAGCCAATAGGATTCCTGTAATTTTACCTGCGAACCTGCACTCACCCTGCAGACTGAGAGTCGGTATGGTGGCTACCCTGCAACTTGTTTTCTACCTATCTGCAGGTAAGCATTATGTCAACGTTCCGTGAATTTGATTGGGTAGTAAAACCTGCAACCTGCTAATCTGCCAACCGTGAGAACCACAATTTTACTTGTAATTCCACCTGGGAACTGTACAAGTACAGTACTAACGGGAATGGATATTCCCGTAGACTACAAGTTGTAAGACTTGCACGTGTATTGATCAAATTGACGTGTGTTCAACTTGCCTTTCAGAACACCAAGCGAGCTTGATGATGTAAATATTTCCTCCTCTCTACGCTGTAGGTAGGTATACTGATCTATCGTCAGCAGGCTTCATTCTCTGTGCGTGGTAAGGAGTCTAATCTGACGGTTGGAGACGGACAAGGCACAGGTCGAGGAGAGATGAGCGTATCGTCCTGCACCACGTGCTTCTCCATGAACTCGATGAATCGGTCCCCATAGAAATCTGGGTTCACGGACGAGATCTGCTTGCGGTTGTGACGCAGACCTTTAATAAACGTCTCTGCGATCTTGCGTGTGTTATACTGCTGCAAGATGTCGATAATGCCGAGGAAATACACGAATCCGTTCTTACGGCCGTGACGATCCCGTCCGTAGATGCCTCCTTCGTCCTTACAAAACACAGACTCCGAGTACTCAGCATACGCCGTGGTATCCAGTAGACGAGGAGATAGCGGAGCCAGGTTAGATCCCGAGCCTCTCGGTGTTGACGGCAACGATCCAAACGAGCCACGGTTCGCTGGCGAGAACTCTCCAAAGGCGCTGCCAAAGCTAAACCCTCCGTCACTACTCGTCTCCGAGTCGTTGTCCGAGTCCAGATCTAGACTCATACGGCCTTCATTCCCTGTCGGAGTATTCGGAGGTGACAGAGCGAGTCGCGTCTGAATGGACGAGATAGCGCTTAGAACTGGAGGAGGTTGCAGCTGGATGTCGTTGTCCGGCATGGACGACGAACGGAATGGTCGCGACGGAGGAACGGTGGTCAACTCGGGTTCTGAGCGAACAGGTGAAGCAGGTAACGACTTGGAGCTGCCTCCCTGCTCAGACGTGACACTCTCCGAGCTATCACTCGTGGGTGTGCCGGTATACAGATCGTTCTGTAGCTCACATCCAGAGTCGTGCACCCCGATGAGAAGACTGTAGTCCATGATCTTCATCAGCTTCAAAAACTCGACATCTTTCCTCAGTTGCATCAGGAAGATCGCACGTCGAGCCATGCCCATCTGCAAGTGGAACCCCTTCTCCAGTAAGTCATTGTCTTTCAGGACTCCAGCGCTGCCCCGTTCGTGTTCTTTTGGAGAGGCATGCCGTCCCACGCGGGAGCCTTTCAAGTCGAACCGGGCGTGGATATCCAACGGCGTATCGAAGACACTGGCCATGATGACGAAGTGCATCTTCCGTCTCAAGTGGTGCATCTTGACGCGGTGCATTCCGTAGAACCGCGTAATTAAAGTGTTGGGGTTCTCCATGACGAACTTGTAGTAATGAGGCAAGATGCGACGTAAGAACTTGGACTCGTCTTTGGTCTGCGTCTTGATCATGAACCTCCCGTCGTGCGAGTAGAAGAAGAACTGGCCAGACTTGGAGTTGGACATGAACTCGATGAAGTTAAAGTCTCCGCTAAGCGTCAACATGTAGTCGGCCAAGTCGATCCCGAAGCGACGACGCACTTGACGAAACACGTCGGGCGAGTAATCTTTGAACTTGAACGGATGCTGGAGCTGCGAGTTGGCAGGGAAGATCTTGTTGTCCACCAGCATGAAGTCGTCCATGGTCAGGCGTTGCTTGAACGGCTTCTGCAGTCCCGCAGAGTCCCGGATGCCGCACATCATGCCGTATGTAAGCGCGTATTGCTCGTGCTGGAGGTTGATGACGTTCCCCTCGGGAGCTCGGAAGCTGCGCTCGACGTTCCTGTATTTCGAGAGGCTGGTCTTGCTCTTCCTGATCCGCATCCGTTTCTCTAAAATAGCCAAATTTGTAGCCTTGTCGAACGTCTTGGAGGGCGGTGACGCCTCTGATGTGTCGGATTCCTCGGTCGTCGTGTTCATATCGAGCGTCGTGGACGTCGTCGAGACGGACGTGGCGCTGGCTGTGACCATGGAGCTGCTGGTTCCCATTCCATCGCTCGTCGGACTGCCTTGAGACGACGGTCTTCGACGGTCATGGTCCAATTTACCTGCACGCAGCTCATGCGCGTGGTCCTTGACGGTGCCCACGAGTTCACAGCCAGCGGCTGGGATGACAACTTCCAGAGGCATGACTGCAGACTAGAGAGGCAGATTCCTGAATGGCCCAGCTCCGTCCTCGGAGCTGTTTGGTGGAGCATCGCAGCCCATCTGATACTCGAGGACGAGGCTGAAGCCAGCCGCGCATCAACGGTAGTCACCGGCCACCACATGAACATCCATTTTCAGCATCCTAGTCGCTATTTTAGCAGCAACGGAGGCCACAGACCGACCACCTTTGTCAGCATCTTTTAAAAGTCCATCAAAGACGATATTTTCGGCAGCTACACATACCAAGATGAGCTTTTCTTGGGGATCAGAACACCCACCTCAACGTCACGTCCGTCAATCTGTAACCAAAGTATGCAATGAGCATTTATGTGTGAAGAATTGGGTGGTATCCCTTTTTTGTGATTATTTTTTTCTTTTCTTTCTACATGTACTCTTGTCTACGATTTCCTAGCCGACCTGAGAGCTCTTTGCCTGCTGCCGCTTAGACGGTGGCCTGGCCGCCGCGCTGCTCGATCAGCAGTTTCCAGAACTCGTGGGTCTCGGCCACTGTGGCCTCAGCGAAGTCGCGGCCCATGCACTTGTCGTCGTATCCGTACTTGTTGACCTGCGGCAGCTTGTAGTCGCGCAGCCAGTCGTGGATGGCCGTGATGCAGCCAGGCATGTGTGCTTCAATGTCCGCCACGTCGTTGATGAGCGGCGCGTAGTGGTCCTCCACGTTGATACAAATGACCTTCCAGTCCGTCTCGTTGTCGTCGATCAGAGCTAAGACGCCCAGGATCTTGACCTGCACGATGGATCCCGTACGCCACTGCTTGGTGCCGATCTCCACGACGTCAATGGGGTCGTTGTCACCCACACAGCCCGTGCCTTCCGTCACATGGGACGGATCCTCCCACGTCTGGGGCATCGCTCCATAGTTAAACATCATCTCTCCCCAGCCATATTCACGCAGCTTGCCGTTCTTCGTGTCCTGCTTAATGGGGTTGAACGGCTCGCCCGTGGCGATCTCCATTTTCTTACGCGTCCACTTGGGGATCTCGCAGATAAAATTGACCGTGCCGTCCGGATTGTACAGCGGAATGTCGTGCCATGGCGAGATCTGCTGACGTTCTCCATTGGGTCCTGTGTGGTAGAAGTTGACGCGGAATTCGAAGCTCGGGAAGGCGCCTACAGCCTCCGTCTCGATGTTGCCCACCTCTGGGTTGGCGATACGCGCCTTGAGGAATTTAAACTTGGCCTGGTACCGACGCATGGCTTCCGTCTGGTTGTCAGCTGCGTGGTCGTCGTTCCACCACTTCATGAACGAGTTAAAGTCGATCTGACCAGTGGCGGACTTGCTGTGCATGTACGAGATGGCTTCACGCGCGTCTTCGTTGGAGATTGGCTCTCCCAGCTTGGCGTGGAGGTCTAGGAGGTCGTCCTCACTGATGAAGCCATTGCCCTGCACGTCGAACAGGTTGAAGATGGCGCGCATCCGCTCCATCTCCTGCGGCTCCATGTTGAGCTCTGTACCGTCGTCCAGCACGGAGCCACGACGCGTACGCGCGGCCGAGATCTCGGCGCCGTATTTCTTCTCTACCTGTTCGTACGAGGCCAACTCGGCCTTGAGTGTAGTCACTTCACTACGCAGATCCTCGAGCTCCACGGCCATCGAGAGCACGTCCGGGTCCTCCTCACGCCACGAGTCGCTGCGCTTGGAGCGGAAACTCGAGCCCTTGGGGGAGGACGAAGGGGACGAGGCCACGGGACGCGTGTACTCGACCTTCTCGCCGTCCTTTTTGTCGGGCGCATTGTCGATACATTGCTGCATGACGTCGATCCATTTCTGCTGGTCCTCGGCCGAGTCCGTGTACACGCGGAAGCAGTTGTCGGCGGGCGTGTAGAACTGGAAGCCGTGGGGCTTGCCGTCCCACGCGTGGACGGAGCTGAAGGGGATTTTGCCGCGGATTGCGCGCTTCTCAAAGTCCTCGAGGGACAAAAAGTAGACGATCTGCAGCTCGCCCGCATAAATGACGCAGTAGCGCTTCTTCCAGAGCAGCGAATTGCGCTCCGGCTTCTTGTACAGGACGCCAGCGATCAGCACTTCGCGGTTGTCCACGGCGTGCGCCTTGGACTGTTTGAGGAAGTTGGCGAACGACGCGATGGTGGACGCCATGACAAGAGAGTGATGGTCTTTTGAGCTCGAGCCTGCAAATCGGGGAATGAAGGGAAGGATCCATTGGAGACTGGCCACGTAGGTGAAGAAAACCCAAAATTGCAGCTAATTTTGGGTGATGAGCCCGGTTATGTGAAATAACAGGAAATAACGGACCAATCACAGGATTTTTTTATTCCCTATGCATTCTGTGAATAATTAGCTGGCGGCCTTCCAGCAGCTTTATTTTATGTTTTAAGTTTGCATAAGAACATGCTCAAGCTGTACATGTACAATTCGGTGGCTACATCGCGCAAAGTAGCAATAGAGTTTGCGCGCTGTGGCGATGAGGTGTGCGGACGTTCCTCTTGATGAAAAAAAACTAAGCAGAGTGTTGTTACCTCGACTTGATTCGATCGGACACCAGTGCGGCCAGAAACACGACGAGCAGCGAAATGGCCACGTCACTGAATCTTGCTCTCGTGGTAAGCTGGACCAAAGGAATCAACATAGGCAGTCTGCTACAGGTTTTATATTCTGCTTTTCCGAGAGCTCTGATCGACGATGGTCGCCACAGCTGCCACAGTGACGGGGGTCGTCACGAGCAATTGCGTGTCATCAATTCTGCGGGCCAAGTACGTCAGCAGCGCAGAACCGGCGCGAGTTAACGTGGTTACGGATCTACTTCGGGGGGGGGGGAGGTCTTTTATCGGTCGATTGAAATCAGTATCGGGTCCTACTTGTAACGTCGTACTTGTTGCTGCTGGCTATTGATAGGTGCAGTTCATCTTAGGCGGGCCTAAGTCGTGATGATCACTACGTGGGTGGAAACATCCCCCCCGTAAGCCTTCCATTTTGACCGGATTCGTGTCGACGACCAGGATGGTTGGTGCCAAAGTGCGACCCACCTCACCTCATGACCAACCGCAACGTCAAAGCGTCATCTCGCAGGTGTCTGAAGCATACCACACGGGGGTAAACTGCTGGCATCGTCTTCAAATCGGACATCGAGAACAGTACTCAGTCGAGCGGATGTTGGCTCTACGTGACTATTGCGAACGGACCTCGCAGCTCCGAGTCGTGTTGGTGTGTATATTGGCTCCGTTACCTGCATTCGCGGTCGCCGTCCTGATTGAATGCATCCCGCTGGCGTCTCCATCCGATGGCTGGCGAGCCAACTACACATTTTGGATCCGACTGTTCCTCTCCAGTTTTCCCATGGCAGTCGGCGGCGTGCTCCAGGTGAAGCAGGTCATTCCTCCGGGTATAATTTCTACCCAAGCAACAATCGGAATTGGTTTTGGCACTGCTACTGGCTATGTGATATGTGCCATGACATTGGCAGCATTATGGAAATTCCCCATACCTTTTGGTTACGTCGTGATGGTGGGTCCTTTTGTGCTCTTCTTTATGGGCAGTTTTGGTCTTGCCATGGGGCTATTTTCGATGAACGCGGCTCTGCGCCAGCAAATTGTCCCTCAATTATCCGTGCTTGCTGCGCAAGGTCTTCTTGCGGCATGTTACCCTCCTTTCTTCGCAGTTTTCCGCCAGTTATCAGCACTCCAGCAGACTGCTTTCGTCGTCGTGCTACCGCTTATTAAGATGCTGAACAAGCAATACATCGCCAAGCAGTGCGCACATCTGCAAGAATACATCGGACCTGTGATCATTTTCTCTGTTGACGTGTGCAACGTCCTCTACACTGTCATCTGCATGCAGACCGCGGTCTCCTCGATCACGACCTTGTTCATGATCAGCTCGGACGTGTTCTTCATCTTAATCGCTCTTCACTCTATCTATCACCAGACGAATGCGTCGCAGAGGGCGCTACTTAAAGACAAAAACTATCTCCAGGTACTTCCGGGATTGGTGCGTCAAGCTTTTCAAAGCGTTCAGACCTTTGAAGCTCCAATTCGCGTGTGTGCACCCTTTCCTTTGTCATTATCTGGGGACAGCAAAGAACTCATGTCGGAACTGTGTTGTGAGCTCAAAAGTGCCACTGTTCCAAGGACCACCGTCACATTTCGAAGAGCGTCAAGTCTTTCGGACATTCACTACCTTAGTGGAAACACCAAAGATGACGCAGACTTGACGCCGGTATTTCTGTCAAGTGGCTGGAAGCTCCAATCTTCGCCGAATAAACGAAGAGCATCGATCAACTTTGCGCCAATGTCGAGCTCTTTTAAGGTCAAAGTACCTCGACGCAGTTTATCCTTGGTCGCAACGACGACACAGCGAGTTCAGTCCCCCTTAATGGACAGTAATTTGCGATCTAACACTACAGAACAAGAGGTGCACGATGCTCTTCAAGTGTTGTTTCACTCTGAATTCATCATGCTGAGCGAATACGTCGAGTGTGCGTTGCCGGTCCTTTATGCAACATATCTCGCCATTCTTTATCACCTCCCGACGGCCAAGTACTACCCTCATATGCGGTCAATTACACCCGAGAAGTTGAACGTGATACTTCAGAACATGTCGCTCTACGGGCTTGCGGAGTTGGCGTCGTTGCTTGGGGTAGGTCTGTTGCTAAAGCGCAAGTTTGGCTTCTTACCGCTGTATCAAGTGGCATTCGTTATGGAGACACAAGCGCAGACCTTGCAGAGCTTATTGTTCGTGTGGGTTTTGTGTGTTCTCCAGTTCACTTTGGTGCACAACGGTGAGTCTAATATTTCTCGCTGACTTGTTGCATCTCGCTCATTGTGTATTGCATGGTAATGAAGGTGTTGATCTTGATGCTCCGTTTAATTAAACGACTTGAGCGGGCCGGCGAAGTTAGTCAATTTGAATTTATTTTTCATGCTACTCCACAACCATTGAAGTTTATGCGTACATGCAATTTCGATAACGACGCCGTAGGGAACGACTATTGACCTAATTTCTAGACCTCAATCCTTTCGCTCCATCGCGCTACGTGTATTTGGTTGTGTGGATAGAAAATTAGCTCACAAAATGTAGCTCAGTTCTCGGTATTCAAGCAGTATTAGACAGTTAGACAGGATTCTACGCTCCTCGTGGCATTTTGAGAATGTTTTTTTAAAAAAAAGCTTCCTGATGTGCACATCCTTGACTGGTTTCCCAAGGGACTCATGCTGACTACAGAGCCGTGGATAATTCACGAAGCGTTTGAGTCACTCAATCAGCGTGGCTATGTTGGGAACCAAACGAAATGACACTAGCAAGAATAGCGCGCTAAAACTTAGGGCACTCATATCACCGTCTGCTAAAGATCAAGCTATCTGCACTTCGGTGCTGTAACGATGGTTGCAGGGTCCAAGGTGCATCCGATGACGCTCGAGAGACCACGGCTTCTCGTTGTTGCGATGGGTACCTTTGACCGCGCTTTACAAGCTGCTGGAGACTATTGGAATATTCTCCAAGTCGGTCACCGGGGACGATATTCGGTCCAGCGCCTTCTCTCATTGCGAGATTATTGCGAGCGGACGTCCCCAATGCGCGTCTTCTTGGTTTGTACCATGTCACTCGTCCCATCGTTCACTATGGCCACATTGGTGGAATGTATTCCTCTTAACCCTCCAGACAAGGGCTGGGAAGCAAATTATGCTTTTTGGATCAGACTGTACGTGTCATCGTTACCAGTATCCTTTGGGGCTGTATTCCAAGTCAAAGAAGTGATTGAGCCTGGGGTAATCTCAACAACTGGCGTCCTGGTCACTGGTATCGGATCATGCACATGTTATGTGGCCCTTACGATGTTAATTGCAGTCCTGTGGAAATTTCCTATCCCGTTCGGCTACGTGTTGACTGTGGCTCCGTTTGTCTTGTTCTACATGGTTTTCTTCGTGCTGAGTATCGGACCTCGTGTATTGCGTAAGTCTCCAAAATTACGACATCAGCTCTTCTCCCAGATGACTGTAATCGCTGCTCAAGGTGTTCTTGCCATAGCGTACCCCACTTTCAGTGCTATTTTCAACCAGCTTACCGCGACTCAGCAGTCGGTTTTCATTTTTGCGCTGCCACTCATCAAGTTTTTGGTGAAACAAGTCATCGCCAAGGCGTCAGCTCACCTTAAAGAGTGTGTCGGATTGATTGTCGTATTTTCCGTAGACGTGTGCAACGTCTTGTACGTTGTCGTTTGTATGCAGACTGCGATCTCCCCAGTAACCACGACGGTAATGATCGCCTCGGACGCCTTTTTTGTGCTACTAGCACTTCGATCGATCTACTACCAACTAAATGCCACCCAAGGGCGTCTGCATTCTATGAATTCATCGAAAGGGAACTACCTGGAAGACCTTCTGGTTCTGATACGAGACGTCTTTCGAGTAAGCAATGAAAAGCCTGTACCGATTCGAGTCTGCTCTCCACTTCCACTGCCGATATCGATTGAAAGCACGAGATATCTGAACGAAATTGTGCAAGCCAAACGAAGGAATACCCGAGGTGCGGATTCTACCGATTACGTATCGGTATTGCCAACAGCAACGACTCGGAAAGAAGCCATCGAGTCAGGAGAAATTGACTGGGCTGTTCTCAGTGCAACATTTGCATTTGTCCTTGCTAGCAACGTCTCTAACACTCTCCGAGTTCTTCCAGCGCGACAATTGACAGGCAACGTGGCGCTTGGACCTGAGTTGCCAATGATCGTAGCAAGTAGAACTTCAACTCAGCCAACCGAGCCTCGGTTCAAGCGCCGTATATCTTCCTCTGTCGCAAGGCAAGACGCTTCAATACAGGACGTTCAAAACGCACTCCAGACGCTCTTTCACTCCGAATATATCGTCATGGGCGAGTACATCGAGTGCGCCATCCCAGTCTTGTACGCAGTGTACCTTGCATTCCTGTACCATCTCCCGACTGCGGCGTATTATCCACATACACGCTCCCTAACATCCGAGAAGTTTACAAGAGCTGTGATGAACCTCCTCCTCTACTCGCTAGTAGAGTTCGCGTCGTTCACTGGACTATCGATTGTGCTGAGGCGGAAGTTTGGATTTTCACCGTTGTACCAACTTGCCTTCGTGCTCGAGACACAATTAGCCACACTTCAAGGGCATCTCTTCCTGTGGATTTCGGTCATATTGCCGATGACTCTGGTGCATAATGGTAAGTTTGACGAGAATGGTTCATCGAATTTTATGCTGACTTGAGTTTTTGTGTGCTTTACAGGAGTCGATCTGGATGCCCCGTTCAAATAACCTGTAGTTTTTTGTCGCCTTCGTTTCTCGCCCAAACGAATATTGAATAATACGAAAATTCAGCAGGCACAATTTCTACTACAGCAACGTAGCGTATTATTGAGCGCTGCATTTAAGAGTTACTTCTACCATAATTACGAGTAGAACTGAAGAATACTACCAACAATGATTATAGACGATGCGTCCTAGAAAATGACTCAGGGACGACAGCGAATTCTTCAAATTACATGTTAACCCTTTCGAGACAAAAGGAACTAAAGTCGCTCCTTTTAAACGAAACATTTCTGCCAAAAGAAAAAAACAAAAAGCGTGAAAAAGCATTTTGCTTTTTTTAAATGTCGCTCTTTACAACAATTGGCGTAATTTCTGCAGCCACTTGACATATTGACAGTTGTACCCTACGCTGTGTTCAATACACTTACTATGATCCTGGCAATTGGAGTGCCCGCTATAATCGATTCGCCAAGACTTCGACAGCAGTTGAACGCACAGTTACTGGTATTCACTGCTTTGGGCGGGATGCAAGTGCTTTATTCTTCGTTCGGCTCAGTGTTCAACCAGCTCACGGGGTATGAACAAACAGTTTTTGCGTTCGTTTTGCCGCTGATCAAATTTGTCGTGACCCAATTTGTGGCCCGAGCGTACACTCATTTTGAAGAATGCGTCGGACTTCAAATAGTATTTTCGGCTAATCTCTGCCACGTTCTCTACCTTGCCTCTTGCATGCAGACGGCGACGTCACTGCTTACAACAATCCTGGTTATGAGTACGGATGCGTTTTTTGTGCTGCTCGCGCTTCACTCGATCTACAAGCAATCTCAAATCGATGATTCAAATAGAGAATCGTATTTGGAGACGCAAATTCGACTGGTGCTGAAGGTATGTCACGACGTTTATGCTGTGCCTTCAAAGCACGTTCGTCTCAGAGCAAGATTTCCACTGCCACTTTCAAAGGATAGTATTTCTCTTTTGGAGAAATTATTGAAAATGAGAGATAGGAATGCACAGCCGGTGTCTGATCGTCAAAATTCTCCTCCTTCGGAAACGAAATGTGTACCCCACAACTTGGACGTAACGTCTGACTTACCTGGTGCATGCGATACCAACGTCACCGCACTGAAAGGTTGTACTCGTGCTCAGCAGGATGAAGATATCACCAGGGCTGCTGGTTCACTATTTCACCAGCTGATTCAAATTGCCTCCTCGAGATTACACGCAAAGGTACATGTATCAGCTATGAAAGCGTCCAACACGAGCACACCGAGCTCGTCTTCACATTCGATGCGCATGGTGCTTCCTATCGGCATTTCGTCTTCTCCGACTGCTATTTGTTTTCAACGCCACGGGCCTATCACACAGGACGTGGAAGACGCGTTGCAGGCCCTCTTCCACTCGGAGTACATTCTAATGACCGAATACGTTGAGTGTGCTGTCCCGATACTCTATAGCGTGTACGTTGCAGTGGTGTATCAGCTTCCAATCGCAGCATATTATCCACAAACAAGCTCCATGAATCTCGACAGACTATTGCGAACATTGATCAGCATCGTCTTATACGCGATGCTTGAGTTCGGATCATTCCTAGTGCTGAACGTTCTGCTGAAGCGTAGATTTGGATTCTTTCCTCTCTACCAGTTAGCGTTTGTTCTCGAAACGCACGCACAGACAGTACAGAGCTTTCTCTTTATCTGGGTTTTGAGCGGTTTGGAGATGAACCTCGTTCATAACAGTGCCGACGTCGTCGCTCCATCCAAATAAAGCTGTTGACCACATTTTTTTAAAAGAGAAAACACAACTAGAGCATTAATTTACTTTCGTTTTATAATGACGAGCGTGTGATTTTGTGCTCAATCCTTTCGAGTATGTTGAATGCAACAACGTGGTACAAGTTGATCGTTTCAGGCAAGAAATATTTCTGCAGAACGAAATGGCTAGCTGCTTGTTGATTTTTTTTATGGGACAAAGGCGTTAAGTGCGTTACCGGTTCTAGCTAAGATATCACCTTTCCCATTGTCTTATACTAATAGCCACTAGCTAAGGGTTCCACCGGTGCATCAGGGCTGCTTTTTTTTCTACCGACGCATTACGCAAACATTTAACTTGCTAATTGCGCTTTCTTTGTTGTGTGGATTTTACGCGTTTTCGAGGAATTTCCATAATCCAGTACTTGTGTACTGGATTATGAAAACGCGAGTTAATTTTGGATTGAGATTTGAAAAAACAGTACGGCTGCATTAAGTGTGCTCTAATTAAGAAACAGTACACTGTTAAGTGCAGCATTCCCGAGCTACAAAGTATTCATAGCGCTGATGGATCATGCATGATACATTGCATATGCATCCCTATAATTCATTTTATAATTCTACCTTTGTATAGAACTAAATTGAAATTTCAATCCGATAGTTTAATAGCCAAGCACCTACCAAATGCAAACCCAAAAGCATTTTTGAATAAATCGCTCAAATGTAAAAGTAGTTACATCTCCAGCGGTTGAACCTATTTTCAGTCTTAAAGAGTCGCTTAAGACCTCGGATTTTAGAATAAGTCCAATCGTTTTTAACGAAAAATCTATAGTGATTATTATGTTAGAATATTGGAATTGAAGTGTTAATGTCA